>OZ014532.1:178097452-179387034 GCA_963966105.1 Volucella zonaria | reverse complement strand
AGGTTTCATTTTTCTGACATGTTTTTTGATAATTTGATACATGCTCTTCGAAAAATTATCCTCCGCCGCATTTAATAGCTCAGTATCTAGGCTGCCGGTACCGGCAAATGTGTTGAACTTACCACGAGCCTTTCTAGTCCTTCTGTGCAACACTGCTCTACACACTTTCTATTTTTCTGTATGAGCAAGCCTCCACTCATGGTCAAAACACGCGTTTTGCATTTGTGGTTGAGCGAAACCCAGAACATCGAAGAAACTATTTCTGATAGCTTTTTGGCAGCTTTGACACTGGATTTCGGGACAACATTCTCGCTATGGGGACATTGTTTAGACATCAAGAACACTGTAGGTTCGCACTTACGTCGATGGCAGTGTGATCCATCGGATTGGTATTAGATTGACCAAGAGACCGCTAGGTCCTTTTACGATTGTCAAAATGCGGGGACCGCGTGCTTGCTACAACGACATTTCGTCCCGAAGGTAGGTCGATAATTCTCAATGCGTTTTGGTAGATGGCGTTGTGCAGACTATACGAGATCTGTGGAATTGGGCTGAGTGATCATTGCAAGTCTACCTAGTGCGCAAGGTAAATTCTTTTGCGACTACAGCACCACTCAGTCATCGCCACACCATTAAAGTGTAAGCACAGTCGTCCGATTTTATTTTGGGAGAGGATTATGATGACTGGGACTTGATTTAAGGGTCGTACTACCGTGCAACCAAAGATCTCCTTCTTACCTAGCTTTTCGTTATGATCGCCTAGGACAATTTTGACATTGTGCTTATACGGTGAAGAGCTTATGAACACATTCTTTAGTGCCATCATTTTTCTCCTCCGTTGTGTAGCGCACCCATATAACGCTTATATTGGCGAATTTAGTCTCGATACAGATTGTCCTGAGACATGCCTAGAACTTAAGACTTCTTGCTTAACTTAAACTTAAAGAACTTAACACTCAAGTGGATATGACTAAACTTAAAGTGCCTGAGCGTGTTAAGCTTTTAGAAAAATAGGACGCTCTATGGACGGCATTTAACATTTAATGGGGAGACTAAATAATCAGTGTAATTGGACTTATTGTCCACCACTCATATTACGTGAATTTAGATGCTTGAGAAAAGAATGTCTTTCGGGCGCGGCTAGTATTGAACCCTGAACCGTCCGATTTGGAAGCTAATACACTAGCACTAGAGACACGGCCACTCACAGTATATATGGAATCATTGCATAGTTGTTCATCCTTCTTAGACTCAATCTGTTCCATCGCACTTCTCAGATGACTTTCTACTCGGTTATGCAAAAATCATCTTCCTATCGGAAGATGCTATAATTTTTGCAAATGGCGGCAAATGTCAATTATACTTTGACATTTGTGAAGTAAACAGATACAAAATACACGTCAGCAAGACATGAATCGCTAGACTTCCAAAGAACCCGGAGTAATTGTTACGATTTTTTGGCAGAATAATTCGTCGGTGGTGTTGGAGCCCCGTGAATTTCGGCGCAAATTTCCCGGTCGTCCGACACCAACTGGGCAAACCCTATGACGTTTAGCCGGTCGCCCAGAAGAGTATAAAACAACACGAGATTCTGCCAGGTCTAATTTTAAATTTTATTTGGGTTAATACAAGCTTAAAAACCTAGGACTTAAAAACTAATAAAAATTAAGGTTTAGCAGTATCTAGGATTAGGGCTTAAAGCTAGGGATGGTGAAGGAGATCGAATTTGAGGGAAAGTGTGTTGCGATTAAAATTGAAAACGGAAAGGTTGGAGTTTACGTTACGCAGCATACGGGAGATTGGTTCGTTAGAGCCATATGTGGTACGGCGGATTGGTAGATAAAAGAGACGGGGTCAACGTAGATTTCGAGGGTTAGTGTAAACGAAAATGGACTTGTGAAGAGATGGGCAATCGACGGAGCCTGAGAGAGATCGGTGAATGAAAAGAATGTTAGCTGCGTCTCTTCGTTCCTCAAGAGTCTTCAGGTTAATTAGAGGATCGCTCCAAGGTAGACCTCGGAAAGCAAATCTAAGAAAACGACGTTGGATGCTCTCAATACGGTATACATGAACTCGTTGAAAGGGACCGCACACTTGGCTGGCGTACTCGATCTGGTCACATACGGATTGCAGGGTCATCTTTTAACGAAGTCAAGTGATGAGTTTGCTTTAGTAATTATCTCATCAATATGTGAGCCGGAATTAAGCTCCCTGTGGCATAATATGCCAAGGTCGCGGGTAGACTCAACAAGGGATATAGGATGGCCGTGGAGAAGGTAAATTCGGGGACGAGATTTGTTGCACTTACATGAGAAGTTAATCAATTGACATTTGGTGACATTGTGTTCTAAGCAGTTCTTGATGTACCAGGTGGAAAAACTATTTAGATCTATTTGAAGGAGGCTGGAGTCGTCTTGTGAGGAAATGGGTTTAAAAAATTTGGTATCGTCAGCATAGAGAGAAAGTGCAGCGTGGTGAATGACCTTTTCAAGATCGTTAATGGTAAGGATGAAGAGAAGTGGACCTAGGTGACTACCTTGAGCAACACCTGAAGTGGCCAAGAAAGGGCATATAGGACAGGGTAGAAATGATTATCCGGGTAAGAAGATATCCACTTTAGCAAAATGGGTTCAAAGCTCGGGATGGACAACTTGAACAAAATTAGTTTATGAGATATCTTGTCAAAAGCCTAACTGAAATCAGTCGTTATAGCTTCTTTACCGCTTTCTAAGGCTGAGAGAATAGAGGACACAAATTCGACGAGGTTATTGGTAGTTGACCTATTTTTGTGTATCAGTGTTATGAAAAAAGACTTCCATATCTGTGGGAATTCATCTTGAGAGAGCGATAATCGGAAGAAGTTTGCAAGGGGGTGGGAAGGTGTTGAGGAACACTTTTGAAGAAATATGGATGGAAGGACATCAGGCCCTATTTTCTATAAGTATGGTCAAAACTTTGAGAAACAGAGGGGCCGATGGGGAAGCTAACTAGATATTTGAAATAAGAGGCATCTGGTTCGAAGGAATTATCGGCAAAAGATTGCTTAAAAAAAGTAGAAAAAAAGTTGTCTATGGTATGCGGATCGGTTGATGACATGTTTTCGTATGAGAGGGTTGGAGGAAAACCGTCAGATTTTTTTTTGTAGTTAACGAATTGGTAGAAAGATCGTTTATAAGCCTTCATTGCGCACTATCCAGGTATCGCTGATAAAGAACATTATAAAGCTGGGCGAATTGAAGGTATGACGCGAAATGGTTGGAATAGTCAAGAAAAGAATGGGATCGAAGGAAAGCCGCCCATAATTGGTTTGTCTTGTTACGCAAAAAGCGAAGTCTACGATTAGAGAGAATACGATAGAGAGAAGACATGGAGAGTAATAGCATTGAATGATTCTATGTGGAAAATAGAAAGCGCACTTTTAAGTGACATACTGGCGAAATCAAAAGAACACTTACTAAGATAAGCCTTAATTTTGCGGAAATTCGCTTTATGAAAGTCGTAAGAAGAGGCAGCTGCAGATGGTGAGGGCTCGATAGGAGAAAGATGGAAAAGAAAAAGAAGAAGTGGTGTGTGAAAGTTATCAATGATCGATAATGAAAGGGGACAGAGCGATACAGAGGAGTTTATGTGGTCAGTGGTGAAAATGTGGTCTAATTGCCTACCCATATAGTTGGCCACCCCACTAACTCGGTATAAGCTAGAGTTTGTAAGCTCATCCAAGAAGAGGCATTCTTTACTCGAGTTAGGGTTTGCGATAAAAAAAGATTCATCATCTGACTGAGTCCAGTACAGGGGACGTAGATTAAAATCGCCGAATACGATGACATCATTGAGACGATCAGGTAAGTTGATTATTTGAACCATTGCATCGATATCGAGTTGGTAGCATTCGGTTGGTTGCGCCAGTAGGATGTAAAAATACATAACGGACAGGGACCTGCAGGGGAGTGTTATCTTTATTGAAACGTACTCACACTTAGAAGAAGTATGTTAGAGACAGCGACTGGAGAAGAGTTTAGGTCATTGTAGACGCTCAGTAGGACATCTCGACAAGAAGAACCATCTTCTAGCCAGCCCCGAAGCAGACGTTCTGCTGAGAATATCGCAGCTGTGGTTGAAAATGTCGCAGAGGACCCCGGACTAGACGACGTTCCATACAATTGGGCAGCAATCAGCGATCTTTACGGAGAATTTTGGTTAAAAACTATAAGATGTTCCCTTACAAAGTGCAGTCAGCTGTTAGCTGTTGACCTCCAAGCGCGAGTTACCTAGGCTCAAGCCATCCAGAATCTCGACCACGTTGGAGACAACTTTTCATCGAAAATCATCATTAGCGACGAAGCCAACTTCTATCTCTGTGGATATGTGAATGTTATAATCCACGATGAGCCATTACATCCACTCAAATTTACTGCGTGGTGTGCTCTTTGCGCTGTAGGCATCATCGGGAATTATTTTTTTCGAAAACGCCGCTGGCCAAACGACTACTGTGGACGGCGAGTGCTACAGAGCCACACTCAACGACTTTCTCCTTAGTCAATTGGATGAAATGGGATTGGAGAACATGTGGTTCCAACAGAATGGAGCTACGGTGCATACTGCACGGGCCACAACCAAAATTCTGAGGGCAGCATTTCCTGGTCGAGTAATCCCTTGTTTTGGCGACTTACACTGGTCGGCAAGATCGCCTGATTTAACGGTTCCAGACTTCTTTTTGTGGGGTTTTTTGAAGTCATGAGTCTATTTCAACCAGCCTCAGCCTCTTGCAGTCCTCAAAGAGAATATCCGTCAAGAATGCGAGGACCTATCGCCGGAAGTTCTGACAAGAGTGATGGAAAATGCTACAAATCGGACCCGAATGGTCAGCAATTCTGGAGGCGGCCACTTAGCCGATATCATTTTCTCGACTTAACAGAAAAAAATTTAAGACATCAAATAAACATAATCTAGAAGCAGAACTAAAGTTTTCATTCATAAGAACACATTACAGCCAAAGAACATCGGGTGACAACTTTTGTGTCACCTTGTAGTAGTCTATGGTCCACATGAGTTGTTAGGTGACGTGTGGTATATTAAGGGACCTCGTATTCTGCGTTCAGTACCGAAAATCATTCGCTTTTTTAAGACAGCATACGTTGTCAACAGTGATGTTATAAATATACGAAGCTTTTGGTTTAAACACAGCCATGACAGACGCGATAGATATTGTCCAACCTGGAGGGTTGCGTCCGTGGTTATAAGTGCTGCCGTTGACGCAATTTAAGTTCTTCGGTCACATTCAGAAAGCTGGCAACTAATTCAGATGTCTCTTTCGGATCTAGGCTTTAAATATATCACTGAAACCGTGACATAGAATCACCAGATAAAGGCGCTGGATTCAAGAAACACAATTAATTACATCTGGCTCACGCTCACAATTTTGGCCTACAGATATTAAGGCTTACACATGCAGGTTCCAGGAGCCACCACGAGAAAGTAAAGCATGCACTTGACGCGAATTTAAAATGTTGCGCTACTGGATTAAGCCATGTTTTAAGCGCCATCGCCCAGGTCCAGTCGTTTGAGTTTTACTTTAAGAAGTCCTCCTTAGACAGCACTACAATTTTTACAAGACCTTTGTCTTTGCCTATGAGGTGTATCTTCTGCATAACCTGTTGATATCTCAAAATGAAGCTGAACTTTAGTCGCATCCCCGACTATAAGCTCAAGATGAGCTTGTCCTAGTAGCAAGAACAGTAACCAATTGAGGAAAGGTCTTGCAAATAAATGCTATAATAATTTTAGAGATGTGTTAACCGAAATCTACGCTTAAAATATGATTTCCCAGCACCAAAAATGTTGTGGGTTCCTAATAGACGCCTTGAAGTCACATATAATGGACCTCAAAAACTACAACCAGACCATATAAGAAAATTTAACCATATTCCAGCCTTGGAACTTCGGGATCCTCATAAAGTGAGATCCTCTAAACTACGCCAACTACAGATCAGTTCCTTTAAAATCGCGTACATGACTTTGCCTATTGTAGTATGACAGCGCTTCAAGGGCTATATCCCATCCCATTTAAGGAAGTCTAACCTAACCAATGCCGCTAAGCATTTTCAGTGCATCAGAGGAGCACACATAGTCCAATTCAATTGATTCTTGCAAAAGTGTGACATCAAGCAACTCACTGCTTAAAATTTAATGCAATATGGTCGCCTTTAAAGCTGAGAACACTACAACACTTCCTTCTACTTTTATCCTGGTTCAGATACTGCCCAAATAGACACAACATGACCAGTCAAGGGAAAAAGGCCGCATCACTTTCACCACCCAACGTGCGTAGAAAGTCCTCCTCTAATCCACTAAATTCACCTTAATTGACCTCGTAAAAGCTACCTGACGATTAAGTTAATTCTCCGTTTGTTAGGGCAACAAAAGGCAGAAGGACCGTATAAAGCCAACGTGACGAAATTATTGTCACAGAGATTTTCTTTTACTGTCAGAGGTTGACATCTCCATCCTCGGTAAGGATTTGGGACATTAATACCGAAATGGATTTCCCTGTTGACCTTTTATTTGACAATAAACGTCGCCCTCACCCAATGACATCAGGTATACAATAAGACAGGGACTGTTTAGAAAGTGTCTCAAATCACCGACTGAGAATCTCCATGAATCTCTGTCAATCCGCATCTTCCTACCACTCAAACAAACCATTAAACATCTTCAGGTCGTGGTCTATGTGATGCATTATTTAGTTCGCCATAAGTTAGTCCCGGATAGAGATAGTGTACTCGTATCTGTGTTTTGACGAAATCCATAAAAACGACTCCGAAGAGTGTTTTGTGGGCTGTTCCTTGGTTTATCGTTAAATCCTCGTATCAGGCACTTAGCAAACGAGTGCTGCTTACGTGATGTTCTTTGGATTTTAATAGCACACAGCGGACAACACCTTAAATTTTCAATTAACCTCAGTTCACATGATTTATGCCACAAAAACAAAAACAAAGCAACGCCGCACACTTTTAGCCTGCAATTGACCCCAACTCTGAGGAATATAGCGGCGGCATTGCGTGATTAGAATCTGTCTGGTCGATACAAATCTTTTGCCTGTTCCTAGCTACTCCTTGTAATTTCCTAGTCATCCGCTTGAATTTATGGATAATAAATCACCGACAAACATCCAACTAACAAACCGCCACCCTTTGGGACGGGCTTACTGAAAATCCCGATCATAAATCATCTGACCACAAACAAACACACTTACTCGCACACAAACATAGAGAGCAAATATTCACACACCAGGAATAAAGCATAAATTTCCATAAATACAAAGCAAACTCGAACTTATTTCAATTTCCTTTGGGGTTCGGGACCGATGGACTGGCGCACCGATATCCGCACCTCAGGACTCGATTCTATTAGGGCACTACTCAAGCTCAGCCATCCCACGGGCGGGCAGGTGACAATGAGTGTCTGTGTGTATTTGCGTCAGGTGAATCGACTCGAAATCCAAAATAATCATAGAAAAAGCGAACTCTGCCGCAGGTGTCCTGTTCGAACTATAAAGCCAGGCGTAAATATCGACGTATGGTCGTAGGACAAAGCCATTTAGGTGGGTGAGTTACAACAGGACCAACACCACAACGGAATCAAATGTGAAATCATGTCGGAATGCAGTGTCCAGGGAAGTGCATCTATCTGAAGTGAATACGAGTAGTATTCGAGTTGGGATGAAACTTTTGATCAGGATGTTTCCATTCGAAAGAGTTTCGGGGTGATGCCTCGGGGTGTCGGGAATTAGATCCGTTTTTTCAGTTTCTTTTTTTTTTGTTCTCCTTTTTTGTGGTCACTTCGCTGCTGTGTATTGGAGCTTACATAGGTCAGTCGTTAATTAGTGCGGTTCCCGGAGGACGAAATTTAGCTGCGAGCGCGACCTATCCCAAATTGGCAATGTCGATTGAAGTTGTTATGTACGAATAGAATTTTAATGGAATATCGCAGAGTTTATTTGGTAGCTCACATGGATGAGATTAGAGGCGACAGGATCAGGGACTATTCCAATTTAGATTTGGCTGATTTAAGCTGATGAGTGGATGAACAAGTCCAATTCAATAAAAGGATTTTCGATTACAGCAAAAGACAGTTAGGAGATGATATTCTGAATTTCTAGGGGAATTTCCTTGGATTGAAATCAACTTCACATCAACCAATCAGTGTAGTTAGTTTGGTTGCAAGATTTTGAGGAACACGGGAGCCTTTGTTAGGGGTAATTTCGGGTACGGAAGCTGTGCATCACGGAATTATTTTCGTGATCCTAGGAAAGCTCGTCCGGTGTGTATCATTTCGGATTCTTAAAAAAATGCAGACCACATAAGCACTTCAAGGAACAATCTCACAGCCCAAAAATTAATTCTTCTCCGAATAAAGGCTGCACCTGAAACGCAGTAACATATCACAGCGGTACAAAGTGGCTCGATTCACATGTGAGTAACACTGGGAAATATAAAAAAAAATCTCCAAACCGAATGTTGGGTTGACCAACCAGGGAAAGCAATTTCGGTCGTTAGCATGCACTGCTCCTGCAACTCACTTACATATTTCGCTTAGAAGACTTTACAATAAGAAACGGGACACCTGGAGTTCAAACCAATATGCCTTTCCTGCTACCATAATCTCTGGCTAACTACCTCCAGTTGGGCACTCTCTTTGGTTGATGCTCCTTCCACTTGTGTCCATCTGGAGCATCGCTTAGCGTGTCCTACCTGTCTCAGGCGACTTATGTGCACTATACTGACTAGATGAATGTCACTGTACAGCTCATAGGGTGCGACGTTCAATTTACTACTCAATGCAATGGAACCGTTCAAAACGACCAAGGATATCTTCATTCACCTTTGCTAACGTCCATGCTTCTGCATCATAAGGATCAACTATAGAGTCTCATTAGTGTTTCTTGACAAAGCCTTAAAATTCATTTGGCTTCTTGGGCCGAAGAAACAGCGATTGGCAAGAGCAACCCTTCGTTTGATTTCTGGTGAGATGTAACTATCTAAGAGTGCGTCAAACGTATACAAAGTCTCTGAGTACCTCAAAGCTGCACCTGTACATATACGAGTATTGTTGGTTATAAAGGATAACCAGATAAGAACGATAGGAAAAAAAATGTAAATAGAACAACAACGGTGTGAGATATAAAATTGATTCTGGCTTTATTTTGCAGCCACGTTCATGCCATTATGTGTGGAATACAACATCATTCAAGTGGCCACCTCGGCTTCGCGTCAGTCGGTCCAATTTTTGATGACTCGGTCCAATATGTACGGCATTATTTCGACAATAGCGTGTCGAATGTTGGCCTCAAGCAGGTTCAAAAGGGTTGGCTTGTTAGCGTAGACTAAGGATTTGACGAAGCCCTAGAGAAAATTATCGAGTGGTGTGAAATCGTATAATCGCAGTGGCCAATTCATGAACGCTCGCCGTGAGATGGCCCAGTCGCTAAATTGCTCCTTCACAATTTCGAGCGTTGCGTCACTTGTATGGGATTTATTCGTAGAACCGTCGTGTTGGAATAACAGCTCGGATATATCGTTGTTGTCGAGCTCTGACCACAGAAAGTCGGTTAACAGCGCTCTATACCTGAGACCATTGACGGTAACGGTGTCTATTTCCTCATTTTGAAAGAAATAAGTTCCGATGATGCCGTAATGCCATAAACTGTACCAAACAGTCAATATTTGTGGATGCATTGATGCTTGGCCAAATACTTGTGGATTGTGTTCGCTCCAATAACTTCAATTTTGCTTGTTGACATAGCCGCTCAGCCAAAAATGGGCCTCGTCCGAGAAGATGATTTCTTGGCCAAAATCCGGATCTCCAGCCAATATTTCCAGCGCCCGATTGGCGAACTCACGTCGTTGTTTATAGTCGTCCGGCTTCAATTCTTGCGTCAGCACAGTCTTATATGGATGTAGCCCCAAATTCAACCGCAAAATAAGTCGGGTTGACTTCCTGCCGATGCCCAATTCAGCTGATCGGCGCCGAATTTACATTTCTGGGTCTTTTTCGATACAGGCCGTCACGGCGGCAATGTTTTCTTCATTCCGCACCAATCTCTGTCTGGTTGGTGGCTTAAGATCGAAAGAGTGTACTCACCCTCAAACTAAAGCCATTGCCTGCACACTAAAGCCATGTTGACAAGCGACCTGACGACGGCAAGCGTAAAACGATGCATGATGCATTGGCAAACCTTACTGAATATTTTGACAGCTGGATGTCATTAGTAACTTTGACAGCTGCTGAAACATAATATTTGGAGAAATTATCGTTGCTATCTGATCGCCCTTCATATGTTATATATTGTTCGGTTTGATTAGTCGGTACTCGTATTGTGTGTCCCTTAACCCATTTGTGACTCTTATATTGCAATACCAGTGAGCGCACCGATGACAGCCAGCTGAGTTCCGCTGATGTCAATATCATCAGCGTTTGCAAGTAAAAGGTATTTTTTTTAGAGGTTTAGTTTTTTAACTGGCAACACTGTCTCTACAGATTGTCAATTTGACAGTCAAAAGTTGATTTGTGGTTAGTGAATCTTGCGCGTGAAAATTGTGCAAACTTTTTTTGGAAATCATAGTTCGGTTCGCCAAATTTATCATGCACTACGTCCATTTCGGAACACGATGAATCGTTTCGCACCACATACATTCTAGTGGATAATACGCATCCCTAAAGACGACAAACAGTGCGAACAGAAGAAGTTATTGCCATTGTGGAGCGCAGTGTTGAGGAGAATCCGAATGAGTCGATCCGCCATTGTGCACAGCAATGCAAGCTATGCTCATCCATCTTTGTGGAAGATTTTACGGGAAGATCTCGGCTTAAAAGCTTATAAGATCTAGCTTGTGCAAGAGTTTAGACCACGTGACCATTATACGCGTCGTAGGTTCGGCGAATGAGCCGAAAACATAAGTCAGCTTGATCTTCACTTTCAACACAAAATTTTGCTCGCCGATGAGAGCCACTTTTGGTTAAATGGATATGTAAGCAAGCAAAATTGCCGAAAGTGGAGTGGAGTGTATCCTTTGTCGGCACGCCCTTACAACAATTGAAACTCACTGTTTGGTGTGCTTTCATCATCGGCCCATATTTCTTTAAGGACGATTCCGGGAAGAATGTTACCGTCAATGGCGAGCGCTATAGAAACATGATTTCTGGTTTCTTCGTTCCCTAGTTAAATGGCATTGACATGACAGAGTTTTGGTTTCAGCAAGATAGCGCCACATGCTTTTTTTTTTATAATTTACGCGCGCCAAAGGGGTTATGAATACCCTTACACTGTTGCCTGGGCGCGGGCGGAAAGGTAGAAGGAGGAGAAAGGAAAGTTTGTGATGTAGTGGTTTGAAACTCAGGTGTGTTTGCTTTCGATATTGACTCTCCAGGGGTGGGAGTCCGAATAGGACGGAGAGATTTTCTTCACTCGGAATGGTGAGGTTGTGAATTTTAACGGTTGTTTCTGTGTTTGAAAACCCTACAACAGCCAAATCTGCATGTCAGTGTTATGCCTTCACACGCAGATTTTTCTGACTGAGTTCCAATTACACAAATGAAAGCTTGTCGTGGCTAGGATTCGAACCTTGACCCTCCGAGTGAGAAGCGATAGCTAGTACCACTACACCACGGCCACCCCACCTACACGGCGCGCGACACCATCAATTTATTGCGGGAAATATTTGCTGAATGCATAATTTCGCGTAATGGACATACATGGCCTCCACGATCCTGTGATCTGACACCTTTAGATTACTTCCGTTGGCGGTATATCGAATGCATATTCTAATTTCTTAACCACCCTCAAAAGCCATATTGCCAGTTGCAGTTCTCTGACCACAAGAAAATCTATTTCTAAACTTAAGCCTTGGTTATCTAATTCTTTATTAATTAAAGTAACAACTAAAAATAATCTTGCAACCCTTGCAACGCATTTCTCAAACCTTCAAAACCTTAAAACAATAAAGGTGATGAACCGGAAGAATTTTTAGATCACAGAACAGTGGAAAACTGGATTTATCATTTCTTAAGATGCATTTCTGCAAAATTAACAGAGGGCTAAATTTGTTCTGATACACACCACCCCAACAAGCAATTCCGTATTGAAGCTTAGATTGAACAACTCCATAATAAATAGTTTTTAAAAGCGTCGTTGAGCAGATATTGCGCAAATAGGAAAAATGCCTAAGAGTGAGATGCAAATAATTCCTAAATATTTCAGCGTGCACCGAAAAACTCATTTTAGAGTCTATTGTGAGCCACACGTACTTAAAATCGTCTATTTTCTTAATTAAAACACATTTTTCACTAAAGCTGAAACTACTACGAAAGGTGGGAGAGCTGGACGTACAGTTGCAAACAGAGAGTTTGTATCTATTGGGTCTACAAGTAAGCTTCCAGCGTTTTTTTCCAAAATTTTAAGTTTTATTATGAAAACATGGTTACAATGCTTTATTCAAAGTATCGTCCATCGGAAGCTACAGCTTTCCCCCATCTTTCTGGCAATTTATGAATTTCTCGTCTTTCGAGCCCAAGAACGTATCGAGCCAATTTTTGATTTCCTCTACTGAGCTGAAGCGTATTCCCGTAAGAGCGTTCTGCATCGAACGAAACAAGTGGTAGTCAGATGGTGCCAAGTCTGGACTGTAAGGCGGGTGAGGCAGAATTTCCCATCCACTATTTACCAAATAGTTTTTCACCGAAACCGCAACATGTGGCCGAGCGTTGTCGTGATGAAAAATGATGGACTTATGCCTGGTTTCATATTCTGGCCGTTTTTCTTTTAATGCCCGCTTCAAACGAATTAGTTGGGTTCGATATAATGGTCCTTTGATGGTTTCACCACTCGGAAGCAGTTCGTAGTATACGACACCCTTTTGATCCCACCATATGCAGAGCATGACCTTATTCACGTGAATATTTCGTTTCGGCGTCGATTGAGCGGGCTCGCCGGGCTTTGTATACGATTTTCTGCGTTTAGGATTATCATAATAAATCCATTTCTCATCACCAGTGACAATACGATGCAAAAATGATTTTATTTTTTTACCGCTGCAGTAACATTTCGGACATGCAAAATCGCCGTTCGACGTTTCTTGGCTTCAATTCGTACGGCACCCAGTTTAAAACCTTTTGAATGAATCCCAGTGCTTTTAGGCGCAGGGAAACGGCTTGTTGCGTAACGCCCAATGATGCAGCAAGTTTTTCTTGAATCTGACACGGATCCTCATACAGTAAAGCGTCCAATTCCTCGTCTTCAAAACTTTTCGGCTTTCCGGGGCGATCTTTGTCTTCAACTCCAAAATCACCACTTTTGAACCGTTTGAACCACTCGCGGCACGTCGATTCACCAATACATTCTGCCCCATAAGTTTCCGAAAGCAAACGATAGGCCTCAGCCGCACTTTTCTTCATATTAACGAATAAAGGCAGCGCTTCCCGCAAATGACGTTTATTTGGCTGGAAACTTACCATGATTTTGCTCGATAAAATGTACGACACCGATAGAACTGCTCAAATATAACGCTGCAAAGTTGTTGACAGATACAAAACCTACAAATAAAACACATGGGGTCTGACATTTCTGCCCGGGATCCACTGGTGGCGCCATCTCTGACAAACGCTGGAAACTTACTTGTAGACCCAATATCACATTCAGGTACATGGAAATACACGTTAGCTGCAAGGTTGTGGGAAGAAGACAAATTAAAAAACATAATTTTAATTTTGGAGGTTATAACCAAATTATGTTTGGCAAACCAATGTCTTACTAGGTCCAGATCCCAATTAATGTCGGAGACAAAATCCAAAGGACTATTCAAGCCATACGCAAAACCTATATCATCAGCGAAAGCAGTAGTTAAGAGCAAATAGCGAATTAATATATATTAAAAACAAAATAGGACCCAGAACAGAGCCTGGTGGTACGCCCAAATTTACGATCTTTACTCTCTGCGAGCTATTTTCCAGATACGACCTAAACCAATTAAGCAGAAAACCACGAAAACCTGCTTCTTCCAGTTTCCTCAGCCAAAAAATGTGATTGACCATATCGAAGGCTTCCGTTATGTCAATAAATAAACCCGCTGTACATCTTTTCGCATCAAGGTCAGACATTACATGAGCACAAAACTGTAATAAAGCATCCTCAGTCGATTTACGTTTTTGAAATCCAAATTGCACTGGGTTAAAGAACTCAGTTTTATTTAAAAAAAAAAACTCACTACCCTATTTTTTATAAGTTTTTCAAAGATTTTACTGAAGACTGAAAGAAGTGAGATAGGCTTGTAGTTACATAACTCTGCAGCAGATCCTTTTTTAAACAGAGGAACCACATCTGCACATTGCAAGGTTTCTGGAAATATCCCAGCAAAAACACAACGATTAAAGACATCTGCTTTTTTTAAGGACCAGGTTAGAAATACCATCAGGACCGCGTGAACTCGAATTTTTTAAAGTGCCAATAACTTTTAACACCTCAAGAAGAGTTATGGCTTTATATAAATGGTTCAGCACTACTATAACAGGAAGAACATAAAAAACAAATGGGTTTTACTGGTCTAGGTTCTAAGCTGAAGGCTATGTTAGTGAAATATCCGTAAAATGTATTAGCAATGACAAGTTTATCGAAAACCTCGCGGCCATCGATACGTATGACAGTAGGTTTTTTTAAAGACGAAGAATCACTGTTTGCCATTCATTTTTCAGATTACCTTTAGCTGCATTCAAACGATTACGAAAATATGTATCCCGGCAATTAGGAATCGCCTTTTTTATTTTATTTTATATTTACGTCTTAAGCCCATATTACTGGGGTGCCTGTAGCATTTGATCCTAAGCTTGTTTTTGTATTCCACTTTGTTCACTAACAAGCTTGAGATCCAAGGTTTAAGCTTTTTTGCTTCCTTTTTGGCAGGCAAGAAAGAGGAACAACTTAAAATGTACATATTTAGGATATTATAGAGGATAGTAAAAGAGGTTGAAACATCACTACATAAATAAACATCATCCCACGTCTCACACAACAGACTGATTTTAAAGTTACTAAAGTTAATTTTCTTTGTTAAGGGACTTAGGATTTTTGCAAATATTGCTTCTAGAGTAATTTACTATGAGTCCTGTCATAGAGTGGTCAGTTAACATAAGATCTAGCACATATTTTTCACAGTTAAAGGAAGAAACATTACTGAAACGTCCATACGTTGATACGGAAAATTACTTGTTGACTATGGCTTCGAATGGTCTCAAGAGTTTGATAAATGAACCTACCCGCTTGACAGATTCTTCTAAGAGTTACATTGATCACTTATTTCTTAGATCTCACAAAAATAATAAAAAAAACATTTTAGCGGCAAAGTATATGACTTGAAGCTGACAGATCATAATATGATAACATTAAATTATGCTTCGTTTTGCAATAGTTCTGAAAATATTGAATCAGCTTCTGAAACAGTAAAATATTCTGTGGATTTCAATAAATTAAAAGAACTTTTAACTTTTAAATGTTGGGAATCAGTTTACTGTGAAGATAATCCTTCCATTGCTTTCGATTTACTTATTGAAACTATTCAAAAGTATATCAAATCGAGTACTTTCGTAAAAAATCGTGCAGGTAAAAAGAAATATTTAAAACCTTGGATGACTAATAGTCTTCTTAATAAGATAAGGAAAAAGAGAAAATTACATTCAAAATGTAAAAAACATCAAAGTAACTCAAAACTTAAGAGACATTATGTAAATTTTTGTAAGTTTGTAAATAAAGAAATCGAGGACCCTCGCAACAACTTCTATGGTGATATGTTTACGAGAGCTAAAGGTAATGTACGCCCAGAGTGAAGAGTAGTAGATAACATTTTAGGAAAGGTTAAAAGCGGCATTAAGATTGATAGCATTGAAGTGGGGGGAATTATGGAGCCAGATCTTGGGAATATTACTAATATTTTTAACGTGTATTTCACTGAAGTTTCTGAGAAATTAAAACCAAGTTTCGATCCTTGTATATCCTGCAACTGTTCCTCTTCGTCAGATGTCTCTTTTATGGATGATGTTCAATGTAATAGTTTTGTTTATAATCCGATTACACCAGTTGAAGTTTATAAAACTGTCTTGTGCCTTAAAAATAAAACCTCTTGCACAAATGATGGTGTTTCAAGTAAGTTATTAAAAAATGTCGCCTGGTATGTCGTTGATGTTCTGTCCTTTTTATTTAACAAAAGTATTGAAATGGGTTGCTTTCCTGACCATCTTAAAAGTGCCGAAGTCATACCTCTTTTTAAAAAAGGAAATAGACATATTATTTGTAATTACAGACCAATATCACTTCTTTCAACATTTTCCAAAATTTTTGAAAAATTGATAAAAGTTCGAATTGTCTGTTTTTTGGACAAGTCTAACTACTTTAGTGAGAATCAGTTTGGTTTCAGACAAAGCTTGTCTACTGAGGACGCCATCTTAAGGGTTTTTAGTCAGTTACATGGAAGTTTAAATAATAACAAATCAACAATTGGTCTTTTTATTGATATGACAAAAGCTTTCGATCTGGTGAACCACGATCTCTTGCTAAGCAAACTTTTCAATATTGGTTTTCGTGGAAATATGTCTAATTGGCTTCGTTCTTACCTAATAAAAAGAACACAAAAAGTTACTATAAATGGGGTCACGAGTGCATCCAAGTTATTAAAGAACGGTGTTCCTCAGGATTCTGTACTTGGACCATTGTTTTTCTTAATTTATATTAATTCTATTTTCAAACTCAAGTTAAATGGCATTCCAACAGCTTTTGCGGACGACATAGTTTTTACATATGGATATGGAACCATTTTCGAAAGTATTGTGTCGATAAATGAAGATCTAGAAGCGTTGCGGTTGTGGTTTACCTACCATAAATTAATTATAAGCGATAAAACAAAACTAGTTTGTTTTAACAAAACTAGTTTGTTTTAACAAAACTAGTTTGTTTTAAGGTATCTGGTAACAGCTTATATGATTTTAATTTATGGTTCCATGCTCATGTTTGTAGGCAGTTTTCCTTACCCATTCATCAAGGTGGAAATAGTAATTTTTCTGCTGATTTACCCTGCATAGAAAACTGCTTCAAGATTGAATCAGTTCAAAATTTTAAGTACTTAGGTGTAATAATCGATTTTAACTTAAACTGGAAGGACCATATTAAAATGCTTAAAACTTATATGCTGAAGGTCACACGTAAAATGTACCTATTAAAACCCTTTTGTTCTCAAAAAATTTTGTTAATGATTTACTATGGTCTTGCACAATCAAAGTTGCAATATGGTATAACTAGTTGGGGGGGTTCGTATGCCAATACATTCAGTCCTCTACTTACCGCTCAAAAGCATTTATTAAGGATTATTTCAAATAAAAATCGATTAGCTAGTAGTTAGACATTTATATGTTTTTAAAGTTTTAAGAGAGTTCTTCAAGCAAAGCGGTAATATTCCAAGTAGAAATATACAAATGTACAATCTACGTGTAAACAATATGTTCAAAGTAAATGTACCCTTTGCACATAGAACACATTTCTAGCATTTTTACACATATGCGGCTCCATTTATATTTAATAGATTACCTTTGTTTATAAGAGAAACTTTTCGATATCCAAATTTCACTAAAAATGTTAGAAACTGGCTATTCACCCTGAACTATGAAAATATTGAATCATTTTTTTAACATCTTCCTTTTCATCAGCAACACAATCATATTTACATCTTGAATCAATGTTAGTTTACTTATGAATTGTTATGTTTATATTTGCTTTTTAAATCTCTTTCATCTTCTTTTATTAAAATTTATAAAATTGTAAATCAAAATGTTACTGATTATC
Source organism: Volucella zonaria (assembly GCA_963966105.1). NCBI lineage: Eukaryota > Metazoa > Arthropoda > Insecta > Diptera > Syrphidae > Volucella > Volucella zonaria. The sequence continues at coordinate 179,369,159 of OZ014532.1, read as the reverse complement.
ACCCCACATTATATTCTAATTTGAAAACTAATTTTTGAAGTGTCATTCACCACTAACTTTTGTTTAAGAATGATCACTAATATTTATTCAACTTATTTGTTATTAGTTTTTAAGATTATGAAAAAATTAATTGAATAAATAAAATAAAATGAAAATGAAAAAAAAATAGATATGATCTAAACATGTACCAGATGCAGACCTAGTATGCTTATTAATGAAACAAGCTAGGCCATGTGATGCCAAAAGAGCTAAATAACTCGAAATAGTTTCACAACTATTCAAGATGTCAATGTTAAAGTTAACAATTATAATTAAATTTTTAGAATTTTCCCTTTCCAGTAGATCAGAGAACTTTTTTATGAACATAATAACATGTAGTCTGTATACACATACAAAAGCAAACACTTCGTGATTAATTTTAAGCGAAACTTTTACGACATCTGCAGATAAAAAATCGATACGTTGAACACCGAGAATTACATATTCATCTTTTACAAAGCACCCAACACCACCTGCTGTGTAACTTTCATTCGTATTAGGATAACAAATGAATCCAGGAATAACATAATCTTTTGTTTCAAACAACGATAATATCTGGAATGCAACTAAAAGAATCAAGATGAGTAACAAGTTCAGCGAAGTTTTCTCTCAAACTTCTGACATTCTGGTGCACAATAAAAATTTTGTTATTACAATAGGAACTATTAGTAAAAACATTATCACAATTGGAAGTAATAGGATAATAGCGTAGTTATACGGACCTGTTTTGTATTTTATTTTTTTAATCTCTGTAAAGTGGGAAAACGAAGTCCCATAAACAGCAAGATCCAACCAAAAAAACCTTTCGAATAATAATTTATAGTTTATAAACAATTACTTAATTTACATCTCATCTTATTTTAAGGGTCCTCCACTAATAAACAAGAGTACCAGCTTATTGGTTGAGATCTAGTTCCAGTTAATATTGTAACGCCATCTATGTAAAAGTTCAAAAGATAATGACCGTTGGCTACAAAAGTCGCGTTTAATCCAACAAAGCGCTATCTTGCATTCACAGTTTAAAATAGTAATATAAAAATAAAAATAATTGCAGTCCTAATCCTCTCTCCCCTTAAAGGACTCTTCTACCTAGCTTCAGATCCATCTCAAAGGCTACTATCCCGAGTGCTGAGTGGCAAGTAACACTGAATGTCCCCTGCCATGTGTCATCATCACATAAAGTATACCATATCTCTCTCTCCCCCTGTTAATTAAAAGTCATGTCAATGATGAAGTGTAGTGTGCAGAAAATGTCTGCACATAATTTACAACCAACAATTTAAAGTATGTTAATTATAAAGAGTACAATGTCCCGACTTACTCGTACTTTAGCCGCGCTTGGAATGGATACCTTCCGTGTGGTGGCTACATCAGAGCCACTAAAGTCATGTTTCCTACTCTGTTGCTGCTGTTCGTTGTCCTCTCACAATAACGTAATTTTTTTTAATTTTAATTTTCCCTTCCAACCCCTCGTATTCAACGGTATACGAGTACAAATTGTTAGTGACATTTTCCACAAGTGCTGAGAGATCCTGTATAGTTTTGGCGGATAAAGGTTTATAATTTTATGAGGGAACATGTTTTATGGAATTTCTCTGCGAAGATACATTCGTGTGCGGTTGAATTTTGCTCTACTAAAAAACAATCAAAAACAAATTTAACAAAATTCAAGCACCTGTTAGACACATTAGCATATAAAAGTCATTAAAAATGGTAAAAAAAAAAAAACATAATGATAATTAAAAACGTGAGCTTGTAAATGTACAAGCACTCCTTTCAGTGGACACATTTAAAGGGAATTTGTGAAAAAAAAATCTCATAAATTTCTCACATCTCGGGAATTAGTCGGAATACAAAATTCGTGGAATTTGTTGAGTTATTTTAAAATGGATACAATGATTACAATTTTAAAATTACAATTACATAGATGCACTCACAAAAATAAACAGCGACAGAAGGCATTCTGATGGCAGTTAATTGAACATGTCACTTGCAAATAATTTAATGAGGGCCTCGTATGTTCCGCAGCTGATTGTACAGGTAAGTGTTGATTTAATTACTCAGACTGGAGGACACGCGTCCGAGAGGACGCTTAATGAGGCATTTTTTCTAGACCTGATAGGTTGGAATATTCCTTCAAGAAAATCCAGTCAAACTTTTGCACAATGAGGAATTTGATGAAAGAAATCCTGCGATATTATCAAATCTGACGTCCAAACAACACTTAAGGGGGTTTAACTACCCTTAAAATGTTTGCACACAGCGCGGCCGTCGGAAATTTGGAGATGAAGGAAGGATAGGTATGACATCGCCATAAGACCAGAGCCAAAAGGCAGTCAGCGCGCAAGGTTGTCCAAACTCCTGTACGTGATACACCAGTGACCAATTTTTGTTTAAACAAATTTTAGTGGTCAGCCCGTGATAGATCAACTCCAGGGGGATTTAATACATTGGCTGAAAAGTCCGCGCCGTTTTATAATAAAACACAAAATTTTTGCAAAATCCAACTTTATTTATCAATATAGTTGCCTTCGAGGGCGATACACTGATTGAAACGATTTTTCAATCTTTCGATACCAGTTTTGTAGTACGATTTCGGTTTAGCCTCAAAATAGGTCTCTTTTTCGGCGATTCGGTCTTAAATCTCTTTCCGGCGAGCATTCTTTTGAGGTCTGCGAACAGGAAATAGTCGCTGGGGGCCAAATCTGGAGAATACGTTGGGTGGGGAAGCAATTCGTAGCCGAATTCTTTCAATTTTGCCCTTGTTTTCATCGACTTGTGACGCGATGCATTGTCTTGGTGAAACAGCACTTTCTTTTTCTTCAAATGCGACCGTTTTTCTGCGATTTCGTCCTTCAAACGCTCCAACAACGCAATGTAATAGTCGCTGTTGATAGTCTGCCGCTTTTGGAGATAGTCGATGAAAATTATTCCATGTGCATCCAAAAATTCGGATGCCATAACCTTGCCAGCCGAGGACGAGGTTCATCAAGCCAAGATGGAGCCAAGTTTCATCCATTGTCACATACCGATGCAAAAATTCGGCTTTATTGTGGTTGAACAGCTTTAAACACTCCTCTGAATCATCAACACGTTGTTGTTTTTGGTCGACTGTGAGCAAACGCGGCATCCACTTTGAACACAGCTTTCGCATGTCCAAATATTCGTGTATGATATATCCAACACGCTCTTTTGATATCTTCAGAGCCTCAGCTAACTTGATCAACTTCACTTTACGGTCATTCGTAATCATTTTGTTGACTTTTTTGTTGTTTTCATCTGAAACAGCCTATTTTGGACGTAGACTGCGTGCATTGTCTTCGGTCCACTTGCGAATGCTTCGTTCGCAAGGTGCAGAGTCCGGGTAACACTTATCAAGCCATTTCTTTGCCTCAGCTGCATTTTTTCCCATCAAAAAGCAATGATAAATCAACACACGAAATTGCTTTGAATCCATTTTTTTGACAATAACAAAAGTTGCTTCACTCACAACGGTATATCTCGAGAACTAATCGTCCGACAGCTGTCAAATCTATACACGTATCTTTTGAAGGTTGGTACTAACTGAAAATGGTATGGATTTAATTCAAGTGGTGCCCTCTCTTAGAAACGGCACGGACTTTTCAGCCAATGTGTTATAAGTGTGTCTTGAGCAGAGACAGGTATGATAAGGAAAGCCCCTATGCAAATGGGAGAGACCGTTCTTTGGGGTCCAGTAAAGGCAGTTTGTTCCACCAGACAACCGACGAATAAAAATTAATTGAACTTATCATAGCCGCATAGATCAATGAATCTCTTTTTTGTGACAAGCCTCATGTCTTGCCGAAAACTGCTATCCACAAGCGGACTAAGTCGTGGAAATAAGGTTAACGAAACCTTGTCACGCGAGCCGATCCCGAGAGGATGTCACAATTAGACCTACCTAGTGGGGAAGTATATCCACAAGCGGTCTAAATAATCTAAGTGACATAAAAAAATTCAAAACTCATCCACGCGAAAAGCACAAAGCAGAAAAAATAATCTTGAACGTCCGCTGCATAGTGCTCACCTGCGACAAGAAGAAACATCTCACTTAAACGGAATTTAAACTGCGACATAGTCAGCATTTTATCCTCAGGCCTTTCGTGTGTCCTTTTCTAGATCTGTTCTATTTCACATTATTCAGCATTTTATTATTTTTGACACCTTTTAGTTTTACGTTTAAGTTGCAATATTTTTGTATAATTCCGTAATATTATTGCAGTTTAAAACTGCAGAAAAGTGCCCCTTCCACATTTTGAGGTCATCCCAAACCAGCAGAGATCCGTCTATGCCTTTTACCAGGTGTTGTTTAGAGCTATGGACACCTGTGAGGTCTTTGGTAATTCTGTAGACGGCCCTACTGTCACACCTAGTAGCGCCCTCGTCTGCTTCTGTAGCCAATGCTTTGATATAGTTACGCTTATCACGCAGCACGCTACCGTAAACTTCTCTCATGTTCATGTGAAATTGGTAGTTGCTTGTCTGTCCGTCGACACCCAACTGACTTTGTGGCACATCTTGTGATCAACGGCGTTGCAAAAATCAGCTAAAAGCTCGCTATTGCCGTTGCGGTTGCCAACACCATACTTTCTCATTACATGCCTGAGTCCATCATTGTTATTCCGAACCTTGGCACTCGAGTACTATCATTAGCAGCACTCGGCATAAGAAGCTTCATGGGGGAGCTTTTTTTTTATAATTTGCGTGCGCTCAAGGGATCTAAGTACCCTTAAAATGCTTGCACACAGCGCGGGCGAAGGAAAATTAGGGAGGGTAGAAAAAGCGGTACCGGTGAACCTTGGTTTTAAATGTTTGAAGGTTATAATGACTAGGAAATAGAGAGCTCGGCAGTCCATTCCACAAGCAAGTTGTTCGACTTACGAACGAAATACTATATTTCAGAGTACGTTCGAAAGTGGGCTTGAGGGTATACTGATGATCATCCATAGCGAGGCGGGTGTTACGATTAAAAGTTTGAATGGGCAGAATGTTACTGGCGATTTCTATGGAGCACTGGTGGTGGAAATAGCGATAAAATAGAGTAAGACAGGAGACATTACGTCGGTATTCGGGGGTATCCATTCTTTAAGTGATATTATGTAGTATCACCTACGAGTTTTATAGCACGGTTTTGAATCCTATCTAGCAAATGCAGGTATAGCAATACCTGACCAGATGTATGCATTGGACTACAATTTCGGGCAGATAAATGCCTTTCATATTGAGGCGTAACCAAAGGGGGTGAAGTATTTCTTACATCGCTTGAGGAGACTTAGACATTTCGCAACATTTTTGATAAAACCGGATATGTGATCATTCCAACGTTCGTTGTCAATAACGAGAATGGAAAGTATTTCGGTTTCGACGATGCACCTGAGTGACACTTATAGACAAAGGCTGGGTGTTTAGATTTCGTTCTAACGACAGTAGACAGCATTGTGTTTAGGAAACACTAAATTCTACTCTCTTGATAGTTCCCTAATTAGTTATGCTACCAATATCGGAATTGAATGTGCTTAACGTATGTTGTCATTCCCGTTCTACAGCTGAAGAGTAGGGTCATGAGTTCGGGAAGGTACATATATGAAAAGCCAAGAGTACTGCCGTCAGCAAAGGCCTATATTCGATTAGAAATGGCAGACAAGAGATCATTAATGAAAACTGAAAAGAGTGTCGGAGACAGAACAGAGACCTGTGGCACACCAGCATTTATTTTGTGAACATCTGACTTGAAGCCATCCAAGACAACTTGAATTGAACGTTCCGAAAGATAATTTCTAATCCATTGAAGAAGAGGGTCATCGATCGCAGAAGCACGCACTTGCGACAAAAGAGCCTGATGCCAAACTCTATCAAATCCTTTAGAAATATCAAGTGCAACTATCTTGCTTTCGCAGGTTAATGTACGCTTTGGTTCCACTTTTCGGTGAGACATGCCATCATATCACCAGTGGACCTGTTGCTACGAAAACCATATTGCCGGTCATTGAGAAGTTTTCGTGTTTCGAGATATTTCATGAGCTGACGGTTTATCGGCGTTTCCATGATCTTGGTGAGAAGGGAAGTAAGTGCAATGGATCTGTAGGAGGAGAGATAAAGAAAAAGATTCGCCTGTTCTAAGGACGGGCTATATAAATGCTGTCCTCCATCTGCTTAGAAAGAATCCTAAAGCGTAGGATTGATGAAAAAGCTTACTCAGTGGTCTTGCCAGAGTGAAAGAACACCTCTTCAGAAGAAGGCGAGATATACCATCTGGACCAGTGGATTTGTGAATATTAAGATCTTTAAGAACTCTTGCTACTACACAAGTGCGAAAGTGGATTTGTCCAACTGAAGATTCGACGCACTCAAGTGTAGGCGGAGACAAAACACAATCTGGGAGTGCTGAGCTGACTGCAAAGTGTGCAGCGAGCAGACTGGCCTTGTCCAAAAAGCTGACAGCTGGAATGTCATTGTAAATGAGCGTTGGGATGGAGGATGAGGCAGAATTTCTAATGTTTTTGACGACTGATCAAAAATTTTTACTGCCTTGGGGACATTGCAGTATTTTTTGCCTCAGGTTTTGGTCGTATTGGAATTTCACACGCTTGAAAAAGACGTTGCAGTCATTTCTGGCTCGTTTAAACTTTTTTCGGTTTTCCTCTGTCGGGTTGGTCTTGTAGGACCGAAAAAACAGTGCTCTTACCCTGACAGCCTCTTTACAGCTCGAATCATACCATTCCTTTTCTTGTGGTCTGATACTCTTCATCCGATGAGGGATAAGGTTTCTCATTCCAAAGAGAATAGTTTCTGTGATCATGTCAGCAGCGGCATCCACGTCGTTATTAAGGAAACATAACGACCAGTTAAAATTCCTAAAGAAGTTGTTAAGTCCGCTTCAATTGGCTTTCTCGTATTGCCATACGGTTCTTTTAGGAATCTTTTCTCTGTGTGGTCAGTATACGAGAAATTAGCTGATATGACACAACGGTCCGACGAGCCTAGAGGGGAGAGCACATCAACGGTGTACTTATCAGGGTGAGAAGTTAGAAACAAATCCAGAGTGTTGGCGGTATGACTGTCAACGTGTGGTATTCGTGTGGGCTCACTTACAAGCTGGGTTAAGTTATTTTCCGCAGCGAAGATCTGAACACACCGTCCAGAATGTCAAAGCCACCCAGAATTGTGTATATTGAAATCGCTCGTAATAACGATTTCAGTATGAGGATACAGGGATGCAATTCTTTCAATGAACTCAGACAGCGCATTAAATTCGTTAAAGGTCGAATTGCTGTCCAGTTTGGTGCTTCTGTAAATAAAGCATTAGTGGATAATTTGATTACGAAGTTGGAATTTTAACCACAGGAAATTGAATTCCAGGTTGGGACAGGAGTTTGGTAAGTTACAATACATAACCGCGCAAATAAGTGGTGAGACCGCGATGAGAAAAGAATAATGGCACTAGTTCGTTGACAGGTAGCTTCAGATCTATCTGAGAGGTGTGGGCGGAGATTTACCTGTGTTTCACTAAGTGCCAAAATAGCTGGTCTATATTTACAGTGCTACGTTTGATCCCCGGCACCGATACGGCGAGGCCCCGAACCAAACGATAACACTTTCTGGAATCTAGCAATCCCCGCTGTGGGTTCCTCCAGGTAGCGCTTTGATGGCAACTAGACCTGGGAAACGAAATGGGCATCACGTTATTTTTCCAGCGGAATCACGAAACCTCTAGACAAAAAAACCACACGGAAAATCTTCCCCGGAAAAAAAACCACAAAAAAAGAACAAGAGGAGGGAAATACTCGTAAAAAACTTCTTTTTCCCTTATCGTTATAAAGCGCCGTTGGGGCTCGACGATTTATTTAAAAAAAATTTCTGCTTAGCGGTACACTCGTCGATAGAGTGACCCGCTATTCTTACAGTCCCGATACACGCCAAGCCCTAGATAACGGGTCGCGTGTCCCGTCTCTTCTCGGGAATTCTCGCACGCGCGGCCCACCGGAGTTATAATTATACAAAAAAAAATGAAAAAATTAACGCGGTTCCACGGTTTGTTTTTAGTTTTTTTCTTTTTCTATTCTGCACTGTACTATACTTATATTTCATTTTGGCGGGTTGTGCCCCTCTCTGGCACAATCTGTCATCCTGCTACTCCCGCTTCCGTGTCCTCCTTCCTGTTCTTTCTCCCTTTTTCCTTTTTTTGTTTGTTTTGGTTTCCCCTTTTCCCAAGCACAATCCGCGACTCTACTTTAGGTTACTCTACTCTACAAGTTTTTCTTTTTTTTAATACTTTTTTTTTGCAAAGGATCCCGCCAGCCACACACACACATTCACACGTACACTCTCTCGCACATTCATTCAGTACTAGCGAACCCTACGACGGGATTTCTTGCTACAACACTAGCAAGCTTTGCACCCGTATCCGACTAGGCCTCGGAATACACTAAAAAATTGTTTTTGCAAAAACTAGTACGATCGCGAAGGGGGGAAAGGGAGTTGGACGGAACGATAGCTGGAGTATTGGGACAAAAGGAAAAAGGATACAATCCAGAACGGATTGTATCTCGATCCAACCATCCGTTGGATCGCCACCCCTAACAAAAGCTAAGTTCAGTGCCTGTGCAATTTTGAAATTTTATATTCATATCAGCGGGTCCCTAATTACTCCGGTGGATCGGCGCTCAGATTTATGGGGGGGTGAAGATAACCAATAGCGTGTCACTCCGTTTTTTTTTGTAATTGGGCCTTTCTGCCCTCTGGCCTCTCCGCAATCGGGCCACAGTCGGTCTTGTGGTTTGTACTTTTGCTCTTTGTACAATAGTTGTTGTTGGTTGTTGTGGTTTGTTTTTGTGTGTTGGTTGTTCGATGTTGTTTGCTTGTTTGTGTGTTTGTATGTATGTTTATCTGTTCCCTCGGTGGAGGCTGTCTTATTACTTGGCCGTCCGCCTACAAGCCTCTGCTGCTCCTTCTGTGCTCCATCGGAGGGGTGCTGGCTTAAAAGAGGTCGTCATCCCTTCACCCATCGATCAATTGTCTCTGTGCATCCACATCCATTATAGTGATGCGATGCTGGTGCTCGTACCCCCATTGGTAGCCGGATGGGGTGTTCCCTTAGCCTTCTGTTGTTTGGCTATCGTTGGGGTGTAGGTTCCAGGGATCGCCTTCCCCCACCCGTCATCTTCGTGTTGAGGTGTCTGGATTGCAAGGACCGTCCGTCCCCACTTATCGGCGATTTTCAGACGTCCTGTCTGATGCTGCCCGTTGCGAGTCTCCCGTCTATCTATGGGCTCCGACAACGGTGTTCCTGGTGGACCTCCTGTCGCACCCTTGGGTTCCTGGCTCATCGTGAGTCTCTCTACTCTCCTTAGAGCTTCACCGACCGAACTTCCTCGTTCTCCTCTGCGAGGAAACCCGCCCGTGAACCTATGTGGATTGTTTTCCGAGGTCTGGGGTTGGTGGGCCACTGGCTGATGGGACCATGGTTTCCCTCCACCTCCGCCAGAGCTCGGTGCTCCCACAAAATGAAAAGAGGGACCGAAAGGACTTGTAAGGGAAAATTTACCGCAACAACAGACATGAACATACGCATAAAAGTGATTACTTTTTAGCCCCCGTATATTGGCAATATCCTCTCTAAATCCCCGAGTCATTATAAAGAACGACAAACACAAAAAACACAAACACCGACGTTACTCAGCCAATCCATTTCTCAACGACCTCCTGCATAGTGGGCCAACTGTTTAGGATGACGTGTTTATTTTCCTTCTAAGGTCTAGGGCACCGCGATTTGCGTTCACCTCCGATGTACCAAAAAGTACAGACAGGTGGCAGTACAAACGTCTTCCGCACAGTATTTAGCCATAAAAAATCTTCAACATTTTGCCAAATCAGCAATTCAGGAGCATCCACTTGGTTGTAACCCATGGTAGCTTGACTTCTACGTAGATGATGTCATGACCAATGCTCGTACCATCTAAATATAAAAGCAATTGATTGAAGTACTTCAAGTCGAAGGTTCCACCCTACGTACGAGTAAATGATGTACAAATTGTCCTCGCAGGTGACAGGGAGGAACACCTCCACCTTAACAGCAACTCCGAGGACCAGATCAAGACACTAGGACTTACTTGGTTGCCAAAATCGAATGAATTCAGCTTCAAAACTAGTCGAAATCAACAAACGAAGATAACTAACAGAATAGGGTTACTCAGCTCACTCGCAGCTTCGTTGCTGGGAACTTTCCCGATATTGGCGGCCGATTTATAGAGAAGTCCTTTTTGTTGTTTTGAGCCCATTTTTCTTAGATAACCGCTAGTGTTAGTAGAAGAGCTCTGAGCCTCAAGTACGTTGTGGATCTGTATTTTGGCAGTCCACCAAAAGTTAGCAAAACGAATCCAAGAAAACGACAATTGACAGTGTTACTCGTAGGAATAGCGCCAGCATTTAATATGAATTGATAAGAATCCTTTCAAAATGATCCTTTAAACACGGACTGGTAGAAAATATCTCATGGCATGCGGTACTTTAAGCTCACACCGAACTTAACCATCATCCTTTCTATTCAATCTGCCACTATCCTGCTCCTAAATGTCCAGCTTTTATTTTTACCGAAAATATCTTACCATTAATAAAGAATTCATTCAAAAGCAAAATTACAAAATTGCAAAGTACAGATAATTACAGTTTCTACGTTTCATTATCCGGTCTGCACAGCATTCATTCAGCCATTCGGAATGCTTATTCAGCGGAAGGATATTCGTATTTTTAATCCTCACCTCATTCATGTGCTAACACAACCTCAATGAGAGGTTTATAATTACACGTAATACCAACCACCACTTTGTATCTACACCGAGAGATACTCGTATCCTTATGTACGGGTATCGTTGTGCATGAATGGAATTTTGAAAGGAATACTGCCGGCAAACAGGTGCATCTAAACCGTTTCTTAATTTCCTTTTCGAAGTAGAGATACAGTGGGACTATGACTATGAATAGTAGTCCGTATCTCATACGACGTAAGGAAAAGGAAAACATTCAAAAACAAATGCATTACGAGGAATTAAAACGGAAACGAAAACGAAAACGAAAACGAAAACAAAAAAATGTCAGCATCATTATCCGATGAAACCCAATGATGGTGGTTGCCAAAAAAAAAAAGCCAACCAACTTACCATTGCACCCACCAGAATCCGAACCAAATCCTTCATTCCTCCTGCGGCAAAGTGGGGAAACTTCGCAGATGACTGAAATACTAAAATAATACGTTCCAAGGTAACCCTATAACCCTATAACCCTATAATGCCAGTAGATGCAAGATATTTTCTCGCATTTTTGCATAATAATGTCGCGGCGTAGGTTACTTTTTTACGAATTCAATACACACAGCCAGGACTGCTGCCACGAATACTCCGTACACTACACAAAAGTTTTCGCATAATTTTCCTGTTTTCCTGTTTTCCTGTTTGTCCTGGGCTTGCGGGGTTGGTTTTTAAATTTCTGTTTGGTTCGGCGTGCTGTTGTTCATAGTTTTCGAACAACTTCCTGGAACTAGAGGGAAAAGTTTACTTTCACTCCAAGGACTACGAGGGGATATTAGATTCTTGTATTCTCCCAGTCATGATCGTCATTTTTATGCGTTTTCCCTTGCGGGTGCTCTAAAAAATAAAAAAAATAAAAAAAATTCAGAAAAAAAAAAGTTGGCAACCCCCTTAGCCGTGGAAATGCATTTTATCGTTATTTTACTCATTTACTCGGGGAGTACGAGCGGTTTCGGAGTCGTTTTTCGGTAATAAATGTCCTTATGGCCGGGGGAGTTTGGGTGGCACATTTAAAGTCGATAAACCAATTTGTTGAGTGCATAAGGATGCATAAATCTAGAGTTTAACCTCATTGAAGCAGCCGCATACAAAGAGATAGGATGAAACCCGAGAGTAGTGCTCCATAAATAAAGTTTTTCGCAAGAATTACATGAGATGGCAGGCGGCAAACGCTACAAGGAGTTGTTGAAATTTTTATTTTTTTTTTTTTTTTTATTAAAAAGAAAAAAGTCCAACAAAAATAGCCGCAGGACACAGGACAATGGGATTTTAATTTTGCATTTATTTTTTCGTTGTTATTTATTGTGGGACGCATAAAGGCGACTCTGGATGCAGTCGTTCTGGTAGTGTCCCCATTGTTCATAGTTCTTTGTGGGTCGATGTGTAAGCACAAATATCGAGGTTATTCGAGGACAAAGTGGTGAAAGATACGAAATTTGTAAGCGGAGTTTGGTTCACATGATTGGTGCTGATTTAAAGCCGTTTAATGGGGTCGTTATAATATATCATTGAGGGATTTAATTCAGCTTTCTGAAGTCGTTTTTCGGTTTTCAATTAAAACGCCATCAGTTTCGTTGAAATTTTGGGTAACAAATGGTTTTTGGTTGGTGCCCTAGACGTCAGATAAATCGTGGTTAAAGGCCGTTTGTATGTTGACTCGCAAGTGACTTATACTTTCTTGATTGGATGCCTTTGAATCGATTCTAGTTTCAATTTATCTACTTCTTTTAGGTGCTAATAGCCTCCGGAAGACAGGATACCTGTCATAACTATGTAAATCTCAGCTGGAGGATGAACTGTGTCAATTGATAGAGTGCCAGACACCTTATGTGAGCTTATTCATAATATTCAAAGCCGATCTCAGTTATAGTGTTTTTCTGGACTAGCTGGGATGCCGAAATAAAGATACTCGTAGCAGCGGATGAACCCTTAGTGATAGCTCTGATGTTTCCGAAATTGATTGCTGAGGGATGATATGTGGGATTTACTACAGAGCACAAAGTGGGCAACCAACGATTTCAACAAGCAACCAAATCTGGTTTTATTTGAGCGGAATTTCTTACTACAGCCAGACTTAAGCAAGAAGCCCTGAACAGCATCAACGAACTCTGGATATAACGTGCGAGGCGTTTGCTAAAAATTAATTCGAATAGTCCTAAGCGAATACAACCCAAAGCTATAAAAGCAGGAAGGGATATAAAATACGAGCTGGGCTGGCGATCCAGCGCACAGATGGCCTGGGACGAAGTAAAGTAGACCTTCACGGACCAATAGTCTAATTCCCGAAGTCAAGATGTTTTGGAATACATGCCAAGGACTGAATGGTGTAGGGAACTGAAAAATGGACATCGTGAACATAATGTCCCTATGAGATACCGGGCGGCCTCTCATGGTAACCAGCCTAACAACTGCATGGGAGCAACGTTTTTCTGAAGAAGAATCTCTACCCCGTTCGCCAATATCTGAGATGGAGACAGAAGAAACGATTACGTCGCCTCCAAAAAGAGCTACACGGCCTCCATCTGAAATCTCGGACAGGAAAGATACCTAGGAATTACACTATGTACACCAAGCATCCAGATAGTAGCAAGTACTGATGCAACCAAGCCTCAGCAGAAGTACGAGTTCTTGACTGGGGCCGAATAACCTCGCATCGCTGCCCACATTAAAGACGGGATTGCATCCGAGGTGACGAGTCCTCCTCGCCGAAATGCGCTAGTTTTCGCGCAGAGAAAGAAAGAAAAAGAAGAACAAAGTGGGTCCAACACCAGCAGACGTTGCATATCTGTAGATAGACTCCTACGGCTGAAACAACGAAGAAACACAGACCCAACACAAAGTCATGTAAAGACACATGTGTAAGTACACGTAAAGGAGGTGCTAAGCACCAAGAGTCTACTCCCAAATACCACTCAGATGATCGCATCAATTGGCAAAATAAAAGGAAGCATGCCTAAAAGGTCCGGCGGAAAGCAGATTGCACAGGAGCAGCTTAACACAACACAGCAGATCAAGTTAGTGAGGTAGGGCCTACTGGAAGAGATGGAAAAATCTGACAACAACTGTCCCATCCTAAGTTTTGTAGTCACCTTGGCTAGAGACGGATGGTTGTCGATCATCTGCCATCGCACAGTAACCAAAAATTGCCCCACGTCTACGGTAGGCACCATGGAAACACGTAAATTTGCGTATAACTCAGGAACACGAGGCTCCCAAGTTATTCACCAGCATTGTCATCGTTCCAGAAGCAGACAACTTTACAAAGACTGTTTTCCTAGCCCGGATCGCATATCCACAAAAAGCTGACGAGCTGGCTGAAACCATCACATTCGCAGTGGATGAGGTTTCCAAAGATTATCCAAAGCCAAGAATGGAAACGTTTCCTCAACTTTTCGCGGATCCTGATTAGAATAGAAGGAACATCGGGATCAGTCCAGAATACAGAATCTAAAGTCAAAACTGTGGTTAGCTCTCAGCATAGACTGCTCGACGCGAGAAAGGGGAGTACACTTAGAGCTGATAAGGCCTAAAAGAATCATCATTACATCTGGAACCAGCAGCTCAGTGGAAAGGGCTAAGTGAGAAAATCAAAAGTCAAAGGCTTCAGAAGACTTGTCCTCAAAGTCTATGACCTTAAAGACATGGCAGCGGAAGTAGTTGAACTAACCACTGAAGGCCGTTAGACAGACGCAGTAATATGCTCAACCTATCTGACTGAATCAGAGTGCTATTCTCTCCTACCTGCTATGCTGCTGCTAAACATACTCAGCACCGACGGTTTCTATGTCCAAGGACACCCTGATAACTTTGAAATCCTTATCAGAAGCAAATTCGAAGAAACTGTCTTGAAACTCAGGTTGGCAAGAAGGTTGGCCTAAACGTCAACGTCAAAAATAGCCCCATAGTTTCAATCACCAAAAAAATAAAATGGGACAAACTTAAAGATCCAACACTTCTTGCTGACACCATAAAGCTTTCAAGGCTAGTGAAATTCCGTTTTTTTTTTTCTGTCGTAACAGAGCACTCAGACAAAGAACTAGTCCTTGTACTCCATGTAAATTCCTTTTAATGGAATTTCTCAGTGTTTCGAAGAAAGATGAGTAAGCGCTTCAAAGATAAAGTGCCTTCAGTGTCAGCACCCACCACGTCAACGCTGAGTACCTGCAGTCTGTTACGAGCATAAGCGGGATATTCACAGAGATAGTATTCCGCGGTGTCTTCATCACTTTAACAGCAAGCATCGCAGGATATTGCATCACTTATTCCCAGCACCGTAAAGCAACGTAAAGTAAAAGTGTAGTGCCCCGTCATGACACCAGTAAGCAACCTGCAATCTTTTCTGCTGAGGGACAGCAGGAAGGCCGCTCCCTTCCTAGAGACGACGGGAAGCAATCGTTTGGTTTGCCTGCAACCTGGGAAGTCATGCTTTCTACAGTTGTGCTCATATGAAACTCAGCTGTCAACGGAAGCTTTAACCGACAGCGTAGGCAGATCCAACTCTACTCTGAACCTTGCCTGGCAAGTTCATCGGGGATCTCATTTCCCGTGATCCCAATGTGACTTGTGATCCAGACAAGACTCAGTGAATTGAGCCTTCTGACTGCATTCAGTGATGTCTCGCATTCTTGAGATAGCTTGGAAGTTGTAAGAGGGTGCAGCAAGCGCAGCTTGGCTGTCTCTACAATTGCAAATTCTTCGCTCTCTCCACCGATTCCTTACAATATGTTCTAGTTCGTTGTGTATATCTTCGCTTGGAAGACAGACGCAAGTTTTCCTAGCGAGAAGTGAAATCTAACGTTGTCGTCCTCCAGGAAGACATCAGCGTTACATACTCGTATTATATCAGTTTTGAAGTCGTGCGTGAACACTCGATTGTATTCCTTTCCTGGCTCAGATTCTGGCCGAAACCAGTCCTAGGCACAGGAAAAGTCGATTTCGTATTTTTTCCGCAGCAGGACTTCCGGCGTCATTGCATCAGAAGACATGTCCATAAAACCAGAGTCATAAGACAGCCGTCGGGCAAGGTCATCAAAGCTCCAGTGCATGTTGTACCAAAGACCACTTCTTATTAAACGGAAAGTGGCTTTGAGAGTGCAGCCCATGATATGAATATCAAGGGGAAGGAGATTCATCAATGCGCCTAGAGCGGCGCCTGGCGTGCTATTGAAATTCCCCATGCAGACGAGACAAACCGTTCTTTGGAGTCTGGTAAAAGCAGCAATCACGTATTTTCGTGAGAGCTTGTTCTACCAGACAACCGACGAATAGGGTTTAATTCGCCTTGTCATAGCTGTGGAGATCCGATCCATACCTCATGTCTTGCCGATAGCTTCTTTACGCTGCCAGAAGACCGACAGCGCATTAGAAGTTTTCAACGTAACATGTTAGACCAGACAGCTTCCTCCTTCCCGTAAAGAGAACAACCTCAGTTTTGTGAGGATAGTTTTAAACCGCATTTCTAGAGCACAAATCGTCGGTCACCAGCTTTAGGGCAGATAGTCCCTGGACGCGATCCAACAGACAGTACAGTTACATCATGTGCATAGACGAAAGAACTATTACGCCCGTTGAGCTGTGGGCGACCAACATGCACCATAGCAGTGGAGACAGAATCTGGCCTTGCGGGCAAAAGATATTGGCCGCAGTCAGCAGCAGAAAAGCATTGCTTTGATCCACAAAACTAGTGATTCATATCTACGCCGCGTTGTCTGCCCGAATTGCGCTTGCTGTCAAAAGCCGTGTTGTCGAAAGCACCTTCAATGTCGACGAAAATGCCAAAGTCGTATCCATTCTTGTAGAGTGCACCTTCAATTCTGAAGCGTACTCTCGCATTATCTTCTGCGTTCTTTGGCATGTTGCATCGTAGCCAGAGGATGTATTCGCAAGGCGGTCTTGCGCCCATGGATCAGGACTATTTTCTCGATGCTCTTCACCATGAAGGAAGTCAGAGATTCAGACCTCTCTTGACGAGCGTGAAGTCATCCTGCTCTGAAAATTCTTTTCAAAGTGACCAGCAGCTGATCTATATCTTTTTGTAACATAATTGAGAATATGCCATCGGTGCCAGGTGTCTGGAAGCCAACTCATTCAGCTCACTTGCAGCTTTGATAATACTAGAAAGCACCAATAGACACAAAGTGGATATGATAGTAAATACTCGTAAATAGCAGATGAATTGACCAGAAAAGTTTCGGCCTCAATATTCTTGCTGCCGCGACCATTCTGTGTCTTACCAATTAGCTCCATTAAAAGCTATAAATAACTGGCTAAAAGAAAGGCATTCCATTACTGGACAGAAACTGAAGGTAACAGAGTCAGATGCCCGCAGTAACCGGACTCCTAACGGTCCACTGCAGAGTCAAACAACACCTTATGACTATAGAAATAGCACAAGGCAACAACTGTCGTATGTGCAACGAGGACGAAGAAAGAGCAGAGCATATCCTTTGCCACTGCCACCGCCTAAGCAGAGCACGTCTAAGTCATGTAGGTAAGCCACACCTTGCGGCAGAAGATATCGCTGCCAGCTCACTCAAGAATATAGCCGAATTTATTAAGATTTCAGGCATCATGGGTGAGCTTTACCTTGAGGAAATCACAATGAGCCTAACCTGGCCGCAGATATGAGGTACGTTCGATAGCAGATCTAGGCTAAGAATCTTTCCGCCCAGGCTCAACGTATTCGTGTCGAGAAGGACATTGCCGCATTTCAAAATTTAGAAGGAGGTATCCGGTCTTTCATCGCAATTCGATTGACTCAAGACATGACATCCGAATGGTCGGACATTACGAGGAGCGAACGTTGACTCAGATCACTCCAATCTTGTAGCCAGGGAACGGTTTGCAACTTTCGGGATACCCACGAATGCAGAGGCCTTATATTGCCAACCACGCAATGTGTTCTGCTTTTGGTACAAGAATTCGCCGGACACGTAACTGTTGGCACCAAGTACCCGGTGCTCAAGAAGATATTCTCCAAATTTATATGACAAACTCAGACCTTTGCGCAGTCTTACTGGATCTTCTGGCACGACCAATAAGATGAAAAAAGGATCAGCGTAGCTTTAATAAGCAAATAATTGTATAAATGCCACGAAAAAAGAAGCGACATGGACTTACGGGCACTGCGCCCGACCGAATGATCACCCGGCCGACAACTTCAAATCCACCAGCATTAAAGGCATTTTTGCTATCCGCCCCTTGAAAGTGTACCTGAAACTGACGCGCAAAGGAAGCAACCAGTGATTTTTGCTGGGGATTTCAAAGCCTGGACTACCCACTTGAGAAGCAAGACCACTGACGCAAGAGGAAAGCATCGCATTCAAGCAACAGAAACTTTTTGATAGGCGAGCAGGGGTGAACCATTAACTAACGTCGACGAAGAGCAACGAAACCAGCACGCTAACCTAGTAGGGACAAAATGTAAAACCCGTTTTTCGACAAAGATACGAGTATATCTGAAGGAAATGTTGAATACTGGTCACATTGCGAACAACGGATCTGTGGAGTCTCTTTCGCATCAGCTGATACAGGTTATATCTACAGCGAGTGATGCACCAAAGCACTGAAAGACACCCAGTAAAATTAGGAGCCCTGGTACAGAATAAGGAGCCTCAACGTAAGACGTAGATCTCAGAGATCCTGAGGCAGACCAGAGTTCCATAAACGGCTTTTCACCTTCAAATTGACAATTGACAGAGGCATTAAAGAGAGTAAGTCAAGGAGCTTCTGAAGCCTTTGCGACGAGGGCCACTCAGACCTTTGGAGCACAGCTTTGAGCTTGATGAGGAAGCTAACAGGCAATAGGTCTCCCCAATTAGCCTGCCCGACAATGCTAAGAAGGAAAGTAGAGCATATGTTCCCAACTACAATATAATATGCTCCATCGCGAGGAAGTAAAGCATGAAGTAAAACCCCACAATCAGGTCGAAGGATGTGTTCGAAGTAGGCAGAAAAATTGGAGACAACAAACCATCTGCACCTGATGGCATTCTGAGTAAGACAGTCAATGCGGCTGTGAAGGCACGGTCGGATGTCAAGAAGAGGGTTTTTCCCACACTTGCAGAACCTTCGTCGCAATATGTTTGCTTGATACTCTACAGGAGATCCTGGATTGCAGTATATATGCCAGGCTGCGAGTGGTGGTAGATGATGGTGGCTCTGTCAGACCAATAGCACGGCTTCAGGAAATCAAGTTTTACGGCCGAGGCCATAAAAGCGGTCATACTCGTAGATACAGTAGCTGAACCAATACAGAGGGAAAGATATAGTTGGAGACCTTTAAAATTCTTTGGCCAGAATGGATGCACCATAGATAGTATGGCTGAAAAAGTCCCAAACTACTTCAGCAATCGGAGGCGATGGTGCTAAATACTGCAACGTCTCCGCAGGAGTTCCCAAAGAGTCGGTGGGTAGAGCGTTTTTTTGGGACATAATGTACTACGGAGTTCTGCGACTGATACTGCCCGAAGAAATAAGAATGATCTGACTCGCTGACGACATCGCCGCTGTCATATCCATGAAATAGAGTCTGCCACGGATGAGGCTATTGCGAGGATCAGGGATTTAATGGAATCTATCGGTCTGAAAATAGCTGGCCACAGGATTGATGATATTCTCATAATCAGCCATAAGTTCGTGGAATACTTCCAAATAAGATGCGGAACTTTAAGCCATGGGCAACTTTTAAGTCGGCAGGAGGCCAAAATGGTGAAAAATGATGAAAGGGCAGCAACACGACAAGCACGATAGGACAGCACCATAAAAGGCAAGTGGAACGATAAGTTAATTCCCGTTATCGAATTGTAGGCAATTAGGGCTGAGGGGTCTGTAAGTGCCACCTTACATAATACCTGAGCCCCAGCCCAATTATCAAGGCAACGTGCATCAATGACAAACAGGGGTAGAGAATTACTGGTATTATCCTAAACGCTTTCCGATTGACACCACTGAAGTTTGCTACGATTTGACCAGTTACAAGCGGCCGGTTATAAGGTTCTGTTGGTTGGCAGGACTACAACTGCTAGTCCGTTACAGGACTTAAAACTAGGTGTCATGGGAGTCGGAGCCCCCAATACTTCGGTCCGGGCCTGAATTGAAAGAGGTAGACAACCTAATAGCTGCTGGGTACCGTGACCCCAAGATCGGCAAGAGGTTTTAGGTAGGCCTCGACTCAAACCAAGGGTGGAATCTTTCACCTCCAACACAGGTTCCGACTTGCTAGCTTTGGCCATGCATATCCTGGCCCTCAAGGATGTGTGGGCATTCTATGACAGAAATCTAGACATTCTACTCGTATGACAGGTGTTCAGATAAAACCCAAGAGACCTTCCTACACAATTCTTGTCTGGTTCGCCTCTATGTGTGATCTATCCAAACGAGGAAAAAGATGCAGAATAAGCCAGGTTTTGCTGCAGACGATTCGAATAAGACAGGACCAGCCTACCAAATCCGGAGTACATATGACGGGATCAGAAGGCGAGAATAGGCGACGATGAGCTGATACCTCAGAAAATACAGGACGCTTGCCCATCAGACCCGTGAAGTAGTACCTAACGCAGAGGTCAGAATATGGTATGTCTACGTAGCGCGAAGAAGGTTACTGGTGAAGCTGTCTAACGTGGCCGCTAACTCAATCTAATTCCTTCGCCAAAGCGTCCGTATCGATTGTGATTGTGTAGCCCCGCGTTTTATGTTACATTTGCGCCGTCGGACTTAATATTCTGTAAAATGGTAACCGAATTCTGTGCGTGCTTCGGGTTGTTTCCTCGCTCCAATATCAGGTAAGTTCTACTTTACTTACAAGTTGAAGTCAATGTAGCAGGTATAAGTTTTTTTCTCTATGGTAATGAAAGCCATAAGTGCTCAAAAATATTCCCAGTCTTCCGGTTATTAATCGACCGGGACTTTTTGTTCTTAATCGCTTAAGGTGCTGCATCGTTCTATTGATTTATAGTTCCCTTGTCATTCTACAGACGCCTATGAGCTGGATTAAGAAGAATTCACTCGGCAACAAATCATCCATGAAGCCAAACTTGCCGACATGTTTTCAATCTCCGTGCGACGTAGAAGACTGAAGAAATCTTTAAGCAACTAATCATTGAGCCTATAGCAATTTTCCATCCTCAAAACATGTCAATACCTCGGCAAATTTCATTACGTTTTCAGCATATGCCCTCGTTATTTTCGAACAAACAAAGAAAGCCCAGTAATCCCATTAAAATCCGTTAAATCTTGACCTTCACTTCTATTTCAGGTTTCGTTTTCTTGAGTCCTTAAGAAAATTTATTACTCACAAATGTCCAATCCCTTCCGTCAGTTGAAGTGAAAAGAAAATCCTTGAAATATTTCCAAAAGAGAAAATCCTTAAAATTCAATCCTTAAAGCCGAAGGATACCTTATGACAACCATTGCATCGCAAGGAGAATTCTTTTCCTTTGTAAACTATTCGTCGTATTTCAGGCACGACGATGACATACGCTCGTGAGATGGGAATTTTCCAGAGCTCAATGGAGCTCTTGATGATTGTGTAACCACTCGTATACGGTAAGAGTCCTTGAAGGTTAAGTGCGATTTTATTGTCCTTCTCGAATACGAGTACGATATATGGTGGATGGTCTATTGTGGCATTTTGACATTTTCGAATAGTTTAATGGTGATGTCCATGGTGGATACTTTGAATGGACTTGAACAAGTTGCCAGGAATTTGATGTTATTTAAAATAAGGACGACTTTTGGTAAAGCTGACAAAAGCTAACTCATTGACCCCTCGAAATAAGGGTTACAATCCCCATTTACTGCATGTCGAACTCCTGTATACAACGCATTAACAAGCTTTCATTTCTGAGGTTCGGATAAAGAAAACAGCTGACATAATGAGACATAAAATAAAATGAACCCTGATGGGGTATTTCCTTAATACGTTCCAATCGCTTTTAGTAAGGCAAATCACGTACGCAGCATAGGGAGTTGCTTTATCCTGGCAAATCGTCTACCAGAACATTGGAGTACGTACCCGAACACTGGGTTTATTCAAGTTCATTGCGCTATTATCGTAAACACTTTCATTTCATTTTCGAGTGTTGCTTTGGGGGATTCCTAAAAAAGATTGTGTATCTCAATAAGAACGTGCAACGCTGTGGCATGCCAAAAAAAAAAAAAAAACAAAAAAACAGCATTTGGGACACTTGAACAACGTGAAATGAGATATTGCTTTTGCTATGGTTCGGTTTTATTGACAAAATATCGTTCAACTGAACTAAATTATTGATATCGATGTACAGAGACTTTTTGAGATTAAACACGGGTGTACATATAGACATACTCGTAGGTATGCTCGTATCATGTAGCAAGTACCTGAAGTTTCCAAGTGGAATCTCAATACAATCGTTGGGAGGATTAAATGAGGAAATTCTACTCAATCGTCGACTTGAAGATGTTTTTTGTCATCGTTCATCTAATTGAATCCCTGGTTGAACCAGATGCTCACTAGAATGCACATATTCAAACAGGCGGGAACAATAGTCTTCGATATCTCAAGGGAAGTAGCGAGCTTCCGTTGGAAGTAATTCAATCCACAGTCTCGGATGTGATCGATTGATAAATAAATAGCAAGGACTACAAGTTTTTAATCACTGAAATATGGATCATCACACGACAATGAGTCATAATTTTTTTTATGTCGTGCTAATGTCCGGGGTAAACATGGGCCTCTATCAAAAAGCCTCTTCAGCTGCCTGAAGTGCCGCACTCCAAGTTCACTTAGGTCTTCATCCACTTGCGTGAGTCACCTTGGATAGGGTCGTTCCCTGCTGCCCCGAGTCTCAGGGCTTAAAATCCATGTAGTGTCCATTCGCTCAATATAGCCCACCCATCTCAGACGTTAGATCTGATCTGACTAGACCGACGTCGTTGTATTCTGCGGTTAAATCTTCTCCTCCATTTTCCGTCAATAGAAAGGTGACCGAAAATTGCACGCGTAAGTGCGTAGTGCGTAAGTGCTTCTTCATCCGCTTTCGACGGAGTCCACGCCTCTGGTCCATAGAGCATAGCCGGAATGATAAGAGTCATACATTTGGTCTTACGAGAGAGCACCTAGTACACAATAGCCTCCTAAGCCCAAAAACACAGTGATTTCACTTAAGCACTCGAAAAATTCCAGCGACTGACACTTTAAGGCTCCGGATGTTGGTTTATTCCAATCGAATCCCTCTAGGCAGATCTACTGCAACATAACCCTCCCGCGAATGATGAAGCGAAAAATAAGACGCAGGCCATTGGGCCTCAACCAAGAAGCTTTTCCAGCCAGCTCTATCTTTACCCACCTGCCTCCAGTTTCGCGCGCTAAGTTGATTAAGATCCATTTGCATTTGCGAGTACCACCTGAGTCGCGGTTGTACTCTACTGCAGTCGGTGGCGGATTCGATGATTTTTCGGACCAAAGCATTGGTGGTCATCCACTCTACATGACGTAGCCACCTCAGTCGATGAACCATCACTCTTCTGGCTAACTCGATATCGCTGTATAGCCTGTACAGTTTGCCGTTGTATCTAATTCTCCACTCACCGTCTATGCAGACGGGACCGAAAATCACCCGAAGAATTTTCCTCTCAAAGCAGCCAAGAGCATAAAGTCCATACCCCTATGCCATAGAGCAGGACTGGGATTATTAAGGTCTTATATAGGGCGACTTTTGCTGTTTGAAAGAGGGCTTTGCTGGCAAAGTCGTTAACTAGCTCGAAGTTATATCTGTCGAGGATAACGTTCTGTCCAAGACTTCGGTGTTGGGTGTCCTTTCTGGTTGACAGCATATACCTGGTCTTGCCCTCGTTGACCGTTAAACCCTTCTTTACCGCTTCCACCTCAATATTCGCTAAAGCGCCACTGATATTTCGCTGCTTTCTTCCGATTATATCATCGGCGTATGCGTAGACACGTGAGTTTTGCCCTATTCTTCCAAGAATGATGTTAAAAAAATCGCATGACAGCGCATTGCTTTGTCTAAATCCTATTTTGACATCAAAGATATGGGTGAGTTCTTTACCGACCTTGATGTAGGAGCGTACCTAAACTAGACATTGGTCTGTTTCGACATAGCTTGTCTCTATAGATGCTGTCATACGCGATCTTCAAATCGATGAATAGGTGGTGTGTATCGATTTGGAGTTCATGGGTTTTCTCCAAGATCTGCCGTAGTGTGAATATTTCGTCGATGGTGACCAATCAGGTTGTTGACTAACTACTTTTCACGTTCACACAATACAGCAGATAGGATCTTGTTGGCGATGTTGAGAAGACTGATGCCTCTGTAGTTGGCGCAGTTCAGAGGGTTTTCTTTGTTGAGGATTGGACAAACAATGCTGACGTTCCATTCATCGGGCATACTTTCGTCTGACCGTATTTTACAGCTGAGTTGGTGTATGCTATTTACCAAGTCATCGCATGCCTATTCGAAGACCTCGGCATTCATGCCGTTCGCTGCAGTAGCTTTGTTAGATTTAAGCTTAGATATGGCTATCTTCACTTCATCCAGGTCGGGTGGACAGAATTGTTGGTCTACATCGTCCAGATTGAAAGGTTCATTCTGCGTGACAGTGGTATTTGGTTCGTCATCGCCGTTGTTTAGTATACAGAAATGCTCCTTCCGAATCCTCATCATGGACTGCAACTCTACTACGATGTTCCTTTGTTCGTCGCGCTTCTCATCCTCCTTATTTTTCCTCCTGGGAAACCGATATTCGCTCATCCTCTTCTACTCGTAGAGCTCGTCAGCAGCTTTAGTCCTTCTATCCAGCACTGCTTTGCATATATTAGGTGCATGTGCTTGCCTGCACTCGCCAAACCAGGAGTTTCGTTGTGGTGGCCGAGTGAAACATTTTGGACAATGTTGCCACTGGTCTTCGGTACATGATGCTAGCGGCATAGGACCTCTTAAAAGATTAAGGGAGACTTGACCGGAAAAAGATTTTGCGATCTCTTGCAATTGTGCCCGTCTGACGTAAAACTTACTCACAGTATTAGCTTCTTTTACAATGTTCGGGATATTCGTAACCGTACCTCGGCTACAACAAGGTAGTGGTGCGAGTCAGTGCTGACCCCTTGGGACGATCGGACATCCATAATACTGGAAGAATGCCTTGCGTCGACCGCGGACTGGTTTACGGTTGATTGAGCAGAAGTTTACCAAATCCTCTGTGAATATCGAGATGTGGAAACCGCGTTCTAGCTACGACAATGTTTTGCTCTGCCGGACAGTAGGTTTGCCTGAATTTGTTATCGGAGGTAGTGTTGTGGAGGCTATACTTTCCGACATTAGAATCACTGAGGACAATTTTTACGCCATAGCTGGGACACTGTTCGTAAGTTTTGTTCTAGAGCTCGTTGAAACTACCTTCGGTGTAGTCATCTTTCTCCTCTGTGTGAACCTTCACGCATAAAAGGCCCATGTCGACAAATTTAGAATTAACACGAATTGTTACGAGGCGCTCTTTCGCATGCCAGAAACTCGAGTTATCTCGCCTAAATCTGCCTCTAACAACAAATCCGCATCCAAATAGGCGCTGTTTTTGCCGTCAATAACAATCACAGTAGTAGATATCGAAGTTTTCCATCCTCTTTTTATCCAACCCATCCCATCGCATTTCTTGGATGGCACTAATATCTTCTCCGCAGCAGTCCAGGTCTTTCACTAGTTGTTCGGCTGCACGTGGCCTATTAAGGGGCCTAACATACCACCTGTAGATCCGAAGTGTGTTGTCCTGTTTTGTTTGCAGGGATTATCAACAATAGATCCATCCGTATCTAAAGCTTGTTGTTGCTTCGTAACTTAACTTTTTTTTTTTGGCCGGGCAGTTACCCCGGCGGCACAAATAGATACCGCTTGGACGACCGACTGGTCGGTTAGATCGAAACCAGTAACCCGTTCGGGGATATGAGCATTGCCATTGATCCATTAAGGGCCTATCAGCCACCATCCCTTCGCCAAGACCTTGATATATTCTTACTTGTTTTATTCTGTCCCGTGTATAGTGGTACTGCTATTTTTGTCTGCTGATCAGTAGTCGCGCTTATAAGTTTGGCAAGTCGAATCCAGATGGATATCGACCAGTGCCCGATGGTTACCACTTGGAGGTTAAATAAGCACAATTGATGTGTATAAATTGTTGCAGCACTGGATATCACCTGGTTGACACCACTTAGTGCCTACTCTATTTCTACAGTACCCAACCATCAGATCCTGATTATGGTCCTAAGGATTTCTCGCTTCAAAATATCTGAAGTAACTGCATTAAGATCAAAACATTCCCAAAATCTTAGACCTTCGGACTAGTTAAAATCAATGTTCTTGCGCGATAATAGCATAGCCCCTTACAACCAATTTATGCATGTGGCGGGGGTTAAGACACGCCAAACGGAGCATTCTGGCAACGGCGTGCACCAGCTGATAGCCACATGACAGCAGCACACCACACCCAAGTGACAGCCGCCGGACAGAAGCAACCTCTCCAGAGAGAAGCCGCCGAAAACACAACGCGTTTTTTGTTTGTTTAAGCATTCCACTATAACCGTCGTTAAGATAGCAGCTCTTGATTTTGGTTAACTTTTTTAAGTGACGTTTTTAATAAAGTTTTAGATTAGACGAACTTTTAGTATTTCTTGGATTTGTCATTGCGACTAAAGTGGTGACCCCGACATGATGGCATCAGGAATCGCACAGTATAATCCTAAATTCGACACAGTTTGCCCTCAATTACTGCTCACTCGCATTACCGAACTCCGGCCAATAATTGATGTCACTAAAGAACGTGAAAAATACGAATATATTCGCAGGCAACACACCGATTTCTTTGCTGACAGTCAACAAAAACGACTTCTACGCGTGCTCCACGATATGCCCCTTGGTGAAAAGAAACTGAGCCAACTCCATTACGAGATGGTTAAAGCAGCTAAAGGGTCGCTAAGTGAGCAGGTATTACTTGACGGTGACCTTTATAGTGAAACGCTCGCGCGGCCGACAAAACGCAAATCACTGACACAGTTATGGAGAACGTCGAGCTCCGTCAACTAAATGCAGTAGTACACATCGCATCACCGCCAAGCCGCCAATGCACCCTCTGCCTCATCGCTTCGCGAACAAACTCGCTTTTTGCTATAACGGGCAATCAATCGTCCCCGCATGTCATCGATCGGAACGCAGCTTTCGCCGACATCATAATGGCCCTCCCCAACATCACTCGCTTAGCCCCACCGGGAGTATTGACCAACTCAGAAGCAGTACACTTCATAGAGACGAATGGCCCAAGTATGTCTTCGGACAGCTGAAGCTTGAATTCATCAGTCATCTCATCACCACCGAAGACTTAGCTCCTTTTCCATCACGAGTCGACGCAATCAAATGCATTAAGCGACCAGATGCCATAAAACAACTGAAAGGATTAATCGCAACAATTCACTTCTATTGTAAGTCCATTCCTTATGCAGCCGCCTCTCAAATTCCGCTGTTACTAATGGAGCCAAGCAATAGGTATGACGATAAAACCGCCCTCAACCGGACACAACCTACATTAGAAGCCGTCGCCAACTGCCGCCAACCTCTCGCCCAATCCGTGCATCGCACCCCGTATCGAAAGCAGAATTCAGCCTTGTCAGGGATGCATCGGACTGCACCAAATAATCAACAACGTACCAGAGTCACTGGGCTACTTTCCTAAAAAAAAATTCCCCATGATGCAACAACGCTATTCCACGCAATATATAGAGAACTTACCGCAATGTACTTGACCATTTTCGGGGCTTATTAGAAGGACGTAAATTCCACATCCATACGGACCACAAACCGCTCATATTCGCCTTCAGGCAACGACCAGAGAAATCCTCGCCGCCGCGATACCTGTGGTTCATCAGCGAATTTACCACCGGCATCCGATATATCAAGGGGGAGGATAACCACGCAGCAGATTTGTTGTCCCGCATCGATGCAGAAAGCGCAAGGTAGGACCTCTATGAGAAACTTGCAATAGAAAGATGAGACGGAACTTCAGCAGCTATTCGATGGCAACCCTATGTAATCAATGCAACTAACATTGTTTTTCTTCCCTCATCTAGACAATCTCATTTATTGCGATTTGTCACACAACCGAGTCCGACCGTTCATCGCGAAGGATCTACGTAAGACATTCTCCACCGTGGCCTATCATTCGCCAACATTGCTCTAAATTCGCCAAAACATGCTTTCCATGCCAGCAGACGAAAGTACACATCCACTCCTGAGCCGAACTCCAACGCTACGCTACCCCCGATGATGGCTTCGCTAACATCAACATCGACACCTTAGGAACATTCCCATCTTCCGAGGGTACCGCTAAGTCGTAAGGGTCATCGATAGCTAAACTAGATGGCCTGAAGCATACCCAATGGTAGACATATCCGCGGTCAATTATACAAGCGCTATTACCAACGGCTGGATCGCTCGCTTCGGATCCCCCTTGCAAATTACATCAGATCAAGGAAGGCAATTCAACTCTTCCGTCTTTACGGAACTATGAAGTTGCTCGGAGTAAATCACAGAATGACGACCTCGTATCACCCGCAGTCAAACGGAATCATCGAGCGCCTTCATCGGATGCTGAAGCCTGCAATCAACTGCAACGATTCCACAAAATTGGTCAGGTGTTTGTCACTTATACTACTCGGTCTCCGAGCAACTCTAAAGGAAGACATTAACCCCAGCGGAGTTGGTATACAACACAGCCCTCAGGCTCCCGGCCGATTTACTGGCACCAACGCTCAACAATCGCTCGCAAACCGAATACGCCAAAGACCTCCGAAACATAATGCGCCTGTTGAGGCCTCAGCAGACATCCTGGCACACGAAGCAGTACCAGTTCGTAAACCAAGCCTTACAATACAAACATCATCCCACGCATTCTTTCGCAACGAATCCGTCAAAGCCTCTATAGTTCCGCCATATGAGAGGCCCTTTAAGATAAGTGAACGCCACGACAAATTCTTCACGCTGGAGATTCGAGAGAAGCCCTCTAAGATTTCAGTAGACCGCCTGAAGTCAGCATATTTAGAGGCCGACCATAATGAGAACGAACAGCTGTCCGCATCCGCACCGATCGACATGTCCAGATACCTAAACGCTACTTTTAGGGTGCGTGCGCCTTCCGGCGGCCTCTGTGACGGGGCATTAAGACACGCCAAATGTAGCGTTCTGGCAACACCAAGCAGTTGGTCAGACATCGGGCGCGGCGCTATATATAAGAACAAGAGCTTTTTGTGTTCTCTATGACGAAGAACTTCGGCTTCTACAGAGAAAAAAGGAAGAGCATGAGATGCAAGCAATTGGTGTAATGAAGTGGGGGCTTATTCAAGACCCTAGCTTTATAGAAGCGGAAAGTAATTCAATAAAAGAGTCACAGTCCGTGTTGAGGATATGAAAAAAAAATCAAGGCAAAACCAAGTATGCATACGAGTTTGCTGTCAACGAAAATCAACGCACAGTATCGCCGAATCAGATGTAACATCTCAATAGACAGCTCTGACTTTGAGGTATTTAGTTCAAAATGTTGTTGGGCTCGGCTCCGCTACTAACTCCGTAAATGACGAGCTTTAAGGGAAGAGTTAGAAAAGCAAGTTACAAAGCGACATCGACTTAATCGGAAAAATGCGCATTAGTCACCTGAGCTGGCTAGGACATGTAAAACGACTAAATACGAGTACTAATGTTCCGGTCCGAAAATCTTCGAATCCCTCTTGAAAGGCGACCATCTCGGACAATTTTCCTTTCTTTGGCTGCCTTGTCGTGGCAGGAAGGCTTTAGAGTCTGAGATTCTAAGATTCTGAAAAGAACCTAGCTGAGATGTCGGACTAAGTGCCAAGACGTCCAAACTAGATGTAAAACTGTTAAAAGTATGGAGGTGACCCTAAAGGATTGTTAAGCAAAAAAAGAAGCGGAAAGAATGATCCACCCGTTGTCTACTCGACTGCAACCGGGGCACGGGTTCAGGAGGTCCCAACCAACGTATTAAGAAAACATCCCCGCCGATATACTCGTAGGCGCTGACCCAGGAGCTACTGGATCACTTGATTCTAATGACGATGACGCTTGCAGATCGTTCTATGAAACGTTCTATATATAGGGCTAGAGCGATGCCGAGAGTACCCGAGTGGGTCCAGCCTGTTGCGGTTAAAGTTCATCAGAAGAGGCCAGTTGTTGTTCACAGTGCTATTTTTGATGACTTGTCTCGAGAAACCAACAAGGTGGAACGGGCTTCAGGAAGACACACTTTGAAGGGCTCCCATCTAATGAGGACGTGAGACAAACGCACGGAGCAAAGAGACGGCAAGTGCCATCTTCCGGACAGAAGAAAAACAAGTTGACGGAAGTGACACCCCCTAAAACCGGCGAAGTTCTCGGAACCCTCGCTGCATCGGATTTTTCTGTGCTGAACAGGGCCAAATGAAAAAAAGCTTCCGGCACTCCTTCTCGCGGATCATTCCGCGCAAGACCGGTGCTGCAATCAATAAAGGCTGCAGTTCTAGGAAATCGTATTGTATAAAGCGGTTAAACCCATCGATATGCTGTCCGGATAAGACTGGTTCTACAACCAGCAAAAACTTGGAACTTGGATGTCGCCGGAAAACATTCAAACGCCAAAGGGGGCGAAACCGTTCCACCTATAAAAATGTCGCTATCACCTCTCTGACGCTTCGAATTGCAAAAGCTGGCAATGACAACAGTCTAAACGACGCTGAGTCCAAATACTGTAACGATCAAATGTCGATGAATAAGCAGAGAAAGTTTGTAGAGTGTTGCGACTTGAAAACCGGATTCTTAGACTGAAATCCTCCAAGCAGCAAACTCTTGAATGGTTGGACAAGTCTGTGCCGGAAATCTCTCCTCTAACTTGCGTTCTGATCTGTATTCTTAGGCAACTCAGGGAAATGGAGAATGTGTTGATGCGTCTGCACACACGGAAAAAGAATGGGAAACAAGGACAACTCTTCCCTTTTTGTGGGGTTAGACAGAGCTTCCCTCGAGACCATTAAATTGAGGTATGCCTCGCATCTCTATGTCATACCAAAGGTACAACGAATTCAGAATCAGATGCAGGGTCTCGAAATTGTTACAGAGAATGAATCAGCGAAAAACCAACTGGATACGATTTAAGTAAGAACTCGACAAGTCCGGCTCAGGACAAAAAACAAAGCTAGAGGAAGCTCTTCAGCATCGGAACTGTACCCTCACCAAGTTTTGAACTGGAATGTCCACCTAGATAACAATCCTACAGATCGTCTGCTCCTTAGTGGAACGCAGTAGCTACGTATTCACAAACCAGAAGACTGGAGTCTTTACGGATCGATGCAAAAAG
Organism: Volucella zonaria; assembly: GCA_963966105.1. Lineage (NCBI taxonomy): Eukaryota > Metazoa > Arthropoda > Insecta > Diptera > Syrphidae > Volucella > Volucella zonaria. Next base: position 179,337,921 of record OZ014532.1, on the reverse strand, counting down.
AATATAAGAAGCTGATTCGGATCTCGAACATCGAAAAATGTCTGTGAAGCTAGCAGGCTAGTCAAATTTCTTCAAAAGATAGAAATCAACCAGGCTGGAATCACTCAGAAAATGTGATGGAACCTAAACTTAGACAAAAACAGAGACTCACTTTCCAGGTACCCTAATCAGAACTTGTGCACAATCAGCTCCTACGAGTACCAACAAAGCTGCTAGTAAAGCGAATAGTAGAACATGCCGTAGCTGTCCCATCGGTTGTGGTGGCCATCAAAATGTTGTTGGTTCCTTTGGTGGCTTCAAGTCGCCTGGCACCGATGACGTATACCCGGCGGTTATGCTAGTGAGGGGATTCTCTAGAGCGCAGGTGGTTCTAGGCTAGAAATGGGCTTTCAGTCCACCTCTCAAAACTAAGGTTGTTCTCTTTGGAAAAAGGAATAAGCTGACTGATATGACACGCCTAATGTTTAAAGGATTCCCTATCCGTTTCTCCAATGAAGCTAAGTATTTGCGAAGTCGTTTTCGAAAACCTTCTGAAGCTGTCCCCCCTAGAAGTGTCCTGAGAGCCACTAACCCACTAGAAATTTTGCGTGATTCAACTCGAGAAATATTTTTGCTTGGCATCACAGAGCCCTGAAAACAGTATGTAGATACACCTGCTTTCATATAGCCGGCTTGGTTCCCTAGCATACCAGATTCAGGTCTTTTACTGTATATACGCCCCTAGTAAGCTTCGCTTACAATTATTCACGGAAGGAACAAATTAGTTAGTGCCCACTGAGTCTCAGACCTTGAAACTGCCTCAGTACATTGAAGTGTAAGCTTCTCCGGATCACCTGCGACAAGGCTCGATGATAATGGGGTTTCCTCAGATAGACCTTAAGACGGGGAAATAGGCATCTTTGCCCATTAGGCATCAGGGCGCTGATTAACATAGTTTACTCGGCTTAGCCTTACAAGCCGGGTTCCCACGTAAACGGTTTTAATTCGACGTCCCTTTTAATCTGGGTTCTTTTCAGAACGTTGACTCTTAAGGCTTCCCGCCACTGTGGAAAGTGAAAGAAAGAAACCAATTCGACAACTCTCTTTTGTGGTAATACCGAAGGATCTCTTTCTATCTTGGAGGTCATTTTCCTCACGAACAAACCGCTGTGTTAAGGTTATCTGAGTATCCATCGGGATTGGAAAGAACGCTTCAAATGTGTCCTGTCATGGTGCCAAACGCCTTCCCTTCCATTTATATTCAGATGTTCGTTATGGCATTTCAAACATTTATCATACTTCACCCTCTGCAATTATTCTCTGCAACCTCAAAAAGCCATATTCCCACCCGCACCACCTGTAACCCGGAGTGCTCATAAATTCAAGTCAACAGCAATCACTGGAAAATAACGACATGGACGTACGAGTATTTCGACAAGAGGCGACACTAAACTGCAACATCATCACTTTGCTTCTGAAAGATTCGTTTAGAAGGTCGAAAGCGTTCCATAAATGCTTACCTCGTGTGCTTAAAGCGAAAAATCAGCAGAAGTCCTTTTCTAGTCCTGAGAAAGCAAAACAAAAAAAAAAAAACCCAACGCTCTCAATGCCAATGGTATTCGCAGAGTGAGGATAAGAAATTATTTTCAATTGAAGCGAAATGATTTATTGACGAATGCCTCTGACTAGAATTCAATCTGCGAACGCATTTCGTAATAAATTCATGATGACGTTTTCGTTTTCATCGTTTTTTTTTTTGCTTTCCTTTTTGCCATTATTATTGGCTTCTTCGGGATTGCCTTTGGCGGGTCCTTAGAAAAGGCATGCACACAGACAGACAGAGAGAGAGAGAGAGAGAGAGAGAGAGAGAGAGATAAATGAAATAGAAATGAGAAATGGTTTTGATTTATGGAGCAACTACTTTGACTGACAGGCATCCGGAGCAAAGTAATTGGTCGCAAGTGTAAATCAATTCTACGCTTCTATGACTATGATGGCAGGAGCAAGTCATTCTCCGAGTTCGAGTGCTGGAGTATGTGTTTGTGAAGGGATCCTGATTTGATTGCTAGTAATTTGCACTTTTTTTTATCAGAAACATCAATTAGAAAGAAAAAGCGCTAAAAGGAGCGGCCTCAACTATGCACTTGTGTCTGGGTATTTTTTATTTTTTTCTAGAAACTGCTTAGTGAGCCTAGTGTTTGGCACCTCGATGTTTGAGCTTTGTGATGACCATATGTCTGGAGTGGGATTTGGAGGCTTAGAAAAATTGATCCTATTTTCGACATTCCGCCACATGGCTGCTGGATCATATTGGTCATCATGGAAGTCTTCATTCCATCTTCATTCACGGTATCCTAATAACGGAAGCGAACAACCATACCTGGTCCGGGTCCTGATAATTTTTCCTCAGAACTTTGTTTATCACCTTTTAATGAGGCTTACTCTACCAGAGTTGGTAAAGACAGCAGGCTTTGCGGTGCATGGAGAAAAAGCCGCCAGACCAAACAAGGCAATTGAGATAGATGAGCTTCAACATCTACGACAAGAATTGCTGTGGTTAAGGGGGAATTTAGCTAAACACCCTGCCGCGCACTCAGAAACTATTGCACGAAGCAAGCAATTTGTCGATAAGGAAGGCGCAGTTGATGTAAATGATGTGTGACACTAAGGCGTATATTGGACTCAGATCCTCCACGTGGAAGAGGAAGGTGCTGGATTCTAAGATAGCGTATTTCCTATAGTGGGAGCTGCAGCACGACTTTAGAATCACGGAGGAATTCTTTGTGCCCCATTGCCGCAACTTTCCGCCATTAGAAGATGAGGCGGACATTCACGCTAAGCTACGTAAGAATAGAGAAGAATACGTCTTTATTGCATTTCGAGTGGACATACAGAAAACTACTTCATCACCCAGGGAAGTATCGAGAGCCCTTTCGAGCAGTGAAACCAACTTCAGTGGATGGCATATAAAACAGAGACGTAGGGTTATTGGGCTATGAGCCTAGGGTAAAAAGGCCGCTTGCAAAGGAGGCCGCTCCAAATGCAAAACAAGCGTCACTACTGATGGTGAAGTAAAGTGTTTTTGTGGTCAGCAAACAGCGATTGGCAAGAGTAACTCAGATTTTATAGCGAGGCCAATGCAAATAAAGTCCATGGCTACCTTAAAGGTATAACTGACTATTGTGACGAATTGCCCTATTCGTCGATGACATGCCTCATTTCTTATTGACAACATATAGAACTTGATTTTGTCCTCAATCACAACAGAACTCCTTTTTGCTGCTTCTGTTCCAAGACTGTGTTCCGCTATACCGCTGTCTTCTGTCAATGTTATCAGCGTATGCCAGCCCTTATGCAAACTTTTAAAAAGTTCTACCCCTAGTGCTGACTTGGGAGTTTCGCACAATTTTCTCAAGTACAATGTTGAAAAAGTTGCATCGCAGTGCGTCACCTTGCCTAAGCCCCTATTTGGAATTTCGGAGAGATTGCTTCCCACTTTTACGTAGCAGAGAGCACGCTACTTAGCGGTTCTGCTTAAAGTGACAAGTTTGGCAAGGATAGCAAGGCTAAACATGGTTCGCTATAGCTCGTCTTTATAGACGCCATCATTTGCGGCCTTAAAATCGATAACGAGCTGGTGCTTCTTGGGTTTTCTCCAGGATATGCCGTGGAGTGAATATTTGGTCAAGTATGAACTTTTCGGGACTAAAACCGCACTAATAGTGGCCAATCCGATAGGGTTAACTGGTTCCAGGTATTTGCACAAGACCCCAAAAGATATTTTGTACACGATGTTGAGGAGACTGGCGCAGGTATGATGGTAGGGAATGAGTTGGTCTTTGCCCTCTACCAAATCGTCTCCTATTGTCTTAAATAACCATCCGACTCGGCAGTCTTGTTGTGCTTAAGTTACTCGTAAGACATTGCTATCTTTACTTAGTTTAGGTCGCGTGGATGGAGGCTTTAACTTTCGTAGCCCAAATTGAATGTTTAGTTCTGCTTGGCATGGGAATTTGGGACTGCTTCACGCCCTAACAGTCGTATGAGGTGGTTTACGAGTATTATCAGTTAAACGAATGTGATTCTATTATTAAATTTCCTTCCTCACCTCTAAAGGTGACCACACCAGTATATACATACTCGTATGTCACCATTGTTCATTACGTTTCATCCGGCTCATTGCACTGCAGTACCTGAATGGCGGGCGGTGACATCTGCGTTATAACAGTCGAAAGCCTCGTCTACGTCGAATATTTGGTCTTGTCTGCGAAAAGGGCGAATGGAGGAGAAGATGCAACCGTAAACTCTACGAGCTGTATAAAGATGTGGCTGTAGTCCTGAAGCCAAAAATCTGTCGACTGTACTGGCTCGAGCGAATGGGCTAAGAGAATCTTCGAATTCCAGCTACCTGGTTCGCGAAGAAAAGGAAGACCGAACCTCCGGTTTAAAGATCAAGTAATCGTGGACGCCAGAAGCCTGGTCTAGTAAACTAGAAGCAACGTGTCCGGGACCGCTAAGGATGAAAAGCAGCATTAGCTCAAGCTCAGATTTTCCAGGGGTCGCTGGCCGGATAAGTAGGTAAGTAAGTAAGAGTCTCCACTAGTTGTTCGGCTGAGCATGGTCTATTCGAGCTTCGAACATACGAGGGTTGTCTGAAAACTTTCCGACCAAACAATGATACAATACATTTTTTCTCAAAATTTTTTTTATTTTTCTACATAGTCTCCTTGTAACTCGACACACTTCTCCCAGCGATGCTCCCATCTCTCTAACCCGTCCAAATAGTACTTGGCGTTTTTCTCCGCAAAATAATTGTTCACGAAGGTGATTGCCTCCTCATATGGCGAAAACCACTGTCCTCCGAGGGACAAGATGAGGGAACAAAAAGAAGTCACTTGGGGCTAGATCTGGTGAATAAGGCGGATGGTCAAGCAGTTTAAACCGTAATTCATGGATTTTTGCCATGGCAACCGCTGAGGTGTAAGACGGCGGGTTGTCTTGGTGAAACAGGATTTTCTTTTTCTGCAAATGTGGCCGTTTTTCCACAATTTCTGCCTTCAGCTTGGCAAGTAATGATACGTAGTATGCTCCTGTAATGGTTTTTCCTTTTTGAAGATAATCGATTAAGATAATTACTTTACTATCCCAAAAACAGTCGCCATCACTTTCCCAGCCGAAACAGTTTTTGCTTTTTTTGGAGCCGGCTCGCCCTTTGCACTCCACTGTTTTGACTGAATTTTTGTTTCGGGCGTATAATGATGTATCCAAGTTTCATCAACAGTAATTAATTGGCGCCAAAACTCGGATTTATTGCGCCTAAACTGCGCCAACAGAGCGTTGGAAATGTTCATTCGAACACGTTTTTGGTCTAAAGTAAGCAAATGCGGCACCCAACGCGCGGACAGCTTTCTCATGCTTAAATCTTGATTTAATATGTAACAAACACGTTCTTTGGACATTTTCATAGCCCCTACTATCTCTCTCACTTTAATTCGGCGGTCGTCTAACACCTTTTGGTGAACTTTAGCAATGTTATCGTCAGTGGTTGCAGTTTTTGGACGTCCCGAACGTGCATCATCTCCCAAGCTCTTACGGCCACGTTTAAATTCAGCTGCCCAAAATTTTGCTGCGGTAAATGATGGTGTAGAGTCCCCATACAGAGAGTCCAACTCATTTTTGATTTGCGTAGGCGTATTGCCTTTCAAAAACGAGAATTTACAACAGCTCGATATTCAATTTTTTCCATTTTCACAAAAAACAGTCACTCAAACGACTGTCCACTAAGAACTGCGCGTCCAAAATGACTGAAACTTCGGTAAGCAACTGTCAAAGGATGCACAATTAGCATTCACTAGCTTTTATTGACGAGCGCCGCTATTTTTACGTTGGGGTCTTTACAGCCCTCGTACTTGTGCAGAACCGAATGTCGTTGTCCCTTCTTCGCCTTGAAATGTCGTCATCATTAAATCCGTCCTTATTTTTTCATTCTTTCTTATTTCTGTGTCTTTCCATCGTTCCTTCTTCATCGAAGGGTTGCTTTTATTTTTACCGAAAATAAACTGATATCACGGAAGTCTGTGTCTTTTTGACGACCTTCTTCCTATTGAAGGAATTTTTAATGCTGTTATGCCAACCCAATAAGAGGTTACCGGTAGGAGGTTACCGGCATTCGTCTACTTCTCTGAACGTCAGAATATGTTGCCCCACATTGGATCATCCCTCACTCAATAGCTTCGTATTTTCCTTCTCTTTTATAGCTGTTCACAGTTGTCCCTATATTGTGGGCCCCCGCCCAATTACCAAGGCTTCGCCCTTCAATGACGTTGTTTAATTAAAAGCGGTGGCAGAGCATATTACTGGTCTTATAGTAAACATTTTTAGATGACGCCACCGAAGGTTGCTACGATTTAACCAATTACAAGTTGCCGGTCATAGGTCTTGTTGGTGGCAAGACCACCGGCAGTCCTTACCAGGACTTAAATCACGGTACCATGGGAGTCAGGAGCCCCCCAGATTTCGGTCCGGACCTAACTTGTTGAGGTAGGCCCCCTTGTGGGAGCATCATGGTGGCTGTGGTTGAATCGCGGGAAGGGTCTTCCTATTGATTTGACCCAGCAAGAGGTTTAAGATCGACCTAGACCCATACCAAGGGTGAAACTTGTGCCTCCAACACAGTTCCGAATTGATATCAAAGGATTGACGGAGAGCGATGGCAATTCGTATCCTTGCTCCCATGGATGTATGGGCATCCCGCAAACATAAGTCTACATGACAGGTGATTTACGTTAAAAAAAACAGAGACTATGTCCCTATATTGTTACATATTTTGGTTCCAGAAGCTTGGGAGTAGTCTCCCAAGTTTCGGAGATACTCAGATCTCAGTAAACTTACTTTCGACAGTCAATTTCAGTACACCAATCCGATTATTTTTGGTAATTTTAGGTTATGTCTACCTTATTTCTATGAGTCCCCTTCTGCTTCTTCTTCGCCTACGCCAAAGACTCTTTCCATGTGATTAAATTCCGATTCAGATTCACTGATGTATGGCATAGGTGCTTGCTAAAGGGAAGGTACTGCATACTATGTAATATCATGCTTCTACGGTCAATCCTCAGGCACCAGCCTTATTTTACCCTGTTACTCGTTGTCAAGTACAATCACCAACCTTGAGGCATCACATTACAAAGCGCATCACCATCATCAAGTCTGCATCATCATATCACCTGAATTTAAGAGCGTTGATCGATTTACCCTCTAAACAAAAATTACGAAGTAAACTGAGTTAGAGTGCACTGGTATTAACGCAAAATTGTCTGGAGTTTAGTCACTCTTCTGCTTAAGTCAGTCTTACAGTTTTGGGCACCTTAGGATGGATTTTAGCCCAGTATCCCACAATCCTCTGAATGTTGACCACTTTTAGTTCCCTGTGGTATGAGCCTTCCAAAAAATAGCAGAAAGAAAAACTCTAGAATGTTCTCAAGAGACCTCCTTGGATGACTAAAGCGTACACTGAAATTCCAAAGAGGTGTTGGTCGACATATAAATAGCTCGAAGTCCTTTTTAAACCTAGAATTGTGTGATAGCTTGGCTCATCCCAAAGTAACCTTTCCATAAAGGGCTACCCTTGATTTGGCATTCGTGAGTGCATATGTTATCTTGGATTACTTTTGACTTTTGTTTGTCTGGACTCCCCGAAGAAAGCATCTTTTGAGATGGCCAGATCCTGTAGAAATCTACCATAGCTAGCATAACTAGTAACGAATATGAAATCTCTAACTATCGACCCATCGTTTAGCTCTCCTGCTTCTCTCCTAAGCTGTTTGGGAGCACCATTTATGACAATGCAAGTGTATCCTTTCCAAAAATTAACATAGATTTCTAAAAGGCCGTTGTACAACTATAAAACCTTACGGAATTCGTGGCAAATACTTTGTGCGCAATTGAACGCAAGGTAGAAATTGATGGGATCGCTACCGATTTCAGCAAGACCTTTGATAAAATCTCTCATAAAATCATTCTGCTCAAACCGAAGGCCCTAGACTTTCAATAAAGTTTTATAATATGGACTAAGCGATCGACATTATAATGCTGTATTAAGATCCATGGTTTTCGAACCCATTTAAGCCTCTTCTGGAGTACCTCAAGGTAGCCATTTTGGGCCCTTATTATTTATTCTAACAATTAATAATGTCGACCCTATTATCAGAAATTCAAATATATCCAGCTACGCTGACCATATGAAAATCACTGCTGTTATGATCAGGAAACCGGAGACGACGCAAAGAAGAGCCATTAAAAAGTACAGAGAAACCAACTCCTACACCCGGTATCAAGGCTCATGTCGCCCCAGAGCAACATCTGCAAGGGATGATCGATATTTGGTGATTCAAAACTTACGAGATCGTCACCAAACAGCTATTGAGCTGTCTAACAGACTTAGATCCGTTAGAGGGACGGATGTGAGTGCCCAAACGGTGAGGAGGCGATTAGTAGAGAGTGGCCTGAGAGCAAGAAGACCTGCTAGTGTACCGAGACTCACGGTACAGCACAAGCGACGTGGGATGGAATTTACTCGCCTTCACCAAGGTTGGACCGAGGCGACTGGAGTAGACTTCTTTTCACTAATGAGTCCAAGTTTTGTCTGCGCTCACCAGGTGGACATAACAGAGTTTGGAGACGTTCAGATGAGAGAAACTTTTCGAAGACAGTTGTCCAGAGGAAAAATTTCTGGGGAGGTTCCGTCATGGTGTGGGCAGGAATTTCCATACACGCCAAAACCGAGCTGTGCATCGTGGAAGGGTCGGTGAACTCCTGGTATTCCATTCGCACCATTTATTGGAGAAAACTTCCTTCTCATGCATGACAATGCTGGACCACACGTTGCCAGGTGCGTTGCCGAATATTTACAAGAAGTAGAAATCGATGAAATGGCTTGGCCTGCGATGAGCTCGGATATGAATTCCATTGGACACGTTTGGGACCTGCTGGGAATAATGATTAGGAAGCGGCCTGCCTTTCCAGAGACACTTAGTAGGCTGAAATCTTCTCTAGCCCTTATGTCACTAAGTCCCTTTACATAATATTCATCCGTTCTGGTTTTGAATACGCTAGCCAAGTTTGGCCACCTTATTACACAGCATACACTATCCGGGTAGAAACTGTACAACGGAGGTATCTAAGATTTGTTTTCCGGGGACTTCCCTGAATTGCGACTAAGTTGCCGATATACTCTTTGTTCATCAGATTTTAGCTGGTAACATTGATAGCCCCTTTTTACATCAATTTATCTCACTCAACACTAACCCACTTAATCTAAGGTCCACGCCCCCTTTCGCCTCAACCTTCACCGAACAAATTACGGATACCTTAAACTAATGTCAAGAATGCTACGGGAAGCCAACGAAGTCCAACTTCTTTTCGCCTACAACCTCAACAAGCTGTTCCTACAAAATGCCCTTTACTCTATTTACGCCTCTCGTGCTAATCCTCCCACCCCTAGTTTTTAGTTTTAAATCGGGCAGGCTTACCTGCTTGTAATAAACTTTAATAGATCTTGACCCGGTCCTCGAATCAAATCAAAGCCAGGTTCCAACATTAGCATATATTCGAAGTCATATGCAAGCCAAGAACTCCCTATTTGGTGAAGGGTTTCTTCCAATCTGAGAATTATGGAGCCCTCTCATGTTCTCATAATGGGTCCTTGTTAAAGAAGTCAGGCTGCAACTGAAATTCAGGCTGACTACCATAGTCAAGCTTGCGCGGCCACATCAGTATGGACTACTTTAAGTCTCGAGCTACAAACCTCTCCATTCGAACTAGTGTAGTTTATCGAGTATTTGATATGGCGTTTCACAAAAGCCTTTGATTCTGCGCCTCACGGGACACAACTTACAGACCGTATCCTAGGCCAATAGGCCATAGGGCATTGCAATGGAATCTATCAATAGAAATTCACTTTCATTACCAATTCCTGAACCTTGCTCGTCTTATATTGTAATAACTCACCACTCAAACCAAATTAAAACTTTTCATCGTCATTAACAACGAAACCCTCAAAGTCCAACTCCTGTCAATTGACTTCCAGATAATGTACCAATTTCTCGATTAAATTGTCACCAATTCAACCAATCAATCTCTTCACCTTTGCACAATTGTCTCATCAAATCGCACCGAAGCAGGAAAAAATAAAAATCACCACCTCTGTCTCAGGTGTGGGTAAGGATAACAATCTGACTCAAGCCACTTCCGAGAAATTGATGGATATCAATATGACAAATCCGTATCATGGGACTGATAAATGGTTGGGCAATGAAGTAGAAAATATATTGATGGCATCTGGCATGTAAGTTTCAGCAGATTTCTTGACACCTCACCCCCAAAATACTCATCTGCCAGAGTGCCATCAACCATCCTAACATCTTCCATCTGCCATCTGCCATCTGCCATCTTCCATCTACTACACTCTGACATCCACCTCATCGAACGGTTGCAAATCTAACCAAAGTCAAAGTGATATTGAGTGTCACCTAACCCCAATCGCATATTATGTTTATCAATCACATTGATACACTCTCCGATTGGATTCTCTTGGCTTAACCACCATCACCCTCAATCCGTAGTTCTCAGTCCTCAGCCCCTCATTGGAAGGAACGACGATGTGTCTATTTTTTCGACACAAATAAGTCGTCAGTCATATGATCCGCAACGGATTTGTATAGGTTTCTTGGAGTGAGCTACAGCTCACTGAGGGTGCCTAACCACTGCCACTACCACTAACCGTTGAAGCTGACACACCTCGGGGGTAATTTGTCAATATGAAAAGTGTCATATGCGGGAAAGATTAGGTTAAGGATAGTTGAAATGATGGAATGTAGGGGGCGTAAAGCGCTTCACGATTCACGGGTCATTGCAGAATGTGGGTGGGTGTCTTCTAAAAGGTGAAACGTTTGACTTTCGACTTGGTTTTTTGATGACCTTTTCTCCGTGTAGCGAATAAGACTTGGAGGTGTGCAATGTCTAATGCAATGCAGCTGGAAATGCCCCGACGACATCAATCAAATGGAGCCCCACTTTCTGAATAAATACGGTCAACCTTCGAATTGGCAACGTGCATCACCTTAGGGTGCTTCCCTATCCAACACTCCTTAACTACCGCCACAGTTCCATGTATGATCGGTGAAAATGAACTCATGTAACCAGAAGGCCTACAGCTTCCTGTTACAACGACATCTGGCTGCTGGAACCTTTTTTTTTTTTTTGCTTCTTCTTCTCAGTCACCCTTAACTGCTCTACATGTAGATAATTTAATATCGCTTCGAGGCATGTTAGAGTTGTGTTTGTTTTTTTTTTTTTTTTTCGTTTTCAGTTTGTAACATAACTTACACCCTCGTTCCCTATCCAAATGTGTTTTCAGCGGTACACAAGCATGTCTGCCAAAAAGGAAAAACCAGGAGCTGAAGAGGACCAAAAGGGCATACAAGAAAAAAAAGGACAAGCTAAAAATGGAATTTAATATGAAATGGTGTAGCAGCCGTGCGACTAGCGACTACCCACTACCCACTACCGACTACCGACCGACTACCAAACTATGACATTAGAGGTTTATTATGAAGAGAAGTCGTCGTGTAACAACAGTTGACGGTACTACCAGTACCAGAACTCGTACTAAGGATGGTAATGTGAATTTTCTATTTCTCCATCCATTCCTCAGGGTAGCAATTTCGGTGCACATGAGATGAAATTATACGGTTCGGGCGGCTTGTAATGTAACGAGAGATGATGTTGAACTGCAGCTGGTGAATGGAATTGAACGAGATGGAGTAATATTTCACAGAACTCAGCTTAGGATTGAGTATGCTCTCCCTTACATCACGAGGTACAATGATTTCGAAATTCAATGAAAAAGTCAGGATCATGTTGACTGGAATCAACGAATAATAATTCCAAATAAATCACAGCAATCGAAAGTATCTACCAATGGATGCTTCGTCACTTCTTCGTTGATGATTATTATGATGGTAAGTCGAGGACCTTGATGAATTTAGACGCCTCCTCGTAGAGCGCCTGGTGGATACTAGATGCCGCATTCACTTTCAGTCGCAAAGTGCTGCCATACTACAACTATGCCCTTTTATATTGAAAATTTTAAGACTTAGGAATGCAATTGGGAGTAAGTGCAACACAGCTTGATAGCCTCACAACATCAACTCCTACTACTCACCTCCACGTGGTGACTACTGAGTGCCTAGTACCTCAACTGAAGATTTGGTAACCAACCCATGAGGAAGGTCGAAGGTCACTAAGGCGTTTTCTGCTGTTTCCGGGCGGCAGTGGACGATTCATAAGGATGGAATCAACGGTGCCGTCCACAGTTCCAGTTAGGTCGAACTAGTGTTATCTCTATATCAGCTGCTTCAAAGTGCTTGAATACCAGGTCTATAGGGATCTCCAACACTAAATCAGGGTGTTGGAAAAAATTCAGTGCCGGAGGAGCCAACGACAGCACTCACATCCCCGAAGCGGATTACTGGCTCCGGAATTTGGTACGGCCCCTTTTGTCCTAGGGGTCTCTCCAGTTTAGGGGCTGCGAGTGAGATTAACTGCCAACCACGTAAAAAAGTAATGGTTACGGTGCGACCAATAGCGTCAAATAAGGACGGATTCACTGTCGACGACCCTGCAAAACGAACAAAGGACAACGACTCTCGGATCTGCACGTGAAATATTCAAACTTTGAACAGGCCGCGTGCAGCTGAACAATGAGCGAAGACCATAGACTGCTATAAAGCAGATATCGCCGCCATCCAGGAAGTGAAGTGGAAAGACGAAAAACTGTGATATTTACTACGGAGATTGCTATAGAGAACGTAAGCAGCGTCTATTTGGATGAGAGTTTGCTGTAAGCGGCTGACTTTGGCAAGAAGTCTTGAGCTTTCGACACGTGAGTGAACGCCTTATAACAATCCGTATCAAAGGTAAATTCGTTAACATCAGCTTTATATGCGCTCACGCCCCAACAGAGGGAAAGAACGTTGCTACCTAAGAAAGTTTCCACGAGCTCCTCGACAAAACCTACGAATGACGTTAAAATCGTCCTAAGCGACTTTAATGCCAAAATTGGATAGGAGGACATCTTTAATAGCACAACTGGAAGACATAGATTATACGACACCACGTCTGGAAACGGACTTAGACTAATCGATTTCGCTGCGGGACGTAACGTTACTATAGCAAGCACCCGGTTTCCTCAACTCAATAGTCACAAGGGAATATGGCAGACACCAGATCAGCAAACAGTCAACCAGATTGATCATGTTGCGATCGACGTAAGGCACTCCTCAAGTGTTTTAGATGTTCGAACATTCCGAGCGGCCAACATAGACTCGGACCACTACTTAGTTACAGCCAAGGTACGTCAACGGATATTTCAGACGCCACAACAACGGGGAGATACTATGAAGAGATTTAACGATGAACGGTTGCAATCGCAACAAGCCGCCAGAATCTTTACCGATCGCATATCCCTCAACCGACATCAAGTGCTGAAGATCAGTAGGTTAGATGCCCAGAAGCCATCAAAGATGCCATGGTTTGATGAAGAGTGCCGGCAAGCACATGCAGCAAAACAACATACCTACAAAGCGGCGCTTCACAAAAGGACGAGAGCGGCTCGTGAGCTCTACGAGCAAAAGAGGAAGAAAGAACATCGGCTTCTCCGGAGAAGAAAGAAAAAACATTAGAAGCACGCGATCGAGAGGTACTACTCCAGGAATAATGTACGGAAGTTTTACCAAAAGGTAAAAAAAAACGTACCAGGGTAATAAGAGCCGAGCGGAAACCTGTACAGATGAACACGGAAACCTTGTAGTAGAGAAATAGCCTGTGCTGAGGATATGGAAAAACAATTTCTGCAAACTGCTAAGCTATTCAATATTGACGATGCAAGCCAAGAGTTCCGTCCACCCTACCAAAATGAAGTGAGGATAGCAATATCTAAACTGAAGTCGAACAAGGGCGCCGAGCCCGATGGCCTACCCGGCCAACTATTTAAGGCAGCGGAAGACGACTTCGTAGAGAACATTCGCCAACTTATTTTCAAGGTTTGGTCGCTTGAATGCATGCCAAATGAATGGAACCTCAGCGTCATTTGTTCACAAGAAAGAAGACGGTCTAAACTGCGCCAACTATAGAGATATCAGTCTCCTAAACACCATATTTAAGATCTTGTCTGCCGTATTATGCGAGCGGTTGAAACCATTTGTCAACGATCTGATTGAACCCTATCAGTGCGGTTTTAGGCCTGTTAAGTCCACAATTGACTAAATATTCATACTATGGCAGATCACCACCTTTTTATCGATTTTAAAACCGCATATGACAGTATCTACACGGACGAGCTATACAGCGCCATATCTAGCTTTGGCATGCCTGTCAAACTCGCCCGTTTGTGCAGGATGACGATGGAGAAGCTCGCTGCAGCATCAAGGTCGGTAACGACCTTACCGAGACCTCTAACATCATACTTGAAAGAATTGTGCAAAACTCACAAGCCAACACACGAGGTACGATCTTTCAAAAGTCTGTTCAATTGCTTGCATACGCCGACGATATTAATATTATTGAACAGAAGAGCCAAAAATAGGTCTTGTGCTAAATGAGGGCAAAACAAAGTACTAGGCAAAGGGACCCCCAATATCGGCGAACCGACCAGAATGTCACAATCCACAGCTATAACTTTGAGGTATTAAGCGACTTTGTCTATCTCGGCCCTGCTATCACATCTGAAAACGACATCTCTTGAGAAATCTAAAGCGGATGGAAGATATCCTTGGTCGTTTTGAGAAAAAAATTCTTCGTAAGATATTTGGTCCCGTATGCGTTGACGGGTTCAGGAGAGGGCGATTTAACAATGAACTCTACGAGCTGTACGGCGACGTCGACCTGGTCAAAAACCTGCGTTTTGCGTTTGAGATGGGTGGGACATGTAGAGCTAATGAACACCAACGCTCCAGAGAAAGGCCTCGTCTTAGGTGGCGCTCGCAAGTGGAAAGGGGCCTCAACCAACTAAGAGTGCGCAACTGGAGGCAATTAACCAAGGACCGCGCTAATTGGACAGGCTTATTGGTTGAGGTCCACCCCGAGCTGTGGCGCCGCCTAAGTAAGTAAGTAGTGTATGCTATTGTTCCTCTGCCGAAAAATAGGAATGTGAATCCGAGAAAAATATAAGAAGGATAGAGCACTGTCATTTGCAGAGTAATACTCTGGGCTAGAAGTCCAGATCATGAAACAATATAATAAAGAAAGCAGGAGACACCTGCGCAGCTATTTATCGGGAAACTGCTGTCTGTCCAATAATTTGGATTGGGCCATGAGCGCAACAATCAAGTTCGTAGCGCATTGCTTGCTCTACATACAAGACGTTGTCGGTGGTAAATCAATACTCATGCTGGCTAAAATTTTAAGT
Organism: Volucella zonaria; assembly: GCA_963966105.1. Taxonomy (NCBI): domain Eukaryota; kingdom Metazoa; phylum Arthropoda; class Insecta; order Diptera; family Syrphidae; genus Volucella; species Volucella zonaria. Next base: position 179,322,479 of record OZ014532.1, on the reverse strand, counting down.
CTGTGCTCTGCTAGTAGCATAATACTGGCTTACATTGTCATAGGCCTCGCAACCATATACGGAATAATATAACAAAAATGTGACGAACCAGCTAATAGCCTTGGATAATAACAGATTCAAGGTACGATTCAAGACTATCGATCTTCGAATCTGCACGGAGATCCTCGACTGCTACAAAGCAGATATAATCGCGCCATCCAAGAAGTGGGATGGGGTAGACCGCACAAAAATAAGATGAAAAACTGTGATATCTTCCATGCAGTGTGTTACAGATAACCGATGCAGTCAAAGCATTTATTCGATTAAATTTTCAATTTCAATTTTTGATTTTATTTAATTCGGAAATACAAATAAGACTTACAAGATGTCTTTTACAGCACATATTTTAAGGTTCCGTTATAACAATGTTATTAATTTAAATAAAGTAAGCAATGTACTATGGAGAACTAAAAAATAAAACAACAAAATTCAGATTCGCCGCAAGAGGAAGACTTAGAAAACCAGTCTTGAGCCTCAGGGTAAATTCGTCATGATAAGGTATAAACGCTGGTAGAAGAACTTACCAAACACTGCTTTTACGAGCCTCTACTACATATCCGACAACGGACACAGGCCTATTGATTTTGCGACGGGACGTTATCTATCTATAACCAGAACACGATTTTTGAAACTAGATATCCACAAAGAAACCTGGCTGAAACCTGATCGATGAACCAACACCCAAAGTAATCATATTGCGGTCGACGCAAGGCACTCCTCCAGTGTTTTGGTTGTCCGAACGTTCCGAGCAGGGGACCTCCCTACCAGAAGAATTAAGTTCGGAAATTTTAACAAAAAATAAAATGAAAATGCGATAGCTGTATAGCCCGAACAGAAATCTGCAGGGATGGAGACGGAAACCTCATAGTAGATCCACAGTCCTGAGAATCTATAAAGATTATTTCTACAAACTGGTAAACGCTGATGAAGAAAACATTCCACCGTCAGGTAGAATGAACCGTTCAAACTGGACGACGATGGACAACGTTTTCGTCCACCTGATCAAGATGAAGTTAGGACAACAATTTCCAAGCTTAAGTCTAACAAGCTGTTGGACATTTTAGCTTAACGGAGCATACATCAACTCGTCTCCAAAATTGGGGTCATCGAAAGTATGTCCGACGAATGGAACCTCAGCATTGTTTACCCGATCCTTAAGAAAGCGAATCCCCTGAACTGTGAACGCCTAAAACCCTTCGTCATTAGTCTGGCTGGCCCATGTCAGTGTGATTACGGTCTGTCTGGGAAAAAACCTAGGAATTCCAAATTCATACCTACCACTCCATCATCAATTTCTAAGCCACCATGGCAGTGTCCATATAGACGAACTTTACAAGGCCATGTCTAGGTTTTGGCCTCCCTACCAAGCTCATTCAACTAATGCAGGGTAAAGATGGAGAATATACGCTGCTTCGTCAGGATCAGTAGAGACAAGACCAAGACCTTCAATGTCAGAAAGAATTTCAACATCACTTTTGAATTGTGCGAAACTCGCAAGCCGACTCCAGAGGCACAATCTTTCAAAGCTTGTTCAGTTTCTAGCAGGCGCAGATGAAATTCACATATTGGACGAACAAACTGAGCTGTCAATGGAGCATTTACGAATAATGAAGTAAAAGCGGCAAATATGGGCTTAACGATCAATGGAGGGTATATGCTATCAACAAAAAGCACCTAGGACAAAACGTCACAATAAGGAGCTACAACATTAAGGTAGTCTAGGACTCTATCTATCTTGTCTCCGCTATCATTCCGACATCAACACCAGGGGGAAATCATGCAGAGAACACCTCTTTCTAATAGCTGATTGATTGGGACTAGCGGACAATTTAGTAATTAAGCAATGTCTGGGAGAATCAAAAAGATGTTATTCAGGACCCTGATCCTTCTTTGCGGTGCAGAACCTAAGATACTGACGAAAGTGGATGAAAATGCTCTCGAATATTTTGCGAGAAAAGTTTATCTGATAATTGTCGGTCCCGTTTGCTTGAATTGAGAATGGTGAAGCTGTTTCAATAGTGAACTGTAAGGGCGTTACAAAGACGCCAACCCCTTTAGAAAAGCTTAGCTCGTGCATGATTATTATAAACAAATGGCCTCAATGTACAATACTCGAAATCGTAACCAAATAGATTCGTCGCAATAACCTCCGAATGGGGCTTAATCTTCAGAGCAAAAATATCTTCCTCTTCATTTCTTTTTTAAAAAGTCGCCGGACTGAACAGCGTATTTGCTTAGTATATGTGCAACAACACAATGAACTTTGAGGTAGTTAAGCAATTTGTCTACCTCACTCTGCTATCATCCATCCATCTAACTCAAAACTACCCACCAGAAGTCAAACGAAGAATTATGTTACACTTACCAACCGCTGTTTCTTTGGCCCAAGAAAGCAATTGAGTAATAACTGTCAAAGGACGCTAAGAACACTGCATAAGAAATTCGCCATCCGGTTGTTTTTCTATGAGGCAGAGAATTACAAGTTGCCTTGCGTGTTTTGAACGCAAGACTCTGCGAGTAATTTTTGGCCCCGTTTGCGTTGGCTGGCTTTGTACGAGGAGATATAACATCGAACTCTATGAGCTGTTCAGCGAAGTCGACCTGGTAAGAAAAATGGGCCACCTGAAATGAATAGGACATGCAGACTGAATGGACAACAAGGGTCTAGCGCAAATACATCATAACAAAGGAAGTCTTCACCTTAATTGAGTCATACAAAAGAAAGGGAACCTCAATTGTTTTAGTAAATCAGTCCTTGGACTCCTTGTATATTCCTTTAACTGAAATGTCTCAGTCTTTCGTGAAAAATATGGGTAGAGGCACCCACTATTTTACCTGCGGTGCACATATTCAGATGTTTTGTTCAACGGGTTCATTATCATTTTCACAGCAAGTATCGCAGGATGTTGTATCACTTGAACCCAAAATATTTATGTTCCTAGTAAATGCGTCACGATGCTATTAAATAGTGTTTCCTACTAAGGGACATCAGAAACATTGCTGACTTCGGAAAGCATTCGCTTTGCCTGCTGTCAAGCTCAAGAGTCAATTATTCTCATATGAAACTGCCAATGGAAGCAATAACACTGGTTCGTGTCCTGAAAAACAATCTTCTGTATCCTGTCTAGCAAGTGAAGCGGCGATTTTATTACTCGTCGTCCCAATGTGAATTGGGGCCCAATCAAGACTTAGAGAACTAAGTGTTAAGTCAACTGCGACCAATAAAGTTTTCTCGAACTATCTTGGAAGTCGTGAGTGGGTTCATCAAGACTTTAAGTGCGGCTTGATTGTATTTACAGACGTTTTTTTTTTATAATAAGCGCGTGCTCAAGGGGTTTGTGTACCCTTAAAATGTTTCCACACAGAGCAGGCGAAGGAAATTTAGGGAGGAAGAAAAGAGAGGTACCGATGTACATTGTTCTTAAATGTTTGCAAGTTATAACGATCAGGAAATGCAGAGCTCGGCAGGGCATTCCACAAGAGAGTTGTACGACTTAGGAACAAATCACAATATTTCAGAGTACGTCCGAAAGTTGGCTTCTGGGTATACAGATGCGAATTCATAGCGAGACGGATGTTATGGTTGAAAGTTTGGAGGGGCGGAATGCTACTGGTGGTAGATATAGCGAAAAAAACAAAGTGCGACAGGAGACTTTACGTCGGTGTTCGTGGGTGGCAATTTGCTGACTGATATTACATAGTTAGTATTTATAGCACGCTTTTGAATCCTATCTACAATACAATAGCAGGTGCAGAGTTGTTTTAGGCGCCGCCGACCAGATGTGGGTATTGTTCTCCAATTTTTGGCGGATGAATGCCTTATATATTGAGGGCAGCTCAGAAGGGGAGAAGTATTTCTAACATCGTTTGAGGAAACCTAGATATTTCGCAGCATTTTTGACGTCATCAAATATGTGTCATCGACCCACATACCAGGAATGGAAAGCTTAACGGTTTCGACAATGTAGGTGCCATTCATGGATAATGGCTGGGTATTTCAATTTCAATTTCGCTTTAATGACAGCACACATCATTGAATTTTGGAAGCATTAAGTTCCACTGTATTGATAGTTCCCCAATTGGTTATGCTGTTGATATCGGAATTTAACGAGCCTAACATACGCTGCCGTTCCCGTTCTACAGCCGAAGAGCAGGAACGTGAGTCTGGGAACGAATATCAAAAGCAGAGAGTACTGTCATCAGTAAAGGACTATATTGGATTAGAAGTAACAAAGAAATCATTTACGAAAATTAAAAAAAGTGTCGGAGACAGAACGGAGCCCTGGGGCACACCAGCATTTATTTTGTGAATACCAGATTTGAAGCCATCCAGGACAACTAGAATTGAAGGTCCGGAAAGGTAATTTCTAATCCATTGAAGAAGAGAATCCAATAGATCCAAGAAGCACGCATTTTCGACAAAATACTGTGATGCCAAACTCTGTCAAATGCCTTGGAAATATCAAGTGCAACTGTTTTGCTTTCGCCAGATTGATGTACGCTTTTGTTCCACTTTTCGGTGTGACATGCCATCAAATCACCGGTGGGCCTGTTGCTACGAAAACCATTTTCGCGTTTTGAGATATTTCATGAGTTGACGGGTTATCGGCATTTCCATGAACTTGGAAAGAAAGGACATAAGTGCAATGGGTCTATAGGAAGAGAGAGACGAAGATTCGCCCTTTTTAGGGACGGCCTGGACAGAGTCTTAAAGAGCAGGATTGATGAAAAAGCTTACGCAGTGGCTTTGCCAGCGAGGAAGAACATCTCTTCAGAAAAAGGGGAGATATACTCGTACCATCTGGACCAGCGGATTTGTGTATGTTAAGATCTTTAAGTACTCTTGCTACTACACGAATGCGACAGTGGATTCGTCCCATTGAAGATTTGACGTACTCAAAGGTAGGCGGGGACAAAGCACAATCTGTGAATGTTGAGCTGTCCAAAGAGCTGATAGTTGGAATGTTATTTTAATGAGCTTTGGGATGTAGGATGAGGCAGAATTTCTAATGATTTTCACGAACGACCTGACAACCTATTTACAGCTCGAGTCGTACCATGCCTTTTCTTTTGGTTTGGTACTCTTCATCCGATGAGGGATAAAGTTTCTCATTCCAAAGAGAATGGCATCTGTGATCATATCAGCAGCGGCCTCCACGTTGCTATCGAGGAAACCAGTTAAAACCCCTAAAGACGCTGTTAAGTCCGCTCCAATTGGCGTTTTCGTATTGCCATGCAGTCTTTTACGAATCTTTTCTATATCTTTTCTCTGTGTAGTCGGTGTACGAGAAATTAGCTGATATGACACAGTGGTTCGACGAGCCAGGAGGGGATAGCACATTGACCTTGATTAGTCGGGGTGAGAAGTTAAAAACAAGTCCAGGATGTTGACGGTATGGCTGTCGACGTCTGGTATTCGTGTGGGCTCATTTTCAAGCTGCGTCGAGTTGTTTTTCGTTGCGAAGATCTCAACTGACCGTCCGTCAGGTGTTGTCTGTCAAGAATGTCGAAGCCACCCAGAATTGTGTATTTTATATTAAAATCGCCCATAATGGTATGAGGATACAGGGATACAATTCTTTGTATGGAGTCAGACAGCGCAACAAACTCGTGAAAGGTCAAATTGATGATCTGTTTGGAGCTTCTGTAAATAAAGGAATAGTGGATAATTCGCTTACGGAGATGGAATTTTAACCACAGGAAATTGAATTCCGGATTGGAATAGGGGCTACACTATGGTGGAGTTTGGTAAGCTATATCAATACGCACGTAAATGGCGAGACCGCGATGAGAAATGAATAATGCCACTAGTTCGTAGCCAGGTAGCTTCAGATCAGAGTTATCTGAGAAGTGTGAACGGGGATCTACCCGTGTTGCACTAAGTGCCAAAATAACTATACTTTCAGACGTGGACGTACGCAAAAAAGTGATTAGTTTTAAGCCCCCGAATATTGCTTATATCCAGACGTTGGTTCACCGAATGAAATTGCTGTAGATGTTAAGCCCTTACAACAATATGAAGCAGTCCGCCAACAATTTTTCACACTCACAACCCTCTATCGATCGGTTGTTACATATACTCAGTCACTTTCCGCCAATTCTTCACAATATACTTCGTTACCATCGGAATAGCTTACATCATCGCTTGGAAGACAGAGGCAAGCCTTCCTAACGAGGTTGTCCTCCAGAAAGATACCAGCGTCGTATCCTAAATCGGGTTTGGATCCATCTGTAAAAACCCGACTGCATTCCTTTCCTGGCTAAGATTCTGGTCGAAGCTGGTCCCGGATACAGGGAAAGTCGATTTCGTATTTTTTTTTTCTGAAACAGAAGTTCTCGTGTTATTGCATCGGACGGCATGTCCATAAGACCAGAGTCGTAAGACAGCCGACGCTCAAGGTCTTCAAAACTCCAGTGAGTATTGTACCAAAGACTACTTCTTTTTAAACGGAAGATACTTTTGAGAGTGCAGCCCATGATGTGAATATCAACGGGAAGTAGAATTGATGAGAGCGGAGTCAGGCATACTAGGGAAAGCCCCCATACAGCCGAAACAGACCTTTCTTTGGAGTCTTGTAAAAGCGGCAATAACGTATTTTCATGAGAGGTTATTCTATCAGACAATCGACGCATATAACATAACTGGCCTCTTCATATCCTATCTTCCTTTGCAGTGCCAAAAGATCAAGAGCGCGTAAGAGGTTTTCACAGTAGCATGCTAAGCCCATAGAAGTTTGTTATGCAGGATGGCATCCAAATACTTAGCTTCTTTGGAGAATTGGATGGTGATGCCTTTAAGCAGTGGATGAGTCTGACCAGTCAGCTTCCACCTTCTCGTAAAGAAAATAACCCCGGCTTTGAGGGTATTCTCTATAAGCCCATTTTTAGTTACCAATCTTCGATTACGCTTCTGCCAGCTAGTCTATTTTCCAGGTTCGGTATAACTTTTTTACGCGTTTGTGTAATTTTGAATCAGCATGAGTACTGTAGTTCTCGAAGAAAGGTAATCAGTCTTTAGTTACTATTCCCTACTCTATCCATTGATCGATTATGACTCACGTTGCTGCTACTGAGCCTGAAACAGGCATAATTTCTTTGCTGTTATCACACAATGCATAAACATAGTCGGTTAGCAGTTTTTTTGAGATCCCAAATCTATAAGACTAGTAACGAAGCCTTGTGAAGCCATGGTCTACTGCCATGCTTAGATACGGACCAGACCTGCTTTCGTCGGTGCGTTCACAAGTGGTCATTACCTAAGAGCACCATGTCGTCCTGATAGAGAAACCTCAAGGTACTCTATGGACAATGGCAACTTTGAATAAATATCTGTACTAAGTGACACCAAAGGCTTGAGTGCCTTCAAGTAATGCTAGCTCCATAAAACCCGCAAATTCGATGGAAGCAATATCACAGGCTGTGCTCTTTGCAATTTCTACTCCTCCTCATGTTCAAATTCATGAGATTACCATAAAGCCTGTCGGTGAAAAGTTTTAAATTGTCATTGGGTTCATTGTAGAAAATAAATAAAGAAAGCTTTTCAAGTTGTCTTTTAAATGCGTCTTTTCCCTTAGGTTATTAGTATTTGTGAATGTTCAGTAATTGTTTCACTTTCAACAATGCAACGTTGGCAGAATCGTGTCGCAGTAGTAACTGGAGCTAGTAGTGGAATTGGTCAAGCTATTGCCAAAGATTTAGCTATAGCGGGATTTCGTGTGGTCATTATAGCGCGTCGGTTTGAACTTTTAGAAGAAAATCGCTTCAAACTTCCAGAAAATGCTCAGTCTCATGTGTATCCTCGAAAATGTGACATTGCCAACGAAGCGGAAGTCAAAGATACCTTCAAATGGATCGAAGATAACCTCGGAGGGGTTGACATACTCGTGAACAATGCTGATATACACCCTTAATGACTCGAACTGCAACCGACTTCAGACTGCTATAATTTCCAAACCGTTCATGACAGTGAGCTCAAATTTTGACACATGACAGATAGTTTTATTATTTACAAGCCTTTTAAACGATTTCCGTCTCAGTTGTGTTGAAAAATTTTTATCCGCGATGGAATTCAAACGTGTTTGCTTTATATTTGGCTGGAAAACCACAAGTAGCTATCGTTAGAGCCCTCCAGCACCTCAACGTGAATAAATCATTTGTGTCTCGAACCATAGCTCGTTGCCGTGATACTGGCAGCGTCACAAAACGCCATGGAGGTGGTCACAAAAAAAACAGCCACATCGGCAGAAATGGTTCGGGAAGTGAAGTTTCGAATTGAGCGAAATCCGCGTCGAAGTGGAAGAAAAATGGCTCGTGAGCTCAACATATCGTTGAAACGGATGCAACACATACTGAAAAATGAGCTTGTGCTCAAGCCATTGAAGTTCCAAAAAGCACACGATCTTACCCCGCTACAGAAAAAATTTAGAGTTCAAAGAGCCAGCGAATTGCTACGCTTGCACGAAAGCGGTGAGTTGCCGAATTTGTTTTTTTCCGATGAGTCGCCATTTGTTATCGAGCAATATGTCAACAAACAAAATGACCGAGTTTACTTGCCAGAGAGGTCCTTCGAAAATGTGCACCTTCGGACGGCCACCAGAGAGCAGGCAGCACCGATGGTGATGGTTTGGGCCGCCATAACCGCCGATGGTCGCTCTCCGCTCGCATTTTTGGACCGTGGCGTCAAAATTAATGCGATCGTATACCGTGAAACTGTCTTAGAGTCAGTATTGAAGCCTTGGGCAAACAATCATTTTGGTCGGAGACAGTGGACATTTCAACAAGACTCAGACTCGGCACCGTCTCATAAAGCGCGCGTCAACCAAGATTGGTTAAAAAACAATGTTCCACACTTCATTTCTTCGACACAATGGATTGCAAATTCTCCGGATGCAAATCCGTTGGATTTCTCTGTCTGGGGTATTTTGAAGGCGAAGGTTGGCACTAAAAAATACCAAAGTTTGGACCACCTCAAACAAGCACTTCGCCAATTGTGAATGGTTTGATTTACTGTACTCAGGCGGCTTTCAAGAGCATGAAGGATAGGAAGTTCGATGGACACATTGTTCATATAAACAGCGTACTTGGTCACAATGTGTTCCGAAAAATTCCCAACTCAAGTTTCAACATCTATCCACCGACTAAATTTGCAGTGACTGCCATCAATGAGACAATTCGCAATGAACTACGGGATCTGGGAACCAAGATCAGGACCACGGTGGATGGATCCGATCTCTCCTTTCAGAGTGTCAGTCCAGGATTAATTCGTACAGAAATTTCATCACCAGAAGCATACGAACGCGCAAACGCCGTTCTTGAGCCGGAGGACTTATCACAGGCGGTGTTGTTGCAATTTCAACGCCATCTTACGTGCAGATTCATGAAATTATTCAGTCGTTCGTAGATCTCCTCCGAGAATAGACGTGTCCGGCTTTTTCTAAAGTAAAAAATAGTGAATCAGTCCTGCTCATAAAATAAATAGTTTCAATTCAATTACTCGACTCGGTAGCCAAGCGATTAGCGGCGTCGGTCATCAAGCCGTAAGACACTCGGGTTCGATCCCGGGCCGAACTTTAATTTTTTTTTTTTTTTTTTTTTGTTTTGTTCTTCAAATTGTTGTGTACTTACAAAAACACAACCAACAACTAAGGAAGAAATCACGTGATGGATGATGGAGAGCGTTCCGCTCGTCCCATAGCGGGAGCTGCAAAAGGCAATAATAGTGTTGCCGGTACCGTGGCGAAAGCCATCCAAAGGAGGAGGAGGTTAAACACCACTCCTAACTTAACAAAAATTAAAATAAGTGCTGCTTTAACAGCAGAAACGGCAAAAGCAACGCAACAAAATAAAAAACAAGCAGATGCATTAATGTACATCGCTGATGAAGTCCAGTATAAGGGGGGCAACAACAACTTTGCCTCCCTAGCGGCATCTGAGTCTGAAGATGAGGATGAACTGATTGAAGAGATTAATAGCAGCATACAAAAGCTGAAAGAAAAAGTGCTTGCTATTAAACAAAACCAAACTGCACGCAGGCAGAGGGAGCAATTGGAAGCAGAGAGCTTCCAACAACAAGAGCAGAAACAACAACTGCAGCAACAACAAAACCAGCAGCAGCAGAAACAACAACTGCAGCAAACAAGACAGCAGCAGCAGAAACAACAGCAGCAGCAGAAACAACAGCAGTAGCAGAAACTACAGCTGCAAAAACAACAACAGCTGAAACCACTGAAAAAACATCAGCAGCAGCAACAACAACACCAGCAGCAGCAACAACAACAGCAGCAGCAACAACAACAGCAGCAGCAGCAGAAGAAGAAGGAAAAGGTGCCTCCTATTAACACCTATAAACTAGAGGTAAGTGCTACCAAGGACCTGTGTAGGTTGGTCATTGGTAATAATTTTAACATAAAGAGATTGGGGAACGATCGCCATGCCATCCACTGTAGTACAGTGGAGGGCTACGCGAAAGTGAAAGAGCTCCTAAAGGAAACGACGACGGAGCACTACTCATTCACACCGAAGTGTGAAAAGCGGCAATCGATGCTGCTGAAGGGGTTGGAACCGTCTTCTGATCCTGAGGAGATCCTGGCACTGCTCAAAGAGAAGGAGTGCGAAGGACTCAAGTTTGTGGGGGTAAAGCCATTGACCACAGCTAGAGCAAGGCGGGAGAAACGGAGTCTGCCGCTCTTCCTGGTGCAGCTCAGTCCCGAAAGCCGTCTGGATAGTCTAAGGAGTATCAATGTCCTAGACTACCAGGTGGTTCACTGGGAAAAATTAAAAAGGAGCGAAGGCGTTATACAATGCGTTCGCTGCCAGAGGTTCGGACACGCCGCGTCGAACTGCCAAATGCAGCCTCGATGCGTGAAGTGCGCAAAGAACCACAGTTCCGAGGAGTGTTCTCTGGGTAGGGACGTAGTATCCGATAGGGCGCAGCTCTCGTGCGTGTTATGTGGGAACGTGGGACACACCGCAAACTATCGGGGTTGTCCTAAGTTCGCTGACATTAAAAAAGCAAAACTGGCTCGACAGCAGAAGGTGGAGGTCAAACGTTCACCTGTGAGGTTTCAAACACCAGCCGTCACGTCCCAAATTTCCTACGCCCAAATGGCAGCAGGTAGAGGGGCTACGGTACAGCAAGTGATTGTTGCTTCTCCGGCGCCAATGCCAAGAACAACGGAAGCTGCACCTAACATGCTAGCCATCTTGCTCGCAATCCAAGGGCAGATGGCTCAGCTGCAAAAGCAGGTGCAAGAACAGGCCACGCGGGTGGACCAGATCTACGCGCTGCTGCCGGGCCTAAAGCAACACATGTCGTAATGGGTACGCACATGGTGGAGCAATCCTTGAAGGTCCTTGCGGTGAATGTTAATTCACTGATTAGGATCGAACGAAGAGCCGCGATGTTTAAATTGCTACTAGACCAAACTCCTGATGTGCTTTTTGCTAGCGAAACCAAGCTAACCGATAAGCACAAACTGGAGTACAATAATTATATTGTTAGAAGAAGAAACCGGCCCGGACCCAAACGTGGAGGCGGTGTTGCGATCTTCATTAAACAAGGTATAAAATTTCACAGAGTGCACAAAGGAGTGTTGCGTAGGTTCCGGGTGTTGGAGGCAGTCGTCATTTACATCCCGCTCCGCAGTGGAAAGCGGCTGTACTTGACCTCTGTTTATGCACCTGAGACTTCACAATCCACTTTATTTATTACAGAGCTTGACACGCTTTTTCGACTTCTGAGGCTGGAATCGGGGGAGAATTATTTTGTAATCGGCGGGGATTTCAACGCTAAACACAGAGATTGGGGAAATAATTTGCCAAATACTAGAGGGAACCTACTACTCGATTGGTGGGGTCAGCACGATGTCATGTACAGACTCGGTCTTAAAGCGACGGATAACCCGTCGTTTCCCAGAGGCGGGTCTTATTTGGATCTACTGCTGTACGACGAACGTATACGACTGACAGGTACGAATTTACAAACGCTAAACTGTCTGCGCACATTCGTGTATGACAGCGACCATTGCGGTTTTAGCACCAAAATTACAGTTCCTAACGAAATTGCGGAATTGGAGGAGTTTGTCCAAAGATATTCTTACAACTACAGTAAGACTCGATGGACACGCTTCTCTGCAACCATGACAAGTGCGCTCTCCTCGAATACGCTCCACCCACCGTCCAATAGGAATTTGTCAAACGAGGAGATCGACAATTACCTAAAACAAATGGACGAGACAGTTAAACAAACTATGGACACTACAATACCGCGGTATCGACGTACGACTGACGAAGACCTGTTCCGCAATTCTACTATTGACGCACTGCACCGACAGAAAAGTAGACTTCTGACAAGCCTCAAAAACTTATACAAACAGTTAACTGACAGACAAGACCCGGAGATTAGGACACTGAAGGCGTCGATTAAAAATCTTCAAACGTTAATAAAAGAGAATTACAGAATTTCTGTAAGTTCGTATTGGAACAACAGGGTTCGGGCTGTAAACACCAGCAACCCGAATATGTTCCCTCAAATAAACAAACTATTTCGGAGAAAAAATCAAAACGACCTTCAGTGTCTTAAAATAGCCCGGACAACAGACAACGAACGGTTACTAACAATAGCAGGTATCGATCCAAATGAGGCCGCCGATGATGACGACTTCTTTGTGATCGAGGATCCACAGGAGAAGGTTGAGACCATAGGAGCGACTTTCCAGGAAATATACAAGGCCAATGATACCATTGGCCCTAATTATGACCTGGACAATCGCGTCTTGTTGCACGACTTCTACATTAGAAATGAAGTAGGGAACTGGCGATCCGAGGGCTCTGGTTTCACCCGGTTCAGCGATGAAAATATGGCAAATAATGTCATTGCCAGGGAGGGTGACCTGCCTCCGTTCATTTCGAAGGAAGAGCTCCATGAGATCTTCGACACAATCAGGGCTAAGAAATCAGTGGGGACCGATGGTATTCCGAATATCGTGCTTCGACATCTTCCTCTAGAAGCGGTGGACATTTACACCACCCTGTTTAATAATGCAATGAATAATGCACATTATCCAGCGCATTGGAAAACGGCAGTGGTGCAACCTATCCCCAAAAAGGGAAAGGATATATCCAATCCGGCGAATCTCCGGTCGATAAGTCTCCTTCCGAATATCAGTAAGGTTTTCGAGAAGGTGATCAATAGAGCTCTGTCTAGGTGGGTTGAGGACAAACATATAGTTCCGGATAATCAATTCGGTTTTAAGGCGGGACATGATATCTCACATGCCGCGTCTAAACTGGTGTCCGATATCCAATGGAATAAGGGCAAAAAGCAATGTACTGGTGCCTGCCTTGTTGACTTGGAGAAGGCCTTCGATACCGTATGGTTAGAGGGTCTTTTCTATAAGCTGACTAGGCTGGGGATCAGTAAACCACTCTTGTACATTCTTTATAATATGCTAACCAACAGACAGTTCATCGTGAAAAATGGCGATGTGACTTCTGTTGGAATATTTCAAATTAAAAATGGTCTTCAGCAAGGCGCGGTCAATTCGCCGATCCTATTCAACATTTATACAAGCGACTTGATAGGTTCACTTCCCCATACTATTGCGTACGCAGACGACTTAATCGCGTACAGAACAGGTCCAAGTATCGAGGTCATTAATACTCTCTTGGAGCGTGACTTCGATAAGATAAGACGATTTTGCGATGACTGGAAGTTGAAAATCCACTTTCAGAAGTCGGAAACCATTCTCTTTAGGACGCCGTTGTCTGGAGCCTCTAGGGATACTAGAAAAAATTGGTGAAAGTTCTCGATTATTGGACAACACGGACAGCTTCTTGCCTGTCGAAATGTAGATCAGTTTCTGTATTTTGACAAAAATGTAGATGCTGCTCTGGCCAGAGCTAAAGGTGCTTTTGCCCTTACAAAGAGACTGTTTTAAAGCAGCCAACTCGATGCGAGGGTAAAGGTAATCTGCTACATGGCCCTTATCAGGTCCATGCTAGTATTCGGGTGCCCCGTGTGGTTCAATGTACGAGCAAGCTTAATGGAAAAGATTCGGGTGTTTGAGAGGGCTTGCCTTAGGGCTTGCCTTCGCTTGTACAGAACACCAGAGTCGGAGTACAAAAAATTTTATCGTAATGAGGTCCTTTACAACAGGGCGAACCTAATACGAGTGGACAACTTCGTAATTAAGCTGACTCGAAGGCACATTGCAAGAGCAATGACCTCGACGAATAACCTGATATCTGGGGCTTACTACCCCAATTACCTTTACCACGAAAGTGTGCGCTCTGATGGCTTCGTTCCGCCAGAAGCATTCCTCTACCTAGATCAGATAGGGTTGATACAGGATAGATCAGCGGTCCCGTTAATCTACCATGTCGCTCGAACAGCTGGGGACAGGCGACTCAACTACAACAGAGACGTCGCACACGGCAGTGTGGATCTTCTCAGGTTCAGTAGGGCGGTGGGGAATCGCGATAAGAGGGATGTCGTTCGGCAGCACCAGCATTTCTGGTGGTTGAATGATGGAGAAGGGGTTTCGTCGCCGTTTCCGTCAATTACGGACCAGCCTCACTAATGAGGCAGAGCTGACCAACTTATTTACACTGTGAATACCGATGGCCAGCTTGCATAGGTTTAGGTTAGCATTTAAGAAATACATATATATATTAGTATATATATAGGTATATACTAGTGTATGTATGTCATTGTGTATAATGTATATATGTATGTATGTGCGTATTGTGTATGTAGGTTAGGTAGACTAAGGTTTATTTTAAGTTAGATATTAAGTTTTTAATAAAAAAAAATAAAAAATTATGTCCATATGCTAAGTTTTTTGTTAAATTCTTTTCTTAGCCTTAAGCATAGAAAATAAGTACCTAAATAAAATGTAAATAAAGTCGAAAGACATAGATATAAGAATTTAGAGTAGCTTAGAGTGCCTGTGTGGGGCCAGTAAGTTAGTGTAAGATTGTTAAGTAATTTTAAGCTAGCATTTAAGCATTTTTTGTTAGTATGTAAGAATTAATGATTTAGAAAATAAAATGCATTTAAAACTAAACTAAACTTCATGAAATTATTGTATACTCTGTGGGCAAAAAGAACTGAAATGTGGCTAGTTGCTCCTCTGCGGTGAATAAAGATTGAATAAACTTTTATAGGGCAGATAGTACCTCAATGGTGAAATGGTTATTGAAATTGTGGTTCTTTTTTTGTTCAAGATATGTTGATTGGTGACCGGCTATGAGTCAGTTTTTAATTACTGCGAAACTTGTTAGGGATTGACCTCGAGAAATACGAAACTGCATTTAATTGCCTGTGCTTTAGTTAAGAAAACTTGTACTTTATAATTATCAAATAAAAAGTCTCGCTGAATCAGTTAACAACAATATGAGTGAAGGAGGTGTTTTGACTTTTATGACTTCTAGTGATTTGAGATTATAAGGGCAATACTTTAGCGAAGTTTGTATGAACATTCTTCCATGTATTCATGGCCATCTCACGAGCTGGTGATCATATTTCAAGTTTGTCGGCTAAGACCTGATATTCGGTTCCTGATAGGGCTGTTGGATATTCGGTAAAAAGCAAAAAACCAAACTACAACGTGAGCATCACTTTGAGCTCACATCACTTTCTAGATACCCCATACCTGAAAGGATATCGAATAGATGTTTTCGTACCATTTCTTCAATCTTTTCGAGAAATTCCTCTCCCCACCTCTGGGAGGTAATAATCTGAAGCTATTATCTGGGCGAACAAATGAAGTAGCACTCAGCCCTTTATAAGCATTAAAGGATCACCAGTTAAATTTAAATTCAGAACTTAATTTCATTTTACGTTCAAATTTTGAAAAGCATCCAGTCAACTCGATTATCCTTCAAAAAGCCATGTACACGTCGGTAAATCTATACAACAATTGGATGAAACGGATGAGACCGTAATGCGATTCAACACTTTTAATAGACTTTTCTAATTATTTCAAAAATTATTAGTTCAGCTCAAATTCATGCACGCCCTGCGTGTTTTGTTTTCAGTTTTTCATATGAAAACAAGTCACACCCATCTGTTACTCGGTCGTATACGCAACAATTTGATAAAGCCCGCCGAGGACAATTAATTTTTTTTTTTTTTTTTTTTTTCATTACAAATCGGTTGTACTCACACGACACCCTGTAATTATCTGTGTTAACCTTCCGGAAACACACATCCAAATTGTGGCAATGGAACGATGGACGGACGAGTCGAGTTTTGGTAGGCAAATGTTGAATGTTGGAGGGCGGGTGTAGGTCGTCTCCTCATTGTCATGTCTCGTGTCCTCTGACTATGTTTCGGTGTTAACCCCCGAGCACATTATTGAGTGGAATTTTGTGGTTTACATTTTAATATGCGGCCATGTAATTGCAAATTGTTATGCTAATTGCTTGTGGCAGAAACAAATCCCGAAACAAAAGCTGACGATGGTAATCGGTGGGCGTGACATCCTAGAGGCCTTAGTCCTGCTCTCCTTCTCTCGGAAATCAAAATGATTTTAAATGAGTCTTTTTGTAGGATTTTCATTTACAATGAGCCGTGGTAGTAGGGGATGTAAAGTTGTTTTTACGTAGAGTAAATGACGCAAATTGAAATAAAATTCTGGAAACAAACGAGTAATAAGGGTCAGGACATTGAAGTGAAAAATCATTGATTTCTGGAAGTTTTGAACAAACATGATGCAGATATTATAAAAAGGTTGCAATCATTGTGTACGCTAGTCTTTTCTAACCTCGTTTGTCCATGTGTTAAGTAGAACTATTTACGTTTTAAGCTTCCGACCTCTAATCGTGCTCACAAAAACCAGCTGACTAATCCACCATTTTGCAATCATCCGCCAAGTGTCTTTGAACCCGGTCTTATTGAGACGTCGTCCGATACCATAACACAAAATTGCCTATGTTTTCATAGGTCCCTATGAAGTCAACTTTCCTTGGAACTAGGATTACAGGATACGAGCCTAGTCAGTTGGTCACAAAATTGATTTAGGATTTGGCGTAAGCAATCCATAGACGACGACAACCTAAAACTGCACTTCTGTATGCTTTCATCCATAGCCACTGCAGGTGGCTAGCAATCAGCAGCATGCAAGCTACGTTTTGGGCTTTGTTCAGCCCTTTCACCACTTCCAACCCAGGTAAACAAAAATCCTTCTCAGAACGGAGTCAAAGGCTGAATGCAATAATTCTTGAACGGGTGCATATAATATAACAAAAGGGTAACCGGAAATAACGTCGTTGAAGGACGACAACGTATGAATATCAAATAGTTCTTAAAAAAGCCCAGCAGAACCTTTTCCCAATCTACAGAATTAAGTGGACTCGCAGTTCTTATAACTGCTTCGTGAACACTGCCCACCCTTGATTCTGAAATAACTTCCAAATGTAACGATTTCTCCATGTAGATTTAGATACGAGTAACATACTTTCTACTTAAAAAAAATAGGAAGCAAGGACAATTCTACATATTTGCATCACATCCGACCTAACTTCAACCGTTTCGATTAGGAAACTCAGTGAAGTTAAGCTTTAACAAATCAGGACTTCAACAGCTTTACATCTCGTACCAAATGTGTCTAGAACAAGCTACCGGAATTTCATAACATGGACAATCAGAAACGGGCCGTCTGCAACTACTGGCTCTGTAAAATAACTCTGACATTCTTGGCCCGGCAACTTCTTTGATATTCAATTCAATCAGCTGTGACTGTTGTGAGGGCTCTATTTCAAAAAGGTCTGCAGTCTGTGGGTAACAACTATCGGATCCTTCCAAGCAGCACATTCATGAAGCGTTCTCCACTTAATTGAGCATTGCAACTGGAATCACACAAGTCTTCGATTTTTGGGCTTGAAAATTTTTTTGCAACGGCTCTTCTGTGCGATCGCACCCATATAGAATTTAAATTAAGAAATCGGGCAACAATCTTAAGACCGATGATAGGACAATGAGCTGTACTCAAATTTTTGGTCATGATAGACTTGGAGGTCGAAGGCATTTTATTATGTCGATGCAAGAGGCCTTGTTGCCTCAACCAATAGGATTGGATTGAAGTTGCTTTTCACTTGTGCGCGCCACCTACGGGAAGGTCTTCCTCGCTGCATTATACATCTGAGTTCAAATCGAAGACTCTTCGATAGGAGCGTTAGTTTTGATTTTGCCATCATTTTTTTCGGAAAAATATTTAGGGGGTCACCCAGCGAGAGGTGTGATTTTAAATTGCACGCTATTGTTGGAGTGTCAACACACAACTACTATTGCGGTGACCTTTTTAAAAGTAAAAACTAGGAGGTTCTTAAATATGAATAGATACTTATATACTCGTGTATTGTACTGAAATAAAGAAAATTCACTTCAAAGCGATGAAAATATCGCGGAAACGTTTCGTAAAGTTCGTACCGCTTTTGGTCATCATCAAGCGCCTTCTTGCAAAGCTATAGTGAATATAATTAATAAATTTGAACATCTTAGACAGGTTAGTGATGTGGAGGCTCCGTCTTAAATTCTGCGCTGTAGCTGAGTGTGTAACTGAAAACCCATCTCAGTCCATTTCAAGACGATCACAGGATTTGGGCCTATACGCAACCACTTTGCAACGCATTTTACATACGTACAAGGAGCAATTGATGCAAGAATTGAAGCCTGCAGACCACGCACAACGCTGTACTTTTTCTGATTGGGTGGTGAAAATGAATGAACAAGACCATGATATTTTACAGAACATTATTTTGAGCGATGAGGGTCATATCCATTTGTCTGAATACGGAAAACTGTTGCATCTGGGTCTCCGAAAACTCAAAGTAAATAGTGGAACAACCTCTCCATCCACAACGAGTGAGAATCTGGTGCGGTTTTTTAACTGATGGTGTCACTGGGCCATATTTTGTCGAAAATGATGCTGATGGGACCATTTCAGTGAAAGAATTGTACTACCGAACGACGATCGAGATTAGAATGTCTGAGACGATACGCTAATACTGCACCCAATGGCTGGACGTTTATTAGAGCATTTCAATCTAAGCAGAACTTACATCTGGAGAATTCTGCATTCAAAAGGCATGCACGCATTCCATCATATACCATGTACAGGAGCTACAACTTTTGGACTCAGACACTGGGGAAGACATCTTTATTGCATGGATTCTATGGACGAATGACTCCCAATTCACCAGGAATGGAATTACTAATTTCCATGATTTATATACCTGGGCAGACAGCAACCCCCACTCCATGAAATGCAGAGCTTTTCAGCATAAGTTAAACGTCAATGTTTGAGCATGCATATTGGGTACCGAAGCGATTGCACCCTCCAAGGCTTAAGTCGAACCTCTATCTGCAATTACCAGAACTATTAGGAGATACATGTTATATTACCACTGCAACAAAGAACAGCCATTGTGTACCAGTAAGATGGCGCCCCACACACTGTGGCCATGCAGTTAGACGGTGGTTAGATCGCGTGTATGCGAATTCGTGGATAGAGCAGAATGCACCTATTCTCTGGCATCCAAGGTCTCCGGACTTGACTTCAATGAACTTTTGTTTATAGGGACGAACGAAGAATATTATTTACTCGTCCAAAATGACAACATCGGATTATTGGAACCGTAGGATTGATGAGGAAACTGAGAAAATCGGAGATGAGTTGGAAAGAATGGACATTGTTAGAGCCTTTCAAAGACGAGCTCTGACGTGCATACAAAGCAATTGATGAGCAATATAAAAATAAAAATTTGCAATCAATAGTTGTATTTTTTTTCTACAATTTTTCACAATTTTTAATTTAATATTTTACCTGGATCAATAACTGGGGTTGTATAGAGAAAACTATTGACTGGAGATGAAATGGTCTGGCTTGCTTTTATTATGGTCCAGTTGCCTTGTTACACTTGAGCTTGGATATTGCTTCCCTTACTTCATTATGGTCGGATGAACGGGTCTCATGATTTTCACCGGAATTTGGAGTGTCCTCGCCGGTTAATACTCTGTAGAAATGGTTTCTCTATCCTCAGTACCAGCTGCTACGGAAACTACAGGGTTTCCTTGTTCAGCTATACAGCCCTCTGTTTGGGTCTTTCTGCCTTGACGCATTCTTTTTGCTTTTTGGTGAAACTTCTGAGCATTATCCCTAAAGTTGGACTGCGGTTTCTGCGGAGACACCAACGAACTTCACTCACCTTTTATTGATAAAGCTCACGGACCGTTCTAGTTCTTTTGAGCAGTGCCGCTTTGTAGGCGAGTTGTTTTCCTACGTGTACCTGCCTGACAAGGGACAAGGCGGTCTTTTCATCAAAAAAAACCTTCAACCAAATCGTTAGGCGCAATTTCGTTTCCTTAATTTCTCAAGGTTTAGGAGATCGTCGACTTGGGCCAGTGACATGTCGTAGACAAGGTGCGAATGCGGATATCTTGGACGCCAAACCAGAGACCAAGTACTGTGAGAAGTCAAACGGCTGCAAACGCAAGACCGTTTCTAAAGCCT
Organism: Volucella zonaria; assembly: GCA_963966105.1. Classification (NCBI taxonomy): domain Eukaryota; kingdom Metazoa; phylum Arthropoda; class Insecta; order Diptera; family Syrphidae; genus Volucella; species Volucella zonaria. The sequence goes on along the minus strand of OZ014532.1, from coordinate 179,301,927 downwards.
TTTGATGGAATCCTCAAAATATGTCTGAGATGTCGCATTTGACATACAGGCTTTTCCAATATGGACTTCCCAATTTCGACAGTTTATAGCGGCCATATCGCTGAAGCTACATCTGTCAAATTGGCTGTCATTTATTCAGTCTATTTTGCCAAATCTCCATGGACGGACATAACATTCAACAATACGTTGTTTTTTTCAAAATGTGTGTTCGGGCAACGTTGTGTACGCTTTGCCCATTTTACGGTCGCCATAATCGTCCTACCGAGAGGACTATTCGCAATGTGGTGGATAAATTTGAGTCCACTGGTTCAGTAGAGGATAAACCAACATCCGTACGTCGACGAAACGCAAGATCTGCTGAAAACATCGCCGCTGTTCGTGAGAGTGTGCAGGAGAATCCGAGGCAGTCGATTTGGCGTTGTTCACAAGAACTCGACCTTTCGCAGACCACAACTTGGCGAATTTTGCATCTAGACTTGAGCCTGCACCCGTACAAAATTCAACTGACCCAAGAGGTGAAGGTAAACGATCGTAGACAACGACGTGTGTTCGCTGAATGGGCTCTGGAGCATCTGGAGCATTTTCATCGAAAAATCATCTTCAGCGACGAGTCCCTTATCTGGAAGAATGGGTACGTCAACAAACAAAATTGTCGAATTTGGGGCTATACCAATCGACATGAGATCCAAGAGCGTCCTATGCATCCCGAAAAGGTCACTGTTTGTTCCGGATTTTGGGCTGGCGGCGTCATCGGTCCATACCTTTTTTGAGAACGACGTTGGCCGGCCATCACCGTTAACGGCGAGCACTATAGGTCGATGATTAGCAACTTGTTTTGTCCTGAATTGGATGATATTGACACCAACGTCATGTGGTTTCAAAAGAACGACGCTACATGCTACACAGCTCACGCCACATTGGAAATTTTGCACAAGCGATTCGAGGGCATGGTCATCTCACATGGAGGTGATGTGAACTGGCCACCGACATCGTGCGATTTGACCCTGTTAGACCTTTTCTTGTGGGGTTTTCTGAAGTCGCAGTTCTATTCTAATAAGCCACATGCCGGAGCCCTCAAAGACAATATAACCCTTCAGCCCAGACTGAATTTGACCAGCCTAATTTATGCGGCAGAATCATTACAAATTGGACCTTTCGAATGCGGGCCACCCAAAGAAGCGGCGGCGGACATTTGAACGATGTTATATTCCATACATAATGGCATCGATAGGCCTTGCAAACGAATAAACAATTTCGGTGATATCTCACACACACTCTGTTTTATTTAAATTTGAAGATAAGAAGCGCTTATTGAAAGACCCTTTACTAGGTTTCACTCGACCATGTCCATGAAACCCTTGGTATGATAAAGATTACCAGCAAGATCACAAGACGAAAAATCAGCGAACGAGACAGCGCTGTAAAGAAGGACAGGAACTACAGGATGAATGACTTGAACTCCAAATTTTTAAAATGCTATAATTTTTTTATTTTTTGATAAATTTTATTGTGCCAAAGCAAAAAATGTTGGAAAATACATCAATTTTCAAATTGTATCAGTAGTTTTCAATATGTCCACCTTTGGCGAGAATAATGGCCTTGAGACGGCCGAAGCAAGCATCGCACGCTGCACGCAAGTGGCTCTGCGGTATTTTGGCCCATTCCCGGCGAAGTGCTTGTTTGAGGTGGCCTAAACTTTGGTATTATTTAGTGTCAACCTTCGCCTTCAAAATACCCCAGACAGAGAAATCCAACGGATTTGCATCTGGAGGATTTACAATCCATTGTGTCGAAGAAATTAAGTGTGGAACATTGTTTTTTAACCAATCTTGGTTGACGCTCGCTTTATGAGACGGTGCCGAGTCTTGTTGAAATGTCCACGGTCTTCGACCTAAATGATTGTTTGCACAAGGCTTCAATACTGCCTCTAAGACAGTTTCACGGTATACGATCGCATTAATTTTGACGCCACGGTCCAAAAATACCAAAAATACGACCGAAGAGCGACCATCGGCGGCTATGGCGGCCCAAGCCATCACCATCGGTGCTGCCTGCTTTCTAGTGGCCGTCCGAAGGTGTAAATTTTCGAATGACCTCTCTGGAAAGTAAACTCGGTCATTTTGTGTGTTGGCATATCAGTATTGCTCGATAACAAATGGCGACTCATCGGAAAAAACCAAATTCGACAACTCACTACTTTCGTGCAAGCCTAGCAGTTTCTTCGGTCTTTTGACTCTCACCTTTTTCTGTTGCGGTGTAAGATCGTGTGCTTTTTGGAACTTCAATGGCTTGAGCTCAAGCTCATTTTTTAGTTTGTGTTGCATCCGTTCCAACGATATGTTGAGCTCATGAGCCATTTTTCTTCCACTTCGACGCGGATTTCGCTCAATTCGAGCCTTCACTTTCCGAACCATTTCTGCCGATGTTGCTGTTTTTTTATGACCACCTCCATGGCGTTTTGCAACGCTGCCAGTATCACGGTAAAGAGCTATGGTTCGAGACACAAATGATTTATTCACGTTGAGGTGCTGGAGGGCGCTAACGATAGCTACTTGTGGTTTTGCAACCAAATATAAAGCAATAACACTATCACGTTTGAATTCCATCGCGGATAAAAATTTTTCAACACAACTGAGACGCAAATCGTTTAAAAGGTTTGTAAATAGTAAAATTATCTGTCATGTGTCAAAATTTGAGCTCACTGTCATGAACGGTTTGGAAATTATAGCAGTCTGAAGTCGGTTGCAGTTCCAGTCAGTCAGGGTGTATGTGCTACATAGCTTCAAGAGTGTCCAATGCACAATGGAAATTTTGCACAAGCGATTCGAGGGCATGGTCATCTCACATGGAGATTCTCGATTTGTTGATCAAAGAAGACAATGGGAGCATTAAGTGCTCAGAACGAAGAAAAAAAGGATCAGAGAGATGTTATGCGGAAATGATCCGCGGAAGTTCTTTTGGAAAGTGATAAGAAAATTCCAGGGACACCGATCCTAAACAGAAGTTCGCAGAAAAAAGGATATAGTAAACTCAGTTAGTAGAGTCAGTGCTGAAAACTTAGCATGGTTACTTTGTAAACTCTTTAACGGTGAGGTCGACCAATATTCCGCTGTCAGATAGAATAACAATTCAATGTGAGTAATAATCGAAAATAACTTCGTACACCAAAAGTACGTACCAGCAATTTAGTAAGAAGTATATAATTGAATGAAAGTCCTGTAATTAACGGACGATAATTTTGACGTCAAGAGAAGATTTTGGAAAGACATATTTCCGTATTATTTCTGTAAAGTTGTGTGCTACTTTTGTTACTGTTTCCTTAACATTGCCAGGAGACCTACAATGACTTGAAGATTTTCGACGTGATATGTTTAGTCCAAGGAAGTTTCTTATCCGGGATGATACCCAAATATACGGAAATCCAACAAGGGGTGCTATTTTAAATGAATGGAAAAACGGAACATATCTCTGAAAAGTGGTGATATTTTTACTTTAAGCTAAGGAGTTAGTAATGATATACAATATCTGCCAAATATCTGCCTCGGTTCCGCTTTCTAATTGCCATTCATTTGATGAAATCTTTTCGCGTATTTGTGGCTGTATTTCGCGAATAACCACTCTGATATTTTCTTTAGTACCCGACTCGTTGGCGTATATCTTATCTTTAACATATGTGTAATAGTGCTAAGTCAAACGGTTTCGACTGCCAATTGTGGCCTCCATTTCGAGAAATCATATGTCCAGGAAGTTTGCCACCCAATAGAGCACCCACCAGCACCGTCCTGCTGAAAATAAATGTCGTCAACGTCCGTAGCATTATTTCAGGCAAAAAAAAAGTCTGGCAACATTGTAATGCAATTCATTCACTGAAATGGTCGCACCAGTATCATTTTCGAAAAAATATCGTCCAGTGGCACCGTCTGCCCGAAAACCGCACCAAATTATCAGCAATTGTAGATGGAGAGGTTGTTCCAGTATTTCCCTAGGGTGTTCGGAGCTCCAATTGAGACAGTTTTGGCCATTTACGTATCCAAACAAATGTAAATGAGCCTCATCGCTCAGAATAACTTTGTGTAAAATATCATGGTCTTGCTCATTCATTTTCAGCACCCAATCAGCGAGAGTATGGCGTTGTGCGTAGTCTACAGGCTTCAACTGGACTGGTCAAGATTTTCGTGCAAAATGCGTTTCAGAGTTGTTGCATATGGCGCCAATTCCTGTGATCATCTTGAAATGGGTGCACCTGGATTTTCATTCACACTCCCAGATACGGCGGAGATATTTTCAACTGATCTTGCCGGACGAACACGAGATGGAGTCTCCACATCACTATCCGGTACAAGATATTCAAATTTATCGATTAAATTCACTATAGCTGCGCAAGAAGACGCTTGATGATGACCAAAAGCAGTGCGAACTTTACGAAACATTTTTGTAGTTTTTGTAGTGAATTTTCAGTATTTCAGCAGATTGCATAAGTCTATATCGAACCATATCTATTAATCTTCTAGTTTTTACTTTTCAAATGTCGTCGTAGTGATAATTGAATGTCGACAGTTCAACAGCGGCGTGCTTGCTTCATGACAGAAATTAATGGTGGTGCCTCCAACCTCCAGCCGGCTTCCTCCCTCTTATAAACTGAACCACCTCAGTCTTGAGCGGATTGACTGATAGTCAATTTCTAGCACTGACAGCTCACCGTCATCATCGGCATATACCTGAGCATAGACGTTAAACCTATTGAGAGCGTTAAGCAGTGAGTTGACCAACATGCGCCATAGCAGTGGGACCAGGACGCCGCCTTATGGACAACACTTGTTTATCCGCGGCATAACTTTTATCAATAAAAATAGTAATTCGGTTACGCCGTCTTTTCTGGCTGAGTTACACGTGCGATCAGAAATTGTGCGTTGTCGATGAAAATGTCCAGCGCGTATTCCTTTTTATAGGGTGCGTCCTTTAATTCTGCCCAGCACATGCTGAAGCGTACTCTCAGTGCGTTAGTTAGCATGTTGCATCTTGGACTGAAGATGCATTCCCAAAGCAGTTTTACGTACATAGAGCTCGACTATTCTCTCCATGCTCTTCACCATGGAGGATGTCTCATTAATGACTCTTTGCGAGTCATCTTTTTTCCATTTTCAGTATAGAGGCTTCCTTAGTGTTCGCCAGCGTTTCGGTAGATATTTCACTGCCAGGGTTGCTAACTCTATAGAGTTACCAGAAGTTGGCATATAACTTTTTGCAGCATAACTGGATATACTCGTATGCCAACTGTACGAGACGACTTGAGGCGTCATTCGACACCACAACCGATTACAGATACCAGATAAATTGTATTGTGTTACTCAGCACTCTTGCGGTTTCGTTCATACTATAGGAGCTGGTTCCAGTTAGGTTACCTGTGAATTGAGTCTCAAGCATGCGACACACTAGAAGTCTCTGATTTCGAATCAGTGCAGGTGCCATTAATTTTTCCGAGTGATTCCAATTTATCATATTCCTTCCTTACATAGGAATTTGTCAAGTCTGCTTCTTGGTTCTATCAACATCTTCTGATCTTTATAAGAGGCACCTTTCGAAGTCCGAATTAGCTTGAAATATTATTCATTCTTCGATCTGGATTGTGGTTCTCCTTCAAATTAGTCTACAGTGGCTTTGTTAGAAATTGGTTTTCCTATGTAGTTGCTGCGATCTGCACGATTGTTTCCTAGCTGGACATGTCAGCTCAAAGCACTTGGTGAGGGTACCTTTCGGGTTCTGAACAACTTCCTTTAGAACTGTTCTGAGTTTAACCGGAACATTCACCCAAGTGTGCGCAGAGCTTGCATCCAATTCTTAGTTCAATTGACAAAGAAGTTTCTGATAGTATTTTCCAACCTGAAATGTTGTCTGAGAACCAAACGCCTCTGATCATGACGGTAGTAGCGAATTATAGGGAAAGTGAACTGACGCAACAACGAATTTATGTCACTCTCTGTTCGTTTCATACATTATGTCTGCAGCAACTAAATCTTGGTTGCAAAATGGTCCCCGTTTAGATAGTGAGAGTGAATTCGCCACAAAAGGCCAAGTGCTTAGTCTTTCCGATGGTAGAAGAAACTCTTCATAGTTTGTCCAGCGGTTCAAATATCAGAAACTAGGCTCCAAATCCAAGTTTTGGCCACAATGACCCGCATGGCAAGTAAGTACTTTCCGATCACAGAGCAAGAAAATGCTATGCCTTTCATGGTACCGAAATGACTACATTCCTCGTCGTCTATTCGCATTAACTAGCACTGAAGTCAAAGTGAGAATCCCAACTTTTTTCTTGATGCAAATAAATCACCTCTGTCCCGTCAATTAATTGCTGTCATCTTCCAAAACTATCCATTGAAAATTCGTTCAATTCAAGTAGTACGATCCCACTTCATCATCACCAGCCCTCGCATCGAATTATTCTCGCCAACAAATCAAACCGCCGCCGATTGAATCTGACCAAAGGCCATTCATTGCAGTTAAGTGTCTGTGGCCGTATCCGTACCCGTTGTCCTTACTCGTTGTCCTGACAGTGCCATCCAGCTTTTGTTGCTCCGTATCGCTGTCAGGGAAAAGCGATTTTTTATCAATTCCCCCTTCTGCATTCAGTCACTTCGCACTGGGACTGTCCGACTTGTGCAAACCATAAATCTAAGTACTACCACAATCGCGGGGTATGATTCCTAACACCCTCTCTGCCTCACTGCAAAAATAAAAGGACCTCTTCACCAACAAATAAACGACCGAAACGCTGGCTTGTATCGGCGAGAGGATTTATAACCGGAATGTTGTCCTCAGAGCTTTTTATATTTCAAAACCTCGCTTTTGTTAGAGAACACTTTTGCCGATGACATGTGGGATGCATAAATCCTCAAAAACCAAGAAAAACAAAAATACCAAAGCATACCCGAATTCCCATTTAGAATCATTCGTCGTCCCATAGGGGAAGCTCATGAATTTTTGCATCCGAAATTAGGCATCCAACCTCGAACCTCGAGGTATTTAATGTCAAATCGTGTGTGCTAAATTTATGCGAACTGTTGACTGTTTGCTAGGTGATCCCCTTTGGTTAATTTAATTTTAAATCATATTTTCAAATGAATAAATCCGGGGTCTGCTCACAAATTTATCTCTGCTTTAGCTGGCATACTCGTGTTTGGACTGAAATTAATGAAGCTAATATCAGTTGAGTAGCTTATGGCAGCTCTGGATTTGATGGATTAGACTTCAATGGATTTAGCTATGTAAAATGGTTCAATTAACGAATTTGGATAAATCGATACTAGATGCGGGTCTAGGTGCACAACTGCGCCTTTTTATCGTGAGAATATTTCCTACGAGTACTATCTGATGGCTGAATAACTTGTATCTACAATGACACAATACGTATGCCTTGGTCTATCCTGGGTTATGTCCTCGCTCTATCAATTTATTTCCTCGCTCTAGAATTGTGTAGCACATTCTCTTAAATTCTCGGCGTTGGAAGTACGATAATGCAAAAAATGTGCACCATATTTGAAAAAAGCCGTTTCAAGACTGTTTGTAGATACCTTGCGACAGCAAAAAACTCGTGGATCCAACTTTAGTTCGTATTATGTACATTGAACATCCTTTAAGAGAGAGCTTAAACAATCTACTTCCATCTTCCAGCCTTCAAGTATCAGATATTCTTCCCCTAAATGAAGATTTACAGAGTATGGTGACGCCACTTTTAATGGCTTGCAGATAGTTCCGTCAAATCCTAATGCCTTGATGGTAGCTCAATTCGTTTCATTTTTATTGAAACTTGGAGCGCCAATCCAGGCGATTCTTACCTAAGGCGACATATTTGCTTTTTGCTTCTGGCCAGAGTCCCCTACGTCTTTCGTCAAAACTAACTCAAGACGATAAGAAGACACACATCTGACCACTTATCAGAACCTGTAGAGCTAATGCAAATAAAGCCACCGAAATGCTCCACATTCTGTCTGATGAAATTCAACGGGCTACGTTGTCACACAATTGCCGTCTTGACCGACAATATCGGCAAATAATACGAGTAATTCTCCCCCATTCCATACAAATTTCTCAATATGTCGAAGAAAAATAAGCAAGCGCTTCGAGGATAAAGTGTCTACAGCGCCAGCACAACGCCGAGTACCTCCACCCTGATGCGAGCGTAAGGCGGACATTCACAGAAGTAGTGCTCCGCAGTGTTCGCAACACCTTCACAGCAGGTATCGCAGTATCTTATCTCACTTACATCCAGCACATTTAAGTGCTAAGCAAAAGCGTAACATAGTACCTCTTCATGACTTCAATAAGCATCCTGCAGTCTTATCTACTGAAGGACAGCGGCAAAGCCCATGACCTCTTGGGGAAGACGGGAAGCATTCTTTTGTTCTGCTGACAACCTGGAGAGTCATGCTATCTGCAGTTATGCTCATATGAAACCCATCTGTCAAACTCTTAACCGAGTGCGCCATCAGAGCTAACGTACATTCGAAAAACTCTCGTACCTAACAAAATTTAAGCTGGGACCCACACAAGACACAGAATTAAGCCTTTCGACTGCATTCAGTGAAGTCTTGCATTTTTGAACTATCTTGGAAGTTATTAGAAGGTTCAGCAAGACGTTAAGTGTAGCATTGCCGCGGTTATAGATGCAAATGTTTCGCCTCTTCCACCAATTCTTCACAATTAAGTTCGTTACCATCAGGGGAGTGAGAACTAACCTAATTGTCCTCCAGAAGGAGACCAGCACCAATCCTAGATCGATTTTGGAGTCATCCATGAAAACCTCACTACATTCCTTGCCTGTCTCAGATTCTAGTCGAAATTATTCCTGTGCACTGTGTAATTCGATTTCAAATTTTTTCAGCAACAGTGTCATTGCATGTGACCATGTCCATAAGACCAGAGTGATAAGACAAACTCCATCGCGTGTTATACCCAAGACGGCTTCTTTTTAAACGGAAGATGGCTTTGAGAATGCAGCCCATGACATGCATATCAAAGTCAGGAAGATTCGTCAATGCGTCTAGAGCGGAGCAAGGCGTACTAGGGAAAGCCCCAATACAGCCGAGAGAGATCCTTCTTTGAAGACTGGTAAAAGTAGAAATAACGTATTTTCGTGAGAGCCATGAACCGACGCATAGGATATAATTGGCCGTGTAGATCCGGGCCCCATGTCTTGCCGATAGTTCCTTTGCGCTGCCAGAAGACCAACAGCGCCTTAGAGGTTTTCGACGTAACATGTTTGGTCCATGGAACTTTGTTATCCAGGATGACGCCCAAACATTTAGCTTCTTTAGAGAATGAGATGGTGATGCCTTTAAGCACTAGACGAGTCTGTCTGCGCTTTAGAGCAGACAGTCGTTAGACAGGATCCTACAGACGGTAAATCTACAGATATCTTCCGTTGAGCTGTGAGTCGGCCTTTTTACCCCCGCCATCAGCATTGATTTGATGTACAAAACTAGTGATTCGTCTACGCTGTGTTCCCCTGCCGTCAAAAGTCACGTTGTCGAAAGTACCCTCAATCCTAATGGAAATGCCCAGCGCGTATTGTCAAGTCCGCCTTCAATTCTCCTATTAGATTTTGAAGCGCACTCTCGCAAGATCTTCCGCGTTGGTAAGCACGTTGCGTTTCAGACAGAGGGTATATTCGCAAACCAGTTCAACATGAAGGAAGTCGGATTTATATGTCCGAAGCTCTTGGCAAGCGGGTAGTCCTCTTTTCCGATTTCCGGTAAAAAGGCTACTCTCAGGATTCGCCAGAATTTCAGTATGTATGCCAGTATAAGGCTAGTAGTGAATATTCTCTTCAGAGTTATTAATAGCTGGTCTATGGCTTTTTCAAGAATAAAACAGAGTCTGTGCTTGCGACTCAGTATAGACTACTTTGATGGCGTTTCAATCCCTGAGCCTCAATCAAGAACGCTCCTCTTGACAAACTGGCTCTAGGTGTGGACTTCACAATGGTTGATATCTACTTCCAATTATGTGCGCGACAAATGGAGATTTCTTCCTTCAGACTTCGAACCGGATCGCTAAGATTTATTTGCTCCAAGTGTCCTTCCCACTTGTGTGTACTTTTCCGAACGAATCGATCTCTGTCAAGGCAAAAAGGATCAAAAATCCCTAAACTGGCACTGCGTTCAAAATTACCGCAAGGATATCCCCATAAGTCATTGCTAACATAACTATACTTCTGTGCCATAGAGCAGAACTGGGATGATAATGGTTTTATACAAGGGTCTTTCTAGTCAACCGCTTTCCACTAGTAGGCCAAGGGAATAGCGATGAGCAAGTGGCAGCTTTAGTTTGATTCCTGAAATGATAACGAATCAGAAGTAGTTTCGGAGCTAAAGTATGCAACGTCGCTTGCTTCATCAAAGTTAAGCTGTCTATTGCGATGTTCGACTTTCAGTCCGATTAATACATGACATGTGATGAGTGATGAGCTTGTTTAAACCTTTTTTTGCATCATAGTTCACAACTACCTTACCTTACGGAGCAATGAGGCGTTCTCCATGGTCACTTGTACAAATTGAGGAGTTTCGTAAGGATGTCAAGCAATTCTATTGTAGCTCTCATATGTGACCTTCTAATCAATAAGAAGCTGATGATGATATGAACTTCTTGGATGTTCTCGAGGTTTCCCGAAGTGTGAACATTTATTCAATTAGGGACTTACTCGGCGTAGAACTGCACTAAAAAGAGCCAAGCCGGAAGGTATGATCTTATATGGAGTATTGAAATGAGTCATTCCCACCTTTTTGGTGGATCGGACCAACGACGCTAAGGGTTTATTCCTCAGGTCTATTCTCCTACGACCGATGATTGGAAATGAGATGATGAATGTTCTTTACCAAGGCATCTACCGCTCGATGAATAGTTTCGGGCTAGTAGGATACCGATTCCGAGCCTTGTTTTGCTCAAGCTTACGAGTAGATATTGCTATCTTTATTTTATTTAGGCGGAGGTTATTCCCGGATTAACACCTCTCTATTCCTTCGATCACTTCATCTCCACGCACTTTTCTTCAAACCAGGCATTTTGTGATAGCTGTCGAGTGAAATCCAACAGATCAGTTGCAGCATTCTTGACGGCTTCTTGGTATCGATAGCACGTGTATTCAGAATTTAATGCATGATGGAGACAGTTGACGAAAGATCAAAGGATAATCTATCGGCACAGGTTCTATCAGTTTGTTCCCATTGCAACCATTCAACGTTGAGTCATCTCATAGTCCTTTCTCCGCTATTGCGACATCTTAGATATCCGTATAAGCAGCTGGGCTATAACTAGATAGGGGTTCGAGCTTATATGCTAAGTAAAGGGTATCCTCCTCCGTAAAGAAAACAACTCAACCAACCTGTATCATTTGCGGACGTGATACCACGTTTCGAAGGATATCTTCCTTTTTTTTTGTTGTTTTGGCATTGTTCAGATTTATTGGTAGGATCGTCTATGACAGGCTGCTGTTGGGGAAATTAGCTTTGATGCATACAGTTTTTCATCCTCCCATCGTACTCCCTAAATGGATATACACGTGGCTTGTGGAAGTTTCGAACATTCTATGTGAAGACCCGAACAATGATTTAATTTTTTTGTTTTGCAGGGTCATCTACAGTTAATCCGTCTTTGTCCGAGGCATTTGGTTACCAGACAGAGAGAGAATGAACGATTTTTGGCGCTGACTGGTTAAATCTTACTAGATTTAGTCGCCTAATTGTCTTTCGGGCACGGCTGGTATTGAACCCCGAACCCTCCGATTGGGAAACCAATACACTACCACTTAAGCCAAAGCCACCCACCCGGTATACTGGCGCCCTGTTACACTTGAAGCTACTCACTCGGGGAAGCGAAGCATCACATGCAAGCCATATGAGTTCCATCGTGGCTTCAGCTTTTGTTTCTGTAGTGGCCTCAATTTGTAGTACAGCCCCTTTTCCATCTTCGGTCACAGACGAGAAAAGCGCTTCGTTAATAGTTAATAGTCTCAACGTTCCACCTTGGAGCTGATGTCGGTTTCCAATTTGGAATTTGTAGGTCCCCTCGTAGATCGCCGATTATGTATTGAAGGCTCTCCAGGTCGAGAGTCGAGAAGGTGACGTCCGGAATGGTTCCTTCGTATTCAGGTTCCTTGAACTTGGGTGTGTTTTCAACGTTTTCTACGTTAAGGCCGCATCTCGCAGCCATTTGGAGTATTTGCCTTCCTTGCGAGTGTGTGGTTGGCATCTCTCACTACCGCGCTCCGGCACTGAAGATTCCGCCGAGCAGGATCTTACCTGCGATTTTAGCCATGAACTCGTCTATGCTTTCGTTTGGCATGAGATCGATGCATGCCACCGTGAGTCCTTTTCATCCGTACAAAGCCTCTTTGTGTGCCTTGGTTCTTGAGGCGGAATTTCCCTTTGACCTTCGTTATTCGTGTACTGTTCCCTGGTCATCTGCTCGCAGTTCAGTTCAGATTTTAAACATCAGTTGTCAGCCGTTCGACTCCTGTGAAGATTTTCTTGATATTCTGGTCATTGAAAGCTGCTTTTCTTCATCTCTTCAAGTGCTTCCCAGAACGTTTGACATTTACTTGAGCCCGCATTTATACTCGCACATTGGCAGCACTTCGGATAATTTTGACAGTCGACATTTTTATGACGCCTTTGTCTACAGTCGAAACACATCAATTGTCCCCTCCGGTCTGCACCACTGCAGATTGCCTGCAGCATTAACGTTGACTAATCACATCTTCAGCAAGCTTCGGTGTTTTCCAGTGATCACAACGTGGAGGTCCTATATCAGATCGCAGACCCTGTTTCTGATAGCTTTTTGAACTTCCCCCACTGTAGTTAGATCGTCCAAGTCCCTAATCTCGAGTAAAGTTTTTGGCCCGAGACAGCGGGACGTTGTCCTATTCTTTTAGAGATTTTCCAAAAACCTCCTTGCCTTTGATCCGAGCTCTAGGAACACACCACCAGATTTCGTTTGGCGCATTATTTTAACAAGAGTTTTTGTGTTGTCCGAGTTTGCCTTACTCAGGATCTCTCTATGGATATCGTCATACTTTTCTGAGGGAGATCTGGAGTAAGGTAATACAACGGATATACAACGATGAACTACATGAGCCCTGCAATGAAGTTGACTTGGTCAGAAGTATTTGAATACAGCAACAATGATGTTTAGAAAGACCTCAACTCATGTGGTGTCCGCAAGTGGAAAGAAACTGGAGGCAGCAAGCTTACGGTCAAACTAGATAGGTGTCCGATGGCACTCAATGCAAGACCCTGAAATATGATATTGGACAACCAAAATCTTCCAATAGACAAGTACATAAATTGGAAGCACCTGAACTGTTTAACGTCACATGGGACTCCTATGAAATTTGTTGAGAAATTGTATGAGCCAAACTTCGATATTAGTGAAGAGTGGATAAAATCCTGTAGGATTCCTTATAAAAAATAACTTTATCGGCAATTCAACAGTTGGCGTGCCATTTTCTTACAAAAAATAAGGTTTTACAATAATAGTCTACATGGTTTAGCTGAAGGCCGTCTACCAGATTAATCCAGAAGGGATTGTATCTCGATCCAACCATGTGTTGGATCGCCGCCCCTCACAAAAGCTAAGTTTAGTGCATGTGCAAATTATAATTTATTTTTTAATATTTTTATTCGCGGATCCCTAACTACTCCTGTGGATCGGTGTTTAGATTTGGGGGGGGGGGACTGACCAATATTGTGTCACTCCTTACAATTATTTATTTCTTTTTTTTGTAGTTGGGCCCTTCTGCCCTCTGGCTTCTCTGCCCACGGGCCACGGCCGGTTTGGGGATTTGGACTTTTGGGTGGTTTCTTCTTGTAGTTGGAGTTTATTGTTGTTGTTGTTCTTGGGTGTTGTTATTCGTATGTTTTTGTTCTTTGAAGTCTAAAGTTGTTATTGTTTGTTGTTGGTTGTTGTGGTTTGTTGTGGTTTGTTGTGGTTTGTTGTTGTTTGTAAGTTTGTGTGTTTGAATATTCCCTCGTTGGAGGCGGTATTAATACTTAGCCGTCCCCCTACAAGCCTCTGCTGCTCCTTCGGTGCTCCATCGATGGGGTGCTGACTTAAAAAGGGGTCGTCATCCCTTCACCCATCGAACCTAACTTTTAAAGCTGGTACTTCGTTGGGGTGTGCCCGATTATACTGGCCGTCCGCCTGCACACCACTGTTGCTCCCTCGTTGGGGTGTTGCTATTGGGTCTATCATGCGTGCGGTTTGCTAAGCGATGGCGTAACTTGTACTATTCCATTGTTATTATTCCATTGGAACATGCGTTGGAAAGCTACTGTCGTATATGTCATTCATTTGAAGCGTAAACAATAATAATTTTTTTTCACTCAAATATGTCGAACTTTGTGCCTGAAAAAGTGTTTTTGCGGGGAGTTCTTCTTCATAAAGAAAACTGCTGCCGAAAGTCATCGTATTTTGGTGGAAGTTTATGGTGAACATGCGCTAGCTGAGCGAACGTGCCAAAAGTGGTTTGCACGATTTAAAAGTGGTGATTTTGGCTTGGAAGACGATGAACGTCCTAGGCAGCCAAAAAAGTTTGAAGATGAAGAACTGGAAGCATTACTCTATGAAGATTGTTGCCAGACACAAGAAGAGCTCGCAGAATCTTTGGGTGTCACTCAAGCAGCCATTTCAAAACGTTTAAAAGCAGCTGGATATATTCAAAAGCAAGGAAATTGGGTTCCACATGAACTCAAGCTGAGAGACATCGAAAGACGGTTTTGCATGTCCGAAATGCTGCTGGAACGCCAAAAAAGGAAGTCATTTTTGCATCGGATTATTACTGGTTATGAAAAATGGATCCATTACGACAACCCCAAGCGCAAAAAATCATATGTGAAATCCGACCCGGCCAACCAGCCAAATCAACGGCAAAACCGAATATCCATGGCGCGAAGGTAATGCTCTCTATTTGGTGGGATCAGATGGGTGTGCTGTATTATGAGCTGCTAAAAGCGGGTGAAACCATCAATGGAACGCTACCGAACACAATTAATCCGTTTGAAGAGATCAGTGGCTGAAAAACGCCCGGAATATGCGACTAGACACGAGGCAATAATTTTCCATCATGACAACGCTCGGCCCCACGTTGCTATTCCGGTTAAGAACTATTTGGAAAAAAGTGGATGGGAAGTCTTACCCCACCCGCCTTATAGCCGAGACTTTGCCCCTTCTAACTACCATTTGTTCCGGTCGATGCAGAACGCCCCCACTGAAATACGGTTCACATCAGAGCAGAATATCAAAAATTGGCTTGATTCATTCTTGGCTGCCAAGCCGGCGCAGTTCTTTTGGGATGGGATCCACAAATTGCCAGAAAGATGGGAAAAAGTCATAGCTTCAGAGGGGCAATACCTTGAATAATAGTATTGTACATGTTTTTCTTAAACAAACGTTCAAATTTTGAAAAAAAAAACGGCGCGAATTAAGTTATATACCCAATATAAAAGAGATCGTCGTATTTTCACCCATCGACCACTTGGCTCGTTGCTAGCTCTGGCTAGCTGAATCCACATCAGTTGTGGGATGTGATGCCGGTGTCCGCATCTACATCGGTAGCAGGATGGGGTGTTCTTAAGCTTCCTGTTGTTGGCTTTCACTGGAGTGTCTGGATTGAAAGGACCATCCGTCCCCACCCGTCGGCGACTTTCAGACGTCCTGTCTGATGCTGCCCGGCTCCGGCAACGATGTTCCTGGTAGACCTCTTGTCGCACCCCAGGGTTCTTTTTTTTTATATATAATTAGCGCGCGCTCAAGGGGTTTTGTACCCTTAAAATGTTCGTACACAGCGCGGGCGAAGGAAATTTAGGGAGGAAGAAAAGACAGGTACCGATGTACATTGTTTTTAAATGTTTGCAAGTTATAACGACCAGGAAACATAGAGATCGGCAGGGCATTCCATAAGCGAGTTGTACGGCTTAGGAAAGAATCACGATATTTTAGAGTACGTCCGAAAATGGGCTTGAGGGTAAACTGATGAGCATTCATAGCGAGACGGGTGTTACGATTGAAAGTTTGAATGGGCGGAATGCGACTGGCGATTTCAATGGAGCACTGGTGGTGGAAATAGCGATAAAACAAAGTGAGACACAAAACATGTCGTCGGTGTTCGAGGGTGTCCATTGCCTGAGTGATATTGGTATCAGTTATGAGTTTTATCGCACGGTTTGGAATCCTATCTAGCAGGTACAGAGATGTTTTAGGAGCACCTGACCAGATGTGGGCATTGTACTCCAGTTTTGGGCGGATAAATGCCTTATATATTGAGGCCAGATCAGAGGGGGTAAAATATTTCTTACATCGCTTGACGAAACCTAGACATTTCGCAGCATTTTTGGCGACATCGAATATGTGGTCATTCCAACGTAAGTTGTCACTGACACACATACCGAGAATGGAAAGTTTATCGGTTTCGACGATGCAAGTGCCATTCATGGATAATAGCTGGGTATTTCAATTTCGCTTTAATGACAGCAGGCAACATTGAGTCTTGGAAGCATTAGATTCCACTCTGTTGATAGTTCCCCAATTGGTTATTCTGTTAATATCGGAATTTAATGAGCTTAACATACGCTGCCGGTCTCGTTCTACAGCCGATGAGCAGGAGCCTGAGTCCGGGAACGAATATGAAAAGCAGAGAGTATTGTCGTCAGCAATGGAATATATTGGATTAGGAGTAGCAGACAAGAGATCGTTGATGAAGATTAAAAAGAGTGTCGGTCACAGAACGGAGCCCTGAGGCACACCGGCATTTATTTTATGAATATCAGTCTTGAAACCATCCAAGACAACTTGAATTGAACGTTCCGAAAGGTAATTTCTAATCCATTGAAGAAGAGAGTCATCGATCCCAAATGCAAGCATTTTCGACATAAGAGCCTGATGCCAAACTCTGTCAAATGCCTTAGAAATATCAAGTGCAACTAACTTGCTTTCGCCAGATTGATGTACGCTTTGGTACCACTTTTCGGTGAGACATGCCATCAAATCACCAGTGGACCTGTTGCTACGAAAATCATATTGCCGGTCATTGAGAAGTTTTCGTGTTTCGAGATATTTCATGAGCTGACGGTTTATCAGCGTTTCCATGACCTTGGAAAGAAGGGACGTAAGTGCAATGGGTCTGTAGGAGGATAGAGAAGAAGATTCGCCTTTTTTAGGGACGGGCTGGACAAATGCTGTTTTCCATCTGCTCGGCAAGAGTCATAAAGAGTAGGATGGATGAAAAAGCTTACGCAGTGGTTTTGCCAGCGAAGAAGAACACCTCTTCAGAAGAAGGGGAGATATACCATCTGGACCAGCGGATTTATGCATGTTGAGATCTTTAAGTACTCTTGCTACTACACGAGTGCGAAAGTAGATTCGTCCCATTGTAGATTCGACGCACTCAAGTGTAGGCTGGGACAAAGCACAATCTGGGAGTGTTGAGCTAGCCGCAAAGTGTGCAGCAAGCAGATTGGCCTTGTCCAAAGAGCTGACAGCTGGAATGTCATTGTAGATGAGCGTTGGGATGAAGGATGAGGCAGAATTTCTAATGTTTTTGACGAATGACCAAAAATGTTTACGGCCTTTGGGACATTGCAGTATTTTGTGCCTCAGTTTTTGGTCGTATAGAAATTTCACACGCTTGAGAAAGACGTTGCAGTCATTTCTGGCTCGTTTGAACTTTTTTCGGTTTTCCTCCGTCGGGTTGGTCTTGTAGGACCGAAAAAACAGTTCTCTAACCCTGACAGCCTCTTTACAGCTCGAGTCGTACCATGACTTTTCTTTTGGTTTGATACTCTTCATCCGATGAGGGATAAAGCATCTCATTCCAAAGAGAATAGTTTCTGTGATCATGTCAGCAGCGGCATCCACGTCGTTATCGAGGAAACATAACGACCAGTTAAGATTCCTAAAGAAGCTGTTAAGGCCGCTTCAGTTGGCTTTCTCGTATTGCCATATTTTTCTTTTAGGGATCTTTTCTCTAACTGTGTGGTGATATTTAGCTGATATGACACAATGGTCCGACGAGCCTAGAGGGGAGAGCACGTCAACGCAGTACTTGTCAGGGTGAGAAGTTAAAAACAAGTCCAGAGTGTTGGCGGTATGATTATCAACGTCTGGTATTCGTGTGGGCTCATTTACAAGCTGGGTTAAGTTATTTTCCGCAGCGAAGAACCCAACACACCGTCCTTCGCGTGTTGTCTGTCCAGAATGTCGAAGCCAACCAGAATTGTGTATATTGAAATCGCCCGTAATAACAATTTCAGTATGAGGATACAGGGACGCAATTCTTTGAATGGAGTCAGACAGCGCATCAAACTCGTGAAAGGTCAAATTGCTGTCCAGTTTGGGGCTTCTGTAAATAAAGCAGTAGTGGATAATTTGCTTACGGAGATGGAATTTTAACCACATGAAATTGAATTCCGGATTGGAACATGGACTACGTTGTGGTGGAGTTTGGTGAGCTACATTACTACGCACGTAAATGGTGAGACCGCAGTGAGAGAAGAATAATGGCACTAGTTCGTAGCCAGGTAGCATCAGATCAGAGTGATCTGAGAGATGTGGACGGGGATCTACCTGTGTTTCACTAAGTGCCAAAACAGCTGGTCTGTATTTGCAGACGTGGACGTACGCAGAAAAGTGATTACTTTTTAGCCCTCGTATATTGGCTACGTCCACCCTGAATTCCCTAGTCATACTTATAAAATAAACACAGTAAAGACAAACACCGACGACACTAAGCAAGGCTGCGAAGTGAAAATTCTGACGTTGGCTTACCGAATCAAATTGTTGTAGGTGTTATGCCCTTACAACAATATGAAGAAGTGTACCAACAAAATTTTCACTCACAACCCGCTATCCATCAGTTGTTTGTATACTCAGTCACTGCCCGTACCGTATGATAAATACAGTAACGGCAGTGGCCGAGTGCAAGCAACAGTACAAACGACCAGGAGCGGGAGAGGTGGGATACCCGCACTGTGTGATATTTTTGCTTTGCACTGTAATGGAGTTTTGATGTTTTTTTTTTTTTTTTGGTGTGCAGCACATAAGAGATTACGAGTGCAGAAAGACGTCTGCACTCGTCGATGGTCGACACGGTTCTTGTTTCGTCGTGAGTCTCCCTACTGTCCTTAGGGCTTCAGCGACCGAACCTCCTCGTTCTCCTCTGCGAGGAAACCCGCCCGTGAACCTATGTGGGTTGTTTTCCGAGGTCTGGGGTTTGTGGGCCACTGGCTGATGGGACCATGGCTGCCCTCCACGTCCGCCAGAGCTCGGTGTTCGCACTCAAAGAAAATAGGGACCGAAGGGACTTACAGGGAAAAAGAGAGCCAAACTTGTTGCGGGAAAATTTACCGCAACAATGGAATTTCCACCTCCACTTCTAAATATCATTATTTTCTATTTGCCTCTGTTAACTGACAAGTTCCATAGTTTGCTGAAGCCTTCAAGTCGGTTTATCATGAGCTGTAAGGACTCCACCGTTTCAGCTAGGAAGACGATGTCATCTGCAAATAATAGTGCTGGAATATTCACACCACTCAACTTAAATCCGCCTTTCACCGCATCTGTTATATCATTTATAAATAAAGTGCTCAGAATGCATCCTTGTTTTACTCCAAAGATGTTAAAAATTCTTCTGACAAAAATTCACCATCCCACACGCACGCTACATTTTTGTGATACATTGCCCTTAAAATGTTTAGAATTTTCGTCGATATCGCATAGTTTTGTAGTTTGTTAAAGAGTTTCTCAAGCGAAATAATAGTGTCAAAAGCTGCACGGAAATTAACGAAGAAGTTGTGCAACTTTTTGTTCCTTTTTTTGTAAATTCCAGGAATGTTGTAAAGCGTAAATATTTGGTCTACGGTTGAGTATCTTCGGCGGAGGCCGGCTTGGTACTAATGCAAGATTTTTCTGTTTTTAACCCACTCGGTAAGCCTTCTAAAAATAACTGCACAAAGCAATTTGTTGGCTGTGTTCAAAAACGAGGTTCCACGATAATTTGCTGGATCGTCGTAAGCTCCTTTCTTGTGCAGTGGCAATATGGTATAACTACTTTTTGAAAACTTTCCAGGACGTTCCCTGTCTCGAATATTCGGTTAAACTCACACGTTAGTGATAATAGAAATTCAGGCGTACAATTTTTATAAAATTCGTAGGGTATGCGATCATTACCTGGTGCTTTGTTACATTTAGAATTATCATTGGCCGTTTGGACCTCCTCCCCTGTTATCTGTGCATCTAAGTAGTCATCAAAAATTAAAGGGTTAGCATATTGGAGCATCGGTGTGGTTTGCGCTGTGCTAAGGAGATTTTCGAAGAGATCCTTAAGTTGGGGGGTTCTAAACCTGGAGGAATTGAGTTACCTCTCCCGTTTACTATTTTTACAGGTTTCCAGAAATCTGCCGAGGACTTCGATCTGTTCAGTAAATCAATATTATGCTGGTTAAATGATAGTTTTTTCGCTCGGCAAAGATTTTTGTAATTCTTGCTGACTAATGCATAGTAATGTTTGAAGGCGCTTGTGTTGCAGCTTCTTAGTAGTCTCAGAAACCCAAACGAAATATCTCTAGCTTTCATACACTCTTTGTCAAACCAGTTATGTGTTCCAATTCTGACATTGTTCGTTGCTGACGTGTTTTTAGGAACAGCGTTTCTAATTATCTCCATTACTCGTAGGTTGAGTGTCAAGTGCTGTGCATACTTCGAGCTTTTCGTTAAGTTTACGCTGATAGATCTCCCTAAATCTATCATTCCATTTCAGCTTCGGCAGAAGCTGTAGACGTGCTGTATTAGGATATTCCAAACCAGTGATCTGAAAAGTAACTACTAGTAGCATCTGATCGGAGTACGTTAGCAAACCTATTTTAAAATCGCTGTAAAGATAATTCCAATTCCCGGCCAAGAAACAGTAATCGATGACTGAACATGATGTCCCGCGCACGGATGTGTATTCGCCCAGAGGGTCCCCATTACAGCTTCCGTTGAGAATAAAGTGCATTGGTTAACTCAATAATTTGTGCACCTTTAGCATCACCAGCTTCGTCCTTGGAGCTGCGAGACGGGAACAAAAAGATGAAAAGGAGCGACTAACAAAATTGTTATTTGCCTGGCGTATCCTTGCATTAAAATCCCCTATCAGTAGAATATGTGATGATCCCAAAGTATTTAGGACATCTCTTAGTTTGTTGAAGTCTCGCGTCCAGTGACTGCAGTTTAAATAATTGGGGTACTATGTGATACGTAGTGTTACACAATTTTAATTTTAGAACAAAGGAGGATCGATGCCTCCTATAGTTCAGAGCAGCGCCTTCAAATTCTTTACGGAAACCAAAAAAACTCTCCTCCATTTCCCCTTCCGTCCAAGCTTGATTTAACTGCGGGAATGTATTTTAGCTCATAGTTCTTAAATATGCTCTTAAATATACTATCGCTATAATGTATTACATGGGTTTCGAATAACAAAAAAATATCAAATTCCTTAATTGAAACATTCAGTGAGTAATAGCTTATTTTTTAATCTGGCAACGTTGTAACTTAGGATTTTTTGTTTATGCAGATTAGCATTTATCGGATAGACGGCTGCACTTCAATTGTTCCCAACATTTGAGATTCCTCTTGCGTGTCCACTCAAATTGCGTATAGCGGCTGTCTTGTTGCTTGCCCCACCTTTACTTGACTGACGGGTGTTCAAGCTGTCAACTCCAGATGACATTTGTTCTTGGCAATTGTTTTGATGGCACGCTCATACCATTTTGAGTTCCATATTTTAGAATTTCCATTAAATCCCATGAGAATAGTTTGTCATTTATGAACAATTTGTCATCTGTCAATGATATGTTTGATTGCGGATTTACTTGGCGAAGAAGTTTCATCACTGGATAAAGCTTGTTCCTTTTTTGTTTGATGTTGTGCGGGGTGTCTTTGTGGATGCGTATGTTCCTCTAAGTTTGCCCGCTTTGCGTAGCACTTTGATCGCGGAGTCGCGAGATTTTTATTTAATTATGATTGTAGCGGACTTAGAGTCACGCCCGGGTACTCTGTATACAGATTCGATATCGGTGTTGGTGCTGCTGTCCGCTAGTCCGTCGCAAACGGACTTCGCTTTTTCCAGAGGGTCGACATCGGGTTCGACGGGCAGGTGTACGTCGAAATTTGATTCTGTGCCTTTAGTTTATCAAGTTGCGCTTCTAAGAGTTTATTTTTCATTTTCAAATGTTCGACTTTCGCTGTTAGCATGATTTGCGTTGATCTCAAGCCAGACAACTCTGAGTAGAGCAACTGGAAGTCAGACTTGGACACCAGCTGCTTCGCGAGTTCTCTGTTTTTTTTCGTCCAGGATAACGTTTAGCTTTTCGATAGTGAGTCCGCTTATCGTGTCCATTTCCAAATCACTCGAATCATTGAGGCAACGCTTCTCGCAGTTACAAGGTGACTTACTCGAACTCCAACTTTTTAAAATGCTATAATTTTTTTATTTTTTGATAAATTTTACTGTGCCAAAGAAAAAAATGTTGGAAAATACATCGATTTTCAAATTGTATCAGTAGTTTTCAATATGTCCACCTTTGGCGCAAATAATGGCCTTGAGAAGGCCGAAGAAAGCATCGCACGCTGCACGCAAGTGGCTCTGCGGTATTTTGGCCCATTCCCGGCGAAGTGCTGATTTGAGGTGATCCAAACTTTGGTATTTTTTAGTGCCAACCTTCGCCTTCAAAATACCCCAGACAGAGAAATACAACGGATTTGCATCCGGAGAATTTGCAATCCATTGTGCCGAGTCTTGTTGAAATGTCCACGGTCTTCGACCGAAATGATTGTTTGCCCAAGGCTTCAATACTGCCTCTAAGACAGTTTCACGGTATACGATCACATTAATTTTGACGCCACATTCCAAAAATACGAGCGGAGAGCGACCATCGGCGGTTATGGCTGCCCAAACCATCACCATCGGTTCTGCCTGCTTTCTGGTGGCCGTCCGAAGGTGCACATTTTCGAAGGACCTCTCTGGCAAGTAAACTCGGTCATTTTGTTTGTTGACATATTGTTCGATAACAAATGGCGACTCATCGGAAAAAACCAAATTCGGCAACCCACCACTTTCGTGCAAGCGTAGCAACTCCTTCACCCTTTCGACTCTAATTTTTTTCTGTTGCGGTGTAAGATCGTGTGCTTTTTGGAACTTCAATGGCTTAAGCCCAAGCTCATTTTTTAGTTTGTGTTGCATCCGTTTCAACGATATGTTGAGCTCTCGAGCCATTTTTCTTCCACTTCGACGCGGATTTCGCTCAATTCGAGCTTTCACTTTCCTAACCATTTCTGCCGATGTTGCTGTTTTTTTATGACCACCTCCATGGCATTTTGCAACGCTGCCAGTATCACGGTAACGAGCTATCGTTCGAGACACAAATGATTTATTCACGTTGAGGTGCTTGATTCCTCTAACTATTGGTTGCAGTTCGAGTCAGGCAGGGTGTACAAGGTTTCAAGGTTCATCTCGACAGGCTTCCGTTCGGGTCTTGTTACCCTGACACGTTCTGTTTACATTTTGATAAAACTTCCGAACATTATTCCTGGAGTAGCACCTCTCTATTTCTTCTACCGCGCGCTTCTCATGCTCTTTTTTCTCCCGAGGAGCCGATGTACTTCCCACCTCTTTTGCTTGTAGAGCTCACGAGCAGCTCTCGTGTTTCGGGGTGGTGGGCTGGTGAAACCCAGCACGTCAGTTGCGGCATTTCTGATGGCTTTTCCGCATCCAAGCCACTGGTCTTCAGCACTTGATGCTGGCTGCAAAGGACTTCTCGAGAGGTTGGGGGATACGCGATCGACAAAGGTTCTGGCGGCTTCTTGCGATTGCAACTGTTCCATGTTAAGTCGCCTCATAATATTTCCCGGTTGTTGTGGCATCTGAGATATCCGTAGACGTACTCTTAGCCGGTCGGAATGTTCGGACATCTAAAAAACTTGAGGAGTGCCTTACGTTGATAGCAACATGATCAACCTGGTTAACAGTCTGCGGATCTGGTGTCTGCCATGTTCCCTTGTGAATATTGAGGTGACGAAATCGATTGGCCTAAGTCCGTTTCCAGACGTGATGTCATGTAGGCTATGTCTTCCGATTGTGCTACTAAGGCTGATGTTAGCGAATTTGCCTTTGATACAGATTGCTATAAGGCGTTCACTCGCGGGTCGAAAGCTCAAGACTTCTTGCCTAAGTCTGCCACTTACAGCAAATCCGCATCCACATAGACACTGCTTATGTTTCCTATCGCAATCACCGTAGTAAACATCACAAACATCACAGCTTTTCATCTTTCTTTTGCCCGGCCTATCACACCGCACTTCCCGGACGGCGGTGATATCTGCTTTTTAGCAGTCTAGGGCATCTGCTAATTGTTCGGCTGCATGCGGCCAAAAGCCGTTGTCCATTTGTTCGTTTTGAAGGCTCTTCAACAGTGAATCCGTCCTTATCCGAGACTAGTGGTCGCTTCGTAACGTTTCGTTTCGCTACGTTTGCTTACCATCACATGAGGGATCTGCTGCACACGTCAGTTCTGAACGGTGCCTTCACCAAAAATCTTTGTCCGCGTTTAGGTAGAGCGTTGACGGACTTTCCAGGCTCATATTTAAAGCATGTCCAGTTGTTGTTTTTTCTCGAATTCCTTCTCTCAATTAAGTCGAGCATACTACCACACACAGCGTAACATGTATCTTTTCGATTTTTTTCTTTAGCAGTCAGATCCTCGGCCTGAAGTAGAGGCAATATCCCTAGGGACTACATAAATATTTATGGACTTATATTCTCCACCATGTGCTTCTTACCGTTCACCTAACCAACCAATGGAGGCATGGTGTGGCTTCCAATGCAATGATTTCTTAAAAAGAAAACAAGTGTGTCTTATGTATCTTTAAATACCTATCATTTTCAAAACTAACTTTCCCTTTTGTTTTTAATTTTTTTTTATTTTTAGATCTGCAGCTGTGCATTCCTGGGCGCTGGTCTATGGTTACGAATGTCATATCAAGGCTATGCCACCCTCCTCCCAGATCATGATGGCTTGAGTGCGAATGCCCTCTTCATTGCCGTAGGCATATCAGGGTTTGTTGTTTCGTTCTTTGGATGCTGTGGTTCTTGGTTCCAGTCAAGGTGTCTGCTGATCACAGTACGTATTTGAAGACTGCTGAATCATTTCATTTAATCATTTTCACTTCAACAGTACTTCATTCTGATTGTGCTGCTCTTCCTGAGTGAATTTTTGATTGGCTCCATTGCATTCTTATTCCGTGGAGGCTTAAGTCGGACACTGTCCAACGAGCTAAGATTCGGCACCGAAAGACATTACAATGCGACAGATAGAGGGGGCTTGGCAGCACCATCTGTTGCCGCCATATGGAATCATATGCAACAGTCGGTAAGTACAGTAGTTCTCAGTCTCTAATTCTAAGTTCGAAGTATATATACATCCTCTTAATAGTTTGAATGCTGTGGTGTCACATCATACGAAGACTGGTATGACATTCAAGCCTGGAGTGGCAAGCGATGGGTACCGGAATCATGCTGTCGTCCGCAATTCGAACAGAGAGGTATCATGACAGAAGGATCTGGCGATAGTGGTATTCGGGTTGATTGTGGAAAGTAAGTATCCAAGATTAAATTTCCAACTATCGTATCATACCATCGTTCTCTGTAGATCTGAAAATCCACTACTCTGGTACGACAAAGGCTGTGCTCATTTCCTACACGAATGGTTCGTGGAACGACTCCATGTTGTAGGCACAGTAGCACTGGTAGTCGCCTTCTTACAATTCTTCGGTCTAATTGTATCTATGTTACTTTTCTGCACTGTGAAACACAAACGAGAAACCCAAACTTACAAGTCCTATTCACCTTCAATTGATCCTACAGTAATGAGGACAGATGGTAACGACGCACAGTGGTGTGGCATGGAGTAGAAAAAATTTTAAATGTGGCAAATTATCCTTTAGGATATATAAACATGAAGTAAGAAAGGTCCAGCGTAGGTCCTAGCCTGGTTTTAGCAAATCGAGAACAAGTGAAAGTAACCGTAGTGTTCACACCCAAACAAAACCTCTCATATGCTTCCTAGGGATCTCAGACCCTCTGATCTTCTCAAGAAGAGTTAGGTACGAGTATGTAGGCCTCATTCTGGGCAACAAACTGAGGTAGAAAGAAACCGTTGTAGAGGGAAAATAACTTCTAGTTGCCCCAAGGAACTGAAAGCACGTGAGGTCTGGAGTCCTGCAGCCTGTGTAGACCACGGTTGTGAGATTAATTTTGCCTTATATTGTAACCGGTTGGGGGCCTGACAAAATACACGAACTTATATCGATCTGTTTAGAAAGATGAAACAAGCCGTCTGCATAAGTATCACTGACGCGTTAAGCACCTCTCCAGCGAAGGCTCTCCGAATTTTCCTCCATTTACTTCCTATGGACTTGCATGGCATGCTGATTAAAATGAACTCTGTCCTCAAGGTAAAAGATTTTAAGCAGTCGACTTCATACTGTACCGTCTTTATTCACCAGGACGCTGCTTGTTTTAGTCAAAATCCAATACCCTCGTTCAATATTCCATACACTGAGCACCAGTTGAGGGCGGTAGGGGCACAAGATCATACTCTGTTAAGTTCTGGGGCATACAACCGAGCCAGGAAACTGGTTCACTGGTTCAGTGGTCAGTCACCTTGACAAAGTTAAGGGGCACAAGATCATACTCTGTTAAGTTCTGGGGCATACAACCGAGCTAGGAAACTGGTTCACTGGTTCAGTGGTCAGGCACCTTGATAAAGTTAAGTCACCAATGTCCTATGCCAAGCAAATGACAAATTTTATTGTGTCGTTGGACTCATTCAGATATCTAGAATAATATGGCCCACACTCGGTCCCAAACTATGAATGGAGCAGATTAACTTCAGGAGAGGGGATATCTCCAAACTCACGAATGTAATCACACGACATTGTGCCATTGGAAGAGGAACGCAGCGATTGAGTAATCTGACAAGAACTTGTAGAGAAGCTGCATGGATGAATAGGAAGATGACTCTGTTGTGCGCATCCTCGCAACTGGTTTGCTTTGGGATGCATCAGAGTTAGTTCAATCTCAAATGATCTCTGCTCTATGGGTGTTTGTGTTTTTCAAGAGGATGATAAAAATTTCACTCCTCGTTAGGAAAACTTGAGCCAGTCCACCAAGCGGAGATATACGCTGGTTTTGATGGCAAGAAATAATACATATATAGTGCTGAATGGGTGAAAAAGGCGATTTGTAGCGGCAGCCCAGCTGCGCTTAAATCCTTGCTGAATCCTTTCACGACTTCCATTTTACTGACCGCAGTCGGAAAGCTGAATTCACTGAGCCTTTTTTGGATCCCTGGTCACAATCGGATCACGGGAAAGGAACTCGCAACAAGTTGAGCTAGGCTCAGAGGAGAGTTTTGAGAAGCCAAATCTGCGTTAGGACTGGCTGCGTCCTCGGTTAGGTGTAGGAGTTTGCAGATATGTTTTATCTTGAGTGACTTGAGATTCGTTTGTCTGTGGTCAGATCTGCTTCCGGGATAGTGAATAGTGCTTATCCAATAAGAAAGTATGCTGGTGTTAGTGCCTGGAAGTCGTCGGGGTTTTCTGATAACGGACAAAGGGGTCGGGAGTTCAAACACGCTTCAATTTGGGTAAGAAGCGTAGCGAGCTCCTTATACGTGAGAGTCCCATTCCCAACAATCCTTCTGAAGTGGTGTTTGATGCTCTTGACTTCCGCTTCCCATAACCCTCCGAAGTGAGGGGAAGCTGGAGGAATAAAATTCCACTTCGTTCGTTCGTTTGCTAAGACTGTGTCTATTTCTTTCCAATCATGTGAAGCTTCTGCTCCCACAAAATTTGTACCACAATCGCTATAAATCTGACTACAGACTTCCATGCGTGCCGCGAATCGTCGAAATGTGGCCAAGAACGCGTGCGTCGTTAAATCGCTAATTGCTTCCAAGTAGACCGCCTTAGCTGCCAGCAGACAAATATTGCTAAATGCCCCTTGAGTCACTTCGCTCAATGACCTCTCCATGTTCACAGGCTTATGGGTCCTGCATAATCAACTCCTGTGTAAGAGAAAGGCCTTGATATTTTGACTCTCGGTGCAGGAAGTTCTCCCATCAACTGCTGTGCTGTTTTACTTCGATGCCTGTAACATGTTATACAGTTGTGTATGTGATTCTTGATGGCTCGTTTGATTTGAAGGATCCAGTATTTTCTCCGAAGAAATCCGGTCATTAGCTGTGTGCCACCGTGAAAAGTGTTATCGTGTGCTTCCTTGATAATTAGCCTCGTTAAATGGTGCCTTGGTTCCAAAATCGTAGGGTACTGCTGCTCAAATGGCAGGTTGGCGTTTGCAAGCCTTTTGCCTACCCTAAGAATGCCTTCAGCATCTACAAAAGGGTTCAGTGTACCCATACCTCTACTTTGCTTGACATTCTTGGGAAACATTTCCTGTTGAGCACAACGAGTGATGATTTGGTTGGCTCCCTTAAGTTCTTCGGGGCAAAGATATCCAAAGTGACGCTGATTTCGATTTTTGTGACAATTTTCTATGGAACGTTTTACGTGGGCTAAAATTCTTATGAGACTGCTCAATTTTGAGGTACGTTCTATAAGCAGACCGATGATGTCCTCTTGGGTTTCAATGTGATGTGCCTTTATAACCTTTCGTCCTTCTTCAGTGCTGAAATTTGCTGGTTGATCTGGAATCTGTAAATCCCAGGTTGATTGTAAGAAAGGAGGACCATTCCACCACAGATTCGCCTGAATGAGGGCCGATGGTAACATGCCACGAGGTACGAAATCTGCTGGATTGTGTTGTGTTGCAACGTGTTTCCATACGCTCACTTCTGTAAGCCGCTGAATTTCGCCAACTCGATTTCGCACAAACGTTTCCCACCACGACGGGTCCGCACGAATCTAGCCCAAGGTGATGGTTGAATCGGTCCACGCAAAGGTTTTCACACTTTTCCAGCCACGAACTTCGTGCACATAGTTGATAACTTTGGCCAGAGTGACAGCACCACATAATTCAAGGCAGTCGTTCATTGATCTCCGCCGAATACAGACGTGTTTCGACTTTTGGTTGAGTAGTGACACGAGTTAAAAATGAAATAATTAAAAATAAAAAATAAAAAAGACAATTGGCTAATACAATATACGGCTCCAATTAGCCCAGTGGAAGTGTGCGCGATTACCAGTTAACGGGTGCAGGTTCGACTCCGGGTTAAATAGATCTTTTTTTTTTCTTCTTCAATTAAAAAAAAAAAACATCACGCGATGGATTGTGGAGAGCGGTCCGCTACGCCAATAGCGGGATCCGCTGATAAGACAGGCGACATATCAAGTGGTTCAAGCCAAACACCAGCAGGGGCAGAACCAAAGACGAAGAGAAGAAGGAAGTTAAGGGTAACTTCCAGCTTTGTACAACGTCCCATCTTACCAACTTCCACTGTCGAGCTGCTTGGTGGAGTGAAGGAAGGGGCGCAATCAACGTTATCAACGGCAGCAATGAATCATCCCGGGCAATTTATCGACAACAACCCATTCGCCTCAGATGTTCACGAACATCTGAAAGAGAACAGCTTCGCTTCCTTGGCGTCAACCGAATCGGAAGATGAAGAGGAAGAAATGGAGTCAATCAGTAGTAGCATCAAAATGCTACAACAAAGAGTACTAGCCATAAAAGGCAAGCAAATGCTAAGAAGGAAGAGGGAAGAGCAACAGCAATCCCAAGAGCAACAGCAGACGCAGCTAGCTCAAAAGCAGAGCCAACAACACCAAACAAAACAATAGTGCAGGTGCTACAACAACACCAACAAAAACTTAAAAGCCACCAGCAACAACAACAAGAGCAACCACAACAACGGCAACAGCAGCAGCCACAAAAACAGCAACAGACAAAACAGCCGCAGCAGCAGCAGAAACAACAACAGCAGCAACAAAAACAACAACAGCAGAAACAGCAAATTTCAAAACAAAGGGTTCCACCTATAAATACATTTAAGATGGAACTGCAGGAAACAAAAGAACTATGTAAGTCGGCTATAGGCAATAATTTGTATATTAAAAGACTTAGCTTAGATAGGCACGCGTTCCACTGTAATACAGTGGAGCGCTACCATAAAATTAAAAGTTTATTGAAGGATTCGACGACGGAGTTCTTCTCCTACACCCCGAAGGGGGAGAAGCTGCAAACAATGCTGCTGAGGGGGTTAGAACCGTCGACTGATCCGGAGGAGCTCCTTGCACTGCTGAAAGAGAAGGAGTGCGAAGGGCTCAAATTCGTGGGGGTCAAGCCATTTGTCACGGCTAGAGCCAAAAGGGAGAAGCGGAAACTACCGTTCTTCCTGGTCCAGCTAAGTCCCAACAGCAAACTGGACGGTCTAAGGAGTATAAAAGTCCTAGACTACCAGGTTGTACACTGGGAAAAATTAAAGAGGAGCGAAAACATTTTACAATGTGTTCGCTGCCAAAGGTTCGGGCACTCCGCGTCGAACTGCGAAATGCAGCCTCGATGTGTGAAGTGCGGAAAGAACCACAAGTCAGAGGAATGCGCTCTAGGTAAGGACGGAGCGTCGGAAAAAAGCCAACTCTCTTGTGCTTTATGTAGGAACACGGGGTTGTCCCAAATTCCAATACATAAAAAGAGTAAATCTGGCTCGGCAGCAGAAAGTGGAAGTTAAACGTCCACTCGTGCAGGTACAAACACCAGCCATTACTCCCCATGTTACCTACGCCCAAATGGCAGCAGGTAGGGGAAATACGGTACAGCAAGCGAAGGTTGCTTCTCAAGCCCCAGCGCCTAGAGCACCGGAACCAGTACCTGACATGCTAGCTATCTTGCTCTCTATAAAGGAACAGATGGCTCAGCTACAACGTCAAATACAGGAACAGGCCTAACGCACCTCCAGCCGTAATGGGTACGTACATGGCGGAACGAACCCTAAAAGTCCTCGCTGTGAATGTTAATTCACTAATTAGGTTCGAACGACGAGCCGCACTATTTAAGTTGCTTAAAGAGCAAGCCCCTGATGTGCTTTTGGTTAGCGAAACTAAGCTTACCAAAAGACACAAAATGAGGCACAGAAGATATGAAATATTACGAAGAAACCGACCCAACTCCTTTCAAGGAGAGGTGTTGCAATCTTTGTTAGAAAAGGACTGCATTTCAAAAGAATATACAGTCGTGTAGTACGTAGGTTCCAGGTGTTGGAAGCATGCGTCATGTACATCCCCCTCCGTAGTGGAAAGCGGTTATATATGGTGTCTGTTTATGCACCTAAAGCTACTCAATCCACCTTATTCATCTCAGAGCTCGAGACACTTTTTCGATTCCTAAGACTGGAATTGGAGGAGAACTACTTTATTATCGGCGGAGATCTCAACGCCAAACATAGAGATTGGGGAAATAATACCCCAAATACTAGAGGGAACCTACTTTTCAATTGGTGGGGTCAGCACAGTATAATGTATCGACTCGGCCTCAAGGCGACGGATAGTCCGTCGTTTCCCAGACACGGGTCCTATTTGGACCTCTTGCTGTTCGACACACGAATACACCTGACATGTACTAACCAACATACCATAAACTGTCTACGCACGTTTGTGTATGACAATGACCATTGCGGTCTCAGTACCGAAATAACCGTTCCGAACGAAATTGCGGAATTGGACGAGTTTGTTCAAAGGCATTCGTACAACTACAATAGGGTGCGTTGGACGCACTTCTCCAGAGCACTGACGAGAGCACTCTCCTCGAATTCGCTCTACCCACCGTCCAATAGAAATCTGTCAAACGAGGAGATTAACAGGTATCTTAGACTAATGGACGAGACAATCAAACGAACTATGGACAAAACGATACCTCGGTATCGACAACGAAGACTTATTCCGCAACGCAACTATTGACGCACTGCACCGACATAAAAGTAGGCTGCTGTCAAGACTTAAAACCTTGTACAGACAGTTTACCGACAGACATAACCCGGAGATCATGACACTGAAGTCGTCGATCAAAAACCTCCAGATAGGGAAATTACAGAAATTCTGTAAGTTTGTATTGGAACAAGAAAATTCGGGCTGTAAACACCAGCAACCCGAATATGTTCCCGCAAATAAATAAAATATTTCGGAGGAAAGATCAAAACGACCTTCCATGTCTTAGAATCGCCCGAACGACGAACAACGAACAAATACTTGTAGCAGCAGGCATTGATCCAAATGAGGCAGTTGATGATGACAACTTCTTTGTGATCGAGGATCCGCAGGAGCAGGTAGAGGCTATAGGAGAGACTTTCCAGGAAGTGTACAAGGCGAATGTTATCATTGGCCCGAACCACGATCTGGAGAATCGAGTCCTTGTGCACAATTCCTGCCTTCGAAATGAAATTGTGCATTGGCGATTCGAGAATTCGGGTTTCACCCAGTTCAGTGACGAGAATATGTCAAATAATGTCATCACCTACGATAGGGTACTACCACCGTTCATTTCAAAGGAAGAGCTCCAAACGATCTTCGAATCACTTAGAAGTAAGAAATCAGTAGGAACCGATGAAATACCGAACATTGTGCTTCGACATCTCCCACTAGAAGCGGTGGACATTTATACCACCCTGTTTAATAATGCAATGAATAATGCACATTATCCTGCGTATTGGAAAACTGCGGTGGTACATCCTATTCCCAAAAGGAATAAAGATACTTCCAATCCGGCGAATCTCCGCTCGATCAGTCTTCTTCCAAACATCAGTAAGGTTTTCGAGAAGGTAATCAATAGAGTCCTGACTAAGTGGGTTGAGGGCAAACATATCGCTCCGGATAATCAATTCGGTTTCAAGGCGTGGCATGATATCATTCATGCTGTGTCGAAACTGGTTTCTGATATCCAATGGAACAAAGGCAAGAAACAGTGCACTGGTGCCTGCCCGATTGACTTGGAAAAGGCCTTCGATACCATATGGTTAGAGGGACTCTTCTTCAAGCTTGACAGGTTGGGCATTAGTAAACCACTGCTGTATATTCTTTCTGATATGGTCACCAGTAGACAGTTCATCGTGAAGAATGGCGATGTGGGTTCTTCTGGAACATTTAACATTAAAAACGGTCTGCAACAAGGTGCGGTAAATTCGCCAATCCTATTCAACATTTACACAAGTGATTTGATAGGTTCACTTCACCATGCCATAGCGTACGCAGACGACTTAATTGCGTACAGATCAGGTCCAAAGATTGAGGTCATTAATACACTTTTGCAACGTGACTTCGACAAAATTAAGCGATATTGCGATGACTGGAAGTTGAAAATCAACTTTCAGAAGTCGGAAACCATTCTGTTTAGGACGCCTTTGTCTGGGGCCTCTAG
The DNA here is from genome assembly GCA_963966105.1 of Volucella zonaria. Taxonomy (NCBI): domain Eukaryota; kingdom Metazoa; phylum Arthropoda; class Insecta; order Diptera; family Syrphidae; genus Volucella; species Volucella zonaria. The sequence continues at coordinate 179,268,479 of OZ014532.1, read as the reverse complement.
GGATACCAGAAAGAATTGGCGAAAGTTCTCTATCGTCGGTATCGTCTGACAACATGGACAGCCATTGCTTGTCGAAATGTAGTCAGATACCTTGGGATCTGGCTAAATCAATATCTGTATTTTAACAAACATATAGATGTTGCTCTGGCCAGAGCCAAAGGTGCTTATGCCCTTACAAAGAGACTGTTTTATAACAGCCAACTCGATGCGAGGGTGAAGGTGATCTGCTACTGGTTGTACTGGGCAACTTTCGAATTGGAGATAAGTAGATTACTATTAATCTTGCCGCTGCTGTCTTCTACTCGTAGATATATCGCTGCTCCGTATGCCCTTTGCGAAGCATCACAAAACCCATGCAGCTGGATTCGCCCAGCAAAGGCTGATTCAACATTTACCCAACGTGGAATACTAATTTTGTTTATGTGTTGTAAGTCCTTATAAAAACCGACCCATTCTTTTAGAAGATCTGATTCAACTGTCTGATCCCAACCTAGCTTTCGCACTCAGAGTTCCTGCATAAACAATTTTGCTTTAGTGATGCATGGGCTGATCCACCCCATAGGGTCAAACAGGCGAGCTATTGTTGCCAGATATTATTAGACCACAGGATGATGATATGCCGATAGTCCAAAAAACAAAACTTGGCTGGATCCTATTTGGAAGGATTTATTGATACGAGTAGTTGGATTTCATATGAATGTAACTTCATATGGTACGACTCTCCAGAGAGTAGCAATTTTCCTGCTATTTCTCAGTATTGAAACTTCGCTAAACACCTAAGGCATAAGTGGCACTACATCCTGTGACGCTTGCTATGACCACACCGTGAAATTTTTATTTTTTTTTTTTATTTGTTTATTTCATTTATTTCTGGACTGTACATTAAGAATTACATTCTCATTATTTGTACTTATTCTATAAATTTAACATTAAGGTATCTAGGTTACATAGTTTCAATACAAAAAAAAAAAAAGAGAAAATGTATTTTTAAGTTAATATGAGCCGACAAAAATTACTATTGATCAAAAATGTGGTTGTTACGATTACTATTTACAAAAGAAGCAAGCAAATTTTTAAAAATAAAAAGCGAACTAGATTGACGTATGATATTGGTATGGAATCCCAAAGTCTTATAGCATGAACAAAAAATAAACGTTGACTATTTAAAAAGTTCAAATAAGGAACATTGATATTTTGGGTACGATTTGAATGAGCCAAACTTAGTTTCTCGAAGAGATTTGTTTAGTTTTGAGCAATTTATACAGAAATATGCAGTTTAGTATATTTATATGTTGTCTAAGAGTACATCCGGTAAGCTTAAGGGAAAATCTCGAAATGTGGTCATATTTACGGAGACCATATATGTAGCGAATCGCCAAATTAAATGCTAATTCTAGTTTCCTAAAGGACATTGCATCAATATTACTGTTAACTACTGAGCTGTAGTTTATAATGGGCATAAACAGAGCTCTTACGAGTTTAAGCTTTGTTAAGGTCGGGACAAAGGCGGATGAGATATAAAGTTGGCGTAGACCACCATATATTCTTTTGATAACATAATTGATATGGTTTTCACAAGAAAGTTTGCGATTGATATATATTCCTAAGTTCTTCACCTCATTTTCATATAGAATCAATTGTCCCATTAAATATATTTGGAATGAATCCTGTCATTGCAGATAACAATTGCTTTCGATTTAGCAGGGTTTAAGGACAGTTTATTGAGAACAGACCAGTTATAAATTCGTACCAAGTCCTCATTGAGTCTAGCTATAGAATCATCTATTAAGCCAATCGGTCTAGACAGATATACCTGAGCATCGTCTGTATATAAATGCACCGATGCCTCAAGACAGACCTTAGGCATGTCTTTTATAAACAATGAGAACAAGAGTCGTCCTAAAATAGATCCTTGTGGGACACCTGAATGCACTGCTAGAAAATTTGAACTTCCCTAGCTAGTATGAACTTGTTGAAATCTGCCATTTAAATAATTAGATATAAGAGATGCAGCGTTATTACTGAATTGACTTTTCGCCTTCTCAATCAAGCGCTGATGGTTTACACAGTCAAAGGCTTTTGAAAAGTCCAATAAGCATAGAATGGATACATTATTCTTATCATACGCTCTTCTTAAATCATCTAGAATTTTTATTACAGCCGTGGTACAACTGTGATTTTCTCTAAAGCCTGATTGAAACGGAGATAACATTTTATTTGAACTTATGTGCTCATTGATTTGGTTTTTTAATAAAATTTCCAAAATTTTTGATAGTCACGGTAAAATACTAATAGGCCTAAAATCTTCTGGCTGGTTCCTCGTAGTATTTTTAGGCACTGGCACAACTTTAGCATATTTGCAAGTTGAAGGAAACTCAGATTTCATGATACATGAATTAATAATGTGCGTAAGAGGATAATATATCGAGGGCATAATTTGATTTGATGTTGGATAAGGCTGTAGCCACATCACTCTCTAACACACAGTGAAACTCAAGATAATTAAAATTATCATGATTGGTTACAGTAAGGTCAGTGTTGCTGTTATTAACTGAAACTGAACTATCCAATGTTTTAAGAAAAAATCTGTTTAACTGGTTCGGATCTAGATCGCATCCCAATGACGTCTTTTCAACAATTCTTAAGGATCGGAGGTTCTTCCAGAGAGTAGAGCTAGGCTGGGTAGTATTAAGCTTTGAGGAGTAAAATGCTGCTGTGGCTTTTCTTACCTCGGCCGTAGCTCTATTTCTATGAAATTTGAAGATATTCCAATTATTTCTACTACGATTTTGCCGCCAACGAGAATACGATCTATCCCTATTTAAAATAAGTTTTTTAAAGTTTTCAGAGAACCAGAGGACGCCGTTGTTGATGACTTTCTTAATTTTAATTGGTACATGTTTCTCGAAAAATGACTGGACAAGTGATTGAAAAGTATTTACTTTATCATCGGCTGAACAAGTTTCCCAACAAAGATGCCAAGGACAATTAAGAACATCGCGAGTCAAATCGAGCTCGTTAATTTTACTAAAATCACGGAAGGTAAATTGGACGGGACATGGCACTGGTATGGAGAGAGTTTGTGTTTGATGTTATCAGCTAGTTTTTTAACGATATCGTTGGTGTTTTCATTCTCAGCATACGGGATACCTCTTATGACCACATCACTGAGTCTCTGCGAGCGCTGAATGTCATCAATTTGTTCTCTTAAGAGGGTGTTGTCTGCCTTCAACGTTGAAAGTTCAATATTCATTTCCAGGATTTTGTTTTTAAATTCGCTTAAGATAGTATCCATCTTCGAAGTGATTCGATACTCTGCTTCTTTTGGCAAGATCATCATTTGTCTCGCAATACTCTTTTCCATCGATGCAAGTTCCACTGTCAGTGAGCTGGATGATTTTCCCGCGTTGTGGGTGATGGGCTTGTTGGTAGGGGTGTTATTTTCGTTGACGGACATTGTAGGCAAAGAGAGTAAATAACTGCAGAAGGAAAAAATCTGATAAAACTCGGAAAATTAAATTAAATTGACAAAAAGTAACTGAAGTGCACTGACAACCGAGGAAATTCTTTCCTTAACTTTCGAGTAGTATCGCGGATAAATATTTCGAAGCAGTAAACCTAATAATCAATTTTTAATTGGAGTGGCAATTGAAGTCTACTGACTAGATACTCTTCACACTCCTCTTCTACCTCTGCGAATGAGGTAGCACCTACTTTTTAAGATCAGACACTGTCCTAAGTTTGCCCCAGTAGCTGTTTTTAACAGTTTGTGTCCAGTCTCAAATGATATAAACGATTTACCCTGACTAGATTCATTCAGCATTATGTGCAGCCCTTCGTATTTTGCTATAGAGTTTGTAATTCTAAGGCTCAAAGGCTCCTAAAATAGATGTTTTCAATATGTGAGCAGACGTTGCAACTTGATGTACAAAACTCAGGCGTATTGCCACTACTTTCGAGTTCTTTATATCAAGGTCCCCACAATGTAAAGGATATCAACAGTTGCAATTCTGCTCGAACTTCTATGGCCCGTACATTGCAGCATAAAATTCTCACCACTTTATTGCTTTGAATTTGTAAATTGAATAAGAAGGCGACCAATTTTATGCCATCACCACGAAAAGGTGACGTAGAACGGCATACCCCAGAACGGCCACATTGCATGATCACCCATCCTCATTCCATCATAAAAAGGAGCAATACAGTGAATTCAATTTTGCTTTCGTATTTGCGCATAAAAGTGCAAACTTTACAATAAAACTCACTTTAAGTGACAACCCCTTTTCTTTCTCGTTTACAGTCCTCAACCGCAATGGCTCGTTCCAGACTCATACCAGCCGCAGAACAGGATGCCACTGCATAGTTTCGCAGTTTTGTTTTGCTATTTGTGGCTTGGCATGTGCCCTATCAGAAAAAAAAGAAAACCAGCACCGAGGACAGGACAACCAAACTCGAATAGCATTCCTACAACCCGGTCCCGGTGCAATTGTAATTTTTTACACATTTTATGCTCGCTAGCACACTCTGAAACGACTAGAGGAGGAGCACCAGGACAAACTTCAAGTGTCGTTAATGATATTAAGAAATATCCTTCCTCCCAAAGGAAACTCATTGAAGGGGTACATACTCGTACATAAGCTGCTGGTGTCTTACTCATGCCTTCAAATGAAGATTGCTTCCTCCTTAAAGGATTTGATTACACTAAACTGAAGAGATCCTTTTATTGTATTTTCTGGAATATAGTAGAATAGTTTGAAAAACTTAATTTACGGTACATTTGATGTGACACTAATCGCCAGCCCTCCCTTTCTCTATATTTGTCTAGCAGTGGACACATTTCGAACTGGGACACATTTTGAGTAGAAGTTTCTTTTTGAAAAGGCTCAGCTTCCATTGAGTAAACCGTTAACAATGCCTGCCTCACTGTGAACCGATTAAAATGGAACTTCCACTGACATTAAGTGCATTTCCACTTCCATAAAAGACCATGGTATCGTTGCTCTTACTATTCTGATGTTCATTCAAGAGAAAGAATACGACCGCTTCTGGGCAGGAATTGAGTGGCAACTACGTCAGCAGCATGTGTGATTGGGGTTGAAGAAAGGAGCTCCGGTTAGAGAGTGGTTACACAAACGTTAAAGAGGGCGATTTGGTACCATTGTCCACTAAGGGGTGTGGCGGCGCTGGCAAATGTGGGCGATAATAGCTTTCCATTACTCGGGGTTCCATTTTTATCGTCGAAACAAAATTCAAGTTTAGTCGTTTAGTTTTTCTTCTTCTTCTTTTTTTTTTTTTGTTAATGGGACGATTCTTTGGTTGAGGTCCTTTGGATGTGGACATTTCAACTGCATGTGACGAGCTGTCGAAAGAGTTTGGAATAGTTTTCTTCTTAGTTTGAGAGTTGGACTACATGTTAAATGAAGTCCTTGTGGGTGTTCTTGATGGTTCGAAGATTTAACAATGCAAAATTACCCATATTGAACATAGGGAACCTCTCAAATGCTATTGCCATTGACTTTGGGCGAACATTGGTTTTATGTCCTAGCTGAAAGTCCAGTCAGTCGATTGGGGCTTCTCCATAAAGGGCTGTTTTATTTCTTTCAGACTAAAATGTTAAATGGTGTCCTGAATTCTAGTACAATTAGAGTCAACATTGAAAGAGGTTAACCAGGTTGGTTTCAATGTGAGATTCACGACGGAGTATAAATATTAACAGCTGTGACCGAAAACTCAGACCTGCGCAAGCAAGGCTTACAAGGTCCACCGTTCATATTTTTTAGGCGAAGCACAATACACAAGACTCTCGTTTTGGCGGAGAAACGCCCAAGGTGGAGTCCAGCGAAAACCTGATTTCAGCCACTTCGACCCATCTGAAGCTCAGGTCATATGAGGATTTTTAGATCTAGCCAGGTTGTGGAAGTAAAGATGGAAACGGAAGAGTATCAGGTGAACCATCGGCAGCATTCACGCTCCCATAGTAGCATACTGCCACTATCGCTTGTAGGAACTGGCCTTCCAAGTTGGGGGTTAGCTCCTCAGTGACTTGAAACTTACTATCGATCACAGCCAATGAAAATCGAACAAGTTGCACACGTGAATGTTTATCGAATTAATTATCATTGTTCCGAGCTGACCACCGACGAGTACACACGCGACACCAGTGCACTCGCGAAAACTCGTGAAATTTCAACAGTGCAGGGCATAACACCTACAACAATTTGATTCGGTGAACCAACGTCTGAATTTTAACCTCACTGCCTTGCTTAGGATCGTCGGTGTTTGTGTTTTTTGTGTTTGGCTTTCTTTATAATGACTCGCGAACTTAGAGTGGATATAGCCAATATTCGCATCTATAAATACAGAGCACTTAGTGAAATACAGGTAGATCCCGGTGCACACCTCTCTGATCACTCTGATCTGAAGCTATCTGTCTACGAACTACTGCCATTATTCTTCTCTCAACGCGGTCTCGCCATTTACGTGCGTAGTGATGTAGCTTACCAAACTGAAGAGCAATTTGACCTTTGACAAGTTTGATGCGCTATCTGAATCCATACAAAGAATTGTATCCTTGCATCCTCATACTGAACTCGCCATTGCGGGCGATTTCAATATACGAGTATACAATTCCGGGTGGCTTCGACATTCTGCACTGACAACACCCGAAGGACGGTGTGTTGAGACCTGCTCAGCGGAAAATAACTTAACCCAGCTTATAAGTGAGCCCACATGAATACCAGGCGTTGATAGTCCTACCGCCAACACACTGGTCTTATTTTTAACTTCTCACCCTGACAAATACAAGATCAATGTGCTATCCCCTCTAGGCTCGTCGGACCATTGTGTCATATCAGCTAAATTCTCGTACATCCACCACACAGTTAGAGAAAAGATCCCTAAAAGAACCGTATGGCAATACGAGAAAGCCAACTGAAGCGGTCTTAACAGCTTCTTTAGGAATTTTAACTGGTCGTTATGTTTCCTCGATAACGAGGTGAATGCCGCTGCTGATAAGATCACTGACACTATTCTCTTTGGAATGAGATCCTTTATCCCTCGTCGGATGAAGAGTATCAACCTAAAAGAAAAGGCATGGTACGACTCGAGCTGTAAAGAGGCTGTCAGGGTTAGGGAAATGTCCTACAAGACCAAGCCAGCAGAGGAAAACTGGGAAAAGTTTAAATGAGCCAAAAATGACTGCAACGTGTTTCTCAAGCGTGTGAAATTCCAATACGACCAAAAACTGAGGCAAAAATACTATAATATCACAAACACAGTAACAATTTTTGGTCGTTCGTCAAAAACATTAAAAATTCGCCTCATCCTCTATCCCAACGCTCATTTACAATGACATTCCAGCTGTCAGCTCTTTGGATAAGGCCAATCTACTTGCTGCACACTTTGCGTCCAGCTCAACACTCCCGAATTGTGCTCTGTCTCCGTCTACACCTGAGTGCGTCAAACCTTCAATGGGACGAATCCACTTTCGCGCTCATGTAGTAGCAAGAGTACTTAAAGATCTCAACATATATAAATCCGCTGGTCCAGATGGTATATCTCCCCTCCTTCTGAAGAGGTGTTCTTCTTCGCTGGCAAAACCACTGCGAAAGCTTTTTCATCAATCCTACTCTTTATGACTCTTGCCGAGCAGATGGAAAACAGCATTTGTCCAGCTCGTCCCTAAAAAAGGCAAATCTTCTTCTCTATCCTCCTACAGACCCATTGCACTTACGTCCTTTCTTTCCAAGGTCATGGGAACGCTGATAAACCGTCAACTCATGAAATATCTCGAAATACGAAAACCTCTTAATGACCGGCAATATGGTTTTCGTAGCAACAGTTCCACTGATAATTTGATGACATGCCTCACCGAAAAGTGGAACCAAGGCATACATCAACCTGGCGAAAGCAAGATAGTTGCACTTGATATTTCTAAGGCGTTTGACAAAGTTTGGCATCAGGCTCTTTTGTCGAAAATGCGTGCTCTTGGGATCGATGACTCTCTTCTTCAATAGATTGGAAATTACCTTTTGGAACGTTCAATTCAAGTTGTCTTGCATGGTTTCAAGTCTGATATTCACAAAATAAATGCCGGTGTGCCCCAGGGCTCCGTTCTGTGTCCGACATTCTTTTTAATTCTCATCAACGATCTCTTGTCTGCTACTTCTAATCCAATATACTCCTTTGCTGACGACAGTATTCTCTGCTTTCCATATTCGTTCCCGGACTCACGTTCCTGCTCTTCGGCTGTAGAACGGGAACGCCAGCGTATTTTAAGCTCGTTAACAGCATAACCAATTGGGGAACTATCAACATAGTGGAATCTAATGCTTCCAGAACGCAATGCTGTCTGCTGTCGTTAAAGCGAAATTGAAATACCCAGCCATTATTCATGAATGACGCTTGCATCGTCGAAACCGATAAACTTTCCATTTCCGGTATGTGTATCAGTGACAACTTTCGTTGGAATGACCACATATTCGATGTAGCCAAAAATGCTGCGAAATGTCTAGGTTTACTCAAGCGATGTAAGAAATATTTTACCCCCTCTGATCTGGCCTCAATATATAAGGCATTCATCCGCCTAAAATTGGAGTACAATGCCCGCATCTGGTCAGGTGCTCCTAAAACATCTCTGCACCTGCTAGATAGGATTCAAAACAGTGCGATACAACTCATAGGTGATACTAATATCAGTCAGTCCATTGACACCCTCGAACACCGACGTAATGTCTCCTGTCTCACTTTGTTCTACCACTATTTCCTCCACCAGTGCTCCATACAAATCGCCAGTAGCATTCCGCCCCTTCAAACCAACAACAATAACACTCTTCTCGCTTTGAATGCTCATCAATATACCCTCAAGCCCACTTTCGGACAAACTCTGCAATATCGTGACTCTTCCCTAAGCAGTACAACTCGCTTACGGAATGCGCTGCCGAGTTCTATATTGTATTTCCTTTTCCTGGTTATTATAACCTTCACACATTTAAAACCAACGTTCATCGGTACCTCTCCCTCTATCCTCCCAGATTTTCCTTCGCCCGCTCTATGTGCAAGCATTCTAAGGGTACTTCAATCCCTTGAACATGCTCAAATTATTTCTAAAAAAAAATAAAATTCAATATATGGGGTAAAATGGGCCAAGGATGGCAAACTGTGACATCTTCTTGGATGATTGTCATAAGGAGCAGAAGCAGCGCCTATTTGAATGTGAATTTGTCAGCAGGGAAAGATTTAGGCATCCGCTGGAACCCCCGGTTATAAACTGCATCAAGATTAAATTCATCAGTATCATCCTGACATACGATCACACCCATATAGGTTAAACGGACGACTATGCTAAAGATTGCTTCTACAAGCCCCTCGACCAGAATTATAAGTGATGTCCAACGCACGATATTAAGCTCGTTCTTATGTACTTTAACGCTAAGTAAGCAAGGGAAAGCATCTTTGGCTGCATAGTCGGGAAACATAGTCTACACGGCACCGGATCTGAAAATTGACTCAAGCTAGTACTTAGGTTAGGTTAGGTTAGGATAAACAGGGGTATGATGGATATGCCATCACACAGACACCAGGCACCAAAACGAGCCTATCTCGATCTCGATCTCGAGCAGTAGTTTCGGACATAGCGCAATCCAAATCCAATGGAAGAAATTCCTTCCTTGGTCGACTTTGACATTTCGTATGATATAACATTTTCGGAGAGGTAGAGCTGGAGAAAAAATGCAATAATCAGGTCAAATGTAATTGCAATTTCGACAGATGGCTCAAATACAGGGGAAGGAACAGGTTCTGGTATCTTCTCAGAAGACCCAGAACTAAGAGTGTCTATAAGACTACCGGACGCAAGCAGTGTCTTCCAATCAGAGGTTCTGGCCGTCCTCAGGGCGGCTGAGCTAATGCAGTTGAGATCGGTATCCGAAAGAGATATCGGTGTCTACATCGATAGCCAGGCTGCACTCAAGGCAATGGAATCAACCAACGTCAACCCTGATCGGGGGCTGTCGCACAGTGATCAAAGCACTATGCAGTCAGAACCGGTTTAGACTATGTTGGGTGCCAGGACACTGCGGTATTAAAGAAAATGAACAAGCGGACTAGCTTGCAAGAAAAGCAGGTCTACTCGAAAATAGTGAGGTTGCCAACATGAAACCACCCCTTTGCATAGTAAGGGGCACTATCGAGGAAAAAATCCCAAAGACTGCCAACCTAAGGTGGTCAAGTCTTGAAGGACATACGGTATCCAAGGCTCTTTGGCCGCTTTTTGACGGCAAAATATCTAGGGAGTTAATAAAATTAAACAGGGATAAGTTTAGGGCAGTAATAGGAATCCTGACAAGACACTGCCTCCTGTGGCAACATACAAAGAGACTCAAATTGGCAGATATAGGTATTTGAAAATTCTGCGGTGATCTGAAAGCTGTTGAGGACATAACACACGTACTGTGTGAATGCAAGGCAATATCGCGTAGTCTAAAAAAATTTTTAGGGAAATACTTTTTCGAAAACCTAGAGGAAATAGATGGCACGAACTTCAAAGGCCTTCTTGGGCTTTGCAGGGAAATTAGGTGTTTCACCAGGGCGATCGTTTAGGTTTTTGCCGTTTGAAGATAAAATCAACTGGTTCCACAGGGATCGAGATGGGCCCGTTTTGGTGCCTGGTGTCTGTGTGATGGCATATCCATCATACCCCTGTTTACCCTAACCCGAACCCTAAAAGATATGCTCAACTCTGGAGCCAACTGTCTAGGGCTCATACGACCATTTGCGAGCATCAGTTTTTTGCTTCTGTCGATGTTTTTGTCATTCGTATCCACTAAAGGTCGAACAGACGCAAATTAACTACCACTTTTCGGACTTCCTATGTTTTTGACATACCCGGTTCGCATATTTTCAACGATTCAGCATAGGAAATTTCATTTGCAATACAAAATTTAGGGCAAACTCTTTAGTATGATTGACAGCACCTGCAATTTTAAGCAAACTGAGTAGTAAGTCCCGCTCAGATTTCGTGCAGTAACTATGATCTTTTACACGCGCATTTTGAACGACAAATTCGGGATACTTTTTACACATAGTAGTATGTTATACAGTGCGACTACACGCCCTCGGTTCATTCTTTTAACTCTTCAGTCCGGATAAGGTTAAGTTGGCTATCAACTCATTTGAAACATACAAAGCACCAGGCATAGACCGAATTTTCCCGGCTCTGCTACAAAAAGGGCTGGACTTCCATGCACCTACTCTAACAGCCTTAATTAGGTTCAGCTTTAACTTGGGCTAAATACCACGCATTTGGAGGGAGATCAACGTGGTGTTTATCCCCAAACCATGCAACAGGCCCAGAGGACTACCATATCGTGCTATAAGCTTGACTTCGTTTTATCTGAAAACAATTCAAAGAATTATTGATGTCCGTATCAGAGAAAGCTTAGAAAATAGCTTGCTACTACAATCATGTCAGTACGCCTATCAGAAAGGCAAATCGACGGAGGATGAAGCTGACAGCTGAAATTAAAAGCTACTTCCGCTGTAAAGGAATTGCACTTTGCGCATTTCTTGACATAGAGGATGCTTTCGACAATACTGGATATGACTCCATATCAAATGCTTTGCTCCATAGAAAAATCAATCAACCTACCATATGCTGGGTCAAAGCGATGCTTGAAAGCCGGATGATTACTACTTCATCAGGGCCGACTTCGGTATCAGTATCAGCTGCTTGCAGGGAGGCATATTATCACTCCTCCTGTAGTCTTTGGCCATAGATGATATGCTCCACAAATTAAGCAACTTAGGCGACAACACAATTCGGTTTCCTATGCAAGGCGACTGGTAAAGGTCTGATCTGGCATCTGGCTTTGCGTAGTAGTAGCTTAGATTTGTGGATTAATTTAACCACAAGTTCCATGCCATATTTCGTGTGGTTTCCCAGTTCAATTATCTCCCACTCCTTGCTGCCAAGTTCTGGATTGAGGTGTCGGAGATTGCGTTCTATCCTGTCCTTCGGTATGTAGGAACCAGGAATATTCAACCGTTCTTTGTGTCTGGTGAGATCCACTAGTTCTTTCTTTTTCGACAATACGAAGTTTAGCTTCTGGCCATGGAGCTTTCGTGTTACCGACCAACACTCTCAGCCATTCAAGAGTGGTTATGTTGCCACACTGTATGACCTTGAAACCGTTTAAGGCGCTCAACTGTCCCAAGAGAGGAATATTCCCAGTTCCTTTGGTGATAGCGTCATTGACACCGTCCAGAATTCTTAGTTCCAGCGGCCGCCATTCGTCGTCAGAGAACTTACGTTCCCTCGGCTGAGTTCTTTCTCTGCCTTTCGGTATACCTTCCTATCATCGGGGAGATTGTGTCACTTAACCGTCCCCTTTTTGAGCTACCAACAACTGACCCAAGTTTGGAGGAGTTCTTGCGTGTGGCGGTTGATTTTTGTATGGTTGTAACTCTGCTGGCTTCCCTGTTCCTCCCTCTTTGCTCTCGCCATGCCGCTGTAGTTTCTTTGGCTATTATATGGGCCGTACCTAGCATAGTTACTTCCTCCTCTGTTAAGGATCTCTGGTTGCGATTTCTAAAATGCCTGAGCAGTCTGCTCGGTTTGGCACGCTGTTTGAGAGGGTTTGAATCGGGTTCGTGGTCTACCCTGTTCTCGTCGACAGGATCTGTTTTAGGATTGTCAACAATAGTCCAGATTCTGTCTAACGTCAAGCTTACCTCCCTCTGCCGTATCGTCGAGATATTTTCCTCTACACCTACCTTGGTGGAGCTTGCGAGGTTCCAGGAGACCTTGCAGAGTCCCGTTGACTTCTCTTTGTCTTTATACTTTTGCATTCGTTCCGAAGAGGTGCGAGCAATAGGCTCGTGCGTCCTTGGGGCTGGCGCCTTGCTTTGGGTCGGATTCATTCACTTCACTATGTTGTGCTGCTTTGATCGCTTTCTCAGGAGTATAATCTCATTCACCCTAGGATTCAACGTGGTGCAGCTCAAAGCTCCAGGACCATGGCTAGTTATTCCCTTTCTGCTGCTTTTTGTTCTCGATGCCTTCTTCATAGAGGCACGAGACTCGTTTGAAACGGCAATTGAATTAAGACCAGAGGTCCCAAGGTATCTAGGGACTTACGATAGCGACTGAGCTCTCCCTCAGCCATGCAGGCATCGGCGTGCACCTTGCTTTGAAAGACTATTCCTTAGTTGTGGTCCCTTCTCCGTTGACCTTATCGTCATGCGTAGCCTCCGGTTTAGTTCTTCGGTTCGCTGGAGATTACTGAAGGAAAGAGTTACGCGAACGTCATATTAACAGTCCGACCGATAATGAGCAAAGCAATCTTATTGACCTAACATCAAACATCCCTCTGTACACAAAGACTGTAATGAACTTCTCCGTTGTCCTTCTTTATGGACAAATAAAAAAAAAATTATTTTAGAGCACGTCGTGCTAAAACAGAGCCCCACGTTCATACTGCCTGCAAGACACCATTACCTAATAGCAAAACCCACTTCTGCTTTGGTTAACTCCTTCCAAAGACCTGGACCTTTCCCGAATCCCTCGACTTAAAATAAAACCACCACAAGGACACCAACAAGGACGTTGGCCAACATATGACTTTATCCCGTTGTGGTCGGTCCGTCGTTTTCGTCATGGAAAATAATTAAATGTGGCCCCTGGCGTTTAAATTCATTTTCCGCTCCTCCTACACTCGTTTCCGGCAAACGATGTTATACGAGCACACATATTCTTCATGTTCCCTTTGTGTAGGGAGTCCTCGTAAAGATCTATCCCCACAGGACAACAAAAAAAAAATTGCAAAAAGAAAAACTGTCGCCTATCTGGGGAATATGAGTGGAAACTTTGCACCAAGGTGGCTGGTAAAAATAAAGAGAAATCCCCAACCGAAACGGAACACGATGACAACGCTCCGAAAATTTTAATATGGAAATCGTGTGCCAGCGGATTTTCTCGACTGTGCACCGTTGGAAAATGCAATTTTCCATTTCCACCACATAAGAGGGCGAGTTTTCGTACAGCCTGTACCGCTACCAGGACTAGAACTAGGAACAGTAGTACCAGGAATATAGATGCATGACATTATAATGTGTTACCACTTTTGTAGGTCGGCTTTTTTTTCTATTTTCTTGCTCACCCTTTTTTTTTTTTTTCTTGAAATTATCAAAAGGAATTGAGTTTAAGGACCTTCAAAGGTGACCTCTGTGGTGGGTCCTGGTTTTCCTCCAGTCCACTTACATATGTACATGCATATGTATCCCCAAATGGCAGTTGGCAGAAAAATTCCTTCTTTCACAAGAACTGGTGGCCGTCAAGTTTGTGAAAGCAATTTCCTTTCGAAGTTCGCTCCTTGCCGGAATTTCGGTTTCTCTATGTTTGCCTCCTGGTCAAAGCAATGATTGAGTAAACTTTCGGGTTGAGTAGTTTATTCATGGAACCATCATTTTATGTGATTTAACTTGACTCGGGATACATAACTAATGGGTGTCTGTCAGGGAGAGACAGGGAAAGAGAGAGTATTGGACTTTCTCAAAGTAGACTAGGACTTTGGGACTTTGGTGATATCGGACTCAAGGACTCAACGAATTCGAGGACTACTCAAAGAATCTGGGACTCTGGGGGTAGCAATGTAATACTCTCATTCAGCGATGAAGAAGTTTCGGAAGTGAGCTAAGCTACGTGACTTTTGCTATCGGAAAGTGTAAGCCAGAAAGAAGGACGACAAGGATGAGATAAAGATAAAAAACAAAAAAAAAAAAAATTAAAGCTTTGCATTTGAAATAGGGGAAACAAAAGCGGGTTCTGGTTGTAGTGGGTCGGGGTTGCTGGGTTTATTTCTTCTCCAGATGTGCTCTATGGAAATGTCAACCCAAAGTGTGTGGTGGAATACTAAGTATACGGGCTAATGTGAACACATTGCTTTGGGGTATTGAAAAAGGGTTTTGTGGCCAGAAAAACTGTCCACAAAGTATCTTTTACTCCCAGAAACGATGTGAGAGAGTGCATGCAGAGTGCTTTTCCAATCACAAGTTTACCCTTCAAATGTGAAGATTTCGATTTGAACGGTTTGAATTTGAATTAATGGTTTGCGAGGGGGAGGACGAGCCGGAATGAAAGACGGTGGAATGATTGCAAAGTTTCGATTGTTAGATTTTGAACTTGTGAAGGATTCAAAGGGCACTACCTTCCAAGTGAGGTTAGAGATTTGGCACATGAGACCGATGTGAGCAGCAGACGAAATCTATTAGTGTTCCGTCCCTTCCCTTAAATTTTGATTTTGTGTAGAAATAGAGCATTTAGTCAACAGCGTTGTCCAACAACGTAGTAATAGAAAATTCCTTGAGGCAGAGTGTTGGTATACAACCCCTGTACACGCCCTATCGTTCTTAAACGTCTGTTGTGCACACTAGGTTCAAAAACGACCAACGATAGCTTCCTCTGGGATGATTAGGATCCTATACAGAGTCTCCTTACTATTTCTTGACAAGACCTCATTCCTGATCTGGCTTTTTAGGCCAGAGTAGCTCTTCATTTTGTTCTTTCTGTTCCAATTCTTGCAAATGCATCAATGACATAGAAGCTTGCGAAATTTGTTTTGTTTGAAACTACGCTCGTTTCTCATTTTCATTCAGCACTCATCTCCATTGAAATGACTTCAAAAAACGAAAGCGATCTGAACTAACTGAATTTTTGCCGGAACTTTTCCCCGGTACAACGAATTACCTGCACACTGAAGCCATGATTACGACCGACCTTACGACGAAATTCACGTGGCGTGCTCAATTAAGCTGGAATTTCGATGTTTTTTAATAATTTTCGCACATTCGGCAAGCGTAACACGATGCATGATGAAATGGCAAACCTCACTGAATATTTCGACAGCTGGATGCCATTGGTAGCTTTGACAGCTGCTGAAACATAACAACTGGAAAACTATCATTGCTATCATCAGTCGTTCTTTGACCTCCGCAGAGATCGGAAGTATTTCATGTTCGGCTTTTTTTTTTTTTTCTCTTTATTTAATATCACGAAGAGATAATTGGTGCAATAATAAAGTGTTAAAGCAAAGTCGATGAGTGCAACTAAGCGGTCCGCTATCCCAATAGCGGGGTCAGCAGATGGCATGATGTCATCTGATGATCAAGCCGTTAAGCCAGTTCACTTAAAGACAACAACAACAACAACAATAACAGACACTGGCACAAAGAGGAGGAGGAAGTTGGAGCCGACTCCGAGTATCGTTACGCGCTCGCATTCAGCTTCGTTAGAAATGCTGCATGGTAGAGTGCGGGGGAGGGCTGCGATGATAGCAGAAAGCGCAGCAGAAAAGAAAAGGAGACAAGAGTCAGATAATAACGACTGTCCATTTATATCCGACGGAGGTGAAGGCCACTACATGGGAGCAGACAACAGCTTTGCATCCCTCGCTGCATCTGAGTCAGATGACGAAGACGAGGAGGTCGAGGCTCTGCACAGTAGCATTAAGCAGCTACAACAAAAAGTGCTAGCTATAAAAGCAAAGCAAGTGGCAAGGAGGGAGATGGAGAAGCAGCAACTACTCCAGAGACCTCAGGGACAACAAAACATAAACGTGGACCTTCCACAACAACAACAGAAACAACCTCTGGCATAAAAAAAAACACAGAAACCGGCACAAGAATTGACAAAATCAGATGTACAAGCACAGCAAAAACATAAGCAACAAAAAGTACAGAAAAATAAGCCGCAACAACAACAGCAGCAACATCAACAGCAACAACAACAACAGCAACAGCATCAACAACAACATAAGCAAAAGCAACAACAGCAGAGACAACAACAACAGCAAGAGCAGAAAGCCACCAAAAAAAAAGTGCCACCAATTAATACCTTTAAACTGGAGTTAAAGGACACTATCGAGCTATGTAAGTCGGCCAAAGGCTGTAATTTTTTTATTAAAAGACTAAGTGTAGATAGGCACGCGATCCACTGTAACACAGTGGAGCGCTACCACAAAATCAAAAGTTTATTGAAGGATTCGACGACGGAGTTCTTCTCCTACACCCCTAAGGGTGAAAAGCTGCAAACAATGCTGCTGAGGGGATTAGAACCGTCGACTGATCCGGAGGAGCTCCTTGCACTGTTGAAAGAGAAGGAGTGCGAAGGGCTCAAATTCGTGGGGGTTAAGCCATTCGTCACGGCTAGAACCAAAAGGGAGAAGCGGAAACTACCGTTCTTCCTGGTCCAGCTAAGTCCCAACAGCAAACTGGACGGTCTAAGGAGTATAAAAATCCTAGACTACCAGGTTATACACTGGGAAAAATTAAAGAGGAGCGAAAACATTTTACAATGTGTTCGCTGCCAAAGGTTCGAACTGCGAAATGCAGCCTCGATGCGTGAAGTGTGGAAAGAACCACAAGTCAGAGGAATGCGCTCTAGGTAAGGACGGAGCGTCGGAAAAAAGCCAACTCTCTTGTGCTTTATGTAGGAACACGGGACACACCGCAAATTATCGGGGTTGTCCCAAATTCCAATACATCAAAAGAGTAAATCTGGCTCGGCAGCAGAAAGTGGAAGTTAAACGTTCACTCGCGCAGGTAAAAACACCAGCCATTACTCCCCATGTTACCTACGCCCAAATGGCGGCAGGTAAGGGAAATACGACACAACAAGCGAAGGTTGCTTCTCAGGCCCCAGCGCCTAGAGCACCGGAACCTGTACCTGACATGCTGGCTATCTTGCTCTCTATTCAGGGGAAGATGGCTCAGCTTCAGCGTCAAATACAGGAACAAGCCTAACGCACCTCCAGCCGTAATGGGAACGTACATGGCGGAACGAACCCTAAAGGTCCTCGCTGTGAATGTTAATTCACTAATTAGGTTCGAACGACGAGCCGCACTATTTAAGTTGCTTAAAGACCAAGCCCCTGATGTGCTTTTGGTTAGCGAAACTAAGCTTACCAAAAGGCACAAAATGAGACACAGAAGATATGAAATATTACGAAGAAACCGACCCAATTTCATTCAAGGAGGAGGTGTTGCAATCTTTGTTAGAAAAGGACTGCGTTTCAAAAGAATATACAGTCGTGTGGTACGTAGGTTTCGGGTGCTGGAAGCATGCGTCATGTACATCCCTCTCCGTAGTGGAAAGCGGTTATAAATGGTGTCTGTCTATGCACCTAAGGCTACTCAATCCACCTTATTCATCTCAGAGCTCGAGACACTGTTTCGATTTCTGAGGCTGGAATTGGAAGACAACTATTTTATTATCGGCGGAGATTTCAACGCCAAACATAGTGATTGGGGAAATAATACACCAAATACTAGAGGGAACCTACTATTCAATTGGTGGGGTCAGCACAGTATAATGTATCGACTCGGGCTTAAGGAGAGGGATAGTCCGTCGTTTCCCAGACACGGTTCCTATTTGGATTTTCTGCTGTTCGACTCACGAATACAACTGACATGCACTAGCCAACAAACTACAAACTGTCTACGAACTTTCGTGTATGACAGTGACCATTGCGGTCTCAGCACCGAAATAATTGTTCCCAACGAAACTGCGGAATTGGAAGAGTTTGTTCAAAGGTATTCCTACAATTATAGTAGAGTGCGTTGAACACACTTCTCAAGAATACTGACGAGAGCACTCCCCTCGAATTCGCTCTACCCACCGTTAAATAGAAATCTGTCAAACGAGGAGATTGACAGGTATCTTAGACTAATGGACGATACAATCAAACGAACAATGGACAAAACGATACCACGGTATCAACACACTGACAACGAAGACTTATTCCGCAACGCAACCATTGACGCACTGCACCGACATAAGAGTAGACTTCTGTCAAGACTAAAAACCTTGTACAGACAGTTCACTGATAGACATAACTCGGAGATCATGACATTGAAGTCGTCGATTAAAAATCTCCAGACATTAATAAAGGAAAATTACAGAAACTCTTTAAGTTTGTATTGGAGCAATAAAATTCGGGCTGTAAACACCAGCAACCCGAATATGTTCCCCCAAATAAATAAAATATTTCGAGGGAAAGATCAAACCGAACTTTCGTGTCTTAAAATCGCCCGAACGACGAACAACGAACAAATACTTGTAGCAGCAGGCATCGATCCAAATGAGGCCGTTGATGATGACAACTTCTTTGTGATCGAGGATCCGCAGGAGAAGGTAGAGGCTATAGGAGCGACTTTCCACGACCTGGAGAGTCGAGTCCTTATGCACAATTCCTGCCTTCGAAATGAAATTGTGAATTGGCGATTCGAGAGCTCGGGTTTCACCCAGTTCAGTGACGCGAATATGGCAAATAATGTCATCACCAACGAAAGGGTATTACCACCGCTCATTTCGAAGGAAGAGCTCCAAACGATCTTCGAATCGCTTAGAAGTAAGAAATCAGTGGGAACCGATGAAATACCGAACATAGTGCTTCGACATCTCCCACTAGAAGCGGTGAACATTTATACCACCCTGTTTAATAATGCAATGAATAATGCACATTATCCAGCGCATTGGAAAACAGCGGTGGTACATCCCATCCTTAAAAGGGATAAAGATACTTCCAATCCGACGAATCTGCGCTCGATCAGTCTACTTCCAAACATCAGCAAGGTTTTCGAGAAGGTGATCAATAGAGTCCTGACTAAGTGGGTTGAGGACAAACATATCGTTCCGGATAATCAATTCGGTTTCAAGGCGGGGCATGATATCATTCATGCTGCGTCCAAACTGGTTTCTGATATCCAATGGAACAAAGGCAAGAACCAGTGCACTGGTGCCTGCCTGATTGACTTGGAAAAGGCCTTCGACACCGTATGGTTAGAAGGACTCTTCTTCAAGCTTGACAGGTTGGGCATTAGTAAGCCGCTGCTGTATATTCTTTTTGATATGCTCTCCAGTAGACAGTTCATCGTGAAGAATGGCGATGTGGGTTCTTCTGGAACATTTAACATTAAAAACGGTCTGCAACAAGGTGCGGTAAATTCGCCAATCCTATTCAACATTTACACAAGTGATCTGATAATTTCACTTCACCATGCCATAGCGTACGCAGACGACTTAATTGCGTACAGATCAGGTCCAAAGATTGACGTCATTAATACACTTTTGCAACGTGACTTCGACAAAATTAAACAATATTGCGATGACTGGAAGTTGAAAATCAACTTTCAGAAGTCGGAAACCATTCTGTTTAGGACGCCTTTGTCTGGGGCCTCTAGGGATACCAGAAAGAATTGTCGAAAGTTCTCTATCGTCGGACAACATGGACAACCACTTGCCTGTCGAAATGTAGTCAGATACCTTGGGATCTGGCTAGATCAATATCTGTATTTTAACAAACATATAGATGTTGCTCTGGCCAGAGCCAGAGGTGCTTTTGCCCTTACAAGGAGACTGTTTTACAACAGCCAACTCGATGCGAGGGTGAAGGTGATCTGCTACATGGCCCTTATCCGGCCTATGCTAGTATTTGGATGTCCCGTGTGGTTCAACGTGAGAGCAAGTTTATTGGAAAAGATTCGGGTGTTTGAGAGGGCTTGTCTTAGGGCTTGTCTTCGGTTGTACAGAACACCAGAGTCTGAGTACATAAAATTCTATCGCAATGAGGTCTTGTACAATAGGGCGAACCTAATAAGAGTGGACAATTTTGTTATTAAGTTGACTCGAAGGCACATTGCAAGACCAATGACACCGTCGAACAACCTGATCTCTGGGGCTTACTACCCTAATTATATGTATCACGAGAGAGTTCGCTTTGACGGTTTTGTCCCTCCAGAAGCGTTTCTCTACCTTGATAGCAAAGGTCTGATCCAGGACAGATTGGCTGTGCCGCTAATCTTCCACGTTGCTCGAACAGCTGCGGACAGGCGACTCAACTACGACAGAGACGTCGCACACGGCAGTGCGGAGCGTCTCCGGTTCAGTAGGGCGGTAGGGAGTCGCGACAGGAGAGATGTTGCTCAGCAGCACCAACAATTTTGGTGGCTTTTTGAAGGAGAGGATGCTTCGCCGTCGAATTCCTCCAATACTTGGTAGCTTCATGTGAAGCAAAGTCGGTCAGCCTAATTTTTTGTTTTTTAGCCATGGCCGGCTTACATAGTTTTAAGTAGGAGTAAGTTAGATTTAAGAAAAAAATATATATAAAAACAAAAAAAAAAATTAATAAAAATAAAAAATAAAATATGTATATATATACATACATTTATATATTAGGTGTATATATATTATGTATATATATATATATGTATGTATGTATTAGATGTAAGTAGGTTAAGTATATTAAGATTTATTTTTAGGTAGTTTGTAGGATATTAGTTTTAAGTTTTATAATAAAAATAAAAAAAAACAGTCCTGTTACTAAGTTTTTTTGTAAAAAATGTTTTCTTAGTTTTAATTATAATGAATATAAATATTGTAGTATAGTATAATTGTAAGATACGTCGAAAGACATAATTTAAGTGCTAGGATTAACTTAGAGTGCCCGCATGGGGCCAGTAAGTTAGAATAAGATAATTTTAAGTTAATTAAGCTAATTTTTAAGCATTTTTTTGTCTAGCATGTAAGAGTAAATTAAGTACATAAATAAAAATGCATAAAAAACTGAAAAAACTGAAAAAACTGAAACTATCATTGCTATCTGGTCACCCTATATAAGAGTAATGCAAGAACTTTATTTGGTATTTCGAAAGGCCGGTTCCGACATAACTAAAGAAACGTTGCGGTGGTAAGAAAAATGTCAATGGCGAAAATTTACCAAAAGGCAGGCCTTTGAAGCTTGGAGTAAGTACAGCGTAGCATGTTAGCAGGTGACAAGCATTAGAAGAAGTGAAACTTCAAAAAGACTCGGAAGGGATTCAGTCGCTGAATTATATTGAAAATGAGCAGGTACACCTCCAATAGATAAAAAGAATACTTTAATTCGTTACTTACGACGGTTTTGAAACAGTATGGGAGCCGAAGTTAGCCAAAGAACAGTCCCGGGCTGGATAGGATACCCTGGAAGTGTGGACTACCGTCCGGACTCTTCAAAATAAAAGGGTCTCGGTTTGGTTGAATAAAATGATGAGAGTCTAACTATTGAAGACAGAACTTTCTTGTTAGGCTATATAAAGGCAAGGGCGTCACGAAAAATGGAACAACAGATGACGAAAATAATGTCGCATCCTACTAAAATATAGGAAAGAGTTCCAGAGTTGATCAATTGCGGACTTACCGGCCTGGAAGCCTCACAGATAGGGCTCAATCAGATTGTTAGCAAACGGTTTCAGGCAGGCAGGAGCTTTTCATGTTGTTTAAGAAGCTGATGCCTCTAGGCTTGTCACAGTTTTGAGGGTCTCCTTTCTTGTAGATCCGATAAGCGGATGCAGAGTCTCCATTAATCAGTCACATTTTCTCCTGGAAAGAGTTGGGGCATGATGGTACTTCATTAAGTTCACCAGCTTACTTACTTAGATAGCGATACAGTCCGGAGTGGACAAGGGTCTCAACCCGTTTCTTTTAACAGCTCGACAGTTAAGCTCTCAGGTACACCAGCGTTGTTAAATTTAGGCTTGGAAATTGCTCTCTTGACTTTATCTTGGTGGGGTGGGTCGAAATGTTGTTTGTCTGTCCGACGGTAGGAAGTTGTTCGTCTTCACTGTTTAACAGTCTGCAGAAATAATGTTGCCAGATTCTCAGCACCGACTGCGGTTTTAGATGGTTTCCTTCTAGTATCGACGAACATCCAGAAATATCGATTCGACGCCGATCAGCTGAATTTGGCATCGCCAGAGAGCCAACCCGGCGCTCATTTTGAGGTTAGATTTGGGCCAACATCCGTATAAGATTATGCTGACGCAAGAATTGAAACCGAACAATCATAGACAATTCCGTGAGTTCGCTAATTGGGCGCTGGAAATGTTGCCTGGAAATTCGGATTTTGACCAAAAAATCGTCTTCCCGGATAAGGCCCATTTTTGGCTCAGCGGCTATGTCAACAAGCAAAATTGCCATTATTGGACCGAACACAATCGACAAGTATTCGGCCAAGCATCAATGCATCCATAAGCATTGACTGTTTGGTGCGGTTTATGGCATGGCAGCATCATCGGACCTTATTTCTTTTAAAATACGTAAGGAGACACCGTTACCGACAATAGTCTCAGGTATAGAGTGATTTTAACCGGCTTTCAATTTAATTAATTTTTTTTTTTAATTTTGGTGCGGGCTGAGGCCCCCATTTATTGGCTTAATACAAGCTTAATTAACTTAAAAACTACGAGTAGGACTAAAAACTAACAGAACGACTTAAGAGCCAAAAAAGGGAGAGGTTTGAGTTGACCTTTCGGAGCTGTAGGGAGATTGGTTCATTGGAGCCATAAGAGGTGCGGTGGACCGGTAGATAGAAGAGTCGAGGACAACGTAGATTGCGGGGGTTGGTATTGAAGGAAAAGGAATTCAAAATGGATGCACAGTCGATGGAACCTGAGAGAAGACGATGAATGAAAAGAACGTCAGCAATATTCCTACGTTCTTCTAACGAATTCATATTTAGAAGTTTGAGGCGGTCTTGATAGGGAGGTAAGATTAAAGGGTCGTTCCATGCAGGCCACGGAGGGCAAATCGGAGGAATCGACGTTGAATACCCTCGATTCGGGAAACATGAACCCGGTGAAAGGGGGACCAAGCTTGGCTGACGTACTCAAGCAGCAGGCGAACAAAGGTAATATAGAGAGATCTGGTTACATACGGGTTGGAAAATTCCTTGGACCACCGTTTAATAAAGCCAAGTGATGGGGATCATCTCATCGATATGCGATAGTCGAATAATATGCCAAGGTCTTGAAAAGACTGAACCAGGGGAATTGATTGACCATGGAGAAAATAAAGTCGGGGATTAGACGGGTTGCATTTGCGTGAGAAGGTTATAGATTGACATTTGGCTATATTAAGTTCTAGGCAGTTTTTGAGGCACCAGATTGAAAACCGATCAAGGTCTTCTTGAAGAAGGGCAGAGTCCTGGGGAGAGGAAATAGATCTAAAAAATTTTGTGTCGTCAGCGTAAAGGGAGAGGGAGGAGTGTTTAATGACTTTCTCAACATCGTTAATAGTAAGAATGAAGAGAAGAGGGCCAAGATGACTACCTTGTGGAACTCCAGATGAGGCCAGGAATGGAACAGAAAGGGCGGCTCTAAACCGAACGCTATAATATCGGTTTACCAAGTAAGAAGAAATCCATTTTAATAAGAGAGGCTCAAAGCCGAGAGCAGACAATTTGAAGAGGATCAATTGATGAGATATCTTATCAAACGCTTTAGTGAAATCAATTGCGATAACATCGATTTCTTTGCCATTTTCTAAGGCTGAGAGAGCAAAAGACACGAATTCAACTAGATTTGTGGTAGTTGATCTCCCTTTTAGAAAACCATGTTGTCGGGGTGAAATAAAAGGCTTGCATTTGAAGCTTAAGGCTTCGTATAAAATGCTTTCAAAGAGTTTAGCAGTGGGACGATAATTGGTAACTTCATGTTTAGATCGCTTTTTATGTATCGGGATTATAAAAGAGCTCTTCCAAATCTGGGGAAATTCTCCCTGTGTAAGGGATAGACGAAAAAGGTAGGAAAGGGGTAGAGACAGGTTGGAAGAGCATTTCTTAAGAAACATGGCGGGAAGTCCGTCTGAGCCAGGTACAAATTCATCTTTAAGATTTTGTAACTTTTCTTCAATCACTGCAGGATCGAAATTTGGAGTGAGAAAGGGACCAATGGAGAAATTGAAGTAAGAGGGATCTGATACGAAGGAGTTGTTGGCAAATGATTGTTTGAAAAATGTGGCAAAAAAGTTGGCGATGGTAGGAGGATCACTTGAAGATTTGGATTCAAAAGCGAGGGTGGAACGATAACCATCAGTCTTACTTTTGCAATTGAAAAATTGAAAAAAGGACTTGGGGTCATTTATGAGATTGGTTTGCGCACTATTCAGGTAGCGCTGATAGAGAGAGTTATAGAGTTCAATGAAATGAAGATATGTACCTAGATAATTTGAATAGTCGGGAGAAGAGTGGGTGCGAAGGAATACCGCCCATAACTTGTTTCTTTTGTTTCGTAGAGAGCGAAGTCTACGATTATACCAAGGAGGGGATGTAGAAGAAGTTTTATGGCGGGAGTAAGGCACATAAAGGGAGATGGATTTGAATATTTCTCTGTAAAAAATGAAGAGGGCATCAACCAGAGATAGATTGGTAAACTCAAAAGAAGCACTGCTTAGATAGGTATTGATTTTACGGAAATTTGCTTTGTGAAAATTGTAAGAAAATAGAACTGCGGGGGGAGGCGACTGAAGGGGAGAGTTGTGGAAAAATGAGAGAAGAAGTGGAGGATGAAAGTTATCAATAGCTGAAAGAGATAGGGGACAACACGATACTGAGGAGTTGATGGGATCAGTTGTGAAGATAAGGTCTAATTGCCTTTCCATATAGTTGGAAACGCCACTGACTTGGCATAGACTAGAGTCTGTTAGCCGATCTAAGAATAGGTCTTCAGATAGAGTCCACTTCAGCTGAGGCAGATTAAAATCGCCGAAGATAATGATATCATCAAGCGATTCTGATAAGTCGATCAAATTGTCAATTGCTGCAATAGCAAGTTGGTAGGATTCGATAGGTTGCGACGGAAGAATGTAACAACACATAACGTACAAGCATCTACGAGTGAGGGTTATTTTAACCGACACAAAGTCGAGCTTAGGAGAGGATGATGTTGCAACGAGAGAGGAGTCCAAGCTGTTGTGAATAGCCAGTAGGACACCTCGACAAGGGGATTCAATCAAGGGGGATGCGCGATCATCATTCCGAAAAACATTAAAGGAAAGAGAGAATAACTCCTGCCTTTTTATGTTGGGGATAAGATTAGTTTCGGTCAGAGCGTAGATATCAAATGGGAGAGCATGAGTTTGGCGGGAAATAAAGCGGGTTTTAGAACGGAGTCCTCTTACGTTCTGGTAATAGAAGGTGAGAGGGAGGTTTTTGCATGACTTTTTAGGGTCGAAAAAATTTATCATGGTCAAGGCGACTGCGTTGGAGGTGTGAGACTCTTTTAGAGTGTACATAGTGGCGAAGAGCGGCAAGATTGCCTGCAACTTTTTGGGGGGCGTATTGAAAACCTCGCTATACTTTGTATAAATTTTCCTGAGACTGGTAACGTCGGTTGGGAGGCCTTCCTGCTGAATAGAAACCATGACGCTTGTTTTTGTTTTACAGTCGTAGCACACCGAGTCGGATTTATCGTGCAGATAAGCGAGATATAGACGTATATTCTCATATTCCTTTTTATCTCTAAGCCTAGAGAGGGCATAGCGACATTCGGTGGTATCGCTAGTTTGCTGCGTTAATTTAACAGTGGGTGGCGAAAGGGGGTCAATAGAAGAGGGAGTGGTTAATGAGTTTGGCGTAGGGTTTTAAAATGTGAGAACTGATGAAATTAGGATACTTAGCTCCAGTTCTGAGGTCGAAATTAGGCAGGAAGGCGTGTGTGTAAGGGGTTGAGTGGTGGGAGTTTGAGCTGTAAGGGTTAAGTCGAAAGAGACACGTTGACGTAGCGGCTTGATGTGGGGTGGAATAGGGGGAGTTAGAGTATGGGCGGGAGGCTTAAAATTAGGAAAAATGTTAGTTTTAAAACTCCAATTGGAGCTGGGTTTGTTGTCGGATGAGGAGGTGGGTCTTGGCAAATTGGATTTACTTGCTAACTTATTTGTTGGCTTAGGTGTGACGGGCTGCTTGGTTTTATCCTGCTTCTTGGTCGTATTTTCCAACCATTTGCAGACAAGCATCTTTCCAAGATTGAAATTGTTGCTGGCTGGATTATGGAATAACCATTCGTATTTGGCTGGAAGATTGAACTTGAAGCTGCGCTTGCTTCTGTGGTGAAACGTATTAAGCAAATTGCAGTGGCTAATGGTAATGCCATATTTTTTTTCGAAGACATTTGTAATCCAATCAACATCAGCATTTGTGGGGGCGCCTTTGATAAGAAGCGTGGTGACCAATTGATTCTTCGAAGCAAGCTTATCAAATCTACGTTGCCATTCGGAAGGTGTCCAAGTTGAATTAAAATGATTGATAAGCCTCCGTGGGGCAGCGATTGGAGGAGCTGACATAGAAGTGTTCTCTGTTGTAGAGTTGGAAGAAACTTCACAGGAATCAGTGGATTGAACCGCCCGCAGATGACTTATATGTGGGGGTGAGTGTGAATCCACTTCAGATTCCACTAATTCAGCCATGAGCGATGTATTATAGGGAACATTCTGGTAAGGCTGCGGGAAGTTTGGTGTATCAACAATTTTTCTGTTCATTGTTGTGATGTGATGTTCAATATCGCATACGAGAGATCGAGAGATAAGTTCGTCACCGACATCGTTCACTTTATAGAAGATAACTTCGAGCATGGGATCACATTGTTTAGGAGAGAGTTCTTTGTGTGACGAGAACTGAAAATGAATGTCTATGTCGTCTCGCAGGGAGTTTATCAACTCGCAGGTTTTTTAGTTGGAGATAACCTGCGGAGAACACATAGCTTTAATGTCACTCAACACTTTATCCAGGTGACGTAAGGGAGTTTCTGTGCTTCTGTGATCGGAGCTTGACAACATCGATATATCCGAGCTGAGGTTCCAACAAGACGGTGCTACATGTCATTCAAGCGACGCAATGCGCGAAGTTGCGAAGGAGAAATTTGGCGACTGAGTCATCTCACGTCGTTGAGCGCTCATCATCTGGCCGCCGTGATCATGGGACTTGACATCACTCGGTTATTTTCTCTGGGGCTACGTCAAGTCCTATCAAGCCCACCACTTTGGACGAGCTCGAGGCCAACATTCAACACGCTATTGACGGAATAATGCCGCACATATTGGATCGCGTCATCACAAATTGGACTTTTAAGCATACTTACAGCGAAGGCGAGGCGGCCATTTGAATGATGTGCTATTCCGCACATAGTGGCATGAACGTATCTTCAAAATAAAAGCCAGAATCAATTTTATATCTCACACCGTTTTTGTTTTATTCATTCTTATCTGGTCACACTTTACTATGATAAGCAGGCAGCTATTTAATACTTTCTTACTTACATAGATGGCGCCGCTATCCGAGGTGGTCCTGAGACTAACCAATTAATCTCTCCAGTTACCCGGCTTTGGCTGCCTGCCTTAATTTACGCACCCCAACATGGCGAAGTCTTCACCTACAACGTTGTGCTTTCGGAATGGATTTGAAGACATTCGAGGTCGGAGCAGTGGTGTTCATTCACTCAACATGTCATAGACATATCAAATGACTCGAATTACTTTTCTGACCAAGACGATGTCGCCACACGGCCTGTACATATCTACGCCCCCAAAGCCCGTCAATACAAATCTTGCGCTCAAAATCCTTCGCCACTGAGGAGTCGCGCAATTCTAGTCGTGTACTCCAACTTTTTCTTTAGGCGGAGATTGTTGCTGTATCCGCGCTTCTTTTTGCTTCTTGCGACAATTGATTCCAAGTCATCTTCTGCTGCCGTAAATAGCTCGGGTGATAGGCCGCCCGGTCTGGCAGTCCTCCTTTGCTCATACCTCGATATTGCTGTATCATTTCTCCATTTTGGCCAGATAGACGAAAATTGTAGCTTTCATCGCCCATGGTCATGCCCATCATATCCAATGATTCTTCAATTGGTGGTATGTTGGTGATGAATTCCTGCTCGAATAAGGATAAGCATACAAGCAGATAGCTTGACTCGAATCAATTTAAGAAGCTTTATAGGTTAGTCTGTCTCATTCAATCCCTGAAATATTTCTCCTTATACTAGTATCACTTCCGCGTACGTATATAGCCGAAAGTCGTTATCCATTTTTCGTTTTACTAACGCCGTCAGCAGTAAGTCCATCCATATTCGAGGCTGTGCGTTGCTTCACAACATTTGGTGTTTTTTATAATCAGACAATACGGCACCCCAGCTTAGAGGGACAGATCTTTCGGAGAATGCTGCCAGTAGCCGACTATTCATGCTTGACCACTATCGTTGGTTCACCTGAAACTCCTCCGACACCATCTCTTTTCGACAACCTGGCTAGATGACGATTAATCCTCATATTACCTGAGCTGGGAATATGTAGGAGTAGCTTCAATGACTAGATTTTAGAAGTTCTGCTGCCAAATGGCCGTATTGTGTTTTCCCTGGAGCATGAGCATGCAATGAATTTAGCCAAGCTTTCCAAGGTCCGATCAATGTGTGTCTTGGTGGTGTTTACCCTAAGCAACTCTGCTCCTGCTTTCTCAACCTGCCCCTGTTATTGTCTATTAACAGATTACTCAAAGTTTTAATGCAAAATAGGCCGCTGCCATATTAGCATGTACTCTAATTGTTCTCTGATCAAGGGTTTTTCTTTTCAATTTCCCCAAACCGACCTAATCTCCACCAAAACCAACACACTCCCCATCAAGCTGGCCAAATTATTCAGCATCTTGCCTTAAATATCCTTTCACCTGGAAGTCTAATAAGAACCGACACGTCCTTGATTGCGGCCTACAGAAAGAAAAACAACCAGAAAACCACATTGCAATTCAAATGAAATGCAAAGAGCCAAAAATCTAGCATCTGGAAGATTCCCAAGACCCCTAACCTCTATACCAAACCCACTATATCCGCAATCAACGTTCATCACCCATCATCGTCACCGTCACCGTCACCATCACCGTCACCATCACACCAAGAGCGCAACGCCATTGCCATTACCATTACCATTATCATCATTGAATTGAATGTCCTTTTTTGAGAGGCGCGCTTGAAAAGGGAAGAAGTTAATTGCGAAATGGTCATTAGCGCCATCGCACTTCGCCGAATCCTCCATTCAAGTGATGGAATTCTACATCCCCAAAAAGAAGCTGTCACCTCATTTTAAACGATAAAAAGGTAAAGAACTGCCTTTTGCTCTACCACCATCCTTTCTACGTCTTCGGTCCTGAGTCTGCCATCCTCCCTTAACCAGCATTCCGTCACGCGTCTGGGTAAAAAAAAAAAAAAAAGTACCCGAGATGGGATCTAAAAATGACTGTTATTCCGGAGGCGTCCTTCATCCGATTATGTGAGTCCTTCAGTGAATGAATAACAATGAGACATCATTTCAATGGAACGGCGGCATAGACCATGCTGGTTGTACATAGTGGCGATGGTGCTGGTACTACAGGGACACTGGCGGCGGCGTATTTTTCGTAACCCCCATCCAACCATTGTTGAATCCAAATAATGAGAATCATGGCTTTTCACCGCCAGAGGGGCATAAAATGCAAATTAATTGGCGATTTCCTTGCTCTTGCTGTCAAGAGTTCCTACTCCTTGTTGGAGTGGTTGTTTGCCGGCAGGGGATCATCACGATGTTCTCCTTACAGATTTTAGTTTGAAAGGCAATTCTCCTCCTCCATGGTTATATTTGAAAGAATCTTAAAGGTTTCAAAAGACCTTAAGCCGACCCAACAGTGACTATGGCTTTAAAGGATCCACTCCGGTCACAATTTCCAATTTCACTCACGTCGACAAATCGATTAACCACTTTTACATTATGTTACTTTGCCATCTCATGCAACTGCACTCCGAGTAATTATTTTCATTAACTTACCTGCAACTTGCCTGTGACAGAAGTTAATTGGGTGCTCGTACTTGTCTATAGACGGTTCTGGTGCAACCGAATAGATGCATCCAATCTACATAAAAAGGTCTTACGACGAAGGGAAAATTATTTTCGATAGAAAAGCAATCAATTTTCCTGATGAGGATACCGAGAGCACGAGTACATGGACAGATGCTATCGATTTTCCAGCGTCGGAAATATCCTTCACAACTATCTGATGGAGGAGCCACCAGCCCCCTTAAGTGGGTAGTCCATGTTAGTGGCGGCACGTAATTATATCCAATTATTTATGACTTGCACTTAATTTTGGAACACCGTTGTCTGAGCTGAACAAGATTGGAGGTCTGGCTGGAGTAGAGGTTTATAAATTGTTTTACGTTGCAGGGAGCTAATGCGAATGAAGGATGTGTTCGGTTAATGTCTTGTGGTGATTACTGCGGTAATGACGTCGTAAGAGATTTGAGGTAACGCTTGACAATGAACAAAGTTTTGTCGGTGCTAATTGCAGTTGTTGTATTGATCTCAAGGCTGCGAAAACAGCGATAGGTAAGAAGGTTCCCAACAAAAATTTGGAATAAGGGTCCAAGCAATCGATGAAAATTCTTTCGTAGAGGTACATCGTCGTAGATCAGTCGAAAGTCTACATTTGGTCTCAAGGAACAACAGATGCGAAAAAGATTCCCCGTCAATGAAAAATGAAGTTCAGGACGTAAATCAGATTGGTTTGTTCGGCTTATAGCGGGTGACCAGATGGCAATGATAGTTTTTTTCAATTGTTACAAATGACATCCAGCCATTTCATCGTGCATCGTTTTACGCTTGCCGAATGTGCGGACAATACTAAAAATATTAGCGAAATTCTTGCTCAGTTGTAAATACGCAACGTGAATTTCGTCCTGAGGTTGGTCGTCATCGAGGCTTCAGTGTGCAGGTAATTCCTCGCACCGTGGAAAAGTTTGAGCATGAGCATACTCTTTTGGACCTTAAGCCACCGACCACAGAGAGATTGGTTCGAAAGCGGCTAGTATCGACGAAGATCCAGAAATGTCGATTCGACGCCGATCAGCTGGATTTGGCATCGCCAAATCAGCTTATTTTGAGATTGGATTTAGGGCTACAACCGTATAAGAATGGAAGCTGAGCGACCATAGACAATGCCGTGAGTTCGCTAATTGGGCGCTAGAAATGTTGGCCGGAGATCCGGATTTTGGCCACAAAATCATCTTCCCGGACAAGGCCTGTTGTGTATTTAGGTCCAAAACTCAGGTCCAAAAACTCAGTGTCATTTACGTTAACAAATTATTTTTATTTAGGCGTCTGCCTTTGTTCACTTCGCAAACAGGAAGCAGCAGAACAAAGCTGACAGACAGTGAACAAAATTAAAGGAAGAAGAGAAGCGAGATACATCCATGTATTGTATATCCGCCTAAAGTTTATGGCATTTAATGTTTGGGTTGCGTTCATAAATACGCAACAATCCTCTCCTCTTATTTCCCTCTTTAGTAATAGTTTAAACGATCAAACGGTTTTCCTTGGGAGCTCATTCTATATAATTACTGGGTTTCCCATTTTTGATTCAGCCACTATGTCAGCAAGCACTGGACTGAACACAATCCACAAGTATTCGGCCAAGCATCGATGTATCCACAAAGATTGACTCTTTGGTTCGGTTTATGGCAAGGCGGCATCATCGGACCTTATTTCTTTCGAAATGAGGAAGGAAACACCGTTACCGTCAATGGTCGCAGGTATAGAGCGATGTTAACCGACTTTCTGTGGTCAGAGCTCGGCAGCATCGATATATCCGAACTGTGGTTCCAACAAGACGGCGTTACATGTCATAGAAGAGACACAACGTTCGAAGCTGTGAAGAAGAAATTTGGCGACTGGGTCATCTCAAGGCGAGCGTTCATCAAATGGCAGCCGCGATCATGCGATTTAACGCCACTCGATTATTTTTTCTGGGGCTACGTCAAGTCCTTAGTCTACGCTAACAAGCCAACCATTTTGGACGAGCTCGAAGCGAACATTCGACACGCTATTGACGGAATAATGCCGCTCATATTGGATCGCGTGATCAAAAATTGGACCGACTTTTAAAGCACTGCCAGCGAAGCCGGCATGTTATTCGACACATAATGTTATGAACGTAGCTCCACAATAAAGCCAGAATCAATGTTATATCCCACACCGTTCTTGTTGTATTTAAATGTTTTTTCCTATCGTTCTTATCTGGTCACCCTTTACTAGGTGGCGCAAAGTCATCACCCTAGCGGAAGATGCTATAATTTTTGGAAATGGCGGCACTTTGGGGCTTGTGAAGTAAACAGATACAGGCATGAATCGCTATATTCCTAAAGAACGCGGAATAATTGTTACGAGTTGTTTGCCAAATAATTCGTCGGTGGTGTTGATCCAGCGCGAGTTCCGGCGCAGATTTCCCGGTAAGGGATGACCGGGACAAACACTACAAAACGTAGCCGCTCGCCTAGAAGAGTATGAGACAACACGAGATGCTGGCACGTCTGGCCGGCCCCGGCTTAGCCGCTCTACTGAGAATATCGCAGCTGTGGTTGAAGATATCTCAGAGGACCCCGGAGTATCAACCGGATGACGGGCCACGCAATTGAGCATCAGTCGGCGGTCTTTAGAGAGAATTTCAGCTGTTAGCTGTTGACGACCAAACACGCGTAATCTACACTCAACCCATCTTAAATCTCGACCACGAGAGAGACAACTTTTGATCGAAAATCATCATGAGCGACGAGGTCAATTTTCATCTCTGTGGATATGTGGATGTGATAACCCACGAAGAGCTACAGTGTGGTTTACGCTGGAGGCGTCGTCCGGCCTTATTTTTTCGAAAACGCCACGGGCCAAACGAATACTGTGGGCGGCGAGCGCTACAGAGCCATACTCAACGATTTTCTCCTTCCTCAATTGAATGAAGTGGGACTGGAGAACATGTGGTTTCAACAGGACGGAGCAACGGCGCATATTGCACGAGCCACAACCGAAGCTCTGAGGGCTGCTCTAGGGTCGCCTAATCTCTCGTTTTGATGGTTTGCACTGGCCTGATTTAACCTTTCCAGACTACTTTTTGTGCGGTTTTTTAAAGTCACGAGTCTATGCCAACAAGCCTCAGACTATTGAAGCCCTCAAAGAGAATATCCGTCAAGAATGCGAGGACCTATCACCAGGAGTTCTGGCAAGATTGATGGAAAATGCTGCAAATCGGACCCGAATGGTCATCAATTCTGGCGCCGGCCACTTAGCCGTCACATTTTATCGACTTAATGGAAAATAATTTAAGGCATCATGTGAACTTAATCCAAAAGCTGACTTAAAGGTTCTTATTCATAAAAAAATTAAAGCGAAGGAAGATCGGGTGACAACTTTTGCGCCACCTTGTACTTAGTTATTTATTTAGGTTTGTATAGTTTTTGCTGAACTGTGCTTGTTCGCAAACCTCCTCAGTTAGTCCGGTCTTTAGAAAACTGTGCCCAGTTGCACACTCCAAGTCGATTAACGTCCCCTTCTACTTGTGCGCGAAACCTACTGTAAGGTCTTCCATTACTTCGTTGTCCAGATTAGATTCGAAGGCTCTGCGGGCCGTAGCATTGGTGTTCATTCACTCTACATGCCTGGCCATCTCAGGTGACTGATGCACAGTTTTCCGATTGATGTCGCTCTACATCTCATATAGTTCGTTGTTGAATCTTCTCGCCCAATGCCCGTTAACCCAAAAACTAAGGAGTATTTTTCGAAGGGTCGTTCTCTCGAGAGGACTGAGGATATCTTCATCAGCTTTCGGTACAGTCCCTGCTTCTGCGCCATAAAGTATGACTAGGATGATCAAGGTCTTATATAGAGTCTACTCTATAGGATAGGGCTACGCAGTTGCCTTCTAAGATCAAAGAAACAGCGATTGGCAAGAAAGGCTCTTCGTTTCATTGCTGCAGAGTTGTTGCTGGCAGAATTTATAGCAGAGCCAAGGTAGACAAAGACCCTTACTACGTCGAAATTATAGCTGTCGACTGTGATGTTCGGTCCAATTCGTCGATGTTGTGTGTCCCTTCTTGTTGGCAGTATATATGAAACTTGGCTTTGCCCTCATTTACAGCTGAAGACATTTTGGCAGCTTCCGTTGCAATACAAGCAAACGCACCTGTGCTAGTAGTTGCACAGACTTTTGAAAGATTGTGCTTCCTGTGTTCACTTGTGAGTTCCGCACAGTTCTTTCAACTTAATGTTAACAACAGCGCGCACCTTGTCTAAAACATTTTTTTTACATCAAAGGTCTCGCTTATGTTGCTACCGAGTTTGACCGTTCTCCAGCGTCATTCTGCATTAACGGACGGGCTTGGTCGGTCGCAAAAATTAGACGTGGCCCTATATAGCTCGTGTCTGTAAATGCGGCCATATGCGGTCTTAAAATCGATGAAGACATGTTGGGTACCGATTCGGACCTCTTAAAGTCTTTCCAGGTTCTGCTTTAGTGTGAGATGTGGTCGATTGTAGACTTTCCTGGTCTGAGACCGCACTGTTGATAAAATCTTGTATGCAATGTTGAAAGGACTTACTCGCATGCTTGTACTCGTATAGTTGGCGCAGTTGAGAGGTCTCCCTTTTTGTGGATCGGGCAAACGATAATGACCAGGTCTGAGAAATGAGTTGGAGCATGCTCTCCACAAAGTAATTTACAGCAGCTTTGAATGCCTTGGCCGGTAAGCCGTCAGGTCAAGCAACTTGGTTGGATTTCAGCATAGGTATTGATGTCGTTACTTCATTTTGGTCAGGTGGACGGATGTTTTGGCTGTCATCGTCTAAGTTGAATGGCCTATTATGGCCGACAGTGGGATGTTGATCTTCGTCACCGTAATACAGTCAGCAGAAAACGTTTTTTCATATTCTCAGGACCGATTATGTCTCTATTACCAGGTTTCCTACTTCATCTCTACAGGTCTCCGAATGGGTCTTGTTGCCCTAGCAAATTCCTTTTACTTTTTAGTAAGACTTCCGTACGTTATGCCTGGAGTACAAACTCTCAATATCTTAGATCGCGTGCTTCTTGTTCTTTTTTTTCTTCTCACAGAGAACCTCTTTTACTAGTAGAGCTCACGAATGGTTCTCGTCCTTCATTCCATCACCGCTTTGTACGGTTCTTGTTTAACTGCAGGTACTTGCCGGCATTCTACATCAAACCAGAGATTTCTTGGAGATGGTCGGGAGAAGCCCAGCATATCAGTTGCTGCATCTCTGATGGTAGGTTGGCAGCGTTGCCACTGGTCTCCGGTGCTTGATGCTGGCGACATAGGAGTTGTTGAGAGATTTCGGGATATGCGTTCGGGGAAGATTCTGGCGGTCTCTTGCAATTGCAGGGCTTCTACGTTATATTCTTCTTCTCACAGTAGTTCCTCTTTGTTGTGGCGCTTGGAAAGTCAGCTCGCTGAAACGAGGTAGTGACCCGAGTCAAAGTTGGCTTGTCGGAAGTTTCGGACATTAAGAATACTGGAGGTATGCTTTATGTCTATCGCAGTGTGATCAGTTTTATTTAGCGGTTCATGATCCGGAGACCACCATGTCCCCTCGTATATATTGAGATGAGGATACCGTGTGCTTGCTATAGTAAATAATATTTCTTCACGTATTGGAAGCTCAAGACTTAAGACAAATTCACATCCGAATAAGCGCGGTTGGCGTATGGGCCGTCATGCGTGTCGTCGATACATTCCATGTGTGTATTTATACCAAACGAAAACCCGGAAAAACAAAGCTTATGGCTTTGATAGTTTGCACTTGGGATAGACCAAGACCAGGAGAAGGCCTGATTAGATCCTTCCAACAGAAGATATTATAACCAATCCTTTTCCTAGGTACCTTGTTGTTGTGGAAAGCTTAGTGTCACAGATTTTTAGATTCTGAAAATAAAGCCAGTTCGATAGCTCTAACTAAGCACCAAATTCGAGCTGATTTGACGGTAAACTGTTAAAAAATATGGAAATAATCACAAGGGGCTATACCCCTGGCAGTACTCCCAAATTGGAATAATAAGGCCACTGGTAAATTTATGGTCTTTTCAACAGCTGCTGAACCAACATACTTTTAAGACCCTCCCCAACCCTTAACCCTGCAGTTGGCAGATCTTTTAATTTCGAGTTCTGCTCTGACTCATTCTTCGACACATTCGGTGAATTTAGCTGGAACGATGGGGTCAGTACTAGAGAGAATGACTGTTATGAATAAACTCTACCCAAATGGACTGGTGTTGAGTTTGACAGCTTTTCGCCGGTAACCGAAAAGATCGAAAAAGCCAAAAAAGGCAAAATTCAGCTAACAGTCAACTGAAGAAGAGGGAAAACACGGTAGGCGATCTCAGGGCGCTTAGAGGTGCCAAGTGCAGTCAAAAGCGAATATGACAAAAGCCCAAACTCTAGAATAGCGATGGACATGGCTAAAACCCACTAAGATTGACAAGATCAAACAATTTTTTCGTCTCGAACAGTGTCAAGAGAAAGAAAGCTTATAACGATCCCTCTGTCTATGGCTCGCGCATTACGTCTGGACGAAAAAATTAGTCGAAACAGTCAAAAAAGCAAAAACATTAACAAAAACAGAGTCGGTGCTAGATTTACTCGCACATGATGTCTGTATGAAAACGGGAATGTAACAAGCCTTTTTCGCGCTCAAGGTGTGGTTTAAATTTGTACTGCTACCAGCAAAGAGTGTGTTTTGGATAGACAAAATTGGGATCTTGCGAGAAATCTCTGATTCTTTGAAACTGAAAATCTTGCAGTAACAACACACTGACGATCCTGAGTGTAAACACTGTGTTGGTGAACTATTGGAGCTAGACAAAGCAGAAAATGTCCACCTTTAAGCCAAAGCCCGCATTATAGAAAACGAAATGCTTAAGATGATATGCTTCCTTAAAAAACTCTTGAGAGCCTAAGTGGTTCTGTGTCGAAAGAAGGACTTTTAAGATGCGCCCCTTTTGTGGAAGAAAACGCAGGATGTGCTGGCGCATCTTCTTACCCAAAATCCAGAATTCGACACTGAAAAATCTCAACAGTGGAGAAAATAAAAGCGCTCTTCTCTCGTTGTGGCGTTAGGCAATGTGTCTGTCGAAAGCATTAAATCTAGATATGATTCACGGAACTACCCGCATCTTGGAAAGATTAATTTTCGATGTATTACTTTTGCAATATGTATCTACGATATATTTGCTCAGCTTATTCTTCGATATTCCAAGCCTCCTACTGCATCCAAATCTGATAGAAAGAACTACGAATTTATTCGGCAAGGCATTTTAATTCGATACCGCAACTTTTGACAACTTGTACACCGCGCTTCGGCAAAATATGAGGGTTCTATGGATTAAAACTGCTTTGGTAAGGCCAGCTACAGGGCTTCCAATAGGGACTTCTCAACTTTGACAGTTGATTGCGGCCATATTATTGAAGCTACATCTGTCAAATTGGCTGTCATTTTGCCAAATTACCATGGACGGATATAGCGTTCAACAACACATGCAAATGATGAAATTTTTTTATCAAAAAGGGTGTTCTATTCGGGCAACGTTCGCGCTTCGCCAATTTTACGGTCGCCATAATCGTCCTACCGAGAGGACTATTCGCAGTGTGGTGGATAAATTTGAGTCCACTGGTTCAATAAACGATAAACCAATACCCACAAGTTGACGAAACACAAGATCTGCTGAAAACATTGCCGCTATCCGTGAGAGCGTGCAGGATTATCCGATACAGTCGATTTCGCGTCACTCACGACAACTCGGCCTTTCGCATACGACAACTTGGCGAATTTTGCGTTTTGACTTGGGCCTGCACTCGTATAAAATTCAACTGAAACAGGAGCTGAAGATAAACGACCATAGACAACGACATGGGTTCGCTGAATGGGCTCTGGAGCAGTTGGAAACTGACCCTAATTTTCACCGAAAAATCATCTTCAGCGATGAAGAACATTTCTGGATGAATGGGTACGTCAACAAATAAACATTTCGAATTTGGCACGATACCAGTCCACCTGAGATCCAAGAGCGTCCAATACATCCCGAAAAAGTCACTTAGGTGTGGATTTTGGGGCTGGCGGTGTCATCCATCCATATTTCTTTGAGAACGACGTTGGCCAGGCCATCACCGTCAACGGCGAGCGCCAACTTCGATGATTACCAACTTCTTTTGGCCTGAATTGGATGATATGGACCCGAACGATATGTGGTTTCAACTGGACGGCGCTACGTGCCGCACAGCTCACGCTACATTAGAAATTCTGCACGAACGATTCGAGGGCATGGTCATCTCACGTGGAGGTGATGTTAACTGGTCACCGAAATCGTACGATTTGACCCCGTTAGACTTCTTCTGGTGGGGTTTTCTGAAGTTGCAGTTCTATGTGAATAAGCCACAAACCACAGCGGCCCTCAAAGCCAACATAACCCATGCCATCGGCTAAATTAAGCCGGATTTATGCGCCAGAGTCATGAAAAATTTGACATTTCAGAGAAGCCGCAGCATAATCATAATGGCATCTAGGCCTATCGAACGTCAAACGAATAAAAAATTTCGATGATATCTCACGCAAACTTTGTTTTATTTAAATTGAAAGATAGGGAGCGCTTTTTCAGTTTTTAGTTTTGAGCGCGCGCTCAAGGAGTTTGTGTACCCTTAAAAGGTTTGTACGCAGCGCGGGTGAAGGAAATTTAGGACAGGTACCGATGTACATTGTTCTTAAATGTTTGTAAATTATAACGACCAGAAATACGGAGATTGGCAGGGCATTCCTTAAGCGAGTTTTACGGCTTAAGGACGAATCACGATATTTTAAAGTACGTCCAAAAGTGGGCTTGAGGGTATACTGATGAGCATTCATAGCGAAACGGGTGTTACGGTTGAAAGTTTGAATGGGCGGAATGCTATTATCGATTTCAATGGATGGTGGAAATGAAAGACCCTTTATATCCTAGGCGCCGGTTGTTTGGTGGAAGAAGCATTCACGAAAATCCATCACTGCTGCTTTTATCAGACTCCAATAAATGGTATGTCTCGGTTACATAGGGGATTTCCCCAGTATGCTTGTCTTTCCTCTGGTTCCACTGATGAATCTCCCTCCGCTTCTGCTCATATTATGGGCTGCACTTTTAAGCCCATCTTCCGTTAAAAGAGAACTTGACTCTGGTACAAACCGCACTGGAGTTTTGTTGACCTTGCGGGCAGAGTCTGGACATACCGTCTGATGCAATGAAACCAAAATGTCTGTTGCTAATACGAAAATACGAATTCGACTTTTTCGGTTCCAGGAATGGTTTCGGCCTGAATCCAAGCTAGCAAAGTAATCTAGTCGGGTCTAGTCACCGATGACTCCAAAACCGATATGAGATGTACCGCAGTTGTCTTTCTTGAGGACGACAACGTGGGATTTCACTTCTTGTTAAGAAACTTGCGTCTCTTCTCTAAGCGGAGATTAACGCAATCCGGATGGCAACGAACTATGCTGTGAAGAATCGGTGAAGGGGGCGAAGTATCCGCATCTGTAGTAGCGGTGATGTTTAAAACCTTGCGGAGCCCTTTCCCAACTCCCAAGCTAGTTCAAGGATGTAAGACTCCACACGCTGAACTTTGGGATCGTGGGACATGAAATTGCTGATGGACTTACACGGCAAGGCTCTAAAAGGTCAGTAGGAATTGTGTCCCTTAGTAGAAAACTGTACACGGTCTTAATTTAAATACATAAGTACGAGTATAAGCATAAGTAAGGCAACATCCTTAAACGTTTTATGAGAGATACTACGGACTCCTTCCTCTGTGGATGTCCAGCCATCCTGAGCCATTAATACGACAACAACGGCATAGATTGTAAATGAGGGCGAAATAGGGCATATACTGTCAAAGAGAAGGAGCGCACAATACAGACGAATCTTGCTATAACTTTGAGGTTGTCAGCAACTCATCAGAAATAAACAAAGATCCACTCTTGCCAATCGCTGATTCTTCGGCCTAAGAAGAAAATGTGTCATGAAACGCTAAAGGGACTCTGTATAAGATCCTCCTCGTCCCAGAAGCACAAACTAAGGTAGATAAAGATACCCTTGGCTCTTTTAAGCATAAGATCCTTCAAGCAATTGTTGGTCCCGTTTCCACTGACGAGCTTTGGCGGTGGAAATATACCAGCTCTACCACAAGCTGTACAGCGATTATGGTCGAAAGAATGCGCATCAGTCGGCTAGTACATGTCGAGCGAATGGATATTAGCTCATATCCCCGAAGAGTTTTTGTTTTCTACCAGCAGCAACGACTCAGTTGAGTATGAGGTCACCTTAGGAAGTGCATAACAGGCTAGCAAACTGAGGAAATTTATTGGTTGAGGCCTCCCTCATGGACTGTAGGGCCATCCAAACTAAATCTGTTCCTCTAGAATTTCTAAAAACCGGGGAATAATTCTGTCGGCTGTGATATGTTTGTTTCGGTAGGCCGTTAAATTTAGGAAGAATTTTGTCACAAATATTGTACCAATAACCACGCGCTTATTACGTTCTGAAAAGGTTGTTCTTAGCTTTTGTTATATTGTTACATTTGTACATTGAGTTGCGGTTAAAGTACGACTACACCAACAGCCATCATGTCATTCTCTGCTGCACTGGTAGTCGTTCTTTTACGATGGAACTGAAACAAGCTACAAGAAGAGTCCTAGATTCCCAATGAATGATAGGATTTCCAAACACAGAATATATAGAAATCTGAACCAATGTGGGGCATTTGTATTCGTTGAATGCATTTCTTCGATTGATGTTTTCGACCTCACTGCACTGATGTCCTTAATATTTTATGACAAAGAAGAGAAGAGTTACCATCAATCCTATTGAATTTTTAGGAGGAATAGGTCAAATAAAATAATATTCTCTGGCTTAGCACTTCCTCCCATTCTCAAATTATCCTCACTTCTAAGTATGAAACTGCTGACATTTCGAATCGGGGCATGTAAAATTGATTCAGAAACTTACCGCCATACATACTCGTTTCACAAGGCAAATGTAATGGCACAAACAGAATCAGATGTAGCACAAGTCAATAGCATTCGGCATCCGCATGTTACCCAGAGCTTTCCAAAATCTGATTCATCTGCACATCTTGTCAACAAAATGTTCTGAAATTGCTCACTAGCTTTATCGTCCACACCCCCACGATATCTCAACTGTTAACATCGTAAATTACAGGAAAAGTAATCCCCTGTAACCACATTGATAAATGCCACAGCAGGGCGGCGGTAGCGCCTCCTTACGCCTTACAATGTATCATCGAGATATCACCACAAATCACCGATTTAAATCAACTAAATTAAAACAAGGTGCTACCAGCCTCTCGGCATCCCATCCACCCGTGCACTTGAGATACAATCTCTTCAAATATTTCAATCCACCGGCTACAGAGGATAGAAGCATCCTGCGACTACCGCCAGAGCCCGAACTAAAGCCAGAAACCTTGGAAAGAGAAGAAGATCATCGCTTAATTCAAGATGAAGTGATAACAGCAGCAGCCGACAGAATTCCCACCATAACTCTGGCTCGCCCCAGAATCCCGAAGAAGAACTTATTCTCGACGAGCAACGTAAATTCCCCCAAAACAAGCTCCGAAGAGGAATCTCTTGTAATTTATTTTAATGAGGGTTCACGCCTCAACCGATTTTCTTTTCCCTCATCCCAACGCAAATAACAAACCAGAACTCGGAAAGTAGGAGGATGAATACTCTTGTTGTGGTACGGAACCAACCACTGGCTAAGATAAATTTGTCCGTTACGTCCCAAAATCAAATACATTCTCCAAGACAAAGTGAAGAAGCAAAAACCAGGACCACCACATCTACCCATGGAACATCTCAAAGAGTAAAAGTATCCACCAGCACGAGTACTTTCCATTGGGTGAAAGATGAAATCAAATTTTAGAGTTGGGGTCAGCATATTCGTTTGTTTGCCTCTTGGGCCAGAATTAGCCCCCCATTTACTTGTGACCAGAGACCGACTCCGGACTTAGTCTTCAAATAGTCATTGAACTTGGACTGAAGTACCACTCCAAGGTACTCTCCTTTGTACAACTCAAATCTGAAATCCGTGAAATCCCTGGCAATATTTATTAGCTGGCCATTTGGAGAAACCTCACGGACTAGAGGTGTTGTCGGCATAGAATGGTGTAAGACGTGTTATTTATTTATCTGTGCTTAGACGAAAGGACATTCTATTCTCCAGAATTCGTTTGGTCACGGCTCTTGAACATTCGCAGGCGTTGGTCCAGAAAGACAAAAAGAACAAGTGAATGAGCAACAAACGAAATAAATAAGGAATCTCAGGATTCGGGATTTATGGGATTTTTTTTTCAAATTCTTTTGAAACTGAGGAAGGGATGAGTTACAAATACTCGTACACACACCAATTTTGTAACAAACAAAAAAAAAGATAAGCGAAGTGGGTGTGTGTAAGTTTGAAGGCGATTTAATGCCTTTAAAGCGTTGTGAGTCCAATACAGCCGAATTGAAGGACAGGGATTTAAATTCGAATCCTTAGTCGATTCCAAGGCATTTTGCATTCAGTGACAAATCCGACAAGGCTGATGTTGACTTCAGACTTCATTGGCGTAATAGGGTATATAGAAGATGCATTCCTCCAAATAAGCGTGAATTCTAAGGCAGCTGGAGAGCAACAGATTATGAGTACCTCCTGCCTCAGTATTGAGGACTTATTGACATGCCATCGCATAGTAAGTTTGTGTTGTTTTCTTTTTCAACTCAAGTAGAGCCGTGCTCCAACGTATGGAGACCTTCTCAAATGGAGTTAGTCTATCGGGGTCTAGATTACATTTTCCAAGGAGGAGGGCAAGGCAAAAAGAATTGGGCGTCAGGCATATTAGTTAATGCCTGATTACTATCCGCATCAAGACTGAATAAGCCAACATTAGCGTGGTGATGATTGGCACAGTCCTTGTTGATTCCAACGAGAACATCTTTGGCGACATAGTTGAAACACATAGCGCACAACTCAATATCTAAAAAAGGATACTGCAGTGCCCTTATTAAAAAAAAATAGCCAAAACAAGTCTCATCTCCAGCATTCGGAATCGGGGACCATTACTCCCGTTGTAGTTAAGGAGCGAAAGCACGCATCCGATCTTAATAAAATTTGTAATAAAGACGAAGTATTGTGAGGAAACCTCACGTGGAACGGCTGCAATCGAAAGTTATACCTCTTAGATAGAAGGCCGCGCTCCAAAGTGGCACGCGCATCGAGTTCTCATATAAAAGTAAAGAGCAGGAAACTACCCAATGCTACCACAATCTGATGTTCCAAGCACACAAATCTCAAACAACAGCTTGCGGAGATCAGGATAGGAACGATATAGATGGATTACAGTCGAAAACGTACACGTCAGAAGAGTACGGAGAAAAGCGCAGACGCCCCAAAATCTGTGGTAGCTCAGCAGCAGCGAACCGCCGAAAAATCTGTCTTTCACAATCTGGAAGAACACATAAAAAAACTGGTGGAAATGTTGGAGGCGTTCTATCCACCAACCGATGAGAGTTGCCATCGAAACAATCAAAGCACAATCGAGGTGCACGACGAAAAGGCCAAAGAAGTCGTTCGCAGACATCTCCATGGCTGAAAATGAAGAAGACCAGAGCCGAACGATAAAACCTCAGATT
This sequence comes from Volucella zonaria, assembly GCA_963966105.1. Taxonomy (NCBI): domain Eukaryota; kingdom Metazoa; phylum Arthropoda; class Insecta; order Diptera; family Syrphidae; genus Volucella; species Volucella zonaria. The sequence continues at coordinate 179,224,114 of OZ014532.1, read as the reverse complement.
CGAAGCAGACCCAAAACCACCCTCATCTGATCGGAATAAACAGGCTCGCAGCAAAACGGTCACGCGAAGTACGAAAAGAACGGAGAAAGGCCAGAAAGCCGAACCCCAAAAACCGAGAAGTCAACCACAAGGACGACAACTGGTCCAAAGTCGCCACAAAAACGAAGCAAGGGACCACTAAAGGACTAATCTGTTAAACTAAAGGAAAACCTCATGCTATAGCCATAGAGGCAAAGGGCGATCTAATATATGCTGACATTCTCCGTAGCGTAAAAGCAGATGCGAATTTGCTGGCATTGGAGAGGCTGTATCTAGAATCAGAAGAACAGAAGAACGAGAACTCCGAATCCAGCTCAAAGCGACAGGAGATGAAGATACGAGGGCGGATCAATAAGTCCGTGACTTTTGGATTAAAACACAGATTTTTTTTTCAACGTAGTCTCCCTTGAGCTCTATACACTTTGTCCAACGCTTCTCCAATTTTTTTATCCCTTCCAAAAAAAATGATTTGTCGAGGTCCTCAAAATAGGCCTTTGTTTGCGAGATGACTTCATCATTGGAGTCAAATCTTTTTCCACCAAGCCATTTCTTCAGGTTTGGGAACAAGAAGTAGTCGCTCGGAGCCAAATCTGGAGAATAGGGTGGATGAGGGAGCAATTCATAGCCCAATTCATGGATTTTTGCCATGGCAACTGCACATGTGTGCACCCTTGCATTGTCTTGGTGGAAAAGAACTTTTTTCTTGGCCAAATGAGGTCGTTTTTTTTTTCAAATCGTCATTGAATCGGTCCAATAAGTTGGCATAATATTCCCCATTGATTGTTCTTCCCTTTTGAAGGTAGTCAATGTGGATTATCCCGCGTGCATCCCAAAAAACAGTCGCCATAACTTTATTGGCTGACAAACCCACCTTGACCTTCTTTGGCGCCGATTCACCCTTAGAAACCCACTGTTTTGACTGTTGTTTGTTCTCTGGTGTGTTGTGATGGATCCATGTTTCGTCCACAGTTACAAAACGGCGCAAAAACTCCTCCATATTGCGATTAAACAACGCCAAACCTTCCTGTGAAGTTGTTACACGATTGCGTTTGTGGTCGGCTGTGAGCAAACGCGGCACCCATCTTGCGGAAAGCTTTCTCATGCCCAAGTGATCATTCAAAATTGAAACCACTGAGCCATGCGAGATCCCTACGGCTTCCACAATCTCTCGCACTTTCAATCTTCGGTCGGCCAACACCATATCGTGAATTTTTTCGATTGTTTCGGGTGTAGAGACCTCAACTGGGCGTCCAGGACGTTCGGCATCTTCAGTGCTTGTACGAAATTCAGTAACCACCATTGAAATCGATGGTGCAGAGTCCCCATAGTATTTATCAAGCTTAGCCTTGGTCTCGGTAATGGTTTTTTTTCGCAAGAAATAATGCTTAATAAGCGCACGAAATTCACTTTTTTCCATTTTCTCCTCAAATTAGTGAGTAGTCTGATAAAAATAGCTGTCAAACACAAACTAACTGACGCAGCAAGTTTAAACTTTGACAGGAGTCAACTGACAGATGCCTGTTGACAGGAGCAGTGTTGCTGTTTCAGTAAAGAGGTCAGAAATTCAAAAAGGACTTATTGACCCGCCCTCGTATATCGCCACAGACATTCTATCACTGAGGAATGCATACGGCGGAACACAAACGGCAACTATCAGACTCCCCGCAGAACACGCAAATCTGCTGCTTAGAGAAGGAAAAATTAAAATATCCGCTAAGACATGTTGTTAAAAAAATTCTTTAAATGACTACAATGCAATGTAGCGTAGGAGATATGGAATAAAAGGCCGCATAGCGATGAAACTGCGACAAGAAACTATCCTTCATGTTCCGCAAAAAAGACCATCCAGATGTCCAGTCTACCGGAGAGCTATTACAAACTAAAGGTCATGAAGATAATATAAATAAACCTGAACCACTCTACAATAGCTCAGGGTACCCTTGTACAAACCGCAAAGGACGAAAGGACGCTATGACGAAGAGCGACCCTATAAGTGTCTCGACCAAAACAATAACTGGATCAGTGATAAGACAAAACAAACAGTGATTTGGACATGTGGACGCTATACCTTCCAAGACACCGGTTGACGGCCAGCGAATAGCAGCTGATGCTAAACAATTTGACAATGGATGCGCTCCACAGATCTCCAGTAGTTATAGGAGGCTACTTTAATGCATGGTGCAAAGAGTGTGGCAACAGACTCACTAACATCAAAGGACAGAACCTACTGGAAACATTCGTATCGTTAATGTGGATGCTGTTCACACTTATCGGATAGCGGGAGTAGGCTCCATCGTTGACATCATCTTTGCAAGAAAATCTATTCTACGTACCCTCAAGTGGGTGGTCAGTGAGGAATATTCTCATAGTGACTATCAGGGGATAATAATGGAGATCAAAGTAATGAAACCGGCCAGTCTCCCAAAAGTAACGAGGCCAAAATGGAATGATAGATATTTTGACAGCAATTCTTTCAAAAAAATGCTTAATGGTGATTTGACCCTTTATGAAACGGCGGAAAACCGTGCGTCTTATCTCACAGCTTTCATCAAAGTAGCCTGCAAGCAAATAACAGGAACGTCTCACCGTGTTACTGGTAGAACTATGAAAGAAAGGCACTCCGCGCAAATTACAAAAGTTCAGCATGCAAGAAGCAGACTAGACTGTCAACAATGGCTAGACACTCTCAGACTAGCGAGACGCAACCTAACTAGAGCTATCAAAGAAAGCAAAACTACATGATTCAAAAGCCACTGTCAAGAAGCCGACATACGAGTAAATGCGGAAAGTTATTTCGAAACTGAAGGACTATAGGACCTCCCCGATAACACGCTCGAAAATGCTGAGATCCATAATAGAACACCTTCTCCCGCAGTCATCAGCTACAACTTCATAAGAGAAGTCAGCCCAGAGGAAATCCCACTGGTGACAGCAAAGTCATTAGAAAACATCCCGAATAAAGGCGCTGTCAATAAGAGACCGGACTTCGTCATAGCAATAATGCAAATGTGTCTAGAAGAAGCAACCTTTCCCAAAAGATACCTCCTGGTGAGCCATATCCCTCTTGGACACCATGGGAAAGACTGTCGAGAGGATAATTTATTGTATAATTGACTGCTAGCAGTAGCAGAAGCAGACAACCAATTTGGCTTCAGAAAATAGAGTTCAGCTGTTGATACCATACGAGTAGTAGTCGATGCTCTGCGACACAAAGGTCTACTGTGCAGCAGTTACGCTGGACATTAAAAATGTTTTTGACTCTGCGAGCTGGTTATCCATTAGAAAGGATGAACCTACCTTACTATTTGCTGAGGATAGTGACGAAGTACTTCAACAACAGAAAGCTGAGGACAAAGGCGTTAAATACTGCAAAATTACTGTGGAGGTTCCACAGGGATTGGTCCTAGAGACTCTGCTATGGAACATAATGTATGACGGAGTCTTACGACTAATGCAGCCTAGGACAGTAACGACAATTGGATTTGCCGACGAAATTGTTCTTGTGACAGTAGCCAAATAGATTCATGAAGTGGAATCAGCCACAAACGAAGCAATCGTTTAGATAAAAGGCTGACTGTTCTCATAACAGGAACGGAAAGCTATTGAATTCACAAATTTTCAGATCGGTAACCAAGGCAGCGTCAATAACTATGTATTTGGCAGGCCCGTTGGACTAATACAACAAAAGACGGACGGGCGTTTAAATTAATACCGGCAATCCAAGACTGAATAAGTCGAAGACACGGGGACTGGCCACAGTGGGTATCGGAAATATATACACTGCTTCGGGCACGATAGCTGCTGCGAGGGATTTTTTTTTTGTTTTTTTTTATAACGACAGCAGACAACATTGTGTTTTGGAAACATTCAATTCTACTCTGATAGTGGTTCCCCAATTAGTTATGCTGTTAATATCGGAATTTAATGAGCTTAACATTCACTGCCGAAATACGAAACTTTGCTCCAGGTAAAATACACCCATTATAGGAAGTGATGATGGTCATTCTAGGACCTTTAAAGTTATTACTGATGCTAAGCCCTATGAGAATATCAGAGTACTCAAGAAATAGTGTATAGATCACGTTCAAAAGCGAACGGGTACCAGCCTATGTAATTTGAAAGAGAATACAAAAGGTCTAGGTGGAAGGGGCAAATTGACGGGAAAACTAATAGAAAAACTCTCTATTTATTATGGCTTAACCATTCGCAGAAACTGGGATTCAGTATATGGGCTACACTCGATCTACTGATGCAAAACCGCAGCACGATAAATGTCCGATCGGAGAGGATCCATGGTGCTCATAGCGAAAGGCTAAAGCAGCTACAAATAGTTTGGCTGAGTACGAACATAAGCCAGCTCTTCCAATTGAAGTGTATGAAGCTATGAAGCCAGTCTATGAAGAATTGACTCGATGCATCGGCTGTTATACTCAAAACTGTAATGAAAGCCTTAATTTGTATGGGCATTGGCCCCAAAATCCATATCTAGTGGTACAGTGACCGATTTGATTCAATTGTGCACATAATGAATGCAATGAACTTAGAAATCGGTACGAACAGCTATAAAATGTGCTTGGAGATTGATAAAGAGCGCATAGAGTTTGCAGAAAGATCGCTGTCTGAAGCTATAAAATAGTGAAGAATCGCATTACAATCCAATAGAAAAGAAATGGAAGAGCAAGACACTAATCTATCGTAGAAGGCCAATTAAATGCTGCAACACTCGGAAAATCTGATTGCACCCAAACCGAGTCAAAAGTTAGAAACCCAGGTAAGCCAAAAACCAGTGGTGAACGAGGCCACAAAGTGCACTACTGCCTCGTATGATGACTGCAAATCACTTGGCACCGATTGCATACCACCTTGATCAAAAAGTTTCAGACAATTTAAAATACAAGTTTAATCTATATTGTCCCCTTCAGAGTAATACCCATCGACTGCAACACACCTACGCCAGCGCTTGATCCAATCAGTGTTTCCGGCAATTTTTCCATTACTTCCTCTCGGCTGTTGAAACGCGTTCCCCGTTGTGGTTTTTTAACTCGATTGAACAGAAAGAAGTCACAGGGAGCCAAATCAGGTGAATTCGGTGGCTGTTGGATGGTATTTGTTGCATTTTTCGTCAAAAAAATTACGAATAATGATGGCACTGTGCGACGGCGACGGTGCGTTATCATAGTGCAAAATCCACGAGTTTTCTGCCCACAATTCTGGTCTCTTTCGGCGAATTACTTCACGCAAACGTCTCATAATGCCCAAATACTCGTAATACTCTTTGTTAACTGTCTGGCCTTCTGGCAAAAATTCATGATGCACTACACCGTTGTAATCCATGAAAACCGTGGTTTTTTTGGTCTCGGCTCATTTGGTGAACGCCATTCACTTGCCTGATGTCTGGATTGCGTGTCGTACTCATAAACCCACTTCTCGTCTCCAGTAATGATCCTTTTGATTTTGATGAATGTGGGATCGGATTCAGCCTCGCAAATCAACTTTTTTGCGACGTCAACACGGTCTCTTTTCTGCATGAAATTGAGGTCTTTTGCCACCAACTTTGCTGCTACACGACGGAAACCCAAATCATTAACCAAAATGTCTTGGACGGATCCATAGGCAATGTTCAAGTCCTCCGCTATGTCTCTGATGGTTAATTTGCGGTTATTGACCAACATTTCCTTTACTCGTACTTCATCAATGTTTTTGTCGGTTTTCGATGTCGATGGTCTGCCACTGCGTTCATCATCTTCGATTGACTCACGACCACTTTCGAACCGCTCGTGCCACTGGTAAATGACCGTTTTCCTTAGAGAATAGTTGCCGAAACACTTTTCCAACATTTCGTTGCAAATTTATATCCATTTCTAAAATTGTAAAAAATCGCCAACACACGCATAGATAGATGTACTCTTGGCTACGTAACTTGTACAAATGTCAAGCTATGACGCTAAGATTTAGAGGAAATGTCAACAACAGATTTACCAATTTAACGAAAAAAACAAAACTCAAATCGGAGCAATGGGAGCGCCAGTGGTTGTTCCGGGAAATTTTTGATCAAGGTGGTATTTCCAGTTATGGAAAAAATCTTCCCTACTAGCCTATTTACCGAGTGCCTTACTAACGAAGAGTAGCCTCACACCGAAAATTATTAAAGGTGACACTTGGCAAGAATTTCCAACCCTTCAGTCTAACTTTTTTCTTGTTGGTGGACATAGTGGGAATGTTCGAGTTTCATATGCCCGAAACCGTCTGCCGAATGCGTCCTCTGTTCCAGATGCAAAATGATTACCAACGTAGAAGATCCGGGATATGAGAATTGAAAGCGCACTCGACAAGAAAGGGTACGCGCTAGGCATTGTCATTGACATGGAAGGTGCTTTCAGGAACACAACTTTTTGAGAGTTTGTGTAGATGAATCACTAGTTTTGTGGATAAAAGAATAACAACGAATAGCATCTTGATTTCGGATGTTAAAGACCAATATGTGATGGTGCGGGTAAACAGTGGCTGCCAAAAAAAACCGTGTCTTGCTTCCACTGCTACGGTGCAGATGATACAGCTGAACTATCTGTTGGATCATGCCTGACTGTCTGCTCTAAAACGCATACTTTGATGCACTTCGAATGTACTTTCAGTCAATCCTCTCAGCACTGAGGTTGTTCTCAGAAGATGAAAACTGACTAGCCTGGCTGTTCCGTTTCTCCAACAAAATTAAGTATCTGACAAATCATATCACGTTGTCAGCTTTCTGGCAGTGTAGAGGAGCTTCTGGCATTGCATTGGGCTTGCCACCCACCGAGTTCCTAGGATCTACATGACTCTGATAAATTCAACTCTATCTCATACGTCAAATGTCATACAAATTGCCTCGCCTGCTTCGTAGTATTATCAAGCATATCTGCTAATGTTCTAGATGTACTGATGAATCTCCATCCCCTTCAAATTTATACCATGAGCACCGATTGTCATTTGACCGGTGCTACGAGCAATGTTTTGGACAACATTTGAGTCAGAAACGGAAAGTGATCGAATCTGCATCTACTCGTATAAATCGAGATCTGATCTAATATGTGGTACTGGCATCTTTGTACAGGAAGACAATCCTGGACTTCACTTTTCGTCAGATAAACTTTTGTCTGTCTTGCAAGTTGGGGCATACGTAATTCTAATGGCAGTTTTCTAAATTTTGATGAACAGCTGAAGCAGGAAAGCGTATCTATGTCCATAGCGACAGCCAAGTTGCCCTTGAGTTCTTATCTGGATTTTGGTCACAATGAGGAAATCTCTTTCGCCGCCGAACCTACTAGGTTAAAACTCAGTGAAGGACCTCTCAAAACTTAATCGCAAGGAAATCCTTGGGTCTTGTGTGAATACAATCGTAAGTGCATAGCTCTCCGTGTTGTTTCAATTTCATTGAAAGGAACGTAAAATGAGTGCATGTAGTCTAGGGCTGGGATTAAACTGGCTGCTGACAAGAATTTTCACTTAATCTGGGGGTATAGTGGTACCAAACGCGATGCAGACAGTAAAATTCGTAAAGTTATGCATTCGGTATGCCCAAAAAGCTGGTTTTCAACACCAAAAACCGGACTGAGACTTTAAAATCAAACGTAGAATTTATACTACTTTATGAATATAGTATCTGAGAGGTGACCAGGAATTTCGAGAAATTCTCCAGACGAGTCCTGAAGAAAAAGAATACTCCCTCGCCCACCTTCCTTCGAAACCTCTCCTTTTTCCCCTGGGCTGGATCAAAGTGTCATACGACACATGGCGAAGACCACCCTGGCTGAAGGCCCAGCAACTCCATAAATAGCTCAGTCGCGAATGGAGTATCCAGATACCTGGCGACCTCCGGATTAACTAGCTTTATCTGTATACAACAGATCTCTGTACAGATGGATCATCCTTTCTCCGCCACTCGTAGGACCATATAATACCTAAAAAAAAAATAAAACCCGAGGCCGGTACTCTGGCCATGGTGCACCATCCTCTAAAGCAAGCGCAACGAGCCTAAAAAGAAATCTTCAAGTAGTGTTAAGCCTGTGGCAAGCTATGGTCCTATCATTTCCTCCACCCTTAGCAGCAGCAAGTTTGTGGCAGGCCACGGACTCGTCGCTGCTACTAAAGCTCCTCCCCCTAAGGGGGAATCTGGGGCTCAGCCGCATCGGCAAACTCCATCTAAGGTTGAGATAATTGCGGACATAAACAGCACGATTGAGTGGGCTAACAACATCCTAAAAGACGGATTGCCCACTGCTAGAAAAACGCTAAAAGACTCCTGCAAGCGGGAAAACCCCGGACTACCTCCCGTCACAAGCGACGCTGGCTGGCACCAAGCCCACGTCAAGCTTAAATTTAGGAGAGATTTGGTCAGATGCAAAACTTGAATTCGTGTCTAAGGAGGACATCCCTAGCAGACCTCGAAATCGCACCGGGATCCCAGCCGAACTCTCCTCCCCAGAAAGCATTCTGTAAATCATCAGACTCAGAAACCCGACCCTTCCGACTCATGACTGGAAAGTCCGAAGCTGGGAGAACTAAGGGGCTCTTATAGATGCGCGTTGATCGTGATCAATAAGGAACATCTTAACCCTCTAGCTCAGACAAAAGGCATAATTCGGTTTGGCTTCGAGTCAATACACCTAAGGGTCTATAAAAAAGGGACGAGCTGGATGCTGATGAGCAACCTCCTCCTTCTTTAACGGAGACATCACCAAATACAACCTTAACCCGAAAATGGATAGCGACGACTCTAATCTATCCGAGTGGACAATTAAGCCGTCGGTCTCCTCTTCTGACTCCCTGTCGGAAATGGAAACCGATGGCGAAACAAAAAGAGGTTCTATACGATCAGAAGAAGATGAGCTCTTGAGCACATCTTCCGAATCGGAGAACTTGAACAACACCGTTGTGGCGGCCACTCTGGGAAACTGTAACAATGATACGGTTTCTCCAAATTAATCTCCATCACTCAAAAAAGGCTTCGGCCGCACTAATTCTGCGTCTCTTCAAAAACGCATAAGACATTATCCTAATACAGGAACCATGGATTGTAGAAGGCGTGGTCCATGGACTTAGAACACCCGTAAACGTCCCGCTTCATACAAGAGACAAAGGTAAGATCAGAACTTGTATATTAGTGAAACGTAGCCTTAATGCACTTCTACTTCCTAATCTCAGCGACCCCGACATAACCGTTGCCAGACTAGAGACTGCCAAAGGCCCCTACTGACTGACATCGACATACCTTGGCCACGATCATGTGGGGCCCCTCCCTGGTAATAACCTAGAAAGGGTGGTACTGGAGGCCGGAAGGCAAAAAACTGGCCTCATCATCGGATGCGACGCTAACGCTCATCACACGGTATGGGGCCGTTCCGAAATCAACGATAGAGTTGAGTTACTTTTTGATTATATAATAAGTACTAACCTCATTGTTTGCAACATTGGTAATAAGCCCACTTTTATAACAAGAAACCGACAGGAGATCTCCGACAGCATCACTCAAATGCTAACGAACTGGATAGTATCGTCTGAACACTTTTTTTCAGAACACAGATACATCCAATTCAGTCAGAAACAATATCTATATGAAAGTCAGGGAGTTCACACTGGCTCTCAATTCGACCATGGCCACTTCCTGCCTTCTTATTCAACGCAGAGGCAAGAAAAAGCCACACTGGTGGACATCAGCACTGGAACGGCTTAGAAACACTTGCAGAAAACTTTGCAACTTAGCAAAAAGCACAAGAAAAGCGACTAACTGGGACTCATACATAGATTCCCTGAAATTATACAAAAATGAACTGAGAAAGGCAAAGCTACAATCCCGGAGGTGATTCTATGAAAAATCACGGAAACCTCTAAGGCATCGCGGTTAAGAAAAATCCTCTCTACAAATCCTATGATGCCTAGCTGTTTGGAAAAAACCGATGGTTCTTGGATAACCTCAAGTGATGAATCAGTCATCCCGCTACTGGACACCCACTTTCCAGGTAGCTCTCAATTCGCGGCCAGTAGCAATCCAAACAGGTCTAGTGCAACCGCGACCAAAATTCATGATCTGATCACAAGAGGCAAACTGCTCTGGGCGCTGTATAACTTCAAACCATACAAGTCTGCTGGTCCCGACTGTACGTATAATACCTGCCGAGCTACAGAGGTCCTCAGATATTATTCTGCCTGCGCTAGAAAATATTATGAGGAGCTGTGTATAATTGATCCCCACACTGTCATGGAGAGAAGTCAATGTAGTCTTCATTCCGAAAGCTAGAAAATGCTCTCATGCTGTCCCAAAGAACCTCAGGCCTATAAGTCTAGCATCTTCCTTCTGAAAACTCTAGAACGACTGATTGATATCCATATACGAGCTAAAATTGATCCAAGTCTTCTGTCAACGGCTCAACATGCCTGCTGCAAAGGAAAGTCGGTGGAAACGGCTCTGCATTCACTGACTAGCCACATCGAACTATCCCTCCAATGTAGATAGTACACAATGGTCGTTTTCCTTGCCATACATAGATGGTGCCTTTAACTACGTCAACACATCTGCAATTACAACGGCACTGTCAACTCTAAAGATAAAAGGCTTACTTGAGGGAATTAATCAGTCTTATCCTAAATATTGTAGCAGGATTATCAACTTCAAACCGAGTTGGGCTTCTGCCCAAAGATGTGTCAGAAGAAGTACATCGGAAGATGGTGTCCTATCACCACTTCTCTGGAGCTTAGAGGTCAATGAGCTGCTGATATACCTGGCAACAGGGTGGTTGCCTATTCGGATGACCTTGCAATAGTCGTCTTCGGAAAGTATCTCAACACCATTAAAGAACTTTTGCAGCGAAATCTTAACAGATTAACCAGTTGAGCGAATCGTTGTGGCGTAAACCCCATTAAATTTGATCTTGTCCTCTTTTCCACGAAATATAAAATTCTAGTCAAAGACTCTCCCTCGATCAAGGATACCAGTCGCTATTGCCACGACTTCAGCTATTTACCTTAAAGCGACTACACAGTGGACAAATAATTCATTTCGCCACGCTAACATTCTTAACCCATTAGGAATCCTCACAGAGAACATCAATTGACAAAGACTTCCATATAAGCTTCCACTCTAGGTCCTTTTGGAATACAGATCCTTTCATGGAGGGCAAGTCATTCCACTTTTACACAGATGGATCTAAAACTGGAAGCAGGGTTGGTAGTTGTGCTTTCTCAGATAAGCTCAATCTAAGCCTCACTTACTGTCTTCCAAATCACTGTAGAGTGTTAAAGAAGCTCTGTCCTGGCTGAAGAAAAACGTAATACTCGTATCTGCAAAGGATATCCGCATCTTTTCGGATAGTCAGGCTGCTATCAAGTCCCTGGACTCGGTCTCATTAAATTCTGAAACCGCCCTTGAATGCCGATCATCTCTTAAGGAGATGGCAGAGCAATTCAAACTTAACCTTTGCTGGGTGCCGGGCCACAGAGATATTCTAGCGAATTGTAGGGCCAATGAACTCGCCAAAATTGGAACCACTCTATCCATCCTATCTGAAAGGGGTATTATCGGTGTACTAATCGCTACGTGCAAACTAGAACTAAAGCTGGATGCGACTCATATTACTTAGGTGGACTGTTGGACCAATATGTCTAGCGACCAAACAGATCTGGCCAAAGTTGGGTCTGAATTGCTCTAAGAGTCTGACCCTTTTAAATAGGAAACATCTCAGCGCCGTCATAGGTGTCATAGCTGGACACACAAATGATTTCTGTAGAAGCTGCATGGAGAAGAGGGGGGCAATCCTCCACCTTCTCTGTACCTGTCCAGCTCTCTCTCAGAGGAGAAAACTTCACTTAGGAGATTTCTTCTACAATGACTTAAACGATCTGGAAAATGTAGACGTAAACAGTCTCCTACGCTTCATCATAAGCTCAAATTGGTTCTATTAGTAAGAGGATCATAGACTTAAGTGGGTTGGTGTTTCCAACAGTCATACTTACCTACCTACACTACGAAGACTATTCGATTGTAAAGTACTTCATGAAATAGTCTCCTCTTCTAAACAAACAACCATAAGGAATGAGATTTAAAGGGGGATCTCAAACGAGGCTGCTTCAAACGCCTTACAATGCCTCACTGGAACTAGAAAGAAGAAGAAGTGGTATACACCACTAAAGAATGGCAAAAGACTTTTAACCAGCTACAAAGGCAAATACAAACTGAGTGCTACGAAATTTGTCTCAAGAACATAACAGATCTGCTTTGATATAATTTCAACTATAATTTACGAAGGACAAATTTGCATGACCCTTTCCACAGGACGATACAAGTCAAATACCATAAAGTGCGTTCAGCAAACCACATCAAAGTTTGCCTTCTCTAAATTATTTCTATTAATTAGAGCAGGCCTTATAGACATACGAATATCATGTTCCACTTGAGGTTTAATAGATCTCCGAATCATTAACAAATGTCCTTCGGCAAAGCAAATAAAATGTCCGCTGCCTGGCCATGTCAGTTTGACTGACTGACATAAGCAAACTGTCATCAAATGAAATATCATTTACAAAATTAGCAATTCCACATGTGTGTTTCTTGAAAACAAAGTTACATAAACCTTATTGTCCTTCGACTCCCCCTCATATGATGATCGTTATAAGAAGAAGATGCCCATTGGAGTGTTCACAATTCAGAAGCACGTACATAATGTCTATAAACATAAATCTCAACCTATGACTGTGTACATCCGGCGTAACACGTAACCAACAAAAGGGCCATCTCAAGACAAAGATTATCCATCGGTCGACTAAACATGATTTATGATGGCAACGTGTCACCATTCTCAATGACCTTTAATTATTTGTGACAACTCGGGACGGGGAGAAAAGCCACTTCTTCTCGGTCTTGAACACCACATGAGCATGACACACAGTTTATGAGAGTATCGATTAGAATGGAAGTTACTTAAGGACATTACGGATACGTGAACTTTCGTATTAATTGTTGGACAGCACTCTGCCAACATTGAGCACATATTCGGATTTGTGTCCTGTGGCAGACGTTACAAGCAGACATTCGTACTTGAGATTTGGTAAAACGGCAACCTGTAGGCGGTACAACGGAGTCAAGTTATCAAATGCAGTGAGTAGGAGCAATATCCTAAATCCACGCCGGAAGGAGGTTCGCATTGCAATCGTTAAATTAAGAGATCGTCTGATGGGAACTATCTCTATGGTCGGTCTGCCAGGGTTATGCATTTAATGCTTTGCTATCTATTTTGCCAGAGGGATGGTCTACAATTCGCCGTAAAAAAAATTGTTTTCGTCGGGGAATGGGGCTGTTTGGAGTTGGAGAAAAATAGTTCAAGCACTCAAGTAGACAAAGAAATGAAGCAAACCCATTTGAATGGGTTAAAGCAACTGTCAGTCTCGACTGGCACTATCCTTTTGTGGAAATTTGTTGTGTCTTTTCACGGTAAGTTAGATTTGAATATATGTGCAACGCCTGTAGTGTCTTAGATAAAAAATTCATCATGGTATGGGCTGAGATACTCAATTAAGCACGACCATCTAAAAGTTCAGACGATAGCCGTATGTCTAGGTTGAGTGACAGAAGACATTGCATTTGTTCATACCTTCTCCCAATGTATCTAAATTGTAATAATATCAATATCGTCGACCGATACAAGCAATTGAAAAGACTCTTGAAAGATCGTACCTCGTGTGTTGGCTTGAGAGTTTTGCACAATTCTTTCAAGTATAATGCCTTGCCTAAATCCTTTTGTGGTATCAAAGGTCTCGGTTAGGTCGTTACCGACCTTGATGCAGCAACGAGCTTTCTCCATCGTCATCCTGTACAAGCAGACGCGTTTGGCAGGTCTGAACTTCTTGGATTTTCTCCAGGACCTGTCGTAGTGTGAATATTTGGTCAATTGTGGACTTACCGCACTGCACTGATAGGGTCCAATCAGATCGCTGACAAATGGTTTCAGGCGCTCGCACATGCGATGTTTAGGAGCCTCATACGTTTATAGTTGTCGCAGTTTGCTGAGGTTCCATTCATCAGGCATACATTCATCCGACCAAATCTTTGATATAAGTTGGTGTGTGCTCTCTACCAAGTCATCTCCAGCTGCTTTAAATAGTTCGGCGGGTAGGCCGTCTTGTTCGAGTTCAGTTTAGATATTGCTATCCTCACTTCATTTTGGTCGGGTGGAAGGAATTCTTGTCTTGCGTCGTCAATATTGAATGGTTCGCTCTGCCTGACAGCGGAATTTGTGTCGTCTTCGTCGTTTAGCAGTCTGCAGCAATGGTTTTTCTATATCCTAGCACCGACTGTGACTCTACTACAAGGTTTCTTACCCTGAGACGTTCTTTTTGCATTTTGGTGAAACTTCCGCACATTATTCCTGGAGTGTTACCTCTCTATTTCCTCAATCGAGCGCTTCTCATGCTCTTTCTTCTTGCTCCGGTGAAGCCTATGTTCTTTCCTCCTATTTTTCTCGTAGAGCTCACGAGCCGCTCTCGTCCTTTTGTGCAGCTCCGCTTTGCAGGCATATTGTTTTGCTGCATGTGCTAACCGGCACTCTTCATCGACCCAGGGGTTTTATGGTGGTGGGCGGGCGAAACCCAGCACGTCAGTTGTGCGACTTGTGTAGTAATCTAATAGTTCTTTTTTGAAAGGATTTTCTGTGCTCACTCTTTTGATGTTTGTAGGGAGACTGTTCCACTGGCGAACAGCATGAATGAAAAATTGACGACTGCTATTTAAAAATTTATACTTAGGAGGTATTAGATTAAGGGTTCTCGGAGAATGCACAAACTTGATTTTTGTGAACAAGTAATTCGGAGTTCCAGATTAAATAATTTTATGCAGTGCAAGGACATTTCGATATTTTAGAATGGTATCCAGTGAACACCCAGCTATTTGTGTAGTAAAGGCGGATATGTGATCATACCTTTTCAAATTAAAAATGTATCTAGTATAGCTGTTAAAGGCGACATTTAGCTTTCCGAAGGACGAAGAATCTAAGCATGCGAAGATTTCGCATCCGTATAGAATAATGGGCAAGACGAAAGATTTTATAAGTTTCATTTTGACTTTAACAGGCAGGTACCGATTTGTTGGGCTCAATCCCCTTAGAACGCCATATATTTTTGAGACAACAAGGTTTATGTGATCGGTCCAGTTAAGTTATTTGTTAAAGTAAATTCGCAATTTTTTAATTTTAGTAACAGACTCAATAACATCATTATTTATAACAAGCGGCAAAATCACTGTTTCTCAATTGCTGCTACCAATCAGCAGTGACCTAGTCTTTGACGGGTTAAGGCTTAGGCAGTTTTTTTTGTGACCAAACAAATATGGAATCGATGTCTGTGTTAAGGTTTTCAACACTAGAAGATACTGCAGATGGTGGTATTTTTATGTGTAACTGCACATCATCCGCATAAATATGTTAATCACAGTTGGTTATCCTTTTATATATATCATTCATAAACATTGTGAACAAAAGAGGGCCAAAGACAGATCCTTGAGGCACCCCACATGATACCGGCAAACTCGATGATATTCGATCACAATAAAATACAGCTTGGTTGCGATTTATGAGGTATGATGCTACAAGTTGACACGCTTTATTATCAAAACATAATTGATTTTTTAATTTGTATAAGAGAATGTCATGGTCTACGGAATCAAATGCTTTTGAGAAGTCCAGGAAAACTAGAAGTGACATCATGTCTCTGTCAATGGCAGAACGGATGTCGTCAGTTACTTTTAATAACGCAGTTGTGCAGTTATGCTTCGCTCTAAAACCAGATTGATGTTGGATTAGTAGGTTATTTCGTTCAAAGAACTCCTTCAACTAAATCTCAATAGATTAACCCGTTGGGTAGATCGCTGTGGATTGGGAATAAACCCCCATAAAACCGATCTTGTCCTCTTCTCCAGGAAACATAAGATTCCAACTATAGACCCTCCTTTAATAAACGGTACCAGTCTAGTGTTTTCCGATACAGCAAAATATCTGGGTCTCATTTTTGACAGAAAACTAAACTGGAAACCTAACATTCAAGAAAGAGTCAATAAAGCTACAATAGCTTTATTCTCTTGCAAAAAAGCCATTGGAAATTAATGGGGCTTTCAACGTCGGATTACCCACTGGCTGTACATCTCGGTGATAAGACCGATACTTACTTACGGGGTGATAGTCTGGAGGACGGCTTTAGAAAGCGCGGTTAACTGCATTAAGCTAAGCAGAGTCCAGAGAACAGCATGTCTATGCATAAGCGCAGCATTGGGGCCTACCCCCTCTGCGGCATTAGACATTCTGCTTCATCTAATACCCCTCGATATTTTCAGCAGGCAAATAGCTGCGACTGCAGTTGGTGGCGGTGTTTTCTCAGACACGCTAAATCTAAGCCTCTCTTAGATTTCCAGGCGGAAATTTTGGCGATTAAAGAAGCTCTGTCCTGGCTGAAGAAAAACGTGATATCTGCAAAGGATATCCGCATCTTTTCGGATAGTCAGGCCGCTATCAAATCCCTGGACTCAGTCTCACTGAATTCTAAAACCGCCCTTGACTTCCGATCATCTCTTATGGAGATGGCAGAGCAGTTCAACCTTCACCTCTGTTGGGTGCCGGGCCACAGAGACGTTCCAGGGAATTGTAGAGCCGATGAACTCGCCAATATTGGAACCACTTTACCTATTCTACCGGAAAGGGGTAGCATAGGTATCCCAATCGCTGCGTGCAAACTAATATTAAAGCTGGATGCTAATAAAAGAACACACCTTAGGTGGACTGTTGGACCAACATGTCTAGCGACCAAACAAATCTGGCCAAAACTGGATCTGTATCGCTCTAAGTATCTGATCCTTCTAAATAAGGAACATCTCAGCGCTATCATAGGTGTCATCACTGGACACTGCCTTATAGGCAAGCACGCAAGAAGGTTTGGCGCCTTTACAAATGATTTCTGCAGAAGCTGCATGGACGAGGACGAGGAGGAGACAACCCTCCACCTACTCTGTACATGTCTCTCCCAGAGAAGAAAACTTCACTTCGGAGCCTTCTTCTACAACGACCTAAACGATCTGAAAAATACAGACGTAAACAGTCTCCTTCGCTTCGTCAGAAGCTCAAACTGGTTCCATCAGTGAGAGGATCATAGATCCACGTGGCATCACAATGGGCCACTAGGTCTAAGTGGGTTGGTTTTATCCAACAGCCACTCTTACCTACCCTACCCATTGTCTTTGAGTTGATCTTTTCTTGGTTGGTGTAAATGTTATTGTTTTGTTGATATGTAGTTGTGGTTTGATTTAATGGTGTGTTTGATGTTGGTGTGTGTTTTGAATGTTGTTCGGCAGCCGGTGCTAAAGTCATGTTGGCTATTTTGAATTGTATGTGAGAAAGTTGACATCGTCTTCGGTTTGGACGATGGTAAATCATTAGCGATTTTTTCCTTAATAACTTCTGCTATCGATTTCTTTGAATTTCGGGATTGGATATGGGGTGTATACAAATGCCCGGACTTGCCGTACTCTTCCTTAGCTTCTTTGATAGGGCAGCGTTTCATAGTTTTTATTACCATTATTGTTTTCTCTTTAACGAAAGCTGGACAGTTACGGTCCTTTGATGAATATGCGGCAGTCATGCTGTTAACGCAATATGTTCGCTTGCATTCTTCTTGATGTGGAGTAATTTCAGCGCAAGTATCGCAGATATTAAGAGTCTCTTTGCAATGGTTCTTAGTGTGTCCGATACGATGGCATTTTTTTGCAGGTCATTGGGTTAGGGTAGTAGGGATCTACCGCTAAAATCTGCCAGCCCATTTTTATTTCTTTAGGTGGCTGTGGTGCATCAAATGAAAGAATTGCGGCTCCTATGGCTTTTAGATTTCCATCCTCGTTTTTTTAACATTTTCCTAACTTCTATAACGCAAAACTTTTTGAGGGAATCCAGGATTTCGTTTTCGGAGAGATCAATGATATTGTAGGAGTATATTCGTCCTTGACAAGAGTTTAGGGATTGGTGATATTTTATTTCTACAGGGATTTGGCCTAGAGATTTGCATTTTGCTAAGCTATCTGCGATTTATTTATTTTTTGTTTACCTGGATTAATACTCGTAAGTCTCCGTTCCTAAGTGCTTTTATGTCCTTATATTGGGTGGTTACGGAATCTATGGCTTCTTCCTATAATGATAGGATTTCGATTTGCGATCAGCGAGAAAAGTCCTGATCTGCTGTGTCTTTATTGAATTTTTTTTTTGTTGGATAAGTGGTTTGCATTGGATCGTTTGCATCCAATGCACCAAACCGGTTTCTACCGTTCACCGCCATAGCTGCGGGAAGCGGAGGGAACACTGTTTGCACTTCTTTACAATTTTTTTTTTTTTTACGTTAAAAGAACGCGAAAAGAAAAGAAAGAAGGACCTCGATGAAATACAGGCTCAGTGTTCTAAGTGGACATTGAAACCGTAGTAGGCGGTCTTACTTCGCGAGTCAGCATATTTTACATCACTGCCAAATACGCATTCACTCAATAACAGAATGTCCGTCGGAAAATACAGCCTCCATGACATATAGCGGCTTCCAACTCGCAGACTTTGCAAAAACCAGACATACAGTGATATGTATCATGACGTTCCCTCACAAAAGACTCCACAAAACAACCTGGCTAACTCCGGATGGTCGAACCGCCGCTTTTGATGGCCGTCACTAGTCAAATACACTGAACATTACCTGGTAGCAGCTCGATTCAGAGCGCCTGGACGAAGAACTCTCCAATATACGAGGGCTATTGCAAGATCAATCTCCGGTGTCGTGTTTCTGCATGTCGCAACCAGTACATTATTCTCTAATATTGGGTCTATAACTTAATTCGTGCGGTTTGCTAAGAGATGTTATTATTCCATTGGAACATGCATTGGAAAACTACTGTCCTTGTATTGGGTCTACAAGTAAGTTTCCAGCGTTTTTTTTTCCAAAATTTGAAGTTTTATTATGAAAACATAGTTACAATGCTTTATTCAAAGTATCGTCCATCGGAAGCTACAACTTTCCCCCATCTTTCTGGCATTTTATGAATTCCGAACCAAAAAAATTTCTCGTCTTTCGAGCCCAAGAACGTATCGAGCCAATTTTTGATTTCCTCTACTGAGCTGAAGCGTATTCCCGTAAGAGCGTTCTGCATCGAACGAAACAAGTGGTAGACAGATGGTGCCAAGTCTGGACTGTAAGGCGGGTGAGGCAGAATTTCCCATCCACTATTCTCCAAATAGTTTTTCACCGAAACCGCAACATGTGGCCGAGCGTTGTCGTGATGAAAAATGACGGACTCATGCCTCGTCTCATATTCTGGCCGTTTTTCTTTTAATGCCCGCTTCAAACGAATTAGTTCGGTTCGATATAATGGTCCTTTGATGGTTTCACCACTCGGAAGCAGTTCGTAGTATACGACACCCTTTTGATCCCACCATATGCAGAGCATGACCTTATTCACGTGAATATTTAGTTTCGGCGTCGATTGGGCGGGCTCGCCGGGCTTTGTATATGATTTTCTGCGTTTAGGATTATCATAATAAATCCATTTTTCATCACCAGTGACAATACGATGCAAAAATGATTTATTTTTATACCGCTGCAGTAACATTTCGGACATGCAAAATCGCCGTTCGACGTCACTTGGCTTCAATTCGTACGGCACCCGGTTTCCAACCTTTTGAATGAATCCCAGTGCTTTTAGGCGCAGGGAAACGGCTTGTTGCGTGACGCCCAATGATGTAGCAAGTTCTTCTTGAATCTGACATGGATCCTCATCCAGCAAAGCGTCCAACTCCTCGTCTTCAAAACTTTTCGGCTTTCCGGGGCTATCTTTGTCTTCAACTCCAAAATCACCACTTTTGAACCGTTTGAACCACTCGCGGCACGTCGATTCACCAATACATTTCACCCCATAAGTTTCCGAAAGCAAACGGTAGGCCTCAGCCGCACTTTTCTTCATATTAACGAATAAAGGCAGCGCTTCCCGCAAATGACGTTTATTTGGCTGGAAACTTGCCATGATTTTGCTCGATAAAATGTACGACACCGATAGAACTGCTCAAATATAACGCTGCAAAGTTGTTGACAGATACAAAACCTACAAATAAAACACATGGGGTCTGACATTTCAGCCCGGGATCCACTGGTGGCGCCATCTCTGACAAACGCTGGAAACTTACTTGTAGACCCAATAATTGTATTAAACAAATTTTTAATGTGTTTGGAGAGAACTGGTAACAAGATTTTAATAAATTTCGAGTGAATATCATCCAAGCCTACGGCATTTGATTTGACAGAAAGAATAGCAATACCTACAGTCGTCTCATCAACACATTGAAAGGAAAAAGATAGTGGTGCTCCTTGATCTGGTTGGCAAAGTCAATTTGTCTATTGGTTGGAGGTGCACTGTTGGTAAACTTTCTATTGAGTTCATTTAAGTCAATATTGCTACATCCTGATTCACTTTTCTTAATGCCAATCTGCCGAATGGATTTCCAAAACTCAGAACTTGACTTATTGGAGTTAAACTTAGCTTGGTAGTACTTACTTTTGTTTTTACGAATTAAGCAGGTAACAGCGTTTTGCACTTGTCGGAATTCATTATGTATATATGGACATTGGTATCTGCGCCATCTAAAGTATAACAAATTTCTTTTTTTAATAAGGTATTCAACTTGTTGGGTGAACCAAGGAATACTAGGTTTTTGTATTCTCCTTTTACAAGAGGTACATGTTTGTCAAATAGATAGTCAAGGTTGTTTTTGAGTGCAGTAACATATATAGTCGACCAATTCAGGTTGTCACAGTCATTGACACATCAATGGACGAATACTAACGAAATTGTACAATCCGTCCGTACAATCCGTAGACGTACCTTGGCTGCAAATAGATAGTGGTCCGGGTCTATGTTGGCCGCTCGGAATGTTCGGACATCTAAAATATTTGAGGAGTACCTTTCGTCGATCGCAACATGATCAATCTGTTTGACAGTTCGCTGATCTGGTGTCTGCCATGTTCCCTTGTGAATATTGAGATGAGGAAACCGCGTGCTTGCTATAGTAACGTTACGTTCCGCGGCGGAATCATTAGCCTAAGTCCGTTTCTAGACGTGGTGTCGTTGCCTTCCAATTTTGTCATTGAAGTCGCCTAGGATCATTTTAACGTCATACATCGGACATTGCTTGTAGGTTTTGTTGAGGAGCTCGTAGAAATTTTCTTTGGTAGTATCGTCCTTTTCCTCTGTTGGGGCGTGAGCGCATATAAGGCTGATGTTAGCGAATTTATCTTTGATACGGATTGTTATAAGGCGTTCACTCACGTGTCGAAAGCTCAAGATGCTTGCCTAAGTCTGCCGCTTATGGCAAACCTGCATCCAAATAAACGCTGCTTACGTTCCCTATAGCAATCAACGCAGTAAACATCACAGTTTTTTTATATTTCTTTTGTCCAGGCCATCGCACTTCCTCGAGGGCGATGATATCTGCTTTATAATAGTCTAGGGCCTCCGCTTATTGTTCGGCTCCACGCGCCCTGTTCAGATCCGAAAGTCGTTGTCCTTTGTTCGTTTTGCAGGGTCATCAACAGTGAATCCGTCTTTATCCGAGGCTATTGGTCGCTTCGTAACAAATAATTTTTTACGTGGTTGGGCAGTTAACCCCGCTTACAACCCCCAACCTGGAGGGCCGGGCCCTTTTTGGGACCCCTAGGACAAACGGAGCCGGACCAAATTCCGCAGCCAGTAACCCGGAATTATAGGAGATCCCTATAGACCTGGTTTAGTGTATTGGTACTCATATGCATCTATACATTTGCTACTCTCTTTAAATGACTAAAACTAATCTCCATTTACTGTCGTCTCCGGCTATGTACCATGTGAGCTTATCAGGCGAAGTGAGTGGGTCGATACACAACAGCCTATGAGTAAAGACGTGATGCGTTAGCTAGCGAGCCGATAACGGAACACAACACCTGGTATTCAGGTGAGGCCACCATTGATTCCGTCCTTGGAATTCGTGCGCTGCCGCCCGTAAACAGGAGAAAGTGCCTAAGTGAGATGGCGTTGCTTATTTGGACAACTTCTTCCAAATGCTTTGCTGTTACGACGAGAGCGATATCGTGCGCAAACCCCACGATTTGGGCTTCGACTGGTAGATCAAAACGATAACGCCATCGTACATTACAGTGGATCAGGCCGCGTCAGGATAATCTCTTGCCAAAAACTGCTATCTTGGTGCCCATCAGTATGTCTTCGAAGGAGGCAGTAGGCCGCCTTTTTATTGTTTCATCTGCGGCCCCCTTAGATGCACGTGGCTGATTGTTCTTTTGCCGCGTCTTGCCCGAAGCCTCTGGCATAATAGCGTTCCTTGCGGGCCCCTCGTAATCTATTCTAGTTACCAATCGGCTTAATTTTCTTTGTAGCGGTTTCATGACAGAACTCTTCACTGCTTCCTCCACTTTTTGAGGTATAGTAGCCTCTTTTGATCGTGAAGCCTTTATGGATGCTTCCGCTATTGTATTTGTTTTGTTTATCATTTCACTCAGGGGTATGTCGGTCCGCTGAACCAGAGGCCGCACTGTCTGCCACAAGTCCATAAAATAGTGACTAAGCGTCCATTTCGCCACGCATCCGTCTGCATATGTTCGACCTTGAATTGGCGATTTACTCTCTTCGCTCGGCTACACTCGCCAGTAAATTGTTGCCAGTGGCCGCAACGAATCGCACTTCCAAGAGCAAACAGTTACGGCACCGAGCAGATGACGGTCCTGACTTTTTCTTTTGGTCTAGCTACGTGGCTTTGGTACTTTTTCAGAGAAATTTTGGTTGCTTTCGGTGAACACATTCTCAAGTAGAGCAGAACTTTTTCTCGAGGGACACACAGGATGCAACACATGAAGACATTCATTTATTTCTATTTCTTCCTAATTACAACGAGATTACACTATGACTAATCACCTGTGGATATCCCAATTCATTGAAATAGCATGGACATGCGTCTTCAGGATACAGGTGGTCATAATTAATTAAAAAAAAAAAAAATCATTACGGAATCATGGCATACTCCTCGGTATGGTCACGCAGTCATAATTTCAATATCGTTAATTAACTAATCCCCAATTAACAACCCTATCATAAAGGATCACCCGTGTCGCATCCCATACAGATACGTACTGCAAACATTCATCCCAAATCCCTGGTCTACTCCCGTTCGGTTGCCATTAGAGAAATTTTTGAAATAATAGAAAAACTTTAATGAAGAGTGGATCTTCTTGTCTTCCACTCCGATCCCTCGTAAGTGTTCCCTAGAAGAAGAAGGATTAAAATTGTTTATCTTTCCGCTCCTGTGAAAAGTCCCTGCGAAGTGTGGTGCCTATCATCTACTCGTATCTATCTATCTATCTGTCTATCTATCAGAGTGTCACAATATAAACTTTCTACGTCTCAGGTAAAACTTTGATTGCTTCTTCTCTCGCAATTAATTTGTCCTTTAATGAAAGGATAGATTAAAAGTCAACCAAGTCTGTCTCTCGAATGTTATGTAGCAGGTATACGTACATATATATTTTAATTTGTCCCTGTGTAGAGGGTGGCTAATTTTAAGAAAATCGGAAAAAGGAGTCGCTTCATCTAATAAGCAGGGTGACACATTGAATAGAAGGATTGCTCGAGATTACGACTTGAAGATACATCCTTTGATGTATCATACTGAAATGACGACTAATTATCTTAGTTTCAATGCTCTTAATAATCAGAAAAGCCTCCTCTTCAATTCGTAGACTGATTTCGAAGCCTTGAGGGTGTTAAGTTCATAATTCCCCTTAATTGAGGTTGTTACGCTTTTCACCTAAGAAACCCTTCAGCACATAACTAAAAACCGAAGAAGGGATGCTTGTTAAAGGGTCTAGCTACCGTACGTTCTTTCTTCTTCGCCCACTTTGGTCAAGTATAATCCCTGAACGGAGCCAATAAGACTCAGAAAAGAATGAGCAAACAAAACAAAAATAAAAACAGAAAAACAGAAAAGGTTATGATTTATTGTATATGGCTTTACCCAAAGTTTGTCTATTTGGTTGTATTGCTTTTAGTTTGTTATTCTACTTCATAAGGGATGAAGGCAAACAATTATAAACAAGCGAGACTACGTGCTTTGATAACTTTCCACAATAAGGACGATTTATTTTTATCCAGCCAAAGGAAAACGAACGAAAAGGACTTTGAGAGGGAAGAAAATACTTTTTTCCAAGTCGAAGAAGGAGAAACAGAAATACGAGTACGGAAACGGATGTGTCGAAAAGATATATCGAAATGTTGAAACTTCTAAGGAACAGTGAGCTGGTTTTGGCTTTAAGTTGTAGAGAAAGGACTTATGCAGCAGGGAGTGAAGACATTTCGAGATAAGTCATCGGTATTAAGGTGAGAAAATTTAATTGAGTTCCTTTATGATGAGGGAGCAATATTGATTTTCTAATTCGTTTATAAGACTTTTTGTTTCGAATATCTTTATCTTTAAGTACTTTTAAGTATTTGAAAATATTGTCATTTTGAAAATTGACGGAAGAGAGAGTCTTCTCGTAGTGGTGCCACCAATGCAATTTCTTGGCATGCTTATCAGCTTTCTTCCAACAGAACATGAAATTAACACTTGAACGTGATATGTATTTGGTTTAAGGAAAACTAAGAAACTTAATAAGACAAACACAACCTTTCGTGGATATGATTTATTACAGAATTCTCGAGTATTGTACAAGTAAATACATTCTAAGTATGAACTAGTGATAACAGTGCATAGTTTATGCAAATAACGTATAGTGTACATGAGATGTAACAATGTAATAAATGATACACAGCATACCCATAATAAAATATACGAGGGCGGGTCAATAATTCCGTGCATTTTTGAATTTCTGACCTCTTTACTGAAACAGCAACACTGCTCCTGTCAACAGGCATTTGTCAGTTGACTCCTGTCAAAATTTAAACTTGCTGCGTCAGTTAGTTTGTGTTTGACAGCTATTTTTATCAGACTACTCACTAATTTGAGGAGAAAATGGAAAAAAGTGAATTTCGTGTGCTTATTAAGCATTATTTCTTGCGAAAAAAAACCATTACCGAGACCAAGGCTAAGCTTGATAAATACTATGGGGACTCTGCACCATCGATTTCAATGGTAAAAAAGTGGTTTACTGAATTTCGTTGTGGCCGTACAAGCACTGAAGATGCCGAACGTCCTGGACGCCCAGTTGAGGTCTCTACACCCGAAACAATCGAAAAAATTCACGATATGGTGTTGGCCGACCGAAGATTGAAAGTGCGAGAGATTGTGGAAGCGTAGGGATCTCGCATGGCTCAGTGGTTTCAATTTTGAATGATCACTTGGGCATGAGAAAGCTTTCCGCAAGATGGGTGCCGCGTTTGCTCACAGTCGACCACAAACGCAATCGTGCAACAACTTCACAGGAAGGTTTGGCGTTGTTTAATCGCAATATGGAGGAGTTTTTGCGCCGTTTTGTAACCGTGGACGAAACATGGATCCATCACAACACACCAGAGAACAAACAACAGTCAAAACAGTGGGTTTCTAAGGGTGAATCGGCGCCAAAGAAGGCCAAGGTGGGTTTGTCAGCCAATAAAGTTATGGCGACTGTTTTTTGGGATGCACGCTGGATAATCCACATTGACTACCTTCAAAAGGGAAGAACAATCAATGGGGAATATTATGCCAACTTATTGGACCGATTCAATGACGATTTGAAAAAAAAACGACCTCATTTGGCCAAGAAAAAAGTTCTTTTCCACCAAGACAATGCAAGGGTGCACACATGTGCAGTTGCCATGGCAAAAATCCATGAATTGGGCTATGAATTGCTCCCTCATCCACCCTATTCTCCAGATTTGGCTCCGAGCGACTACTTCTTGTTCCCAAACCTGAAGAAATGGCTTGGTGGAAAAAGATTTGACTCCAATGATGAAGTCATCTCGTCATTTTGAGGACCTCGACAAATCATTTTTTTTGGAAGGGATAAAAAAATTGGAGAAGCATTGGACAAAGTGTATAGAGCTCAACTGACACTACGTTGAAAAATAAAATTATTTTTTTTTATCAAAAAAATCTGTTTTAATCCAAAAGTCACTGACTTATTGACCCGCCCTCGTACATAATAAGCAAATATTGGGTCTACAAGTAAGTTTCCAGCGTTTGTCAGAGATGGCGCCACCAGTGGATCCCGGGCAGAAATGTCAGACCCCATGTGTCTTATTTGTAGGTTTTGTATCTGTCAACAACTTTGCAGCGTTATATTTGAGCAGTTCTATCGGTGTCATACATTTTATCGAGCAAAATCATGGCAAGCTTCCAGCCAAATAAACGTCATTTGCGGGAAGCGCTACCTTTATTCGTTAATATGAAGAAAAGTGCGGCTGAGGCCTACCGTTTGCTTTCGGAAACTTATGGGGTGGAATGTATTGGTGAATCGACGTGCCGCAAGTGGTTCAAACGGTTCAAAAGTGGTGATTTTGGAGTTGAAGACAAAGATCGCCCCGGAAAGCCGAAAAGTTTTGAAGACGAGGAGTTGGACGCTTTACTGGATGAGGATCTGTGTCAGATTCAAGAAGAACTTGCTGCATCATTGGGCGTCACGCAACAAGCCGTTTCCCTGCGCCTAAAAGCACTGGGATTCATTCAAAAGGTTGGAAACTGGGTGCCATACGAATTGAAGCCAAGAGACGTCGAACGGCGATTTTGCATGTCCGAAATGTTACTGCAGCGGTATAAAAATAAATCGTTTTTGCATCGTATTGTCACTGGTGATGAGAAATGAATTTATTATGATATTCCCAAACGCAGAAAATCGTATACAAAGCCCGGCGAGCCCACCCAATCGACGCTGAAACGAAATATTCACGTGAATAAGGTCATGCTCTGCATATGGTGGGATCAAAAGGGTGTCGTATACTACGAACTGCTTCCGAGTGGTGAAACCATCAAAGGACCATTATATCGAACCCAACTAATTCGTTTGAAGCGGGCATTAAAAGAAAAACGGCCAGAATATGAGACCAGGCATGAGTCCGTCATTTTTCATCACGACAACGCTCGGCCACATGTTGCGGTTTCGGTGAAAAACTCTTTGGAAAATAGTGGATGGGAAATTCTGCCTCACCTGCCTTACAGTCCAGACTTGGCACCATCTGGCTACCACTTGTTTCGTTCGATGCAGAACGCTCTTACGGGAATACGCTTCAGCTCAGTAGAGGAAATCAAAAATTGGCTCGATACGTTCTTGGGCTCGAAAGACGAGAAATTTTTTTGGTTCGGAATTCATAAAATGCCAGAAAGATGGGGGAAAGTTGTAGCTTCCGATGGACGATACTTTGAATAAAGCATTGTAACTATGTTTTTATAATAAAACTTCAAATTTTGGAAAAAAAACGCTGGAAACTTACTTGTAGACCCAATACATAACATCACTTCGCTTTTAAATAATTGTTTTAAATAAAATCGTGTTTAATTAAATTCATTAAGTTATAGTTCTAAGAAATTCAAATGTCTGGTTTTATTATCTTATTAAATTTTTCATATGATAATCTAATTGGTGGACGTCGTGCTCTTTCTGTTCTTCTTGGCATGAGTTCTGTATGTTTATGGTTTTCAACTACAGGCTCTGGTGTATCAGTTTTTGTCTCCAAATTAATTTTTGAATTATCGTCTTGTTGTTTGTCGTATAATACAGGAGGATAAGAAGGCATACTTGTTGGGGTTTTACAAGTTGTTGACTCAGGAGTTTGAATAACTTGTTTTTCTAAGCACGACCGCATTTGATGTTGACGAGCGATTCGGATGTTATTTTCATACTTCAAAAGATATCGATTCCCGCTTATACCTTGAAGAACTGTAGCTTTTCCCCATGTTTTTGAAATTTGCAACCACACCTTCTCTCCAATAGAGTAAATAAATTTTTTGTCCAATTGTTCGTGGCGTGGACTTAAAAAAGGTACTCAGTTGGACACTTTCCTGTTGAAGGACATGGCGAATTTCTGTAAAGGAATAAAAATTCAGCAATGGTAGATTCTACTTCATGTTGTGAATACTGTTTTCCCTCAACAAATTTCTTTTTTTTCACCACCAGTACTAATCTTTGGAGGACTTTTGAGAGCTTCTATTCCTCTGCTTCTCAAGAACCGAATAAAACGATCCGATGTAAATGGTGGACCGTTCTCAGAA
This sequence comes from Volucella zonaria, assembly GCA_963966105.1. Taxonomy (NCBI): domain Eukaryota; kingdom Metazoa; phylum Arthropoda; class Insecta; order Diptera; family Syrphidae; genus Volucella; species Volucella zonaria. The sequence continues at coordinate 179,195,819 of OZ014532.1, read as the reverse complement.
ACTAGTTGCTCTGGTAATCCAAATGTTGAGAACAACTGGTTTAGCTTCAAAATAACAGCATCAGCTGTGGTAGAGGTCATATAATTGACATCTATCCATTTGGATGTAGCATCGACGACCAATAAAAATGTTTTTCCAATGAAGAAAAAAAATCGTTATATATTCGAACCCAAGCTTTTTCTAATTTTGGCCAACCTAAAAAAGACTTTTCGTGGTTGTTGGTGTTCCTTTCTCTTTGGCAAGGGGTAGATTCTGTGCATATTTCTGAGATGTTCTCATCAATTTTGGGCCACCAGCAGATTGATCTAGCTAAAAGTTTCATTTTCACAATTCCAGGGTGCTCTTGAAGTAACAGCTCTAGGATTTCAGAACGTAGAGACGTTGGAACAAGGACTCGAATTCCATATTTTTTTTTTTTATAATTAGCGCGCGCTCAAGGGGTTTTGTACCCTTAAAATGTTTGTACACAGCCCGGGCGAAGGAAATTTAGGGAGGAAGAAAAGACAGGTACCGATGTACATTGTTTTTAAATGTTTGCAAGTTATAACGACCAGGAAACACAGAGATCGGCAGGGCATTCCATAAGCGAGTTGTACGGCTTAGGAAAGAATCACGATATTTTAGAGTACGACCGAAAATGGGCTTGAGGGTATACTGATGAACATTCATAGCGAGACAGGTGTTACGGTTGAAAGTTTGAATGGGCGGAATGCTACTGGCGATTTCAATGGAGCACTGGTGGTGGAAATAGCGATAAAACAAAGTGAGACAGGAGACATTACGTCGGTGTTCGAGGGTGTCAATTGATTGACTGATATTAGTATCACCTATGAGTTTTATCGCACGGTTTTGAATCCTATCTAGCAGGTGCAGAGATGTTTTAGGAGCGCCTGACCAGATGTGGACATTGTACTCCAATTTTGGGGATGAATGCCTTATATATTGAGGCCAGATCAGAGGGGGTAAAATATTTCTTACATCGCTTGAGAAAACCTAGACATTTCGCAGCATTTTTGACGACATCGAATATATGGTCATTCCAACGTAAGTTGTCACTGACACACATACCGAGAATGGAAAGTTTATCGGTTTCGACGATGCAAGTGTCATCCATGGATAATGGCTGGGTATTTGAATTTCGCTTTAATGACAGCAGGCAACATTGAGTTTTGGAAGCATTAAATTTCACTCGGTTGATAGTTCCCCACTTGGTTAAGCTGTTAATATCGGAATTTAATGAGCTTAGCATACGCTGCCGTTCCCGTTCTACAGCCGAAGAGCAGGGACGTGAGTCCGGGAACTAATATGAAAAGCAGAGATTACTGTGGTCAGCAAAGGAGTATATTGGATTAGAAGTAGCAGACAAGAGATCGTTGATGAGAATTAAAAAGAGTGTCGGACACAGAACGGAGCCCTGAGGCACACCGGCATTTATTTTATGAATATCAGACTTGAAACCATCCAAAACAACTTGAATTGAACGTTCCGAAAGGTAATTTCTAATCCATTGAAGAAGAGAGTCATCGATCCCAAATGCAAGCATTTTTGACATAAGAGCCTGATGCCAAACTCTGTCAAATGCCTTAGAAATATCAAGTGCAGCTATCTTGCTTTCGCCAGATTGATGTACGCTTTGGTTCCACTTTTCGGTGGGACATGCCATCAAATCATCAGTGGACCTGTTGCTACGAAAACCATATTGCAGGTCATTGAGAAGTTTTCGTGTTTCGAGATATTTCATGAGCTGACGGTTTATCAGCGTTTCCATGACCTTGGAAAGAAGGGACGTAAGTGCAATGGGTCTGTAGGAGGATAGAGAAGAAGATTCGCCTTTTTTAGGGACGGGCTGGGCAAATGCTGTTTTCTTTCTGCTCGGAAAGAGTCCTAAAGAGTAGGACTGATGAAAAAGCTTACTCAGTGGTTTTGCCAGCGTGGAAGAACACCTCTTCAGAAGAAGGGGAGATATACCATCTGGACCAGCGGATTTATGCATGTTGAGATCTTTAAGTACTCTTGCTACTACACGAGTGCGAAAGTAGATTCGTCCGATTGTAGATTCGACGCACTCAAGTGTAGGCGGGGACAAAGCACAATCTGGAAGTGTTGAGCTAGCCGCAGAGTATGCAGCAAGAAGATTGGCCTTGTAAAAAGAGCTGACAGCTGGAATGTCATTGTAAATGAGCGTTGGGATGGAGGATGAGGCAGAATTTCTAATGTTTTTGACGAATGACCAAAAATTTTCACTGCCTTTGGGACATTGCAGTATTTTGTGCCTCAGTTTTTGGTCGTATAGAAATTTCACACGCTTGAGAAAGACGTTGCAGTCATTTCTGGCTCGTTTGAACTTTTTTCGGTTTTCCTCCGTCGGGTTGGTCTTGTAGGACCGAAAAAACAATTCTCTAACCCTGACAGCCTCTTTACAGCTCGAGTCATGCCATGCCTTTTCTTTTGGTTTGATACTCTTCATCCGATGAATAAAGCATCTCATTCCAAAGAGAATAGTTTCTGTGATCGTGTCAGCAGCGGCATCCACGTCGTTATCGAGGAAACATAACGACCAGTTAAAATTCCTAAAGAAGCTGTTAAGGCCGCTCCAGTTGGCTTTCTCGTATTGCCATACTTTTCTTTTAGGGATCTCTTCTCTAACTGTGTGGTCGGTGTACGAGAATTTAGCTGATATGACACAATGGTCCGACGAGCCCAGAGGGGAGAGCACATCAACGGTGTACTTATCAGGGTGAGAAGTTAGAAACGAGTCCAGGGTGTTGGCGGTATGACTGTCAACGTCTGGTATTCGTGTGGGCTCATTTACAAGCTGGGTTAAGTTATTTTCCGCAGCGAAGATCCCAACACACCGTCCTTCGGGTGTTGTCTGTCCAGAATGTCGAAGCCATTGTGTATATTGTGTATATTGCCGATGCCAATTTCAGTATGAGGATACAGGGATACAATTCTTTGAATAGCGTCAGACAGCGCATCAAACTTGTTAAAAGTCGAATTGCTGTCCAGTTTGGGGCTTCTGTAAATAAAGTAGTAGTGGATAATTTTCTTACGGAGATGGAATTTTAACCACATGAAATTGAATTCCGGATTGGAACAGGGACTACATTGTGGTGGAGTTTGTTCTAAGGCGAGACCGCGGTGAGAGAAGAATAATGGCACTAGTTCGTAGCCAGGTAGCTTCAGATCAGAATGATCTGAGAGATGTGGACGGGGATCTACCTGTGTTTCACTAAGTGCCAAAACAGCTGGTCTGTATTTGCAGACGTGGACGTACGCAGAAAAGTGATTACTTTTTAGCCCGCGTAAATTGGCAATGTCTACTCTGAGTTCCCCAGTCATTACAACCTAACAAACACAAAAAACACAAACACCGACGATACTAAGCAAGGCTGCGAAGTGAGAACTCTGACGTTGGTTTACCGAATCAAATTGCTATAGGTGTTATGCCCTTACAACAATATGAAGCAGTGCACCAATAAAATTTTCACTCACAACCCGCTATCCATCAGTTGTTTGTATACTCAGTCACTGCCCGTACCGTATGATAAATACAGTAACGGCAGTGGCCGAGTGCAAGCAACAGTACAAACGACCAGTAGCGGGAGAGGTGGGATACCCGCACTGTGTGATATTTTTGCTTTGCACTGCACTGTAATGGGGTTTTGTTGTTTTTTTTTTTGTGTGCAGCACATAAGAGATTACGAGTGCAGAAAGACGTCTGCACTCGTCGATGGTCGCGACATAGCATCTGGACCTGACATTTCCTGACCTTTCTTATACCTTATCTCACAGTCAAAACCCGACAATAACAAGGACCATCTCTGAAGGCGACTTGCTGCAGTGACTATTATTCCTTTTCTGACATCAAAGATTATTTTCAACGGCTGATGATCTGTGTAAAGGATAAACTTTTTTCAAACCAAATATTTGTGAAATTTGCGTATGCCAAAAATGATATCTTTTTCTACTTGAGAGTAGTTTTTCTCCGCTGAATTTAAAGTTGCAGACGCAAAAACTATAGGACATTCTTTGCCTTTTCTTATTTGACTAAGTATAGCCCCTACACCTTCCTTACTAGCATCACAAGATAGAATTAGCTGCTCAGAAGGATTGTTATGTTGCAAAAGTGTTTCTTCGCTCAGAACTTCTTTACTTTTTTCGAAAGCATCCTGACAAGAAGAATCCCAGACAAAAGCTGTTCCACAGCTCGTGAGCTTATACAGTGGCGCTAACAAGGACGACTGCATTGGAACGAATTTTCTATAATAATTTAGAAGTCCTAAATACGACTTAAGTTGGGTGATATTTTCAGGAACTGGTGCATTCCTAATGGCTTCTATTTTACTTGGACTTGACTTTATACCCGCCTTCGTAATTAAATGACCTAGGTATTCAACTTCCGTTTTGAAAAATTAGCATTTGTTAAAATTGATTTTGACATTATATTTCTCAAAGGCTGATAGGATATAGCATAGCGAATCGGTCCCTCTTAAAATTTCATCCACTGTCTTTTGAAAAATACATGGTGCACTCTTCAGGCCATATGTTAACCTATTATATCGCATTAAGCCTAGATGGGTATTTACTGTAAAAATTTCTTGTGATTCTGGTGCTATATCCAGCTGCTGAAACGCTCCAGTAAGATCAAGAACGCAGAATACTGCGCCTTTCTCCAAAGATGCTAACATATCATCCACATTTGGAATTGGATAATGCTCCATATCAGTGACTTTGTTCAAAGAAACCTTAAAATCTGCACACAGACGTATATCCCCTGGCCCATTTGCTGAACTTTACTGGGGTGAGTATACCATTTACCTGAAGACGATGAAGCTCACATTCTACTTTGTTCCCAAGGGAATAAGGAACTGGATATGCTTTACAAAAAATTAGCAATGCATTTTCCTTCAATGCTACTGATGCTGTGTAACCTTTAATTATAGTAGACTCTTTTGAAAATACTGACGAATACGTATTTCGTAAATTTTCTACGACTTTATCAACTAAGACCGATGGCTGTTCTATAAGATTTACTTGTATTAATGGCTGACTAAAAAATTCTCTCCAACTAGGAAAAAATACGTCTAACCATTTCCTTTCGATTAAAGTTACAAATGACCGTTGACTTTCTACTACCACCAGATCCAAAACTTTTGACATTTTTCCCCAAGAATTTTTATATTCTCTCCTGTCACAGAACTCAATTTTCCTATAAATTTCTTTAAATTACTTTTATCAAAATTTGTCTCAAATATGTGACTTGACATGACTGTAGCACAAGCTCCTATGTCGATTTCCACCTCAAAAGAACGACCATCTATCCTAATTCTCAACAACAAGGAACTTGTTTTGCTGACCCTTAAGCTCTCCACACTAGGTGCAATTGTTGTATCAGAAATAATTGGAACTTGCTTACCAGGTTGACTGTCAATCGTATTAATATAGTCAAGTGTGTCTTCTGTATACTCCTTAGACGATTCCGTAATATCTTCGACTTTCTTCACATTTCTTGAAGTTTTCCCTTTATAAGACACTAAGCATACCCATAATAAGCAAATACATAACATGTTTTGGAACCGATAGGTTACAGTGGTCCTCGTTGAAATACACCCGGTTTTAAATCCATTGTGATACCACTGGGAAAGCGTGGAAAGATCGGTAAACTACGTAGAGCGGGATACGGACTGCGCTCTGATGCATGCCAATGCAGAGCAGGCGCAGGGGACATGCACCACAGATATCTTTTCCTTTTCATCTCATCACCTTCTCCAGGAATCGTTGTGAGAACTAACTAATCGCTGTGCACGTTTTTTAATGGCATAGTGTCCCATAATTAGATTTGTGAATTTTGAAATACACATATCCCCTGCGGAGCTCTCCAGATCGCCTTTGATCGAATTTTAGCAATATTAGTCTTGATGTCTCGCTGTTGTCTCGATAAGTCTTCCTATGACTGACTGCCCTTAGAGAGTGAGTCATTTATTTGGCTTAGGACATTGATGGTTTGATTTTGTTAAGATGCCTACTATCCATTCCTAGGGATTCGAAATTCTTAGGACATCCGAGGGTTCCAAAACCCAACTGAGGGATTAATGAGACTGACTGAAATATTGCAGAGAGAATACAATTGCGTCAACGCTTTCGACTATCTTAGCGCCGTCTGTGAAGTTGAAAGCACAACTGTGCTTTTATGAAATACAACTATCAATGCAAGCCCAAATGCAGATGTCTAACAAATTATGACCAGGGACTCACATACGACTCAGTCATTTCATCTTTCCGACTGCATTTTTTTTTTTTTGTTTTAAGTAGCGCGCGCTCAAGGGGTTAAGGTACCCTTAAAATGTTTGCACACAGCGCGGGCGAAGGAAACTTAGGGAGGAAGGAACGAGAGGTACCGATGTAAAGGAAGTTTTTTTTAAAGGTTCGATTTTAAACTGGCAACACTCTTTCTACAGATTGTCAATTTGAGTGCTGAAAGCTGATTTGTGGTTAGTACATCTTGCGGCATATATTTTAGCGCCAGAACAACGCGTGGAAATTGTGCAAACTTATTTTGAAAACCATGGTTCGGTTCGCAAAACTTATCGTGCACTACGTCCATTTTACGGTCGACATAATCGTCCATTTGAGCAAGTTATTTGGAACACGATGAATCGTTTTTGCACCACGTACACTCTAGTGGACCGCCAAAGGCGACAAACAGTGCGAACAGAAGGAGTTATGGACCTTGCGGAGCGCAGTGTTGAGGAGAATCCGAATGAGTCGATTCGCCATCGTGCACAGCAATTGGAGGTATGCCCATCTGCTTTGTGGAAGATTTTACGGAAAGAATTTGGCTTAAAAGCTTATAAGATGCAGTTTGTGCAAGAGTTGGAACCGCGTGACCACTATACGCGTCGTAGATTCGGTGAATGGGCCGAAAAAATGATTCAGCTTGACCCTCACTTTCAACGCAAAATTTTATTCTCCGATGAGGCCCATTTTTGGTTAAATGGATATGTAAGCAAGCAGAATTGCAGAATTTGATGTGGAGAAAACCCAGAAGCCTTTGTCGAGACGCCTTTACAACGATGAAAACTCACTATTTGGTTTGCCTTATGTGCTGGTGGAATCATCGGCCCACATTTCTTTAACGACGATGCTGGCCAGAATATTACCGTCAATGGAGAGCGGTAAAGAAATATGATTTAGAACTTGTTCATTCCTCAGTTGAATGGCATTGACGTGACAGAGCTTTGGTTTCAACAAGATAGCGCAACATGGCACACGACGCGCGACACCATCAATTTATTGCGGGAAATATTCGCTGAGCGCATTATTTCGCGTAATGGACCCGTGAACTGGCCTCCACAATCCTGTGGTCTCACTAGTCTATGCCGATAAACCAGAGACGTTGAACAATTTGAAGTCAACATTCGCCGTGTTATTGCTGATATACGGCTCTAGTTGCTCGAAATAGTTGTCGAAAATTGGACTTCACGATTGGCCTTCAATCGAGCTACCCGATGTCATATTCAAACACTAATGGCATACAATTATCTATTAAATAAAGCTTATATCATAGACATTAACATTATCTTCAATTATTTTATTTCATATTGAATTTGTATAACTTTAAAACAAACACCCTTTACAAAACATTGGTCTTAAATGTTTGCAAGTTATAACGACTAGAGAGCTGGGCAGGGCATTCCACAAGCGAGTTGTTCATCTTTGGAAAGAATCACGATATTTCAGAGTACGTCGGAAAGTGGGTTTGAGGGTATACTGATGAGCATTCATAGCGAGACGGGTGTTATGATTGAAGGTTTGAAGTGGCGGAATGCTACTGACGATTTTTATGGAGCACTGATGGTGGAAATAGCGATAAAACAGAGTAAGACACGAGACCTTACGTCGGTGTTCGAAGGTGTCCATTGTTTGAGTGATATTAGTATCACCTATGAGTTTTATCGCACTTATGCACAGGCATGTTTTCCTTTGTACTTTGCCTAGTTTTCTGCGTATTTTGCTGCATTGTCTAATGCCATCCACCAGACAACCACCCCATAGGTGAGTATCGATCTTATAGCCAAGACGCATAGCCAGTATGTAATTCGAGGTTGAAGCTACTATTTGTCCCTAATGGCTTTTTTGCAAGAGAGTAAAGCTAATTTAGCTTTCTTTACTGTTTCTTGAATATTCTTGAATATTCTTCAGTTTAGTTATCTGTCAAAAATAAGAAAAGACTGGGCTGGTACCCTTGATTGAGTCAGGGTCTATGACTGGAATTTTATTTTTCCTGGAAAAGAGGACAAGATCATCTGGTTAATCTGCAAAAATTCCGTTGTAAAAGTTCTTGAATGGTGTTGGGATGCCTTCCCAAGACGACTATAGCAACATCATCTGAATAGCCAACCACCTGGCTACGGGTAGGCAACCACTACCCACGATTCCGGGTATATCAGCAGTTCATTGACCCCTAAGCTCCTGAGAACAGATGACAGGACACCGCCTTGCGACGTACTTCTGCTGACACATCTTTTAGCAAAAGCCCAACTCAGTTTAAAGTTGTTAAAGGCTCAATCTATGTCAAGGAAGGCGGCCACTGTGTACTCTCTATAATGTAGGAATTATTTGACGTGGCTGGCTAGTATATGTAGACCCGTTTCCAATGACTTTCCTTTACAGTAGGCCATGTTGAGCCGTAGACGAAAGTCGTGGATCAATTCTAGATCGTATATAGATATCAATCAGTCGTCCTAGAGTACTCAGAAGGAAAGATGATAGACTTATAAGTCCGAGGTCCTTTGAGACCACTTCCGACTTTGGGAATGTTAAATTCTCTCCATGACATGACAATGTGGGCTCCTCGTGATAGTCTCTATCGTTGACAGGGTGATATCTGACATTTGTAGCTCGGCAGGTATTCTATCGTTTGGCTCAGCAGACTTGTATAGTTTGAAGCTAAGCAGCGCCTAAAACAGATTGTCTCTTATAAGCAGGCCGTGAATTTTAGTCCCGGTTGCAGAAGTGCTACTAAGGTTATCACTACCCGTGAATAAGCAGCCATCTGGAAAGTGGGGTCCTGTTGCAGGTTGAGTGACTTAGTACTTGAGGTCGCCCAAGAGTTATCGGTTTTTTTTGAATAGCTAGGCGTGGTAGGGTTGGTGGACTAGTTCTTAGTATGAAAGGGCAACTCGGCTACAAATTGCTCCTGCCACATTGAAATTTCAAATATTTCCACACTCTGTATTTGGAAGTATCTCTTGCAAGATGGCTAACAACCGATTGACTTTGTAGACAAGTGGAAAAAGCCATGAGATTCTAAAAAAATGTTTGTTGAAAACTTGGAGGAAGTTCAAAATGCTTCACATTTCAAATGCTCAGCTTTTCCACCCACGAGAACCAATTCTAAGAGACTGCTTGCTTAGGGAACTTTCAGTCATCGTAAAATTGACTACCACAGGAACGAATTCAAAAATCAGAGAGTTCAACAGTAGTAAGGGAATTAAGATGGCAATGTAACCTCTTTTTTTCAAATGAAGTCAACCCTTAACGTACTGAAAAACATTTTTTTATGACTCTTTATTGAGTTCCATTTTGAAATGTATGTTTGTCCCATTAGACCCACTTCCGGTCTGTCCAGACATAAGTAAATTTAAATTGACAAAATTCCCAAACATATACCAGGACATGCCTATAAAATGTTCCCGCCTTTCATCCGTTTTAATTTCGAACCGTCAACCCAAACCATTCCAAGTAGATATCACTACTTCCCACTCCTAGATCTCAGATCTCTTTGAGGATATATCTCGAAAATCGTCACACAAAACCGTCCAAATACCCTCAGACAGACAGGACTATTACTACCCGAAATAGTTTTCGTTTTTAATTACTATACACTTGGACGTAGCTTAGCTCAGCTTATCCCCTTCTTTATAATTAATTCTTCGGAGAAAGGCCACAAAAAGGCCAAGTCCTTGCCAACTTTGCGGTGTGAATATGATATCCTCCATTATTACAATCTTTTCCACAAAATCCGATTCCATGCATCCTCAACAAAATCATTTATTCTCTCCCAAAAATTAATAACGCTCCGACCGTCAGTAAGTTTCAACCCCACCGCCACCAACCAACCAACCAACCAACCAACCAACCAACCAACCACCGACCGCCATCCCCCAAATACCCTCGATGGCCTTTTTCTCCAAAGGGAGAAAACAAACAAGCAGTAAGGAGCAACGAAAAAATTTGCATTTCCATTTGAGATCCTGTTCCTGGTTTTTGTCGACGAAGGCCTTTCTTCCAGAAAAAGGTTTAACTTCGACAGCCGACCATATCTCATCAAGGAAGAGGATATTTCATGAGGCTGTCGACGGGTTAAAAACAACAAGAGCCATCCCTGACCGCCTGATGCTATTATGACTGTGGCAAAGCAAAAGTAGAACTAGAAGTCCTTCACCTCCCTGCAAATGACTCAAGTTCGAATGAGTATTACCCTCGCAACGAAGAATGCCAAAGAATGCGAAATTAATTAAAATGTTTCCATCCTGAAACTCGAAACCTCCGACAAAGACCAGAAGAAAAATCGTTCATGTCCTGTCCAGTTATTCTTGGATTCTGGCCAAATATTTGCTCAACTTAAGTCGTTACATTCAAACCCTATTCAAATGGCGGAGGCAACATTTTGTAAATGTCAAACGTTTCGCAATGGTACGGACTCGAACCGTCGCTCATCGTCGTTGTACTCCTGAAACATATGGACAATGTCATCTCAGTCGATGACGGTAAGTAGTTTTGGCAATCCCACAAGGATAATCAAGTTCCCAGATACGACCAACACATATGCGAACTAGTTCTTGACACTTTTTTTCTTTCTGTGCTGGCCCATTTTATCATTATGAGGCTTTGCTCCCAATCGGAAGGAGATTGTGACCTTCATCGAGAATAGAGATTGCTTGTTGAGGAAGAGATCTTTTTTTCCAATTTCTCAAATTTAACCTTCGGATGGAGGCGCTCCAACCCCTTAGCAGATGAGGAAATATTGACTAGGGCATGGTACACATTGTTCGTTCTTAAGTCGTTTCATTGGAATTGATGAAGTGGAAGGACATAACAACGGTTCAATGGCACGGCATAAGAGTAATTGTTTGGTTAAGGTTTTGCCCATATGTGTTTGTATTCAGGGTGTAGGCGGCTGCTATTCGTATTCGTATTCGTACGTACCCGTGCGAAGAGAGCAAATCGGATTAGATAAATGAAGTCAGTTAAAGAGGTTGTTTGGGTTATTTATACCATATGTTACGTTCCTCAAATTCAGGGGAACAGATGAAGCTGTAGAATGGCATTGTCTAGAAAATAAGATGAAAAATGGGCCAGGAAGAGGGAAGGAGGAAGAGGAAGAGGCTTTAAGATCTCTACGAGTATGTGTCTTGGTCTACAAATTTTGTGCATTTCAATGTACTCGTACTTTAATCTACCAGTTGCTCTGAAGGACTTTTGTTCACCAGAGTACTAAAGGCTGATCAACGTCGCTTTTATTGACTTTCCTTCCTCTGCTGAACTTATGGTAATCACCATACCATGCCGAAACTCATCCAAATGAAAGTTCCAGCCTAGTAAACAGCTCTGTAATTGGATATCAAGTGAGCCCTAAATAAGCTAACCCTTTCCAGATCGAACATTTTTTTAATAATTCGTGCAGCCATTATTGAGCTTTGAGGCTGGTTTTAAACCACCATGAACAGACGCATCTATTTAGCTTAAGGTTGGACAATGCCAAATTGAATATTTCACAGCACCTGATTGACGATCTGAAGAACATTTAACCCTCGCGCATATCATCTGACAAAGTACTCCAACTAGCTAAACTCATACCCCCAAAGCAGCCTAGAATTCTTATGACGGATATGTGCATTCCTAACCGTGGGTCACTCGGAGAGCGAATCGTTACCATGGGCCTATGCAACAGAATTCTTAAGTGCTTGACTCTGATGTTCCCAGTAAACTGCAACCAAGTGACCTAGCCCCAAACCAACCTGCCTACACAAAAGGAAAAAGCACGGAAGCGGTGCTGCAAGAAATTGTCACTACCTCAAGGACGGCCCCTAATTGTCAATGGAATACTTCCGAACCCAAGTAGGGAGGCAATATAAGTCACCGATAAGCGGATGATCTGATTCTCATTATCGCCAGCAAGTGGCAATAGTTGGAAGCACGGTGTTGAGGGTCACTACCACAAGGAGCGGCCCTTATTGTCAACAAAATACTTCTGAACCCAAGAAGGGGGAAATAGAAGTTACGTTTACGCGGATGATCTGATTCTTATGACCGCCAGCATGTTGCAACGCTAGGAAACACGGATTTTAGGGTCACTACCTCACGGGGGAAGTCCTAATTGTCAACGTAATACTTCTGAACCCATGAAGGGAGGAAATAGAGGTCAGCGCTTACGCGGATGATCGGGTTCTTATGGCCGCCAGCAAGTGGCAACACTAGGAATCACCGTTTTGAGGGTCACCATCTCAAGCAGGGACCCTAATTGTCAACGAAATACTTCTGAACCCAAGAAGGGAGGTAATAGAAGTCACCGCTAACGCGGACGATCTGCTTCTTTCTTATGACCACCAGCATCTTGCAACGCTAGGAAGCACGGACTTTAGGATCACTACTTCAAGGGGGAACGTCTCTTGGTTTTTAACGTAAACCGCCTGTCATGTAGACCTATGTTTACGGGATACTCATACATCCATGGGAGCTAGGATACGCCTTGCCATCGCTCTCCGTCAATCCTTTGATACCAATTCGTAACTGTGTTGGAGGCACAAGTTCCACCCTTGGTATGAGTCGAGGCCGACCTAAAACCTCTTACTGTTCTTAGGGTCACAGCACCCAGTACTTATTTGCAACTCTACAATGGGTTAGTCCATTTCCCGCGATTTGGGTTTAAACCACAGCCACCATGACGCTCCTACAAGGGAGCCTACCTCAAAAAGTCAGGCCCGGACCGAAAGCCGGGGAGCTCCTGACTTCCATGGTACCGTAATTTAAGTCCTGATATGAATTACCGATGGTCCAGCCGCCAACAAGACCTATGACCGGCAACTTGTTACTGGTCAAATCGTAGCAACCTTCAGAGGCGTTATCTGAAGATGTTTACGATAAGACCAGTAATATGCTCTGCCCCCGCTTTTTATTAGACAACGTCATTGATGGGCGAAGCCTTGATAATTGAGCGGAGGCCCAGTTTCAAGGGGGCAGTCCTAATTGTCAACGTAATACTTCTAAACCCACGAAGGGAGAAAATAGAAGTCACCACTTACGCGGATGATCTTGTTCTTATGGCCGCCATCAAGTTCCTTCCTACAATCCATGAAATTCTAAATTATGCCCTTAGAACCTTCGGTAGATGGACTGAGGGCTGGTAATCAACCCGGAAAAGCAAAGTTTGTCCGAAATCTTCCTAGTCTGGAAGTTGGTATACATGCGCCAGGCCGGTATCACCGTTTAACGCGTACCGTTCACTGTCGACGCATTTCCTTCCTTCTCCATTAATAAAAACGGGGACGAAAATTACCTGAAGAACTTTTCTGTTGAAGCGCCCGAGAGCCGTAAAGCAGAAGAGGGATGATCAGGGTATTGTATAAGATCTTTTTAATTGCACAAGAGAGACTTTTTCTACTCAATTGCTGTCTAATCTCAGGGAAGCAGCGCTAAGCAAGTGTGATTCTTCGCATGATTTCTACTCTGATATCGTTGCCGGAGTTGGTACCGAAACCGAAGTAGTCTCTCAACACCTCAAACTTGTAGCTGCCTATCGTGATGTTCTCTCCTGGGCTTGAATGTTGTGTGTTCCTGTTTGTTGACAGCATATACTTTGTGTTTCCTTCAATGGCGGCTAAAGCCATCTTTGCTGATTATGCTTCAATAATCGCAAACGCTCCATTGAGAGCTCTCTGTGTTCTTCAAGTTTTGTCGGTGTCGTTTGCATGTGCAGACCTTTGAATGATGGTGTCTCTGCAGTTGACTTGTGAGCTCCGCATAATTCTTTCAAGAACATAACATCGCATGTGTTTAAGTTCTTTTCTGACAGCGTCATCCTGGATTATCGAATGAACTTGAAAAGGAAGCCAGATCTATACATCCGCTGTTTTTCCAAGTTGGCCTATCTGCATTCACCATGGAATCAGAGGTTTTTTGTTGGGGTGGTTGAAACCCAATACATCAGAGAGCGGCTTTCCTGATTGCTCTTTAATGGTGATGCCACGTCTTCTACGTTCGATGGCGGTAGCAACAGATTCCTCGAGAGGTTAAGGAAAACTCGATTGGAAAAGGCGGCCCAGGCAGTCTCTTTTAGCCATATGACGATGAATTTCCTCACAATGGTTCGCTGGCTTTGGCCTTTGTGCGACAGATATCCGCATCCATATCTTGGCTACACCGAGGTAATAGTCCGAGTCGATGTTACCTTCTCAGAACGATCGGACATCATAAAAGCTGGATCGCAATATGATCAATTTCATTGACGGTTTGTAAATCAGGAGTCAGTCAAGTCCTGGCTATGGCTGCATTATGCCTCACTCCGAAAACAATAAGCAAGTGTCCGTTTCCTGGGGTGATTACGTACAAGCTGTCCTTTCTCACTGTATTACCAAAGGTGCCTAGCTTGTTTTTTCGGGAAGTTCGTGGAAGCAGTCTTTGGTAAGGACGTCCTAATGACAAGGACCTGGTATACCTGGGTGAACTCGAAGAAGAAACCGTCAGACGTTGGGCTTGTCATCGACGAAGGGAAAACCAATGTGCTTCGTACATGTTCATATCAAGGCAATGCCCTACTCCTTAGATGTATCCCTTCCATGTATCTTTTATATCCCCTCAAAAACCAGTCATTGTTCATCACCAAAACCTACACCATCAAAAATTGCCAGATCCACGTTAAAAAACAAATCCCATCTAACATTCCAACACCTTGTTGCAAGCACTTCTGTATAATACTTGCGAGCACTCTTGGGAAACACTTTTCTCCTTCCTGCGACATTAACGCCCCAAGGGTAACATGACATCTCATGTTTATAAAGCTTTCCCTTCCGTTGACTTAGTTTTACCTGGAAGTATTCATATGCAAGGCGGTGCGAGCACGAGGAATACTACAAAACGGAAGTCAGTCGCTAAAGGGCTTTTTAAAAATGCAATTTCCTTTTCCAACTACGAGAGGGAGAGAATAAGAGGGCTGCCGACTGAAACAGTAATGAAAGTGCAGTGTTTAGCTTACCCGACCGCTACTGACACCGTCAGTATTCCACTATTACCACCATCACTACCGCCACCTTCCGGCTAGAGGGGGAAACCCTCAGTTACGAACTCTATTGCCTTAAAGGTAATTCGTTTGTTGGCCAGGAATGGTAATACTTGGATAGCAGCACTCCAGGAATCTTTTGTTCTTCGACTACAAAACGGTAAATATGAAGTGAACCTGGTTTTCCTCGAGCTGTCTATGGAGGAGGACCACAGCTACAGGAGCGAACTAGAGACGAATAGAGGGCGAACGGCAAAGCAATAGAGGAAGTAGTGGTAATAGAGGAAGAATCATGTTGCAGAAGTGTTCTTGCAGCAAATTAATAGCCACCTAGTTTTTAATGTTGGACAGAAGTATGGCCGGGCTGGTTAGCGGTAAGATAAAGAGTTTCCTTTTTTTGTTTTTCTTGCTGTTGCAGTGTGGTAGGGGGTTTCTTTTCTTATTTGTGCCGCATTCACCCAAGAGGGTGATTATGAAATTGTGCTCGTTTTTTTTGTCCCTTGTTGCTTTTGTTGCAATCCTGTTCGCGGTTTTAATTATACGTGTGTCTGAGGAGAAGTCGTTAACATTCGCGCTGCCATAACTTAAATAATTGGTTGGCGTTACTTGTAACGAAATATGAGGATTCCTTTTTCATTTTTTCATGCCGACTGAGTCAGCGAAAAGGAGTTGAAAGAACAGACAAGGGGAATAAAATATTAGTTACAAAATGGGGGAAGTGGAAATGTATAGGTATAAGGGGAGAGTCTTAAAAGATAAGGTGTAGAGGAAGTTTTTCTAGTGAATCTTAGCACCGAGTCTCCACCTGCCATCACTCCTGATAGATATAGAAAGCAGATGTCAAAGCAACTGTCAAATTTTATTCGGTGGCATTTTATGTCTTACTATTTCATTAATCTTGTCGATGCCTTGCTGTAAGGAACTTCGGCGCATTCTTGCATTAAGAGCTTTAAAACATTTAAAGGAAGCCGAAGCCGTTTCTAGAAAAGAGGGCACTTCATAGTATTGGAGCTCGTTTGTTAAGAGATTTTGTAGAATTGAAAATTTGAAGACATTCTTGCATTTGTAGGACAAAATATGTGTTTTTATTTTAATATTTTACTTCAATATTTTTCATAGATCGGACCGCGAAACAGGATACCGTGATGGTATATGCGGCAACCTCCAGAGTGCGCCTTGCCGTAACTTTAAGGAACATAAAATATATTGCTTTAGGCGACCGACTCATATATGTACTCGTATGTAGTAGACCTTTGGAGTTTTTAGTTAATATTTCAGGGAAAATAAAAAGTAAATTTGTGCCGCAAGTTCTAAATGCAATTTCTGACGCTCTTCAAAGTGAATACTTAAAGGCATGAGTATTTGTTCCTTTTATTTTGAGGCAATGTTGTAAAGGGTGTTTTTTTTAGAGCTACACAAATTCAATGTGAAATAAAACACTTGAAGCTAATGTTAATGTATATGATATAAACTTTATTTAATACATAGTTTTAAGCCATTAATGCATGAATATGATAATGGGCATATGCGTGCCCTGGCTAGCTTGAATGATGCGCAATCGTGAAGTCCAATTTTCGACAACTTTATCGAGCAACTGGGGCCGTATATCAGCAATAATACGGCGAAAGCTGACTTCCAAATCGTCCAACGCCTCTGGTTTGTCGACATAGACTAGTGACTTCAAATACCCCCAAAGAAAGTAATCTAAAGGTGTGGGAGCACAGGATCGTGTGTGCCAGTTCACAGGTCCATTACGTGAAATTATGTGCTCAGCAAATGTTTCCCGCAATAAATTGATGGTGTCGCGCGGTGTGTGGCATGTTGTCACGTCAATGCCATTCGACTGAGGAACGAAGAAGTCAGAAATCTTGTTTCTATGGCGTTATCCATTGACGGTAACATTCTGGCCGGCATCTTCCTTAAAGAAATATGGGCCGATGATTCCACCAGCCCATAAAGCACACCTAACAGTGAGTTTTAATTGTTGTAAGGGCGTCTCGACAAAGGCTCCACTTCACTCCACTTTCGGCAATTTTGCTTGTTTACATATCCATTTAACCAAAAGTAGGCCTTATCGGAGAGCAAAATTTTGCATTGAAAGTGGATGAGCATAGCCCTAATTGCTGTGCACTATGGCGAATCGACTCATTCGGATTCTCGTCAATACTGCGGTCCACAACGGCGATAACTTCTTCTGTTCTCACTGTTTGTCGACTTTGGGGATGCATATTATCCACTAGAGTATACGTGGTGCGAAAACGATTCATCATTTTCCGAATAACTTGCTCAGATGAACGATTATGTCGACCATAAAATAGACGTAGAGCACGATAAGTTTGGCGAACCGAACCACGGTTTTCAAAATAAGTTTGCACAATTTGCTAATTGGCAAGACGTAATAAAAACAAATCAACTTTCAACTGTCAAATTAACAATCTGTAGTGTTGCCAGTTTAAAAACCAAACCTCTAAAAAAAAAACACCCTTTATAAACATTTCCTTTAGACACCTATTTCAGGAATTGAATGGTATTCGGTTGATAGCGACTTTGATCTATTTTAGGACTTTCCACACACTTTGGGCTCCGCGGATGGAAAGCATATTCGCATCAAGGCACCGCCGCTTTCAGGATCTGATTACTTTGACTTCAAGGCATTCTTCAGCATAGTTCTAGTGACGTACATAGCAGATTTCTGGACGTTGGCAGTAATGGAAGAACATCTGATTTTGTTGTACTGAAAAGTTTCAGTCCATACCAAGCACTCTTATTTGAAAAATTTAACATCCAGCGATGTTAACACTTCCCAAGAAGTGTTCAACTACGGCTTACAGTTTAGATCGCTTTTGGGCGACTGGCATCTAGACTCTGGATCGACATATCGATAAATATCTGCGACGTTTTTGTGCAAACATGTTGTGTCTAAGAAAACCATCCCATGAGCCCGCCGGAAGCAATAACACTCTTGGCCACCCAGGATCACAATATATATAAATGCGCCTGCAAAATCAGAAATAATGTATGTAAAGACCACCTATTTTGAATTTTGCACCATTTTTAGTGTTTTTGTTTGACAGCTGTCAAGAGTGAACATGGAGAATTACACGGAAGCACAACGAATAGAAATTGTGAAAATCCACAAGAAGGAAATTGAGCCGACACTACTCCAAAATGTCATCAAGTAAAGGACTAACGTGTGCCATCGGTCACTAAGCGGCCATTTATGGAATATTGTTTTCCGTACATAACCTCCATATCCACACTTTTTATTAAAATAAAAACGACAGAATTTTTCAAATAAATCCTATGTTTTTTTTTTTACATTTAAAAATTGGTAGTCTCAATGCGACACTAATGTAGATGTTCCACACCAATGGAATAAAATATAGGGTCCGCCAAAAATGTTTTTTTTTTTTTTTAAAATGCTATAAAAAAAACTACTGAATATTTTCTCAAATTTCTTTTTTTATTTGAAAGTACAATCCTTCCGTTAATAATGGAAAATAATTTCATTCAAATGGCTGCCTCGGCTGGCCATGCAGTAGCCCACACGATCGGTCCAATTTTTAAGCACATAATCGATTGTGGGCAGCTGTATTTCACCAATGGCTTCACGAATATTGTGCTTTAAAGCGTCAATTGTCTCTGGCTTGTCGGCGTAACACTTATCTTTTACGGCACCCCACAAATAATAGTCCAACGGTGCCAAATCGCTGCTCCGGGGTGGCCAAACGACATCAGCTCTGCGGTTGATAATGCGATCTTCAAAAACAGGGCGCAAAACATCGAGTGTAGCTTCGGCTGTGTGGCACGTAGCGCCGTCCTGTTGAAGCCAAATGTTGCCAATATCCTCCTCTTCAATTTTTGTGAACAAAAATTCGTTCAACATGGCCCGATAACGATCGCCATTGACTGTAACGGCCATTGCTTGCTCATTTTCGAAGAAAAATGGCCCAATTATGCCTCTGGACCAAAATCCGCACCAAACAGTGACTCGTTTTGGGTTTATCGGCTTTTCAATGTATGCATGCGGGTTTTCTGTGCCCCAAATGCGACAATTTTGCTTGTTTACATACCCGCCAAGATCAAAATGAGCTTCATCTGAAAAGATGTTTTTTTTGGCAAAATCGGCATCTTCTCTAAGTCGATCGCAGGCCCACTTAGCGAAGCGTTGTTCAAGCGTATACACAACCATATTCGTTCAGCGGAAGGATAAAACTAATTATCTGTCAAATCAGACATGAGCTAAGTGTTACCATTCACGAAATAAGCACTAGTTGAAAACAAAACGTTAGATGGCGGACTCTATATAAAAATAATTGGTAAATAAACTTGAATACCTTTATATAATTCCAATTACCGTAGAACGATACATCCAGGTCCCTTTCTACTTGTGCACGCCACCTAAATTGAAGTCTTCCTATACGGCGCTGCCCCTCCGGGTTAAATTCGAAGACTCTGCAGGTCGGAGGAGCGATGCTCATTCGCTCTGCACGTTCTAGCCATCTCAGGCGACTGATACGCAGTTTTCTGACTAGTTCAGATTCTGTTGTCGCCCTGCAGTCCGTATAGTTCGTCGTTGAATCTTCTCCCCCAAAGCCCGTCAACGCAAAGGGGACCGATTATTTGTCGAAGTTGTCGAAGGATTGTTCTTTCGAGTCCATGCTTCTGTGACATAAAGTGGGACTAAACAACGATAACCAAGGGTAATTCTTCGTTTTATTTCTGCTGAAGTGTTGTTGGCTGAATTCATAGCAGAGCCAAGATAGACAAGGTCCTTTACTATCTCGAAATTATAACTGTCGATTGTAGCGTTCTATCCCATTCATCTATTGACAGCATATACTTGGTTCTGCCCTCATTTGCGGCTGAACTTACAGCCCGTTGAGTTCTCCCAATCATGTCGATAACACAGGCGTACGCTAGTAGTTGCACAGATTTTTGAAAAATTATGTTTCCAGTCTTCGCTTGCTCCCTACAATTCATTCAAGTATGATGTTAAAGAAGTCACATGACAGCGCGCCACCTTGGCTGAAACCTTTTTTGACATCAAAGGTGTCGGTTATGTAGTTGCCGACTGCGAGGGAGTAACGAACGCTCTTCGTCGGCATTCTACACAAAAGGACGATCTTGACAGGGATTCCAAAACTGGACATGGCTCTATAGACGCTATCATATGCGGCCTTAAAATCGACCGCATCGACTTGGACCTCTTGTATTTTTTTCATGATCTGCCGGAGTGTGCAGATTTGGTCGATTGTGAGCTTTCCTGGTCTGAAACCGCACTAATATGGATCAATCAGGAAATGGCTATCGTCTAAGTTGAATAGTCTAATCTGCCTGATGGTGGAATGTTGAGTTTCCTCGCCGTTAAACAGTCTGCAGAAAAAGTGTTTCCGTTTTCTCAGCACCGACTATTACCCTACTACAAGGTTTCTTTCTTTATCGTTCGGGTCTTTTTGCCTTGATACGTTCATTTTACATCTTGGTATAACTTCCGTACGTTATCCCTGGAGTACAACCTCGCAATATATTCGATCACGCGCCTATAGAGTTCACGCACCGCTTTGTATACTTTCTGTTTAGCTGTTTGTGCTTACTGGCATTTTTCATCAATTTCTTGGTGGTGGTCGGATGAAACCCAGCAAGTTGAGGTGTCTTTTATGGCACTTCGGCAGCGTTGCCTTTGGTCATCGGCCCTTGAGTCATTGAGATATTTCGGCAAAGATTCTGGAGGTCCCTTGCGATTATTACAATCACAGTAGTTCTTCTTGGGAAATCCGCATTTGTACCTTGGTCAATGTTGGCTGCTCGGAAATTCGGATTCAATAAGCGTAAGTCCGTTGCCGGATGTGGTGTAGTGTAGGCTATGCTTACCAACTGTCCCACTAAAGATGTCCTCCTTTCCTAAACTTACGCTAAAATCGTCTTGCTCATATGGTATGTCATGACGAGAGACTTTTAAAAACATTGTTTATTGGAGTCGTTCTTCTCTTCGATAGAGGCATGAGCGCATATTAAGCACATTCATGAGGATTGTCATGAGATGCTAGCTCATGTGTCGGCAGCTCAAACTTTTTGCCGAAGACTGCCGAAAATGGCAAATCCGCATCCCAATAAAAGGCGCTTATTTTCACTACAGCAGTCACTTTACTATGGATGGCAGTGATACGAGGGCGGGTCAATAAGTCCGTGACTTTTGGATTAAAACAGATTTTTTGATAAAAAAATAATTTTATTTTTCAACGTAGTCTCCCTTGAGCTCTATACACTTT
The DNA here is from genome assembly GCA_963966105.1 of Volucella zonaria. Classification (NCBI taxonomy): domain Eukaryota; kingdom Metazoa; phylum Arthropoda; class Insecta; order Diptera; family Syrphidae; genus Volucella; species Volucella zonaria. Next base: position 179,174,264 of record OZ014532.1, on the reverse strand, counting down.
GTCCAACGCTTCTCCAATTTTTTTATCCCTTCCAAAAAAAATGATTTGTCGAGGTCCTCAAAATAGGCCTTTGTTTGCGAGATGACTTCATCATTGGAGTCAAATCTTTTTCCACCAAGCCATTTCTTCAGGTTTGGGAACAAGAAGTAGTTGCTCGGAGCCAAATCTGGAGAATAGGGTGGATGAGGGAGCAATTCATAGCCCAATTCATGGATTTTTGCCATGGCAACTGCACATGTGTGCACCCTTGCATTGTCTTGGTGGAAAAGAACTTTTTTCTTGGCCAAATGAGGTCGTTTTTTTTTCAAATCGTCATTGAATCGGTCCAATAAGTTGGCATAATATTCCCCATTGATTGTTCTTCCCTTTTGAAGGTAGTCAATGTGGATTATCCCGCGTGCATCCCAAAAAACAGTCGCCATAACTTTATTGGCTGACAAACCCACCTTGGCTTTCTTTGGCGCCGATTCACCCTTAGAAACCCACTGTTTTGACTGTTGTTTGTTCTCTGGTGTGTTGTGATGGATCCATGTTTCGTCCACGGTTACAAAACGGCGCAAAAACTCCTCCATATTGCGATTAAACAACGCCAAACCTTCCTGTGAAGTTGTTACACGATTGCGTTTGTGGTCGACTGTGAGCAAACGCGGCACCCATCTTGCGGAAAGCTTTCTCATGCCCAAGTGATCATTCAAAATTGAAACCACTGAGCCATGCGAGATCCCTACGGCTTCCACAATCTCTCGCACTTTCAATCTTCGGTCGGCCAACACCATATCGTGAATTTTTTCGATTGTTTCGGGTGTAGAGACCTCAACTGGGCGTCCAGGAGGTTCGGCATCTTCAGTGCTTGTACGGCCACAACGAAATTCAGTAAACCACTTTTTTACCATTGAAATCGATGGTGCAGTATTTATCAAGCTTAGCCTTGGTCTCGGTAATGGTTTTTTTTCGCAAGAAATAATGCTTAATAAGCACACGAAATTCACTTTTTTCCATTTTCTCCTCAAATTAGTGAGTAGTCTGATAACAATAGCTGTCAAACACAAACTAACTGACGCAGCAAGTTTAAATTTTGACAGGAGTCAACTGACAAATGCCTGTTGACAGGAGCAGTGTTGCTGTTTCAGTAAAGAGGTCAGAAATTCAAAAATGCACAGAATTATTGACCCGCCCTCGTATCTGCGTGGTAGTTAATGATTGCGATATCGTGATATTAAATCTCGAAGGAAATGTTAATTTTCGTTGCTTCTTTTATGGTGTTAAAGCAGCAGATCTCGATGCCGACGACGATGACGATGGTGATCCAATATGTCTTTGATCGAAGCAGTGTAGTTCGGACCCCTTGGTGCATCCTCTATTGACTCCTCCGCTCGCCCAACATGTGTTTGTGTTTTCCTCCAAACAATTACTGCATCCAAGAGATTGTCGGCATTTATGTAGTATCCGCAAATGCCGCAGATTTTTTTGGCTCCTCCACTTTCTTTCTTTCCGTCACATGTACTTTAAATATTTTGTTTTCACTTCTGCCACATCTTTTCCAAATGCAATTGACAATTGCAGCCATGCATTTTCTTTTTAAGTCCAATCACTTACGTACTCGTACATACAATACATTCTACACTCGTTCCACAAGCATTCAAATTGTTAATCAATTTCACCATTTCCTCCGAATATGTTTTCCTTTCGGCCATAATTGAATGTAAATAAAACCAAACAAACAAACGAAACAAACCAAAATAAACGAAAAAAAAATGAAAATTTCACTTCAAAGTGACAGCTCACGGCAAGGTTCAAGGCAAACATAGATGGCAGCTCATGAGCTATAGCTTGCCATATGCGGTCTCCATTAGACTTTTTCCAGGCATGTCATATGTTCTGACATGAGTGATGGCACGTGGAAACTCGGCGTAATAAATACTTTTGTTTTTTTTTTTTTTAAATTTGAAAAATGAGATTAATCCTTCGTTTCCTTTATAACGTAGCGTAACATTTTGTGAAGAGACGCTGACATGTAAAGTGCCAATTTGAGAAGTTGGTTGATCTTTCAACTGGGATTTGCCTTGAAAATTACTTTGGTCGAAAACAAAAATACCAATTTGGCTTCCTGTGTTAAGTTTCTCTTGTTAATCTAAGCTCCAAGGCGCTGTCGGTCGGCCCTCTGGCAATATAAGACGCTTTCGGCAGATATATGGTACATATATGCCTAGACGAACATGCTTACAGGCAAGTAGGTACGTCACTGCTGCTTTTACCAGACTTCAAAGAACGGCTTGCATTGGGCTTCTTCTAATACGCTTTGCTCTGCTCTAGATGCACTGGTGAATCTACTTCCTCTTGCTTTTCAAATTATGGTTTGCACTCTCAAAGCCACCTCCCTTTTAAGATGAAGTCTTTGGTGAAGGGGTATAAGTGATACAATATCCAGCGACGCTTGCTCTGTGAATGATAACGACACCACGGGACTGTTCCTCTGTCCGGGCCTCCATACTATAGACGATAAGATTCAGTCTACTCTTTTGTTCTCAAGGGTAAATATTTCTCAATCACCCTAGTCCGAATAACAGTGGTTGATAAAAGTTACCCTCTTACTCATCTTCGCCGCTACTGTTTCAAAGGCCGTAGGCGCTGATTTATTCCCATAATCTCAATATCGTTAGAATAAACAACCAGACTTTTAGGATATTGGCCTGTGAGTTTGGCGCAATTCTTTCAAGTATTTGCAGTAACGTGCGTTTCCCATTGTCTTCGTACACAGATAGACTGATGGACGGAGAGTCAATAAACAAGGTGCGATCTGAAGTTCCTGGCTTTTTTCCAAGATCTACTGTAAGATGAATAACTGGTCGATGGTGAACTGACTAGTCCTAAAATCGCAGGCATTCACATAATAATGTACTAGATGGAGTGAAAAGTGACCTCCTTGACCGCCAGAATGCGCTGCTACTGCAAAAAAGGTTATGGTGCCTTGAAGTCTGTTCATATTTAGGCAGACATGCCAAATTTCAGTGCGATACTGTATTTAGTTTTGTTTTGACAGCTGATTGTTGTTGACGTGTTTGGCATCATGTTGAGTATGGACAAAAACGATTTTCGTTCTCTCATAAAACATTATTTTTTGAGAGGCAAAACGGCGAAGGAAACAAAAGAAAAGTTGGATAAATATTATGGGGCTAATGCTCCGTCAGATTACACCATCAAATATTGGTTTCGAGAGTTTCGTGGCGGCCGCAACTCCACTACCGATCAAGTCCGCAGCGGCAAGCCCTCCGATGCGGTCACAGAGGAAAATGTCAAAAAAATACATGAAATGGTGTTGGCTGACCGAAAAGTGAAGGTGCGCGAGCTAGCAGATACCACAAAGATTAGTACTGAGCGCACACGCCATATTTTGGGCAATATTCTGCATATGAAAAAGTATTATGCCGCTGGGTGCCGCAAATGACCAAAAACACGAACCCTAGAGCACTTCGAAAGAGTGTTTGGACTTGTTGATACGGAATCGGGTGGACTTTTGGCGTCGGTTGGTAACTGGATTTGGATCCCTCGGACTATTATCTCTTTCCAAACTTCAAAAAGGTGGCTCATAAATAAAAAATTCTGCTCACGCGAATCATCATCGACGTCACGGAGGAGTATTTTGACTTTTCGGACGGAATCAGAAGTTGGAAAATCGCTGGAATAAGTGTATCAAACTAAAAGAGGACTATATTGAATAATATAAAAAAACATTTAAAAAAAAAAATTTTTAATTCCCAAAGAGGTCACTTTTCATTCCATCTAGTAGGACAACATTTTTTACGCCATGCCAATGTATGTCACAATTTAGAGGCTCTCTCTTCTTAGCAGTCTCGCAAACGTTGCTGAATGCACCTGCTCGTGCTTATGAGTCTTCAGTTTAGATATCTCTCTCCAAATAAGTTCGGGATCGGATGGATATACGAGTAGTTAATATCCAGAAAAATTTTGTCTTCGCCGATAATCCGTTTGTCCAAATAAGTCTTAAAGATTTTTAGCATTGGCTGAGAATGTGCATGCTTCGATTTAGTATCTACTTATGTACTTGGCCTTCGAAGTAGAATCTCTCAATGTCCTCTATCGAGCGCTTCTTCCATTCAATCTTATTCTGCTAGAAAGCCAATATTCCTCCCGCCTTCTCTGCTCATAAAGCGTGTGAGCAGCTCTCGTCCTTATTTATAGCGCCATGTTGTAAATATTGAAATCAGGGATTCCGTTGTAGTGGTCGAGTGAAACCTAGCATATCAGATGCGTCATGCTAATGCCTTGCCATGACAATGTCGCCACTAGTCTTCTTCGCTTGATAGACTTCCCAAAAAGTCTTGGGAGACAGAAATAGCAAATTAGTGGTCCAAATCGTTATAAGAACTGTGTCCTGCGTTGATTGAAGTGCTATCAATTTTATGTTTTTATCTTGCTGTTGAGGTTTGAGAAACGTGCTATTATGACATTTCTATTCGCCATAAAATTGATTAAACTGAGTACATTTTGCAAGCTGGTGTCGTGAAGGCTAAGTCTGTCAACTGTGCCGCGAAAAATAAACTTATTCGATGACTTCTTGGGATAAGCTCGTATGATAGAAACAATCTTCGTCGCAAATTCGTCCTTTTAATATACTGTATAGGCATCTCAAGCTTATGTGGGCGACTAAACCTTGCTACGGATTGTATTCATGCGTTCTATAGGATACCAGATGCTCGGATTTCCTTGTCTAAATTTCCCTCTGAAGACAAGTTCACATCCGACTAGGCGCTGCTTCTGCTCTCTAGAGTAATGACCACAGTAGATGTCTTAACCTTTCATCCTTCTTTTGCCCGACCGAACCCAACGCACTTCTTGGATGGCAATAGTTTCCGCTTTGCAGCAGTGTAGTCCCTCCACTAATTCTTCAACTGCAAGTGAATTGTTCCAACGGTCCACGTACGTAGCCGAACGGCGTTGTCTGTTTTCATGCTCGTCGTTTCCCAATATACAGGGTCTTAAGTGAACAGTCAACCCGAAGCCACAGTCCTCAACTTGAAGGATCAAATCCTTTAGAGATACCAGTAACTCACTGGGTGGACATGAGCTTGCTGCTCTTCGCTTGAAACTCCTCAGTCACCGTCTCTATTTCAACTACTTGGCTAGATCCAAAAAAAAAAACCTAACATACTCGTAACTCGTTATCCGAGAATTCCGAGGCAACTTCATCGTTGCGTCTTATGTCGGTATTGTACCCTCTATCACTTAAGCCCGGTGTTCAGATTGATTTCTGCCATCAGACCCAGTACACTACAAGGAGGTAATGGTTATCTTGAGCTACTGCCCTCTTCTTTCTCAAAATGAGCTTCGGGCTGGCTAATAGAGATGCGCAAGTTTGCATTCCTTATCAGCCCATCTTTTCATAAAAGAACTTAACACTCAAGAGGGTATTACTACTCTTAAAATGCCGGAGCACGTGTTAAGTTTCTCGGAAAATTGGATAGAGAGAGAGAGAAAGATTTTTGGGCTCAGTGGTTATTTCGCTCCACCGTACTTCCTGGATGGCACTGTTCGCTAACACATCGCAGTCTAGGTCTTCCGCTAGTTGTTCTTATCAGTTCAAAGTCTAAATATTTCTTCTGCAGATCCGAATCTCGTTGTCATTTTTTGTCTTGTTGGCTCCACAGCAGCGAATGCTTGTCCGAAAGTCCTGATTGCACCGGAACAGTATGTTTTTTACAACACCCAACCTGGATAACTGGGGACCTGTGGGTCGATTGATCGGAAAATTGCTGACTGCCCTATAACTTGGATTAGGCCAACAGCACAACAATCACGTTTGTACCGAAGTGCTTGCCTCATCTTCCAATGGTGGTATCCAGTAACATGAGTAAACCATTACTCATGCAGTTTAAGATTACATGGGCATGCTCAGCCAGGAGCATAATATCGACTTACGGCTTTATCGGGCTTACAACCCTATACGGAAAAGATTAAAAAGATGTGACCAATAGCCTCGGTTAAAAACGGATTCTCTGATGACGATCCTTGCAAACGACCTTCGGATCTGCACGCACAGGCCATGTGCAGCCGAGCACTTAGCAGAACCCCTTGATTGCTATTACGCAGATATCACCGTCATCCAGGAAGCGCGTTGGGATGGCTCGGAGAAGAAGGATAAAAAACTGTGATATATGTATATTATGGTGAGTGCTATACGAATGCGATAAACTTAAGCAACAAGTCTTGAGCGAGCGTCTTATGACAATCAGCGTCAAAGCTAAACTCGTTTACATAAGCCATAATGCAAGATAAGGGCAACGCTGCCGAAGAAAATTTCTATGAGCTCCCCGACAAAACATATGAGCAATGTCCGAAGTATGATGTCTGAATCGTACTCGATGGTTTTGACGTTAGTATGCAAAGGAGGACATCTTTGGTAGGATATTTGATAATCAGACCCTTCACAACACAACGATTGGCAATCGTTTAGTCTTATTGGCTTTGTGGAGGAACGAAATATCACTATAGGAAGCTTACGGTTTCCGCATCTCAATATACACATGGCGGATCATGAAACGCTAAATCAAATTGATGCCCCCTGTATTCTGGGCGTCTGAATGTTTCGGGCAGTCAAAATTGACTAGGAACACCAACTTATTGCAGCCAGAGGTGCAAATGCGGATTCTCCAAGCGAAACAACAAAGAAGAACTACTGTGACTGTAATAATCGCAAGGGACCCCCAGAATCCTTGCCGAAGTATCTCAGCAACTCCTATGCCGCCGGCATCAAGTGCCGATGACTAGAGGCAACACTGCCGATGTGCCATAAGAGACCCCGCAACTGAAGTGATGGGTTTCATCCGACCACCACCAAGACATCCCTGGTTTGATGAAAAATGCCAGCAAGAACAGACAGCTAAACAGGAAGCATGCAAAGCGATGCGTAAACTCTATAAGGACACGATCGACGATATTGCGAGGTTGTACTCTAGGGAATAACGTACGGAAGTTTTACTAAAAGGTAAAATGAACGTGTCAAGGCAAGAAGACCCATATAGAAGCCTGTAAAGATGAAAAAAGAAATCTTGTAGTACACCCTGAATGACTGGAACTGAAACCAACTTCAGACTACTATAATTTCCAAACCGTTCATGACAGTGAGCTCAAAGTTTGACACATGACAGATAATTTTATTATTTACAAGCTTTTTAAACGATTTGCGTCTCAGTTGTGTTGAAAAATTTTTATCCGCGATGGAATTCAAACGTGATAGTGTAATTGCTTTATATTTGGCTGGAAAACCACAAGTAGCTATCGTTAGAGCCCTCCAGCACCTCAACGTGAATAAATCACTTGTGTCTCGAACCATAGCTCATTACCGTGATACTGGCAGCGTTACAAAACGCCATGGAGGTGGTCATAAAAACACGGCAACATCGGCAGAAATGGTTCGGAAAGTGAAGTTTCGAATTGAGCGAAATCCGCGTCGAAGTGGAAGAAAAATGGCTCGTGAGCTCAACATATCCTTGGAACAGATGCAACACATACAGAAAAATGTCATTTAAGTTCCAAAAAGCACACGATCTTACACCGCAACAGAAAAAAGTTAAAGTCTAAAGAGCGAAGGAGTTGCTACGCTTGCACGAAAGTGGTGAGTGCCGAATTTGTTTTTTTCCGATGAGTCGCCATTTGTTATCGAGCAATATGTCAACAAACAAAATGACCGAGTTTACTTGCCAGACAGGTCCTTCGAAAATATACACCTTCGGACGGCCACCAGAAAGCAGGCAGCACCGATGGTGATGGTTTGGGGCGCCATAACCGCCGATGGTCGCTCTCCGCTCGTATTTTTGGACCGTGGCGTCAAAATTAATGCGATCGTATACCGTGAAACTGTCTTAGAGGCAGTATTGAAGCCTTGGGCAAACAATCATTTCGGTCGGAGACCGTGGACATTTCAACAAGACTCTGCACCGTCTCACAACGCTCGCGTCAACCAAGATTGGTTAAAAAACAATGTTCCACACTTCATTTCTTCGACACAATGGATTGTAAATTCTTCGGATGCAAATCCGTTGGATTTCTCAGTCTGGGGTATTTTGAAGGCGAAGGTTGGCACTAAAAAATACCAAAGTTTGGATCACCTCAAACAAGCACTTCCCTGGGAATGGGCCAAAATACCGCAGAGCCACTTGCGTGCAGCGTGCGATGCTTTCTTCGGCCTTCTCAAGGCCATTATTCGCGCCAAAGGTGGACATATTGAAAACTACTGATACAATTTGAAAATTGATGTATTTTCCAACATTTTTTGCTTTGGCACAATAAAATTTATTAAAAAATAAAAAAATTATAGCATTTTAAAAAGTTGGAGTTAGAGTGATTCACCCTGTAGAGTGAGAATATGGAAACACTTTTTCTGCTGACAGCGAGGAAACTCAACATCCCACCGTCAGGCAGAATAGACTATTCAACTTAGTCGATAGTCAAAATTTTCTGATTGGTCCTTATCAGTGCAGTTTCGGCCTAGGAAAGTCCACTATCGACCAAATCTGCACACTTCGTCCTGAAGAAAAACTTAAGAGACCCAAATCGATAGCAACCATCTTTTCATCGATGTTATGGCCGCATTTATAGAGACGAGCTATATAGAGTCATGTTTAGTTTTAGCACTCCTGCCAAGCTCGTCCGTTAAGGTCGGTAACCACATTACCGAGATCTTTGATGTCAAAAAAGATTTTAGAAAAAGGTGATGCGCTGTCATGTGACTTCTTTAACATCATACTTGAAGGGAACCCACAAGCGAACACTGGAAACACAATCCTTCAAAAATCTTTGAACAACTAGCGTACGCCGATGATATCAACATACGAGTAATTGGGAGAGGATTCAACGACGAACTATATGACAGACACTCTTGCCCCCTTGCAGAGTCTGTGAATCTAATCCGAAGAGACAACACAGTAGAGGAAGACCACACCTTGGTTAGCACGTACAAGTATAAGGGAGTTTTCCGAAAGGCACTTGAAAATGCGAAGAAAAAGGCTCTACAGTGACGAGAATCCTACAGGGAAATATCCACAGGAGTCGAACGGCTGACAATCTATTGTCTACGTTACTAAGCGAATTGCAGATTGATGTCGTCATCATCTGCGAACAGTACGTAGACAAAGAGACAAACCGGATAGTGGACACCTTAGGAACCGCTGCAATCTGGATACCAGACACAAATTCTCCTTGAAAAACCTAGGTACACATAGAGGTTTTGCGTGGGACAAGACCGATGGACTCATGGTTGTAAGCATATACGACAGGATCGACGATTTCCGCCAAAAACTGGATGACCTGGAGGACTTCTTAAACGAAACGACAGGCGAGATCCTAGTTGCCGGCGACTTTAACGCCAGAGCTCAAGAATGGGGAATGCCAACTACAGACTCTCGAGGACGGCAAATACTTGAGATGGCTGCGAGACAATGTCTGAACGTAATAAATGTAGGTAACACCCCGGCTTTCAGGAGGCCAGGGCAAAGAGGCACCATACCGGATGTAACCTTCGCTACGGAATCTACATCCGCAAGAATAAAAAACTGTCGAGTAATCGAGGATTATACGAGCAGCGATCATCAATACATTGCTTTTGATTTAGAAGCAAACTAGCGAACTCCTACCTGGAACCGTTCACCAGCACCGAGATGGAACATCAACAGGCTAGACGAAGAGCTTTTCAAATCCGCCATTAAAGAAGGAGAAAGTGCCGTGCTCCAAGTACGGCTCGCATGTGATGCTTCAATGCCCAGGAAAAGCTGCAACAACAGAAGGAGAAATCCAGTGTACTGGTGGACAGACGAGATAGCTGAGTTCCGCATAAGATGCCTACAACTTAGGCGCATAGTCACCAGGGGAAGGAGAAGACACGCTGAAAACATAGAGGAAAGTCTAGCGGAGTTCAGAACCAAAAGATCCGAGCTCAAGAGGGTCATCAATTCGAGCAAAAAACAGAAGTGGGAGGATCTCCGCCGAGACATAAACAAGGACCCCTGGAGGCTAGGCTACAAGGTCGTAATGCGAAAACTGGGAGCCCAATCGGCACCGCCTATTCTAAACGAAGACCAGATGAAGTGCATTGTAAACACCCTTTTCCCAACTCATCCGGTCAGGCCTCCCGACAACACACCAGCCTGACGACAGGAAAGTCCAGATTTAACGAAGAAGAGTTGGGATTAGCCGCACAGATAATGAAAAACAGAAGAGCACCCGGCCCAGATGGAATTCCAGTAGAAGTAATAAAAGTGACTGCCCAACATGTACAACAGTTGCCTCGAAGAAGGAGTCTTCCCAAAGAGCTGGAAAAACCAACGATTGGTACTGATCAGCAAATTAAAAGGAGACCCAGACTCCCCATCAGCGTACAGGCCCTTATGTATGCTGGAAACTGCGAGAAACTGATGGAAAAGCTACTCAAATCACGGCTCACAGATGCAGTACAAAGAGCGGGAGATTTGGCAGGAAGGCAGTACGGGTACAGGAAAGGACGCTCCACGGTCAAACCGCCCAGACCTCTGGAACATCTTCTATGATGATATACTGCGGATGGAGATGCCCGAAGACACCTTTCTCGTTGGGTACGCAGACGACATCGCGGCAGTGATAACGGCAAGAGACCCTGAAAACGCTCAAAGAAAGTTGAACCAAGTCATGCGACGAACAACCTTCTGGATGGATGAGCACGGTCTTAGTTTGGCAACAGAGAAAACTGAGATAGTCCTTCTGACGAAGAAGAAAACCGCGACACAAATAGACTTCCAAATTGGCTCTGAAGTCATTAAGAGCAAGGACGCGGAGAGGTATTTGGGATTGAGGCTTGACACGAAACTAACTTTCTGGCAACAGATAAAGTACGCAGCGAAAAGAGCTTCTACAGTTACAACATCACTCAGTAGATTAATGGCGAACATAGGTGGTCCAACGCCAAGTAAGCGCAGGCTATTAATGTCGACAACGCATGCCATGCCAAGTGAGATCTGGGCAGACGCGCTTCGACAAGAAAAGTACCGGAAGGAGATGGCGGCAGTGCAAAGACGCGGAGCTCTACGCGTGGCTAGCTCTTATTACCGAACGGTATCGGAACCAGCCGTCCTTGTAGTAGCAGGAGTGACTCCCATCGATCTCCTAGCGGCAAAAAGGAAGTGCGTCCACGAAAACAAAGCGGAAATCGGATTGGAAGCGGCAATCGACCAAGCAGAGCAGCAAACGATACGGAAGTGGCAAAAGCGCTGGATCTTGGAAAGCAGAGGAAGGTGGACAGCGAGGCTGATAAGAAATGTGGCTGAGCGGTAAGACCGGAAACACGGGGAGGTCAACTACTTCGTCACCCAGTTCCTCACCGGATACGGAAATTTCAAAACCTTTTTACATAGGATCGGCAAAACGGATAGCCCAGCCTGCCAGTACGGCGACTCTCCAGCAGACGACGTACATCACACATTTTTTGCCTGCAGAAGTTGGGAAGCCCAACGCACAGCACTGGAAAACAGCATTGGTGCCTTCAACCCAGAAAACATAGTGGATAAAATGCTGACGAGTGACCTGAACTGGGGAAGAATTTGCCAGTTTGTGGAAGATATTCTCAGAAGAAAGAAAAGCGAAGAAGAACAATACCGGGAAAGCACGTAAACCCGAAAGGGTGTAGGATCACAGCCCCTTGAAGTAATGTGAAGAGCGGTCCCAGGGGGTTGTGCCAGAAGCCACAGGTTTGGAAGGAGTTTTAGTCCGTATGATCCGAAAGCATGCAGGGAGAGCCGGACACACGGGGATGGTCAACGCCAACAGACCTCCTTATGGTGCGGAAGGCATTTCTCCTCCCCCCAAAAGGAAAAAAAAAAACAAAAAAATTGCAGTGTTTACGAGTACCACTAATATAGCAACCGGCGTCGACGTGGTGTCGGTCATTGTCCACCCTAATCGTGCAACACCAAAACACTATACATATCTAGCTAAATGTCACCCAATTTCAGCAGTTCGACCTCCGTGCCACTGCCATATTCAAATTCAGTCTGATTCTACCATATCCCTCTATGTTCGCAAGACCGTAAAGTCGCAAAGTGATGGAAAAAATTGAGTTCCAGCAACTGGGAAGGTTATGATGAAATACGGTCTCCCACGAACAAAAACAAAACTGAAACTAACACCAATTCCTGATATAATCATAGTTTCCAAGTACTCTTCATGCTGGCTTGAATTCTCAACTCATTCCATCATTGGTCAGGAAGTAATATAGGCCAACGTATACGTAGTCCTTGAAATCACCTTTCTAACCCGCTCTTCCTCTATTGCTTCTGATTATACAGTTTTTTTTTGAACGAAGTGCAGAAACTAAAACCACTTCAGATTCAAGCATCCGAGAACCATCCACTCCTGCTTCATCCAAATCCCCTTTTTAATACTCCAGTACTCCGCACTCTGTGCTTTAGCAGAAAAAAAAAAAAAAAAAACAAACAAAACAAAACGAGGCGTGCAATGTGGTAATGAAATCATTTCCATATGTGCTCCTATTACCTTGACTTCGATTTTATGTTTGAGTTGAGTAACAGCCACACACTCAGCGCCCGTTTCAGCTGCACCACCAGCACCCTGCAGTATCAATTCAATTCCAGTTCACTGCATAGCCCGCCCGCCATATGTGTAAACACGAACTTGATGCAACCGACCATTCGCTCTTCCACTCTCGTCAAAAGCCGAATTCAACTCGAAATCAGTCGAGTAAGATTAAAATGATAAAACGGTTTATGTTACTGTTACTGTTACTGTTACTGGTGCCTTTCGCCTCCGCGGCCGAGGCAACATATTGGAGGAACCGTGACTGGTCACGAACAGTTCGTGTTTTTCGCTCCATACAAGCAAGTCTCCTTGATAGCCGCCTAACTAGAGCCTCCATCCACAACGACATCGTATTCCATTGCATGACAGCAGTGTACGAGTATGTTCCAAGTTGTTAAAACTCTACAACTCAATTGTGAAGTCCTCTTCCAGCACCAGTGCCAGCACCAATGCCACCACCTACAGTAGTACCACCAGCGATGGTATTTTCACCGTCCACCTAAATGACATGGACGGATTTAGAAGGCTCAATGTGAATCATCGACTTGGATTCTTTCTCCATGGCTGGGAGTTCCGCAGCCGCAGCAACATCTGGATGCTGGATATATTGAAAAGTGAGTGATACTTTGACAGTTAATCTAATTTTCTCACACTCGGGCACAAATACATACTCGTACACTAGCAGCATGGGCCAGTTTCGAGGACATCAACGTTTGCATCGTGGATTGGGGCAGGCTTTCTCAAAGGAGCTATGCCAACGCTGTTCTACATATTTTCGATGTCGGCTTCACTCTGGCGTCTGTAATCGAATCGTTAGAGATGAGCAGACTCTTTCACCGCAGCAATATTACTCTCACTGGGTATAGCTTGGGTGCACATGCAGCTGGATTCACCGGACAGCTGTTGGGGGGAGAAGTTGACCATATAATTGGATTGGATCCGGCCGGACCGATGTTTACTGTGCCAGCCGATGTGGGACCAAAGTATCGCTTGGATCCGAGTGATGGTAAGTTTGTGCAGGTCATTCATACATCCGGCGGTATACTGGGAGTGATGGTGAAGTCTGGACATGCAGACTTCTATCCAAATGGAGGAGTGTCACCGCAAACTAATTGTGCCTTGCCTTTTCGGGAATCAACTCCAAGTGAGTATTCAGATTGATGAATGAGGGAAAGATGGTCGATTTAATGCAAGTTCCATGGACTTATTTGTGTGTGTTTGTATGTGTGCAGGTCGAGTTGTTTGCAGTCATGCAGCGGCAGTCAAATACTTTACGTTCTCGATGGAGAAGTCGTATCCTTATGTGGGATATCGCTGTGCCAACTATGTGATGTTCATTTTTGGCACATGCTACCAGAATGCCAGGGGACTTTTCGGAATCCATACGAATCGAGTGGAAGGGAGTTTTTATCTTTTAACAACTAGAGCGGCACCATATGTTCCAGTGCAGGCGGCTAAACAAGTTTAAGGATGTGTCCTATAATGAAAGCTATTTCTGTGATTTTTTTCTTTTATTTTTCATTTTATATATTGAAAAGTCATAAAGTTTAGAGTAAACAACTTTATCGTGTTTGTGTTTTGTTATTTAGAAATGTCATACTTATGGGGCTGTAGAAAGGGGGTAGGTTTTTGTGAGGAATCCTCTTCTGATTGCACAAATCACTTAAATTTACACATTTATCTCAAGAACGGCAGTTGAAAATGAAATTGTCGTGATGGAGAAGGATCCGCATTCGGCAGTTGCTTTTCCTTATTTCTACAAAAATTTGTGGCAAACAAGTGGTAGTGTACCATTTGAATTGACCCTTCAACATTGCTCTAATGGCACGGTGGCGACGTGTCCGGTTTTTCCAAAGAAACAGGCGACCACTTGTTTTAAAGTGCTTCGTGTACGAACAACTTTTGAGCGATTTGGCTCGTCCTGAAAGACCCATACAGTCGACTGTTGTTTAGTTTTGAGCTCCTCTGAATAGGTTCATGATTCCTCGCCTGCCACAATCTTATAGACGTCTTTTGAAGTACCGCGATCGAATTTTTTCAACATTTCTTTGGGTCAATCGACGCGAGCCTTTTTTGAGGGATTGTTAAATTGTGCGGTATTCAACGGGAAGAAATCTTTTTGACGGCCAAATGTTCTTGCAATATTAAATGTAAGCGAGTTGTACTAATGCCTGAGCATACTTCAATTTCATGACAAGTCACATTCGGTCCTGAAATATCAGTTCCCGCACTGTGTCGATGATTTCTGGCACATCTCCCGGCCTTCACGAAACTCCCCCTGGAGCGAACGATAACCGCGATTGAATTCGGAAAACCAGCGAAACACGGTGGCCGGGGACAATGCTTCATCACCAAAAGCCGTAGCGATTTGATCGGCACACTGTTGTTGTGTTAATCCATCTTGAAAATTATAAAAAAACCCTTCGTACGAAAATATTCACGATTTAATTCCATTTTTTGCCTGAGATGAATTATTCAAATCTCGCAACTAGCACCTGTATGACGGAACGTTCTGAGCACATTGACACCATTAAAAACGTCAAACTTTACGATGCTGAGGTAAAATTTGGCCTACCTAAACCGATATTGCCATATCTAAAACCTGCAGAGCAGAGCAGTTAAGAAACATCTCGAAAATGTTTTCTTTTAAAGGCGAGTCAACAGATGGTGCGGATGTTGACTGTCAATTATTCTCATTTGCTGAATTCAATGTTCTTGATCTTTTTGACAGATGTCACACAATCTTTGGCGATTTTAGTCATGGAGTCGTTTACCACGCAACAACGCATTTTTGTTATTCAATCTGTAAAAGTAGCATTTCGTAAAATTCGTGAATTTTTCGGTCAACATACTATAATCGCCCTAGTGAGTTCGAAATTGGTTCGGTATCGGGTCAAACGCCATATCAGCATGCTCGGCCAGCACGTGCACCTCAAAACATCGCAACTGTGAGAGAGAGTGTTCAAAACCAGCCACACACCGCAATTCTCGCCGAAGTGAATGGAAAACGTTACCGCAGCATGTTGACCGGCTGAATGAATTGGACCGGACGATCTCTGATTTGAACAGGATGGTAGCTACCGCCCACACAAGCCATCAATTTATCGCATACGAGATTTGAAGATCGCATTATTTTGGTTAGAGGGGAAGTTGATTTGCCTTCAAGGTCACCGGATTTGACACCTTTAGACTTCTTCCTGTGGGGTTATTTGAAGAGTAAGGTCTATTTCTTTTTTTTTTAAAGTAGCGCGCGCTCAAGGTAAGGTACCTTTAAAAGGCTTGCACCGGCGAAGGAACATCAGGGAGGGAAGAAATATAGGTACCGATGTAGGTTGGTTTTAAATGTCTGAATGTTATAATGACTAGGAAATAGAGAGCTCGGCAGGGCATTCCACAACCAAGTTGTTCGGCTTAGGAACGAATCACGATATTTCCGTCTCGCTATTAATGATGAGCATTAATAGCGAGACGGGTGTTACGGTTGAAGGTTTGAAGGCGTGGAATGCTACTGGAGATTTCTATGGAGCACTGATGGCGGAAATAGCGACGAAACAAAGTGATACACGAGACATTTCGTCGATGTCCATTGGGTGGGTGATATCATCATCATTTATAAGTTTTTTCTCACGGTTTTGAATCCTATCTAGCAGGTACAGAGATGTTTTAAGAGCACCTGACCAGATGTGGGCATTGTACTCCAATTTTGGGCGGATGAATGACTTTTATATTGAGGCCAGAGGGGGTGAAATATTTTTTATATCGCTTGAGGGAACCTAGACATTTCGCAGCATTTTTGACGACACCGAATATGTGGTCATTCCAACGAAAGTTGTCATTGACACACATACCGAGAATGGAAAGTTTATCGGTTTCGACGATGCAAGTGTCATCCATGGATAATGGCTGGGTATTTGAATTTCGCTTTAATGACAGCAGGCAACATTGAGTTTTGGAAGCATTAAATTCCACTCGGTTGATAGTTCGCCAATTGGTTATTCTGTTAATATCGGAATTTAATGAGCTTAACATACTCTGCCGTTCCCGTTCTACAGCCGAAGAACATGGGCGTGAGTCTGGAAATGAATATGAAAAGCAGAAAGTACTGTCGTCAGCAATGGAATATATTGGATTAGAAGTAGCAGACAAGAGATCGTTGATGAGAATTAAAAAGAGTATCGGAGACAGAACGGAGCTCTGGGGCACACCAGCATTTATTTTGCGAATATCAGTCTTGAAACCGTCCAAGACAACTTGAATTGAACGCTGCGAAAGGTATTGTAATTTCTTATACACTGAAGAAGAGAGTCATCGATCCCAAAAGCGCGCATTTTCGACAAAAGAGCCTGATGCCAAACTCTGTCAAGTGCAACTATCTTGCTTTTGCCAGGTTGCTGTTCGCTTTGGTTCCACTTTTCAGTGAGACATGCCATCAAATCGTCAGTGGACCTGTTGCTACGAAAACCGTACTGGCGGTCATTGAGAAGTTTTCGTATTTCAACATATTTCATGAGCTGCCGATTTATCAGCGTTTCTGTGATCTTGGAAAGAAGGGACGTGAGTACAATTGGTCTGTAGACGGTGAGAAAAGAAGATTCACCTTTTTTAGGGACGGGCTGCACAAATGCTGTTTTCCATCTGCTCGGAAAGAGTCCTAAAGAGTAGGATTGATAAAAAAGCTTACGCAGTGGTTTTGCCAGCGAGGAAGAACAACTCTTCAGAAGGAGGGGAGATATATTGTACCATCTGGACCAGCGGATTTGTGAATGTTAAGATCTTTAAGAACTCTTGCTACTACACGAATGCGAAAGTGGATTTGTCTCATTGAAGATTCGACGTACACGAGAGTAGGCGGGGACAAAACACAATCTGGGAGTGAGTGTTGAGCTGGCCGCAAAGTGTGCAGCAAGCAAATTGGCCTTGTTCAAAGAGCAGACAGTTGGAGTGTCATTGTAAATGAGCGTTGGGACATTGCAGTATTTTTTGCCTCAACTTTTGGTCGTATTGAAATTTCACACGCTTGAGAAAGACGTTGCGGTCATTTCTGGCTCGTTTGAACTTTTTTCGGTTTTCCTCTGTCGGGTTGGTCTTGTAGGACCGAAAAAACAGTTCTCTAACCCTGACAGCCTCTTTACAGCTCGAGTCGTACCATGCCTTTTCTTTTGGTTTGATACTCTTCATCCGATGAGGGATAAAGTTTCTCATTCCAAAGAGAATGGTGTCTGTGATCATATTAGCAGCGGCATCCACGTCGTTATCCAGGAAACATAACGACCAGTTAAAATTCCGCTTCCGTTGTTAAGTCCGCTCCAATTGGCTTTCTCGTATTGCCATACGGTTCTTTTAGGAATCTTTTCTCTAACTGTGTGGTGGGTGTACGAGAATTTAGCTGATATGACACAATGGTCCGACGAGCCTAGAGGATAGAGCAAATCAACGGTGTACTTATCATGGTGAGAAGTTAGAAACAAGTCCAGGGTGTTGGCGGTATGACTGTCAATGTCTGGTATTCGTGTGGGTTCATTTACAAGCTGGGTTCAGTTACTTTCCGCAGCGAAGATCTCAACACACCGTCCTTCGGGTGTTGTCTGTCCAGAATGTCGAAGCCATTGTGTATATTGTGTATATTGCCGATGCCGATTTCAGTATGAGGATACAGGGATACAATTCTTTGAATAGCGTCAGACAGCGCATCAAACTTGTTAAAAGTCGAATTGTTGTCCAGTTTGGGGCTTCTGTAAATAAAGCAGTAGTGGATAATTGGCTTATGGAGATGGAATTTTAACCACAGGAAATTGAATTCCGGATTGGAACAGGGACTACGCTGTGGTAGAAGTTTGGTAAGCTATATCACTACGCACGTAAATGGCGAGACCGCGGTGAGAGAAGAATAATGGCACTAGTTCGTAGCCAGGTAGCTTCAGATCAGAGTGATCTGAGAGATGTGCGCGGGGATCTACCTGCGTGTCACTAAGTGTCGAAACAGCTGGCCTGTATTTACAGACGTGGACGTACGCAGGAAAGTGATTACTTTTAGCCCGCGTATATTGGCAATATCAACTCTGAATTCCCGAGTCATTATAAAGAAAGACAAACACAAAAAACACTAACACCGACGTTACTAAGCGCAGATGTGAAGTACAAATTCAGAGTTGGTTTACCGAATCAAATTGTTGTAGGTGTTATGCCCTTACAACAATACGAAACAGCACACCATCAAAATTCATACCCACAGCCCGCTATCCATCGGTTGTTGCATACACTCAGCCACTGCCCGCGCTGTATGAGAATGTAATACAGCAACGGCAGTGACCGAGTTCAAGCAACAGTTTAACCAGGGGCAGGAAGGTTGTGATCGGGCGTTGTTGTTGTTTTTTTTTTTTTGCCCGCACAGTGAACTTGTGCGTGTGCACTTCTCGATCGTCAGCTCGGTACTCGGCTAGTTGGGTTTTCTTGAATTCCTCTTCACCAGAAAGGTTGAGACTTTGCAACTTATTTAGGATTCGATGAACATATTCGTATAGTCTGTCACCGATAAAACTTTACAGTCGGTAATCTCCTTAGCTACTCCAACGAAGTAAACCATTGAATGACAAATCAGTTAGATCTTACTCCGATTGTCGCCGGCAGTGTAATCAGCATTCAAAATATTTACGTGTCTAGGGCGACTAACCTACGAAAGCACATATCAGACAATCCGGAAAGATGTCTCTTGTGTTTTACGTAGGTACCTGCCGCGAGGGCTTAAGCCTACGGTGCGTCTTCGCACAAGATATCAAAATAATGCGTTGATAAGCGCCCTTCGGGTAGTACAAGTATTACCACCAGTACCAGATTCGAAGTCGTGTGTAAGGCACGAACTTCCCCTTTGGTGAAGGGTCGAGACCTATCTAATACCTCAGCCATTCTGTTGGTCATGGCACCCGGTTGCAATGCAACTCCATATCGAGCAGACCAATTGGTTCCATAGCAATCCTATGGTTTAGCACAGGTCGTAGTAGACTACACATATGCTAAGCCATGAGATGTCCAAGCACCATTAGTTCTGCTCTCCCCGCGATTTTGGGTACAAACCTACAGCCACCACGATACTCCCACAAGGGGGCCAACTCCTAGGTCAGGCCGGAACCATAGTTCCGGGGGCTCCTGACCTCCCGTGGTACCAGAATATAGCTTCCGGTCGAGCTTCGCAACCTTGAGGTTACTTCCAGTTGGGCACCTCACTGCCCAGGACTGGCGGCCTTTCAACTATTTTACACAGAATTTATAATCGACCCGCTAGCTGCCTACTGCGTCTTCTATAAAATACCTCTTTTGCAAAACTACGGGTTCTTTCGAACCTTATCAGTGATAATTCCACTGACATCGTAGGTCTCACTATTAAAGGTGATGCCCATAGCCTGCAAGTTCCTTATGTCAGCGTAATTGGGACACTTACATAGGACATGAAACCAGTATTCATAAGTGGCTCCACATGAGCAGCTCGCAACCCCGCTAAGCCCCCTCTTATGCAAGAATGGATTGAGAGAGCCATGCCCGGTCAACAAAAAGCCCAGGCTGAGGTTAAAATTCCGTTCAGGAAAAATTCTCATGGTTAGCACATCCCTTAGGAAGCCGTAAGTAACCCTACCATTTTCGCTAGCATCCCATCTAGATTGCCATCTAGATAGAACACATGCGTGTAGCAAGGTTTTACGCTGCTTCAGGGATAGGCCATCCACTTCTTCCGGGGAAACCCAATCGCGCTCATTTAGAGGGAGACCTTTTCTGATCTTGAAAGCAATACCACGACGTATCACTTCCAGATCCAGAGGTGGCACTCCCAGCAAGACCTGCATTGCCTCTGTGGAGACAGTGTGGCACACCGGTAAACAGCCAAGCAAGGCGACTCTTTGACAAGCCAGAATCCGCTTTCGACCATCAACAGTCATAACTCTGTCGTACCATACCGATGCTCCATATGTTGCACAGGCAACAAAAAAAGGTATATGATACGAACAGAACGCCTGCTGAGTCCCCAGTCGGATCGCAAAATGCGCCTTACCTGGCCTACGGCACTCAGCATACGTAGTCTAGTACGAACCAGGTGAGGCATGAAGTTCATACACTCACCCATCATATGCCAAGATACGTGACCTCAGTCACACATCTAATGCCAACGCCGTTCAAATGTATCTTAGGAGCCCGACGTCTTACGTTCAGCTTGCCCTTGAGCTTCATTAAGACGGTCTTATCCTGTGACACACTTACCCCTACGCTTTCTCCCCATTCAGCAACGACTGCTAGAGCTCTTTCTCCTATTGCCTCGATTTCGGCCCTAGACTGACCTTCAAGGATGAGGAGCAGGTCATCTGCATAGGCGCAGCACCCACAGAGCTCGTTTAGCCGCCGCAAGAGTGAATCCATCGTCAGGTTCCAAATAAATGGACCACAGATGGACCCCTCTGGGCAACCTCTCTCAACATTGATTGAGACGCTATCGTGCGTACTTACCACACTTGCTTTTCTGTCGGAAAAGTAGCTTCCCCAAAGCCCAATTTCCCGACAGCCCAATTCCTGCAACCTGGTTACTATTTTCTGCCAGTATAGGTTATCAAAGGCACCTTTGAAGTCAATAAAGATACCTATAACCACACTGGTCCTGCTTCTGGTCTTTTACGAAAGACCATGCATCCTCGACACACTTGCCTCTTGTAAAGCCGAATTGGAAGGGGGACATTGGTTCCGCCATGCTCTCTGAAACCCTTTCCACCATAACCCTTTCCAGTACTTTTCCCAGTACCGGAAGCAGGCTGATGCCCCGATAAGATTTAGGGTCAGACCTATTCTTATCGGTGGACTTCAGGAGCACAACCACCCTTGCCACCTTCCAATCCTTGGGGAAGTAGCTACAAGCAATGCATTTGCTGTACAGTCCGAGTAGGTATTCTGGGACGGCCTTCCAGATGGCTCTCACCATCTCTCCGGTCATTCCATCAGCTCCAGGAGATTTCATGGAGCGAAGAAGTGAAACACCATAATCGACTTCTTCAGTTCTTAACTCCGGAAGGATCGGAGGCTCTTCATATGAAGAGTCCTCAAAGCGCTCCTCTCTTGGGAACAAATGACCAAGCAATGCAGTAAGGCAGTCTTTCCATGTGGATAAAACCGTATTATCCACACGTATGCCTTCAATGTCGGCAGTCTTTTTAGTTCTACGGCAAATCTTGTATAGTTTGCCTCAGGGATCATCTCTATTATTAGAGGCAAAATTTCTCCAGTGAGACTCCTTCGTGCTGACAATGAGCCGCTTGTACTCAGCGAGCGCTTGCCGAAACGCAATGCCCATCTGAGCCAGGTTCTCAGCGTTAGCCGCCCTAGCCCTTTGGAATCGCTTCCTTAGGCTTCTGACAGCCCTTCGCTTTTCTGTCAGACAGCGGTTCCACCAACTTACCCTTTTTTGATTCGCCCTACGGCTCCTCTCAAAGAGTTCGTCGTTAACCCGCCATACGCACTCATTAATGTGTGCGATTTGCTGGTCTATGCTTAAGCTGCCGTACACTTGCGGTGTTAGGGAGGAAACCTCCGCAAGTATACGCGCACCATAAACACTCCAATCAGCGCCTCGCGCACACCATCTTCTGTCTGAAACTGCATTGTTATCTTCTATTACGTGAGCGATCTCAAACTGAATCCAGTTGTGATTACTCACCCCTACACTAACACGCCACCTAAAGCTAAACGCCCTAAAAGCTGCCTCGTTGGCAAAAGTAACGTCAATGTCACTCTTGCCACCGTTGACCGCATCAAAGGTATAAACCTCACTCGGCTCGTTGATAACATGGGCATTGCGCGCAACGACCCATTCACCAAGAACATTCCCCCGATTCTGGCTCCGGTTACCCGTTAAGGGTCCGGATTCCTTACTGAACCAAAGAGGGGAGGTTGCATTGGCGTCAACACCAATAATGAGGGGTTCACTGCCCGCAAGCGAAAACAAACCATCCATATACTCAATATATGGGTCAATTTCCTCGCTGTATTTGCAGTAGACGCTGGCAAGAAAAATCCTGCCAAAAGCGCCTTCCACGCTTACGCAAACACCTCGTTCGCTGGAGGAAACAGGCACACAAACTAGATTTACATCCCTTATAATAATCGCAGCATTTCCTCTGGTATCAAGAAAGACCCGCATTCCTGCAGGCAAACCCCTAACACATCCATCGGATGTGTAGGGCTCCTGAACCAGGGCAATGCTGCAGCCCTGCCTAACCATCTGAGCTCCTAAATCAACCCCTACCGAAAAAGCGCCCTGACAATTTTGTTGGACTATCTTCATAGTCCTAGTTTCTGGCTGCCAACCTTGCCAACTCTGCTACTTGCATGGGGCAATCGGTTGACCCCATGAGGTGATCAGCCGGCCGTCTTCTTGCAGCACAGTTTCTGCACTGCATCGCTGCCTTGCAGCTTACTGCCTTATGGCCTTCAAGGCCGCAACGACGGCAAATATCCTCCTTATGGGGACAGTCGGAAACTCCATGACCCGGAGCAAAGCACCGGAAACATCCCACTCTTATTTTGTATTCCCTTACCGGGAACGAAAACCACTTAATGTAGCATCTTGTCCGTGCTACGTAAGGCGTCTATGGACGCAGCTGGGTCTTCTAGCACTACATTTGTTGTAGCCCCTTCAGCAACCTTCCATGGTTTGGAAACCACTTTCAGCCTACTTTGTTCAGCAGCCTCTGGTAAGTTCAGACGGTGTAGCTCCGTCATAAATTCTTCCAGCGATATGGTTGTGTGTACGCCATGTACCACGACCCTATTGCCCGGTTACTCGGGTACTGCCACGTCAAGGTTCATATCCTTGAATTTCTTGCTACTGAAAATCTGCTCTCTTTCAGCAGCCGAGGGAGTGCGTATTACTACGCCCCCATTCTTGAGCGGTGTGACCGCATTCACCCTAACTCCCAGGGTGGGGGCGATTTTATCCATTATCCTGGATACAACTTCCGTGGAGGAGACGGTCGCCTTTTTGCTTTTAACAACCACCGACCAGGTGGGAGCAACAGGCTTAGCTGGCTTAACCAGGGGAGCGTTAGCTGGTTTAACCAGAGAATTCCACTGACATCGTAGGTCTCACCATTAAAGGTGATGCCCATAGCCTGCAAGTTCCTTATGTCAGCGTAATTGGGACACTCACATAGGACATGAAGCCAGTATTCATAAATGGCTCCACATGAGCAGCTCGCAACCCCGCTAAGCCCCCTCTTATGCAAGAATGCATTGAGAGAGCCATTCCCGGTCAACAAAAAGCCCAGGCTGAGGTTAAAATTCCGTTCAGGAAAAATTCTCATGGTTAGCACATCCCCCCTACCATTTTCGCTAGCATCCCATCTAGATTGCCATCTAGATAGCACACATGCGTGTAAAAAAAAAAAAAAAAAAAGACAATCCGGAAAGCCAGAAGTCGTTCTGATTGCGATTTTTTAAGTCCCGCCATCCCCAATATCCCCAAAATGGAGCACTAAGGGCAATTGGCAACTCCGCCAACAATCTGTCGAAGGGCTAAGTCTAGTGTGTGAATTTCAACCGAAGGAATGGAAAAGGCTCTTTTTGAGCCGTGAGTTGATCGATTCTCATTCGAGCAGACATTATTCTGTCTCGTTCACTTGGAAAAAGGAGAGATCCAGTTCGATAGTGCGAAACTTGCCCAGGACCAAAGGCTTCATATGGCGTTGAGCATTCGTAAGAGTAAAATAGCATTTTTAATGTCAATTAGAGTACTCTCTTTAGCTTCTCCAAGACACCTTAAGATATGCCAAAAGCATCGTTCGTCAAAAAATAACACACGTCGGACTCCTGACCTATGTTCACCAGAAGCACCTCACTAGTACTAGTCCAGAAAATGCTACATTATTTACAATGGATGCATCGACGATCCCTAATCCAGTAGCCACACTCTCTCCTGGTTTCCTTTTGCTTTCAATGTTCCCTCCAAATGCCAACCGCCCATGGCACAAAACCTATCCACTTGTCAGCCAAAAGTTATTTGTTTCATCTCATCATTTCACCGTCGTTGGATCCATCCGTTGTCATCCTGAGAGTAATTAAATTGGAACAACAACCCTTCCTCCAGGCAGGCGAGCGTCTCCTGTTCATCTCATCTAAACGATGCAAGAGTATCTCAACAAAATGAACTCTCTACAAACGACGTGTATTAGCGGCTAGATGGCAATCTAATGCAGTCCACACAAAGCACACCATCGGGAATGGTTTTAAGAGGGATCCATGCATATAATCGAATTTTCCCATGCACTTGCATCCAGATCCACCATGACTAGGTGAATAGACAACTTCCATGGCAGCGGCGGCGATGTTATTGATGGCTTTCACTTAATTCTAATGACATGCCTTACTCCTGCCAACCCTTCTGGATATTCACAACGCTGTTGGACTTAAGCTGAATCAGGAGAAGGTTGCGATTTCGTCAGACCAGGGTGGTATGCCTGGCATACGAGTATTCGCCTGCCGACTGCAGCTCAAAAAGTGCTCAATTAACTCCGGAGCTCACTCGACGGAGCCTTCCCGTAGTTTGTGTTTGCCTTTTGTGTAATTTACGACTAAGTATTGCAAAATTAAATGTTTGCCAAATACAAACAAACACACAAAGAAGGCTCTACTCCAGCTATAGTTCCGACTCCAACTCCAGCTACAACACTGCTGCTGAAGCTGAGGTGTTCTTGTAAATATTTAAGCATGTGGAGACTGAAGTTCAGGAAGATTCGTTTCCTCAAAGTTTCGTCTTCTTTGAGACGACTGACAACATTCGGCAGACGACGGAGTTTTAACGTTTGTTCTGGGGGCTGGAATAAATTTGCAAAAAGGTAAATACAAACATCCTGGAGGGTGTAATCGTATGTGAAACTCGTGGACCATATGGAGTCTCAGTGCAATTTCAGCAAGGAAAAGACATTTCAAATTTGCTTGAAAGGAAGTTTGTAAGAAAAAGTTATCACCGTGGCTATGTGGATGAGTTAATGCGGTCACTTTATATAGAAAAGTGTTATGTGAGGACATTTTGTAGAAAGGTCCACGAAATTGTAGGTAATGTGCAGCGGAAGTAGTTTCAGGTGCTTTTGAATTTTTTTTTTTAACTGGCGTCCATAGAACGTAATCTTATTTCATCAGGTTAGTAATTGGCTGGTTTTCTTTTTCGGATTCCTAATTACATGCCACAACATGCGCGCGCGGTGTAATGTTCCTATATACTGTAATGCGTGTCCTGAAATGGGTTTGGCTTCTGGAGGAAGTGTCATGTGCGCTGGGGCACTGTAAGTGGCTGAAGTTAATGAATGGTATCACATATGCAGGAACATGGTCTTTGTAGTGTTGGCAGCACCAGGACACCTTTTCCTCGTTATTGTGGCAATTTTGTGTGAGCATTTGCATAGCAGGGATGGTGGGGTTTTGTTTTTGTAAAACAATTTATAATCAAGATAGTGAATGGAACCTTTGATGTTGTAGGTGCTGTGCTTTGTTGTATGACTTTTGAAAAGATTTTCACAGATGAGATAAGAGAACGACAAACTTGTAAGATTTAGGAATTATGATTTACCTTCTTGTAGGAGGAGTTGTAGTTTCTAAGTCCTTTTTTTAAGGGCCAACCTCGGCTTAAGCAACGATCGGATGGCTGTGCTAATTACTTTGAGTGTCAGTTCTACCACACATGGTGCACCCTCGGTAACAGGGTTACGGATACATACCATTTTTCTGTATTATCAGTTCCGGGTTTAAGTTTTTGGTTTGTATCCAGATAAAGAGTCCTGTCGTCGCTAGTTGTGTTCCTGAAAAATCAGATTGAACCCGATAGAAATTCCAACTGCAATGTTGGCGGGCCCCGGAACCAGTTGATGTTATGAACGTTTTTTCTAAACCGTACATCAGAGACCTCATTATTTAAGGCCCAAGCAAAACACAATGAGCACCGATCCCCAGAAACCAGCTCCGGTCCCTTGAATGAGCTTAGAAGCAAGATTCAATTATATTTCTTCCAAAGTCATAGTCTGGCAAAACAAATAAAACGTGCAACAAGATGTGCCACGTCTGCTAAGGCACCCGACTCACAGCCCTATGCGAATGCTGGCAAACTTCTCTAGTGTAGTTCCAACATTTCTTGGCTGCTGTAGAAATAGGGTAGGCACTTTGCGATGCCCAGCGTTGTAACTATTTCTACACCTTAATTCTGCTTGTTTTACCTCAAAGTGGTATCATCGGGTACTGGTCGATGGCCGTCCGTACTCGACTTGCCATACTTATAAGCGCGATTGCTGACCAGCAGACAAAAATAGCAGCACTATACACGAGCTATCGGATGAATCGCCCAGATGGAATCAACGGTGAAGTAAAATCTGGGAGTAAAACAAATGAGACCTTATCGGGGCTACTCCGACATATTTGGAGCTCAAGCCCTCAAGGATTTCCGCGACTAAACCAGGGTCTCGGAAAAGAGATGGTAGCGGATAAGCCCCTAATGGACCAACGGCAGTGCTGACATCCTCGAACGTTTTACTGGCTTCCATTCGACCCCTCGTCCTAGGGGAATCTATAATGAGACTGGCCTTCCGGGTTGGTGGTTCTACCGCCGGGGTAACTGAGCGGTTATAGAGAAAAAAACTTAAGTTACAAAGCAACAACAAGCGTCAGATATGAACGGATCTACGATCAAACGAAACAAGGACAACGAACATCGGATCTGCACGTGGAATGTTAGAGCCCTTCATTGGCCACGTGCAACCGAACAATTAATGAAAGCCCTCGACTGCTGCACGGCAGGCTGGATAAAAAGGGGATGAAAAACTACAACATCTTCTAAGGCGATTGTCATCGACGGTAACAGCAGCGCCAATTTGGATACGCATTTGTTGCCAGAGGCAGACTTAGGCAAGAAATCTTGAGTTATCGGCATATTAACAAGCGCTTCGTAACAATCCGTATTAAAGCTAAATTTGGTAACAATATCCTTACATGTGGACACGCCCCACAGAGGAGAAAGATGACGACATCAAGAGCTCGTAGAAGCTCTACGACTTACGAGCAGTGCCTTAGTTATGACATTAAAATTGCCCTCGGCGGATAAGACATTACTTTTGGTAGAACTGTCGGAAGATATAGTCTGCTCAATGCCACCTCCGATAACGGATTTAGGTTAATCGACTTTGCGGCGGGGTGAAACATTGTCGTACCTAGCACGCGGTTCTCGCATCATAAGTTGACTTGGAGAACTTCTGATCAATCAACCGCCAACCAGATTGACAACATTCCAATCGACGCAAGGCAATCCTCCAGTATTACGGCTGCCCAAACGTTCCGAAGACCCAACATCGACTCGGACCATCACCTTGTTGTAGCCAAGTAACGGTTGCGGATACTCCGACCATCGCAAAGACAACCTAATACTGTGAGGAAGTTTGAGTCTCCCTTAGTCTCTTAAGAGGTCTTATGCCGCCAGCATGAAGTATGCCGAGATGCCGCTTCTGATGTACAGGGTTCGACTCGGCCATCACAACGAAACTGAGGCATACAAAGCTGCTCTGCATGTAAGAACTAGATCTGTTCACGAGCTCTATGAGCAGAAAGGATCGATGAACACCGGCTTTTCGGTAGTAAAAGAAAGGAGCATGAGAAGCGCGCAGTCGACAAAATTGAGATATTCAACTGCAGGAATGAGATTCGGAGGTTTCACCAAAAATTAAGGCAAAAACCATTCCACCGATACAAACCCCGAACCGAAGCCTGTCGAAATGAACAAGTGAACATCGTGGTAGAGTCACAGTCGATGCTGAGGATTTGGAAAGAGCATTTCTGCAGACTGTCAGGCCGAATGAAAATTCCAATCTGGACGATGAAGACCAAAAATTCCTTGATCCTGACCTGGATGAAGTGTAGATAGCCATATATAAGCTGAAGCCTAACAAAACCACTGGGACGAACTGCGTGACTGTCGAGCTCTTCAAAGCGGGAGATGATGCCTTGGTAAGGAGCATACGGCAACCCATCAGTAAAATATGGTCGGACGAAAGTATGCCCGATGAATGGATGAATGGAACTTCAGCATTATTTGTCCGATCCTCAAATAGGAGACCCTCTGAACTGTGCCAAGTACAGACGCATCAGTCTTCTTAACATCGCCTATAAAATTCTATCTGCCATATTGTTTGAACGCCTGAAGCCGTTCGTCACCAGCCCAATTGCTTAAAGCACTTGGGACTGATTTGATAACGATGAAATCTCAGCACAGTTTGCCCCTTCCTCAAGAAGGGAAACCCTAGATAGCGCCAATGTGTCCTTATCAGTGTAGTTTTTGGCCTAAATCTTAAACCCATCATCGACCAGATAAACTCCTTACGACATCCAGAAAAGTCAAATTAATGCCTACAATCTGTTTATTGATTTTAAAACGGCAAACGAAGCCTGTGCTATCGGACATAAAGTCAAGGATTTATCGTGAACACCTGTCGTGTAGACGAGCAAGGATACATCTTGCAATCGCTCTCCGTTAATTCACTTTGATACCAAAGCAGAACTTATGTTGGAGACACAAGTTCCACTCTTCGCATGGGTCGAAGCCGATCTAAAACCTCTTGTTGATCTTAGGGTTACAGTAGCCAGTACTTATTGTCACTCTACTTTGGAAGACCCTTCCCCCGATTTGGGTTTAAACCACAGCTACCTTGACGCTCCCACAAGGGTGCCTACTCGAACCGAGATCCGGGGGGCTCCTGACTCCCATGGTCCCGTAATTTAAGTCCTAGTAGAAACTAACGGTGGTCCTGCCGCCAACAAGACCTATGACCGGCCGCTTGTATCTGGTCAAATCGTAGCAACCTTCGGTGGCGTCATCTGCAAACCAGCACTTTGCTCTGCCCCCGCTTTTTATTAGACAGGGTCATCGATGGGCGAAGCCTTGATAATTGGGCAGAGGGCCTGTGTTATCGGACAGTCAAAACCAGCGACTTAGACAGCATGTTACAAGGGGAAACTATAATTTCGAGGCGGTAAGAAACTTTGTTTCACACCATCGAATCGCTGCTTCTTTGGACTAAGAAGGCAGCAGAGAATTAAGTCCTCTCTAGATTGAGATGAAGCATAGACATTGTCAAGGGAATTTTGATCCGACGAAATAATTCTAGCTCCGTCTGCATAAATGGAATGTGGGAAAGACTCTGTACGTACTCGTAACAGTGAACGGTATGGGCAAGACAGCGACATCGATAGGATAGAAATTGGACGACTAGAATCCATCGACGGAACGTATTTAGCTCCGCCACGGAATGGTTCCGAATTCATTCCGGAGGCACAATTCGGTGAAGGAGAACTTCGTCTATGGTGGCCCGTTCAAGCGGAAGGGAACCTCGGCCGATTTGGTGTGTGCAACTAGAGGCGATCAGCCAAATATAGCGTTGAATGGAGACAGTTGTTTTTTGAGCTCCAGTCCAGCCCGGACTACAGCAGAATATCGACCCACCTAAAAGTGGGTGTCTCAGCCGCTTGGGTCAACGGGGAATAGTTCGTCAGTTTTCCTATCAATGGGCTTAAGTTCCTTCAGGTCCGGGTGTTAAACTCCGCATGCAGAGGCAACCAGTTTTTTCTTTGAAGCCAAAGGCCTGTTTCGGAGAAAGAAGTCTCTGTCATACTTTTCTTTAAATAGACATTGGAGTACCGCAACTCGCTTTTCATAGAATCTGGATATTTAAGTGTACAAAGAGAGTGCATTTACACATGTTGTCCTTAACAATTCTATTAGACTTTGGAACATTAGCCTGGGCAAAGTGCTTCAACTCTCCATTTAACATTTTACACTACCCGTTCCTCATTTCTTCCAGTGCTAAATCCATCTTAGAACAGAATAATTGTCTTTGCAAATTCACTCAACATATCCGCATCTGTCAAGAAATAATTTCCATTCCTTCAACCATAAAACCAACCAGCTACGGCTTCCAAAAGTTTCGCATTTTCACATCCACTGTCATTTTGTCGCCTACCATCGGTCTACATCCTCCACGGCCTACTGGGCCCTAATAACCGAGCCCTAATTTTTCAAAAATATCGCCCATATGGGTACGAGTATACTCGTATGTCTAGTATACTTCCGGTAACACATCCTTTTTGCTTTATTTGAGCTAAAAGGGCCTGCGAATTATTAAAGAGGATACGTATCCCCAAATCGGCTTAATATTCCGATTAGGTCAATAAAGCTTACATTACGGCCAGGCGCACCCATGAGAATTAAACTCTAAACGCATTAACGTAAATAATTGCTTACTCCCTGGAGAAGTACTCGTATCTCCTTAAAGAACACACTGATATTCCTGCCGTAAGTTTGCCAAAAAGAATCTAAAGGAAAAGTATCTTTTCCATGAATTTAAAGAATTCCGCTCAGATACTCTTTAAGGAGGGTGGGTTTGTTAGCATCCTTTTGGCTGTCTTCAGGGCACATAATAGAAGGGATAAGGATAAACGGCTCTCGATGCTCCAACAGGAATTTATAATGAGAAAAATGCATTTTTAGCACATTGCTATCGGAGGTGGTGGCAGTGGGTGGTGGATTTTGTGGAGGGTGTAGAACAGATTCTTTTCATTCTCAGCGCATTTGCGTTTAGGCTGAAGTGTGCTGAGATATTCAATTTTTTCTTTTTAAATTTGGATTTTTTTTTTCGCTTAGTCCTTATCGTCCTTAGGGCATCTCACAAACAGCTATTATGCTCTCATTATAAAATCATTTGTGTGGATAGATGTGGTTTGGCTTGGTTGAGGTATGAGAATGGAAGGATTTGGACTTTAATTTGCACGTAGATTGTGGCCAGTTGGAGTATTGCAAATATTTTAAAGTTGGGTGAACACCGAATACAGTGTAGGGGAACTTTTGGGACATGAATTCAATGAACAGAATATAACACATGTTCAGATTGTTGTAGTAGATACTGTCTTTAGAAAACTTGTCATCTGAATCGCAGATGAGATTTAAGAAACAAATCCCGTCTCCTAATTCTGACCCAAATTGCAGTTTTAAGGTAGGACGTGGCAGGGCACTTGCTGCCGAGAAATTAACAGACTCCCTTGACTGCTATCATGCATATATCACCGCCATCCATGAAGTGCGAAGTGCGCCGCCAAAAAATGTTTCTATGAGCTCCTCGAAAAGACATATGAGCAGTGTCTGGAGTGTGGCGCTAAAATCGTATTTAATCCCAGGATAAGAAAGGAGGATCTCTTTGGTAAGACAGTTGGTAGACATAGCCTACACGAGACCACGTCCGGCAACGGACTAACGTTTATTCAATTTGCAAAGGCACGAAACATCACTATAGCAAGAACACTGTACCGTACCGAGCTGACCATCGACAAGTGCACTGTGAAATTCGCTCCTCGCGTGGAGAAAAAAAAAATCGCGTGCGAGTGTAACAAAAAAACAAAGTTACTCTGCGGGCAAAAAAAAAAACAACAACAACAAAGCGCGAGTGCAATGAAACCGAAATCCACATCCACAGCGCGGGCATCATATCCTTCCTACCCCTGGTCGTAAGTACTGTTGCTTGCACTCGGTCACTGCCTTTGCTGTACTACATTGTCATACAGCGCGTGCAGTGACTGAGTGTATGCAACAACCGATGGATAGCGGGCTGTGCTTATGAATTTTGTTGGTGTGCTGGGTAGGATTGATGAAAAAGCTTACACAGTGGTTTGGCCACCGAGGAAGAACTCCTCTTCGGAAGGTGATATACAGTTTGGACCAGTGGAAATGTCTATACTAAGATCTTTAAGTACTCTTGCATGTCCATTACATAGCCAAAATCTGCTCTAACTGAGGGGTTTCTTGGTTGAGGCCCAAGTACTCGTACGTATGCCTCATAGATTCTTGATTTCGGCTCAACGATCCGCAGGAATGTTGAATAGATACTGGGACATTTCAAGAACGGCAAATAGAAGAAAAGAGAAAACCGAAAAATCTTTGAGCTGAATCGATATATGGATGCTGAGTCAAAAGCTATGACACTAGGCTCACATTGGCCCACACATACGAAACCTGGCTGTAAAAGTTAACCTGTTGTCTCAATTCTTACACAATTTACCTTTCAATATGAGGGTACAAGGCGACGGTACTTTGAAAGACAATCAGATAGCGTATCAAACTTTTTAAAATCTGCTATCCCTTTAATTAAAACTGTAAAAGAGAAGTCAAATCTATTACACGAGCGCTATCCACCCTGTATGACTCGAACTGCAACCAACTTCAGACTGCTATAATTTCCAAACCGTTCATGACAGTGAGCTCAAATTTTGACACGTGACAGATAATTTTATTATTTACAAAACCTTTTAAACGATTTGCGTCTCAGCTGTGTTGAAACATTTTTATCCGCGATGGAATTCAAACGTGATAGTGTGATTGCCCTCCAGCACCTCAACGTGCATAAATCATTTGTGTCTCGAACCATAGCTCGTTACCGTGATACTGGCAGCGTTGCAAAACGCCAAAACAGAAATGGTTCGGAAAGTGAAGGCTCGAATTGAGCGAAATCCGCGTCGAAGTGGAAGAAAAATGGCTCGTGAGCTGAACATAACGTTGGAACGGATGCAACACATACTGAAAAATGAGCTTGGGCTCAAGCCATTGCAAAAGCCAGTTCCAAAAAGCACACGATCTTACACCGCAACCGAAAAAAGTTAGAGAGGAAAGAGCGGCTACGCTTGCACGAAAGTGGTGAGTTGCCGAATTTGGTTTTTTCCGATGAGTCGCCATTTGTTATCGAGCAAATATGTCAACAAGCAAAATGACCGAGTTTACTTGCCAGAGAGGTCCTTCGAAAATGTACACCTTCGGACGGCCACCAGAAAGCAGGCAGCACCGATGGTGATGGTTTGGGGCGCCATAACCGCCGATGGTCGCTCTCCGCTCGCATTTTTGGACCGTGGCGTCAAAATTAATGCGATCGTATACCATGAAACTATCTTAGAGGCAGTATTAAAGCCTTGGGCAAACAATCATTTCGGTCGGAGACCGTGGACATTTCAACACCGGCACCGTCTCACAAAGTGCACGTCAACCAAGATTGGTTAAAAAACAATGTTCCACACTTCATTTCTTCGACATAATGGATTGCAAATTCTCCGGATGCAAATCCGTTGGATTTCTCTGTCTGTGGTATTTTGAAGGTGAAGGTTGGCACTAAAAAATACCAAAGTTTGGACCACCTCAAACAAGCACTTCGCCGGGAATGGGCCACAATACCGCAGAGCCACTTGCGTGCAGCGTGCAATGCTTTCTTCGGCCGTCTCAAGGCCATTGTTCGCGCCAAAGGTGGACATATTGAAAACTACTTATACAATTTGAAAATTGATGTATTTTCTAACATTTTTTGCTTTGGCACAATAAAATTTATCAAAAAATAAAAAAATTATAGCATTTTAAAAAGTTGGAGTTCGAGTCATTCACCCTGTATACGAGTACATATATCGGCCAATGTCCTGTTTGAAGGCAGAAATTTTCTTGAGACTGCTAACGAAAGAAAGAGTCTTCCTGTGATACGAATCACAGGTATCCATTGATATCATTTAATTACAACATGGCGGATCATATCCGTTTCAAAAGTACGAGTATAACTTTACAGAGCCATTTAGACTGACATTAAACTCCCATTACCCGATTTGTCCTAAAAATATCTTCATAGCAATTATCGTAATCAATAACTCATTAGAGGTGGAAGCACAATGGCTTCATTTTAAGTGGCCAAATCAACACTCCATCCCCCATTGAAGCGCTCAAATTCAATTGAAGCACCCATTAGCACGTGCTGCGTGCCACTTCTCCTCTCTTAGTCTATCTCCGCCAAAGTCCTCGTACACTGAAACTGAAGACAATAGAAGCTAACCATCTGACACGGGGTGTCTGTCTAATCCAAATTAGCATTGACAACATTGAGCTGCTCCGCACAAAAATCACTTTGCTTCCCTGACACTAAGAAGCAGCTCAACACCTCCACCACCAACCAGTTACCGGAGAAAAACTATTCGCCTGCTGCCCTGTTAACCATAAATTGCGTGCAACGGAAACAATTTTGTTACGAAAACAATAAATTTACCGTAAATTTCCGGTGAAAAGTGATTACAAACAACAACATTGCCGTCGCCATTACAAGCACAAGCACAAGCACAAGCACCATCTGAACACACCCCCGGTAAGGTGTTCGCACGTCCTTACACACGACCGCTTTTGCATTCGAAAATTGATATTTCGACGCAAAAACGCGATGATAGCCAAAAGAACTTTCCCAGCAAAGAAGTGTTTTTCTCCATCGGACGAATGGGATGGAGGGTCATAAGGCGACGAAGAAATTGGAAGAAGGAGTAGGGAGAGTGAGAATATTGAAACAAGGGATCCTTTGGAAATTTACTTGGACTAATAGCGCAGCGCTTCTTCTCTTCTCGGTTAGAGCGTTTGTTAATTTTTTCATGAGTCTTTTCAATTTGCTTCAGCTTGGATTCCCAATACAACACCAGTCGACCGCTACAACCCCTCGATTGACCAAGAGGACTGCGACTAAGGAAACCCAACTCCTAGAATCGGAGGCGATAAAAAGCCAGAATGTTGAAATATGAGTTTGGAAAGTTTCCAAACGGCTCTTTTGCCCTTTCGAAACAGATACTTGGTCATGGGTGGACTTTCTCGTTTGGGTGGTGAATCCATCCCCAATGTATAGGATAAGGAGTATCCAATGAGCTCAGACCAACAGATAGATGAAGACGGGGTGTTGCTTCACCCAAGACTCCAGAGAATGATTGAAGGCTTTTTAGTTATTTGCTTGCTTGCGGTTTTTCTTTACACTCCAAGTAGTCGTCGAAGTTGCAGTCGAAGGGGGGCTATGAGGGCTATCGGAGAAGTGCTGTACAAGGAAGAGGACTAAACTCCTTGTGGAGTTCCGGAGTTACGGAGCTGTAGAGCTGTAGAGTTGCGGCCGCTTGTTTTACAAGTTGTTAACTGGTAAAGGATTTCTTTTAGCATAAAGTTTTGTTGCGTTTTTGGCTTACACTTATGGTAGATGCTTACTCGTAAGTGGTAAGTGGCAGAGGTAAGATTACTTGTGTTTGTTCGTTTGGGTTTACTACTATCTTTTTTTTTTACCATTCCTCTTTTTTTCGTTCCTTCGCTTCGTATCCTTTTTTGTGGAGCTTTTAGACAAATTTTGCATTCAAGCAGATTGCTTAAAATGGTGATGGATGAGTCGTGTTTTTTTTTTTTTTAGGAAACTTCTTCGGTCAGAGGAGCAACCTGCAAGTGTTTTGAAGTAAGTGAAGCAGATTTTCACTTTAAGAAGTTTTCCATTTCTTAATCATGGAGAGACCAAAAGAAGTTTGGGAAGTTTTTTTTTTTTGGTAATTGGAAAAGGATGAACAATTTAGCTGAGAGGTGGCATTAGAAGATGACTGTAAGCCAACAAAACTGTTTCGAAGGAGTCACCAAAAATGTGTCCATATGCAATGTGTAGTCGAATATTAGAGATCATAGAGGTAGATGTCAACTGCTGCTCAAATGGAGAGGTAGAGAACCCAAAATTCAGATGACTCTAGTGACGAACACTGAGCTTCTATCCGCGAGCTCCTTCTTTTGCTCCGAGCGGTACTCTGATGGCGCTAAAGACGTCGGCTTCTGACCCATGTGAGGAGTTGATGACGAAGGTAAACAAGAATTGTTTACGTTAAGCTCTGTCTACTTAATTATCCGTCCTTATCGTTGCTACATCATTGCTGATGAAATTTCCAGCCGCATCCGTCAGGTTTGCACTAATGCAAAGCATACCTATATCAAAAATCAGCGCCCACCCCCCCTCAGAAATCCATAAAATTTCGAATCGAATTTTGAAAGATCAAGGATTTGGTCAGGTCAAGTGGATAAAGGAATTTCCTTTAAGAACTTTTGTCAAAAGACCGTGACAATAGGTGAAATTGGCAGACTGGTTAAAGCGCAAATTGACTTAACTTGAATCGAACAGACAGTCGGTAGGAACCTTCTAAACAACATCAGGGTCTACAACCTCGGGAAAGATTGACTCAACTATTGACGGCCCATGTAAGCTTGACAATAACCTCGAATTACGGGTATTTCTCATAAATATGAGGACTCTTAACAGGCCTAGTGCCCCAGTGGAGAGGCTATAATATAATCGTCATCCAAGAAACCCGAGGCGATGTACCGGATTAGAAATTGCGACATGCAGTGCCACGTCCGAACCTATGGCCAGTATCCCAAGCATGATAATGTTGATGATGACAGAACAGGAAAACAGGACGTGCACAACTTGCA
This sequence comes from Volucella zonaria, assembly GCA_963966105.1. Taxonomy (NCBI): domain Eukaryota; kingdom Metazoa; phylum Arthropoda; class Insecta; order Diptera; family Syrphidae; genus Volucella; species Volucella zonaria. Next base: position 179,137,348 of record OZ014532.1, on the reverse strand, counting down.
TGACATCACTCCAGCAACGAACGCTGTCTGATAGATTTTGCAACTGGACGAACGTCGTGGCACGCATGTGTTGCCCGCATCTTAGGATCCACAAGGGCAAGTGGCGGTCTGTTGATCAAGAAACAGCAAGTTTAATCACATTAGGATAGACGGCAGATACGCTTACAATATTTTAGATGTCCGCACTTTTCGAAATGCCAACATCAACTCGACTCACCACCTAGTAGTAGCCACGGTACAGAAGTGGATCAAAGGCAGTACAACGCCGAGAAAATACTGTGAAAGGTTTGACATCGGTCTGAAACAATCGCAAGAGTTCACCGCAAGCCTTTGCCGACTGCTTCTCTCTGAACCACTGTCAGAACACCACACCACCAGTATTCTAAGCAAGAAGGAGGACTACATACTGTAAGGAGGCCATCACAAATCCCATCTCTGATATGCTTAGTTTCAGAAAGTGACCACGAAAAAGAATCATTAACGCCGTCGGACACAGGCAGATGACACAGCTGAAGACTGAGTCGAGAGCTGGAGATTAAGAACTGGAGTTTAAGGAGATCGAAATATGCTACGGGAGGAATAGGGTTCGGAAATTTTACCAGAAGATTAAAAGAACGTATCAAGGTAACAAACCCTGAACCGAAGTCTGCGAAGACGACTACGCAACGTCGTATTAAAGACGTAGTCGGTGATGAAAATTCTGTAACTGGAAAGGCGACGAAAATACCTACATATGTCAGGGATTACATACTTCTAGATAGCAGCCTAGCCTCCAAGCTTTTCATTCCTAGAGGAAATGATCTCGTAAGGAGCATCTAAAAATGCATGCCCGATGAATAAAATCTCAATACCCTGTATCCGGTTCTGAAGAAAGGAGACTTTTTGGGCTACCTCAACTACAGGGGAATAAACATCGCATACAAAATCGTTACTGCTTTATAATGTGAACATCTAAAACCTCACCAGGCTCTTCTCTAAGCCCACTTATAACTCTTTCTCATGAATTGAACGCTCAACGCCATCTACTGGTTGAAAAACAACGATAGATAGTAATGACAGCCTATCGACTGTCATCTGTTTGGAAGTTTTGTACATTTAAGTTCCATTTCCCCTTCGAAACTAGTTTAAGGCACAATCCCTCCAAAGGAGGGATGTAACCGGGGTTTTCAATAGTGGTCAAGCCTTTTACCAATCAACTCATACTCATGCTTCCATGGGATGGGGAGTTGGGCCTAGTATCTTTGACTGAAGGCAGGGTACTCAACCCCTCCGGGACGTCATTGAGGAGTAGTATGTAGTAGATGGCGCCGCAAGAGACATGGCCAAAGGCCATAGACGGCGCTTATAGCCTTAGCGAGATTACTAACACCGGACCAGTTAGGTGGACATTTTGTGCAGTCGTTTCATTAAGGACCTGACCCTCCTGGTTGTGGGTTATGCGTGAGATTAATCTTATCACCTTGAAAAAAAAAGCACGGTCAAAAATAGCCAGAAGCCTCAAATACGGACGAATATAACATTGACTCCAGCAACCGCAATTGGAATGTAAGGACCCATAGCAGACCACGTTTTACTAGCTCCTATCTCATAAAGGGACTTGACTATCCACTGATCAATCAAGCGTCAACCAGATTGGTCACATTCCGATCGACCCCAATAACTCCTCTAGCATTCTGGATGTCCGAATTATCCCAGGAGCCAATATTTCCTTGTTGCAGCCAGGGTACAAGCTCAAATATGACAGGCGCAATAAGTCAAGCAAGTAGACCAAAGTTTGAGGTTAAAAAGCTGTCATCGCAAGAGATCGCTAGATTCTTTGCCGATCGCTTTAACTGTTGAAGGCAGGGTACACACCCAAATATGACAGGCGCAATAAGTCAAGCAAGTATAGTAGACCAAAGTTCGAAGTTGGAAAGCTGTCATCGCAAGAGACCGCTAGATTCTTAGAACTCCAATGAGAATGTTATCAACGAGTCAGCAAAGAAGCTGTATCTGATATGATTGATTCTATATAACGTCGACGATGTTCAAAATGCCACTGTCAGGCAGAAATGGAGAATTCTAATGGTATGTGACCTCTATCACGTCACACTTAAACACTTCGGGTCCTAAGGACTCTGGTAGTACAAAAAGTACAAAGCAAGACATAGGGTCTGTTACCGAGAAAGGTCATTTGGATGTAAACGGCTACGATAATCCCAATTATACGTCATGTGTCGGCTGTACCGTGGAGTAAGCTTTCACGAAAATATATCATTGTCTTATGAGTCTGATCTTATGGACACCAGAATCCCTGTTGCTGAAAAAATACGAAATCTACTCGCCCTGTGTTCACGGATTGCAGGAAAACAATGCAGTCTGGTCTTCACGGACGGCCCCAAGGCGGATATAGGGTGCGGCACTGATGTCTTTCTGGAAGACTTCAACATTAGAATTCCCTTTCTGAGGCCCCCTCCTAATTACCAAGGCTTCGCCCATCAATTACGTTGTCTAATAAAAAGCGGGGGCAGAGCATATTACTGGTCTTATCGCAAACATCTTCAGATGACGCCACCGAAAGTTGCTACGATTTGGCCAGTTACAAGTTGCCGTTCATAGATCTTGTTGGCGGCAAGACCACCGGTAGTCCCTTCCAGGACTTAAATCACGGTATCATGGGAGTCAGGAGCCCCCCGGATTTCGGTCCGGGCCCGACTTGTTGAGGTAGGCCCCCTTGTGGGAGCGTTATGGTGGCTGTGGTTTAAACCCAAATCGCGGGAATTGTCTTCCTGTTGGTTTGACCCATTGTAGAGTTGTAAATGGACTAGTTCCTTGACTGGGTACAGAGAACCGACAAAGAAGAAAAAATTATGCCATTGAACTGCTGATCCTTCTAGTTCTGTGTGAATGATTCTCTACTCTACTCACAGATCTGATATCGTTGAAAACACCCTTAGTGACGAAGAAGGCTCCCATAGCATATTCCTTAAGACTTTCACAATTTTTTTTTTTAACGGTTTCTATATATTTACTCGCAGTGTGTATGTTCAGACGTCGGCAACAAAATGAGACCTTGTGTTCCTTGAATTTAAATCAATCGAGGCCGTCCATAACCCAACAGATTTTCATGTTGGTATCCAGACTCCTTTAATTGTAATAGGAAGTCTCTTAGTGTGACCATGTTAATGGTGGTCGATTTTAGGAACACCCCAAAGGGGAGTTTATCATTTCTTCACTGGAAATCGTTCATGAGCTATCTGCCTGGAATGGGTGGCTAAAAGTTGTCAAGGCTTCTGAAGACTCCTACATATTTCTCCGTGTTAAAAACACACATATGACCGTTCACACCAACATATCAAAGGACGATTTCTGTGGGTAGCTTTACAAAATGACAACAAAACTTTCATCTAACTTAGGCGGTACTAATATTTTTTTAGAGTCTCAACAAAGTTTTAGTTTCTTTGTCTTTGTCATATTCTTCAGTGAATGTCCTCCTGAATTTCTTCTTCATCATTCTCTTCATCCGTCGTTTCAGTTTTACGTCGGCCTGAATCCCAAATTGAGTCGAAATCCAAATTACATTCATCCGCCAGCTTCTGAACCATTGTCCGCTCTATCAATCCTCTACTACTCCAAGTCGAGTCCTTCATCGCCAGTTCTCTCAAAGCTCCCATTGCTTCCATATACTGCTTTGTATTGGTCAATGCTTTGACTAACATTGCCAATATGTCTGCATGCCGAATCGGGGGTATCTCCGGCTTAACTAAAACCAAAAAAAAACAATTCAGTCCACCGAAAAATTATTTAAAACCACAACCTACTTAACATATTCCTGCAACCAGCCACGACGGCCTGATTTTCTCCATTGTCCAGAGATTCCTGAATATCCAACACAAACTTCACTTCCACAATGGTTTTCTGCAGATTGTCTGATGCCCTCTGAGAATGTGGAACCTTTACCAAACATTTTGCAGCCTCATGCATTGCCTTCAAAGCCTTCTCGTAGTCTCTGAATTCGTCGATCTCAACCTGGGCACATGTGGCGTAGAAATTGGCCAACGAATCGTATGCCTGACCTTTTGAGTAGAAGGTGACAATGTTCTTTAACACCTTCTGATCCCTCTGCCAATTAAGGGCCTGTAGATAGTTAGCTGCCATGATATAAACCTCCCTCTGGCGGGACATATTCGCAAAGAAGACAATTTTGTCTGTGTCTCCAGACTTGAGTAAGCTCTTCATCGCTCGAATTTTGTCTCCAGCTTGTGTAAATTTCTTTGTCGCCGAATGGTAGTCACCTTGCTCCTGAAGTAACTCTGCCAATTGGATCAAAATTCTCGACCGGGTTTCATCGTCCAGCTCGGTCTTAGCCGGAGTTAACATCTCAGCTAGGGATTCTGTGATTGGCACACCTTTTTCGTGGCAAATCCGTATGGCACGCTCGAGTTGTTTGGTGTTAGCCAATAGTTGCACAGCTTTCTGGTGTTGTTCGATACTTGTGAAGAACTCGGCACATCGATTTATTAGCTCTGGATCCGACTCAGAAGTTAGTTCTGCCGCGATGACCTGTAGAATTTCTGGTTGTTCGGAAGCAAAGGCCATCTCCAGAGCTTTATGTAGCATTCCAGAACGATGATAGAGTTCCACCGCCCTTTTGTATGAACCGACTTCTTCGAAATATGCAGCAGCAGTGGATTTCTCTCGCTGACGGGCTGAACTTGCTACCGTCCAGAGCTCGTCCTGCATGTCATTCTCCTTGCAGATGCGGATAGCATTTGTATAGGTTTGAGCTCGCGTGTAAAACTGAATTGCCTCCTGATGCTTTCCGATGTTTTCATAATGGCGAGCGAGATGATAACAAGCTGCACGATCTCCAGATTGTCGAGCTACTATGTCAGCTTTGGAAATCTGGCCCAAATAGCAAAGAATCTTGACCTGAAAGAGTCAAATACAATAAAACTACGAAAACGACTCAAAGAAGCTAAAGTACAACCTGTGAAAACCAATCCTCAGCCTTTTGGTAGACACTGAATGCACCATCCATATCTCCCGTACTTTCGATATATTTGCCCCACCACTTTAACATCTTCGGGTCCTTGGCTGTTTGCATGTATTTCTATAAAGAAAGGGGGAAGACTTTTTGGCACAATTGGAAGCAACTCTTCTAACCTTCATTGCTGCTGGGTGATCGAGAAGCATTTGGGTGATATTTTGCACTGGATTTTGACTTTTCTCGAAGAACTCAATGGCCCCCGTAATGTCACCCTTTTCCTTCAGCTGTTCTCCCTTCTGAAAGTACGAGTTCTTCAAATGAACCCTATCCCCCTTCTCAGCCACCTCCAGGGCCTAAAACAAACCATGTTGCCCACTTTAAAACATCACAACGTATTTTCTATATCTCACTTACCTCGTCAATAGAACCACAGTTCTGCAGCAACTTGTTCAGCAAATCGAAACGACCACATCTTTTGTAGAGCTCTTGTGCCTCTTCAATCATTCCCAGCTCCACTGCCAATACAGCTACCTTGGCATCCTTCTCCAAATCATCGTCTTCCATGGCATGTCGTATAGCTCTCACCGAACGGGCTTTTTTCAAATGACCCAAACACACTTTGGCTACATCAAGTCTGCCCGTTTGTACACACATCTTGGCCAGATTTTTCCACACCACCTCTGACTGTATCGACCGAATGCATCTATCATGGAGAAGAATACGTTGCCACCTATCACAGGCCAGACAGACAACAAGACAATTATAAAGTGCTTACCGATAGGCTAGGTCCATGTTGCCCTCGGCCACATTTAGACTAAAGTTGAGTACCATTTTGCGGGTACTCTCATCGCAATTCTCCAAACCGACAAAGTCCTGCAGGGAACGCTTCTTTACCACACTAATGTCTAGAGTTATCTAAAAGGATAGGACACAGAGGAGGAGACAATATGTGATTAATCTTCTTTCCACTGAGATACGGTCCACCGAAGAAAATAAATGTTCCCAGGGACCGACCGGAACAGACAAACACATCCACACACATGGATGCAGTCTGCTAACAGACTAACAGACTAACAGACTAACGGACACAAAACATTACCACATTTGGTGCACATAAATTGACTAATTGCTCTCCAGATGCTAGATTAACCAGTTCCAGGACTTTAAGGGTGCATTTATCAGCAGCGTGAAACATAACTATTGCTTGCGTCTCACTATAGTCCAGGGAAGTGGTTGCCTTTTGTTGGGATGATGATAGTAATAGCCCCACTGCTCCTGCATTCAATTCGCCATTTCCTACTCCAACTCCGACTCCGACTCCTGGTCGAGATAATTCGTTTTCTGGTGATTTTTGTTGTTGCTGCTGCTGTTGGAGCTGTTTTCTGCGTTGATGATGTTGTGCTTGCTGTACAACTGAACGTGCTTCAATGGCCAATAAGCGACTATCATCGGTATCCCAGAAGAAGATGATTGGTAATCTGGTCAAAGCCGAAGAAAGAAAACGAGAGGTAATCTCTGGTTGGTAAAGTGTGATATCTTATAAAGCTTCTTACCTTGGTACAGATTCTCCGACATCGGTCATGAAATCGTAATGACGAATTACATCCCTTTCGAAATCCCAGCAGTACAATCGTCCATCAGGAAGGAGACTTTCATTGGCAATCACGACGCCAAGATGTGTACCCAGGGCATTGCACTTTGCCAGAATTACTTCGCCGAAATTCTCGAACAAATCGTAACCCGACTTGGGATGGATCAGTGGTTTGGGATCATGACGCGTGACATCGAATATCTTGATGTAGCCATTCATTGTGAAAACTGTTAGGTAGTGACTGGTTAGGTCACAGCCGATAATCTTTCCTAAAGTGAAACAAAAAAATTGTTAAAACGGATTGACATCTTGTTACAAGTGCAAATTGAAAGAAAACCAGAAGGACGAATTCGATTATGCTTTTAGCGTGCGGGATGTTCCAATACACTGCTAGGTGCACACATTTGATGGTACTGATTGAGCATATCCAGTCAAACCTACAACAGCATTTATTTTGTGAATAATAGATTTAAAGGCATCCAAGACAACTTGAATTGAATGTCCGGAAAGGTAATTTCTAATCCATTGAAGAAGAGAGTCCTCGATCCAAGAAGCAGGCATTTTCGACAAAACAGCCTGATGCCAAACTCTGTCAAATGTCTTAGAAATATCAAATTCAACGATCGTGCTTTCTCCAGATTGATGTCCGCTTTGGGTCCTCTTCTCGGTGAGACATGCTATCAAATCGTGGGCCTGTTGCTACGAAAACCCTACGGCCGATCATTGAGGAGTTTCGCGTTTCGAGATATTTCATGTGTAGACGGTTTATCAGCGTTTCCATGACCTTGGAAAGAAGGGACGTAAGTGCAATGGGTCTGTAAGAGGAGAAGGAAGCAGATTCGCCTTTTTTAGGGTCGGGCTGGACAAATGCTGTTTTCCATCTGCTCGGAAAGAATCCTAAAGAGTAGGATTGATGAAAAAGCTTACGCAGTGGTTTTGCCAGCGAGGAAGAACACCTCTTCAGAAAAAGGGGAGATATACCATCTGGACCAGCGGATTTATGTATGTTAAGATCTTTAAGTACTCTTGCTACTACACGAGTGCGAAAGTGGATTCGTCCCATTGAAGACTCGACGCACCCAAGTGTAGGCGAGGACAAAGCACAATCTGGGAGTGTTGAGCTAGCCGCAAATCGTGCGGCAAGTAGATTGGCCTTGTCCAAAGAGCTGACAGCTGGAATGTCATTGTAAATGAGCGTTGGGATGGAGGGTGAGGCAGAATTTCTAATGTTTTTGACGAACGACCAAAAATTTTTTCTGCCTTAACGGAAAGAAACAGTATCTTAAAGTGTGCTATAAAGCGCCAGGCACAGATTACTTACTTGGGGTGGCGGTACAGTCTGGCGTGGACCTGTGCCTTAACCAACAAGCGTCTCCAGCCAGCTCGATCTCCCGTTTCGCACGCAAAGTTGACTAAGGTATCCTTCCACTTGCGTGCGCCACCTGAGTAGCGGTCTTTCTCTACTGCGGTGTACCTCGGGGGTAGATTCGAAGACCTTTCATATCGGAACATTGGTGTACATCCGCTCTACATTATCCAGCCATCTCAGTCTTTGGACCTTCACTCTTCTGGCTAAGTCGATGTTGTTGAACAGCCTATACAGTTCGTCGTTGTATCTCCTCTTCCGCTCATGGAAAAGTTCAAATTTTGTTTCCTTGATAATATTAGATAGGGTTTCCAAGGGTTTTTCCCATGTTTCAGGGTTGTTGCTGTCTAGTTGCACGTTATGTTCTAAGCGCAATCTTGACACTCACCAAAGAATTGATATTTGCGTTGCACGATAGGAAATCTTTGCAGGTGGTATTCCATTATCTTTCTGATGTAGCTGAAGTGATGTTTTAGAGTACGATATATAATTAGTCTAGAGGAGGAAGTCCAGTCGTCTCCAAATGAAACATGTACGTTGGAGTGTTTTGTGGTTGATCCAAACAGTTTGTACTTCACACTTGTTGCAACGGAGTCCTTTCCAGTTGCAGTTGATGGCTATTTTAGCATCATGTAGTTCGGATCTGAAATGCTTTTCAATAGAAAGGATTACTCCTAGATACTTTTGACCTTTTCTAGTTCCTCAACTTCCCAGGTCCATTTCTCATCCCTAGCGTATCTAACGGACCTATTTCCGAGAACCATAATTTTTGATTTATCAGTCTTAACCTTTAAATTTCATTTGCTGCACTATTGCTGTAATTTGTTGGCCATGAGTTGCATCATATTTGGCGTTTCTGCCAGTAGGACGATGTTATCTGCATACATTAAGCATTTGATGTTTATTCCATTGAAAACAATAAATTCCTCCTGGAAGAAGGATAGTAATGTCATCAAGGAATATTGAAAAAAGCAAAGGGCTCAGTAAGCATCCTTGTTTGACGCCCATTTTTATATCATACAACACTGCCGCTTGGTTTTGCTCATACATACTTTGTAATACTTTGAGGAACTTCGTCGAAACTCTTACATTGCTTAGTTTAAGGAAGAGAGCATTTCTACCTATGGAATCTAAAGCAGCCTTAAAATCCGCGAAAAAAGCGTATATGGTATAGTTTCTTTCCATTATCAAGGTATGTCTTAGCTATGCTTGTTAACGTGAAAATGTTATCCACAATGGAATATTCTATGCGAAAGCCTGCTGGAATTCACTAAGGAGTCCATTATTCGTTATCCAATTTGTTAAACGCTTCTACCACTCCATCGAAAATCTGATTAAAACATCCAGTAAGGTATTGTTGAAATTTCTCATGGAGGACTTATAAGATTCATAGGGTATACAGTCTATTCCTGGTGCCTTATTCAGCTTGCCAGCAGCGTAAGCTACATTTTTCACCTCTAGAAGTGTGATTGCCGCAATAGTTCCACATTTTTTATGTAAGGTAAAGCAAACAAGTGATGATTTGGGCTAGTTGGGTGGTTTAACAAATTTTTAAAATATACTGCTAAGACTCCTGCTTTTACTTGTATTCGAGAGCGATTTTTGACTTCTTTGTTATTCAATCTTCTAGCTAGTTTCCAAAAGTCATGACTGTCTCTAACTTCATTTAACTCCTGTGTAAGATTTCGCCAGTACTGTCTTTGATTTCTCTTTGCAGATACTTTTATACTCGCTATTTGCTTTTTGGTAGCAGAGGTTGGCCAGATGAAAGTAAGCACTAAGTCAATCTGCGTCATACCATGGCTGTTTTTTTTTTTTGTTGATCTTCTCCTTCCATCAGCTTGAAAAGGTGTCGCCGCAATAGCTACACAAGACGTTAAAATGTCTGACAAAAGTGAGAGAGCCATCTTCATCATTTCTTTTTAAACCATTCAGAAGTGACATTGCTATCAATTGTCTAGTCCTTCGACTACCTGGGAGTGTAAGCAGTATCACCAGCTAAATCTAGATGAAATAGCCATAATTGTGTGTTACCGACCCTAGAGTTGCAATTTCTAATTAACATCACATTTTGTTGCTGCCAAAAGCTGCAATTAATGTAAACTGGAATGATGAAGAGTGTTTGTCCATTATTTATGATGAAGCAAATGTGAAAGGTTTTTTTAATACTCTTTTTTAATCCGTTTGAAAGGCCTATCAATGCCATTATGTATGGAGTATAACATCGTTTAAATGTCCGCCGCGGCTTCTCTGGGTGGCGCGCATCCGAAATGTCCAATTTTCCATGACTCTGGCGCATAAATCATAAATTTGATGGATGGCATCGGTTATGTTGGCTTTGAGAGCCGCTGTGGTTTATGGCTTATTCGCATAGACTTGCGACTTCAGAAAACCCCACAAGAAAAAGTTTAACGGGGTCAAATCGCACGATCTCGGTGACCAGTTCACATCACCTCCACGTGAGACGACCATCGTGCAGAATTTCCAATGCAGCGTGTGGCTCATATCGCCGTCGTGTTGAAACTACATGTCGTTTGTGTCCATGTCATCCAATTCAGGCCAAAGCAAGTTGGTAATCATCGACCTATAGCGCTCGCCGTTGACGGTGATGGGCTGGCCAACGTCATTCTCAAAGAAATATGGACCGATGATGCCGCAGCCTAAAATCCACACCAAACAGTAACTTTGTTCGGGATGCATTGGACGCTCTTGGATCTCATGTGGATTAATATCGTCGCATATTCCACAATTTAGTTTGTTGACGTACCCATTCATCTAGATATGGGCCTTATCGCTGAAGATGATTTTTCGATGAAAATTAGGGTCAATTTCCAATTGCTCCAGAGCCCATTCAGGGAACACACGTCGTTGTCTATGGTCGTTTACTTTCAGCTCCTGGGTCAATTGAATTTTGTACGGGTGCAGGATGAAGTCATGACACAAAATTCGCCAAGTTGTGGTCTGCGAAAGGCCGAGTTCTTGTGAGCGACGCGAAATCGATTGCCGCGAATTCTCCTGCATACTGCGTTTCGTTGACGTACGGATGTTGGTTTATCGTTTACTGAACAAGGGGACTCAAATTTATCCACCACACTGCGAATAGTCTTCCCGGTATGATGATCATGGCGACCGTAAAATGACCGAAGTGCGTGGAACGTTGCCCGAACAGAACACCTATTTTGATAAAACAATTTTATAATTTGCACGTGTTGCTGAACTCTATATCGGTCCATGGTGATTTGGCAAAACAGACTGAATAAATGACACCCAATTTGACAGATGCAGCTTCAACAATATGGCCGCTATCAACTGTCAAAGTTCGGAAGTTCCTATTGGAAGACCATGTAGTATTTAATTTGATTTTCTTAGATGACGCACTACTACATTGCACATTGTCTTTCTTACTTTTCTGGGGTAGTATCATTTTTTTCGGTCGACTTAAATGAGCATTAGTTTTCTGCCGCTCTTCTCTGCTTACTTTTCTCGGCATTTTTCTCATAATAAATATTAAATCACTGAAAAAATCAAACGACGCAGAGCAAACTATGAAGAAACACGCCGAAGGAAATTTCAGCGCCCACTATAACTGCTCAACGCAACGTGTACTTCTAAGCTGATTTATATACACTACAAACCGGAAGTACAGAACATTAGTATACCTACAAAGCCCCTTCAACGAACAAAAGCATTTCGCGATTCTAAGAGCAGAAAGCGCTCCGCGCAGCTGCTGGGCAGATACCATATACAAAACCGCATCGGAGCAACGAACGCTTAAAGTTCTATATCTTAGTTTTGCTCCGATTTTTTACAAATATTGACACAACAATCTTAAGCTTCAAAATTAATAATGACAACGACACTAGCGCTGAGATCAAACGAAGAATAACTCCTCCCAATCACTACAAGAAGGAAATTAAGTAGTAAACCCATCTCTCGAACAACTAAAGTAACAATTGTGATACTCGTAGTATATACAAAAGCCTAACCGTTTCAGTCCTGCTTTGTTCCCAAAGCTGGAGGGTGTATCCCTGTACAAAAAACTGTACTGTCTACGCAGCGATATCGACATAGACGAAAGAATCCCACTTAAATGGTTGAAATGACTGGGGTAAGACAATTGAATGCTAACACCCCGGCTCTGAAAATCTTCGAATGCAACCCGGAAAGACACTGCACTGGAGAAACACCCTGACTTTGTGTGCATACCCTAAGGCAATAGAACCCAAAACCCATTCTAAAAAACACTCACCCCCAAGCACTACTTACCTTCATTATCATTCGCCAGAATCTCATTCAGAATCACACCCCCAATCGAGTAGATCTTCACATCGCTCGATGTCAAACAGAATATATTCTGGTCGTGCAGATACAATGCCAAGCACTCACAATTAAACGTCTGCATCATTCGAATCGTCAGCGTATCGCCAGAATCCAGTGTCGACGTAGTGTTCGGAACACTATAATCCGTTCCCGACGACGATGAAGCTTCCACGACAATCTTTCCAATCCTATACGCCACAATAGTTCGACCATTACTCAAAGCCAAGTGCTGCTCCGACAATGCCAGCGTTGTGATCGAGATCTCAGCATGCACCACCGTCGATTTGCCGCTCGAATGCTCAACGTAAATCTGATTAGCACTTCGCTGCACAGCCCATATGTCACGTGTGTGACATGAAATCAACGGTTGCTCCTGTAACAAAAGTATCTCGTAAAGTAGTTCTATTCTCTCTCTCAGTCCTACCAACCATCGCCATCTACTCACCTTCAACACGTAGACATTTGATATGCAATTAATCATGATGCACGGCTTGACCATCTCGTTTACGCCCCAAAAGCACTGCTTGATTGCACCCCGAACCGTTGATATATTGTTCAATTGCCATGAATTTTCCGGTGCATTGACAAAGTAATTAACTGTTCGCTTCCAGGTGTACAAGTTACCTTGATTGGTGCCGCCGCACAGCGTTTGATTGTCTGGGCAGTAGGCTATGCAGGTGAAAACCTCGTTTACGGATTGCCGGTGATGAGGTTTTTGGTATTTTTGCATGTAACTGGAGCTGCCGCCGGATGCGGTGGAGTCACCTCCTGCCATCAGCATCCCACCTGTTGACGATGACGTTGATACCGGCGAGGTTACTGCAGATCTTTCTGTTGTGCACGGATACGAATACGAGACGACAAACCAGCATATCAACAAAAAAAAAAAACGTTTCGTTCGGAGTGTGGTTGTACGGAAAGTGAATTAAATGAAAGTGATTCCGGGGTAGGTGTAATGAATTTACTCACCTGAGCTGGGTAGGTCCATTTTGAGCAGGAAATTATCGCTGGTGTCAATGTCCCAAACACGCACAGAAAAGTCTCCTTCAAATTGGATGAACATTTTGAAAATGTGTTTTGGTTTGCGTTGTTTTGCGGCACTTACCGGTTATGATGGCAAGGCAACTACCAGCCCATGAGATGGCTCCATTGTTTCCGGGTATTTTGCCACTCAACTTTACTCGGTCGAGTTCCGTCAATGTTCCGGACGATTCAGCCAGGAAATGTGTGACAGTCATGTCCTCCATGAGGCAAACAATAGCATCTCTATGGTTGGAATTTGATTACTGTTCTCTGTGAACTTTTTCAACTCACCTCTTTGGATGCCACAGGACTTGTGTTATGGGCATCGTGTTGTTCTTCAAAACCTCTGAACAAGTGCCTCCTTGATTTAGGTAGAATATCACCCCCGATTGTGTGCCAACGTAGAAGCAGTGATTATCCTTCACTCCAGAGTGAGTTAAGTTTCTTGCCGCTGTTCGAGGTCTCCAGTTGGTCAGAGTATCCAGTGCGGTTTCATCTCCTGCTACTGCTGCTTTCGCTAGATTTGTCAATTCCGTCCTTACTGGGCTATCTACTGACTTCCGAAACGTTATATTCATCAGAGTATCCCTCAAGTCATGGGAAAACATTGTCAGAAACTGATATTGTCCGTCGCAACGCCAGCCAGTGAGTAGGCCCATGGAATCTGCAGTCACCATTCGTCCACCCTTTTCGCTAAACTCTAGCAAAATTATTGGAGATTTGTGTGGACCCTGCACGCTGGCAAATTCTCGATGTCCATCGAACCACACATGGAGTTCACCATTCTCCCAACCTGTAGCCAGAAGCCGTTTCTCTGGATGCCAGCCTAGAGCTGTAGCTTGGGAAATTGGATGAACTGGATATGTGACATCTCGTAGGGGCTCACCCTAAAGAACACGATTTGTTACTTGAGAAATAAATTAAAATTGGAAAGAACTCACCGAATCGTCGAAGATTGTCACAGAGCCTCCACGATCCTGACTGTAGGAGGCCACGGCGAAGATGGGTTCGTTTGGATGCCATCTTCCAATGGTGCTAACGGCGTCCGAGTCTAAAAATTGCACCTTAGAATCGAAGTAGAGGGTCATCTTTTGAGGAATATATTTTTCTGAAATGAAAATCTCTGGTAAATATTTTTGTTTTGAGATTCACAACAATCGGTTCCCCTGGAAACGGATGCAACCGGCTGATTTTGAATGTATACAAACTGTTAGTGTTAATGTTGGCAAGGTAGTTCCGAGTTGTGAAATGGACAAAGGATTGTGTACTGGATTGGATTCTTGTTAATGGTTTTTGCTTTGGAAATAGAGCTCCCACTTACTTAAAATTGCCACTCAAATGATTGCTCGACCCTATAGTTTAGACTTTTAGAGTATTGATCTGATCTACCGAATGGTTAAAATATGAATGTTAAATCCGTAAATATTTTACTCCTTTGACAGGTGTCCATAGCTTGGCTTCCACATTTTATCGATATCAGATGATTTTTTTTCAATCAGCTTCTTCGTAGACTGAAAAGATTGGGAGTAAGAACTGTTGAATTTCCGCTTGGCTAGAAGGTGCTATAGAGTTTGAAATTTTATAGAAGTGCTTGTCCTTATTTTAGAAAACTATTGAAGTTAAGACCCAGAGATGTCTTTGACTACAGTCACCGTTGCTGCCGTACCTCTTCTTTCAATTAAAGTTTCTGCACATCTTTTATCATTTTATCACTTCTGAAAACCCTTCTTGTAATTTTTATATTTCCTTCACAGATAACTACGCAAGACGTTTAACATTCATAAACATTTACCGACTTTAACGAAGCAACGTTGTACGACAAACTCCTGATGAAAGAAATACAAGGGCCGTGTTTCGAAGTGGAAAAACGCCAAATAGGAAGAGGTCATCAAAATCAGAATTAATACCGAATAAGTATAAAACTTCATATCGTGAAATGCGGTATTCCATCATCAAACGGATTGAAGGGTTTTTCAAAATTATAGGCATTGAGGGTTTTTCGAACCACCAACACTCACCTATGTAAGCCATCTGTTAGGGGCGTTCACAAAGAAATCCTTAGGCTAGTCGGCGTATTTGTGAGAAATGATTATTCCGTAGATAGTTACTCACTTGAATTACGCCATAGCCAGTTAACGCAATCCGACTAGCTCCGGTCGAGTACTCCAAGACGGTTGGTGTTCTCTTCCTTTTCTACGTGAAACATAAGGCTACAACTTCCTCTGATGGAACATAATATCCATTCTCTCTACTTTTTCTAGACATCTCAGGCGACGTAAGCGCTCTTTTTTGACCAAGTCGATATCCATATATTCCCGTCAACGCAAACGGGACCAAAGGCCACTCGAAAAAGCCTGCATTCCAAATTACCAAAGAAATCTTAATTCATCTCCCCTAACGTCCAGGCCTTTGCGCCAAAGATCAGGACTGTGATGACTCAAATTTCTGAATTTCCAGGTAGACAAAGCCTTTACTACCTCAAAGTTAAAGCTGTCTATAGTGACGTTCTGTCTGATTCGTCGATGTTGTGCATCCCTTCTTGTTGTTAGCATATACTTGGTTCTGCCCTCTTTCCAATTTAACCCATTTTTGGGCTCCTGTGTCAATTTTTTCACCGCACCAGCTTGCTGCGTTCCAATGATGTTAATGTCATCAGCGTATGCAAGTATCTATTTGCACAAACACTATCGAAAAATATTTACTATAGCAACCACATGTCAGCGCATAATTTTGTCTAAACCTTTTTCTGGCTCGTTGATATTTCTTCAGACCCTAGGAAGAAGCGAGCGTTCTTCTTTGCCATTATGCAGAATCTGACGAGTTTAGTAGGAATGGCAAAACTAGAGATGACTCCGTATAGCACGTCGTGCTGTACTTTCAGACTGGGCTACCAATGATGTCCTCTTTTCCTATTTTGGCATTAAACTCACTTGACGTAATATACTATATACCGTATTCCTCGTAAGTTATTATGGTAAAAACAACCTTTAGTGGAGGGATAAGCTCATTTTAAGCTGATGATGACATGAAATGCGTTCCGCTTATAACAGATCCGTTCCTAAATAAAGGCTGCTTTCACCATCTATAGTAGTCACTGGTCTTTTTTTTGTTTTGAAGGTTCATCAGTAGCAAATCTGTCTTTATCGAAAGAAGGATATTGGTAATTTCGCACCTTTCGGCCTGGGGGCCAAAGCATTTCTAGGGCCCCTCATTTCTTTTGCATATGGGGTGCATATATTCCGTAGCCAGTAACCCGCTTCATTGATGTCAGAGCTGTCGTTGACCACTCACGCAAAAGTTGATTTAGCCACGTAAATCCACATTCAGTGTTTCGTTATAGTGTTATTATTTTCTCGTCCGCAACACTCGCGGTTATAAATTTCGCCACTTAACTCTAGTTGGCGAAGCCAGTATCCGACGCGAGTAGTCAGTTTGACGCTACTTAGTCCCCACGCTGTCGTACAACACCCAACCACCAATATTTCAAAGTTGGCAAAGCTGGACCATGTCAACCGGAAGTAAACTGCATTTGGACAGCAACGGTTATTTAGAATTTACCTTAAGTTCGTAGGTTTAACTTTGAACTTACTGTTGGGGTTTTACTCCGGCAAAAACCACTAATTCTAAAAATGTTGCTTTTCTGTCGTAATCTGATTCTACAGAGTGATTTCTTTTTGTGATACCTGAAGTTAAAATGGAATAAAAATAACGGGAACTACCCCATCGACATATAACAGCTCGTGTTAGCGGCTTCAATCCAGTACAAGTTTTATCATAAATTTGAATTTTACTTTGAATATCAGCCCTATATTGTGTTAACGCAACGGACGTATAGAAGGAAATTTCGCAGTCATAGTGAGATAACCACCAAAGCAATTGAACGTTTAATGACCAAATTCAATAAAAGTAACAGTTTGGCACCCAAAGATTTGACCTTGTCTAATTCGAAGTAATAAGACCAGTGCTGCTGTAAAAGCCTTTATTCACTAGCATTCAGAAACTTCATATCGTCGGCGTGTTCAGTAGTTTAGCTTGCATCCATCGAATGTGTGGTGATTTGCACAGTTTCCCATAAAAGATGCGAACGGCTTAAAAATTATTGCCGCTTCATAATCCGCATCGTGTTCAGTACGACCGAAGCATGATGGTGAACCTGATTTCTACCAACGAAGCTCATTTTACGCTGCGTTGATACGCAAAATGTTGTCTATGTAGGCACTCAAAACCAAGAACCAATTTTTGTAGCGCCTTATATTCACGGTCTGGTGCGGTGTATGATCTGAAAGAGTCATTGGCCGGTAATGGCGAGAAACGGACTACGCATTGATACGTAATTTTTTTCCATCTTAACCGGACGAAAATGACATGGAGAATTATTGATTTCAACAGAATGGCGCAACATGCCATATTATTCGTCGGCAATTCGTTTAATTGAAGACGATGTTCCCTAATCAATGGTGATTTCGACTTGGTATTGTCACCTATATTGATTCCGTTTAACTTCTTCTCGCTGAAATTTCACAAGAAAATCTTCAAAAAGTTATGCAAAATGCCGAAGAAACGGCTATTCTTTGCGTGCCCGCAAATAGTGCCTAATTGGCAGATATAATTTTTAGGCAGTGAATAAATAAATTAAAGATCCAAACTAAGACGTTATAAAAGAAAAAAAAAATGAAAACTTTAGGTACCACAAGTAAAACCACTCTGTGCCATGAAACCGACAATTTTTAGTGGCACCCGTGTCCCGCACTTTAGCAGATAGAAATCAAACCCACTTATTGCAAAGCCCTCGACCCATAAAAAAATATTGTTTTTAATTATGTGTCACCAAAGTTGTCTAATTAATCCACATTCTTTATTGACCGGTTTAGTAGGAAAACATTCTCTTTAACCTCAAATTTAACTTACAACTTTACGACAATCGACTTGTGTTACAACCCTCATGCTGAAAGCTAAACTTCGAAATGTTGCAAGCCAAAAGATATTGTTTTCCCTCAAACTTTATTACTAAATACAAAATACAGATCAATTAAATCAAATTTTGAAGAATATTCATAATTCTTTCTGCATTAATCTTTCAAAATCTCAGTTGATCTGTTAGAATTTTCAAATAAATCAGAGTTCCAAGTGTACGAAAATTCCGTATCAACCATGTTGCGGCAACATATTGACTACCTTCTGTCACTTTCGTTTATACAGGGTACACAAGCAAATAAAAAAAAAACCGATACTTCAAATAAAATATAGAACGACCAAATTAAACACGAAACGATAAAACGCACACCACCGCGCACAGTACAAAAAAGAATTAGAATAAAAAAAACAAATTTGATTGCATTTGGTTTCTTGGAAGAATTTTATCAAGTGCTTTTCACTGTAGTTAACTGTTTAAGGGGAAAACAACAACACCGCACGTACAAGATGACCTCTGAATTTATGAAAATTGCCGGCGCCGTCCTTTTGCCCAATGTGGGAGGATTCGTGAATGGACAAATCACAAGAAAACACATTCGTAGCTGGTATCGTCATCTGAACTTCCCCTCCTTCCGACCACCAAACTGGGTATTTGCTCCTATGTGGACATCTCTGTATTCCGGCATGGGTTATGCATCCTACCTGGTATGGCGAGATGGAGGTGGTTTCGGAGGAGATGCTAAACTCCCACTTATTGCTTATGGTACTCAATTGGCTCTCAACTGGGCATGGACACCGATTTTCTTTGGTAAACAAAACATCATGGGGGTGAGTGTTCTGTGATTGAAATAGACCTTAGTCGGGGGTGTTCTTAAATTGGTTCTTCTTTTCAGGGTTTAATTGATTTAATTGCCTTAACAGCAGCATCATCGGTTTGTGGAGTGCTCTTCTTTAAAGTCAACCGTGTGGCTGGTGTATTATTCATTCCCTATGTGGCTTGGTTAAGCTTTGCTTCTGTGCTTAACTATTCGCTTTATAAGCTCAACTCTGGTGATAAGAAGAAACCCATTGAGGGTCCTACCTCGAAGAAGGAATAGATTCGGGTGGAATCTAGAAATGATTTCAGGTCTGGTGTTCATCGTAAGGCAGACACAAACACACTTCCTATAGTTTAAAACATATTTTTTCGTTGTTCCGTTGTCATTTGCTAGCTAAATTTTAGGTTGCCATATCCGCAATTGTGTCCTGTGTGTGGTTTTGATTGGAAGGAAAAATGTAAGAGACAAATAAAATTGATTTCGATGGTAAGGTATTTATGGAATTTAATGGATTTACTTTTATATAAGGTCTGTATGAGTGGGGCTGTGGTTTTGCAACTTGATAAACAAACACACAGCTATGACTGACTAACAATAATTATTGTGCGCAATTTGTAATTAAAATTCATGAGAGTCGTTTTTTTTATTACCCCATCAGTGCACATTCAACAACAGTGTTTGGTTGTTGGTAGCTCTGTTGGCAGACTTCTCGGAGTTGTTTGCTTTTTAGAGTTAAAATTCTGTGAACAAGTAGTTACTACTTTGGCTGGTATGATTTGATGTTGCTGTCGGGGTACTTTTCTCACTCTCTGATAGAGTTTGTTTACTGGTGCTTACTTTTGACTGTGTCAGGTGAGTCGTAGCGATTTTCACTCATACAATAAGCTTCCGCTACAATAGCCGCTATCACCTTTTAGCAGCGCAGCAATTAAACGCAGAACAGACATCGTCATCGTTATAAAATGCATGAATGTGACGCCAAATAACGACTCATATGATGGGAACTACAGTCGAAAACACAATAATTCCCCTAAGATTGGATGGGCAACAAACGATTTCTAGATGGACCAACTGGCGCACAGTCGATGGTTTGAAAGAAGCGATTTCAACAATTGTAACAATGTGCCGATGGCGCCAACAGCCAGCATGGTACATCACCAATGTGATCGTCAACATTTTTATAGCTGAGGCTGAAGTCAGAACTAGTCAGGGAGAATAGATGTGGTTGCAGATAAACTCTTTAGCTCTGCACAAGAATTGTTAGGAGCTTAAACAAGCCGTGTATAGCCGAACACCTAGCGGAGGCCACAGAGTGAACTAAACCAGAAATCATCGCTATCCAAGTAGTGCGGTGGGATAAGCTTGACGAAGGAGGAAGAGCAAGTTGACATATACTAGGCTCCGCTCAGTTACACAGGCTTGGTCTTTTCAGTGGCGTAGTCTGATAATAAAAGATACAAGAATATTATAAACTGGTCTTATGGCAAATAGGCATCAGAACTATGACTGATGTACGAGTACGAGTATTATACCACGCATTTGATTAACACGTTTTTTTTGCGAAGTCATCAGCGGCCTGGCCTGATGGAAGTTTAGTAGCCTGCTAGAAGCTATTTGCTGGCATCATGGAAGTCAGGAGCAGCTGGAACCTCGTTGACTGTGACAGAGAACAGAAACAACATCTTTTTAAGGGCAGATTTGTTGTAAGCGGCGCAAGGATTAAGAGTCAAAGATTCTAAAGTTCTGAAAATAATTCTAGTGAGACGCCGAAGTAAGGCCCTTGTTGACCATTCTACCGATGAGGCCGCCGTTTTCTCTCTGCCTGGAAGTTGGTCAAGGTGCTGTTCTTAATAGTCTGAAGGACAATCATCTGAGAGACGAATGCAAAGGTGAAGAAGACATGAGGCAGACGCATTGTGCAAAGAGACTGTAGATGCAGTCGAAGGTTCAAGTACTGAAGGGAGCAGTCGTTCGTTAGCAACCGATCAACATGAATAAAGAATAAATAAATAACATCTCGGAGCTGGAGTTGCTTTCTTTCGTTTCGAACAAGGCTAACTGACACTCCTTCTATTGATAGTTTCACCTGTCCGCTATGCCCGGATGGAACCAGTACTACAACCAGCAAAGCATGTAGTTTCAGTGAACGGAAATCGATCAAATTGGATGAAAACAACACTCAACGTAGCAAAAGTTTTGAACGGCGGAGCAAGTCTATGCCGAAAAAGAAGAGGTTTTTTAAGGAAATCGACTTTCGAGGTTTTCAGGTCAACGAAGCTGACGGACCACCCTCAACACTTCATATAAAGGTGGGAAAGGAACAGCAAGAATAGGAAAAATAAGGACTCCATATTAAATTCAGCTACGACTGAACTGCAGGCTTTCCATGTTTATTTTAAGAGTCACACAATATCCACACATGGGCCATGGATGTTGATCGGCTCTCAACGAAAGTAAGACAGCAAGAAATCGAAGTAACACTGCCCAACAGACAGGACATTACCGGCTGGGAATTATTCTCGAAGGTTTCCAAGCCAGACCATTGGTAAATCGAGTTCATGATCAGATCCGAATTCCTGACGATGTTGAAGTAAGAGAATCCGAGAAAAACCAATTGGCAAATCCGCCAAATCTGTGAACTCGGAACAAGACAAATGGCAGAAAAGGCTAAGCGAAACTAGAGCAGTTGCCCCACCACTGTTAGGAAGTAGGTATTCTGCAGATCGCCGGTTCCATGGTGGCACGCAACTCTACAGCGACTACGAAAGGAAACCAGAAAGCTTCTTATCGGTCCACTTAAGAATAATTTAAAAGAAAAAGACCGGAATCAAATTAAAGCAATCAGAACCGATTTATAGCCAGCTTCTATCACTAAAGCTGCAAGTGAGCTAAGTAACACAATCCATCGTAGCTGGTATCTGGAATCGGTTGTGATGACTGATTAAGCCTTTAAATACACTATTGCCTTTCATTGCTTCAAGTCGCCCGGCTCAGGCAGCCTATCTCCAGTTATACAACAAACAAGTTATAGATCAACTTTGAAGAGAATCTTTACTGCGTAAGATTGTGAGACTGGCAGTCAAATCCAAAATTTTCTTCTCCATTGAGTCCCCCTTCATCCGTTAGTCGACTCGTTTAACGCTCTCAATGATTTTAATGTCTACATTTAGACATACGAGTATACAGATGATGTACGAGGATGTATCAAATACAAACAGGACAGATTTGCTTAAAAATTCCGATCGCAACTCTATCGTGTTCCTTTAATATTAAAAGAAACCATGAGCGAGAAAGAAGTGCATGTCGCCGTGGAACAGCGGGTTATTATACATTTTTTGCTCAAAGATGGGATGGAGCCAACCGAAATTTGGCTGCGATTTCAGCCACAGAAGGCTGGGCCTGCCACCTAGGAGATCCCTTCAGGTTTTTAAGATCAAATCATCCCGTAAGTAATTTGGTGGAATAAGCTTTTACGCAAAAACGTCATTTTTTGTTTGAATCGCTAGATCCCCTACAATACTGCTAGGCAAAATTCAGAGGAAGACTTCTCAGAGCCTGAACCTGTTTCGGCTTCCACTGACTTTTCACTGTCCTATGTGCACAATAAGACTAAATCTGAAAACTCAACAGCCTTTCTGTTGTATCGCCACTGTACTTACTAATTTCTTGTCCGAGTGCTGGGTTCGGGCAAAATATAATTAATGCTTATCAATAGGTTAACAATGCGAGGACTTTACTAGAGATTACTCGTATGTATTAAGAGCGTCAACGTTTTTTGTATAGCCATGAACAATGTTTATCATTCTATAAATAATTTGCAATCATGTTGCTTAGAGGTCAAATTTAAGACATAGCGCTTGATAGTTTGCAAGATAGAAGTTGCATTGTACATGATCCATTGTATGAGTGAGTTTTTTGGGAAGACAGTGTGATAACTACGTCTTACGAGTATTATCTCTTCTGACGAAAACATTCTTGACGTACTCGTAAATCTATAAATTGACGTAGCATCGATTGTATTTTCTTGCGACAATTTAGTTCGTGCCGATCCTCTTATGAAGGAGTGATTTCTTAGCCTTGGCCCATCTCGAAAAGTCTTAGCAATATGTCGTTCCGTTTTTCTAGTAAGCTGCCGTCCTTCATTCAACTCCATACAGGTACTCAGGACTTCCGAAACCTATGTTGACTATTACTATGTATGTAGGAAGACTGTTTCCAGTGGTAGGTTGATTGATAGTGGTCTAACTGGATAGATGCCAAAGTTGGGATTCATTTTTAAGGTGGGATCTGAGTTCACTTAAACTGCAAGGTCACACATTGTGTTCCTTTACAGTAAATGCAGCGCTGGTGAAGGGTTTTTCAAAAGATTTTTACGAGTCAGAGAACGTAGTTAGGAAAAAAAACTGCAACTTATAGAACGACTTACATTCTGCTTCACATCCAGCTATTATTGAAAGTTATTCTGTGTTATTTCTTCGTGAGCATCACACCAAGTAAGTAGCCATTCCGTCTACCAACGGGTGACCAAATAGCAATGATAGTTTTTCCAATTGTTATGTTTCAGCAGCTGTCAAAGTTACCAATGACATCCAGCTGTCAAAATATTCAGTAAGGTTAGCTACTTCGTCATGAATCATTTTATTAAAAAATTTTATCAAAATTCCGGCTCAATTGTAAATATGCAAAGTGAATTTCGTCGTGAGGTCGATCGTCATCATGGCTTCAGTATGCAGGCAATTCGTCGTAACATGGCAAAGTTTGAGTGTGAGTACACTCTTTTGATTCTTAAGCCACCAACCAGACAGAGATTGGTGCGAAATGAAGAAAACATAACTGCCGTAGCGACCAGCATCGAAGAAGACCCAGAAATGTCGATTCGGCGCCGATCAGCTGAATTGGGCATAGCCAGAGAGTAAATCCGGCTTATTTTACGGTTGGATTTGGGCCTACATCCTTATAAGATTGTGCTGACGCAAGGATTGAATCCGAACGATCATAGACAACGCCGTGAGTTCGCTAATTGGGCGCTGGAAATGTTGGCCGGTGATCAGGATTTTGGCCAAAAAATCATCTTCTCGGACGATACCCATTTTTGGCTCAGAGGCTATACGGTTATTGGAGCGAACACAATCCACAAGTGTTCGGCCAAGCATCAATGCATCCACAAAGATTGACTGTTTAGTGCATTTTATGGTATGGCAGCATCATCGCACTTTATTTCTTTCGAGATGTCTCAGGTATAGAGCGATGCCAATCGATTTTCTATGATCAGAGCTCGACAACATCGATATATCCGAGCTGTGGTTCCAACAAAACGGCGGTACATGCTATACGAGCGACGCAACGCTTGAAGTTGTGAAGAAGAAATTTGGCGACTGGGATATCTCGCGACGAGCGTTCATCAGTTGGCCTGCGATCACGCTATTTGACACCACTCGATTATTTACTCTGACGCTACGTCACGTCCTTAGTCTACGCTAACAAGCCAACCGCTTTATACGAGCTCCACACGCTATTGCCCGAACAACACCGCACATATTGGACCTAGTCATCAAAAATTTAACCGACTCGTTGAAGCACTGGCAACGAAGTTGAGGCGGCCATTTGAATGATATGCTATTCCACACATAATGGCGTGAACGTAGCTTCAAAATAAAGCCAGAATCAATTTTATATCTTACATTCAGATCCATCTCCGAAACCAATCGGTATAACTCCTCGTGATGTCGTGATTATTCTAAATGTCTTGATTACAAAAAGGCTCCCAATGTATTCATTTTAACCTGAAGAAAAGAGAGAGCTAGCTGTTTCTCCGTGATTTCTTGTGGACTTGCCTTATTCGTTGTTCGTAACTTGCCTCCTAGGTCTGAAAAAATAACGCAACCTTCGCACTATTTCCATAATGTTTTAAGTTGAATCCACAACGGAAAAGATCTCTACCATCTAAAAGCTATAGCTTTCTGTCCGAAACGTTGATGTTGGGATTGCGAGGTAATAAATGATTTTGTTTTACTATTAACACAAAGACCCATCATAAATAAGGCACGGATATGTTGTTTACAGTACTCATCATCCTGGGTTCACTGTACGGTCTTAAGCATGGACCTCATCAAAAACAGATGAGAACATTTGGGCCAGCTTATATGGACCCATTTTGGAGGAAAAGGCCTAGAGATAAATTTTATAGTAGACACCGGAAGATGTGTAGGGTATGACCACTATCTCCTTAACCCGGAGATTCGATGAATCCATCCGTCGAGACCAATATGCTAGCCAAAACTGGATTGTATTGTAGTTCGAATTGACTACACAGTGTCAATTTATAATAATTAAAAAATTTGTTGGTGAAAGCCACAGAGATAATAGATACAGGACAACTCTTTCAAATACGGGTTAAGTAGTGTAGAAATGGACAAATCGAAAAAGTTTGCCCGGACCCATGAGGAAAAAGCACAGAAGAAAGATGCTATAGTTTTTACAAATGGCGGCACATTTGAATTCTACTTTGACATTTGTGAAGTAAACAGATATGTACAAAATACAGGAAAACACCACGGGCCACACGACTATTGTGAACGGCGAGCGCTACAGAGCCATACTCAACGACTTTCTCCTTCATCAATTGGATGAGTTGGGACTAGAGAACATGTGGTTCCAGCAGGGCGGAGCAACGGCGCATACTGCACGAGCCACAACCGAAATTCTGAGGACTGTATTTCCGGGTCGCCCAATCTCCCGTTTTGGCTATTTGCACTGGCCGGCAAGTTTGCCTGATTTAACCGTTCCAGACACGAGTCTATGTCAACAAGCCTCAGACTCTAGAAGCCCTCAAAGAGAATATCCATCAAGAATGCGTGGACCTATCGCCGGAAGTTCTGGCAAGACTGATAAAAAATGCCACAAATCGGGCCGAATAATCATCGGCCACTTAGCCGATATAATTTTCTCGACTTAATGGAAAAAAAATGTAAGACATCAAATAAACATAATCCAAAAGCAGAACAAAGTTTTTCATTCATAAAAGAAATTACAGCCAAAGAACATCGGGTGATAGCTTTTGCGCCACCTTGTATGTATAGGCACTTAGGTGTTCCCTTGCAACCGATAAGTTGGCTAAGAGCTTCGAAAATAAACGGTAAGTAAACGGGTTTATTTTTTTAAGATTGCTTCCCAACGAAGAAGGAAGACCAGCAGGAGGTTTACTGACAAAAAATATTATTTTGAACGTTTTGTCTAACCATTAAATTCAGTTAAAGAGCAACTTACTGATTTACTTTTGACCATGTGCATGGCACGTAAGTAGAAAAATTTATTGAAGACGATCGGCGATCGAACTGGACCACACACTTCTCTAAGCTTGAGGTCCTTGTGTTCTAATTACAGAGCGAAGCACATTAAGGTTTCAGCCAAAGCGCAAAGTCCTGCGAAGGCGCCAGCAAGCAATTTAAAAGTCTTTCCGGCCGAGGGACAGCAAAACGGCTGTTGACTATTTAGAGACCTTTGTTTGTTCATGCCACCTACAGTTGTGCTCACGAAACTCCCAACTGTTACAACTCTTAATGTAAAAACTACCTTCAAATTGGTGAGGGAATTCCGTAAGGCCTTAAGCCTCATAATGTAGTTCATCACCCGTTTTAAGGTAGCCCCAAGTTTACCTAACGAAAAGAAAATCGTAAGGTTATTGCCATTTACCGCATCCAAGATCGCATTGGACCCATTGGCAACAAACCGACTAGATTTCTTTCCTAGCTCAGAATCTGCCTAAAGCAAGTCCTGGGAGGAGAAATCGAAAGGATTGCCCGAAACCCCATTTTTGGTGCACCAATGGTAGATTATGTTAGGGCTGCCAGAACTTTAACGCAACCAGTCGCAATCCAGCCTAATCCGACACACATGTGTCATGTTTTTAATTGCACATCTGCCGTATAGGCTTAAGATCATCAAATGCCCATACGCCTTGCCGTTGCTCTCCGCCAATTCTCTTTGATACCAAAGCGGAACCTGTGTTGAGGGCACGAGGCCTACCCATTAACGTCTTGCTGTTCTTAGGGTCCCAGCACCCAGTATTTTTTGCAACCCTACATCGGGTCGAAAACAACTGAAAGACCCTTCCTTTGTTTTAGGTTTTAAACCGCAGCCACAGTGATGCTCACACTAGGGGGCCTACCTCTTTCAAGTCAGGCCCGGGCTGAAGTCCTCTGGGCCATGATTGCTAGGTACCCAATTGGAAGTTCTATTGACTGCTACCGGTGGTCCTGCCGCTCAACAGGACCTATGACCGGTAGCTTGTAACTGGTCAAATCATAGCAACCTTCAGAGGCATTAAGTTTTGAAAACCGTTACGGTAAAGCCAGCATTTTCCAGTATTTTTCATTAATGGAAGAAGCCTTGATAATTGAGCGAGCGCCCAATCCGTCTTATAGCTCACCTACATATGTGCATCATCTGTATATGCCTAAAGCAGACTATAGAACTATTAAAAGTGTTAAGCATATGATCGACTGACCGGCGAGTTAGCTGTGCTGGCAAAGGTTACGTTGGTGAAGGGTTTCTCACTGATTGATTTCAATTCTTCCTACCGTTTCACGAGATCTTCCGTAACAAGTTAGCAGTGAAGATTCTCTTCTGGTTTGGTAGCAGCTGAGCTATAAAGGGTGACCAAATAAGAACAATAGGAAAAAAAATGGAAATGCCGTTATTTTGAAACTACGTTCATTCCATTATGTGTGGAATAGCACATTATTCAAATGGCTGCCTCGGCTTCGCTGGCAGTGCTTCAAGCGGTCGGTCCACTTTTTGATGACTCGGTCCAATATGTGCGGCGTTATTTCGGCAATAGCGTGTCGAATGTTGACCTCGAGCTCATCCAAAGTAGTTGGATTGTTAGCGTAGACTAAGGACTTGACGTAGCCCCAGAGAAAATAATCGAGTGGTGTCAAATTGCATGACCGCGGCGCGCAATTGATGAACGCTCGCTGTGAGATGATCCAGTCGCCAAACTTCGAGCGTTGCGTGGATTGTATGGCATGTAGAGCCGTCTTGTTGGACCCACAGCTCGAATATATCGATGTTGTCGAGCTCTGACCACAGAAGGTCGGTCAACATCGCTCTATACCTAAGATCATTGCCGGTAACGGTGTCTTCTTCTTTATTTCGAAAGAAATCAGGTGCGATGATGCCGCCAAGCAAGAAACCGCACCATACAGTCAATCTTTGTGGATGCATTAATGCTTGGTCGAACACTTGTAGATTGTTTTCGCTCCAATACGGGCAATTTTGCTTGCTGACATAGCCGCTGAGCCAAAAATGGCCCTCATCCGAGAAGATGATTTTTTGGCCAAAATCCGTATCACCGGCCAACATTTCCAGCGCGCAATTAGCGAACTCACGACGTTGTCTATGGTCATCCAGCTTCAATTCTGCGTCAGCACAATCTGATACGGATATATAGGCCTAAATCCAGCCGGGTTGACTCTCTGGCGATGCCCGATTTAGCTGATCGGCCCCGGAATCAACATTTCTGGGTCTTCTTCGGCACTGGCAAACCTTATTGAATATTTTGACAGCTGGATATCATTGGCAACTTTGACAACTGCTGAAACATAACAATTGGAAAAACTATCATTGCTATCTGGTCACCCTATACCTTGTTGGTATATAATTGAATATTGGCCATCGGCGCCGGGCGACTTAAAGCCATGAAAAGGCGAAGTAGCGAATTTAATGACCTTATTTGTCACAACAGCCAATGCAGGATAGCAGCTAGGGCGGATTTTATTGTTCAGTTCACTTCATCAGTGATAGAAGATGGTTGTGAACCGATTCTGGTCTGCTTACCCGGAGTTCAGTGCATGAGGCTGAAGTGAGGCTATGTGTAAGAGCCATAACATTTTCTGAGTATTTCTACGATGGGTGGTAGATCCCTTTTGAGGAATTCCAGCAGCCGGCTGGTTTCACAGAGTTTTTTTCAATATTGTAAAATGTTTGTGTGTGTAAAAATGATAGAGCTCATTCCTGTGGTTTTTCTCAACCACTTTTACTTTTCTTTATCTTTTACTTAAACCACTTTATCACTACGCGTAATTCACATTTCGAATTCCACTTTATAGCTACCTTGCACTACTTGTCGGAGGGTGATATTTATACTCCCCTGACATCTTTCGAGAACATTCTGTACTATCCAGCGTTCCATACATCTTTCCATTTCAAGAGAATATTCCATTCTCCAATGGTTGAGTCTTCTGCTATTCAAATGTGGAAATGTGCTGTTGATGACGCTATTCGCGTCATTATTGTCTTCTTTTTGTTTCAATCTAATTATAATATAATTCTTCAAAATTATTCTAAAGTGGTCTGTTTAGAGGCTTTCTGGTTTCCTTACGTAGTCACTGGAGATCTGTATCCCACCATGAAATAGGCGATTTGCAAGATACCTACTTCTTGACAGTTCAAAATATCAGGTGGGGGAACAGTTCTTGTTCTGAAGTCTCTTCTACTTGTTTCTAGTTTAGGCATAACGTTGACGGATTTGTAGAACTCTTCCTTAATGTCCAATTGACTTCTCTCGGATTCCGTCTCTTCAACACAATCGAGACATCGCATCACATAGAGACAGAGCGTTGACGGATTTGTCGAAGTCCTCCTTAATATCCAATTGACTTCTCTCAGATTCCTTCTCTTCAACAAAATCGAGACCTATTCCTAGGTGCAAAGATTTTAATCAACTAATTGCTATCCCACTTCCTAAAAAAATTTGGCTAAGAGCCAGCATTTGTTAACAACCAGATAGTATGAAATCCAGGAGATGATCAGATCCCTTATTTTGTTCAATATAAAATCGAGTGTGGGTAAAGACTGGCACATTTTTTTAACGATATAGCCAAATAGCTCAGAGTCATTATCTGTAGATTTTGGGGCGCTCGGACGTCCCAAAAACTTGAGATGTTGATAAACTGGTCCTAGGAACAAAGAAAAACATAGTTCGCAGCTTGGTAACATCAAACCACCAATGTCCTATGCCAAATAAATGACACTTGAGAATGTGTACTCGATCCCAAATGAACAAGAGAGCTCTTCACCCTTAAAAGAATATAAAAACTCACAATATAATCACGGGACAGTGACATATCGTAAGATACGTGCAACAATACCGTATTCCTTAAAATGATTCCTGGAGGAGCTGGGGAGATGCAGAAGAGGAGAAATTTCTGCTAAAGATCACCTACCTTTCAAATTCATTATGGTTCCAATCGATTTACAAGCGATGTTAGTGCATCTCAAATAAAATTCATTCGAATCAGTGTCCGTTTGCAGTTTCTTCACTTGTTCAATTGGAAACTGTGGAACCTGGTTTTTCTGTAGAAAATAAAAATCCCCATCTTTGCAAGCATTAATATATATTTTTATTGATTTTCAAAAAAACAAAAAACACTTCTCGAGGAAGGTGTACAAAACTTCGATTACAAAGTTTCTCAATTTTTCTCATAAAATATTCGATTTTCATTGTTTTGTAAAAGTTTTCTTATCATTTTATTTTTTAACAGTCAATTTGTTTACTTTAAAAGTAACACATCTCATAGATGCGCAATCAATCTTGTATTGTCCAAAATATTTATCTTAATCGTCAATGATCATTTTCCAATCACTAAACGAAAGAAAACCAACAAAAAAAAAACTCCAAACAGCCAATGCAGAAAGGAATCTCTCTGTGTTTCTTCTGAGGAGTTATTCTCTCGCCACTTGAAACAATACAGGAGTACCTTCGTTGGCGTGTACTATACGTACTATACGTACTATACCTACTATACGTGTCCGTGTGATAGGTAATGTCTGTGCAGGACTCTAAAAAAAAACAAGAAGTGATTCGACAAGAAACCGAAAGGCAAACTAAACGCTATAAAAAATTGAAAATTCAACAAAAATTCGTTGTAAATCGATTGAATCGACAAAAAACTACAATAAGTAAAATGCGTTACGTACCGCGTGTGTGTATGTTTTCTTTTCTTTTGTTTTCGTGGATATGTGTGTTACTTAAATCTTCTAAAACAAAAACAGAATAGGGAGATGGGAACTGAATCTCAAACTGGACAGGATGGATGGAGAGTACTCACATGAGATGAGGTTAGAAAATCAAATGCATAGAGAGCGAGGAACATGAAATGAAAAATGGTATCCAAAATGAGTGAGATGAGGATCGTGAACTTCGGCAGAGTGAACTTCATTTTGAGCATTTACACTGAGCAAGGAACATATATTTTTTTTTATGCCGGGCCCTTGTATTCGTATCGTAATGAACGTACTACGATAGCAAAAAAAAAAGAAGAGATTTAGAAGCTTAAGGAACTTTAGGTGTAACAATACTTTAGAGTAGGACTAGAATATTGTGTGTAAGGCAAAGCAAGAAAGCCCCACTGATAAGGAACATTAGTTGTTATGATGCAGTTTGTGAATACGTGTGTGTTTGTGTGGTTGTAGTTCTGGTATGTGTGAGGGGATGAGGGTGATGGTTGGGAAGACCATGAGTAGGATAATTGATGCTTGAGTTGTCTTCTAATCCTTCTTGGCAGGTTGCGGCTTTGGTTGACCTGCTTGGCCCTGCGCTTTTTTCTGCTGCTGATTTGGTTGTGGTGATTTGGATTTTGACTTTTGCTGCTGTTGTCGTGGGGATTGCTGTTGTTGCTGAGGCTTTGGAGATGGCTGTTTCTGTTGTTGTGGTTTCAGTTGGGGTGGTTCGAGTTTAGCCGGAGAGGCAGGAGCAGGAGAAGCTGCTGGTTCGGATTTAGAAGGTGAAGCTGGTGGTTCAGCCTTAACTGGAGAACCTGGTTCTAGCTTGACTGGAGATGAAGGTTGAGATTTCTGTTGCTTCGGTGGAGTTTGTGGCTTTGCAGCGACAGCTGGCTTCGGGGACGGTTGCTTTTGCTGCTGTGGTGATGGCTTCGGTGATGGTTGCTTATCTTGTGGCTGAGGTTTTGGTACGCTCTGCTTTCCTTGTTGTGGTTGTTTCACTGGACTTCCTTGCTTAGGCTTTGGTTTAGGCGACTGCTGCTTGGTCTTTTGTTGCTGATCAGTCTTTTTTAACTCAGGAACCGCCTTTGGTTCGATGATTTTTGGTGACCCTGGTTGTTTATGTTGTGCTTCTGGTGGTTTCGGTGTCTCGATTGATTTCTGCGTGTCGGGTGATTTTGGTGCTACAACGGGTGTGGCAACAGTTTCCACTGGAGTCGACCTTGGAACTGGGTCGGATGGTTCCTGAGATTTGAGTACTTCAGCAAGTGTTAATGGTTTACCTTCAGGTGCTGGCGGCTTAACTGTCGCTTCTGCGACTTGTTTTGTTTGTACATCGGGTGTTTTAGGCTGCTCAACTAGTTTTGGAGCTTCTGGGGTCTTGGACGTATCTGGTGTTGCGGCAACTTCGGTGGGTTTTGCTTCAACCTTTGGAGCTTCTTCGAGTTTCGGTTTAGTTTCTGTTGCTTTTGGTGTTGCTGCTGCCTGAGGTTTCTTATCACCCTCTATTGGTGTTGGAGTTTCCGGTGTTTTGGCAGCTTCACCAGGCTTCTGTAAGTCTTGCTTCGGTATCTCCACTGTGTCTAATTTAGGCTCTGGAGATTTAACCACTTCAACTGATTTGGAATTTTGGGTATCCATCGAGTTTGTTGGTTCTACGACTTGACTGGGCTCAGTTGACTTAGGAGTGATGATTTGTTCTGGTGCCTTTGGCATTTGCTTTTCTTGTGGTTTTGCGATTACTGGAACCACGGGCTTCGGTGCATCGACTGGAGGTATTGTCTCCACAGGTTTCGGTGTTTCAATTGGCTTTGCCTGCTCTACAGCCGTCCTTGCCTCAATAGGCTTTGCTTCTTCTACAGGCTTAGGCGCGCCTATAGATTTTAACACTTCCTCAGGCTTAGGCGGTACTACAGGCTTTACTCCTTCTGCAGGCTTAGCTGCTTCTACCGGTTTCGGTGTCTCTAGAGGTTTAGATGCTTCCACAGGCTTAGACACTTCTGTCTGCTTAGTTGTCTCTGTTGGTGGAGATGCTACCGGTGTCGCGACGACCTTCGTTTCTACAACAGGAGCTGTTGGAGTTTGCACTAGCTTAGCAGTTTCAATAGGCTTTGATCCTTCAGCAGGTTTGTTTGCTTCAACTGGCTTAGCTGCCTCTACTGCTTTAGCTGGTTCAACTGGTTTAGCTGCCTCAACTGGTTTAGCTGCCTCAACTGGTTTAGCTGCCTCAACTGGCTTAGCTGCCTCAACAGGTTTAGCCACTTCAACTGCCTTAGCTTCCTCCACAGGCTTCGCTGCTTCAACTGGCTTCGCTGCTTCAACTGGCTTCGCTGCTTCAACTGGCTTCGCTGCTTCAACTGGCTTAGCTTCCTCAACAGGCTTCGCTGCTTCAACAGGCTTCGCTGCTTCAACAGGCTTCGCTGCTTCAACTGGCTTCGCTGCTTCAACTGGCTTAGCTGCTTCAACTGGCTTAGCTGCTTCAACTGGCTTAGCTGCTTCAACTTGCTTCGCTGCCTCAACTGGCTT
This sequence comes from Volucella zonaria, assembly GCA_963966105.1. Taxonomy (NCBI): domain Eukaryota; kingdom Metazoa; phylum Arthropoda; class Insecta; order Diptera; family Syrphidae; genus Volucella; species Volucella zonaria. The sequence continues at coordinate 179,103,818 of OZ014532.1, read as the reverse complement.
AGCTGGTTCAACTGGTTTAGCTGCTTCAACTGGCTTAGTTACTTCAACTGACTTAGCTGCTTCAACTGGCTTAGCTACGTCTGTTGGTTTATTCGCTTCCACCAACTCTGGAGGTTTGGCTACTTCTGCAACCTTTGGTGATTCGATAGTCTTACTTGGTATACCTTCGCTCGGTTTAGGGGTGTCTGGAGTTTTAGGAGTATCGATTGGCTTAACTGCCTCCAATGGTTTCACAAGTTCTGCTGGTTTCGTAGCAACCACAGGCGATGTGGCTTCAGTTGGTTTTAGAGGCTCTACTTGTTTCAATACTTCCTCACCTTTCGGTGAATCTGGCACAGCTGCTCCATCAGTTGGTTTGATTTGATTTGCTACAATAGCGGCTTCGGTGATTTTAGGAGTTTCCAAAGGTTTTTCTTGCACTTTTGGTACAGTTCCAGTCACTTTTGCTGCATCCTTCTTCTTCTCGGCCTTAGGTTGGTCATCAATTGGTTTTTGCACTTCTGCTTTCTCAGTTGTCTCTGGTAATTTACCTTGATCGGCTGGTTTCTGCACTACTTCTTGTGATTTGTTCACAGCTGGTGGCTTTTGAACATCTGCTGGCTTAGGACTTTGTGGGGGTGCTTCTTGTTTAGCTGGCTTTGGAGCTAAGTCAGGCTTTTTAGATTTTACTTCTTCTATTTTCTTTGCTTGTATTTGATCTTGTTTAGCCTCTGTCGATTTCACATCTTTCGGTGGCTCTGCTGCTGACTTTTCTACTTGGTTCTGTTTCTTGCCCTCTCCTGCACTCTTTCCCTTCTGCTGTTCTACAGACTTTCCCTCGTTCTTGCCTTTTTTGCCGGCTTTGCCTTGATTGCCACCCTTTTGATCCTTCTTCTCAGCTGCCTTTTCTTCCTTCTTCACATCTTGTTTAGGTTCAGTCACGGTATTCTCGGTTGGCACTTCGTTTGGCTTAACTTCCTTCTTCGAACTATCATTGGACTTATTCTGTTTCTCTCCCTTCTTTCCACCGTCTTTTCCTTTTTGTTCCTTCTTCTTACCCTCAGCTGGTTGCTTCACTTCTGCTTTCTTCTCTTCCTTCACTGGTTCTGTGATCTCTTCAATTTTTGCTGAATCTTCAAATGCGGCTCTGTTATTTTGTCCAATCATTTCCAATTCCTTCTGCTCTTTGACAATCTCCTGTAGTTCCTTAATTTCATCAGCTAATGGCACAATCACCGGATTCACTTCATACTTTGAGGCTTCCTCGAAATCCCCCACCAACGTTGGCACATCATCTTCCTCCGCTACACTGCTCAAGTTCTTATGCGCCGCATTAATATTACTCGCAAATCTCCTCAATTGCACAACAGTCTCCTGTCCCAGTTGTGGCAAAATCTCCGGCAACATCTCAACAATTTTCTTATTCTCTCCATGTCCGGTAATCGCAAATGTATTGGCCGACAATGATGCTTGCGCTTTAGGATTATTAAAATGAATCACACTCAGGTCATCTTTGATTATGTTCACCTCTTCAATGCCCGGAATCGTGCTCACTGACAATTTTTTCAACGAACTCTGCAACTTCTTATCATCTGTGGCAGCTGTCTGATGGACAACCTTCTTCTTGCGACGTGGTGTGCCCTTACCACCGATACGTACCTGAGCCTGCAGACGTCTTAACTTCTCCGCATTCATTTTGCAAAACCAATCACACGCTCGACTTATTGGTTAAAACCGCAGCAGGGGGGGGTTGAGATGTAACCAAAGCAACTGCACCCGGCTGAACAATTTAGTTTTTCGTGAAAACTAAAACGTCTTTTGCTACAAAAACTGCTTTTCCAACTTCTCTACAAGGAAATGTTTTTAATTTCACCATCCACAAGGATTGTCCTTACTTACTTTCAGAGAAAATCGTTTCCTTAAGAATTTTCCACTTGCAGTAGGTGGAAAAATTTTCGCCAAAATGGCCGAGTGAAAGGAATTTTCATTCAACGACGACGGCACAAACGACGACGACGAGACGATGCGGCAAAGCAAACGACGAAGAGGTTTTTCCTTTTTCGCATGGGGAACGTAAATAGAATTTCCCAACCCAGAGCCAAGTGAATTTTCTCAACGAAACGTAACACACATGCATTAGCCTAGCCAACAGTCACACATGGACAATTTTCCTATTGCATTTGGGCGCGAGCTTTTCAAATTTCAAATGCACACACAGTTGTTTTTGATTTGGATTTCTATTTGTTTGACTGAGAAATTTACAAATTTGGATTGTCTAGGGTGGATAAGACGTTATTTACCATCTGGCGGGTCTTTTGAATGTTGATGGCGGTAAAGGTTTCCTGGACAGTCTCGAAGACTTTCAGTTCTTCTTGGATTATTCCTTTGATTTCCTCGTATTTGCTGTTTTCGGCTTCAAGTGCTGAGCTCATCACTGAATTCTGTTTAAAATTCTCACTCAGAACTAGGTGAAGAATTATGTTTGACAGGGACTTACCTCTAAGAACTGCTTTTTCAGGCTCTCCACTTCATGCTCCAGCTTTTCTTCGTCACTTTTAGCGTACTCTTTTGCGTGACCAAAGTCTTGATGTAACAAAACATTATCTGGGATGGAAAAATGCTTTTCATCTAGCTTCTCGATCTTTTGGAGAGTTTCTGAGAATGCAGAGTACATCTTGTCGGCGACCTTTTTCTGTACATCAATAACTTTGGTGGAGGTTTCTTGTGAAACATTGGATTTCTTGATCAGAGAATTAACCAAGTGCTTCAAGAGAGATGATAGCTGCTGTTTGATTACATGACGCCCTGAAATTGAAAATTTATACAAGAGCGATTAAAGGGACGATTTGGAACGTATTAAACTCACTTTCCAATTTCATTTGTTCAACGGAGAAGCCGAAATGCTGAATTTCATACTCGGCGTCTTGCATTTTTGCTTCTTGGTTTTTCAACTTTTTTTTTGAGCGTTTTAAAATTTTTAAAAACAAGTCTCGTCGTTAAGTTTTGACAGAAGAATGGGATATTTTTTTGGCGTTTTCCACTGAACGACAGAAGCTTTCTACACTCTGAAAATGTTCCATTGGCATTGTTCCATTCATAGCATTCTGAGAAGGGAAATATTCCTTCCCACTGCATTTAATTTGTGAGGGAAGATTTTCCTTCTGGATTTTATGACAGAATATACTCACACAAATAAATATAAACGTCAAATAGTTTTCGAGTAATCGAATGTGTTTGGGCAAATTATTTTAGATGTTCAAAGCAAATATAAAAAATAAAAGATGAGAGCAGAAATGATAAATATTTTATTGGGTTCTTCATGGCTATGATCCACCTCAACATTTGTTATGGAGATTTTAGCCAGGGATGTTTCCAAAAATCACATTACAAATTGCATAAACTCATTGGAAAGTACAAGGACGCAGAGGTAAGTTTATTTTAACAATTGTTATTACAATAGTAGGCGTAGGCCAGTTTAATGCTGCTGGCCGGTTATGACCTTGTCATTTTAACCTACATGAGTAAGGCAGTTACCGGGGAAGTAAGGCAGGCGCTTCGCTACGAACTAGATTTTTGCGCTGCTAGTTGTAGGACACTCAGCAATTAGAAGTATTTTAGAATTTACATATGTTAAAATATCTATCTTCTATATCATCTATTTCAAGGACAGGTCATAAAAAGTATATAGTTATTAGAATACTGTCCGAACCGGCTTCGCACGAGTATACAAATCTTAAGGGTCAACCATAATAGAAGATATCTCATACGTCCACTTATGAAACAGCGAGTGCAGGGAATTTGTATTACACGACCTAATAGTTTTTAGTTTCGACTCGTTCAGTCGTCGTTCTCTTTTGCTCACTTACGAAAAAGCGAATCCATTCGCTGTTTATGACGAATTTGGCCAGGAAGATGTTTTCTACGAGTAAAATATATTGGTTTTCGGGAGATTCCACTCGAGATAAGCTAACATATAATTGTCCATGGAAAAAGCAGTCCTTTCTCAGCGAGAGTGTTTGTCCCTCGGACTTATTTATTGCGAGGATAAATGGCACTTTCACCGGAAGAGATACACGAGGGTAATTGCAGAAGTACCCGAGCTAACAAAGAAAACACAAGCATATGTTTATTTCTCTACGTAGTCTCCTTTTAATTCAATACACTTTTTCCCAGCGTCGATACCTGTTTATAGTGAGAATCGTCGAGCAGACCCCACCTCTTCACTGTTTGCAAATCCATTTTTTCAAATTCGGAAATAAATAATCCAAGGGGGCTAAATCTGGCAATAGGCTGCATGAGGAAGCAATTCGAATTTTAACTCATTGATTTTGACTATTGCGATGACGGATGTGTGAACTGGTGTATTATCTTGATGAAACAAAACTATTTTCTTCATCAAATGCGGCCGTTTTTCTCAGATTTCATCTTTCAAACGTTGAAATAAGTTCACATAATACACGCCGTTGATTGTTTTTCCTTTCTGAAGATATTCAATGAAAATTATCCCAAAAAACTGACGCCATGATCTTACCTACAGCTGGGACTTCTTTGGAGCCGATTCTCCCCTTTGAGTCCATTGTTTTGACAGTCCCTTCGTCTCGGGTGTGAAGTGATGGAAACATGTTTCACCCATGATTATGGATCGATGCAAAACTCGGCTTTGTTACTGTGAAGCTTTGATAAACACTTAATTGAAATATCCTCGCGACGCTGTTTTTGTTCCATTGTGAGTAATCGCGGAACCATCTTGCGCACACCTTTCTCATGTCCAATTTTTCAGTCAACATGCGATGTACAGCCCTTTTTGGAATGCCTACCATAACATCGTCCACTTCGATGTTTGTCTTGTCAAGTCGTACGGCCTCGCTTAAACTCTGTCGCCCAATATTTTATTGTTGTTAACGAAGGACTTGAGAGCGTTCACTATTAATGGTTGTCAAACAAATAGTAAACAACGTAGCGTCGTCAAACTTTAAATTTAAGTCTAATTTAAGTTTCTACAATTGTCATCCTTTTTAAACAAGAACCGCAATCTATATGTCAGAATGGTCGCTACAATTAAATTAGGTTGCCAACCTTTTTTTTTATTAATAGTCTTGTTCCATTTGGCGTTGGGTGGGATTAAATTTCATAATAGCATGATGAGGGTACCGATCTTTAACATCATGTCGTGTGGTGGCAGGCCAGAAGGAATATTGTGTCTTCAATATTGCTGGCTTATAATGATTTATTTGGCCAGGAACTTTTTTGTAAAATAAAATCATTTATTTCATTGACTGTATCATTGTTGGGTGATATTATTGCTCTTGAACAAAGCCAATGATAGTATCTTTATAGATTTGCTATACCAGGGTGTATTGCATCTAGTCAATACGACCTAATCTATTGCCCGGTTCGATTCAGCACTACTGTCATTAGTGGAGATAGTATTTTTCTTCTCCAAGATTAAGCATCGCTATCTGTTCTTCATATCAGCGCGCAAATTGGGTGTTTGAATTGAACCCCATAACAGGCAGGATTTAAGACATGCTTTAATAGTTTCTTTTGTTATAACAGCAAGTGATTGCCAAAAATCACCAGCAAAAACCCCACCCATAATGGCACTTGAATTTCTGAGATCGTATAGCATGCGGTTCACTGCTTCAACATGGGCTCTATGACTTGTAGGACATTCAACTCAAATAATTAATGATGTATCTTGCAACAATTTTCCAAGCGGTCTATTTTTACATATAGAACATACCGACTGTTGCTCCAGAGATACAGTTAGTGGTAGTTGAGAGGTGAAGCGCGCAGTTTTGCCACCATTTAATAGAGCTGCATCAATTCCAGAAGGAGCTAGTGCCCTTGTTATTTTCTACGCTATCAATTATTGCGTACTTTTGATCTGTGACCAACTTTGGTAAACCAAATGTAAACCAAAATCGCTTAAGCTGTGGTCGTTCAGTTCTAAAAGTTTGTTTTCTATTTGTATCCAAACTTCATTGTACACGCCATTATCACACAGTTGGAGTGGTTCAGAGGGGTAACAAAATAATACGAGGGCGGGTCAATAAGTCCGTGACTTTTGGATTAAAACAGATTTTTTGATAAAAAAATAATTTTATTTTTCAACGTAGTCTCACTTGAGCTCTATACACTTTGTCCAACGCTTCTCCAATTTTTTTATCCCTTCCAAAAAAAATGATTTGTCGAGGTCCTCAAAATAACCAATGGTCATTGTTTTCCAATAAACCTCTGTCCTGGAAAGCTGCTTGAAATGTTACTTTCATAACTCTTTTTTTTTGCGCCAATGGATGTGGAATATTCTTCAAGATACTGATAACCCGTGTTACCAGCATGAACGCGATTCACGGGATATTATTCTCTACCACTCTCCCCGCGGAACTGCCGCTGGGTGTTACTTTGCGGGTCTGGCAAGTAATTCACGCTACTCCGGTGTCTCTAATTGTTCGGCTGGTTCTGCCGCTCTTCTTTCGGCTTCTATTCCCCGTAGCTCGGTCTGCAAAGTTTTAACAAGTCCGCAGATATTTAGCAAGTATTCTTCCGACTCCACCATTTTCTTAGATTTTCGTAGATTTACTTTCTATTCCGCGAAGCGTCCGCAAAGGAAAATTGCGTGCTTCACGTCCTCCTCCTGATTTGGACACTCGGGACAAAAGGGGGAGTTGTCATGGCCAAATCTGTATAGATACTTTCGGTATCCGCCATGACCAGAGATGAACTGCGTAAGGTGATAGTTGCAGTTTCCTTGGGCTCTGTTCAACCATACAACGATTTTTGGAATCAAGGTATGAGTCCATCTGCCCTTTGTGGTATTATCCTATCAAAATTGCCATGGGGCTATAGAACGTACCCTTTCTTCCTCCTTCATTCTCCCTATTGCCTTGGCATCAGTTGGCATTGAGGTTTTCCTGCGGTAAATTCTCTTCATCTCGTCCGCGAGGATGTCGATGGGAATCATTCCAGCGATGACAAATGCGGCTTCGTCCGAGATCGTCCTATAGCCTCTTATTGTCCTTAGTGCAACGAATCGGTATACCGCTGACAGTTTCCGGCCTGTTTCTTTCCTTCTCAGCGTATCTGCACAGAATCTGCTTCTAGAATAACCAAGCTGACCACTTTAGCTAGGAGGATCCTTTTTGCGTATCCAGGTCCGCCAACATTCGGCAGTATTCTGGAGAGTGCCGCTTGTAGCGCTGACGCTTTTTTTCCAACTGATGTAGCACTACCAGGAAAATAGACACAGTAGAGTTTAATAAATTTGTTATTTATTAAATTTATTTCAATACCTACATTTTCTATAAGACGCGTGTCTATAATAGGTAAGGGCGAATGTTGAATGTTGAGTATTGCAACTCCCCCACCTCTGCGGTCCACTCGATCTTGCTAAATGTGCGGTTACTTTAAATTGATCATATTTTATCTTACAGGAGATTCTATCATTTCAATCATTAATGCATTTAATTCATCGATAGTGAAGAGAGTAGAATCATTTGATATGTTGTACGGATGATTTAATGAATTGTTGCTAGAAGTGTTTCTAGCAACATTGCTAAGGTGACCTCCATTGTTGGCAATAGCATCAGCTGCTGTGAGAGAAAGGTTCTCCCATACATTATAAGCTGGATTGGCACTCTTAACTGGAACTTGTGGTTGATGACGAGGTTGTGGGAGCAGAGGAAACTCATTGACAGAGTGAATTTTATTGTATGAGCAGAAGCTTGTGCTCGTGATAGTTGTGGAACCGAGGAAAGAGCATTCTTGGTAAACCATTCTGCTGATGCAAGAGGGATCGGAAGCTTTATGAGAATTTTGAACGGTAGTTCTTCTTTAGATCGAAAAACCTAATTGAACCATTTTCAAGCGATATTAAGTAGAAATCATCAGTGTAGTGTTGATACTTTTTGATCCTCTTTAAGAGCAGGAGTTTCAGCTTCACCTAATCCATACAAAAACACTGAACACATTTTCATTTTTAATTTACATTTTTCTGTTTTTTAATTTAGAAATAACTGATTTATATGAAACCAGTGATTCACATATTGTTTTGATTCCGATTGAAATCTTTTTAATGCAATAATCACAAATTTTAAGTGATTTCATTAGCGTGTGCATAAATTCTGATGATTTTTGCAATACTTTAATTGGTGAGATATACACTTTTTTTGATGTGACATTATTTGCGGTTACGTCGTCCATATTGTCATCATCATTATCACTGTCTGGGAGGCACTGTAGTGAACAGTAATAATTATTCCTATTAGGATCTTTTCGACCACACGCGCTGTTTTTTTATGTTATTCATATTGAAAAAGGACAATCAGTCGTCCTCGGCTTCAGAGGATCTATCACGTTTAGGAATTTTGGTTTACACTTTAAACAGAGGGGGGCAAATAATAATCGTCATGCGTATATAAAGACTGCCCAAGCACTATACTGACACTAGCTCTCAAAAATGTCTTTTGTAATGTTCTCCCATTCATTCTTTAGTGACGCCATAAGTGCGTTTTTAGATGTGTGCGTCTTTGACCCTACCCGTCTTTTAAAATACTCCCATCGGAAGCAATCAAGTTGAACTAACTCTCGTCGCTAAAGAGTACAGTTTTCCACTTCTTTGCTGACCAATTTGAATAGTTTTTTGCGAATTCCAGCCTAGGAAACGATTAGCGTTAGCAAAGTAATCAAAGACTTACTAGAGGAATAAAATGGTACCTTTTTTGTCTATGCTTAGCAGTAAGTAGAGGCTTTTTCGCTGGTAGAAAAGAACAAAATCCAGCTCACTAAAAATCTTTCTTGAAAGGATCGTGAAGAATCATTTTCTTAATTTGCCGATCGGTCCGGAGTGTAGTTTTTCTGTGGCGTTCTCCACAGTGAATGGTTGCGCCCGGTTTTTCATTCCGAAACTTTTTTTTATAATGTGTAACATTGTCGATGGTGGCATTTTATACTTTTTGGCTGTAGATTTTTGTTTTAACCCTGCCCTGAAATCCACTATCACACGATTTTTAACCACACCACTGTATTTATTTTTAGCCATTTTATTATTAAACAAATTGTAGACACCTGGCCTTTTAAGTTTTGTTAAATCTATAACTCACTTCAAATGACAGCCAAAACCATTACCAGCAAGAAAGTACGGTACTTTTGAAAATCCGGTATGTTTTGCACAGTCATGGCATTGAGTTGAGCTACGGTTTTTGCCAAAACTCTACAAATAATGATAGCAATGCCTTGTTTTTTTTGTATTTGTAAATGTATCCGGTATGTTTTGCACAGCACTGTGTCGCTGACTTTTTTTTTATATCTACTGATGACTAATATTTTTGTGGTACATTATTTTCACATATGTCCAACCATTTGCTCAGCGTACGCCGATAAAGCAGCCAAGCATCCCTTTTTCTTCCGACTTGATTTACAAATATTGAGATTTGCAACTGAAAACTTATTTGTATCAAAATAAAATGTATTAGCGTAGCTTTTAATTTGTAAAGGATTTTTTATAATCGGGTCAGTAGTTCGAGAAATTAAGCCTTAGGCTGTGTTTGTGGCGAAGCGTATTCGCGTCGCCGACGCGATGGCTTTTCGCGCGATTTCAAACGACATGGCTTCCAGCGAAATCTCAAGCGATTGAGTATTTATGACAGAGCGAATTCGTGATAAAGAGAACATCATGCGTGCTAAAATTAATCGTTTATTGTTACTAGAAAACAGCTATTTACTGCGTAAAGAATATTTAGAAACTTTAAAAAGCAAGGAAGTGTTAATGGCTGTGTTGGGTTGTATTATTTTCAGTTTTATTTCCAGTTTTTGAATAACAGTTTGTATATCTGTTTTAATGTTGCTAAATTCTTATTGATGTTGCTAAACATTTTCCAAACTTATATTTGACATTTGTTTAAGTATTGTATTCAATAAAGTAACCAATAATAATTCTTTCTTTCATTTTTCTTTCATTTTTCATTACAATTCTTTTAACAATTAATAGATTCACAAACAAAGAGATTTCAAGTGCATCCAATCAACAAAGAACGCAGACTTCATGGAGAATTTCATTATTTACACCCCCGTCTCCAACAATTTCCTGAAAAATTTAAGGAGTATGTCGTATGGGAAATGAAAAATTTTAATATATCTTGGAAGCAATATCTACAGAGATACTGAAGGATAGTAGGTACCAGGAAACACCAATGGATGCAAGAGAAAAGCTTTCATTGACAATAAGGTGTAAGACAATGCATTTTATTTATTATTGTAAATTTCTTAAAACAAAATAAGGTGATATTAAAATAACAGTTCATGAAATTTAAAGCTGCTGAACGACTGCTTTTCGCATAATATATTTAGCTTAGTTATTGTTCTGTTGTACTACTTCATGTTGCTCTTCATGAGGAAAGGTAAGAATATTATCTGGCGGTAAACTCGCAGAAGTGCTGGTCATACAACTAGTGACCGAAACGCTGCTCAAAGTCCTTTGTGGACTATTCCTGTACATAACCTCATATAGAACCTCTTGCATTTTTATGCGGAATTTTAATTTTTTTTTCATCTTCCGTTTTCTTCATGTATTTTTTGAAGCTCATTAGATAATAATAGTCATCATCCTCATCATCAGCGTCCTTCTCTAAAATTTTAAGTTGGAAAACTCTAAAAAATCGGAGTCGCTAGTTTGCTTCCTTTTCAAAACTCGTTTAGGAGGGGGTACTGCTTTAAAGAAGTCTGAAGATTCCACTTCATCTGTATCGTAACTTTCCACCTATTTATGGCAGCTGCTGTTCAGCGTTAGATTCCCTGACATGACACGCGGTACCATAGTATCCTTGAGAAAAATCAAGTCATTAAAGTGAATCCACTTGGATGAATGCACTGCAACGCTGCCTGAAGGGACTTGCGTTTCCTTGCGTAGTTCCCTACGGAAGGTCTCTCTTAGGTTTTTCCATTTTTTTGAACCAGTGCCAACTGAAAATGATTTATTATGCTATTATAATAAATAAAAAATTACTTTATATATTAATGTTACAGGTTCCTAGCAACTGGAAGTTAATTTCGATCTATTGCTTTTTCCCATCGCATTGGAGTTGCTACAGTCGCCAATATTGTAAAAGAAATATGTGCCGCTATATGGAAAATCTTGTGTCCAAACATTTGTATCTCAAAACAAAAGATGATTTGTTACAAATTTCAGATGACTTCTACTCTAAATGGGGATTTCCCAACTGTATTGGAAGCATCGACGGCAAACATATTCGTTGTAAATGTCCACCACATTCTGGCAGCTTGTTTTTCAACTACAAACACTTTTATTCAATTGTGTTACAAGGCGTTGCTTCTGCTGACTATAAGTTTATTGCCATTGAAGTTGGAGCCTATGGTAAACAGAGTAATGGGCGCATTTTTGAATTTACAAGTTTGCATGAGCAAATCGAAACAGGGTAATATGAAATCCGCAGAAGAGAAAAACCTACGAGGCACATCAATACCTGCACCATTTGTAATGCTAGGGGACGACGCGTACCCACTCAGGAAATATTTGTTGCGCCCATATTCAAAAGCAAGATTGGACAGCGAAACGGAACTGTTCAATACAATGCTTTCAAAATCTAGAAAGGTAATAGAATACGCATTTGGCATAATTACGAGCAAATGGCGCTTACTAACAAAATCAATTGAAACAGACATTCAAGCTGCAGAACTATTTGCTAAAACCGTTTGCTTACTGCACAAAACTATAATTGATAAGGAGCGAGTATGTACACAGACGTTGTAACAAGTTGACCAAACTGTTTTCAGCAGAATCAATACACAGTGGCAACATAATAGAAGTTCTTCTGCAGCTGCAGCTGTAAGAAACAATTTTAAACACTATTTTGTGCTGAAAAAACCCGCAATTTCTTAAATTAAATCAAGTAGAACACAAAATCACCAATCTGGGAGTTTAATAAGTTATAATGTGTATATTTATTCTCGGTTATGCATATCTAACTAATAATGTAATAATATGTGCTAAATAATCTTAATATAATATGTACATTTAGTAAATACTCTTTGCAATCATTATGAATTATAGAGGTGGGTCGTTTTCGGTTTTTGTGTTAACGAAACGAAACAGTTATTTAAAGAAATATAACTAGTTAAAAAACTAGTTAACTAGCTAATAGGAAGCACTAACGAGAAATTATAATCACGTACTGTGTGAAAACCAAAAACCATTTTCGTCTCATCCACCCAAATGAAACTGTTGTTTTCAATGTAAAATAGACCCAACTTTTCCTTGTTGATTTCACTCCTGGCTGACAGTAACTACATTCACGAAATGAACAAAAAAGAGTTTTCATATCTTTTAGTGCAAACGAACAAAAAACGCAGAAAATGTTAAAAACGATAACGATCGGGGAAGTTTAACTAGTAGTTAAACTACTAGGAAGTAGTTAAGTACTAGGAAGTAGTTAAGTACTAGGAAGTAGTTTAACTACTTCCCCGATCGTTATAGTTTAACTACTTCTCCGATCGTTGTCGTCATTTTCGTTTAACTACTTCCCCGATCGTTAGAGTTTAACTGCTTCCCCGATCGTTATCGTTATTTACGTTTTTAACATTTTCTGCGTTTTTTTCCGTTTTTTGTTCGTTTGCACTAAAAGATATGAAAACGCTTTTTCGTTCGATTCGTGATTGTAGTTACTGTCAACCAGGTACACTATGTATCAGGGTGGAATTCGTTTTTCTCCTTCATGCGTTTTTCATATTTGCGGAACAGAACGATCCGTTCGCATACCTGAGTTGAATTTTATGTATGCAAATAGATAAATGTAGTTACTATATAAACAGTTTTTTAATGAAAATAAAACGGTTACATCGTTACGAGATGAAAAGCAGTTTTTTTTTAAACTAGTTCGTTCCTATTATGGAATAAAAATAACACTGCGCAACAATGAAAAATACTCGGACATACTGAATAGTGTTTCTTATAGTACTCGACCTGTAGATAACGGGAACAATAATATTTTGCTCAGGTCACGTACAGCAACCTAACGGCACACACTTTTACATCTTTATCGAGCGATGTCAGTTCTAATAGAATCGCACATCGTTTAAATCGGTTTTTCTGTTAGTAATTTAAAAAAAATAAACTATTGTAATTTGCGTAAGAAGAATATTCGAAGTGCATTAAAGAGATAAAATGCCACGATCTTGTGTTAATTGTCCAGATTTATTCTGCTATATTTGTGGAGAATTTACACCAAATAACACCATTTATTAAAAAGTGTTACTTTTCTTATTTTAAATTTAAAATAAACCATCAGGATAAACTCTGGGCACCACACATTTGCTGCCTTAGGTGTCACCGACAGCTAACTGGTTGGTTTAACGGGTCATTTTCTGCAATGCCTTTTGGAATGCCTATGATATGAAGAGAGCCCCAGAGTCACACAGATTGTTACTTTTGTTGCACCAATGTGAAGGGATTTTCTCGAAGATCAAAGCATTCCAGCACCTCATACAGAAATTCTGCCAGTTCCAAAGCCACCTTACGGACGCCTTTCGGACACAGAAATAACATAAGTTCGTCATATTGTTCAGAAGAAATCATGGATGATCCCGAATTTGAGCTCCCTACATCTTCTGATGCACCACATCTCATCAGTCAGATTGAGCTTAATGACCTCGTCAGAGACTTGGATTTATCAAAACAAAAGTCTGAAATACTGAGCTCAAGGTTAAAGCAGTGGAATCTGCTCAAGCCTGAGGTAAAAATTACAGAGTACCGTACGCGACAAAGTGAATTTGTTCCTTATTTTTCGAAAGCCGATAACTTAGTGTATTGTAATGATATTAATGGCTTAATGCAGTCACTGGGTTATGAGCACAAAACCGAAGAATGGCGGCTATTCATCCACGCATCAAAGGCTACTTTGAAAGCTGTATTGCTTCATAATGGTAATAAGTTTCCTTCAATACCTCTAGCGCATGGTGTGAATTTAAAAGAAACCTACTATGTTATGAAATTTATATTGGAAAAAATTGAATATAAAAAATATAACTGGTCGATATGTTCGGATTTAAAAGTTGTTGCTCTACTTCTTGGACTACAACTAGGTTACACCAAATTTTGTTGTTTTTTATGTGAGTGGGATAGTAGAGCACGATCGGAGCACTTTGTGAGAGTAGATTGGCCTATAAGAACAAACTTTATTTGTGGAGAAAAAACATATAAGGAATCCTTAATTGATCGAACCACAGCGTGTTATTCTACCACCATTACATATCAAATTGGGTCTTATAAAAAACTTTGTAAAGGCGATGAAGAAAGACCAACCTGGTTTCAATTTTTTGAAACAAAAGTTCCCATCACAAAGCGAAGCAAAAATTAAAGAAGGTATTTTTGTGGGTCCAGACATGAAAAAGCTTATAAAAGATCCAGCTTTCATTCCTACTCTGGATTCATTAAAAAACAGGCCTGGTGTTCATTTGTGAAAGTAGCAGAAAACTTCCTAGGTAACAATAAGGTTACCAATCCAGGTTATGCAGGTGATGTAAAGAAAATGCTGGATGCTTATCATAAAATGGGATGCAACATGTCGCTAAAACTTCATTTTTTGCATTCTCATCTCAATTTCTTTCCTGAAAATATGGGTGATGTAAGCGATGAGCACGGCGAGAGATTCCACCAAGACATTGCTGCAATAGAGCAACGGTACCAAGGAAAATGGGAGCCATCAATGTTGGCAGATTACTGCTGGTCGCTTATAAAAGGGACTCCGAGGTGTTCTTATAAACGGAATGCAGATGCTTCCAAAGAAACAACAAAATTTTACAAGAAATAACATTTTTCGGTAATATTTTTGGTTAAATTGTTAAATTCAAAAAAGCGTTTTCTCACAAAATCCCGATGTGACCTGGTTATTTTATATAGTTTTCCTGATTCTATAAACTCCAACGATTACGAATCACATAATTTTATCTCCGAGTAAAAAATAAATATTTTTTTTGTTTACCAGTTTAATTTCTTTATTTACCCTCTAAACCGCATTTTTTTTAATTATTGGCGTATTGTGGTAATCAGAATGCCGAAGATTCCACAAAGATTGCTTTTCACGCACAATTTCAATGAATGTTTCCATATCGAACGAGCGACTTGCCAAACTGTTTCAAAATATTTTGATTGCAATTTCTCGTCGCGAGCAGTCGCTTGGAGTTGCGTGTAGTCATTCAATTCGCTTTTCGCTAAATCGCTTCGCCATAAACACTTCCACATGTAGGCATATAATTGATCGCTAGAAGCGAATCGCATCGCGTTGCGCAACGCTTCGCCATAAACGCAGCCTTACCTAGAAACAAATAAATTTTAACTCTTTATTATATTAATATACAATAGATTAACATGCCTCAAATTTATTTTTCCAGGTAGCAAATTTGCCAAACGTGCTGATTGCATTACTTGCTGCTTCATAACAACAAGAAAGGCTGCAGGAGAAATACAGCCCCAGCAGAATACATGATGCCAGAATATTCCAATTATCTTTCATCAGCAAAGATTTGCCAGCTATTCGTGGGGCGGAGTATCATTTGTTGGGAGATGCAGCATATTTATTAAGGGAATTTTTGTTGGTGCCATATAAGCATTTTGGGAGTTTAATAACAAACAAAAAAGATGTAAAAATGGAAAATTCATTTGACTTCCTAAAAAATGGATTCCGCCAGTTGGTTTGCTTGGCCTTTTTTTACCGTAGAACTAATGTTCGAGTTTAGACTTACATGTTGTGTTTTGCACCGTGCATAGACAGAGGAGATATCTGGTTGGATGACCAGCCTTCATCTTTAGTTGAAAAAGCTACCGCTGAAAATGCCAAAAGCGAGAGAGGAGAGATGTTAATACTCGTAGATCAAAGATATAACCAAAAGATTGATACCTATAGAATAAGTCAAATAAGTAAGTTCGAATGCGGAAGTCTGGCAGCATTATGCCGCAGCTGAGGTTAGTAATAATGTGATAAAAATGTTTTGTTTTTCATTATCAGTATATTTGTTATATGTGTATTAAATGGTTATCTCAGTGAAAGTCCCAGACATTTTACGCGCAGCCACACTCGTGCCCGACGTACTTGTATTAAAGTACGTACGAGTACTATGCTAAAAAGTGACTTTTTGAAATAATTGATATAACCACGAGAATTACGTCAAGAAACTTTTATGAACGTCCTGGTCACAAAAATATTGGTCCCAGACGTTTTACGCGCAGCCAGGCATACTTAAGACATGCTAAAAATCACTTAATAAAATACATAGAAATAAATACAGAACAAGCGACTGTTCGTACAGTTGCTATAAATATATCTAATGAATAATTAAATAAATTTACTCGTGGAAAAAATTTGGCTAACTGAGGGTTACATCAAAAAATTTGTGAGAATATCCGGGTTGTAAAAATGTATGTAGGTCCCAGACATTGTACTCGTATCCATACCCCTCCCAGATAGATAAAAGACAAATAGATATGCGCATTTCTTATGAATTGATTACTTAAATATTTATTTTGTAATAGTTATTTAATAACTATGTATCAATATGTTATTCACCATCAGAATCATCCGATGATTCGCTAATATGAATATCATCTTCATTATCGGATGCATCCCCCTCATATCTTAAAATGTCTTCTAGACTGTTAGGTGCGACATTTCCGTCGAACCGTTTCACTTTGTATATGTTGTTTGACCTTAATTCGTACTATAAGTTGTAGACTGCCCTAAAGATAGTAAATGACTGGTCTGTTGGAGAAAATCTCTCAATTAGCCCCTGTAAAGCTATTCACTCAGCGAAATCCAATTAAAGGCAACTTGTTTTCCTTTGAAATATTAACAACAAAGTTGATTTAAGCATAATACTATTTACAAACTTATTGAATACAAACAAATGATTTATTTAAGCAAAGAAAAAAACTTACTAAACCAAATAAACATATCTTTACTTAGTTGAACAAAAAAAAACTATTTACACTGCGAAATTCGACTAAAGGCAGTCAAGGTAAAGTAAAAACAGAAGAAATAGTGAGTCCACCCGCCAGACTTGGTTATAAGTTCGAAAATCCGACTTGGCATCGAATTAACCACGTTTTTGAATTCCTGAGCTGGAATTAGAGCCCATTTCGTTGTAACGGCCTTGCGTAAATCCTCCACTGAAGCAAATTTGCTCTCGCCAGATTTCGCCACATGTTTTCGATTGGATTAAGTCCGGTGGACGTGCTGGACACTCTAAAAGTTGAATTTCTTTGTCTGAAAACCACTCACGACTGGCTCGCGATACATGAATGGCAGCATTATCTTGTTGGAAAATTCTATTTGATGGTCCAAAAAGTTGTTATGGAATGGTTGTTAGCCGCAATCCGTCTTTTCCGATGGTTAATCATTTGCTCGTACGAAGTAGTATCGTTTTTCAATAGTCCTTGTAGGTCCTTTTCCGCCGACTGGCTGAAAAGAGAGTCGTTTTCCTTATCGAAACTCCAAATAGATTTTATCTCCTTTTTTTTTGGGCAGAGATTTTTTCAACTGATTTGGCTTCACTGGATTGTTAATTGTCGATGCCAATATGGCGCCGACTTCGTTTATTTTTTCGTTTACACTATTACTTTCACAAATATCCATAGAGGCCGTAGATGTGCCGTATGTGTTTGTAGAATGGTGTGATGTGACGCCACCAGTGGTTTCCAATGTTTTCATTTGACCTCCCCGTGATAAAAGATCGGATGGAAGAACCAAGTTTTTATTAGTGTTTTTAGGATCAGGAGGACGAGGCGACGGCCTCTTGTCCGAACTCATTTTGATACACACCAAATTTACACAAATTAACTTTACGCAAAGAAATTCAAAAGCAAACAATAGGGAGAGAAGAAAAAAAAAACACGTCCGCTCTCAACCAGACTTCTCACTCGAATGATGTGGGTCGGGAAATATTCCCTCACTTTGACGTTATACCAGCCAATATTTACCGTTGGTGGTGGACGAAAACAGTATGACTCCAGTGGGACGCTGAACTCCTTCCTGGTTTCTAATGAATTTGAACACTTCAGAGACGCTCTAAGTGTTCATTTCCCTGATAATTCCCTCGTCCGGAACCTGGATCAAGCAAGGTACATAGACACTAAACAGTACCTTTGAAGCAGTTTAATGTGTTGTGAAGACTGACGTTAATGGGACAGATATTTGACAGCATTATTTTTTTTTTTGATTTAAATAAGTCAGCAACATTTTGATTATGAAATTTCCGTCTCGAAGTTGGCAGATTGATTCATAACTCGTACTGATGCTGTCGATTCCTTTTTTTAGGAGAAATAAACTATATGAAGATAGTGGCTTCTTCTCATCACTCGCACTTATGGAAATGAACTTCGGATCGGTTGAATTAGATGTGGTAGGTTGAGGATTGAAAACTTCCATAGGAACACTATTTTGTTTTTTTTTTTCTTTTAGTAGGTAATTGATTCAGATAGCGACTGCATAACAAGGCTATTGAACCGGTTTCCCGGAGGCACATGGCCCCAGAGAGACATAATAAACGCCTAGTCGATACCGAGGTCAGACGGTGACTAAATTTTGTTATTTTATCGTCTGCAGTTGGTTTGTGTGATATAACATAATTTGTTTTCTGCATATTTCTACTGGTGATTGCGAACAGAGCCGGACCTTGCATTGGAGCAAGTGGAAGAGCCGCATCGGGCGCAAGATTATATAGATTCTTTAAGCAGTGCTTTGCCAACATCGTTTTTAAATACATTTCAAAATTAACAGAAAATATTTTTCTCACTAACCTAATCGCAACCCGGCAACACTTCATCGTTTACATCCGTGGGTGGCCGTGGCTCAAGTGGTAGCGGACGTGCTTCCAAATCGGAAGGTTCGGTGTTCGAATCCCAGCCTCGCCCGAATGACATATCATACATTTTTTCAGTTAACGAAAATCAAGTTGACAAGAAATCAACATCAAGCCAACTTCCACTAAGAATTTAGCCTCCCCATTAAATGTTGGATGCCACCCATGGAGCGAAACAACCACTGAGCCCAAACATCTTTCTTTCTCTCTCTATCCCATTTTCCAAAGAACTTAACACACGCTGAGGCATTATAAGTGTATTCATACCCACTTGAATGTTACGTTCTTTTACAAAAAAAATCCTTATAATAATAATACACACACCAAATGTATGTACACCCATACCTAACATCAGCTTACAGCCTTTTCCACTGCCTGTGTCTGTACTCTGTACGCAACTTCAACAGCATAGACGGCTTTAACGCAGCGCATGTTTTGGTTATTCTCTTTTGAACTGTCCTTCTGTGATGCGCGCATTTTTACAAGAAGCCTTTTTCTCATTCTTTGGTTTTCCATGTTATTTGACAGCTTGGCATCAATTTTATTCCTTAATATTAATAAATCACAATCCATGAATATTCTTTGAAATCCAATCACGGAGGAAAACTAACTAATTTCGAGTTATGCCAATCTAATTTGGTAAGAAAATATGATAAAACTCAGTATCTAAAAATCAATTATTTTTGTAGTATGGGTGATGTTCACCAATACCCCCAGGCTCGTAGGTTCCGCAATCGATGTTGCCGTGAACGAAGGACAGGACCTTTGAAAACGCTGCTTTGCTACCCTCTATGCCGCGTTTTGTGCTGTCCGAAGACCGCAGCATACGATGAACAGGCAGTTAAGCAAATGAGTAGTCAATAGAAAAAAAACTTAGATAATTAAATTCAAAAACATTGTTTTTATTTAAAAAAAGGAAAAAAAAAACAATTCAATTCAATGATTACAAAAAAATTCAAAAATGTAAAAGAAAAGGTATAGTAAAATAAAAAAATAAAAGAAATTAAAATTAAAAGGTCTCTGAGTGTGCGTGCTTAAAGCAGTGGAAATGACCCGACTGTTGGAGCACTCAAACTCAAATTTTGCAGTTTTACAGTTCACCGCAGGATTTTCTCACGCAAGTGTGGCACCTTTCAAGACTAGTGGACAAACCCGTCCTGTCGTTTGTGAGATGCCAAACCTGAGTGAAGGTTTCAACTTCATCCATTTCGGATTTATGTTTATCCCACGCAATACTTGGATGTGAATCATAAACATAAACAAGTAAAAGCTTTTAGTTGCAATATGAGCTTTTTTTAGTACGAGCTTTTGTATGCAAGTATGATCTTGAACTTTCTTTTATGGCGTTGACAAATTCCCTTTTCAATTACTACAAAGTTATTTATTTATTTTTTTGTTAGAATAAACGAATTTCTACATTTTTATTTTAACTTAATCTCTATAGTTTTGTCAATTTTTGAGCCAAAATGGCACACTGTGCGTCGTGTTTATTTACTTGGTTGGATGGACCGGAAAGGTATTGCTCGTTCTAAAAAAACAAATATTGTATTTTAATATAATAGAATTTTAAAATTCTTAAACTTACCTCTTCAATGATTGAAACGGCTGCTCTTAATCTGCAGTGAGTTTTTAAAAAAATTAATTGCTCATAGCACCAGATGCTGATGATCAGCTAGCTCCACTTTTCTTTGACTTTTCATATTCGCGGAACTCCTTCGAAAACTAAGTCCGCAGTGTGTGCAGTTTCCTTTTAATTGCATCTGCTGTGATACTTGGTTCTAAACACTTCAGAGAATCTAACACACTTTCCAATGGATCGACTTTTTTTTTTACTCTATCTATATAATAGGGGTGGTGAGGGTCATATAAAATCGGGTACATTTCATAATTGAAAATGAGCTCGCTTTTTAATTCTTTGGTCCATTTAAATTCATCCCCAATACTGAAATGTTGTGCTCGTAACAACAGCCAAAGAAGTAATGAAGCAAATGCGAAAAAGAAAGAAGAAGGAGAAAAAGAAAGAAGAAGGAGAAAAAGAAAGAAGAAGGAGAAAAAGAAAGAAGAAGCAGAAAAAGAAATGTCAAAATCATGCAAAGGAAATCTTGCCCGCATGTATCGGAAAATTTTTTTTTTGTTTCATTTTCCCTTTTATCCCTCTTTGTTGCACTTATTTGAATCTCTCTAAACTCTCTCTTTGAATCTGTGTAAAAGCCGTCATAGTAACGCAGTTGCAGTTCATCCAAGAAAACTACCTTCTCATCGAACCTACGAGTATAACTTAACCCTCTAATGCCTTATTCTTTGATTTGATTCAAAAAATCAGTATATACTAATATGGGCACGATAAAAACGAATCTGAAATACGATTTTTAAAAAAATTATGTTTTTACTTTTTACAGGGTCGTTAGAGGAAAAAAAAAAACAAACAGGTGAAATTATGAAAGTAATAGTTTATTGAATAAATAATAATGAAAATGTATCAAAATAAGATAAAAAGGAAGTGAACAATGTTGTATAGTTGTATATTTCCTACATTAACGTTGATGGTAGTCAAAGAAACACGACTTTGTGGTGGAATTGCAGAGATTCAATTTACATTTGGTGCAAAATGCCTGTGTTTCTGACTTACATCCTGGGTTTTTGCACAACTTTTTGCCATTGCGGTCGAGAAATACGCACCAATGGCCCACGTTGTCGTATCGAACCTCTGGAGGTGGAAAATAACACTTTTTTGGCTTGCGAATTGGTGTTACTGGGGATGACGTTGGACGACCTCTCGGTTTTTTTGTTTCGTTCGAAATCATGCACAATGATTCCGCAACTTCAGAGCGAAAATTTGGCAACTCGATTTTGACTCTCTTGTGCAACCTATGAAAAAGAATATAAGCGTTGACCATTGCCACATCCAACAAGTGGAAAAATTTGCGGTTAGTCCGTTTTCATATGTACATGATAACGAGCAAGAAGACCATACATGAGATCGACACCACCCATATGTCGATTATACTCTTTTATTATAAATGGACAGTCAACTTCTATTTGTTAAGGTTTTTTCCTGTCCCATCGTGAAGATTTGGAGGGTGGTGGAACAAGCTCTCGAGACAGAAATGGTTTGATACCAACATAAGTCGAAAGAAGTCGAACACTTTTGTTGCCCATACACAAAACGCTGCTTATATCTATTCCGTTAGCGTTAGGGACATATTCCTCGGAATATTCTCGCTCAACATTTCGCTTCATCAGTTCAGCATCGCTCGACAAGTTTATGCTTGGCACTAAATTTGAGCGCACGGCTCCCAAACTATATATGTGGGATGGGGGTCAAGGGAGGTTTGAAATAAGAACACGTTTCTTAAAGAGTATAATTCAAATGTAGTTTAATTCACTTAAGTGTTAATTTGTTAATTTGTAGATATTATAGGTAATGGCAAATAATTTAGATTAAGATATCTAACTAGGTTAAAAAAAAAGCGTATCGGGAAATAGTTTCTGGGTATTAGACGTATCGTTGCGTAGCGTTCGTGTCGGCCATAAACTTCCGTTGCTCTTCGTGACTGCTGGTCAACTGTGTAGTTAGTCTCTCTTCCTTTTTTGTTTTTCCAAAACGATTGATGATGACAATGACCAAATATGGTAATAGAGAAGTTGCATTTTAAAGAACAGTAGATTGCGGTAGATTATAGTTTAACGTTTGTGGTTCGCTGTGACGGACTTAGGTTTGAGTTGATAGGCACATTCTGCCTACATATATACCACGGCTTCTTAGGTATTGAAAGGTAATCCAAGATTTTTTGGATTATTAAACACAATACAAAGAAAAACTAGCTAAAGAAGATCTTTATTGCTTGACTTCTAATAATTCAATGTGAATGTTAGTTAACTGATGCTCGCAGAGATAGCGGCTCAAAGATGAAATTACAATGTTTGTATTTCAAATGGCATGATCAATGTTACATATGTACAAATACATTCTTATGACAATTCAATTTTAGTTAATTAGCATGTACAGCAATGATATGGAGATAATGAAATAAAAGCAATTGTTATGTTAATGAAGCTAGATTACAGTGGTGTACAACATTATTAGTGCTAGTTTACATTGATAGTGTCTTAGCTAAGGTTATTCCGAACAGGTATGTTAGCAGGCCCAATGATGTGTACAAATTATCAAAGTATAGAATATGGTTCACGTTGTCTGGAATTTTGTACATTTTCTGGTACCACGTTGTCTCCTGCACCAGAATAAATTTCAAATGCATATGAGAAGCCCATGTGATCACATAGAACAAACAGCTTGGTTCCCCATTTATGTGGTTTGGCTGGCATATATTGCCGAGTAGGGTTGCCACCCATTTTTGTAGCACACATCTGTTCGTCTACACAAAGACGATGAAGCATCGGAACAGACCCAAAGCGTTCGTTGAAATGGGTTATAAGTGATCGAATTCGATGCAACTTGTCTTATCCAGGCTGGCCGTTCGGGATCATAGTCGAGTTGTTATTGAAATGCAAGAACTGGCTCATTTGTTCGAACGTCATACGTGTCATTGTGGTCCGAATTGCTTCCAGCGAATGTCTGCCCCAGTAGGAACGAACATTTGGAAAGCGGTAAACAGACATGAAGAACATGATTTCAATGAATTGTCGAATCTCTTGTTTATTGGTAATAAATCGAGTTTCGATGTTCTGTTCAACCATATATTGCATAAATTCATCAGTCACAAAGTAATTTAAGAAATCAAATGGTGTTTTCAAAGATATTACTTCATCTGGCAGCCCTTTTACCCCGCGAAAAACGACTTCGTTTACATGCAGCTGCATATTTTTTTTCTCCACAACATGGATTTGAATTCCTGAGCATCATTTTTCATTGTATTCGAAGTACCAATGAATTGGTCAGTGCTCGAACAACTTGGGCCACCTTCTTCTTCTTTATTATTATTATTATTATAAGTTTATTAATATGTAATTAATTACACCATTAATTAGTAAGTTTGGATAGCGCTAGCTTCTAGGGCTTTCGGCTAGTAGTAAGAAACAAGATAAGAGCTTAAATACAATTTTCTAACTTAGTTTCTAAAATTATTCTATATAATTAGATATGAATATTAGGTACTTTAAAGTTTAGTCAAACAACCGTAATGTTTTCTTCTTATAAAGATTTATTGTTCTTATTAACAGGTCTTAATTCAAAGAACGCCAGCTTAAGAGTGACTTACATCTAACGTATTATGTGGGAGACAAACATTAAACAACGTTGTGACGCTCACTTGGAGCTTGATAAGACAAACGGCAAGTGAGGCGAAAATAAGTTATATGTATGTATGCTGAGTGGGGCGAATAACCAAGTATATTATTACAGTGGGATGTAAATGTTTTCATATATATTGTTACATCGTTTATATGTTTTTCTGTGACTATGGTCAAAAGTTCAAGGAGGTTTTTGTCGGAAATGTTCTTGCTGATTCGATTGACTTATGTCTGTGTGTCCCATCCTTAGTATAATGTAGGTTTGTAATTTCTTATGGGATACATTTGTAGGGTACATGGTCTTTTGAGCTTCTGGGTTGAATTTGGCGTAGATATTACGATAGTTGGTCCAATGTGTTTTTCCTTTGTATTTCCAGGTGCTGAGTAGGTAATTTTTTAGGTCCTTACGATTGTAGGTGTAATATGTTTAGAACGGTTCTTTTACTGCTGATTTTGCAGCAGTATCTGCGTGTTCATTGCCTAAGATGCCACTGTGACCTGGGATCCAAACAAGTTTCAATTTGTTATTTTTGGATACTAGTTGGTCTCGAATGGATTCAACAATTGGTATGCAATTGTTAGTGTTTTTAACAGCAGTGAGCGGTGAAAGGCTATATGTAAATATTACTTGTTTTTTGTTGTTTGCTTCCTTGATGCCTTTTAGGATCGCAAAAGATTCAGCTGCGAAGATTGATGTGAATGCTGAAAGGAGTCCCTTGGGGGCAACTGACCCATTTTCGTCGACAACGGCAAAAGAAGTTCTGTCTACTGTTTTTGAGGCATCGGTGAAGATATGTTTTTTGTAATTAAAAGCAATATCCGAGAACATAGCTCTATACATGTCGTCCCTTGTTGATGATTTGGTATACTGGTTTAATTCTATGTTGATGGCGTTTTTTCGTAGCTTCCAAGGTTGTTGTGCTATCCTGTTGTTGCTTAATTCCTTGGCTAAAGTTAATGCGGAAGTGATTGAGGATGGATATTTTTGTGTCTTTTTGTGCTTCAGAATTTTTTTGACGTCAGTGTGGATGGACGTTGGCGTTGGAGCGTTGATTTTTTGTATAACAACCAATGCGATTAGATAACTAATTCTTTCAGTTACATGGGGTAGTCTAGCGTGGCTAAGAATTGGAGTTGTTCGAAACGCTCTCAAACTGGCTCTGACGGCTGCATGATATGGTGTAGAGATGAGTTGGATGGATGATTTTGAACATTTTCCGTATATTGGTAGACCATAGACGATTCTCGATAAGATAATGGATTTAATTACATTTGTTAGGGTGTTAACATTACAACAACTGTTTTTTGAGGAAAGGTATCTAATTATATTTAATCTAGGAGTTAAGTTGTTTCTTATCTGAATACAATGGTTTTTAAAGCTGTAACACCGAGTATTTTTGTGGAATTGACATTGTTAATTGAAATGTTTTCAAAAAGGACAGGAATAAGTTTTTCGCAACTGTATTTTTTTACATATGTGGAGTATATTGCATTTTGAGAGAGATATGTTTGGGCCTGAATGTTCTCCCCATTTTGAAAGGTTTTCAAGAATGGTAGTAAACATTTGTGCCAGCAGGGCTAGATCTTTGCATTTGGAGAAAATGATAAGATCGTCTGCATAGAGTGTGTGTTCAACTATTTTATAGTTGTCAATTATTTGGCTTATTTCGTTGAAGGCTAGGATAACCGAAAGTAGCGATCCTTGGGGTATGCCATTTTGCATATTGTGCATTTTTGAGTATGTATCGTCGGATTTAATACGAAAACTTCTGTTGGTAAGAAAAGACTTTACGTATTTGAAGATCTTTGGACCGACCTTCCATTTAATCAAGTTTTTCATAATTGTAGCGCGGATCTCTTTTTATTTGCGGGGATTTTTTTTGGGGACGACAGAAGGCCAAGTCTTGGTGGAACTGCCGGGGATGAGGGGTATAAGGAAAATACTATGTAAGTCCAAGTATTGGTCGAACGACTAAGTATTTATATTTATAGTATTGGGTCTACAAGTAAGTTTCCAGCGTTTTTTTTTCCAAAATTTGAAGTTTTATTATGAAAACATAATTACAATGCTTTATTCAAAGTATCGTCCATCGGAAGCTACAACTTTCCCCCATCTTTCTGGCAAATTTATGAATTCCGGACCAAAAAAATTTCTCGTCTTTCGAGACCAAGAACATATCGAGCCAATTTTTGATTTCCTCTACTGAGCTGAAGCGTATTCCCGTAAGAGCGTTCTGCATCGAACGAAACAAGTGGTAGTCAGATGGTGCCAAGTCTGGACTGTAAGGCGGGTGAGGCAGAATTTCCCATCCACTATATTGCAAATAGTTTTTCACCGAAACCGCAACATGTGGCCGAGCGTTGTCGTGATGAAAAATGACGGACTCATGCCTGGTCTCATATTCTGGCCGTTTTTCCTTTAATGCCCGCTTCAAACGAATTAGTTGGGTTCGATATAATGGTCCTTTGATGGTTTCACCACTTGGATGCAGTTCGTAGTATACGACGCCCTTTTGATCCCACCATATGCAGAGCATGACCTTATTCACGTGAATATTTCGTGTCGGCGTCGATTGGGCGAGCTCGCCGGGCTTTGTATACGATTTTCTGCGTTTAGGATTATCATAATAAATCCTTTTCTCATCACCAGTGACAATACGATGCAAAAATGATTTATTTTTATACCGCTGCAGTAACATTTCGGACATGCAAAATCACCGTTCGACGTTTCTTGGCTTCAATTCGTACGGCACCCAGTTTCCAACCTTTTGAATGAATCCCAGTGCTTTTAGGCGCAGGGAAACGGCTTGTTGCGTGACGCCCAATGATGCAGCAAGTTCTTCTTGAAACTGACACGGATCCTCATCCAGTAAAGCGTCCAATTCCTCGTCTTCAAAACTTTTCGGCTTTCCGGAGCGATCTTTTTCTTCAACTCCAAAATCACCACTTTTGAACCGCTTGAACCACTCGCGGCACGTCGATTCACCAATACATTCCGCCCCATAAGTTTCCGAAAGCAAACGATAGACCTCAGCCGCACTTTTCTTCATATTAAAGAATAAAAGCAGCGCTTCCCGCAAATGACGTTTATTTGGCTGGAAACTTGCCATGATTTTGCTCGATAAAATGTACGACACCGATAGAACTGCTCAAATATAACGCTGCAAAGTTGTTGACAGATACAAAACCTACAAATAAAACACATGGGGTCTGACAGTTCTGCCCGGGATCCACTGGTGGCGCCATCTCTGACAAACGCTGGAAACTTACTTGTAGACCCAATATATGAAGCGAGTAATATACAATTTAAACAGTTAACGCCTCCCGACGTGCACTTCTTTATTTTTTGCTTATATAATTCTTTTGGTTACAAATACAAGTGAAGTGGGATGTTAATAAAATTATTTTTATATATTTTTTTTGTTGTAAGCTTACATTGTAAATATACGGGGAGAACAAAATGTTAAGTGCCTGAAAGTAGACAGTAAAATAAGAATTTTGTGATATGTTTCGTTACAAAATGACGTGTATGCCGATACGATCGAAAGCTTTTTCAAAGACAATTATAAATATGGAAGCATGGTTTTTTTTGACAGAGCTGAGGAGATAAATTGGTCCAAATGCAGTAGAGCGTCTGCGGTACATTTCCCTTTTTTAAAACCGACTTGCCGGTTGTCGATATTCTTGTTTTTTTTTTCGAGGAACCTGTATAGTCGTCTGGCTATTTTTTCTAATAATTTTGCCATACAGGGGAGGAGAGATATTGGACGATATGCGGAGACGGTGGATTTGTTTTTATTTGGTTTTGGTATTGGAACGATGGTGGTTATTTTCCATGCTTGTGAAATAACTTCTCTGTTAAGGATGTGGTTAAATAATTTCAATAGCCTTATTTTCAAAACTATAGGGCCGTTTTTTATCATAGGGTAAGATATGCGGCCAAATCCGGGCGTTTTGTCTCTGACGGAGGCCAAACAGCTTTCTAGTTCTATCATATTAATGTCGGATTCAATTAGAGTTGCAGATGGAGCTACAGTATGAGATGGTAGTCGATTAGTTAATGTGGAGAGTTTATCATTAATGAAATCGGGGTGAAAATTAGAGTCATTTGCACAGTTATCACAGGTTTTCGCAAAATGTTCGGCAATTTCCCTTGGACAGGTAATATGCTTTGTTCCGGCTTTGTGAGTTGGATTGTGGATTGATGTTGGAGGTAAATTTTCCAAAACAGGCTATTTTATGCTATTTTTTGGGCTTTAGCTGCTTCACGGAAAGTGGCGTTTGATTTCCTATAGGAGACGAGATTATTGTTGGTTGGAAATGTTTTAAACTGTCGCCAAGCTGTTTGTTTTTCTTGGCGTAGGTTACTAATTTCTTGATTCCAACAGGTCACTGCTTTTTTATAGGTTCTACGTTTTGATTGGGGGATGGACTCATTCGCTGCTTAGCGGATACATTTTTGAATGATAGCAGCCTCACCGTTGATGTTTGGGGATTGTAGTCCGTGTTGAAGTTGATTGGAAATTTTATATTGGAATAGCTCCCAGTTCGCTCTGCCTAGGAGAAATCTATGATGGGATTTTGCAGGGTTGGAGTTAAGTGTGAGTGTAATAGTTATAGGGAAATGGTCGCTGCCGTGAAGGTATTCGGAAATAGTTCAAGAGAGGGACAAGAGAGGGTGTAACAAGAGTTAAATCGATGTGGGTGAATGTTTTGTGTGCCGAGAAGTGGGTGGGGCGACCATTATTTAGGATTGCTAGTCCTGAGTTTGCGATGAAACTTTTAACAACTTTCCCGCGCTTATTATAGGTGTTGGAACCCCAAGAAGGGCTCCAGGCATTGAAATCGCCCGTTAGAATGATTGGAGTTCTTATGTCGCGCAAGATATTTTCGAGGTCATTGCAGGTGAATTGTTGATCTGGTGGGATGTATAGAGAGATGACAGTTATTTGAATTTTTAGGGTTAATGCAATTGCTATGGCAGATATTTTGGAGTTGATGTTAAGAGGATATTGCGGGATTGATTAGTGGATGAGAAGACACGTGCCTTGTTTAGAAGCATTGTTTGCGGGTAAATTGTGGAAATATGGTTCGTATTGTTTAGGTGAAACCGGTTGGGTGTTATGCTTGATGTGTGTTTCCTGTAGAGAAACAATGGACGGTTGGAGGTCATTAATAAGTAATTGCAGCTCGTGGTAATTATTAAAATAACCTTTAAAGTTCCACTGAAGAACCTTAAGTGAAGATTTTATTGGTAAAACAGGCCTTTGAACAATATAATTTGAGTTAGATTGTGAAAGGTCAAGGGAAGTGTTGGGAGAGTATGACTCTGCGTCCCGGATGTTGAACCACCAAAACTTGGTGTGAAGTTATTATAGTTCAATCCCCGAGTCGCAGACTCACTGGTGTAAGTGTTAATTGTGTTCTTAGATGTTGTCATCCCAATCAGGTTGTGGGGGGCTTATGTAGTATTGATTTTTTTTTTAAAAGTGATTGAGTGACAGCTGATATCGGTGAGTTTGATAGTGTATTGGTATGGTTAATGCTTGATTTTGGAGAGTTGAGTGAATGTTGAATATGTGTGGTGGTAGTCGATTTGTTTGCGTTTCGATTATTTTGTGAGTGAGAGCAGTTATTATTGGTTGTAATAGATTGAATGTTGGACGGGTTTAAGTTGGTTGGGGAGGATTGAGCTGTTGAATGGTTTGTGGGAGTAGTGAGTGAATGTGTTTTAGATTTGTCTGTGTTGGAATGAGTGATAATACTTTTGTTTGTAATGGTATAATTTTTTTTGGGAATGTCGTGTGTTTCTGTATTGTTTTCTTTGACTGTTGGTGTTGATGCAGTTATACGTGGTGAGGGGGGAATTTAATTCGGGGGTATTATTGTTAACAATATTGTTACGGCTTGGTACAGTTGGCCCTGGTTGTGTAGCATTTTTTGCCACTGTAGAGTACGTTTCAGAAAGAATGGGAATTGGGTTATTTTTCCTATATATTTGCTTGGCTTCTGCCATACTACATTTTTTGATCGTTTTACTTTTTAAGGTTTCTTTTGCTTGCAAGTATCTTTTACACATTTTGGAGGACGATGGGTGTTCTTCTGAACAAGTTGCGGATGAAGTGCGTGTGCACTTATCGGGTGAGTGCACCCGTATGTATTTGGTGGGGGGGAAAGGTCGAAAGTGAGAATGATAAGACCAGTGAGACGTTGATTGCCGTCCACGAATTTTTTAAATTTGAACACATCGGTCACTCCTTGCGGTTTCATTTCCTGAATGATTTCGGTTTCAGGAACATTAATCAGATATGGTGCATACACTGTGCCTTTGGATGAATTTAGGTTGGTAACAGAGATCGGGCAGAGGTTGGATAATGTTTTTTTTTGTGAGGAAAAGGTCTGCAATTTTTTGAGATTTTGTAAGAATTAAAAGGTTACCATCCCGTAATTGTGTGATGTATTCATATGAACTACTAATGCCATTAATAGCTTTTTTTAATAAGAAGACACTAAATGAGGAGAGGGGTTTTTCTTCATTTGTTAAGGAGATTGTAATGAATTTGGGGTTGGTGGCTGGTGGTTGATGTATTTGTTGTTATTACACTGCTGTAGTCGATTGGAGTAAGGATCGTTTTTTTTCTTTTTTTGTTATTGGGCTCGGTGAGCCCGCTATACCGATTGCCCGAAAGAACACGTGGCCCCAAGGCCATGGCGAGTGAGATTGCCATTTCACTCATTGCTTGTTACTTATTTTCTTCTCACTAATGGATAGAAAGGGGGCTACGTTAAGGGGGAGAAGGGGGATAATATATTTAAATGGGTACTATGACCGGAGAGAGATAACGTCACTAGAAAAAAATACCGAGAGAGAACACTATGAGAAAGAACGGTGTTGTCGGCTCGGATGTCAGACGGTGACTGTTCTTCTTCTTGTAATTCGTTGTCATTTTCAATAACGTGAAGGGGTAATATTAGGCTCAGAAACACTAGCGGAACTAGATGCGGCATTAGCTATGGCGTTTGCAGCAATAGCAGCAACGGATGTTGAAGGAATTGATGCTAAGGCTGAACTCGGCTCTTGATGACTAATGTCTAAAGCGCTAATATCCAGACTTGCGTTTATTGCATCCATCAGGATCTGACTTGAATTCATCAAAAAAAGATCAATCAAGACTTCATCTTCAGGGCGAATGAAATCTGGATCGTCAACATCGCCGTCATCGTCGAAATCATCTTCACTGTCAGTGTCTTCAGAGCTTGAAATTGCATTCATCAATTCAGCTATTTCGTCATCTGTCATCTTCGACAGGTTCCTCAAAGATCTTCTCGACATTGCTACCTAACCAAAGCACTGGATCAGTTATGGAGAAATAATAAACAAAAAATTACACTCAACTGCCTGACCCCGCCTCTAGACGGGTTCAAGAAAACTGTAGTAGCTTATATAAAAAGACGTCACAACACAAAACTTTTTTCACTTACCGATAAAAAACACTTTTATCTACTTACCTGTTATTATTCCAATTTGATCTGATGAAAATTATTTTTTTTTTATAAATGAAAGTCGTGTTTGCAAAAAAATATTTAACTTTGTGCTTACAAGGGGATTTTTCACTTTGAACAAATTTAGCCTGCAAACAAAACGCACTACAGCTATGACTTAAACAGCTATGCATAAAATAATATTTAAACTATATGTAAAGCTTATCAGTTTGAGAAAAGGATCATACCGTTACATGTAAATGCTTGTTAGCTTTACCCCGCCTAGAGGCGGTTGTAGGCATTAGAGGGTTAATATCCTCGGCTTTTCTGTTATATATGCTTCTGGAGCAGTTGTATCATGCCGCGCCATACATCACAAGTTCTGCGCCATAACGCCTTAGTTTTTTCAGCTGAAATCACAGAAAACATTAACAAAATAAACTTCCTATGGAGCAGAGTTTCGGATCTGCGACAAATGGAAGTTATTTACAACAAATAAATTTGGTTCCAACAAACTAAGGCAGACGGGTTCGATTTAAAAGGTAGAAAGAAGAGAAAGCGCTTGTTATGTTAAGATTGTATTGTGTATGTTATGTTAGAATGTTTTGTTGTTTTTTACGTTTGACGTGTACGTGATAGCGGTGCAAGGTTAATAAAGTGCTTGTTAATGTAAAATAAACATAAGTGTCGTGTACAAATTGCAGATTTATCATCTGTGGGGTTTTAAAAATAAATTTTTATTTTACTGTTCTCTATGAGATCTAACTTAGAACTGACTTAACATTTTCAATTACACCTAACTCGTAGCATTCCTATGCACTCGTCGCTTGCTTGGTCAGCAACGGATGTTTTCTGGAGTTTCAGGTGTCGCCCTGGAATTCTGTCTGTGACACCTTGCACACGCTTGATGTTTCTTGCTTGTGGAAATGATAACACGAGATACCTGCAGGTTCAGGTAAATGCAAATGTTGGATGTTGCCTCGTGGGTATTTTATCACGCGTTGTTTGCATGACGCAATCTTTGTGGCGTTAACTTACATAAGGTAGGCGTAATATACTCTTATGTGTTTATACTAAAGTATACCGTATACTATACATGTATGTAGAAAATAAAAATTGAACAGAGTGTGATTTTTAGTTATTTTTATTATATGATAAGATAATACAAAATATATAAACGAGAGAAAAACGTATTCGAGAGACTGCCGACACGACCACGCTGCTGGTAAAGTACGGACTACTTCTTCTTGGCTTCTCCACTTTCCTCAACCGCTACTACAGCCACCAAACCCCTAACGAACTTAGGACCTTATACTAGGCCCAGGCTTTTGAGCACCGTGAGCAAATCATGCCCATGATGGCAAATTCAGCAACGAGCAACGCAATTTTCTTTCAATTGGCCATGGGGATACGTTGCTATTGTTGACACTTCATCTGTTTTAAATGCTTTTATTACCCCACTTAACTGGGTCACTTTTATCGTTGTTTATGCTTCATTTATACTGGATGGTTCTTTATTACCCCACTTAACTGGGTCACTTTCCTATTGGGGTATCGTTGTTTATGATTCTTCTGTACTGGATGGTTTTTTATTACCCCATTGAACTTATTGGGTTATTGGCTGGCTGAAAACCTATATTGGTTACTTGATACCTGTCGTGAGGTAGGTATATAGGGTCCTTTATATCTGGACTCGAGTTTTCTTGAGGTTCCAGTAGCTGCAATTCCATCATTTAGGGACATCACTAGATCCCCTACCTTATAATTCCTTGCCTTCCGGTGTTTCTGATCATGACGTTCCTTTTGTGACCTTTGTTTCCCTTCCAGTCGAATCTGTTCCATGCTAGTGGTGGTTTGGTTAAGATCCACGCATTGGGCCAAGACTTCTCTCAATGGATCACGAGGTGTGTATCCCATCAACAGCTGATGTGCGGTTTTTCCTGTGGTTTCGTTGTAAGTATTATTAATTCCCCACTGAACGAGTTTGATTTGTTGGTACCATTTAGTTTCTTCGTCAACTGTAGCAAGGAGTGCATGCAGGATAGTACGATTGTATCGCTCGACTTGCCCGTTTGCTCTTGGAGTCTTCGTCGCATTTAATATGTGTTGAATGGAGTGACTTCTCATGAACTCTTCGAACGGATGCGACGTAAATGCTGTTCCTCTGTCCGACATTACTCGGCGGGGGGTACCGAAGATGTAAAATATGTCGGTTAGGAAATTTAAGACTGGTTTTGTCTGGGTGTTTGGTAGCGCCTTAATGTGGACATACTTCGTGGAGGCGTCCACTAGTACGATGAGATATGCGTTCCCTTTCGTTGATTTCATGAAGGGGCCTAGATGGTCTATGTGTAGCGTATCGAAGGGTACACTTCCTTTATCGATAGGGAATAATTCTCCGCGGGGCTGTATTTCCCTTTTATTATAAGCACACCCAACGCAGGCTTTAAGGTACTTTTTGACAAACTGAGTCATTCTGGGGAACCAGCACCGATCTCTCAAATGGGTAATAGTCTTTTTCTCGGAGAAGTGTCCCATCAAGTCGTGACTGTTTCGCAGAACAGTCCTCACTCCTTTTGGTACATACAATCTGAATTCGCCTTCCACCTTCCGATACAAGCGTCCATACTGTAAACTATAGTCATGGTGTATTTGTTTTTCAGCGTCGTTTTTCGGGGTGTGTTGCGGTACATTCGTGATTTCAACAACATCCTTATCTTGCAATTCTCTAGCTCGTAGCTGTGGTACTTGGATTCTTCCTTTGTGGTTCGTCGGTTGTAATATGCTACGGGATGGAGTTCCCTGTTCTCTTTTTGTAATAGTACTCCTGCGAGGCCCTTGCAACTGGCATCAGTGTGTAGTTCATGCTAATCCTTTGGGTTGTACAAAACGAGTACTGGTCCACTTGGTGTTCGTCCGTGGGGTTTTCGAATTCCTGTACTAGTGTTTTGGCCTTCCCTGGTTGAATTTTCCCATCCTTGATGATGTGACCCAAAAATTCTATTTCTTTTTTAAAAACCTCACACTTCTTTAAATTTAGCGTCAGTTGGGCTTCGCTGAGGATCTCCAGGAATCTTTCTAACTTCCTCATACCATCATCCAATGATCGTCGTCCATATAGCTGACAATCGGTTCAGGTGACATTTTTCGTTTGATGATGTTCATTACTTTTTTAAAGTACGCTGAAGCGTTACAAGTCCGAATAGCATGACCTTAAATTCGAATAATCCATCTGGGGTGATGAAAGCCGTGTAATGTATATGCTCTTTTCGGATGGGTATTTGATAATGCCCTGATACTAAGTCCAGCACAATAAAATAATCATACCCTACCAGTTTGTTCATTTCCTCGTCGATCAATGGTGAAGGGGAATTGACCTTTTTGGTGACCGCATTGAGGCGTCGATAATCCACGCACATTCGATCTTCGCCGTTCTTCTTTTTCACAAGAACTACCGGCGCGGCAAAATCGGGCTTAGACTCTTGAATGATGCCGCTACTCAACAGTTTATTCACCATAGAACTGAGAACTTCTCGTTTTGCGTAGGGTATTTTGTATGGATGTTGGGACATCGGCTCGGTCTTGTTTAGTTCTATTTCCATTTCAATCAGATGCGTCCGTCCTAGTTCATTTTGGTCCTTGGCGAGACATCTTCGTAATTTGTTAAGCAGTTTCAATAATTTTCTTGGTTGGTAGTCTTCCGCCACATGTAGGCCAGATTCATTTATTTCCGTAGAATTATAGTCGCCATTTCTTTTCACAGTCAGAATACTTCCTTCCTTAGATATTATGCAGGCCGGATCATTAAGTACGTCCTTCCAACACCTTAAGACTGGTGTTGTTAGGGTTCCATCCGGAGCGACTAGTGCCTTAATCGGAAAAGGGTAACCATCGATTTCGATCGTGCAAGGGATCTGTTTTCTTACTTGGCATTTCCCACCACCGAATCCGTGTAGTGTAACGCTACATGTCTCAAGTTTTGTTCCAGTTTCGTCAGCGACCGTTTGCGAAATAATGGTCTGCTCACTACCTGAATCAATAATTGCTAAGTATACTTTGCCGGCTAACATTACTTCTTTATGGTAGCAATCCGATTTTAACTGGCGGTGGATTATGTTTACTCGAAAGTTTTTTTCTCCATGCTTCTCGATTTTATTCGGCACGACATAGTTGTTTTCCTTTCCAGCAACCCATGGTCGTTTTTTAGTTTGAGGACATTGCCGAGAGTTATGTCCGACTTGGTGACAGTTGTAGCATGTTGCTGTGCTCTTTGGTGATAATGCTGGTCGGTGGTGAGGCCCCGGGTGTTCATTGGTCTGCGGTCGACGAAAGGGGATTAGATGTCGGCTAGTTGAGGGCTGATTCGTATTTGTCGGCCTTTGTGTTCCTCCACTGGTTGATGACTTCGCTCTGATGTCCCCACGTATACTTTCACACCATTTAATTTGCTCGATTAGCTCGGCGATAGAGTTGTAGCTACCTGCAGCCAGGTTTGAACTTAGCTGTTGGTCGTTCAACCCAGTCAGAATATACTGGATTCTTGTTTTATCCGCTAGTTGGATTCTCTTACCTAACATATTCATCTCGAAGTAGAAATTTTCAATTTGCTCGTTTGGATTTCTGGTCCTTCTCATAAGCTGCTGGTGGACTTCTACTTCACTTTTCTGATTCGGAATGTTGCCTATTGCCAGTTGTACCCATGGCGCAGAAACATCCTGAGCGGTATTCCACCAATACCGTGCCGGCCCCTGCATTCTGGAAGCTGCCGCCATCAAGAGTACCCTCTCATCCCAATCGTAGATTTTTGACAGCGCTTCTACACGCGCTACCCAACTTTCGGCGGACAAGGATGTTATATCTCCCTGTATAAACATTGGTATTGCCTCCGCTATCTCCTTAACGCTGCAGTTCACCTTTCTTCCGCTCCTCGCATCTGAAGTCCGTGTCGCCTCCTCTAACTGCCTAAGTTTTTCGGCGATTTCTCTTTCCTTCTGCACTAATTTTCTTTCGGTTTCGTGAAGAGCTTTCTCACGTCTGATAATCTCCCATTTGCTTTCTCGCAATGCTTCGTCCAATATTGATCCCGTCTCGGATATGGTTTCTGCGACTGGGTCAGGTTGACTGTCACCCGTGGAAACCGGAGCCAAGTTTGAATCGCTCTCACGATCCACGTTCTGCTGTTCCTTTTCCTGGTCGTGCACTAAAATTCGGCTGATTAGAGCTCTTTTCGACCCCTTCGTGGGCAGACCTCTATTCCTTAACTCACTCTGGAGTTGTTTCACGTTGAGTTTTTCCATTTTCTCTAGAATAAATTTAATTTGTCAATTATGTATCTAAATTTTTCATAGGCATGCATTAATAGCTATTTTCCTCGACAACAATAATTTTATTTCGTTCAAATTGAACTTCGACTTACTGGTCTACATACATACACAATGCGCATGTATTTATTCGCATTACTTTAGAGTCCTCGACAAAACCATTCACTACTCTGTAGATCAATCAGCTTCCACACAAGCACATAACTCAACCATTGGATAGTTTCATTCTTGTTTTGTGTATTCACCTCTTCCCTTTCTTCTACCACTCTCTGCGTCATCTGCAATCGCCCGTTCGTGAACCAAAGGTGTTGCATTTCGGACAGAACTTCATACACATACCTCTTTATATTCGTAGTCGACAGTGACCCCTTCGTATACCGAAGGTGTACACTACGCCTCATAGGATCTTTTATCCCTCATTGACATTCCAACGATTTCTGCAAGAATATGCGTGAATGAACCAAGAGGCTTTTCGTACACCGAAAATCCTTTGTCTTCCGCAAGCATACTCCGCTTATCGTACACAATGTAAACCTTACACTCCAACCCTTACACGAAAACATATCCACACAAACTAATTGCATATCATATAGGCATATAGACTTTTCTATTATGTTTTTTTTTTCTTTGTTATCTTTATTGCATTGACAATTCTGTAAACCAAAATCGTAACGCAGTAAGACTCACTAAATAATATTTTTTAGCTATTAATGCAGGAGGTATCTTCTTATGAAATATTATTACTTATCTTGTCTTGACGTGTTTTGGATCCGCTATCCCACTTCTGACTCTTTAACGATCAAAAATTTACTCAAGAATGAAAGAACTTAATAATTTTTAATATTTATTATTTTAATGATATTTAATCACGTCTATCCACTTTCCAAGTCTACGCACGACTGCCTACATTGTACCTCTCTCCTCAGATCCCGGTCTTCTTCTTGCTCTCGCCGCTTTTCTCTTTTTTCTTGTCACATGAGTAATCCATGTCACTCATATCCACATGTATAACAGATATAAGAGAAGAGCTAATGGTAATCAAAATAAAAACACAATGCTGAAACCCGTCCGCACCATTCCACAGATTCTGCGTAACTGCCTTTGGTCCCAGTCAATATCAGCAAAAAGACTCGCAAAAGCGCAGATTCCCTTCCTTGCGAGAAATTCCATTCTCTCCCTCTTCCATACCAACTTACACGACATACCAACATATAGTCAACCTTCCAGCGATTGTACTATGCTTATCGCACTCTCAAGATAACCAGAAGAAAGGAAAAAAATACCAACCCTTCATAAGTAACATCTGTTTTTTATCTTTATTATATCGTTTACTCTAACATTTGTTTCACATTGTTTACTCTACCATTTATACCATATTGTTTACTCTACCATTTGTACCATATTGTTTACTCTAACACGGCCATTCTGACCTATTCATCGCCCTCGATGAATTCTTCACCTTGCTTCTCGGTTGCTCGTCCTTCAACAACCGCAATCTGTAACAAAGGTAAGCAAACGAATACCATCAGAGTATCACAACTCAAGACTATCAGAACAATCAAAAAAATATAAGTCCCGTCAGAGAATCACATCTCAAGACTATCAGAACAATCAAAAAATATAAGTCCCGTCAAAGAATCACATCTCAAGACTATCAGAACAATCAAAAAATATAAGTCCCATCAGAGAATCACATCTCAAGACTATCAGAACAATCAAAAAAAATATAAGTCCCACAAGTATTACTTACCTTATCCACAGTAGGATCTGCACTACAAGCTTCTATTGGGCGAAGTACTTCTCTAGCTGCCACGATAATAGTCTTGCTGTTTATCTTCGAAAGTTTGTACCTATCGTTGGATAATATACCCACAACCTCGTAAGGTCCTCGGAAATGAACGTCCAGCTTTGATTTTCGAATTTGGTTGCTCCTATACAAGACCTTATCTCCAATATTGAGTGTTGACGGTTTGCACTTTCCTTTGTCAAAGCGGAGCTTCATTTTCTTCCCATTCTCCTCAATTCGTTTCGCAGCTAGACACCGTATTGCTTCAACGTCATCAAACTCCGGTTCTATATTAAGGTGACTTAGGAGAGCACTAATCTCCGGCGTTCGGCCATCAACACCGATTAGTATTTTCATTGGCGAAAGTCCGGTAGTTTTATTCACTGTGGTATTTAATGCCAATTGTACTCGGCTTACGTAGCTGGTCCATTCCAAATTGATATTTAGATTGGTCCTCAACAGGTTAGAAACAGTATCCACGAACCGCTCGACCTGACCATTAGCTCTGCTCGTGCCTGGTGCGATGGTGTGATGATTAATTCCATATGACCCACAAAATCCTTTGAACTCGCCGCTAGTGAAATTAGTACCTTTGTCGCTGATAATACGACAGGGAACACCAAACAATGTCACAAAATCGTTCATTAAGCGTATGGTTTCAGCAGCCTGTAATGTTCTGCACGGCGACAGGATCACAAATTTTGTAAAAGAATCAACAATAATTAGAATGTACCGATTATCGGTTCCAGCGGCCCCTTTGAATGGACCCATACAGTCGATGTGTATTGTATGAAAAGGGGTTGGTACTTTATCGATAGGATGCAATTCAGATTGCTTCTTTCCCGACGGTCTTTTTGCAACTAGGCAAATAAGACAAGATCCTACAAACTTCTTTACATTTCTTGCCATAGAAGGCATCCAAAAGTGTTGTCTCATCTTTGCTAGCGTCTTTTCCCAACCGATATGACAATTGTCCTCATGACAACGTCTCATTAATGACAAACGACACTGTTTGGGGACGTACAGCTTATTACCTTCTTCGGTGATCCTGTAAAGCAGTCCTTGCTTAAGTAAGTAGCGAGACTTCGCATCTGTATCATTAGCAGGAATTTGATCGATAATTTCCAGAACCTCTTGATCCATACCTTGTTCGACGTTAAGCCAGTTTTCAGTAAGACTATTAAGTTGATAGCAAGTTCGCACAGGTGGGTTTCGGCTGAGATAATCAGCATGTTGCATAACCTTTCCCTTACGGTACTGGATTTCAAACTCGAAATCCTGGAGGTAAATCCACCATCTAGCTACTCTAGGTAGAATATCCTTTTTCTCCTTTGTCGACTTTAAAGCATTACAGTCCGTAACTATTGTGAATTTAATACCGAGCAAATAGGTACGAAAATGTTTGACGGAGTTAACTACTGCTAATGTCTCTAGCTCATAGCTATGATACCTAGCTTCATAGGGTTTTGTGGCCTGACTGTAATAAGCAATTACATGACGCTGCCCGTCTAGCACTTGCATCAATATTGCACCGAAACCAATGCAACTCGCGTCGGTGTGAAGCTCCGTTTTTTGTGTTGGATCAAAAATGACTAAAACTGGTCTTTTAGTGAGTTGATTGATGATATAGTGCCTGGCTTCCTCGCACTCCTGAGTCCATAGAAATTGTACCCCTTGTTTCGTAAGTGACGTGATGCAACTAGTTTTGGCTGCGAACGCAGGGACAAATCTTCGAAAATAGTTCGCAAGCCCCATAAATTGACGGACCTCCCTTATGTTTGACGGAACGGGTGCCCGAACAAGTGCATCTACTTTGGATGTTCCCGGTCTTATTCCTTCGAAAGAAATTTCTCGCCCTAAATACTCTATTTTCGACTGGAGAAAATGACACTTGTCGGCATTTAAAGAGAATCCACAATCAGTTAGTGCTTTCAAGACAGTATCTAGTCTTTCCAATCCTTCACAAACGGTTTTTGATGGAATAAGCACATCATCCAGATATACAAGAGCGATGTCGTCTCTTAGGTCGCCAAGCGCGTTGTTGATTGCTCTTTGAAACACAGCGGGAGCGTTCGCTAATCCGAAAGGCATGCGCAAATACTCATAATGTCCGTCGGGCGTTACGAAAGCTGTCTTTTCGATCGCATCCTCCGCTACAGGAATCTGGTAAAAGCCGGAAGCTATATCCAGTGAAGTGTAA
Organism: Volucella zonaria; assembly: GCA_963966105.1. NCBI lineage: Eukaryota > Metazoa > Arthropoda > Insecta > Diptera > Syrphidae > Volucella > Volucella zonaria. The sequence goes on along the minus strand of OZ014532.1, from coordinate 179,062,936 downwards.
TACCGATAACCAGATAGTCTGTCAAGCTGGTCTTCAATTCTGGGCAATGGAAAACGATCCTTTACTGTTATACGATTAAGGGCCCGGTAATCGACACACAAGCGATTTTGGCCGTTCTTCTTTCTAACTAGTACAATCGGACTAGCAAACGGTGATTGGCTATCTCGTATGATGTTGTGTGCCTTTAGCTCGGTTATGATTTCCTTTACAACCTGACGCTCCGACAGTGATAATCGATAAGGCCTATAACTAATGCTGGTATGCGATTGCAGTTTAATGTTAAGTGCCCCAGATGTTACAACTACCGATGGATAACCTCGAACAACAAAATCTCTATATTTGTCAACGACATGATTGACCTGTTCCTTATATTTATCAGGTGTACTAAGGTCTGTAGTTCTCTCAACAATATTAACGAAGGATTGACTTATTGATTTTCGCCGGATTGTGGACCCTGTACTATCGACTTTTATTTCCAGGCCGGGGTCTTTGAATACATCACGACCAATTAACATATCGCAACTCAGACAATTTGGGTCAATAATATGAAAGTTAACCTCAATTATTAGATCTTCAAATTCTACTAGTAGATCGGTCTGCTCCGTTAGAAGAATGGAACTTGAACCTATGCCTTGAACATTGAGGAAGTGAGTCGATGTTTCTGCATTAAGTTTTTTAGCAATATCGGACCTGATCAAAGAACAATCGGAGCCAGTATCAAGAAGGCAATGACAGACAATACCCTCCACAACAGCGATGGTGTCACCCCGGGATTTTGGGACGTTACTGCATAGGCTAACTTTCTTCCTTTCTGCCCGCTGTTTGGCCCAACAAGTTTTATCCTCGTGTCCCGTTTTGCCACAGAAAGCGCAGGTATTTGAGCCTGCCTTTGGTTCTGCCGGAATACTCAGGTTTTGTGTCGTTTGTAATATGGACGATTGTGTACAGTTAGCTTTAATGTGCCCTACTTTACCGCAACCAAAACACTTTTTATTTGTAACTAAACGTGGACGTTTGGGGACTAACATTGCATCACCAACACTCTTGGGTTTCGATGGAGTGGTATCTCTTTTATTATAGTTTAAATTGCTAAATCCACGTTTGTGCCTAGGAGATTCAACCACAGACGACAGGTGATCAATAAGAGACTGTACAGTGGGCGGCATAACGAAGGTAAGGGAATTTCGTAGACCCACGTTTGCGATGCACCCTATGACAATTCGGACTACTTTGTCTTCAGGTATTTCAAAAGGCAAGCGGCTGATCTGAGAGACTTTCTCCATGACAAAGTCTGCATACGTATCGAAATCACTACTTTCAATGTTCGATACCTGCCTCAACTGTCGCACAATGTCCGTTCCACTCGCGAAAGTGTGAATTAGTGAAGCACGTAAATCGCTCCAAACATAATGCTGGTAACCATACTTTTCGTACCAGGATTTAGCCCTACCAATAAGAGCGTTCTGAACTCGAGGAAGGACATCAAAATCCTTCAATTTGTCCCTATTAATTCGAGTGTCCACATCCTGACACCACTTGTCTATGTTTACCCGCGAATGGTCGGGATCGTAGGCTGGAAACCCAACAAATTCTGTTGAATGACGCTCTGTTTTTGTCACTGCACCAATAATTGAGTTAAGTGCATCAAGCGTAATGAGCGGGTAATTGTTTCCACCTGGTGGAACACTAGTCGCTGCTGCTGTTTTCTGAGACACTCCCTCGCTTGTTGCCTCCTCTTCCATGTCAACGACATTCGATTCTTCAGCCATTGAAACAATTGTAAAAACAACTCACCGTTAAAATCCAGAAATCTCGTTTGTTCAAAACAGATATGCGCACAATCTCACTATCACTGTTTGTACACTCGTTACTTGATTTCGATACAAAATTATTAGATTATTTCTCCTTTTTTTTTTTTTTTTTTTTTTTTTTTCACTTTTTAAAGTTTCTTACGGCAGGGTGTATCCCACTTCTGATAACAGATATAAGAGAAGAGCTAATGGTAATCAAAATAAAAACACAATGCTGAAACCCGTCCGCACCATTCCACAGATTCTGCGTAACTGCCTTTGGTCCCAGTCAATATCAGCAAAAAGACTCTCAAAAGCGCAGATTCCCTTCCTTGCGAGAAATTCCATTCTCTCCCTCTTCCATACCAACTTACACGACATACCAACACATAGTCAACCTTCCAGCGATTGTACTATGCTTATCGCACTCTCAAGATAACCAGAAGAAAGGAAAAAAATACCAACCCTTCATAAGTAACATCTGTTTTTTATCTTTATTATATCGTTTACTCTAACATTTGTTTCACATTGTTTACTCTACCATTTATACCATATTGTTTACTCTACCATTTGTACCATATTGTTTACTCTAACATGTATTTGTATTTGTATTTATTGATTATGATAATTGCTTATCACATTAAGATAAATCTTATAAGATAGTGAAAGCCTTAAAATTAAGTTTACAAATTGAACATAATAAAATAAACATAAGAATAACAAAGGAAAATGGTTGAACAACAAAAAATATTTGAATAAAAAACATAAAAAAAAAATAAGAAAAGAAAACAAGATTCAAATAACAAACATGTGCATTTAACAAAAGACCATAGTTAAGGAAATCCTTTTAGAGGACTCCAAAAAAAACACGAACGTCACCCCAGAGGGCCGACCCAACTGTTCGACTTACATTAAATAAAACAATTCTTTTAGACACGTTAAATAATTAAAATTTATCAATTCTAACAATAGTCCCGGGTGCCGTCACGATTACAATTGACTGCCCAATCCATTCCCATCTAATTCCAAAGCTTTGCCTCTATCCAAATGTTCCCATGGATATCTCCTGACTCATCACTTTTGATATTTCGCATGCATCCCATCCGGTGTCGAGTAGCTTGCGCGTGCATAAACTTCCGTGGGAATATTTGCAAGCAGATAATATGCTGACTCAGGTGGAAGCCTGTCTGTGCGCGTCGAACCAAGTGTAAGGCGGTGCATATTGGGTTGTGATAACTCCATTAATTAAGAATTTAATCGAAACAAAACAAATAATAAATAAATACCTAACAATTTAAATTGAATATGCTAATTAATTATACTCACTGGCCAAATACCTCAAAAGTAAATTCCTAAATCTTTTTTGTGTTCCTGACTCCTCTTAGTTCACCGGGCTACGGGGAGTTCCATAGGCGAGTGGCATAAACGAAGAATTGCCGCTCCGATGTCAGGCAAGAATATGGAGTTTGCATTAAGGTCAGAGTCCTTTGCGACCGAGGAAAAACTAATCTGCTATAGAGATACTCAGGTTGATGTATCTGTATCACGTCATGCAGGCAAGATAAAGATCGAAGCACTAGCAACTTATCGAATGAACAGCCGCCAATACACTTTGAGTAAACCGACACGTGATCATAATTGCGGAGGCCATAGATATACCGAGCAATATTGTTGGATACAACATTAAGCTTCCTTTTAGTAATTGAGTCAACTTTGGCATATACGAGGGGCGTTCAAGATATTCTCGGTATCGGGGTGAAGCTGTGGTTGCATATATAAATTGACTTATTTATCAAGTAATACTATTATTTTAGTGCATTCATGTAAAATTTCATATAAATGTGATTATTAATTCGCGTTTTATCTCTAGTTAAACAGAATCATAATGGCAACTGAGGCGATGATGGTGAAAATTGAGCATCGCGCTGTAATTAAATTTCTCACTAAGCAAGGAAAAAGTCAAAAAACTATTCATGAAGAGATGGTGGCTGTTTACCAGGGTTCCGCACCTTCATTATCAACTGTGCAAAAGTGGTCAAGTGAGTTCAAGAGAGGCAGAGAGAGCATTGAGGACGACCCCCGCTCCGGCGCCCCGGCTACTGCTTGTACGGGAGAAAGCATCAAAGAAGTCGAAAAACTTGTTCTTGAGGATGCCCGAATAAAGGTGAAAATGATGGCAGAGATCACCAAGCTTTCAATTGGTACCATTCACACCATTCTTCATAACCATCTTAACCTTTCAAAGGTCAGTGCAAGGTGGGTGCCACGAATGCTCACAGCGCCTCAGATAAAAAGTGAGAATCGCATGCTGTAGAGAGCTTTTGGAGATGTGTAGTGAGAATGCGGACGGTGTTATGGATCGAATTGTTACTGGGGACGAAACATGGGTCCACCACTATGACCCTGAAAGCAAACAAGAGTCCATGCAGTGGCATAAAAAAGGAACAGACCCCCGAAGAAGTTCAAAGTCACTCCGTCTGCCCGAAAGCTCATGGCCACAGTTTTTTGCGACTCAAAGGGAATCTTGCTCATTGAGTACAAAAAAAAGGTGAAACCATCAACGCCACATCCTACGCTTCCACTTTGCATAATTTGCGGGAGGAAATTAAAAAGAAAAGACGGGGTAAACTCGCAGCGGGTGTGTTGCTTTTTCATGACAACGCTCCTGTTCACACGGCGCGAGTTTCCAAGGCTGCTGCGCGAGATTGTGGTTTCGAAGAAATCCAACACCCACCCTATAGTCCAGACCTTGCCCCTAGTGATTATTTCCTGTTTCCGGATTTGAAAAAATGTCTTCGTGGAAAAAGATTTTCGGATGATGAAGAACTCAAGTCGGTATTTTGCAGAGAAAGAGGAAATTTATTTTTTTGAGGGTTTAAAAAAGCTTATCTCAAGATGTAACAAATGCATTGATGTTAGGGGAGATTATATTGAAAAATAAAAACAATTTAAATTGAATTCGCATTTTCCTTCATATCGATACCGAGAATATATTGAACGCCCCTCGTACCTCACACCCATACAGTAAAATTGGCAGTATGAGCGTTTTCGCCAGCTTAGTTTTTATAGCTGTAGGTGTAAACATCTGAATTGACCAAAGCATACGAAGGCCTCCATGCTTACATGGTCAATCCAAGTTTTATGGGTGGAAAGGTAGACAGATTCTGTGTTTTCCTATGAATCACGAGAGCTTTCGACTTTGCCGAATTCAAACATAGAAAGTTACGTTGAGCCCAGAGAAAAATATTGTCCATTTCTTCATTTATCAAGCAACAACTTGATCTAAGCCATTGATATTTCCACTCAAAGCCAATTGGAAATCATCGGCATACATGTGGATCAGACACCTTGGACAATTTGTGACAAGTCATTGATGTACATAGAAAAAAGGGCAGGTCCAAGTATTGATCCTTGAGAAACTCCACTTGATACCCTAAGAAAGCTCGAAGTTTTATTGATGAGCACAACACATTGCTGCCTATCTACTAGCTAGGAGTAAATAAGCTTTGCCGATTCTTGGCAGAAATTGTACATGGTCTGAAGTTTTCGGCAAAGAAGAACATGGTTAACAGTGTCAAACGCTTTTGAAAAATCTGAGAGAATTAGAAAAGTAACATATTTTTTGTCCAACGACTTCCTAATGTCATCGACTACTGACAATAATGCTGTTTTGCAGCTGTGTTTAGGACGAAAACCGGAGTGAGAACTGCTTACTAGCTCCTTTATGGACAAATATACTTGCATTTGCTTCAAAATTACTTTTTCCAACACTTTACTTAAAAACGGGAGAATCGCTATAGGTCTTTAATCGTCATTACCTTTTTAGGGATTGGGATAACTTTTGCCCTCTTCCACATGCGCATGCGATTATTTATAAATTGTAATTATCTGTTTTTACACGACGCGACAGATTTGTTTTTGGATAATTTTAAAATTGTGCTTTCATTTTGAGAATTTAGAAAACCAGTGAATGTTAAAATAATATGTAAATAGATTGTCTCTTTTTTGTAATTCTTTGTTTCTAAAGTGTAAAAAAAATTCCTGTATACAACTGAGTCAAGTCGGTTAAAAAATATTTTCAAAAAAAGTGTTGCCTTGTAGTCGGTACTCAGAAATGTATTCAGGAAAGAAAAAACTATCAGGTAGTGAGGGTATTAGCAAACGGAAGGCGATTGAGGCAGACAATACAAAACAGGCGCTGAAGTTCAGGAAATACCTTGCTGTGTGTCCTTCAACATCGGTAAGTCTAAGTTGCAATAATTTATTGCCTACAGAAAATATTGTAGAGCCAGTTTACCTAGAATCAGCCTTAAATGTGTTACGAGTAGATGATGTTGAAGAAAGTAGTGCATTTAATGTTTTGCCAGCATTTGAAGATCCTAAATTATGGCCAAATTTAAGTGATCAATTATTAGTGGAGCAGAGTCCTGTTCAAGTAGAAAACTTTGATTTCCCTGTAACTAAAAGCAGAAAGTTTAGTACCCGTTTTTACCAAAGAGATTTAAAAAATGGTGAGAAAACACCAAGGCCATGGTTAGTTTACTCGAAATCTTCGGACTGTCTTTTGGTTCTGCTGTCTCTTTATTTTTGCGAGCGGAAAGGAGTGTCGCTTTGTCCAGCACAGGCTATTGTGACTGGAGCCACTTGTCAAGGACTATTCAAGAGCATGAGACAAGTCCCTTACATATGACAGCCTTTCGGGCTTGGAGGGATTTAGATTTAGGTTTGCAAAAAGGCAAAATAATAGACTCTGGAATACAAAACCAGATGGCTAAGGAAACTGAGCATTGCAGAAATGTCCTGAAACGGCTTATAATTCTCATGCAATTCTTTGCTACACAGTCTTTAGAGGAAGCTCCAATCTTTTATTCGAGCAAGACAACGGCAATTTTCTACAACTCGTGCAAGCTGTGAATCCATTCAACATGGTTCTATCAAGAGACGAAGCACACATACCTAAGTAAGGGCATTCAAAATGAGCTCATAGAACTTTTGGCAGGCGAAGTTAGAAAAGCCACCTCTTCCGACGTTTTTCTTAAAAAACTCTGACGTTTCAAATTGGTCTATCAAGGCATAGGCAGTCTGCTTATGCACTCTGAAATGCTCCTGAAACTAGTAACAGCAATCATGAACTCTTCTTCCTTTATTATTAACTATAAACTTACTTCTGCGTAATTGTAATTTTCAATAACATTAATAAAAATTTTGATCCGATTTTTGGGAACATTGCCGAATAAAATCTTCATAACAAATTCATCGTCTGATGATGACTTGGATGACGATGGTGAGGATAATAACATATTTATTAATTCTGTTTCCATCTTTTATTTATTAATTTGAACACTTTCAATAATAATAAATTGACCAAACACAGCCGATTGCACGAAAACAGAAATCTAGTTTAACACACAAATACTATTTGACGTTTATAGATATAAATTGCAAAAATAATACACCCTGGTTATATTAAAAATATACACATGCGCTTTATTAAAATTAAGATTAGAAACTTTGCAGCTTGAATGTTCACGACTGAATGAATATGTTGGAACAACTTTGATTTGGTATTGACAACTGTACCACTTTCCAAGCTACCTACAATCGGTTTCATTGTTCTTATTCTGCTGACACCACTCTTCTTCTTACAACTTGAGGGTTGTCAGCTGTCTGCAATGCTACTACTTCTTACATAAATTCCAAAAGTAGCCGAGGATTACCTCAAATTTTGGTAAATCCTTAATAGCATCTGGCACTCTAAATGCCTGAAATACGTCTATTTGAGCATTTTGCTGTGGGACTGGAGGGTGTTGTTCTTGATGTAAAGACATTTTTATTCCTACTCCAAATCGCTTAATGTACTGTTTTCGTTTCCTCTTCTTAAATTATGAAGTGAGTTGCTAAGACTGTCTAGATTATTATCTGAGTTTCTTATTCTAAGATTACTTAATATATTATTATATTATTATTTTAGTTGATTGACTGATTTTGTCACTTAATTGTTCTTTTTCAATTGTATTATGATCTAATTCTTCGTCTTTCACTTAGATTATTTAATTTAAATCTATTGGAAGCTTGCAGATAGTAGGGAACTCTCCGTGGTCTAGCCTTTGTATTATTATTATCGCGCATGGAATTTGGATAGGGATATACGTGTATACACCCTGAGTGACTCGAACTGCAACCAACTTCAGACTGTTATAATTTCCAAACCGTTCATGACAGTGAGCTCAAATTTTAACACATGACAGATAATTTTATTATTTACAAGCCTTTTAAACGATTTGCGTCTCAGTTGTGTTGAAAAATTTTTCTCCGCGATGGAATTCAAACGTGATAGTGTGATTGCTTTATATTTGCCTGGAAAACCACAAGGAGCTATCGTTAGAGCCCTCCAGCACCTAAACGTGAATAAATCATTTGTGTCTCGAACCATAGCTCATTACCGTAACTATGTCAGCGTTGCAAAACACTATGGAGGTGGTCATAAAAATACAGCAACATCGGCAGAAATGGTTCGGAAAGTGAAGGCACGAATTTAGCGAAATCCGCATCGAAGTGGAAGAAAAATGGCTCGTGAGCTCAACATCGTTGGAACGGATGCAACACATACTGAAAAATGAGCTTGGGCTCAAGCCATTGAAGTTCCAAAAAGCACACGATCTTACACCGCAACAGAAAAAAGTTGGAGTCGAAAAAGCGAAGGAGTTGCTACGCTTGCACGAAAGTGGTGAGTTGCCGAATTTGGTTTTTTCCGATGAGTCGCCATTTGTTATCGAGCAATATGTCAACAAACAAAATGACCGAGTTTACTTGCCAGAGAGGTCCTTCAAAAATTTACACCTTCGGACGGCCACCAGAAAGCAGGCAGCACCGATGGTGATGGTTTGGGCCGCCATAACCGCCGATGGTCGCTCTCCGCTCGTATTTTTGGACTGTGGCGTCAAAATTAATGCGATCGTATACCGTGAAACTGTCTTAGAGGCAGTATTGAAGCCTTGGGCAAAAAATCATTTCGGTCGGAGACCGTGAACATTTCAACAAGACTCGATACCGTCTCACAAAGCGCGCGTCAACCAAGATTGGTTAAAAAACAATATTCCACACTTCATTTCTTCGACACGATGGATTGCAAATTCTCCGGATGCAAATCCGTTGAATTTCTCTGTCTGGGGTATTTTGAAGGCAAGGGTTGGCACTAAAAAATACCAAATTTTGAACCACCTCAAACAATCACTTCGCCGGGAATGGGCCAAAATACAGCAGAGCCACTTGCGTGCAGCTTGCGATGCTTTTTTTTGGCCGTCTCAAGGCTATTATTCGCGCCAAAGGTGGACATATTGAAAACTACTGATACAATTTGGAAATTGATGTATTTTACAACATTTTTTGCTTGGGCACAATAAAATTTATCAAAAAATAAAAAAGTTATAGCATTTTAAAAAGTTTGAGTTCGAGTCATTCACCCTGTCGTTACTTTGACTACCATGCAAGTAGCTGAGGTGAGCGTTGTCTTGATGTTCTTGAAGTTTTCCCTCTTGACTGATCCTGAACCAATGTGTTAAAACGCGCCAAGATTTGTTTCACTATACCAGAGTACTGGATTCACTTAATTTTTCGGTAAGCCGCCGAAATTTTTTTTTTTTTTTCGATTAACCGTTGAAAATTTATTTGATGGAAACTAATCTTGTGTTCTGTTTTCCTTCATATACGCAACTTTCGTTTCACTGAGTTTGTTTATCAGTAACCCGTTGATTAACTACAGTACTGAACGTTTTTAAGTATACAAGAAAATTTACTCCGTACACGACTGCACCAGTTAAAGGTTCGACCAAGAGGATTTGGAAAAAAAACACAACTGTTTTTGTGCAGCGTATTCCACTTTATTCACAAGACTTTAGAAAATGGTTGTTTTTACATTGGTTTTTATACTTAATTTATGCTTACTCTACAATATTGCGAATAAGTTCTGTGGGAAGCTGCATTTATTAATTCAAGGTGAACAAAGTGTTATTGGATAAGTGTAAATATGATAATGAATTAATGCAAAGTAAATGAAATGTGGATGTCGTCGTTATGGATATGTAAGTTTCGCGTTGAGAACCGAAAGAAAAAAAAAACAATTTATTAATCTTTTATCGGTCAACGGGGACCGTTCGTTTATTATTAAAAAATGAAAATCTTAATTTAATTTAGCCTATGATGATCCGCCGTCTTCAGCGTCGCTGCGATCAACAATGGCTATAAACGAAGTACTGGTCTCTTGCCCATAATTGGTTTATCGCTTTTATAGCCGTTAATTGTTGAGTCTGCAATATTGCTTTTAGTGTCATTTGCTGATATTGGGAACTTGCATTGTGTGGCCCCATTATCTGTCACGTCAATGCCATTCAACTGAGTAAGGAAGAAGTCAGAAATCATGTTTCTATAGCGCTCTCCATTGACGGTAACATTCTGGCCGGCATCGTCCTTAAAGAAATATGGGCCGATGATTCCACCAGCCCATAAAACACACCAAACAGTGAGTTTTAATGGTTATGAGGACGTTTCGACAAAGGGGTCTGGGTTTTTACCACTCCAAATTCAGTAATTTTTCTTGTTTACGTATCCATTTAACCAAAAATGGGCCTCATGGGAGAATAAAATTTTGCGTTGAAAATGAGGATCAAGCTGAATCATGTTTTCGGCTCATTCGCCGAACCTACGACGTGTATAATAGTCACGCGGTTTCAACTCTTGGACAAGCCGGATTTTATAAGCTTTTAAGCCAAGATCTTTCCGTAAAATCTTCCACAAAGTGGATGGACATAGCTCCAACTTCTGTGCACGATGGCGAATCAACTCATTCGGATTCTCCTCAACACTGCGCTCCACAACGGCTATAACTTCATCTGTTCTGTTCTTTCTCACGGAACTGAGCTGTCTGTCTTTATTTTACTTAACCTAAAATAAATACTTAAAACTAGATACTTATATACATGAGACAAAAAGAGCGGAAGATACAAAGTATGTGTATCTCTTCTATTTGTAGAGTGAAACGAAAATTTCTCTCGTATACTCTTTCTACCTTTCTGAATTTGGGAAACTATGAAAATTTACTCTAAAGCGAATGCTTTAAACATTAATTTTCATTAACCTTCCGTCCTCCAACTTGTTTTTTCTAACAAGTTCCTCCCACTGGGGTGTGTCATACCCCAACCAGAAATATGCACAAAAATATAAGTTTTGTTTAAAACTATTTTTTTTTTTATTAATTCAAAATAAAGTATAAATCCTTAAGAAAAAAATAAAAAAAAATTATAAGTAATTTAAAAATTAAGGTTAAATAAAACTTTTATTTTTAAGAAAAATAAAAAAAAGTATTAATAAACATATTAGTTTTTCATAAAGACATTCTACTTCTTCCTTAACGTTTTAAACCTTTAAAATTAAAACCAATGGTTAGCGGAATGTTTAAATATGTTAAGAATTAAATTTGAATTTTTAATCCTTTTGTGTGCATTCCACACAAAGTGATGACAGATGCTCCTCACACATCCTATATATCCTATTTCCTATCTTTCTTCCTGTCACACATATTGCATCGAACATATTTTTCCAGGGTTGTTGGTTGTTGTGTTAACGCGACTGGTTCCGTTTGCATTTCATTGGTTAAAATACCTTCTACGATTTGTTTTAAACCTCGTCTGAGAGTTGGCACTTGGAACCTTCACCTAAGTTGTGGCTCAACAAGGTTAAAAACAAGTTTATACAAAAACTCTTTTCTGGGAATTTTTTGGAGTGGTTGTACGAGTGTGTGCAGTACCATAGCATTTATTCCACCGTGATCCAGCATTCCACAGAAAACCCGCATAGGCCAACGACGCGTAGGTCTGGATGTTGTGTATGAATGGCAAAGCTTGTTCCGTCCTGGTTTTTGCTTCAATTAGTTTTTTTTTTTTTTATTTCGAGCCTCAGTATACTTTTGATAGGCTGGGCAGCCTCGTCAGTTTGTTGGGTGTTCACCTTCTCAGTTGGTACAACGGGCTTTAGATGTTTCCGACAGATTGTTCTCGCAATGATCCGGTGCATGGTCAATCTGGCACTTAACGCATTTGAATTTATTGGCACAGTTTTTGACGAGGTGTCCAAAACTTTGGCATCTTTTACATTGAAGAGCTCTTCCATTTCCTCTGGGTTTTTCCCATTTAACTCTTGTATTTTCCGTAATTTGGAACGCAGCGTGTCCAGAGCACTTGTAGATTTTCGTGTGTCCTCTTTGCAAGTTAGTAGACAACTCCTTGATTTCCTTTTCTTTTCTATTCTCTTTGCACACAAACACATACATTTGCACACTCTGCACAGATCGCTCTTTTTCCTTATTTCTTACCTGTTCACAGTACTGGCCATACCCGGCAGAGAGAGACTCTCCCTCTCATGCCTCGTTCTCAACATGACAATTGACAACAGCAGTTAATACACATACACAAAAGGAAAGAGTTATTTCTTTTCGTTTTATTTGATTAAATGGTTACAGTTATTTATTATAAATGCACTACGCCATATTCAATACGAATTTGATGTTAGTGATTTCTCTAACAAGCTTACCTGGCAAAAGTTTAACTAAGAAAAGATTCTAGCCAGTCCCCGGATTTTTTTTTTGACTTGGTGGTTTCGAATTTTACTACTTTGTCTGCCAAAGCTATCCCTAGCTAACTGTAAAATTTCCCGGTGGACATCCGGATTGTCCACAAATACTTTCGATTTTTGAACGTATAAGTCGGTATTTGTATTAAAAACTCTACCACAATTTACCATTTGAATGCGAAATTTGTTTGATTTTTTCTTAGGCTATGTACTAATTCCCTGATACTTGTATTAACATTAAATAAAATAATTGGGGCAAAACTTACTTGAAAAACGCTGGCTGGGTCTGTCTCCTTGGTGTTAATTGGTGGGGTGCCGTGAAATAACGCCGAATTTCTATGTTCGGTCTTATTTCACTTTGCTAAAGTGAAATAAAGACGAGTCGGCCTTTTGTTGATATAATATATATATATATATTGCAGTGGGATATGTATGGGCGAATTTAAAACTATTATTTTCTTAAATTCTAAATACTTAAATAAATAGAATGGCTGAAAAGTTTTCATTTAATTTTGCGGAAACATAGCTATTATTTTCTTAAAGCTTTAATAGCAATACGGAAAACTATTTCTCACCCTTTCTATCCACTGCTTTCTGAAATATATCAGAAAATCTTTAAAAATGTACTCCCCTTTTACTCTAAACTATACACCTTCCGCCTCTCGGTTCTAACAGAGGGAGAACTAAAAATTTGCGGTGAAGGCGATTTGCTTCCTTCTTTCTGCTTATATTAGCAAAGAATCCTGGCAGCTTAGATGATTTTTTCTTAATTGCTTGGCAAAAATGAAACCAGCACATTACATATTTGGCAGACGGAAATATTTTCTGCAAAGCATTTCTCAAGCCTTTTTCAAAATCAGTGACAAAGGAGCTTGGGCAAAATTTAAACAAATTAGCTTCTACTCGTATGTACTGAAATGCATGCATGTACATATATTCCGATTTGTTGCTGAATAATGTGTTAACCTTAACCCTTTCGACCCGCAATTCGAACAAATAGGTTAGAGACACTTTGAGTGGCCTTATATGTCGGTAAGAACCCACTTAAGCTTAATATGATAAAAAAAAATGGCCTCGGGGGCGGGGATAGGGCGGGGCAGACTGGTACAAAAACGTACCAGTCGGGATGTTATCTGGTACGTTTGTGTACCACTCGTCCTTTCTGACATACCAACAAATGAAACAATTTTTTTTGAAAACTTCAAAGATTCTATTTATTTACGGAACAGTGATTTTCAGAATCAAGTATGGTAAGGGGTGAAACATTTTTTACACAATGGTACCTCGCATTCCTTGCAGATTATTTTGGTGCGTGACTGTTTCTTGACCAGGCTGCAGCTATAACATCGACGTCTGGTAGATACTTCGATTGGTAAATGTTTTATTGCCGATTCTTTTTTTGGTCGACGACCTCGATGAAATGATCTGCGAATAGACGTTTTTTTCGAACCTTGACAAATCAAATCCTCCGACAAATCCACCAAAAAGGTTTTGAATGGCACTTTTTTTCTATTCAAGTCACAGTGAATAACCCATGCGTTGACGGCTGCCATCATAATCAAACGGTAAAACACCTTTTTCCACCATTTATCCGATTTTCGATCGTATTCGTAGAGCCCACTCATTTGGTCCGCCAAATCAACGCCTCCCATTATTTCACGATAGAATTTGATCATATCTGGACATGGCACTATGACTTTTTCTCCAGTCTTCAAAGTTTTTGTGACGTTTTTCATATCATTAGTGTGACAATTACTCAGCACTAAGACTTCTTTTGTGTCTTGCCATTTCACACATAAGAGACCGGAGGACGTACCTTTGAACTCTGCCTCACCTCTTTGTAATTTTTTCTCGAATTTGGGTACATTTTTCCGATTGGCCATTAGAGTACCAACCGCTGGATAGGCAATTGAGTTCAGTAAATTTACAGATGTGAAGAAACGGTCAAAGCACAAGTTTACATCCGGTTCTGTTATTGTACTGGCTAATTTATTCACAACTCGCTCTCCAAGTGTTCCTTCGACTGATTGAAGTTCTTTCCCGCTGTATATATTGAAATCATATGTATAGCCGGTTTTAGCGTCACAACGTAGCCACATTTTTATACCCCTTTTGACAGGCTTTAGAGGCATGTATTGCTTCAATGTACTGCCCCCTTTGAATTTCGTCATTGATTCATCGATACTTTGGTATATACTGTCCTGTCTGCAATTTTGAAAGGTTTTTTTCAAACATTCAACCAAATCACTGACATAATATGTTTTCGAACTATTTGAAGGCTTCTTGGGATCAGTGAAATACATCTTCGACGTTATCATTGTAAAGCGATCACGAGTTATTGCATTGATGATAGACTGGTTTCCTAATGATTTATGCATTGACCAATAATCTTTTAGGCATGGAAGGCGATTATAGCACATAATGAACATGCACCCAATGATTACCTCAACTTCTCCAGCGTCCGTAGGTTGCATGTTTTTGCATCGATTATTTTTTGTCAATCTTCGGTAGATTTCCAGGCGCTCATTGGTACACTGTGCAATGTAAATGTACAGAGATCGTGGCAGAAGCTTATGAAAAATATCAAGATTTGACGAAGATTTATGTATTCTCTCTGCTACTCTGCACCCTCGTGAAGGAGTTATATTCTTTTTAGGAACGAATGTTTCATTTACCGTAGTCCAGATATAACCTTCACGGTTTGCCTCTCCTGAAGAGTTGGGCAGATTTAATTCGTCAGCAGCAGTCTCCTCGTCATCTAATTCGTTCTCAGAGTCGGAATATTCATCATCATCGTCGGAATCTGCGTCGGGCTCATCTCTAGCTGGTGGTTTATAAGAATCACCGCTATCAGATGAAAAGTCTTCTTCGCTATCAGAAGAAAAGTCTTCGCCGCTCGAAATACTAGGCTCTTTTTCCAAGAACATTCTGATTTCGTCTTCATCCATTGCAATCTTAGAGTAAAAAAAAAAAATATGGCTGCTGAATTCATGCCATAGGAGACGAGTGGTACATATTTGTACCACCATAGAAGACGCATGGTACATTTGAGTACCACCTACTAAATATTGTTCACAAAAATGAACATTTCAATTCGAAACACTTACCTTGTCTAATTATATCACAACTTCAATTATATCCACTGAATTATCAATTTGTAATAGACTTGTCTATGCCCAATCGTCAGAAAACTCCAAAAAAAATTAAAGAACACCACGTTTTTGCATGAATCACAAGAGAACAATGACAGACAAACCCACACAGCTGAAACCAAAATAAAATGTACCGCTAGTTTTCACTTCCGGAATACTCAAGCACGATCTGGTACAAATTTGAACCATATTAAATAGTAATCAGAGATTCTAGGGATGTTTGAACTTTTGCTGGTACATTTATGTACCATGCGGGGCGAAAGGGTTAAATAAATAATAAATAAAAACGCAATCTACTCGTATTAATTCTAAACACTTTTATTACGTAGCAATTACGATTGATTGTGCCGTACGTCTATTCCACTCAAGAACTAAACTCCAACAACTCTTCTGTCTCGTGTGTGTTGTTTAGTAGACTAGACAATACCAATGGTGCGCGGTGGTGACAGATGCCATATACATATGTGTGTTGGTAAAAGCCACACCAACGCCGGCTGTGGACTTCGTGTTGTTACATATTTAACGATCAAAAATTTATTCAAGAATGAAAGAACTTAATAATTTTTAATATTTATTATTTTAATGATATTTAATCACGTCTATCCACTTTCCAAGTCTACGCACGACTGCCTACATTGTACCTCTCTCCTCAGATCCCGGTCTTCTTCTTGCTCTCGCCGCTTTTCTCTTTTTTCTTGTCACAGATTCGGCCATCCTGGAGTTCTTCGTCGTCCTCGTCGAAGTCAAAGTTTAATTGAATCCAGGGTTTCATCCTATCAGCAGACCAAATCTGAATATGGTTTTTGTGTTCTGGGGGCGTATGGCATATCGGTTACTTGATACCTGTCGTGAGGTAGAACAGCAGTTATGCTATAGGGTCCCTTATATCTGGACTCGAGTTTTCTTGAGGTTCCAGTAGCTGCAATTCCATCATTTAGGGACATCACTAGATCTTCTACCTTATAATTCATTGCCTTCCGGTGTTTCTGATCATGACGTTCCTTTTGTGACCTTTGTTTCCCTTCCAGTCGAATCTGTTCCATGCTAGTGGTGGTTTGGTTAAGATCCACGCATTGGGCCAAGACTTCTCTCAATGGATCACGAGGTGTGTATCCCATCAACAGCTGATGTGCGGTTTTTCCTGTGGTTTCGTTGTAAGTATTATTAATTCCCCACTGAACGAGTTTGATTTGTTGGTACCATTTAGTTTCTTCGTCAACTGTAGCAAGGAGTGCATGCAGGATAGTACGATTGTATCGCTCGACTTGCCCGTTTGCTCTTGGAGTCTTCGTCGCATTTAATATGTGTTGAATGGAGTGACTTCTCATGAACTCTTCGAACGGATGCGACGTAAATGCTGTTCCTCTGTCCGACATTACTCGGCGGGGGGTACCGAAGATGTAAAATATGTCGGTTAGGAAATTTAAGACTGGTTTTGTCTGGGTGTTTGGTAGCGCCTTAATGTGGACATACTTCGTGGAGGCGTCCACTAGTACGATGAGATATGCGTTCCCTTTCGTTGATTTCATGAAGGGGCCTAGATGGTCTATGTGTAGCGTATCGAAGGGTACACTTCCTTTATCGATAGGGAATAATTCTCCGCGGGGCTGTATTTCCCTTTTATTATAAGCACACCCAACGCAGGCTTTAAGGTACTTTTTGACAAACTGAGTCATTCTGGGGAACCAGCACCGATCTCTCAAATGGGTAATAGTCTTTTTCTCGGAGAAGTGTCCCATCAAGTCGTGACTGTTTCGCAGAACAGTCCTCACTCCTTTTGGTACATACAATCTGAATTCGCCTTCCACCTTCCGATACAAGCGTCCATACTGTAAACTATAGTCATGGTGTATTTGTTTTTCAGCGTCGTTTTTCGGGGTGTGTTGCGGTACATTCGTGATTTCAACAACATCCTTATCTTGCAATTCTCTAGCTCGTAGCTGTGGTACTTGGATTCTTCCTTTGTGGTTCGTCGGTTGTAATATGCTACGGGATGGAGTTCCCTGTTCTCTTTTTGTAATAGTACTCCTGCGAGGCCCTTGCAACTGGCATCAGTGTGTAGTTCATGCTAATCCTTTGGGTTGTACAAAACGAGTACTGGTCCACTTGGTGTTCGTCCGTGGGGTTTTCGAATTCCTGTACTAGTGTTTTGGCCTTCCCTGGTTGAATTTTCCCATCCTTGATGATGTGACCCAAAAATTCTATTTCTTTTTTAAAAACCTCACACTTCTTTAAATTTAGCGTCAGTTGGGCTTCGCTGAGGATCTCCAGCAATCTTTCTAACTTCCTCATACCATCATCCAATGACCTGGCCGGTATAACAAAGTCGTCCATATAGCTGACAATCGGTTCAGGTGACTTTTTCGTTTGAAGATGTTCATTACTTTTTTAAAGTACGCTGTAGCGTTTACAGGTCCGAATGGCATGACCTTAAATTCGAATAATCCATCTGGGATGATGAAAGCCGTGTAATGTATATGCTCTTTTCGGATGGGTATTTGGTAATACCCTGATGCTAAGTCCAGCACAATAAAATAATCATACCCTACCAGTTTGTTCATTTCCTCGTCGATCATTGGTGAAGGGGAATTGACCTTTTTGGTGACCGAATTGAGGCGTCGATAATCCACTCACATTCGATCTTCGCCGTTCTTCTTTTTCACAAGAACTACCGGCGCGGCAAAATCGGGCTTGGACTCTTGAATGATGCCGCTACTCAACAGTTTATTCACCATAGAACTGAGAACTTCTCGTTTTGCGTAGGGTATTTTGTATGGATGTTGGGACGTCGGCGCGGTCTTGTTTAGGTCAGCTTCATTTATTTCCGTAGAATTATAGTCGCCATTTCTTTTCACAGTCAGAATACTTCCCTCCTTAGATCATTAAGTACGTCCTTCCCAACTAAGACTGGTGTTGTTGGGGTTCCATCCGGAGCGACTAGTGCCTTAATCGGAAAAGGATAACCACCGATTTCGATCGTGCAAGGGATCTGTTTTCTTACTTGGCATTTCCCACCACCGAATCCGTGTAGTGTAACGCTACATGTCTCAAGTTTTGTTCCAGTTTCGTCAGCGACCGTTTGCGAAATACTCGTAATGGTCTGCTCACTACCTGAATCAATAATTGCTAAGTATACTTTGCCGGCTAACATTACTTCTTTACTGGCGGTGGATTGTGTTTACTCGAAAGTTTTTTTTCTATATGCTTCTCGATTTTATTCGGCACGATATAGTTGTTTTCCTTTCCAACAACCCATGGTCGTTTTCTAGTTTGAGGACATTGCCGAGAGTTATGTCCAACTTGGTGACAGTTGTAGCATGTTGCTGTGCTCTTTGGTGATAATGCTGGTCGGTGGTGAGGCCCCGGGTGTTCATTGGTCTGTGGTCGACGAAAGGGGATTAGATGTCGGCTAGTTGAGGGCTGATTCGTATTTGTCGGCCTTTGTGTTCCTCCACTGGTTGATGACTTCGCTCTGATGTCCCCACGTATACTTTCACACCATTTAATTTGCTCGATTAGCTCGGCGATAGAGTTGTAGCTACCTGCAGCCAGGTTTGAACTTAGCTGTTGGTCGTTCAACCCAGTCAGAATATACTGGATTCTTGTTTTATCTGCCAGTTGGATTCTCTTACCTAACATATTAATCTCGAAGCTCGTTTGGATTTCTGGTCCTTCTCATTAGCTGCTGGTGGACTTCTAATTCACTTTTCTGATTCGGAATGTTGCTTTTAAGGCCTATTGCCAGTTGTACCCACGGCGCAGAAACATCCTGAGTGGTATTCCACCAATACCGTGCCGGCCCCTGCATTCTGGAAGCTGCCGCCATCAAGAGTACCCTCTCATCCCAATCGTAGATTTTTGACAGCGCTTCTACACGCGCTACCCAACTTTCGGCGGACAAGGATGTTATATCTCCCTGTATAAACATTGGTATTGCCTCCGCTATCTCCTTAACGCTGCAGTTCACCTTTCTTCCGCTCCTCGCATCTGAAGTCCGTGTCGCCTCCTCTAACTGCCTAAGTTTTTCGGCGATTTCTCTTTCCTTCTGCACTAATTTTCTTTCGGTTTCGAGAAGAGCTTTCTCACGTCTGATAATCTCCCATTTGCTTTCTCGCAATGCTTCGTCCAATATTGATCCCGTCTCGGATATGGTTTCTGCGACTGGGTCAGGTTGACTGTCACCCGTGGAAACCGGAGCCAAGTTTGAATCGCTCTCACGATCCACGTTCTGCTGTTCCTTTTCCTGGTCGTGCACTAAAATTCGGCTGATTAGAGCTCTTTTCGACCCCTTCGTGGGCAGACCTCTATTCCTTAACTCACTCTGGAGTTGTTTCACGTTGAGTTTTTCCATTTTCTCTAGAATAAATTTAATTTGTCAATTATGTATCTAAATTTTTCATAGGCATGCATTAATAGCTATTTTCCTCGACAACAATAATTTTATTTCGTTCAAATTGAACTTCGACTTACTGGTCTACATACATACACAATGCGCATGTATTTATTCGCATTACTTTAGAGTCCTCGACAAAACCATTCACTACTCTGTAGATCAATCAGCTTCCACACAAGCACATAACTCAACCATTGGATAGTTTCATTCTTGTTTTGTGTATTCACCTCTTCCCTTTCTTCTACCACTCTCTGCGTCATCTGCAATCGCCCGTTCGTGAACCAAAGGTGTTGCATTTCGGACAGAACTTCATACACATACCTCTTTATATTCGTAGTCGACAGTGACCCCTTCGTATACCGAAGGTGTACACTACGCCTCATAGGATCTTTTATCCCTCATTGACATTCCAACGATTTCTGCAAGAATATGCGTGAATGAACCAACAGGCTTTTCGTACACCGAAAATCCTTTGTCTTACCTAAGCATACTCCGCTTATCGTACACAATGTAAACCTTACACACAACCATGTCCACTCCAACCCTTACACAAAAACATATCCACACAAACTAATTGCATATCATATAGACATAGGCAAATTAAACTTAATTAAATTTGTTTAGTTAAAAAAAAAAACTTTATTCATTGAACTCTTTCTTAAGACTAACTTAATTCTAACATTTTTCTACCTTATATAAACTGTAACTGCTTACGTAGCAATCCCGCATTCATCCGGTGTTTGGTGATTAGGTGCATGGGAACGTCTCATGTGCACTGCATTCCTTTGGTCAAGTGCAATATGAGCTCCAGACGTTGTGTCAGCATTGTTTGCATGCGATGGGCTCGTGGTAGCTATGGTACGTGATGGTTCGTGGGAACAAGCGAATAGGTGTAGCGAATTGTAATAAAATATTTCGTTAACTGGCATAATCTTCATAGAAAGAATTTACGGAACATCTTTGCTCTTGGTAACAATCAATATAGAAAAGCTACATAGGGTAAGCTATACAATATTTGTTGTAATATTTTAGTTAAATAAATTCAAATGATGTTCAAATTAATTACAATACATTAAATTCAGGTTAATTTACAATCTCAAATTTACATTTCTTAACAAATGCATATAAATTTAAATGTAATATAAAGTATTACGTGATCGTTGTGAGAAAAATATATTATACAGAGTTGCTTATATCCGCGAGATGGGACAACGCTAAAAGTACCGTCCAGAAGATAGTTTTTCTGGCTTCCTTCGGCTAACTTTTGTATTTCGCTAGAAATCGTCGGAGACATAAAAACGGTGAACGAAAATCCCAGTTCTATAATAGTACTTCTGTAGAATGGCTCACTACTTTTATACCGAGACATCCCGAAATTCTGCGACACACTATGGTTTTTGAAAATCCTACATAGTTCTGAAGCAGATGTGGGAGTTTTAGGGAACGAACTATTTCGAATGTTTATGAGTTGACGTCATACTTTGCCAATCTGAACAGAAGCACTGGTTTCTTCTCTTCCACAAACTTCATCGAAAACTTCGCGAATGGCACTTCTTTTTAACGAAACGTTCCCGCACTTAGTTTTTATTTTAACTAAAATTAATTTACTGCGAAGGTCGTTTTGCATCGAATGGTTGTGTGGAGCACTGACCTTCGCAATTCTTACTAAATTTTCGTTATTAAAGTCTACAACTGCACTATCATTGCACGCATTCGCATAGCACGTATATCGTTTACACAACGTAGATTTAGATTTCATTTTATATAGCCATTTTGTTTCGGGTATGTATAAAAGTTGGCTTCCCTTCCTAAAACTTTCACAGATTTCATACTTGTACAAATCAAATTTTAAATTAAACACTTTTGTTCAATTATTCAATTGTTCAATTGTTGAATATTTATTTATTCGTTTACATATGTAAATAGATTTCTAAATTTAATATAAACTGATTTAAATTTCCTCTATGAGGAACACATCCACTCTCGCCGACTGCTGATTTCGAAAAAGAGAGAAGCCAGCCAACATAACAAAGCTCAATAGCTGATCATGGTTCAGTATTAGCAAACGGTTGTTTATGCTTGTAGCTATGCACGCGCTGGGTTTGGTGTTGTGCCCTTGATAAGCTTGCATGATTGCTTTGTAATTTGTTGTTGTAGTGTTTGTAAAACCGATTAACCAAAACTAGTCATTTTAGCGATGTGTATCACTCAATTATCAACTAATGAGATAGCTGCAGTGCTGCACATCGAGTTGCAATCAACAAACATTAATTACGGTAAAGTTTACTTCTTTTTCTAACAAGTACAGTTGGCTTTGCAAATTCTTTTGCCTTCTCTCTGAATTCGGCTTTATTTCACAAACAGTGTTCGGAGTTATTTCACTTTGTCATTTCATAAAGTGAAAAAACGCCGAATTTTGGAAAAAACCTCTTACATTTTGGTAGTAAATGGACAGGCATTGTGGACTAGAGGATACAGGATTTAGTTTGTTAGGAACTGTAATAATTTTTAAAATTTGAACGTGTTCTTTGCAAGTGGGAGAGACATTTAGAGCTGACATGCGAAGACAGCGTAGAAAGATCATTATGAACTTTATCCGAAGAGATATCGAAACTCTCATGGTAGCGAACGAAAATTTATATCAATTCCACTGGCTTAATAGGAAGACCTTTTCGTTGAATCGAAACCATAATGTTGGTTTTGGTTATGCCATCAATGCAAACGGAGTTGGGTTTGTCGTGCAAGTAGGCAAGGTAGAGCCGAACATTTTCATAAATGCGGCGCGGTGATCTCTCAAAGAAGATACTACGTAACGACTGTCATCATTCATATCAGAAAATTTTTTAGTGAGTTTGACAGTTGGTGGAAGGAGTGGGTCAAGGTATTTCGGGTAAGAATCGAGGGCAAGCGAATTAAGAGAACGAGCGGATGAAGAAGGGACAGGTTCTTCAAGCACCCCGCAACTATGTATGTAGAATCTTGACTAGTGAGGGGGGTTGGATCAGGGGGATCAAGGTGAGGGAGGGGTGGTTGCGTTTAGTATATGGGAGCTGATAAAATTAGGACATTTGACTGATGGGGCAACGTTGGTTGGAACTTGGGTCGAAGGCGCAGGAGCAAGGTTAAATGAAACTCTGTTTTGAGGCGGCTTTAAAGGTTTGGTGTCGCGACTCTGGTGTTCTTTTTGGATATAGCAAAGGGAGGAAGGAGTGAGGAGAATCTTGGAAAGATTTGGGTCTTAAATGACCAGTTTGAGTCGGGATGTTGATGGGATAGAGCAGAATTGTGGGTGCTATCTTTTCTTTTATTAGCAAACTTATTGAAAAGGGCTGGGCTGAAAAGTTTTATAGTAAAACACAAAATTTTTGCAAAATTTATCAGTATAGTTGCCTTCGAGGGCGATTCACTGATTGAAACGATATTTCAATCTTTCGATACCAGTTTTGTAGTACGATTTCGGTTTAGCCTGAAAATAGGCCTCTGTTTCGGCGATTACTTCTTCATCGGTCTTAAATCTCTTTCCGACGAGCATTCTTACTTCCGTTGGGTGATAACCATCATTTCCGAGATTGGTATGCCATCCGAAGATTTGAAAATCCAATCGTTCTTAGTGGGTATACGTATTTCAAAACACTGGCCGTTTTTGCTCTTCACTTTGCCAACTTGTTTACATTTGATGTCTTGTATACCAAATTTCTTCCTAAAAAGGTCTTTGAGCAGGACGGGCTTGCGTGACGTGGGGCACCTTGGAGAAAGAAAGTAGACAGCTCCGGTTTTTTGGTGGTTTCAAGAGTCATTTTATTTAATTTTTGAATTCTATTGGTTCATTCAGGGAGAGTCCAGGATGTCCCAAAAGCCCTAATTATTGGCAATGGTCTTGGGGCGGGATTGGTGATCGAAGTTGCATTTATCGTAGTGGGTTGAACGGGGGCTTCGGTGGTAATGGTTATTGAATGAGTTGGGGCTGAAGTGGTTGAAGGTGATGTATATAGCTCGTCGTGTAAGGATTTGTTACACGGGCTTACTGCAGATGCAGGTGCATCCGGCTTACTAGAGATGTGCTTTAATTCCTCCAATATCTACATTGTGGTTGATCTAGTGGATGCAGCTTCCTCATTTAAAAAATTGAGGTCATGTTGGATGAATCCGATGTTTTCGGTATGTTCAGCATGTTTGAGATGTAGAAGAGTGGATTGGTCAGCCAACGCTGACATAATTTTTCCCAACTGAATTCAAGTTGACTGAATCGCTGGTAACGTGTTTGAGGAGTGAGACTTATCAGAATCTGCTAATTTAGTGATTTTAGAGTGCAGGGATTGCACAGCTGATTTTATGGTAGTTATACTGTTATCGATCGAACAGTTTAGATTATCATGGCTCTCGGAAATGAGTTTGGTTATATTTTTACCACTGAATTGAACTTCGCACTTCAGCTCTGCAATCGAGTCCGCAAGCCCAATTAGTTGCTGGTTATTACATTTTATGTGCCAGGGAGATGGTCCGGCACTCTACACAGAAAAAGCAGAATATGCGCTTATACTCTTCGAGATGATTTTTAGCGTTTCTGCTTAAACCAATGCATATGGGATGGAATTTCTTTCCCATTGCATGTAATCATTTCCACTGTGTTAGTAAGTACAGTGCAGACAGCAAGTCCACAGGAAGACATGGTTAAATTAGATCAGAGTACAAGTAGGTTATTAATTATTTTTATTTTTATTTTTATTTTTTTTTTTTTTAAAGACACAAAGTCACTGTGTTTTGATGACACTGAGAATTTATGGTGTAAGTGATTGGGAACAAGTAAATCGGTTCGAATGGGGTCATACACGAAAAAAACCAAAAAAAAAGGAAAAAGGTCAAACAGGAAAACAAATATTCACAAATTATCGCGGAGCGAAATTGAAACACGTCCGAACTTGACGGTGGGTGTTATTATAGTGTACAGTGTTGGTAGTATTCTTGATGGTTGCTGAATTGTTATCGCATGAGGTGTTGATTACTTTTTCACTTGATGAAGGAACTGATATAATATCTGATTCTATTTTTTTGGTTCGGAAGGGTCCAGAATGGTTGTTGGTTTATTTTGTTCTTCGATGTAAGGATGGGAATGTCAAAATCTTTGGCGGACTGAAGTGCTTTGCATAAGGTTGATTGGAGTCTCTGGCTTCGTTTCCGTTTTATGATTTGGTGGACGATAGTATGTGTAGGTGACTGAATTGGGGAGTTGATTTTCTGCATGATACCTGCAGTTAGAAGCCCAATTCTATCATGGATCTGATGAAGTCCCGCTTCGGCTAGTATATTGTTGGTTGGTGTTGAGCGGAGCGTTTTCATACTTGTTCTGACGGCGGCGTGGTAGGGTGTTTTGATGAGTTGCAGTGATCATTCCTCGTAAATTGGTAGACCACAGTCAATCTTAGATAACACAATTAATTTAATTAAATTTAAAAGAGTATTTACAATTGGATGGAAAGACTAGGAAGCCTAAGATTATGCGTTTTGTTATTTGGTTACATACTACTCGTATTTTAATGCTTGTTAAGCAGTGAACCAATTCTTCTTCGTCCAACGTTACATATACATAGATTATATTTATTGCTAACAAACAAATTACGTTTATACGACTGGTTCGCTTTTATACAATGCGATGTTTAGTTGGTGGCTGCTAGAACAAAAGTGAGAGATTCATTTTATTAAATGATGCAGCAAATTAGATATTAACCAAAGAAAAAAAAAACCGGTATTTCAACCTTGAGTAATTATGCTCCCGGGAGAGAGCACAAGCAAGAAAAGCGAATGATGGAATGAAGGACGCGAAAAAATCGAACCTAATCGTGTTGTACAATTATTTCAATTGATACCTATCATTTCATTTTATAATAAAGTAATTCATAATACATTTTAAGACATGATTTTAATTGATTTTATTATGCTTAACATTTTATAACAATGTTAATAAATTTGTTTGGGAATTTCGGGTCTGGGATAGTGACCTCACTGGATTTGAAATTGGATTTTATTGCTATTGCTATTTATTAATATTGTTGGGTAAACATTTTTAATGGTCAAGTTTAACTTTGTGTTTATCGGTTAAATGTGTTTCCTGTAGGAATGCTACAGTACAATCGCTCGTATGAAGTATCTTCGCCAGCTCGATCCTTCTACTATAGTATTGGGTATTGGGTAATAACATTAGATTTGGAGGGAAGCTGGAAGGAGGATTAAATACTCCAGTCTTTTTTGTTGTAGGTTCATTGAACCATTTGTATTTTTAACGAAGTTTTGGATTTTATGTAAAAGTTCTTCAATTCCGATGCCAAAGAGGTCATTTGCCATGTCCAGGAACTGCCCCACGAAGTTCTGGCTTATGCCTTGATTGAAGCTGTTGTTGCTTGCCGTTTATGACGTTTGGCTTGCTTCCGCTAGGTGGATGGAAATGACTAGTGTAGGTAATGTTGGGATTAACCTTTATGCTATTGCCAAAACTTCTATGGGGTAGGCCGGATTGTTCCGTCCTGGTCTTTGCTTCCATTAGCTTTTCTTTTTTCGAGCCTCAGTATACTTTTGATAGGCTGAGCAGCCTCGCCAGTTTGCTGGATGTTCACCTTCACATTTGGTACAATGGGCTGTTTCCGACAAATTGTTCTCGCAATGACCCAGTGGATGGTCAATCCGGCACTTAACGCATCTGAATTTGTTTTCACAGTTTTTGACGAGCATTTCACTCTTGTATTCAATACGAATCTGATGTTAGCGATTTTTCTAACAAGCTTACCTGGCAAAAGTTTAACTAAGAAAAGTTTAACTAAGAAAAGTTTATAGTCAATCCCCGGATTCTTTTTGACTTGGGGGTTTCGAATTTTACTACTTTTTCCGCTAACCCTGAAATGATGTTATTTTGTTCTCCTGGCACTTCGTCAGCCCCGAAATCTGACGTTAGTCCTTTGAGGAATAAGTTGTGCGATTTGTCCTTTTTAAGGTGAAAGAGTAACCTTGAATCTGGCTATCCCTAGCTAACTGTAAAATTTCCCGGTGGACATCCGGATTGTCCACAAATACTTTCGATTTTTGAACGTATGAGTCGGTATTTGTATTAAAAACTCTACCACAATTTACAATTTTGAATGCGAAATATGTTTGATTTTTTCTTAGGCTATGTACTAATTCCCTGATATTAACATTCAATAAAACTAGGCTCGCCCGGGACGGCAAAATTCAACGATTATGTATTTAAATACGTGCTATGATATTTTCTCGTACTCACATGATTCTTATATCACGTTCGGTTCAGTTTCGTTGCGTGAACAGTGATATAGAGACTAATCTATATGAAAAAAAGAGATAGATAGTTACGCCACTTTGATTGCGCTTTGAAAAGCTCCTTGTTTTCATAATGAACATTTGATTTCTTTTCTTTTTATCAAAAATTACAATTCAATTGATTAATTAATTTTACATCTTCCTTCTTTAATAATCGAAAATCATTAATTTATCTGGATTGTATTTGTTATAGGATTCATCTGTCAAATACAATTTTGATGTTTCAACGTGAAATTTGACTCCTTCTTCCATAACCAAACGAAGAAGAACTTCCACATTTAACGGCTCATTAAATACCGCTAAGAAAGTCCCCTTTAAGGCTTCCAGTTCAACACTCACCAATCAGCTTTCTAATTCTCTCTACGGTATCTGCTGTTGTGGCACAAATCCCCATCTGAAATATTAACGACACTTATTTGAAAATCAACTTTTAAATTTTAGCATTTGAATAATAATCTTACATTGGTCCTTTTTCAATTCATCCTTTTTTTCAACAGTTTCTGTGAGCTGTTTACGCAAATCATCCTGCTCCATTTTCATTTTCTTAAATATTTCCCAATTTCTTTTAGGTTTTTCAAATGTTTGATGAGTTCTAGATCCATGGTCAATAACAAAATTGTGTATTGTTATTCAGTAAGGGGAACGATAAGGGACACACATTACAAAATCATTTTTATAATTAAAGAAATGATGATAATTTTTCAACTATATGAAACATTTTTAAATGACAATGTTTTTAATTGTATGTAATGATGATATGATACTCGTAAATGATATATTTTTCAAAACATAATGATACTTCTTACAAAACTTTGCAAATTAACTGAAAAAAGAAAACTAAAACAAAACTTCTCTAAATACAACATTTTTGTTTTGTCCACTTAGATTCACTCAATTACTTATTTATTTATTTTATTTTTGTCGCGTGTTTCTTTTAATCCTCGTCGCCAGTTATTATAAATAATTATCTTTAATGTTTAATATGTTTTATTTACAATAATATGCTTATACTATAATATAATATGTTACTGTATTAGCGGCCGGAGAGAGAATGACTTATATGTCTTCAACCATATGTTTGCTGACTCCATAATTATTTGATGTGTAGAGTTGCCAACGATACATATCACTCCCATGAGTAATGATATTAAATTAATTAAACAAAAATAATACAAACAATGGCCTTTATTACTCCAGCTCACAAATCAAAGTGAGTATTGCCTCTTTCTTACTCTAAACTTAAACTAGACTTACGAACTAAACTTAGAACTAAGAGAACGTAATTTATTAATGAACAAATAGGAGCACAAAGGGAACTCTAATATCACGTGACACGATAGGCAACAGTTCGACTAGCAGTTTATGTAGATGGGGAAAGCGTGGGCAACAAACGTGGATTTGTTCTACAACAATCTTCCACCTCGTTTCACCATACATTTGTTATGCACACACTTGCATGCATAGTTGACCAATACGTCACATGGAGCACACAGTTCGAGTATTCATGGTCATGTAACTCATGGTGCATTTGTGTTTGGTTTTAATAGCAAGCATTTCTTTTGCTTGAACAAAGCTTGGGCAGCTTTTGTCTGATGAAGGGTGAGGGCCAAAGCAGTTTGCGCCCATGAGACGAGTACATTTAGAAGGGGAATGTGGTGGCAGAAAACAGCTCTCACAAGCTGGATTAGCGGCACATCTCTTGGTGGTGTGACCCAGAAGCTGGCAATTACGGCAGCGCATGGGATTGGGTATATATTCTCTTACTTTTGTAGTATACTAGCCGATTTCAACTTTACTAGGAGGTTAGAAAAGATCGAAAGTAAGGAGAATTAAACCCGTTGGGCGATCGATACTATCATATTTTTTTGGTGAATTTAAAAACGCCGATCACTTTTTGTTCTCTCATTTCCGAAATGATTTCAGACTCGTTCACATTGCTTAAACAGGGAGCGTAAATTATTCCCTTACAGGAATTAAGTTGTTGGTGCAAAGGCACAGTGACTGGGTATGTGTTGAGAAGAATTTTAGTTGAAAGAAATTTGTCATCGACTCTTTGGCTTCTAGCTAAAATCAAAAGGTACCCGTCTCTAAGTTGGGATATATGATCATACTCAGTGTTTATCCCGTCAATGGCTTTTTTAAGCAGAAAGACGCTAATCGATTTCAGTGGATTCTCACTAGATTTAGGAGAGATAAGCACGAAACGAGGATTTTTGTGGGAGGAAGCTGTAGGTAGAGTAGGAAATTCATCAGAAAAAGATGAGGGTTTGTGTTTTTTGGCTCGGCGAACCGATTCCCGGGTTTCTTCTTTGGCCCCGGAGCCATGTGTTCAAACGAGGCAAAAACTGAACTCACGAAATAACTATAATACTCCAAAGTACAGTAGGTTTTATAGTAAACGATAAAAAACAAATTTACTTAATTAAATTCTTAAGAAAATATACGAGTACAATTTAGTACAAAGCTCAGACCGATGAAGAAAACGATGTTCACTGTTCGGTGATAGCCGGAGACTGATTACACTGGTCAACAAAAAAAATATTTATTTTTTACTCGGAGATAAAATTATGTGATTCGTAATCGTTGGAGTTTATATGTTAGAATCAGGAAAACTATATAAAATAGCCAGGTCACATCGGGATTTTGTGAGAAAACGCTTTTTTGAATTTAAGAATTTAACCAAAAATATTACCGAAAAATGTTATTCCGTTTATAAGAACACCTCGGAGTCTCTCTTATAAGCGGCCAGCAGTAATCTGCCAACATTGATGGCTACCATTTTCCATGGTACCGTTGCTCTATTGCAGCAATGTCTTGGTGGAATCTCTCGCCGTGCTCATCGCTTACATCACCCATATTTTCAGGAAAGAAATTGAGATGAGAATGCAAAAAATGAAGTTTTAGCGACATGTTGCATCCCATTTTATGATAAGCATCCCATTTTATGATAAGCATCCAGCATTTTCTTTACATCATCTGCATAACCTGGAGTCTTATTGTTACGAGTACCTAGGAAGTTTTCTGCTACTTTCACAAATGAACACCAGGTCTGTTTTTCTAATGAATCCAGAGTAGGAATGAAAGCTGGATCTTTTATAAGCTTTTTCATGTCTGGACCCACAAAAATACCTTCTTTAATTTTTGCTTCGCTTAGTGATGGGAACTTTTGTTTCAAAAAATTGAAACCAGGTTGGTCTTTCTTCATCGCCTTTACAAAGTTTTTTATAAGACCCAATTTGATATGTAATGGTGGTAGAATAACACGCTGTGGTTCGATCAATTAAGGATTCCTTATATTTTTTTTCTCCACAAATAAAGTTTGTTCTTATAGGCCAATCTACTCTCACAAAATGCTCCGATCGTGCTCTACTATCCCACCCACATAAAAAACAACAAAATTAGGTGTAACCTAGTTGTAGCCAAGAAGCAGAGCAACAACGTTTAAATCCGAACATATCGACCAGTTATATTTTTTATATTCAATTTTTTCCAATATAAATTTCATAACATAGTAGGTTTCTTTTAAATTCACACCATGCGCTAGAGGTATTGAAGGAAACTTATTACCATTATGAAGCAATACAGCTTTCAAACTAGCCTTTAATGCGTCGATGAATAGCCGCCATTCTTCGGTTTTGTGCTCATAACCCAGTGACAGCAATAAGCCATTAATATCATTACAATACACTAAATTATCGGCTTTCGAAAAATAAGGAACAAATTCACTTTGTCGCGTACGGTACTCTGTAATTTTTACCTCAGGCTTGAGCAGATTCCACTGATTTAACCTTGAGCTCATTATTTCAGACTTTTGTTTTGACAAATCCAAGTCTCTGACGAGGTCATTAAGTTCAATCTGACTGATGAGATGTGGTGCATCAGAAGATGAAGGGAGCTCAAATTCGGGATCATCCATGATTTCTTCTGAACAATATGACGAACTTATGTTATTTCTGTGTCCGAAAGGCGTCCGGAAGGTGGCTTTGGAACTGGCAGAATTTCTGTATAAGGTGCTGGAATGCTTTGATCTTCGAGAAAATCCCTTCACATTGGTGCAACAAAAGTAACAATCTGTGTGAATCCATATCATAGGCATTCCAAAAGGCATTGCAGAAAATGACCCGTTAAACCAACCAGTTAGCTGTCGGTGACACCTAAGGCAGCAAATGTGTGGTGCCCAGAGTTTATCCTGATGGTTTATTTTAAATTTAAAATAAGAAAAGTAACACTTTTCAATAAATTGTGTTATTTTCTTTTTTCGGAAACTTGGTGTAAATTCTCCACAAATATAGCAGAATAAATCTGGACAATTAACACAAGATCGTGACATTTTATCACTTTAATGCACTTCGAATATTTTTCTTACGCAAATTAGTTTATTTTTTTAAATTACTAACAGAAAAACCGATTTAAACGATGTGCGATTCTATTAGAACTGACATCGCTCGATAAAGATGTAAAAATGTGTGCCGTTAGGTTGCTGTACGTGACCTGAGCAAAATATTATTTTTCCCGTTATCTACAGGTCGAGTACTATAAGAAACACTACTCAGTATGTCCATTGTTGCCCAGTTTATTATAATAACCTTTTAGGTTCCATTGTAGAATTTTCAAAAGTACGTCTGTAGGCAGTGAAGGTTTCCTATTAGTGCATTGGGGGAAGTTTGAAGTTCTACTATTTTTGAAGTGTTCATTAAGACTCCGTGCCACGGATGTTGAAGTGGACGGGCCTGGTAATGGGCCTGAATAGTTATTATTAGATGGAGTCTTCATCGTCATTTTTATTTTCGGAAATGTAATATTTGTTGGGTCTACATATATAGTAATTAATTGGAGTCATCTTCTAATTGCATGGGTTGGAGGTAATATTGATGGTTTCGGATATGGTCTTAAGTTACTGTAGATATTGAGGAGGTGTTTACTCTTGCAATATTCGCTTCTGAATGAGCCATAATCCTTGTGAACGTGTTTGTTCGTTGAAGTTGATATTGCAAGTGGTAGCGGGGAGGAGTCGGAGGACAGGAGAGTTAGAGGCCTGTTATGAGACGTAGTTTTTTCCTTGGTATTAACCGCAGGGCTTTCATAATTGGCAGATGCAGATGACTGGTTTCCATTTATTACGACAGATGAATACTGGAGGAGCGGGGAAACGGATGGACTTTCTTCTTTGAATATTTCCTTGGCCTGTGCTAAGCTACATTTTTGAACTGTTTTTATTTTCAGTATCTGGAGGAAAATGGGTGCTGTTCTTTATAGTTTGCGCATAGAACACGTGTCTTACACCTCTTAGCAGTGTGATCAAGAATTTGGCAATTCCGGCATCTCATAGGATTTGGGAAATATTCTTGCACTTTGAGGTTATACCAACCAACTTGCACTGAGATAGGAGATCTAAATAGGTCAAACGTAAGCAATACTAGGCCTGTAGGGCGCTGTGAACCGTTTTTGGTTTTAGTGTATTTAAATACGCTTGTAACACTCTGAGTTATATGAGTGGGAGCCAGTCGTGGTCCCCAGAAAAATTAAACACCAAAATATTCTATTGTAATAAGAGCTCTTTATTCAGTAGAGTCCAAACATCGAGTAAATCTTAAAACTACTTTAACAAAAAACGAAACCTATCCTTCACAATGTTCCTAACAGTACTCTTAGCAAAAGAAAAAAGAAAAAATAGCGGAGCGTTGTTGTTGGGCTTACATGCAGCGTACAAAACAACAAAGAGAAAATGAGATAAGTACTCGTTCGGCAGCTTCTTCATGCATAGCAACAGAGTGTTTGGCCTCATGGGATTGTCGCTTGGCTTCTGTTGTCTGTTGGCTTCTGTTGTGATGGGATGATGGGGACAACTGCATCTGTTAATACCGCTGCTAATACCGCTGCTAATACCGCTTGACAATACATGGCTTGGCTTTTTCTTTCTGTTGCCAAGATCGGTACAGCCTGCATAGTTGTAAGCATGTGACTCCTGGGGGGACATTTCTTCAACAAGTTCTTTCTCCTTAACATCAATGAGGCAACATAGTACCTTTTGAGGTTATCGTGTCGTTTGACTGTAATGGGACAGAGATCCTATCTTTGAAAGGAAGATGTCGGCGATTTTTTGCGATTTAGCTAGAATCAGCAAATTTCCGTCGCGGAGTTGGGATATGGATTCATAGGACGTATTGATGCTATTACTAGCTTTTTTTAAGAGAAAGACGCTAAAGGATGAGAGTGGTTTATCCGTGTTTGCTGGGGCGATAATTATAAAACGGGGATTATTTGCGTTGGATTGGAGGAGCACTTTTCCTATATCGACAGGGGTATAATTAGTTTTTTTTCGTTTTTTATTATTGGGTACTGCAAGTGGGCTTTCATCAAGACCACTGAAGCGGTTTCCCGTAAGAACACGTGGCCCGGAGGCCATTTTACATGGGGGTTATGCACTTCTTGGTTTTTTTTTTTTTCACTAACTGCTAGGCAACGAGGAAGAACAGGAAATAAGATACAGCTAACGGAGTAGCTGGAATTCACCAACGAAAACAAGAGCGAATGGGAAATCGATAAGAAGAAACGGCTGTTGTATAGATAAAATGGTTTGAATACTTTTTATTGGAGTCTAGGAAATTTTTACCAATGCATAGGTATATGAAGTATTTTCTTTTCGAATTTTTGTAAATCTTTGGCCATTGTAGGAAAGATTGTAAACCACACTTGAAATGCATAAGTAAGAATGGGTCTTATTAAGGTTTCGTAAAAGAGCAATTTTACCTTATTATTTAATGATACTTTCTTCAAGATGGGCATTAGCGTGAGAGAGATTTTTCGTGCATAGGCTATAATTGTCCGTGCATGATTTTTAAATTTTAAAAGAATCTTAAAATTGACTCCCAAGTATTTAATTTTGTTTTTAAAGGGGATAACAACGTAATCTAGTGACAGATAAAGATTTCTACTCTCCGCATCTACTCCCGCTATCCCTTTCTGACTCGAGTTTCTGATGCAGACTGCTTCCGATTTTTCTTTGTTTATTTTATATCCCCAATTCTTGCAATAGACGTTGATGAGCTCTAAGTGGGTTTTGAGGTGTTGAATCGCTGTAAGGGGAAATGCATCATGTGCGTATACCAAAGTGTCATCTGCGAAGAGAATCGCTGTAGACTTGTGAGGGAAGTCATAGAGAAAGATGTTATATAGTTTTGGGCCCAGGATCAAGCCTTGAGGGACTCCTCTTCGCGATATTCCTTGGATTGAATTAGTATTATTAATTTGTATGAAAAAGCTCCTGCTGGAAAGAAAACTATTCAAAAGGAATACAAGGTGCAAGAGGAAGTCGAGTTGGACCGGTTTGTAAATGAGATCCTCTCTCCAGACACCGTCGAAGGCTTTTTCGATGTCAAGTGAACAGGCTGTTGTATATTTTTTCTGTTCTAAGGTTGTCAGAGACGTTATGATGGAGTTTTAGGAGAGCGTGAATGGTTGAATGGTTTTTACGGAAACCAAACTGGAAGTCTGGAATAAATTCTATATGTTCTTCAGTGTGAAGGGTCAGTTTACGCAGTATTTTTGCTACTTTCCATTCATTAGGGAAGTATCCATTATTGATACAGTTGTTTAGAATGATAGTTAAATACTTGAAAGCTTTTTGCGAGAGATATTTTAGGATATTATCAGGACCTGTTGATTTTTTCGAATTTAAGTTATTAATAATTCCTTGGATTTCCGACATATGTAGATGTGAAAAAATCGTCGAATTGGGGGTTAAGTGCAGAATTATTGAGTTCGAAGTTGAAGTGACGTGGGGGTCTTGTAGCGTTTAGAGATGATGGAGGGTTTCTTGGACTTCATCTCTAAGGAACTGGTTGAAGGAGGGGCATTGTTTCTGAATGATTCAGAGTAGTATTCTCTAAAGGCACATGTAATGTCCCACTCATCCGTTATAGTATTACCATCCACAGTCACTTTTTCACAGAACTGGTTTTTCCTGTTCCTTCACATTTTATTAAGTTCTTTGTACACAAAGAGACCAGGTTAGATCTTAGTGAGTTTTTGATTGAATTTTGAATTTAATCATATTGTAATTCTGTGTTGTAAAATTTTCTTTAGGAGTGTAATTTTATTGGATAAGGATTTATATGCCGCATTAACTTTATCAGACGTTAAGTGTGATGGAAAATTTTTTTTAATTGCTTTTGGTGTTTGATGTTAAAGAGAGATTTGATTTCTAATGGAAGGTGTTTATACTTAATATGGCTTACTTCTACTGTTGAAGAATGATTGTCAGTTATGTTGTTGATGGAGACTTTATTGCAAATCCCGGGGGAAGAAAAATTAAATTATTTAAATTAATAGGGAATGCCGGACTGCCGGCAAAACAACAAACTTCGAAAGAGGAGATAACGAACCGCAACCACACAGGTGGTGGTTGATGAGCGAATGAAGAAGACTGAACAAAAGCGAATGTGAATGCAAGAGGAAATCGCAAAAACCGGAATTGCAACAAGCAGCTGTTGGTTAGCTACACAAACCGGCTGCTCAGCAAGGGGAGTTCGGGAAGTACGCTCACCACAAAACTTATAACAAACACAGCAGGTAGGCGCCACCCAATTTTTAGTGCAAAATTGGAAAAACAACTGACAAAAAAATGCACAAATTATCTTTTCCCTGATGGGGAATTTATGGTCGTATATCAGAACAAGTTGCTTAAAAAATTTTAAATTAGTTTTACTTCAACGGGTCGGCTAACGGAAGGTCCACAGTTCCGCGGTGGTGTTGTAGCGTTACGGCTAGCGGGTCGCGGAATTAGGGAAATCTAACCGCCTTACGAACGGTTTCAAGGTAAAACGGGAAGAAGGCTTATGGGCGCGGTTTTATCGCAAAGATGCTCTACACTGATTGCACAAATACTCGTATGTGTTATTCGAAAAGAGGGGTTTATGGGGTTGTCCTGCCTATGTGGGGTCGCTCTCTCGCTGGGATTTCTGCTGGTGGAAGAGGGTAAGCCGTCTCCGCCATAATCACCAACTTTCGTCCGGTCGTATCCGTTAGGCGTGTGGTTCCCTTTTTAGCTTGTCCGTTGGTGTGTTTCTCGTCCTCGGTTTGTTTTATTTTATTGTTCTTGTTCTCGTTCGGGTTCTTGTCATTTTTATTCTGTTCCCTTTTTCGTTGTTTTTTTTTTTTTGCTTGGTTTTCGTTCCTTTTTTTTCGTGATTTTTCGTTCTTTTGGTGGCTCTGCCAGTAAGACGATAAGCTATCGAATGAGCTTTTTTGGCCATCGCCGCCACTCATATGTGGATGGAAATGACTAGTGTAGGTAATGTTGGGATTAACCTTTATGCTATTGCCAAAAGTTCTATGGGGCAGGCCGGATTGTTCCGTCCTGGTCTTTGCTTCCATTAGCTTTTTTTTTTCGAGCCTCAGTATACTTTTGATAGGCTGGGCAGCCTCGCCAGTTTGCTGGTTGCTCACCTTCACAGTTGGTACAATGGGCTTTAGCCAGTTGATGGTCAATCCGGCATTTAACGCATCTGAATTTGTTGACACAGTTTTTGACGAGGTGTCCAAAACTTTGGTATCTTTTACTTTGAAGAACACTTCCATTTCCTCTGGGTTTTTTCCATTTCACTCTTGTATTCAATACGAATTTGGTGTTACCGATTTATCTAACAAAGAAAAGATTAGAGTCAATACCCGGATTTGTTTTTGACTTGGGAGTTTCGAATTTTACTACTCTGTCCACTAACCCTGAGATGATGTTATCTAGTTCTCCTTGCGCTTCGTCAGCCCCGAAATCTTACGTTAGTCCTCTGAGGAATAAGTTGTGCGATTTGTCCTCTTTCAAGGTGAAAGAGTAACCTTGAATCTGGCTATCCCCAGCTAACTGTAAAATTTCCCGGTGGACATCCGGATTGTCCACAAATTTCGATTTTTGAACGTATGAGTCGGTATTTGTATTAAAAACTCTACCACAATTTACAATTTTAAATGCGAAATTTGTTTGATTCTTTCTTATGCTATCTACTAATTCTCTGATATAGTTGGGGGGCAAAGCTTACTTGAAAAACGCTGGCTGGATCTGTCTCCTTGGTGTTGATTGGTGGTATGGTTTGTGTTGAATCTGGGTACCTATATTTGCATTTGCTGGTATGTTGTTGGTAGTATTCTTGATGGTTGCCTTGTTACCGCATGAGGTGTTGATTACACACTTTTTCAGTTGATGAAGAAACTTATATATCTGATTCAATTTTTTGGTTCGGCGCTCTTGATGAGATTTTAAAATATTTTTTCACAACAGGAGGGATAATTCGCCAGAAATGGCGAATTTGTTCACACAGTTTCGGACTTCGACGGTATGGGGTGATTTAACGGTTTTCATACCGTTACCTTTTACCGTATGCCAGTCGGATGTTTCAGTGGAAACTTCCATGAAATCATCCACCATCTTTTTTTTTTTGGTGTTGGCGCTATTTTATGGTGCACATGGCATAGGTTATTTTTATTTCCCAAATTTAACAGTGGTTTAGCTGCCCTTACTGTTCTTGGGCTGTTGATAGCGGACGGCGGGGATTTCGTTTTAGAAACGTTATCCTGCTGTCGAGGGATAACCCTCATTTGTTGAGTGGTTCCTTCCTTACTGTTTTTTTTTTCCCCCTTTAGCATTCACTTTATTTGTTGGTTGTTCTTGATGTCTTATACAGGAATACCTCGATTTACGTCGCCAATTGGTTCTATCACTCCAGACGCAAATCGATACAATATTAATAAAACAAGTACATACATATACATAGAGTATAAAATACTAACCTATTTTTGATTTATTTTTGAAGATGTTGGTGAAAATGAATTAAAAGTTATTAACATTCACAAATCTTCATCGCTTGATGAAAGTGCTATTTGTTCTTCCTGAGTGTGAGTAGTTGTAGACGTTGATGCCGATGGCTTAGAAGAGTTTGTTAATACTGTCTGCCTAGCTTCAAATTTCTTTTCTTCATACAACGTTCTATAGATCGAGGTGCTTTTTAAGATTAAAAATGAAACCAGTTCACTTCTTTCATGGTCAGGACCTTTTTTTTAAATTTAAACACTTCTCCTCCTCTCCTATATGGTGAAAAAAGGGTGAGATTCCTTTCGCAGAGAATTTATCTTTCTCCGAACTTTTAGGTAAGATGTCTTCTTCTGAGCTCTATAAAATTCGAATGAGTTCTTCATCAGTAAGAGGTTCTTCTTAAATATTAATTAATCAACTTATGCCCTCTTCATCCACTTCCGAAAAACCAATCTGCCTGGCTAAATTTAGAACTTCTGAAGCAATCGAAGATCCCTTTTGTTGATCAAGCAACGCAGGTATACATTCGGGCCATACTTTTCTCATGTTTGACGATGTAACATCATTCCAAGCATCTCTTATGTTAATTATTGCTTTATAGACATCGTATTTCTGCCAAATTTGTCTGATGGTTTTTTCCTCTTCCATGTGTCCGAAGGATTTTTCTATAGCTTCTTAATGTACGAAAATGTTCTTCGAAGATAGTAGGCTTTAAATGAAGCTTTAGCTCCTTAGTCCAACGATTGTATCAACGGCGTTGTATTTAGGGGTAAAAATAGAATTTTTACATTTTCGTCGATACCGTGGAGAGTCGAACTATTGCCGGGCCCATTATCGAGAATCAAAAAGCAAAACTCTGCTTTAAACCATTCAGTGAAAAGTGATACTGTTACCCACGCTTTCTTATTTGATTTCCAAATAACCGGGAGGGTAGCTTTTGATATATTTTTCAAGGCTCCTGGATTTTCAAAATTGTAGATAAGTAGAGGTTTTAATTTTAAATCCTTAAAAGCATTTCCTCCTGAAAGAAGTGTCAGCCTTTCTTTTGAAGTTTTGAAGCCAGGTGTTGTATCTATGGCTTTCGAAATAAAAGTTCTGCTTGGTAATCGCTTCCAATATAAGCCAGTTTCATCCACGTTAAACACCTGCTGAGGACTGTAACCACCTGCTTCGACAATTTCATTGAATTTTTTTTTAATTTTCTGCTGCTTCATTATCGGCGTATGCAGCTTCTCCGCTCAACTTGACATTCTGAAGCATGTACCTCTTCTTAAATTTTTCAAACCATCCCCCGCTAGCGTGAAAATCATTACTCTCTCCAACAGTATTAAACAGTATTAAACAAACACTGCGCTTTAGCCTGGATTTTAAGCGTTGTAACCGACATTTTCTTCTGGTTTAAGTCTTGTATCCAGGTTTACAAAAGTTTTTCCATACTTTCCATTGCAGGAGATCTACGTTTGGTAATAATTTCATCTCTCGTAGACACTCCTGTCTCAGCACAAGTGCGTAACTTTTCTTTGTTGGCTTTTGTTATTATTAAAAAAATGTAAACCAGATTTGATAAATAATGCTTGGTATTTTATTGAATCAATGGAACTTAAGTAAAACATATTCGAAGTAAAGCCAAGATAAGAAACGAGTAAAAAAAAAACGTTATTTCAAAAATGACATCTAACAATAAAGCTACGCGAGTGCCATCGCGTAGTGGAAACTTTAACTAAACATAAGGCGCGTACACATTAGCTTATAATTACAATAGCGTTTAAACAACGGACAGTCGATGGAGGAAGTTTAAGAGATCGAGCGATGTCAGCACATTTTTCCCCTTTCTCTAAAACGTTTTAAAATTTGCAATTTTAATTTTATTTCTAAAACATTTCGAGGTTTCTTGTCAGAGCTTTTGGATTTCTCAGAAGATGGTCTTTTTGGTCTCATATTTGAATTGTTTATCCAGAAATTAACTTACCTTTAACACTACTTATATTAAATATGAAATATTGATTTAGGCGTACATACGTACCAAACCGGGTTACCAAAATATATTTTTGATTATTAGCAAATTTGTTGTAGTTGTAGTTAAACCTTTACACAATTTTTAAAATAAAACTTAGGAATCTTAATTATATGCGAAAGTACTCTGAACAAACTGCGATAACTAAAAAAAATGTAACGAGTAAGTATGTGCATCTTTATTTAATTTCTGAACTAAAATGCACAGCATACTCAAATAAAAAACAAAAAAACGTTAAAAAAATTCAATTCAAAATATCACGTAAATCGAGGTAACAGTGACGTAAATAGAGGTACTTTGCTTGCTTTTTTTTTGCGACGTTGTAAATCGAGGTATTCCTGTATATACACATTTTAAGTATGTATGTGTTATACATGGCAGTTTAGCAGTTTTGAAGAGTTATAAAAAATAATCTGGGTATATATCTAACAAATGTTTTTATTTTTGTAATCCATAGAACCATTTTATACGCATTGATTTTTAAAAATAATGTCTTTAAGATGGCGGCCGTTAGCTGCAATACATTGCTGGAGGCGATTTCTAAAGTTTTGAACAGCCCGTTGACACATTTCGAAGGGTATCGCGTTCACTTCTTCAACAGTTCGCTTCCTTAGTTGTAGCAGGTTTTAGGGGCGACGTTTAAACACTTTTTCCTTAAGATATCACCTCTCAAAGGCACTAGACGTCCGGGAAATATTTTTCTTAAAGCATTTAGAGAATTTCTGGCTGTGTGGGTTGTAGCCCCATCCTGTTGGAACCAAACATCACCTAATCCCTCTTCTTCAACAACCGCTTCCAGTCGGGGCTGCAGAAAATTTTGTCACGGTCACGCCTCCCTCTTCAAAAAAGTACGGGCCAATAACGCCAAATTGTGATACGGCACACCACACCGTTAGTTTAGGAGAACGTAGCGGTCTTTCGTGAACAATTTGGGAGTTATTTTCAGCCCAATAGCGAAAATTTTATTTATTCACAATCCCGCTTACGTGAAAATGTGCCTCGTCGTTACTGATGAATGCTACCTCAGGAGGGGTCGCTGCAAGCATTTCCTCACACAGATTTTGGCGGTTGGCGTAGCTGCTGACCATCATTATTTTGAAGGGATGGAAATTCAAATCTAAATGCAGAATCCTCCTCAAACTGCGGTCTGAAAACCCTAATGCAATAGCGCGCCTTCGAGCAGAACGTCTTGGCGATAGCTCGAGTGCTGCTCTCACTAGTTCCAAATTTTCTGGTGTTCTGATGGATCTTCGTCGACCATGTATATCTATTCTTAGTGTGCAACCAGTTTCCTCCAACTGCCGAATCCAGGACCGAATTGTGTTCGCAGTAGGAACAGCATTATTGCGCGGAATGTTAAAGCGTCGCCGAAAAGCTCTTTGCTTCGCAATCACAGATCGGTTGTTTTCATAAAACGCACGCACGGCAAAGCCATCATGTACTCCGTTCCAAACCATGTTTGCTACGAAATGGGGATGCCGACAGAACAAAAGGAGACCTATTGCAGCTACCTACCCCCAGCATAGCCCGAACACCTGCCCCTCCAAACTGTTCGGTTGGTCTCTGTTTTATTTGAATTAAATTCTTTATCTTGATTATGAGAGCACGTCCAATCGCTATTAGAGCTCGTCGAAGGCCACGGCAAAACGTACTAACCACAAATCAACTTTCAACTGTCAAATTGACAATCTGTAGAAACAGTGTTGCCAGTTTAAAAACCAAACCTCTAAAAAAAAAACACCCTTTACATACAAACATCTTGCCAACTTATATCTATGATTAAAACATCTTTTATCTATATTTTTGGGACCAGAACGTTCTCAAAAATTTTTTGATGTAACCCAAATATGATTAAACCAATTACATATTTCAAAAAGTGATTTTTAGCAAACTTCAATTTAAGTACATCTAGCAAGGGTCCGGGATCTATATTTTTGTGATCACAACATTCTGTAGTTTCCTTTAAGTTATTATAAAAAAAATCCTGATAATGAAAAACAAAACATTTTTACCTCAGTTGCGGCGAATTGCTGCCACGCTTCCGCATTTAAACTTACTAATTCAAGTCGTATATAAGATTAATATATTTTCGTTCTCTCATCGAGCCCAAAAATTGCTGTGGGCTCTTAGACTATAAGGAGATTAGGAGAAATAAAAAAAAATGGATTAACAGATAGGTTTTCCTTAAGTACATATGTAAATGTAAATTTTTCTATACATGAGTTTAATAAATCAAAAACAAAAACTATTTATATATACATACATTGTTTTTATTTAATTTTGTTAATACAATTCAGTTTTATTTCATTCATTCGTAGGCTACATTACAAACTAGTTTATAAAACGCAAAAACAAACTAATTGAACTCAGTCTTATTGCAATAATAGGCTTAATTTTGTTTCATTTAACGGTAACGTTATATTTTAATTCAAAGACAAAACAAATAAATGAATTCAATTAAAAACAAAAAAAAGTAATTCAGCCAGCCCTAAAGAAATATAAATGCACAGTTAGTTTGTCATCATTTGAAAACCACATGCAATATTACCTTGAACCATTTGGTTTGGTTTTAGCAGCTAATATTTTAGTTAGCAAATCCATTTTTTCGGCATGCCTTTTAGCCTTTGCCTCTGATTTTTCTTTATGTCGTTCTTTTCTATCAGCGATTATTCGGTCTATCATATCTTCCTGTAGACTTTTTCCCCTTTTCTTTTTATCATCGGAGGGTCTAAGACCCCTAGAAATGTTTGGCATATTACGAAATATTATCTTGTCTAATATGCCGGAGTACGGAATGTTCTTGCGACTGGATCCGCTGGTGCCATTTTGTTGGATCCGAATTTTCCCAGCTTTAATTATTGTTTTAAAACGTCCCTCGACTTGGTCTATCGTCAATTCCTTCCCAAACTCCGCGGAACACTGCTCGCAGATGTATCTCCACATGTTCTTTTTTTTCCGGAAAGGCTTCCCTAGGCCAACGTTTCCTATTTCCATTTCATACTGCTCCAGTAAGAAACAAGTCTGCTCGCCAGTCCATTTAAATGCATCTAAAAGAATTCGTAGTTTTATATATACTTGTATAAAATAAACATTTAAATTTATGAGCTTTGAATAAGAAGTCAGAGTTTGGTTTGGATGTGGAAAATTTTAATGAGATGATTAAAGCAGGTAAAATAAGCGTTGGTTGGAATAAATGTTCTTTAACGAAAGCAATTTATGTGAAAAGTCGTTATAAATGCCTGGGTTTCAATCATGTTTTCTTATTTTAGGCGTGGCGGAATGCATATGACTAGTGAATGAAATTGAATCTTGACGTGAACCACAATGCATTTGACTATAAATGAAAATATGATGATGAGTGCGTACTCCCGAAAAAGGTGACAGAAAATGCACACCTTCAACCGCAAAACAAAAGCAGCGAGGGTCGATCCAGAAGAAAGTTGAAAAAGAAGAAGATCTTCATAAAAAGAAAAGAACCTACGGAGGTTTCCAGCTCAAGGATATCGAAGAGCCCCGCGATAGAAACAACATCCGAATGTTTTTCAGGGAAGCTAAGCGACTGGCACCTGATTTCAAACCTGAAACCCAGGCTCTTCGCAATAGTGAAGGAAACATAGTCACCGAAGTGCAGGGAATAGTGGATGTGCTTAAGCAGCACTTCCAGCAGCTATTTCATGGGCATCACGTAGGGAGAGTGATAGGGCAAGAGAACTCACATCCAGTCAATGAATAAGCATGGAGGTAATGTTTTGGTAGCCAGGCCCGACGACTTGACTATCAGCTCTTCAAGA
This sequence comes from Volucella zonaria, assembly GCA_963966105.1. NCBI lineage: Eukaryota > Metazoa > Arthropoda > Insecta > Diptera > Syrphidae > Volucella > Volucella zonaria. Next base: position 179,019,046 of record OZ014532.1, on the reverse strand, counting down.
AAGACGATCCTATATCTTGGAAGAATTATCGAGGCATATCCCTGTTAAACGTAGCATATTAGATCCTATCCAATATACTGTGTGAACGTCTCAAGCCCTTCTGCAGAACACTAATCGACGCGTACCACTGTGGCTTCCGGCTCAGCAGATCGGCAATCAACCTAATTTTCACATTAAGGCAAATCCTAGAAAAGACCAACGAATTTCAAGTCGAGGCCTACCAACTTTTCAACAACTTCAAAGTCGCCCGCATATGACAGCATTCACCGTCTTGAGCTCTACACGGAGATAGTCGAATTCGGGATCCCTGCAAAACAGATTCAGCTGCGTCGCGTGATGCTGGAAAACACGCAATGCAATTTGGAATTTCGACAAGGAGATGCAGTGTCATGTGTCATTGATTAAAACAAAACTGTTTTATTCCGTGAAAACCAATTCCAAGATTTCGCATGGAAATTACAACTGTACGGTTTATTTCATATCCTTTTTCAATAAATGGTATCTCTGTCTGTACACACTTTTCATAGGACACTGCTATTTTGAATCCCAAACCGCGCTTACCACTTTCCGTAAATTTCATTCGTGATTTGCACACTTTACAAACGACAACGTTTTTGTAATTTCTTCTTCCTTTTTCGCGGATGTACTAGCATTCATTTCACTTGGTGCCCCTAACTAGTGTCGATTCAACGGTTTTCTTCCAGATATTTTCGGCCTCTTGCTGTACGTACGTGTCTCTTTTGCATCTTTTTGACCACAATACACTTTGTCACTCATTATAAATTGGTTCACAAAACAAACCAAAAAATTAACACAATTATCGATGAAAAACAAACGTTCCTCAAATAGCGTCCTTCTCGGATGTTTCACTGTGCGAAACTGACTGAAACCAAAGTTTTTAAAAACGAAACAAGCAATAGTCTGAACATGTTGCAAAAAGCTTCAAAAACATCTGCCGTATACTAACTCTAGTCCCCTAAAATACCGTCGGTCATAAGAGGCTCGCTGCCTACTTGGCGACCTTGTGCTATACTTTGAAAAACAAGTACTTCGTGATATTTCCCGGCGTTAACTTTTTGGGATATCATTTTTGAGGTCCTAAAGGACCATTGAAGCAATTAAAAAAAAACAATTTTTTCTAAATACCCCTTAATGCCGAGTTAAAGTTATTTGCTACATCAAGCGCTGCCAACTAGAACGCTTGCTCAGCATGCAGTTATTATCAAAAGCAGCAAACTCCACAAAGTTGGAACAATTCTGCTGTTTTTGTGTAACGCTATGGGAAGCTACAAAAAGGTTTTCGCCATAGGAAAATCGAACAATTCTCGATGTTTCAACAATAAAAATCTGCCTTTCCCTTATTATTCCAATCAAAAGGCTTGGATGACAATTTATTTATGGAATGTTATCCTATCTAAAATTAAGGAAATGAATAAGGAAAACAGACAAATTGTTTTATTCGTAGACAGTGCGCGTCCTGCCACAGAACAACAGTTGAGCTAAACAACATTTGCGTTGAATTTCTGTCACAAAACACCACCGCGCTGGTTCAGTAACTTGATCAGAGTATCATACTCTTTCAATACTCACTACAAGCAGATAATGATTAGAAAACAACTGACTTGGTAAGAGTGTGTCACCTAAAAGTCCCGTACAGGCAGTTCGTACATTTTTAAGGAATATCGCCGACGGCATATCTCAAAAACCGTAGCATGTGATCATACGCGTGAACAGCATAGAAGAACTATTTTTAGTCGACACGGGAGCGCAAGTCACGATCATTTCATCTCTTATTTTTAAACCGAAAACGGTGAAACTCTTAAAAACAGACCGCCTTCTTACAGGCCCTACTGGAAATTCGCTTAAGATTTTGGGGGAATTTGATAGTGAATTGGAGTACAAGAATAAATTCACAAAAACAAGTATCTACGTAATAGATCAGCTGCGAACTCCATTACTGAATTCAAAAGACACCGAAACCAACTCGTAAAAAGCAAAAGCAATAAAGAGGTAAGTTGCAATAAATGTGAATAAATAATTTCCAGAACTCTTCAAAGGTCTAGAGTGCCTACCGGGAGATTACGCCATAGAGTTGAAGATAGACATAATACCATACGCAGTAGGGGAAAGGTGTGATCTGTCGCAAAGAGTGAGACAATAAATTTTTTTTTTCTTAAAACACGCACAGACATGTCTGTTTTCCCTTGCACATGTTTTAATTCTAATGCGCACAATGTTCAGTTGCACATTAACCTCTACCGGGTGAGCATCATAAAAAAGTACCAAAAGTTTTTTTCGATGTGTTTTTATTTTGTGCGTAGAAAGCCCAAATATCGAGGTAAGTACACAGAATTTTTTTTAAATAAGAAGTTAGTATGTGTTTATTCATAACACAACTAAAAATATTAAAATTCTTTGTCATTTTTGTTATAAATTGTTTTTTTTGTGTAAAATAGTAAAAAGCTAACAGTGATACATTTTCAAAAGACAAACAGTGAAACATGTCTCACTATTTGCATTATAATAATAAACTTGTTTTTTTTCATTTATACAAGTGGAAATTGGTACCTCACCATGTCGGTGGAACATTTCGCCTTCGGGAAATCGCCTTCCGATGCAATGAAAAAAGCGGTGGATATGGTAGTAAACGAGGGAATGTCATTGCGAAAAGCGGCTGAAAAAAATGGTGTTGCGTACCAAACTCTTTCGAGGTATGTGAAAATTTTCAAAACCGAACTATTCAGTAAATGCTGTATTTACCAAAGAAGAAGAATCCTTAACAAAGTACATAAAAAATTGTTCTTCCATGTTTTACGGATTGATGTTGCAAGATGTAAGCCGGTTGGCTTACCAGACCTAAGTTGTTAACTCAAAAATATGCCAGAGTACTGGATCAAGAACAACAAAGCAATAAAGACTGGCTAAAACGCTTTCGTAAAAGGAATCCATCGCTTTCCCTTCGCACGCCAGAGGCGTGCAGCCTATCAAGGGCAACTTCGTTGAATATGCACAATGTTAACAAGTTCTACGAGAATTTATATGACGTCCTTTCAAGATCTCCCAACAATTTTTCATCAGAAACTCGCACATATAACCTTGACCAAACCGGGTTAACAACGGTCCAGACTTCTGCTAAAATTCTGGCAAAAAAGAGTTTGAAACAGGCTAGTAAAGTAACCAGCGCTGAAAGAGAGTCGCTAGTCACCTTATGTTGTATTGTAAGTGCAACAGGTCAATACATCTCTCCAATAATGGTTTTCCCGAGGGTTCATTTTAAAGACAATATGCTGTTTATTGCACCTGCAGGAACGCTTGAATTGGCAAATCCATCCGGCTGGATGAACTCAACTTGTTTTTTGAAAGTGATGGAACATTTCCTAAAATTCACATCAAGTTCAAAAGAAAATCCAACTTTGCTGTTGATGGATAACCACGAAAGCCATATCAATTTTGCCGCTCTCAATTATGGAAAGGAACACGGTGTTATAATGCTAACTTTCCCACCACATTCGTCAAATATGCAGAATGCAGCCACTAGATGTTCCCGTCTACAAGCGCTTTAAATAAGCTTACAACCATGCAATAGACAATTTTATGATGCAGAATCCCGGTAAAAGTTTTCCATTTACGACATCGCAAGAGCAGCCGGATACGCTTTTGAAAAATCATTGCCACCATCAAACATAATGGCAGGTTTTTGAAAACCTGCCATGGTCACGGACAGGCCTCTAATAAGTGAAGCTGAGGAAACAATACCAAGTGCAAACAGTAATTAAAGAATCTATATATTATTTTGCTATTAAATCCACTTAAAAGGTTCTAATTTTTTTTCAGTTACAAGTCAAACCGAACCGCTAACAAAATTTGTGGGACCAGAACAAATCGCAGGTACCTTAGAGCTGCAGGAAGGCAGAGCAAGAAAAATCAGAGAAGAAGAGGGAAAAGCACAATACTTACGTGCACACCAGAAAAGGAAGAATTAGAAAAGAAGCAACTTTTAAAAAGGAGGCCAAAAAGGAAAGAAAAACCTATCAAAAAACGGAAGATACTTCAGTCGGAATCTGACACAGATGGCAATGAACTTATTCTTCAAGACTCTTCTGTAGGCGGTTCGTTCATTAGTGTGCGTTCTAAGGAGGATATTGTGAACCAAGAAATTAAAACCGGGTCCTATGTTCTTTTTTTTTAAACTCATTTTATCTGTGAATTAATTTTTTTACTTTTATTGTTTCTTGTTATTTGTTTTGTGGAATAAATATATTTATGTTACTTTTAACGTTTATTTAACGTTTTGGATTAATGTATTCTGTTTCTTTTTCCCCCGTCTTACTCTTCACACTGATGGCGAACAGTGAGACAGTTCGACTTTTTCGAAGTTTTGGCTTGTGGTTTTACTGTTTTTTTTTCGATAAAATTTCATTTGCAGCATTAAGGTATAATATGCCTTAAAATATACTAAAAGTTCGGTTAAGATTCCTTTCAAGCGTTAAGAGATATACAAATTTTAAAAAAAACGTGTTTCACTGTTCGCATCTTTCCCCTAAATTCCGCACGAAGAGTACCTATTCCCTCGATGGAAAAATTAAGACAAAAGATAGATGGAATGATCCGTGAAAAGGTAATAAAACCAGTGATTGGTGTGCTCCGGTTGTGATAGTAAACAAGTCTAGTGGAGACACACGCTGACACGCATGTGTCAAAAGAGAATGGCACCCCATCCCAGTACCAGAACATTCTCTAGCACAACTTGTAAATGGCAAGTATTTTTCGAAACTCGATGCTAACTCTGGATTTTGGCCGATTAAATTAGCACCAAAGAGTCAATTACTTACCACCTTTCTAACTCCTTTTGGTCGTTTTTGTTTTCAGCGCTTACCATTTGGAATTACATCACTTTCAACGAAAAATCCAAGGCGTTCTACAGGATTTACCAGGAGTCATTTGTCACATGGATGACATTTTGGTGTATGGCGAAACAATGGAAGACCACGAATTAAAGCTGAGAAACATATTAAACCGACTGAAATTATCAGGCATTACTCTCAACAAGGGTAAATGTTCAATTAGCAAAACAAATGTAACATTTATGCGACACCAAATAGATCAAGAGGACATCAAACCAGAAGCGTGCAAAATAGAAGCTGTCCAGAAATTTCGACGACCATCTAACATAGCAGAACTCAGACGGTTTCTAGGACTCGTGAACTACTTAGGTAAATTCGTTCCACATTTATCACAATTACTACATCCACTAAACGAACTTTTACGCAGCAACACAGCTTTTCAATGGGACTCTGTGTAGAATGAGAAAAGTTAAAGGGCTGTTAACATCTTATCCGTCTCTCATACCATTCAACCCAAAACTGCGAACGATCGTCGGAATAGGCGCCATGCTACAACAGGATGATAGCAAAGGCAACTTGAGAACAGTAGCTTATGCTTCGCGTACTCTTTCTGAAAGCGGAAAACAATACACACTCACTTGGGCTTACGAGCGATTTCGAGACCACTTGTTGGGAATGCAGTTTGAAGTGGAAACAAACCACTACTAGCTATATACACAACGAATAATCTCAATGACTTGACGCCAAGGCTACAAGCAATGAGAATGAGAGCAATGCAGTTCTGTTTTCAAGTCAGATATACGCCAGGTAAACAGTTGCTTGCAGCTGACGCACGCAAGAAGATATAGGAGTTTATGTTCTTGAAATTATGTCCGATCTTCCTGCTACGGAACGAATAAAATTTGGAAACTTCAAAGTAAAAAAAAAGTATTTTCATAATTCATGCAAATTTTTTTATTTGCTTTAAAACTCTGTTTTTATTAAATTCATTCACAATTACAAAAAATAAAAAAATTATTTGGGTTCCCATTCTTTTATCAACTTCTATCGAATGTCCTTCATAAGGTTGGTGACAGTTACATCCTTGATCTTTTTTACACTCTTTTCCATTTAGCACTAAAATCTTTTACGTCCTTTGCACACTGCTCACTTTTCCTCAATTTAGCTTTGACCAAAGCCCAATAGCTTTCAATGGGACGGCACTGTGGAACATTGGGTGGATTCATGTTTTTTGCGACAACGTCGATATTTTTAGCAACAAGAAAGCTCAACGTTGCATGAGCATAGTGAGCTGAAGCTAAATCGATCCAAAATAATGTTGAACCCTCGTGTTTGTTTAAAAAAGGACTCAACCGTTATTTTAGGCACTCGTTAATGTACATTTCTCCATTAATTGTTCCCTTTGTAATAAACGACGAGCTTCTGTTTCACATTGGCAAATGGCCTGCCAAACGAGATATTTTGACCCGAATTTTTCCATCCCAATCGATGTTGTTGATTGCAGAAGAATCTCAGCTTCAAACGAATTGTAAAACTACGCACCTGGAAGAGTAGTAAAGTCGGCTTTGACAAAACCAAGCACGCTTTCTTGTTGCCGATCAACTCGTATAGCTTTCGGGCTCGTGTTTTTATGACTTTTTTTTGCTTTTCAGTAACTTTTGGTGTTGTACCATTGTTTGATTGGTATTACATTTCCGAGCAACATCTCTGGATGACATAGTCCGGTTTTTTACGATGGTACTCACTATTTTCCTGTCCAAATTTGTATCATGTGCTCCACTTTCCTGTTTTCGCTTAACTGTCAACGTCTCTAAATATTGTTTAATAACAGAATCCACTGTACAGCGTGCTATGTTTAAATTTTTTGCGATGAAATGGTTTGGACGCGAAGTATTTTCGAGCCATTTGTCGATGATCTTTTTATGGCGTTCCTGTTGGCTCATATTTTATAAATATTTTAAACCGCACCGAACTAAAATCAATAACAAACTGAAACTAGAGAATATACAGGCTAATTTGGGTACAAAATGGGATTGAAATTTTTACGCACTGGAAGTATAGCCCGTATTAAAATTTACAGATTTTATTCGTTTCAATCCTTATAGCAATAAGCTGCGAAAAGCATAAACAGGCGGGCAAGGGTACAAAAGCTAAACAAACAAAATATTTTAATAGAAAGCACGGTGTTCTTACGAGGCCAAACTTCCAAAAAGGAGGTGTGGTATGGGTGTGTGATATAAAGTTTAGGGAAAGATAACAGCTTGTGGTCACACTCCAAGATCATACATCATACAAACAACAAACGGCACCCTTCGACGACACTCGTTTTACTTAATTAAAACGCAAGAAACCGATCTTCCATACGAACTAGATATAGGCGATATAGACATGAACTCATCGATAGCTCAACCGAAAGGCGATGAAGATGAAATGCCGCTCCTAAAAATTTATGCTCCAAATGAAATCCAGAAGAATAAGGTGCCTACTATACAAAGTTCATGTGATGAAAATAATCTTTATGTTACAAGAAGTGGTATGGTGGCTTACGTAAGCAGCCAAGCAGATATTTACAAACGAAGTATTCGAAAACAAAATAAAAAACAAAAATAATTGTTCATAAGCAGAAACAAAGGAAAAATAAAAACACTGTAACCAGGTCGATTTTAAGCTGGCCAAAACAAAAGCAACTACGTAGTACATTTTCACATTTAATAATAATCATCGCGACGAAACCTTTGTTTTTGATTACTGCACTACACCTTCTTGGCATACTCTCGTTCAGATTGGAAATTATAGAGCTTAGGATGGCTTTTTCAAGCCTGGAGTTAAATATAAAGCTCATTCCTATTATTGCAGTTCTCCCGAACTATTCGCCGATTTACAATCTGCCGTAGATCTTCTATCGGGTTGAGATCAGAGCACTGGGCTGGCCATTCCATAACATTGATTTCTTGATCCCCAAACCACTCCTGAACTATTTTTGAAGCATGCTTCGGATCATTATCCTGCTGAAATAACCATTTCAGTGGCAATCCCTCCTCAGCGTGTGGCAAGTATATTGTTTTTAAGTATACTTTTATAAATAAGTCGGTCCATAATTCCATCTATTTTATGTTTCCGACCAATTTCATGTCCAGAGAAATATGTTCAAGCCATAATTTTATCTCCTCCATGCATCACGCTCTTTAAGTATCGAGGCGAAAGCCATCTGACCGCTTGGATTCGCCGGAAAATAACACCGTTTTCCGCTTCAATACTGTGTAGAAATGCTTAATATGGTCATTTGCAAATTTCAGTCTTGCTCTGTTGTTTTTAGCTGATATAAATGGTTTCTTTGCGATCCTGAATAATGAAAGACCACCATCAACAGCTCTCCGACGAAGTGTCTTCGCGCTAAATTTGTACAAAGCTCGTTTTGTAATTCCCTTGATGACATAAAGGGATTTTCTTTCTTTATCGTCCTTATGATCATTTTGACTTCCCGGTATGAGGTAACTCTTGGCCTAACACCTCGGCTTATCACCGATTTTGGGATTGAATACTTTTTGGATAATTCAGATTGTGAAATATCACTTTTAGAGTGTGTTCGACAAAAGCGTGTGGCTCGTAAAAATTAACCCGTTACTCGCAGACTTAGAATTATTCATCCTCTAATCCGTAGTCAAATTTTACTTTAGTTACATCTCGTTTTTGGAAGCTACGTCTTGTATTCCGTAATGAATGCTTGTTGCTAATCCACGGGGGACCAAAATTATCCGTTACAACTGCAGTAAAGTATCTCAAAAAGTCAGAGAATTTTGTGAGAAAGTGGGTGAAACGATTTAACGAACATGAAAACGTTGACGATTTGCCAGAAAGGGGGAAAACAGAAACCACTTCAAAAGCCGTAAAAAACAAAGTGCTTAAAATGTTTAAAACAAGACAAATGTCATTAGAAAAAGATCATTGGAGTATTTATTTCTGGGCACTTTAGATAAAATTTAGGGAATAATATCTGTAGATCTTGCTGCAGCAGACTAATACACGCGAATGAGTCAATTATCTTTTTTTTTAATATTGACAATTCAGATATGAGTAGTTTGGTCAAAGTAACGAGTTTTTTGTAGAACGGAGAACTTTAAGGAAAAATTACGGAGCAAATTGAATTGCTTTTGTTTTGGCCAGCTGAAAAGTAAAGTGAATTCAATTGGATGTCTGTATTTTTTTTTAATGCCTTAAAATTGCTGCTCATTGATTTTATAAATTAATCAACAATATTCCAAGCTATTGGCAACATTTTTTTTTAGCTCTGGACTAAATTTATATGAATGTATCGCAAAACACGGATGTGCGATTTTAGTTGCTTTAGTTTTGGCCAACACTGTATATTGTACAATACTAAATTATATTGTATAGGAAATAAAGGCAGTTGATTCTTAGCATACGAACAGCTTGGTGGATTCCCATAACAGTTCCAACACAGATATTAGCACCCATGACATCGACAATTTGGAGGAGAAAACTATTAACATTGGCGTACAGATGAATCAGATGAAAATAACAGATTATTTACAGTAGAATTAATCTCTATTTAAATAAAAACAAGTTATCAGCATTGTAAACAGTAAACAGCATTATTGATTTAAATTTATTTGAAAAATTCTTTGAATATCTGCCTCTTTGGGGTTCTTAAGTGGGTTCGGATATCTGCCTCGCTCGTATAAGTTCACAAAAAAGCCGACAGCTTCATGGAGGCAGTTACAAGGTGTTTAGAGAGATATACATACATACATAGATTAATTTAGTTTTAATTTTTATTTTCATCATTTTTATTAATAGTAAAATTATAATTTCCTATTGTAAAGTTATTTTACCTAGTAAATTTACTCCACTCCGAAAGGATAGTTTACCAAGGATAAGTAAATGGTGAGTCCCGTCTGGGATGAATGGAGTAACTCTACTACTATTTAATAGGCTAAACAAAAAAGGTTATGCACTTTACCTGAAGCTGGTATTTCCCTGTTTTGGTCTGGGCTATCACATCGTTCACCACTATTGTCTTTAGAATCGTTCAGTATTACATAGTTTTTTAATTCAATACACTGCTCTTCATCCATTTTGCCAAGCACAGAAATCGAGAGGGAAATAAATGTTTGACATTTAACTGTCTCACTAAACATGTATAAATTTTGACAGTAAATCAGAAGGATTTTTTGGTGTTTCATTAGAATTCGGGGGGAAAAAATTCCTGAGTGAAACAAGTGGAAAACGTCATTTTTTTATGAGAGGAAATTTTATTTAGTGAAAGCATCCAGAGGGGTTGATTGCATAGACAAAATATCGACTCTGATTGAAAACAAATTGTTTGCTTCTGTTTTCTTAGTATCAACCAAGTTTGCTTAAATTAGCTTAGATTAGATTTTTATTTGGTAATCATCAAATGCAATAACATAGTTTATAAAATAAAAAATCAAAAAAAGCTTGTGTTTGTCTTTCTTGCCGTCTGCCTAGTTGACCGAACATAATTTTTTATGTATATGATACTTTGAAAATTTAATACTCCATCAAAATAAATGCGATAGTTACTTTATATTGATAAATACAAAACTCAATAAATTAAGATTCTTGAAATTTAAAAACTTTCGCTAATTATACGGCCTTTATAGGTTAGAGCCAGATTGCAATATTAAGTATACTTTTTTAACGTCGATTTTATATAGCAGATATAGTGCCTGTTCACATTGGTGAGGGGATGAAAGTCCTCACCATGAACGTCGTGTTAACATTTTCATGGTGTTGAAAGACTTCTTGACAAGCGAAAAATTTGAATCGGAGCATTTTTAATTTTTAAATTTGAGCAGTTGCCCTGAAACATACCTTTTTTCCTCTTTTTTACACTTCCTTCCTCATGAACGATCAAAACCAATTGAAAAAAATATGTCAGAAATGGAACGATATGGAAAAAAAACGATGTGTTTCACCCGAGAATCCACTTTAGAAATGGATTTTCGGTGCAGTTAACCCTTCTTCATCACACTTCAATAAAAAACGTTTCCCTCTCTTTCGGACAATCATACTGCCCGCGCCAATGTGAGCAGGCACATATAACTTTGTTTTTCGTCAAAAAACTGGATCTCAAAGTGTTCCTTCTTATTTCCCTTAAAATAGGACATTTCCCCATGAAGTGGATAATATCGTCTCTTTCACCTAAATAGCCGAACAGAATGTGTATATGTAGCAGTGTCGGTGACTGTGCCGCAAGCTGTCACAACATTAAATGTATGGAAAGCCGTAAGCTGCAACACAATGTGTGTCTTCGTTTGTGGCTTGTATCTTGAAGTTGGATTTTGTTGAACTACAAGCTACACTACAGGATTGACGTTTAGGAATTTGTACACAAAAGCTTTTGTTATTGTGAAAATGGAAGTCGAGAAATTTATTGAGGCGGTAAGAATAAATGAAATTCTTTGGAATTTATCAAACCCAAATTACAAAAATTTAACAAAAAAAATTCTAAAATGGAAGGAGATATCAGACGAATTTGGAACAACAAATAAGACGGCTTTTACACAGCGCATGTTTAGTGAGATTCGAATAATTGCAAAAGAGAGGGATGAGAGGGAAAATGAAACAAAAAAAAAATGTTCCCGATACACGGCGGGCAAGATTTGCTTTGCATGTTTTTGACATTTCCTTTTCTCCTTATTCTTTCTTTTTCGCATTTGCTTTATTACTTCTTTGGCTGTTGTTACGAGAGGGCTCCCGCCCAATTATCAAGGCTTCGCCCATCAATGACGTTGTCTAATAAAAAGCGGGGGTAGATTATTCTATAACTGGTCTTATCGAAAAAATCCAGATTTTTTGCATGAATGGATGCTACGATTTGACCAGTTACAAGTTGCCGGTCATAGGTCTTGTTGGCGGCTTGACCACCGGTAGTCCATACCAGGACTTAAATCACGGTACCATGGGAGTCAGGAGCCCCCCGGATTTCGCGGGTACGGGTATTCCTTGGTTTTGCCCATTGTAGAGTAGCAAATAAAGTACTGGGTGCCGCGACCCTAAGAGCAGCAAGAGGTTTTAGGTCGGCCTCGACTCATACCAAGGGTGGGACTTGTGCCTCCAACATAAGTTCTGCTTTGGTATAAAATATAAGCAAAGTATTAATAAATATAAAGCGAGTATTTAGCGATGGCAAGGCGTATCCTTGCTCCCTATGGGTGTATGGGCACCTCGTAAACATTAAGTCTTACGGTAGGAGGTTTACGTTAAAAATCCAGGTACGTTCTGTTGTTACGAGAATTAACAAAAGAGCTCATTTTCAATTATGAAATGTACCCGTGCGAACTGTAATCGGTATCTATGCATTGAATAATCATTTCTGCAGATTCCAATAAATTGTTTAGCTCTGCAATTGCCAATTTTGCTTTAATAATTTATTTTATTTTCAACTTTCATCACTGAGCATCAAAGATCAAATGAAAGAGAACTGTCAAATAGCATGAAAAATCAAAGAATGAGAAAAAGGCTTCATGTAAAAATGCGCGCATCACAGAATGACAGTTCAAAAGAAAATAACCAAAACATGCGCATCAAACTCATGCGCTGTGTAAAAGCGGACTAAGTAAAAAAAAAAAGGATTTGTAAATTTTATTTCCATTTATTTTGTTTTAATTGTTTACAGTTGATGAGTGCAAAAAAACGTGGAAGGGTTTACGATATAGCTACAACAGGGAGCTGTCAAAGCGGAAGGTTTCTGGCCAGGGCGCAGATGACGTGGAACCGGGGTGGAAGTACCTAGGGCGCTTGAAGTTCTTAAAAAAACCACCTTCGCAAGAGTCTATATCACCTTTCGAAGATATGGATCATACTTCTATGCCGGCTTTTTACGACGCTGTGGAGACTCCGAGCACGTCGAGAAATTCAACTTGGTCACAACGAACAGGGCATAAGAAGCAAATAGATTTGGAGTCGGATTTCGCAGACACTATGAAGTGTGTTAAGGAATTTTTAACCAAAAGGACACGCACAGCTACAGATGCTGACGACGAAGACGAACTTTTTTGCCGTACTATGTTGTGAAAACTAAAAAAATTCCCACTTCTTACAAAAAACAATGCAAAATTGAAAATAATGAGTTATTTAAACAAAGTACTCGTAGAGGCTGAAGTAGATACGGAGAAACAAAATTAAAATAGTGCTTTTATTTTACTTATGCATTTTATTTATTTTAATTAAAAAAAACAATTGAAACGTTGAAAATATTTGTTTTTTTTTTTATACTTAATAATTAATGTGGTTGAAAAGAAACTCTACCTTCATTCATGAAATAGTTTGTTAGCAATTTTCGAATTTCAAATGATCTCGTTGACCTATTATTGGTCCCACATCGGCGAACTTGGTGCATTGTTTCGACTTCTGTACGCCAAGTTCCGTATATTAATTGACCATTCTCATAACTATCACAGAAGATCTGCGGACAGTATACATGGATGTTGAGCGTGGAATCACAAAGTTGTGACCTTATCTATGGATTTTTGGTGAAAATCAATGCGAGAATGCGCCAACGGGTTATCAAGATGCCAAAAATATTTTCTATAACACGACGTGCTCGGGACAGTCGTGAATTGAACACATCTTCTGGAAGGTTTAGTAAAATTCCAGGGTATGGCCGCATAATATTATCCCTAAGGTTAAATGCGCTGTCTGCATTTATCACTTGCTGACCGAAAGTTGAATCTTTAAATATACAACCATCAATCTAGTTTCCAAACGCCCCTACATCGACCGCAGTAAAAGTATAATCCGCATTACATACTCCAAGCAAAACTACACTAAAATAGCCTTTAGAGTTGTAGAGCTTGGAGCCTGAGTTCGATGGGCATTTTGTTTGAACATGCTTCCCGTCGATGCTTCCTACACAGTTTGGCATCTGCCAGTTGTCGTTGAAGTCCTTGCAATATGTTTCCAGTCATCAGGATTCAGAGCGAGCATATATACTGGACTTAATACATCCCAAAAGACTTCCCAAACTTTGCGGATAATGGCCCTGACTGTTGACGCTCCCATTCGGAAAGTCCAAGTCAAATAGTTTGGCGAAATTCCTTGAGACAAATACCTAAATAGACAAGAAAGGAAAACCACAATTTATATTATTATTATTATATTATAGCCCACATCAAGGTGACGACAAGTCTGCAATCTGCTACAATTGGCTTGCGTATAGATGTTTTTTTCAATTTTTCTTTTACCAGGCCTAGCAATAAATTGTACTGCTGCTTTCTCATCCCTGTTGCTTTAAAAAAAAAAGGTCCTCGTCGTGCTATTTGAAGTGTTTGAAAGTTGTCTCAAAAAATTCTCTTTCTTTCTTTCCTTACAAAGAGAACGAAGCCACCATCTGCGCTTCCTCTTTTTCATTAATTTTATTGCTAAATAGCACATGTGCAGAATACACATAATAAAAGCAATTTCTTCTTGTTCGTCCATATCCATTATCCACAAATAATAACAAACTTTTTTAAGCATTAATAAAATTAAGAAGTAAAAACACAATATGCAAATTTGACAGTCGCTTTCGTTGTATTTCCTTGCAAGTGCAAGCTGCGCGGCAAAGGTCTAACTGCGCTACAAGGCACAGACACAAATACACACTCTGTTCTGCCTAGAGCACAAGATGGGTAAATCTTCTCCGTGAGGTATAAAGTTTAGCTGTATCAGCTCTCCCCGTAGCCTGACCATCATTGCTATTTCATCGATGCTATTTTCAACTCGAAAATAATTCCTATCTTCCAAATTGTGGTTAAGTTGGGAATATATTGCTCTGTGGAGCAATTAGTTGGCGTTGCTCAGAAATCTATCTCTGATATAGTAAAGTCTTCCAGCGAACACAGTCGAAACTATCTAGACTTAAATCCATGCCGCAGCCCGCAACTAAATCCATCCATTCAGCATACAAATTCGATTCATCATGTAAGACCTGGAGGGCCGCTATTATCGGGAGCCGGTGATTTTCCATCTTCATAATCTTAACCACGTAATCAATTTGCATTTCAAGGATACGAATGAAGAGAGGTAACAAACCACTTTCCAGTATTATCATTATCATATAATTTGGCATATTTGGTAGTAGTCGAAAAATTCGCTTTATGTAGTAGCAGATGAGCTTCTCTACATTTTCATATTGTCTCACTCCCCATATTTGTGCTACGTAAAATAAAATTGATTCCGATACCGCCTCAAAAACCCTGAATTTGCTACTGTGTGCAATACTTTTATTACAAAAGCATCTACTCACCGATGCACTGATTGCGCTTTTAGCCTTTGTCAGCTTCTTCTTCAGATGTTTCTCCATATTTAAACTTTTTATGAAATAAACTCCGAAATATTTAAATTCCTTAACAATTTCTACGGCCTTACCATTAGAATACCATTTTTCATTTACAGAGTTTCTGCCTCCCCCGTTCTTAAAACTCATAATTTTGGATTTCTCTAAATTCACTACCAGATTTCAAAGCTCACAATATTGAGAAAGCTGGTTGATCATTAGCTGCAATGAATCAGGAGAAGACGCCAAGAGCACGACCTCGTCTACGAATAGCAGCGCCTTGATTATATGACCCGCGCATTCGATGCCACACGGTAAGTAGCTTACGAGATCATCAATGAACAAAGCAAACAAGCTTCGGCTCATAGTACAAACTTGTCTGTAGCCTGATTCAGTTTTAAACCACTCAGATTTCTCTTCACCGTTCCAAACTGCCGCCATTGTGTCAATATATAAGTTTTGCATGACTCTGCCAAATTTTATTGACATATCATTGTTATAGAGCTTGTAGAATAGAGCCTGTCTATCAACCGCATCAAATGCTGACCTGAAGTCCACGAAAAACGCATACCACCTTGATCAAGTAGTTCCCGGGGGACACCACCGTGTGGCGCTCCCATTGTTCCGATTTGAATTCTCTTTTTTTTTTTAGGTTGGTAAATCTGTTGTAGACATTCCTTCTAAATCTTATCGTCATAACTTCACATCTGCAAAAGTTACGTAGTCAAGAGTACATCTATCTCTGTGTGTGTTGGCGATTTTTTTTACAATTTTAGAATTGGATTTAAATTTGCAACACCGCACTTGTATTAAATTTTGCGTAAAAAACGGATTTAATGGTGCGCGAACGTTGAAAATGTTGAAAAGTGTTTCGGCAACGATTCTCTAAAGAAAACGGTCGTTTACCAGTGGCACCAGCGGTTCAAAAATGGTCGTGAGTCAATCGAAGATGATGAACGCAGTGGCAGACCATCGACATCGAAAACCGACGAAAACATTGATGAAGTAAAAGAAATGTTGGTCAATAACCGCAAATTAACCATCAGAGAGATAGCGGAGGACTTGAACATTGCCTGTGGATCCGTCCAAGACATTTTGGTTAATGATTTGGGTTTCCGTCGTGTAGCAGCAAAGTTGGTGCCAAAAGACCACAATTTCATGCAAAAAAGAGACCGTGTTGACGTCGCAAAAGAGATGATTTTCGAGGCTGAATCCAATCCCACATCCATCAAAAGGATCATTACTGGAGACGAGGCGTGGGTTTATGAGTACGACACACAATCCAGACATCAGGCAAGTGAATGGCGTTCACCAAATGAGCCGAGACCAAAAAAACCACGTCGTTTTCAGTTAAAAAAGAAGGCAATGCTCACGGTTTTCATGGATTACAACGGTGTAGTGCATCATGAATTTTTGCCAGAAGGCCAGACAGTAAACAAAGAGTACCCGTATTATTTGAGCGTTATGAGACATTTGCGTGAAACAATTCGCCGAAAGAGACCAGAATTGTGGGCAGAAAACTCGTCGCACAGTGCCATCATTATTCGTAATTTTTTGATGAAAAATACAAATTGGATGGTATCATCCAACAGCCACCGAATTCACCTGATTTGGCTCCCTGTGACTTCAGGCTCCTATATGCTATTCGCCAATGCTGAGTCAAGGTAATTCAAAGAGTCTACATACCTTTGTAGATGCAAGCGAGAACGCATATACAACTGTAACCTACTTCCGCATCGCCTTTCAAGACAGCACAGATATTGTCCACTTAATCCCACAGTGTCCAATTTCTATTCCGCTCCCATAATCTCAGGCTGCAGTCCTCGGCGTAAGGCTTGCGACTTTCATCTGCAGGTCACACAAGTTTTCTATTCTATTCTTTTGAACTGACTCGAAAACCATGCTATCATAGCTAAAAGGAGACCTCTACAAATTCTAGCAATTTGTTATGTTTCGGGTTGGCGAAGTCCTAGAAGCCTCTCATATTTCAACATAGTCGACAAGGCCACCAAATGAAATTCGAAGCCCGACTACCATTCTACGAGTGAATGGTTTTGTGCTCCTGCCTTTCTACGGATGTCGGATACAAAGTGGCCTCAAACACCGTAAATCGATAAAACCAATGAAGGAGTTCGCCCCTACCTTCTACAAACTAGTGTAGTGTCAGGATATTGCCTCATGGATGACAGTCACATATGTATGTATCTTAATCTAGCATATGTTATTCTCTTTGGACAATAGATATGAAGATAGAAAATATTCGACCGTAATCAGGCAGTCCCAAGCAACGCTCCAGTAGATTCAGTTTGCAGCGTACTGAAGAGAAGCTGACATACTTAAGAAAAATCAATCTTCAAAGGCGTTCCAGAAATTCCTAAGCTTCTTATCGCACGGATGAGTGCGTTTTGCCGACCTTTCTCCCTTGTAAGCCTAGATTATTTTGGTCCTGTCATGGTAAACGTCGAAAGACGGACTGAGAAGAGGGTCCTATTTTTACTTGCCTCACCATTAGAGCGGTGCACACACGATGAGGCACAAGGATTATACAGTAAATTGGCGAAGAAACTTTACGAATCGCACTTGCTGAAGTTGAGAATCCGATCAATTTGAGGCCTATCATATTTGTATCACTGGAACCATTTGATGCCGAAGCCCCGACTTCACTTTCTTTTTGGAGCCTTGAAATGATTTTAAGGAATCAATCTGCGGATGTCTTCTAAAAGCACAGCGTCCCGTGATTACATTTGTAGGTTTGGAGCTATTCTTCTACTGAGAATGATCAGCTCTCTTAATTATTAGGGATCGATTAAGGGTCATACAAGTCTAGATGTTTCATAGTTTTCTTCATGAGTCCATATTTGACCGGCCTTAGAGACCGCTTGAGTTTGTCTTTTATTTGGTGTAGAAGTTGTCAAGCTACCTACTACTTTTAAGGAATCTTAGCCTGAACACTGTCAGGGAGCCCAACAAAGAGTGATTCTTTGCTGTTTGGTTATCTCGTTATCTACAATCGATTTCGTAATATTTTAATTCTTGAATCAGATTTGAGCTTATACCTTGCTATGGTATGTGCAGCAACTCATTTCAGTTCAGATGGTGATATCAAAAACTTCCATCCACTTGGTCAAAACGAAGAGAAAATTGCAATACCTAAGCTCAAATCAAACACATCAAATTAAATGCACCAGCTCATGTCCAACATTTGGAATGCCTGAAGAATGAAATCCTACCACCTTTTGCTGATTCACAAGGAAAAATATAAAACCTTATCTATTTTCATCTGTAAAAGGCTGAAACCACTTGATATGAATGGCCCCAATCAGGACGGTTTTAGGCCGATAAGTCCACAATCGACCCTACGCCAGATCCTGGAATAAACTCAACAAATCCAAATCTATAGGCAAAGACGCGCTATACAGGCTATACGCGCTGTACCTAGGCCAAACTCATCAGATTATGAAGAATGACGATGGTTATTCGCTGCTCCTTTACGGTCGGAAACAATTACTTTGAGTCCTTTGGTGTTAAAAAATGATTTAGGTGCTGTGATGTAACTTTTTCAACATCATAGTTGAGAAAATTGTGTGAAATTCGCAAATTAACGTAAGAGGTACAACTTCCCAAATATCTGTGCCATTGACATTGATATCATTGTCAGAACTCAACGAAAGCTAGTGCGTTTGTATACCTCGACTTGGTTATTAAATTTGATAATGGGATTTTATCAGAAATCAAACGAACAGTTACTCTAGTCACTTACTGTTTCTTCGACATAAGAACTCAAACCTTATCAAGAAACACTAAGGAGACTAAGTATATACGAGTATAAGACATTATCATCTCAGTCCTGCTTTATAACATATATATGGACGTTAGTAAAAGTGGATGATCCTTCGTGTTTTGAACAGAAAATAGTTCGAGCGATTTTTGGTCCGATTTGCGCTCACTAGGTTTGAAGAAGAAAATTTAACGGCG
Source organism: Volucella zonaria (assembly GCA_963966105.1). NCBI lineage: Eukaryota > Metazoa > Arthropoda > Insecta > Diptera > Syrphidae > Volucella > Volucella zonaria. The sequence continues at coordinate 178,999,924 of OZ014532.1, read as the reverse complement.
AAATCTACGAGCTGTACATTGACCTGATCAGACAAGCGCACATCAGTATAGTACATGCAGAAAGAATGGAATCCAACACTCCAGCCCAAAGAGTATTTGGTTCCAAGCCGAAAGTACAACGAAGTAACGGAAGAACTTGGCTTAGGTGGGACGCACAAGTTTTTTTTTTTTTTTTTTTACACAGCTCGGGCGAAGGAAATTTAGGGAGGAAGAAAAGACAGGTAGGATGTTTTTAAATGTTTGTAAGTTATAACGACCAGGAAACACAGAGATCGGCAGGGCATTCCATAAGCGAGTTGTACGGCTTAGGAAGGAATCACGATATTTTAGAGTACATCCGACAGTGGGCTTGAGGGTACACTGATGAGCATTCATAGCGAGACGGATGTTACGGTTGAAAGTTTTTGGCAATTTCAATGGAGCACTGGTGGTGGAAATAGCGATAAAACAAAGTGAGACAGGAGACATTTCGTCGGTGTTCGAGGGTGTCAATTGATTGACTGATATTAGTATTGCCAATGAGTTTTATCACACGGTTTTGAATCCTATCTAGCAGGTGCAGAGATGTTTTAGGAGCACCTGACCAGATGTGGGCAATTTTGGGCGGATGGAAGGGGTAAAATATTTCTTCCATCGTTTGAGGAAACCTAGACATTTCGCAGCATTTTTGGCGACATCGAATATATGGTCATTCCAACGTAAGTTGTCACATATATTCGATGTCGCCATCATACACACATACCGAGGATGGAAAGTTTATCGGTTTCGACGATGCAAGTGCCATTTATGGATAACGGCTGGGTATTTGAATTTCGCTTTAATGACAGCAGACAGCATTGAATTTTGGAAGCATTAATTTCCACTCTGTTGATAGTTCCCCAATTGGTTATGCTGCTAATATCGGAATTTAATGAGTTTAACAGACGCTGCCGTTCCCGTTCTACAGCCGAAGAGCAGGGACGTGAATCCGGGAACGAATATGAAAAGCAGAGAGTGCTGTCGTCAGCAAAGGAATATATTGGATTAGAAGTGGCAGACAAGAGATCATTAATGAAAATTAAAAAGAGTGTCATAGACAGAATGGAGCCCTGGGGCACACCAGCATTTATTTTGTCAATATCAGACTTGAAACCGTCCAAGACAACTTGAATTGAACGTTCCGAAAGGTAATTTCTAATCCATTGAAGAAGAGAGTCATCGATCCTAAAAGCACGCATTTTCGACAAAAGAGCCTGATGCCAAAATCTGTCAAATGCCTTAGAAATATATAATAGTATTTCACGAGCTGACGGTTTATCAGCGTTTCCATGACCTTGGAAAGAAGGGACGTAAGTATATTGGGCCTGTAGGAGGAGGGAGAAGAAGATTCGCCTTTTTTAGGGACGGGCTGGAAAAATGCTGTTTTCCTCTTCAGAAGAAGGGGGATATATACCATCTGGACCAGCGGATTTATGCATATTGAGATCTTTAAGTACTCTTGCTACTACTCGAGTGCGAAAGTGGATTCGTCCCATTTTAGATTCGACGTACTCAAGTGTAGGCGGGGACAAAGCACATTCTGGGAGTGTTGAACTAGCCGCAAAGTGTGCAGCAAGCAGATTGGCCTTGTCCAAAGAGCTGACAGCTGGAATGTCATTGTTAATGAGCGTTGGGATGGAGGATGAGGTAGAATTTCTAATGTTTTTGACGAATGAACAACAATTTTTACTGCCATTGGGACATTGCAGTATTTTTTGCCTCAGTTTTTGATCGTTTGAACTTTTTTCGGTTTTCCTCCGTCGGGTTGGTCTTGGAGGACCGAAAAAACAATTCTCTAACCCTGACAGCCTCTTTACAGCTCGAGTCGTACCATGCCTTTTCTTTTGGTTTAATACACTTCATCTGATGAGGGATAAAGCATCTCATTCCAAAGAGAATAGTTTCTGTGATCATGTCATCAGCGGCATCCATGTCGTTATCGAGGAAACTTAACGACCAGTTGAAATTCCTAAAGAAGCTGTTAAGACCGCTCCAGTTGGCTTTCTCGTATTGCCATACGGTTCTTTTAACAATCTTTTCTCTAACTGGGTGGTGGGTGTACGAGAATTTAGCTGATATGACACAATGGTCCGACGAGCCTAGAGGGGAGAGCACGTCAACGCAGTACTTGTCAGGGTGAGAAGTTAAAAACAAGTCCAGGGTATTGGCGGTATGACTATCAACGTCTGGTATTCGTGTGGGCTCATTTACAAACTGGGTTAAGTTGTTTTCCGCAGCGAAGATCTCAACACACCGTCCTTCGGGTGTTGTCTGTCCAGAATGTCGCAGCCAACAAGAATTGTGTATATTGAAACTGGGTTAAGTTGTTTTCCGCAGCGAAGATCTCAACACACCGTCCTTCGGGTGTTGTCTGTCCAGAATGTCGAAGCCAACCAGAATTGTGTATATTGAAATCGCCCATAATCATGATTTCAGTATGGGGATACAGGGATACAATTCTTTGTATGGAGTCAGACAGCGCATCAAACTCGTTAAAGGTCGCGTTGCTGTCCAGTTTGGGGCTTCTGTAAATAAAGCAGTAGTGGATAATTTGCTTACGGAGATGGAATTTTAACCACATGAAATTGAATTCCGGATTGGAACAGGGACTACATTGTGGTGGAGTTTGATAAGCTATATCACTACGCACGTAAATCACGAGACCGCGGTGAGAAAAGAATAATGGCACTAGTTCGTAGCCAGATAGCTTCAGATCAGAGTGATCTGAGAGATGTGGACCTGTGTTTCACTAAGTGCCAAAACTGCTGGTCTGTATTTGCAGACGTGGACGTACGCAGAAAAGTGATTACTTTTGTTTTGCACTGCACTATTATAGGGTTTTGTTTTTTTTTTTGCACACACGCGCGGTGGCTTGGGGTTCTTTTTTTTTACACTGCGCGTTGTTTTGTTTTTTTTTTTGTGCAGCACATGAGAGATTACGAGTGCAGAAAGACGACTGTACTCATCGGTGGTCGACACGGTACTCTGCAACTGTAGCAGTTAGTCAGTAACCATGCTAGTTCGATAGGCCTATTGATTGGAGCCGGGACCACCCCGAGCGGTAGCGCTATAAGTAAGTAAGTCTTAATTCAAAGGTTCGTTCTGCCTGATTGGTATTCGTCTCAAAAATATAATTATATGACCTGCAAGAAGGGTTATTACGATGCTCAATACCGACTGTGACCCTTTTGCAGCTAAAGACAAAAGACTTCTGGGAAAAGTTCACAGAATTTACCGAAGAGCTCGCAGAAAAATTTCGTTGGCGGAATATTGGTAAGATACTGATAAAGTGCCTTGTTAAAAATATTCTTTGTCGAAAGGCTTTTAACTACCTACTAAACTTTGTCGTATTGACCGATATTTCACAGTCAGCATAGGGCTAGTAGTATCAGAGATAGCAAAAGTATATGGTATACTCATATTAAGGCACCTGATCCATTGGGCTTACTGCGGCTATCAGAGTTTACCAAAGATAAGAATATTGTACCAGCATTACTTTCTGCAAGATATAGGTACTCTGTCGGTTGGTGTAATTACTTCCATCATTAACCGATTTCTCAAATAATAAACTCTAAACACACCCGCCAGCTGTCAGTAAGGAATCCAACTGTCAGCAGCACGTTTTTGTTGTTTTGACAGAACTGTCAATCCCCTTCACCACGCTTCAATTTAGTTTACCAATTCAACAGTTGTGATTTTATTTCTCTATAAAAAATATGTCTGAGAATCCTTTCAAAAAGCCAAGAACTTCTGACAAAAAAGTCGAAAATGAGACCTCAATCGGTCCACATACACTCCAAGCTCGACTGGTGTCCGATACAGGGGAAGAAGCTGGACCTCCCATTGACTTACCTTCGAATATAACCGTCGAACAACTCGGATTAATCTGCAATGCACTTCTCAAAAACGAAGATCCCACACCATATTTATTCTTTGTCAACGAAGACGAAATCAAACAATCGCTGGACAAAACTCTCGACCTGAAAACGGTTGACATAGAGAATGTCATCGACATTGTTTACCAGCCACAAGCCGTCTTTAAAGTACGCCCAGTCACGAGGTGTACAAGTTCTATGCCTGGACATGCAGAGGCTGTTGTCTCGATTAGCTTTAGCCCTGATGGGCAACACTTGGCAAGTGGTTCTGGTGATACAACAGTCAGATTGTGGGATCTGAACACAGAGACACCGCATTTCACATGTTCAGGACACAAACAGTGGGTGTTGTGTGTATCGTGGTCACCAGACGGAAAGAAGCTAGCAAGTGCGTGCAAAGCAGGAAACATACTCATTTGGGATCCGGAAACTGGAAAACAGATTGGTAAACCACTGACGGGTCACAAGAAATGGATAAACTGCTTGAGTTGGGAACCATATCATCAGAACCCAGAGTGCAGGAAATTGGCCAGCGCTGGTGCTGACTCGGATGTGAGAATATGGGACACAATCTTGGGCCATTGTCTTATGGTCATAGGGGGTAAGTTGTCGAAATCAAATGTAAATTACGACAGTAATGGTGTTCTTCGTGTAGGTCATGGATCGTCGGTAACTGCAGTTCGGTGGGGTGGCTCAGGTTTACTCTTTACCTCCTCCAAAGATCGAACAGCGAAAATGTGGCGTGCTGCTGACGGAGTTCTGTGTAAAACTTTTACCGGACATGCTCATTGGGTGAACTACATTACACTAAACACGGATTACGTCCTCCGAACTGGCCCATTCCATCCAGTGATGGATAGAAAGAAGACATACGCGAACATTGAAAGTAAGGTTGATTCATCATTTCTTCTTACAAATGGTTGACATCTTTTTTCAGAGGACGAGTTGAAGGAAATGGCACAGCAACGTTACAACGCAGTGTGTCCCGATGGTGTGGAGTCATTTGTCACCTGCTCCGATGACTTCACCCTCTATCTCTGGAAGTCAAATCAGTCTAAGTGCGTCGAACGGATGACTGGACACCAAAACGTTGTGAACGATGTGAAGTACTCTCCCGACGTGAAACTGATCGCCTCTGCATCATTTGATAAATCAGTGCGTCTGTGGCGTGCTCAAGATGGTGGATTCATAGCTACATTCCGAGGTCACGTTCAAGCAGTATATACTCTGGCATGGTCTGCAGATTCGAGGCTTTTAGTAAGTGGCAGCAAGGATTCAACGTTAAAAGGTGAGTGAATTGGAAATATGTCGATTGTTGCAGTTTTCCCATTTCACCCCTTCTCGCAGTTTGGAGTGTTCAGACGAAAAAACTCGCTCAGGAGCTGCCTGGTCACGCCGACGAAGTCTTCGGTGTCGATTGGGCACCAGATGGATCGAAAGTTGCCTCTGGAGGCAAGGACAAAGTCGTTAAACTGTAAGAAAAATAGCTTGCCAACGTACAACTGAAGATTCTCATGTTTCTTTCTCTTCTAGGTGGCAGTACTAAATCGCTTTTACGTCAAGGAAAGGAAAACACCGTTGTTTTAGTTTAAAAAAAATAAAATCTTTGTTAAGTCCAATAAAAAAAAAAACAAAAGCACTTTACACTTTACACACTACAAGTCTATCCACTTGGAAGCCTCCAGCGCAGGCTCCTCGGCAAAGTAGTCCTTAGGAACAGCGCCATATGATTGCAGCGACTTCTTGGCAGCGTAGAATCCCAGCGCTACACACTCTTCGTCGGATTTGCCCTTCAGCATGTTTGCAATGAATCCACTGGAAAAACTGTCGCCTGCCCCAGAAACGTTGACTAGTTTGGTCACCTTCTCCGTCGGATAGAGACGTATAGAACGACCGTTTGACTTTTTGCCATCATCAGGCAATAGACTGGACATTCTTCGGTCGACGACAACACCATGCTCGCCGAGTGTCAGTAAAATGCAATGGAAATGCTCATGAACTGATTGAAGAACATCCTTGGCGAATGGAATAAGTTTTTCATAATCAGGTACTTCGCACTCTTTTCCCGTCAGGGCTCTTGAGATTTCTACCAGCTCATAAATATTTGGGGAGATGAATTTGATTTGTTGCCGCAGATCATCTGGGAGGTTCAAGGGCTTTGAGGCGATCCTCATATCAGTTGGTTCGAAGAATACAGGTCGACCATGTTTTTTGGCAATCGACAGAACCGTTTTCATTGAATCCAAAGGCAAGTTGGCGTCCATAACGATGAGAGGAGCGTGGGCCAACTTGTCCTCATGTTGGGCAATAAGACCCGGAGTGATGGATTCGTGGATTTTCATGTTCCCTAGGACCAATTTGCAGTCTCCACATTTGTCAATAATTACCGAGCAGAGAGACGTCGACTGGTGAGGATCTTGATAAATACTGCCCGTCAATGGCTCTGGAATGAGTTGCAAAAGGTTCTTTCCCAATTCATCACTACCAACGGCCGATATGAAATTCGCGGCACCATAGAGTTTGAAGATTCCCTCGGCGAGATTTCGCCCGACACCTCCAGCGGATTGATTTGCTTTCACCTCGTAGGTGGCACCGTTCAACTGAAAGTCATCCATTAAAGTAAGAGAGAGGTCGAGGATTGATCCTCCAATCACCACTGGGGCGATTCTTTGGCTTTTTCTTTGTTGGTGTTGCGAATAGTACGCTTTGGCAATTTTGGAAGCGACTTTTGCGTTATTTCTGATCAACGCCATATTTGCAGCTAAGCTCTTTCCCTCGGTCAATTTCGAGATTGCTGCCAAAAGGAATGGAGTCACTGCTTTGCCTTCAATGTGCTTCTCCTTAGCATCTATTAGCGCCTTATGAATGGCGTTGTCCACTAGTTTCTTGTCAATGGCTTTGTCTGAAGGGACCGGAACTGCAATTAGCATTCCCGACTTCAGTTTCAGGTCAACGGAAGCTTGTATAAGGCTGGCTGCCTCCTCGGGCGTATCAACGTTGTATGGCACCTTGAAACCGCTGTTTGGGGTATAGAAATCTGGAAAATAACCTCCCAAGCTCCCATACGTACTGACACAAACACCTTGGGTTTCAAGAAACTCCAGCGTTCGTGGAATATCAAGAATCGACTTAACTCCGCTTGATACAACACAAACGGGAGTTCTTCCAAGCTCTATGAGATCGGCCGACACATCCATCGTGTCCTGACCTTCACGGTGTACGCCACCGATTCCTCCTGTAGCAAATATCTTGATACCAACCATATTGGCGATGATCATGGTGCCAGCTACAGTAGTACCTCCAGAAAGGGAGTTTCCTATCAGAAATGGGAAATCCCTGCGGGAACACTTGATTACACTTGTCGCATCTTTGGAAGCAAGCTCTTTCAGGTCATGGGAGTCTAATCCGATTTTTATCCGTCCATTTAGAATAGCAATTGTAGCTGGTATGGAACCTTCAGCGCGAACGATTTCCTCCACTTCGATGGCGGTGTCTAAATTCTGTGGATATGGCATTCCATGTGTGATGATCGTCGATTCTAAGGCAACAATTGGTTTATGTTTGAAGAGAGCATCTTGTACTGTTGGGTGGATATCTATTAGAGATTGTCGAGAACTGTACGATCTGTGGAAGTATTTGATGGAAGATCTTAAGCAGCGGAAGGGAAACGGCATTCTGAAATGAAGCAAAGTTGTATGAGGGTGCTGATCGAATGTAGCACTTACCTGATGATTTGGAAAGAAGCAAAATATTCTAAAATGAAAAGTGTTTTAAAATTCAAATGGGGCTATTATGCTACATCGGCATGTTTTGTTTATGCGTCATCTGTTCGAAGTGTCAAAAAATCAACGGAAACTACTTTCAGTGAAAATAATTATTCAGCGTGATCTGATTGGTGGAGCTATCATAGCCAATAAACAATTTTTGTTGCATTGAATGCTCTCAATACCTGTGTGTTTGGGTTTGTCCAAAGGGGTATGTTAATGGGGGATTTGGTGTAATGTTGCTGATCACCAATGCGTTTCGGGGTCTTTTCATGAATAACCGAAGGAGCAGCATAGTATTGTTCTCTAGTATAGAATAGTGGGGGCTTATTATGCTCAAGCCTATGCTATCCGCGATGAGGAAGACAAAATTTATGACGGTCTTAAGCTCGATAATTGTTGTAAATTGCACCTATGATCTTCAAATTGGTGGAGCGATAGAGGGATTGAAATAACAGAAATAGGCTGCTGGCATACATCTCTGAAACTATTCTTAAGAAACAGCACTAGCCTGCATTCGCGGCACGAGTATTTTCATAAACAAATTTTTCTCTAATTTCTTGCTGAGGTTGGGCTACAACCTGAAGTCTAATCGTTGGATAGCAGTGGTATGATAAGTCAGCTCTGACAGCACTTAATTACACAACCAAACACTCTTCCTGTCGCTAAACATATCACAATCGCCCATGGCTCTAAGTCTAAGTGGAAACATGTACTTGATTTCACTAGGGTCAAGAGTCGACCTGGGCCTCAACTAAAATGCATCTCCATCGAGCGCCGTCTGTTGACAGCTGCGTCCAGGTACGCACACAAAGTTGGTTGAAGTCCCCTTCAACTTGTGTGTAGTATTTTAGATTTACCGCGTTGTTCCTCTGCGTTAGAGTTGGAAATTTTTGGAGCCAGGGCGTTGGTGTCCATCCGTTCAAGGTCACTTAGTCATCCAAGATGGGCTATCCGAGTTTGTCTGACAACGTATCATTGTTCAGTGTTAAAACGTTTTCTCCATTCTATATTGATGCAAACCGGACCGGAGAAAACCTGAAGAACTTTTCTCTCGAAGCGCCCGGGAGCACTTTCATCCGCTTTCGCCAGTGCTCAAGCTATAATGCAGGACTGGGATGATCAGGGTTCTGTCTTTTTGATTGCTGTTCGATAGGGCTTTCTATTCAATTTCATTCTAAACCCCTAGAAGCAGTGGTTAGCAAGAGTGACTCCTCACATGGTTTCCGCGCAGGTGTCTTCGTCGGAGTTGATTTTGGCAAAGTTCTTTACTCCATAAAGCTGTGGCTGACGGTCATGATGTTTTGTCCTAGGCGTCGATGTTGTGTGCCCCTCTTTGATGACAACATATACATTGATGTTCTTTCGTTGACCGCTAAACCCTTCTTTAATAGTCGCAAAAGCTCCATTGACGGCTCGCTGTGCTTATTATAAAATGTCAATCTCGTCAGCTATGCGAATAACTGAATATACTTTTGAAAAATAGTGCCTCTGGAGTTGGCCTGCAAGTTTCGCATAATTCATTCAAGAACGATGTTGAAAAGTCATATGACAACGCATAGCCAACAGATCACAACGTACGTATGGTCGACTTCTCTGGCCTAAAACCACACTGATAGGCGCCGATTGAACTGCTGGCGAAGGATCTTAGACATTCACATAATACACAGACAGGATTTTATATGCGATGTTGAGGAAAGTTGTTCCCTTGTAGCTGGGGCATTTCAGGGTATGTCCCTTCTTTAGGAAGGGAAGGGAACGAGGTCCATACGAGCATACGTCAAGTTTTTAGAGATGAGTTGAGGTATGTTCCGTGTCCAATTTATCACCGGCTATTTTAAACAGTTCGGTAGCTAAGGCATCGGCAGCTTTGTCGGGTGGATGGAAGTGCGGAGCCACTGCTGTTCTATTCTACAGAGCCGCTCTATACATCCGCTGTTTTTCTAAATTTGTCCGTCCACATTCGTCGTCGAACCCAGCACATCTAAGGCGGTCTCTCTGTGTGCTTTTTGTAGTGATGTCACCATTTTCTAGGTTTTTTGGAGTTTAGAGGGACTCGATCGAAAAAGGGTCTGGCAGGCTGTTGCGATTGTAGCCATTCGACATTTAAGTTCCTCAAATTCGTATATTAGCTACAACCAGATAATGGCCCAAGTCAATGTTAGCTGCTCGGAACGTTCGAAAACCAAAACACTTAAGGATTGCCTTCTGTCGTTTGATGATCAGCACTCATGCGCTGGCTTTAGTTACACTACGTCCCGCGACCTATGTCCATTTCCGTAAGCGATGTTGTGGAGGCTGGTACTTTACAACCGTATTACCAAAGATGTCCACCTTGCTTTGCTTGACATTAAAATCTGCTCATAGGTTTTATGGAGAGGCTTCTCTACTCGCTTGTTTATTCGTGCTGTTACTGGGTACTAATGCTGGGAGGTAGTGCACGCACTGGCCCAATCTAGGTTATAAGGTAGTTAGCAGTTTCTCATTTAATCACGGCTAACTTTTCTACTCAAGTTGAGGGAAAAAAACTTCTTGGACGTTAGATATGACAATTCAGTTATTCATTCAAATTACCCATTAATTACGAGCCTTTTGCTAGGACTGTCGTGGATACGAAATCAAATGAATCCTTTCCTGAGTTTTGAGTCACCTACCCCAACCACCGCCTATATTCATCTGGCTTAAATTATGCAAGCCTATGGTGTTCACGATCAAATCGCCGAGCAGAAGTGAAGAAAAATAAAATGGTGAGAACTACAAACTTTTCGAGAATAGATGTGTTGACTACCTCGGTACTAAGCAGACAGTTACATGAGCTAAAGTACCCAAACAGCTGATTGGGACTCACTGTCAAATTTAACACGACACACGTGGTAGTAGTAAACAAAAGTGTGCGAATGTTTTTATTAAACAGACCTACGAAATATATTTTTAAAAATGTCGAGAATAATAATTAAAAACCTACCAAAAAGTGTAAGTCTTATCAATACACATGTTTTCCCTTACATAAAACCCTATTTCCTCTCCAGATAACCGAGAATAAGCTTCGAAATTTGTTTGGAGCTCGAGGTGTCATCACGGACGTGCAACTGAAATACACAAGCGAAGGTGTATTCCGGCAATTTGCATTCATTGGCTATCAAACCGAAGATGAAGCTCAATCTGCAATTCAGTATTTCAACAACTCGTGCATTCAAACAAGCAGAATCCGCGTGGAAACATGCGCGTCACTTGGAGGAGAGGACAAACCACAATCGTGGAGTAAGTACTCAAAAGATAGCAATGCCTTCCGTAAGGCACATGGTATTGATGAAAAAGAGAAAGACGAAAAGGAACAAAAGTTCCAGGAAGCTAAAGCCAAAAAGGTGTCAAAGTTCGAGGAGATCATTGGTAAGCATAAAGACGACCCAGACTTTGAAGAGTTTATGAAGGCTCACGACAAAAATCGAACTCTCTGGGCTAACGATGCTGAAATGGTGCAGGAGGAAGATAAGGCAGACAAGAAGAAAAAGATAAAAAAGGATGATGATAAAGAAGAAAAGCATATTGAGGAGTCTGAAAACGAAAAAGAAGAATCTGAAGAAGAAACAAATGAGAAGCTAGCAGAAAAACCCATCAGCGATATGGAGTACATGAAATCTCTGGTGAAAGAAACGAAAGAAAAACCAAAGCAAGAAAAATCCAGAGCTAACCTTGACCTGTTCACTATCAAAATACATAACGTTCCATACAAAATCAAGCGACAGGAAGTAATTAAATTCTTCAAACCACTGAAGCCATACTCTGTCCGATTGCCAACGAAAGTTCACGGTTTCTGTTACGTGGGCTTCAAAACCGAGAAAGATTTCTCCAAGGCCATGATAAAGGATAAAAGTTTCATCAAAGGCAAACAAGTCTACTTCTCTGACTTCACGGAAAAGAATAAAATCACCAAAGCTAAGATAGAAAATACTCCGTTCCCTCTAAATAATGGCAAAAATGCCAAATGGCAGTATCAAGAAGATGCTATCAAAAACGAAGAAGACATCTCCGAATCGGGCAAGATCTTCTTCCGTAACTTGGCCTATACTATTGTTGAAGATGATCTGCAGAAGCTGTTTGAGGCGTTTGGACCGGTTGCGGAGATAAATTTACCCGTGGACACCATTACTCGACAGATTAAAGGATTCGGTACTGTGACGTTCGTTATGCCAGAACACGCAGTGCGGGCATTCTCCAAACTCGATGGTAGCACTTTTCATGGTCGTTTGTTGCACTTGATTCCGGGTAAGAGTAATAATAAGGAAGAAGAAGACCCCAACGAAGCCGGACTATCATTCAAAGAAAAGAAGGAGCTGAAATTGAAGAAGGCGGCACAACAGTCTCACAATTGGAATTCACTGTTTATGGGTGCTAACGCTGTGGCAGAAATTTTAGCCAGACAATTTGAAACCACAAAGGAAAATGTAAGTAGAGTTTGAAATCAATTAAATAACCATTCCCTCACCATAAACTTTAGATTCTAGACTCCAAAGCTGGTGGTTCCAGTGCAGCTGTACGGTTAGCTTTAGGTGAAACCCAGATTGTAATGGAAATGAAGCAATTCCTCGAGGAGAACGACGTTTGTTTGGACGTGTTCGAATCACAGACCGCAAAACGTTCGAAGACTGTAATTCTGGCTAAGAATTTACCTGCCGATACCAGAATTTCCGATCTCCAACCACTATTCGCTCAGTATGGTCCCATAGCACGATTTGTTTTACCACCAAGCGGAGTGACGGCTCTGATTGAATTTATGGATCCCTATGAAGCTCGAATTGCTTTCAAAAAACTAGCCTACAGCAAGTTTAAACACGTGCCACTCTACCTGGAATGGGCTCCTGAGGGTGCATTTAAAAATACCGCCCCAAACAAGGTTGAGGTTAAGGAGGACAAAGTCAATCCAGAAGTCATTGAGGAAGTAACCGAGAAGAAAACCAAGAAACAACAAAAGAAGGAAGACAAAGAGAGGAGAGAAAAGGAACGATTAGAAGAAGAAAAGCGGAAGAAAGAAGAAGAAGAAGCCTTAGCGAGGGAACAAGAAAAAGCTAAAGAGGAGGAAGAAGACGACGCTGATGCAACCCCTGAACCTGAGACCACGCTGTTCTTAAGAAATTTGAACTTTAAAACAAGAGAAGATGCTGTCCGCAGTCATTTTAAACACTTGGGGCCGATCCACATAGTTCAGGTGGCAATGCGAAAAGATCCAGAAAATCCAAGAGAAAAAATTTCATTGGGTTATGGCTTCATTCAATTTAAAAAAAAGGAGACATCAGAGAAAGCACTGAAACAAATGCAATTCACACAGATTCAGGGTAATCAAGTGGAACTAAAACGAAGTGACAGAACGTTGAAGTAAGTAACAAAAGTGGGGAAGGAGTTAAATTTTAATGCTGTTCCCTTTACTAGGACTGATGAGAAAGCTGCATCGGCGAGAAAAACAACAAAAGCAACTAAACAAACAGGCACGAAGATCTTGGTGCGGAATATTCCCTTCCAGGCGAAAGCAAACGAAGTGCGGGACATATTCAAGTAAGTATCTTGAGTTACATTGCCCAAAGATTAACCATGTTTTGCCACTGTTGCCTATTACTTTTGTTGTTGGTAAAGCTTAGTGGTGAAGACGTGGTAGAACTTTATGTGTTTCACCCATAGACAATAAGAAAGAGTCATAATCTGGCTTTAGGATCACCAGAGTTGTTGCTCTTTCACTCTGCCAAATGCATTCAGTTCTGTTTCTATGCCGGTTTCGACAATTTTTCGCAGATAAATGAAATTGTTGAATACTTGATCTTAATTCCAGCCTTGATTTCCAAATTGAGATGTTTTTGACTCTTACATCTTCCTATTGGCTATATAGAGCGACAGGGACGACTTTTCTGCTGCCCATTTATGCCGCATTGGACGTTTTAGACGTATCTAGTGCAAGGCCGAGGATATGAACTCACGATACATCAAAACGAACTTCAGAAACTGGAAGTAAATAATAACGAGCGTTCCCTGTAAACGTACTTCACGTTATTTTAGGTAGCCCTGGATTGCGAGGTGAACCTGCACCTCAAGTGACAGCTCTGTATTGCACTAATCTGCTTCAATTGAGCGCAACATTTTTCGTGTGTACCTTTACCGAGATGTCCCTCATTTACTAAGCATATCCTGCCCTTTTAATCCGACAAATTCGAACCCCTCTACCAAGCCCGCACAGCTTTTTGTTGCATATTTTCCTCCAAACTTTGTTTATGCACACGGGACGAATAAATCTTGAAGAACTTTTCTTTCGATTATGTTTCATGCTGAGGACCTAGTGCTTTCCAAGTACTTGGCGATGCTTCACTGCATTGCAGGTGGCCATCAACGAACTTCTCCGCAGTTTTTATTTTGTTTTTTCGGGTCTGGGATGTACTTTTGTTGAAATATGGTAGCGATTTGAGCTCTTCAGTACTTTCGGACATCCAGAATACTAGGAGTGTTCCTTACATTGAACAAAATATCTGGTTAGCAGATTCTAAGCCGGATGTTATTTTCGTGTTGGAAACGCGTGCTAGATATATTCCATAAGCTAGCGTGCATAGCTGAAGATTGATTTTCCAGTTTGTTTATAAATAAATTCACCTGGTGTGTTTGAACAGGTCCGTCTGTTCAGTTACGTTTCCTGGGTCAGATTCAGCACAGTGAAAAGATCCTATATTCCATGGTTCCCTTTCTTTCCCAACCAGAGTTGGGACTTATTAAATTAAGACTGCTCTTTTTAGGGTTGATACTCATCGTAGTTTAGCAATTTTGTCCTATCGTGTGCGATATGTATTTTCGCTCTTTCGTTCTTCCGAACTTCACCCCTCTCTATCGAAAGAACTTAATTCAAAAACCTAGTAAAAAGTTTCCGATGATATTTAAGGTTAGGGATAGCGTTTAGTTCACAGTATATTTTGAGTATATTGGTTTTTTTGCTAACTTAGATAGCGCTATGGTCGGATAACCAATAAATCTCTCTAGCCAACGCGGTTTTTGGCCAACTGCCCAGGGTTACGCATTCCAAAAAAGTTGGCATCTCCACCGATTTTTGTGCGCCACCTAATTCGAGTTCTTTCTCAACTACCTTGCCCGTTTGGGAAGAAATCGAAGACTCTTCGCGCCTCTCCGACAGTATCCATTATCTACATGTCCTACCCGTCTCAGGCGACTGATGTGGATTTTTCTGCAAAGCTCGTTGTCGCTGTACAGCTCGTAGTAGTGCTGGGAACTATCGAATAAAAACAATCGACTTATTCGATTGCTGCCAAATATTCATTTAATCGTTCAATTACTATTTTTCAGAAATCATTCATTCAAACCAGTCGAATGAAAAAAACATTCTTATGTTCGATTGTTTTTCATACCAATAAATGGTGTTTTCATTCGAATGGTTTTTTCACTGGTATGAAGTGCGGACTATTGTGTTGAGAGTAGTGTTCCTTCGGCTTTCACATCAATGAAAGCTTTTTTGAACTTTGGACTATCGGGGTTGGAAAAATATTCGAATGTTTTTCATTTGAATGAATGAGTTTTTTCACTGGTTTGGACTTTGGACTATCGGGGTTGAATATGTTTGATATTTATACTAATGTGTGTAATGTGTACAAGGTATAAACCCTCCGCGTTTGACAAAATGTTGTTGCGATGCATGAATATGAATGAATGAATGAATGAATACAACTATTCCATACTTGAAACCATTCAGTAATTAATGATCGATAGTCGAATTAATTCGATAGTTCCCATTACTAGCTCGTAGGGTTCGTTATATGTTCTATCTCGTACTCCAAAGCGCTTCAATTCAGACGCGACTAAAAAACACTCAAAGAATATTTTGTTCAAAACAACGAAGAATATTCACCCGGCTTCGGTAGAGCAAGACTGGGATGATTACGGTCTTAGAGCCTTCTTGGTGTTTCATGACAGGGCTTTATTACCCAATATCCTTCTTAGGGTAGGGTTAGCTGTTGTTCTTCGTTTAGTTTCTGATGAGCTGTCTTTATCAGAGTTAAAAATGGGACCCAACTTAAAAGTGTAGCTGTCTATTAAGACATCATGTACGTCCGATTTGTTGACGATGTGTGTCCCTTCTCGTTGACAGCATACTCGTACACCTGGTTTTGCCCTCATGCTATCTAATGATGTCAACGCCTTCTTGCACTGCCATGAAAGCCCTGGTTTTCTTTAGGGTCCGTCGTTCTAGGCCTGAAATTGCACTGATGGTATCGATTGATAAAAACGCTATCATCGCCCAGGTTGAAAGATTCTTTCTACCTGAAAGCGGAATTTGGATTGTTCTACGGTTTAAAAATCTGCAGAAGTGTTTTTTTTTTCATACCTCAGGACCGACTCTAACTCTACAGTCGATCGTTCAAGTTGAAGTATTAGCTATGAAGCTATGAAGCTATCATCAACTTAGTCAAACTAAGTTCTGCGTATGTGGTAATGGCAAGATGCGGAATGTATTCGTTTAAGAATTATCCTCTAGACTTGCGTCAAACTTTAATTCAGGAAGAGATCTGCTGTGCACTAAATTAAAAAAATTAATTAATTAAAACGATTGTATTCCACATTTTTTAAGTGGATTCGTGTGGGTTGATGTGCCCTGCAGTTTTTTCTGTGTGCAAGCCATCAGAGGCTTGATTGGAAAACCATCGTTTATCTGGTCTCTTGTACTTGCCACTACAAAAACTTACAAATTTTCGTTCAAGAGTTTCTAGGTCTTTAGCTACCGTAGATGATATGGTGGACCAGGTATCAAAGTCATATGTAAGTATCGGTCTAATAAGGGTAACAATCCAGTTTTCTGTGATACGTAGAAGACAGCAGTTGATTAAGGACAGAAATGGCTCCCTTTGACTTAATTAAGGCTGTCCTCGCGTGCTTGTTAAAACCAAATTTACTTTGGAAGTTATTGCCTAGGTATCTTATTTCACTTTTTATTGGTATTGGTTTGCCTTATATAAAGAGAGATTTTTGCTTTCTTTTACCACTAATCTATACCCCTCTCCATAGGTGTTATGTAAGCCCACATTTGTTGGAATTTATGCTCAAGCTCCAAGATTCTAAATATGCGACTAATAATGGGATCGCATTTCTAATTTTGTGTCAAACATTATGAGGTCTAGTGTCGCTATGATGTGTCATCAGTGGAGAAGATCGCTCCCGGTGCATTGGTGGTTGGATCATTGAGGGGAAAGTCCTGCAAATATATATTGAATAGCTTGGGACCCAGGGTTGATCTCTGAGAGCACCGGGAATTACTCTGAGTACTCAGAACCGATGGCTACTAACCATGCGTAAAGAAAATGAGTAAATAACATTTGAGTATAATGTCTTCATGCCAAATCGAGTCAAAAGCCGCCTTCAAGTCGGTGTCCAATGCTGAGTGATTATATTATTTAGAAAAAGTAAACCATGTTCTTAAGTGCAAGTTCTCTTAAATCCAAATTGGTTGTTTGGAATTAAATTCAAATCCTCAGAGAGTTTCCCCAGCGTTTCGGAAAGTACCTGCTCAAGTAATTTACATCTATACGAGGGCGGGTCAATAAGTCCGTGGATTAAAACAGATTTTTTGATAAAAAAAATAATTTTATTTTTCAACGTAGTATCCCTTGAGCTCTATACACTTTGTCCAACGCTTCTCCAATTTTTTTATCCCTTCCAAAAAAAAATGATTTGTCGAGGTCCTCAAAATGACGAGATGGCTTCATCATTGGAGTCAAATCTTTTTCCACCAAGCCATTTCTTCAGGTTTGGGAACAAGAAGTAGTCGCTCGGAGCCAAATCTGGAGAATAGGGTGGATGAGGGAGCAATTCATAGCCCAATTCATGGATTTTTGCCATGGCAACTGCACATGTGTGTACCCTTGCATTGTCTTGGTGGAAAAGAACTTTTTTCTTGGCCAAATGAGGTCGTTTTTTTTCAAATCGTCATTGAATCGGTCCAATAAGTTGGCATAATATTCCCCATTGATTGTCGCCATAACTTTATTGGCTGACAAACCCACCTTGGCCTTCTTTGGCGCCGATTCACCCTTAGAAACCCACTGTTTTGACTGTTGTTTGTTCTCTGGTGTGTTGTGATGGATCCATGTTTCGTCCACGGTTACAAAACGGCACAAAAACTCCTCCATATTGCGATTAAACAACGCCAAACCTTCCTGTGAAGTTGTTACACGATTGCGTTTGTGGTCGACTGTGAGCAAACGCGGCACCCATCTTGCGGAAAGCTTTCTCATGCCCAAGTGATCATTCAAAATTGAAACCACTGAGCCATGCGAGATCCCTACGGCTTCCACAATCTCTCGCACTTTCAATCTTCGGTGGGCCAACACCATATCGTGAATTTTTTCGATTGTTTCGGGTGTAGAGACCTCAACTGGGCGTCCAGGACGTTCGGCATCTTCAGTGCTTGTACGGCCACAACGAAATTCAGTAAACCACTTTTTTACCATTGAAATCGATGGTGCAGAGTCCCCATAGTATTTATCAAGCTTAGCCTTGGTCTCGGTAATGGTTTTTTTTCGCAAGAAATAATGCTTAATAAGCACACGAAATTCACTTTTTTCCATTTTCTCCTCAAATTAGTGAGTAGTCTGATAAAAATAGCTGTCAAACACAAACTAACTGCCGCAGCAAGTTTAAATTTTGACAGGAGTCAACTGACAGATGCCTGTTGACAGGAGCAGTGTTGCTGTTTCAGTAAAGAGGTCAGAAATTCAAAAAGTCACGGGCTTATTGACCCGCCCTCGTAAAAATCCCTCAAAGAATATTTTGTTCAAAACAACGAAGAATATTCACTCGGCTTCGGTAGAGCAAGACTGGGATGATTACGGTCTTAGAGCCTTCTTGGTGTTTCATGACAGGGCTTTATTACCCAATATCCTTCTTAGGCTAGGGTTAGCTGTTGTTCTTCGTTTAGTTTCTGATGAGCTGTCTTTATCAGAGTTAAAAATGGGACCCACCTTAAAAGTGTAGCTGTCTATTAAGACATCATGTACGTCCGATTTGTTGACGTTGTGTGTCCCTGGTTTTGCCCTCATGCTATCTAATGATGTCAACGCCTTCTTGCACTGCCATGGAAGCCCTTTTTTTCTTTAGGGTCCGTCGTTCTAGGCCTGAAATTGCACTGGTGGTATCAATTGAAGAAAACGCTATCGTCGCCCAGGTTGAAAGATTCTTTCTGCCTGAAAGCGGAATTTGGATTATTCCACGGTTTAAAAATCTGCAGAAGTGTTTTTTTTTTCATACCTCAGGACCGACTCTAACTCTACAGTCGATCGTTCAAGTTGAAGTATTAGCTATGAAGCTATGAAGCTATCATTAACTTAGTCAAACTAAGTTCTGCGTATGTGGTAATGGCAAGATGCGAAATGCATTCGTTTAAGAATTATCCTCTTAGTTTTGGTTCTCGGAAAAAAGTGGTATTAACATTCTACTTGCGTCAAACTTTAATTCAGGAAGAGATCTGCTGTGCACTAAATTCAAAAAATTAATCATTAACGATTGTATTCCACATTTTTTAAGTGGATTCGTGTGGGTTGATGTGCCCTGCAGTTTTTACTGTGTGCAAGCCATCAGAGGCTTTACATTGGGTTCTTTGTACAGAGTCTGATTGGAAAACCATCATTTATCTGGTCTCTTCTACTTGCCACTACAAAAATTTACAATTTTTCGTTCAAGGGTTTCTAACTTTTTAGCTACCGTAGATGATATAGTGGACCAGGTATCAAAGTCATATGTAAGTATCGGTCTAATAAGGGTAACAATCCAGTTTTCTGTGATACGTAGAAGACAGCAGTTGATTAAGGACAGAAATGGCTCCCTTTGACTTAATTAAGGCTGTCCTCGCGTGCTTGTTAAAACCAAATTTACTTTGGAAGTTAATGCCTAAGTACGAGTATCTTATTTCACTTTTTATTGGTATTGGTTTGCCTTTATAAGAAGAGATTTTTGCTTTCTTTTACCGCTAATCTATACTCCTTTCCATAGGTGCTCTTGAAACATGTAAGCCCATATTTCTTGGTATTTATGCTCAAGCCCCAAGATTCTAAATACGCGACTAATAATGGGATCGCATTTCTAATTTTGTGTCAAACATTATGAGGTCTAGTGTCGCTACGATGTGTCATCAGTGGAGAAGATCGCTCCCGATGAATTGGTGGTTGGTTCATTGAGGGGAAAGTCCTGCAAATATATATTGATTAACTTGGGACCCAGGATTGATCTCTGAGGAACGCCTGAGAGCACCGTGAATTACTCTGAGTACTCAAAACCGATGGCTACTAATCATGCGTAAAGAACATTTGAGTACGTATAATGTCTTCATGCCAAATCGAGTCAAAAGCCGCCTTCAAGTTTGGACACCGACTTGTGATGTGTGATTATATTATTTAGAAAAAGTAAACCATGTTTTTAAGTGCAAGTTCTCTTAAATCCAAATTGGTTGTTTGGAATTAAATTCAAATCCTCAGAGAGTTTCCCCAGCGTTTCGGAAAGTACCTGCTCAAGTAATTTACATCTATACAATGTTACGAGTATAGGGCGGAAGTCCTTAATATCGTGTGGTCCGTTTTTATTGCTATAGGCAGTAGAAACGATTTTTTCCATATTGCAGGAAAATAGCCATTATTCAGGCAATCGTTAAATATGCCTGAAATGTACTGAGGGGTGACATCTTCTAAGAATGGAGTTTGAGATTTGATCAGGGCCGTGTGATTTCTTGCTATTAAAATCTAATCGAGTAAGTTTGTTCTTAGATAGTGAGGTGAAGGGAGCACCTTGATTAAGTACGCTATTTTGAGGCAAAAAGGTTGTGAGGCAACTAGTCGTATGTTCTTGCGAATATCGAAAATCATCGGTAGTTTGATTGACTTGGTTGGTCAGGTTTTGGCAAAGGCTTGTGTAAACATTGCTTTGAATGAGGTGAGTTTCGCTTCCGTGCCATATAATTCTAGCCCATTGCAGTAAGGGTTATATACCCATCAATTCCGAAATGCTTCCTACCTCTTATTTTGTTAATTTCTTTAAAAGGCTGTGGAGAGGCTCTAATTTTGTACAAGTGTGCCCTCAATCCGTTATCCAAATCTATTTTGATTCTCTCCTTAATAATTTTATTTAGGCAAGTTAACTGAGAGTAAAGCTCCTGATACTCTCTATTAACTCTATTTAAATTTTGGTGTAATATTCGTTTTAATTTTTTCAGCCAATTATTTCGAATTGTGAGTAAGTTTATATCTTGAATTTCTACTGACAAAGTTACTTTGAATGCAGCTATTGTAATGATTTTTTCGTTCATGTCGTTTATTACCGAATATATTTCTGAGTTAGAGATAGCCCTTTCCATTGAAATACTGAGCTGGGAAAGGCTATTATGCATTTGAGTTTGAAAGACATCCCGATATGTGTTGTTGTAACTTCTATAGCATATTAGGGAAACTAATACAGGGATGGCACCATTTACTGCTCGAATAGCATTAATTAGGCTTGATTTAAAAGAAAGAAATCAAGATTAGAAGAGCAAAGTCGGACTATGGGGTGTGGCTAAATCTAGTTAAAAATATAATGCGCTAAATAATTAGGAATTTATTATGTGGAATAGGCGGTCTAACCCTCTATTAAGGGTTTGTCCAAAGTTTGAGAGTAATTAGACGCTTCTGAAAATATTTTTACGCAATTGGCCAAAATTCTAGCTGGTTATTGCGATTGCAGACGTTCAACATTAAGTCTCTTCACAGTGGCGATATCCGTAGGGCACCTCGGGAACCGACCTAGCAAAGAAAACCCAAAAAAATTGGGGAAAAATATGTTTCTTTCTCTATAGTGAGAATCATCGAGCTCCTTAAAATAGTCATCACCTGCAGACTCCTCTTTACTGTTACCAAATCTTTTAAGACCGAGCCATTTTTTTTCAAATTCGGGAATAGAAAATAATCCGTGGGGGCTAAATCTGGCGAATAGGGTGCATAAGGAAGCAATTCGAACCTTAACTCATTGATTTTGACCATCTCGATGACGGTGAGTGAACTGGTGCATTGTCTTGATGAAGCAAAACTTTTTTCTTCGCCAAATGCGGCCGTTTTTTCTTTTATTCTTCTTTCAAACGCTGCAATAAGTTCGCATAATATACGCTGTTGATTGTTTTTCCTTTCTGAAGATAATCAATGCAAATTATCCCATGCGCATCCCAAAAAACTAACGCCATGACCTTGTTTTGGCTGTTCCTTCGTCTCGGGTATGAAGTGATTTACCCGTGTTTAATCCATGGTTTCAGCCGACGCAAAAAGTCGGCTTTATTGTTGTGAAACTTGGCCAAACACTTTAGTGAAACATGCTCTTGACGCTGTTTTTGTTCCATTGTGAGTAAGCACTGAAACGAATAAAATTTGGAAACTTCAAAGTAAAAAAAAAAAAATACTTTCATAATTCATGCAAATTTTTTTTATTTGCTTTGAAACTCTGTTTTTATTAAATTCATTCACAATTACAAAAAATAAAAAAAATTATTTGGGTTCCCATTCTTTCCTCAACTTTTTCGAATGTCCTTCATAAGGTTGGTGACAGTTACATCCGTGGTCTTTTTGGGCGCTCTTTTCCATTTAGCACTAAAATCTTTTACGTCCTTTGCATACTGCTCACTTTTCCTCAATTTAGCTTTGACCAAAGCCCAATACCTTTCAATGGGACGGCACTGGGGAACATTGGGTGGATACATGTCTTTTGGGACAAAGTCGACATTTTTAGCAACAAGAAAGCTCAACATTGCATGAGCATAGTGAGCTGAAGCTAAATCTGGCCAAAATAATGTTGAACCCTCGTGTTTGTTTAAGAAAGGAATCAACCGTTTTTTTAGGTACTCGTTAATGTACACTTCTCCGTTAATTCTTCCCGTTGTAATAAACGATGAGCTTCTGTGTCCACATTGGCAAATGGCCTGCCAAACGAGATATTTTGACCCGAATTTTTCCATCCCAATCGATGTTGCTGATTGCGGAAGAATCTCAGCTTCAAACGAGTTGTAAAACTGCGCACTTGGAAGAGTAGTAAAGTCGGCTTTGACATAAGTTTCGTCATACAAAACCAAGCACGCTTTCTTGTTGCCGATCAACTCGTATAGCTTTCGGGCTCGTGTTTTTATGACTTTTTTTGCTTTTCAGTAACTTTTGGTGTTTTTTTGTTTTTTTTTCGTGTTTTTAGGTCGTTACGTTTTTTAGATCTTTGTACCATTGTTTGGTTGGTATTACATTTCCGAGCAACATCTCTGGATGACATAGTCCGGTTTTTTACGATGGTACCCACTGTTTTCCTGTCCAAATTTGTATCATGTGCTCCACTTTTAGCTCCACTTTTCTGTTTTCGCTTAACTGTCAACGTCTCTAAATATCGTTTAATAACGGAATCCACCGTACAGCGTGCTATGTTTAAATTTTTTGCGATGAAATGGTTTGGACGCGAAGTATTTTCGAGCCATTTGTCGATGATCTTTTTACGGCGTTCCTCTCGATTCATATTTTATAAATATTTTAAACCGCACCGAACTAAAATCAATAACAAACTGAAACTAGAGAATATACAGGCTAATTTGGGTACAAAATGGGATTGTAATTTTTACGCATTGGAAGTATAGCCCGTATTAAAATTTACAGATTTTATTCGTTTCAGTCCTTAATCGTGGCAACCATCTTGTGCACAGTTTTCTAATGCCCAATTTTTCAGTCAAAATGCAATGGACAGCAGTTTTTGAAATGGCTACCATATCTGCTAGTTCACGCACTTTCAATCGACGGTCATCCAATACCATTTTGTGGATTTTTTTCAACATTTCTGGTGAACTCACCTCATTTGGTCGACCAGTGCGATGTTCGTCTTGGTAACTCGTACGGCTTCCCTTAAACTCTACCACCAAATATTTTAATTTTATTGTTGTAAACCAAGGAGCAGATTCCTCCAGAGTAGAATAAGGTTCTGTTTTGATTTGGGTTAGATAGAGGCCACATAACGATGACCAATTTGTTCCATATTTAAAAATTCGTTTAGATCGTTTACTATTGATGGCTGTCGAACAAATACTAAACAACATAGCGTCGTCAAACTTCAAATTCAAGCTTTATAAGATTGGTACCTTCTACAATTGTCATTCTTTTTAAACAACAACATCTGTACATCTGTGTTTGGTCGATTAGAATGTAATATCGAAGAAATGTCTTGCGTCAATCACAAAATTATTAATTTGCTTGATGTTTGATGAGCGCTATTTGGAAATCGTGTGCTAGTTATAGTGATGTTTCCTCCCTCAGCAAACTTCATTAAGCTAAATATGTTTCTGGCCATGGTGTCGTGTAGGCTTTGCTTTCCGTCTGTACTATCAAACCTGACTATTTAGGGTTTAAAATCACCTAAAACAATTTTACCGTCATTTGCCCTCTTTTTATCAGCTTTTCGAGAATGACGCCGCAGGTCATTAATGTGGGATATTATTACTATATGAAGTTCATCAGTAGAAACGTTCTTTTTCACTTTTTAAGACACAGGTTGGCCTTCTCTTAAATATTTTACTGTTATCAATGCTCATTTCCCTAATTTAGGTTTCGTCTTTTTCTGATTCGTTTTTGTTACTCGAGGATCATGGATTTCTTCACTTTGCCAAGGCAACCTCTTTCCTTCTATAGATCTGTCGAGTTGTTAAAATTGTAGTGTTCTTGTGATAAAAGATTTTTCCTCACTGGTTTTGTGATGGTCCTTCCTCCTGCCTAATAATATAAAACTAAAAAAACTATCAATTGCACATTACAAACATTTTCTTTTTCCCTCTTTTCAGGGCCTTTGGTGAAATTCGAACTCTCCGCTTGCCGCTAAAAATGACTCCAGGCGCAGATTCTCATCGTGGTTTTGGGTTTGTCGATTTCCTCACAAAAAGCGATGCAAAAAAGGCCTTCGAAGCGCTCAGTCAAAGTACTCACTTGTACGGCAGACGGTTAGTCCTTGAATGGGCTTCCACAACAGAAGACGATGTAGGTGAATTACGCAAACGTACCGCACAAAAATACCAACGGTCTGATGGTCCAGCGAAAAAGAGTCGAAAAGGTATCTTCGACACTGCCGAAATCACAGACACTGCCGACAAAGAAGATGACGATGGAGAGTTCTAGAGTTTTAGTTTAAGTAAATTTTTATTTGTAAATAAAACAAAAAACACATTCTCAATTATTTTTTTAAATATTTATTTCATTTAAATGTTCCTCTGGTTGTTTACATATAATGAATACTATGATGCAAAAGTACAAAAAACAAGAGACAAAAAAATTATTCTCATAAATCATAACCAGACGCATATGCAGGCAAACGTAACGTCTCCTGCTCATAATATGTTCGTTTTATAAACGCGCGCGCGTATTAGCTTACTCGAAAAAACTTAAATCAGTCCATTTTGTTTTTATTTTTTATGTTAGGGTAGGATGTATCTATCTTTATAATATGTATTCGTATATATGTATCGAATTTAGGCGTCTTTTAAGTAACAATGTTAGTTTTTTTTTTTAAATTTTTTTTTTCTGTTCCTGGTATACTGCATACATTCTCTCTAATACTATTTACTGCTGGCATTCTTTATTTATTTATTTATTTATTTTTTATTCCAAATAATATGTTTATGAAAATATTTGCATTGATATTAGTTTGTTTTTTATTTATTTATTTTTATTTGTTAAAACTTTCAAAATATTCTACACTAAATTTGGAGTTACTGGTTTAATATATAATTTACTGCTCTATATGTTCAGTTTGTCTTGAGTAAGGTTCGATTTTGAAGGCGATACGTTACAGTATAACACATTATTTTATTTTTATTCTATTTGATACTTGTTGTTTGTCATTTTAATTGTTATTATTTATTGGACAAAAGAATATTGAATTTTATTTTTATTTTTTAGTTTTGGTGTACTTTGTCATTGAAAGTCGTTCGTATTCATTGATTTTGTAAGGGATTGATTACAATTTGTAGTCTCATAATGAAATTTATCTGAATATCTGAGTACATGTGTATTCGTTCATTTGGCAGTACCTGATTCCTTCCTACTGAAGCAAGCCAGAGAAAAAGCTTAACAGGTGAATCATGGGCATTAGTCTCGTCGAGAATTGTTAAATATTCAGACGGTTAAAAGTATTAATCAATTTGGGCACAAGTATTCCCAATACGAGACTTTGGGGTTTCTCTAATTGTGCAGTTCTCACCATGAGGTCCAACCGATCAAAATAGGTTAGCTTGATGATTTTATTTATGTTCCCACGTTTAAGAAAGGCGATGCCGCCAAAGACTGCGTTTACTAATTTCTAGTACTAAATATATTTGAATGCTCAGCAGAACATCTTAACTGTAATGATTGAAAAGCGCATCCCAAACATCACTCCCAAGAGTAAGCAACGCCATTGACTTCACTCTTCACCGAACTGACCACGTTTTGATTGACACAAAGCACGCTCTAACAGCATAGCTTAGTAGGAGCAAACGAACGTAAAAGAGGGGCTACTGTTAAAAAAAATTCAACATTGACTTCAGTTAATACGTACTTAAGAACGGCTTTGCCAACCGTTTGTTTCGCGATCTCTCCAACAAATCAATATTGCACTCCACTGACAAGTCATTAGAATTCTGGATTTGGGTTCTGGTTCTAGATCTAGCGCTCGAAAATTATAACCTGTTCTAAAAACCTATATCAATGTCACAAAGCGCAATTATAGTGCTTCTGAAAGAGTTATACGGTAGTAATGCTAATTATTGAAATATGGATTTTTACGGACTGTTAAAGCAATATCCGTTTTTAACTCTTCCAAGCTGGCTGTGTTATTTTCAGAAGTAATAGGAAGGAAAATATCGGATTGAAAAGTCGGCCAAGATGGTTTGAAGGATTGAAATGCTTCCACAAAAGAAAGATGTATATAAACCTTTTTTGATATAATACGAACGTAGTCCCAACTACGTAAGGCGAGGTGTAAGAAAGGGGTATCATTCAAAGCGTATAGTACCGACAGTAACGTATGAGGCAGTATTTTTGTTTGGGTTGGCATGGCGTAGAGTGGTGTTGGAAAAATATTGATATCCAAACCGTCGAATGAATAGCATTGTCAAGCACAATGCATCCACTCATATACTCTAGCACGTCCTACAAGCACCTCGATTATGAATATTGCCTGTGCACTGTTGGATTAACCCACATTTCCAAACATCACTACATACTCGTAGACCATCCAAAGGCAAAAGTGAAACAGTGATTTTCGTGGAAGACCAGGGGAAGGATACCTTAATCAATTCTACAATATGTGTACAACAATGACAGCACTAACAGCAGAGTTTTATTATTGTAATTGCCGCTCAGGTTTAGTTCGGATGGTAGTGTCATATAAATGGAAAACACAATAGAAAAAAAAGAAGATTTATACACAGTATGCTTTATACTTATTGGCATATTCCAGTACAATATTTTGCTTAACGATAAAGCACAAATCGTTTATCAAACCGATTCGTTCGAATAAGTGACATTCTTGGTTTTTATATTAATTTCAGTACCGTAACCTCTGAGATATTTTGTGGCTGTGACCGACAGGTTTAGGAACTCCTTAACTTCAAATCCACTCAGTCATCTAATACGTGTTCTGCGATTTCGTCATCTTTAAAACAATGCCGACACTCAGTAGTTTACATGATTTACAATGAGAGACTTGATGTATTGTAAGTGAACCTAGATTATAAGTATCAGCACCTATCTATCAACTTCTATTTGTACCTCATCGTCAAAAAACCCAAATACCAACCTGGAGTGGTTCTGTGGACAAATGAGTGAGAAAACGAGTTAGTAACTGGGTGACTAGTATCTACTAAGGTAGTGCTTTTTGGAGTTTGGGCCCCATTAAATATTTTACTCGTAAAAATTGCACTTCTCACTTGTCAATGCGCATAAATAAGAATGTTTGAGAAATCTCTTGATGCAGTTTTGTTCAACTGATCATTATCAAAAAAAAATCGGGCAAACTTTTACTGATAAACAGAAATTTAACGAAGTTTTTCCTGTAAATAAAAAGTTACACCCAACATCGACGATAAGACAGAACGTCGGGAAGGTCAGCTTCAATTTTGGGTACCTTGAATTTTTTTTTACTCCAATTCACTATAGATTTCACGAAAACATCCTCATTTCTGATATTATGATCATGTACTCAACAGTTTTGTAGAGAACGTATATACCTAGTCCTCCCATTAGTTCTGTTACACAATTTCCAGAGCTTATCGTTAAAAACTTCTTGCGGGAATAGAACCGGTAACTTTTTTTTCAGAACACATGCACTTATCAGTGAAGAATGCTAGTCAGTTTGGTTTCAGTTTGCAAACTATTAACATGGAGTGGGGCGTTAAAGGGAATCGAGACGCGATAATAGCGTTGCATAAGTGCGGAAAGACTGCTGGCCAAATTTTCGAGTTGCTAAAACCACTCAGAATATCGAGAATATTCGTTTATCGGGCTATTGCTTGCTTCGGCGAATTGTCTGGAGTAGACAATTGTCTGAAATTCGCGCTTTTTATGGACTTTTATTGTTGGCTGGGGCATATCGCTCGAAAAGCGAAGCAGCTGATGAGCTTTGGACTGCCAAGCATGGGCCACCGATTTTCGCAGTGACAATGTCACTTATTCGCTTTCGAGCCATTAGCCAATCGATACGATTCGATAACCGAGAAACTCGGCATAATATTCAGCAGAGTGTGCGCGATAAACTGGCGCCTATTCGCGATTTGTTCCATCTGTGGGTCCAGCGCTTGAAAGTTATGTATGTTCCTGGCAAATTTCTGACCGTCGATGAGCAATTTCGAAATGCTGTCATTTCGTGGACGATGCAGTTTTCGACAGCACATTTCGTCTAAGCCTGGAAAGTATTGCATCAAACTTTGGATTCTGGCCGACGCAGGATCGTTGTATGCCTACAATATTCAAGTCTACGTTGGCCGTGACAGAAAGTGTTCAGCAGAAATCAATCAAGGTTAGCGGGTTGTTCTGGATTTCTTCTTCGTGTACATGCATTTATTTTTCTCTGATCTGTGATTCTTTTCCATTTTTAGGAATGAACGGGCGCAATGTCACTTGTGACAATTTTTTTACATCTTACAGTTTGGCACTCGAGCTGAAGAAGAAGCAAATTACGATTGTCGGCACCATAAGGAAAAATCGCAAGGAGATATCGTCAGCGCTGATTGACATGAAACGAAAACCAGTGCTGCATACCGAAATCGTCTACAACCATGCAGATCGTGCCACGATGGTGTCATAAGTGCCCAAGAAAAATTGCTTTGTAACTTTACTTTCGACGTATCATGCGGCCGTCCACTGACCAGGCAAAAAAGCCCAACATAATTCACTTTTACAGTAAAATGAAGGCTGGTGTCGACACTCTCGATTAGATGGTTGACACTTATCGGTGTAAACCCAGGACCAAACGATGGCCACTAACGTTGTTCTACAACATTCTTGACATTTCGGCTTTGAATGTCTTCTTGATCTTCATTCAATTGTTCCCGGAATGGAACAATAGTAAGAAAAGTTTCCGCCGACGACTGTTTTTGTTGAACTTGAGCGAGGCCTTATGTGAAGACAATGTCAAAGCTAGGGCACGAACACCACTTAGTATACATGCGGCAGAAATTTTTCGACGTGTGCGAGATCCAAGTTCGTCGATTTCTCCGTACTCCTCTTGCTTGAATTCTCCATCAACCCCATCATCGGTCGAAATACTAGCGGTCAACATATTGATTCATCAGCCAACCACAAAAAAACGGGCTAGATGTCACATGTGCACTCGAACTCCGAACGCAAATGTTCACAGTGTTCGCTGTGACATTTGCGTGAGACCAACTTGTACGGAACAGCGTTTTATTCTTAGAGAGAAATGCGAAGTACTTCATCGCAAATGAGATTTCAGTATTCTCCTTTCGATTCGATCTGTCCTTTCTTTTCCTTCTTACTATACAGTAAAGGCTCTTCATTCGCGTTTTCACTATTCGCGGATTTAAGAAATGCGACCCAATTCCTATATTCGCGGATCTAATCGGTACATCGGCACATGCATATTAATAAAAAGGATTCAAATGGACTAATAGAAAAGTAAAATAGACCTTATTATAATTATACCTAAAGTATGTTGTTAAATGATATCGCCGCTGTATTGGTTCGGCCTTTGACACAAGCCGCTTCGCCGCGATCGGCGTTTGTGGTAATATACAGAGGCTGGCCAAGTCATAAGCACGGTTTTAAAAAACGGTTTTTATGTCAAGTATTCTTAAATACCAATCAACATAGCGAAGAAATATTTTATCTAATTAATTCTGGGAATTTTAAAAAATCTTTTTAGTATAGGTCAAAGCAATAAAATTTCGAAAAAACCCCTATCGGAAGTAATTAAGGGGAAATTCTGGAAATTTAAACAAGTGTGCTAATGACTTGGCCACCCTCTGTAAACAAACAGTAAGAGCCGCTTTGCGTGTTTTATTGTTTCATCTTTCCATTCGTTACAAAATTGTGATCGAGTAACACGTCTCTACCGCTGTCTTCCTAATTTATAATGTCGACTAAAAAAAATTGAAAAACGAGTTTCGACGCGAAAAAAATCTGTGTTACCGCTTAAAGTGAAAATAGGAATGCTTGATCGTTTACGCTGTGGAGAGTCGTTTGCATCCATATCACGCTCATTCAATGTCAACGAATCAACCGAAGATAAAATAAGGTCGTCTGTAGCTTCAACTTCATTGTTCGTGATCTAGCAATAGAAAAAATGGAAGTGGCGTGGTCATTATGGATTGAAGACCGCAACCAAAAAAGGGTGCCGCTGAGTGGTCCAATGGTGCGGGAGAAGGCAAAGCGTCTTTACGCACATTTTAAAGAACCTGATGATAGTTGTGGTGGTGAATGTACAGATGGAGGATTTCAAGCATCGGAAGGTTGGTTCAATAAATTTAAGGTGAGACAATCATTGCATAGCATTAAAATCGTTGGAGAAGCTGCATCTGCAGACATTGCTGCAGCAGAAAGATATCCAGAAGAATTTGCAAACCTAGGAGCTGATGGAGGATACAAACCTGAACAAATATTTAATGCAGACGAAACTGCACTATTTTGGAAGAGAATACCAAACAAAACATTCATTTCTAAAAGCGAAAAGTTTGCCTCTGGATTTAAGGCAGCAAAGGATAGGATTACACTGTTGCTATGTTCTAATGCATCTGGAGATTGTGTCATTAAACCACTGATTCTTTACAGATCGTTAAATCCTCGTGCTTTAAAAAATCAAAACAAGGACGACCTGTCAGTGTTTTGGTGTGCTAATAAGAAAGCGTGGGTTACAAGCGCTATTTTTTGTGACTGGTTCCGTAATTGTTTTGTTTCTGAAGTTGAAACTTATTTAAAAAAAAAAAGAATTTAGACTTTAAAGCAGTTCTAGTTTTGGACAATGCACCAAGTCATCCTCGCGAACTTGAAACTATGCATCCAAATATAAAAGTGACATTTTTACCTCCCAACACGACGGCTTTGCTTAAACATATGGACCAAGGAATAATCCAGGCCTTTAAGCTCTATTACATTAGATGAACCTTCAAAATCATATTGGATAATATGGAATGTGATCCTGATATGAATGTTATGGAATGCTGGAAGAAATTGGACATAGCAAAATGCATCGTAAACATAAAAGAATCATTGGAAGAACTGAAGCCATACACATTGAAATCATGCTGGAAAAAACTGTGGCCTGCTCTGACTGCGGAAAATGACGAAGAATCTGTGCAAATTCAAACTTTGACTGCAAACATAGCCGGAACTGCAAATGGAATAGGACGAGATGGGTTCGAACAGATAGAATCAATCGACATTCAGGAGTCGCTTGAATCGCAAGATGAAGATTTGACTGAAACCGACTTGGAGGAAATATTAAATTCACAGCCCATCGAAGAAGAGGCTTCAACAAACACTGGAAACGTAACATTCAATTTGAAAAATCTTAGTGAAGGTTTAAGAATGGCAAATGAGCTTTGTGATTTCTTTATGCAAATTGATCCGTCTATGGAACGAAGTCTTATTTTTAAGAGGCAAATTGCTAATGCCACTGCTGAATATCGGTCTGAATTGAAGGAGCTTTTAAAAACTGCCAAGCAAGAAAAAATTACAAAATTCTTTAAACCATTGCCTAAGCCTGAAGATAATAATTAATCAATATGTTCAAAAACTTCAATAAAATTCATTTTTTTATACAGTGGTGGTCAGAGAATTAGAAACGATAGGAAAAATAAATGATTGGCAAAAGTTATGCTTTTTTGCAGGTCACTGTAATAGATAAGTATTGTGTTTTTGTTTACCGCTTATCAGCTCTTTACGTACAGATGTCCATAACGGGTTATACGGGGTACCCAGTTACCATTTCATATATTATTGTGAGAGTTGATGAACGTGTGTGGACAAAGAATTAGAAACGATTAAAGAAATATTTCTTTCTCAGCAGCTAGTTGTTGTACGTTCACTTTTGTGTTATTAAACAAAATGAGGAATATAACATAATTAATAATAGATAATAAAATGGGCAAAAAGAAGTCGTGTACCCCAGATTTGCGGAAACTTTTGGTAGAAGCTTGGAGAGATAGGAAGGAATCAATTGCAGCAATTGCGAAAAGATTTGGCTGCTCTAAGAAGATGGTTTTTGGTGCCGTACTCACTTTTAAGAGAACAGCCAGCTATGAAAATCCCAAGAGAAAAAAAGTAGACAGAAAAATAACAGCAAGTGAGGACAGATTGATTACTCGAGCTTCGAAAGCTGATCCCTTCTTGACTTCTGCAGGTATTAAAGAAGTCGTTGGGCCGCAAATCAGCCAGAACCATACGGCGACGACTGCTCGAAAATGTCCTTTGTGGGTGCATTGCACGAATAAGACCGTATGTGTCGGCCGGTAATCTTAAAAGACGATTAGACTCTGTAAAATTGCATGCCAATCAACTTATTGAATTTTGGAAAAAAGTCCTGTGGAGTGATGAATCGAAATTCAATTTGATGGGATGAGATGGAAAAGTGTACGTAAGACGTCCCCTCAACCAGGCATTTAATCACAGATACACAATTAAAACGGTTAAGCATGGGGGGTGCATTTTCTTGGTATGGTGTGGATCCTTTAGTTCGTATACAAGGCATTGTGGATCGGTTTATGTACAAAGAAATACTTAAAGAATCTATGGAACCCTACTGCTTCGAAAACATGCCAGTTACGTACATTTTCCAGCACCATAATGACCCTAAACACACAGCAAAAGTTGTAAAAGAATGGCCTATGGAGGAAAAAATTAACGTTTTAAACTGGCCAGCGCAAAGCTCCGATTTAAACCCCATTGAGAATTTGTGAGCAAATGTGGAAAAGGGACTTAAACACACCAAATATCAGATTAGCATCGCAAAACTAAATATACCACCTTGATCAGTTCCCGTTTGTTAAGTTGGTAAATCTGTTGTTGACATTCCTTTTAAATCTTAGCATCGTAGCTTGACATTTGCAAAAGTTTCGTAGTCAAGAGTACATCTATCTCTGTGTGTGTTGACGATTTTTTACAATTTTACTCGTAGAAATGGATCTAAATTTGCAACAACGAACTTTTATTAAATTTTGCGTTAAAAATGGAGTTAATGGTGCGCGAACGTTGGAAATGTTGGAGAAGAGTTTCGGCAACGATTCTCTAAAGAAAATGACCATTTACCAGTGGAGCGAGCGGTTCAAAAGTGGTCGTGAATCAATCGAAGATGATGAACGCAGTGGCAGACCATCAACATCGAAAACCGACGAAAACATTGATGAAGTACTCGTAAAAGAAATGTTGGTCAATAACCGCAAATTAACCATCAGAGAGATAGCGGAGGACTTGGACATTGCCTGTGGATCCGTCCAAGACATTTTGGGTTTCCGTCGTGTAGCAGCAAAGTTGGTGCCAAAAGACCACAATTTCATGCAAAAAAGAGACCGTGTTGACGTCGCAAAAGAGATGATTTTCGAGACTGAACCCAAAATCCCACATCCATCAAAAGGATCATTACTGGAGACGAGGCGTGGGTTTATGAGTACGGCACGCAATCCAGACATCAGGCAAGTGAATGGCGTTCACCAAATGGGCCGAGACCAAAAAAACCACGTCGTTTTCAGTCAGAAAAGAAGGTTTTTATGGATTACAACGGTGTAGTGCATCATGATTTTTTTTGCCAGAAGGCCAGACAGTAAACAAAGAGTATTATCTGGGCGTTATGAGACGTTTGCGTGAAGAAATTCGCCGAAAGAGACCAGAAAACTCGTGGATTTGTATTATTTGTAATTTTTTGACGAACAATGCAACAAATACCATCCAACGGCCACCGAATTCACCTGATTTAGCCCTTGTGACTTCTTTCTGTTCAATCGAGTTAAAAAAAAAACCACTACGGGGAACGCGTTTCAGCAGCCGAGAAGAAGTAATATAAAAATCGCAGGAAGCACTGATGGGCATACCGAAAACCGAATATAAAAACTGTTTCGAGGATTGGATCAAGAGCTGGCAGAAGTGTGTTGCAGTCGATTGGGATTACTTTGAAGGGGACAATATAGATTTAGATGAATAAACTTGTATTTTTAATTTTATGAATAAACTTTCTGATCAAGGTGGTAGACTAGTGTTAAATTTAAACCAAGAACACGAAGAATGCGTGCTTATTGACTAAGGAAACCGAGGTGAGCCCTTACTAAGGAAGAAAAGGCTGAGCCTGTGCCTGCGTCAGACATGATTACGAACTTTATGAGGGACTTCAAACTATTTATGAGTTGATTTTGTGTTACATGGGTAATTCTCTCCCGTATCCATTGTACTACTAGTTCGTCTATGGCACTGGCCTGAGTTCCTTAGACTTTGTGTGAACAGCTCAAAGTAGGTACTCGAAGCTTGGCTTACTGACTGAATTTATTAGCAATATAATGCACCATAAAGCAACTAAAAAAAAAATCATGCAATAGCCGACACCGATCTTCAATGGCAAAGTACATATCAAGCACAATAATTAGTTAAGAACATATTCCTTCAAAAAGAAACAAAAAACTATCTACAATTGATAAAATCAACAGAAAAAAACTAAAAAATAAAATAAAAGACAACTAGATTTATATTTAAATAAAAAGCACGTTATTATTTTTGTTTAATTTAGTCAAAATTAAAATTAATTATTACGCTTTGTGTATACATTTTTATATATATATCTTAAATTATAACGTCATCAATAATAAATATAAAAAAAAAAAACATAATAAACATACGCATTAGAAAAAAACCTCTAAAATATATAAAAGAATAT
Source organism: Volucella zonaria (assembly GCA_963966105.1). Lineage (NCBI taxonomy): Eukaryota > Metazoa > Arthropoda > Insecta > Diptera > Syrphidae > Volucella > Volucella zonaria. The sequence goes on along the minus strand of OZ014532.1, from coordinate 178,964,853 downwards.
ACAAGATATAATATATAACCGATAGGTCTTTCTCCATCCTTAGATCTCCACACAAATTCATCATTTCTCTTTCAATCTCTTCTTCTAGTCTAGTAAAGTAAAACGAAAAAACAAAAAAGTTTTGTTTTTCTTTTAAGTGAGTGTGTATATGTGTGTTTTGTTTAGTGGAACTCTATAAAAGTGCATTTGTAGTGATTAATTAGTTGCATTTATCTTTACATAAATATATTTTTCTTTTCTTTTTTTTTTTTTGTTTAGTATTTTCCGATTGCGGAAATTGCTTAGAAAAGGAGAACGACAAACAAAACTCTACTCAAGTGGCAAATGAAAAAAAAGAAGAAAAAAACAAAAAAGTAAAAATGAATAACTGTTTTGCTTTCCTTTTAGGTTTTTCGAAACTCATTTCATCAATTATTTACAACGGAGGACGTGGAACCCTCAACAAACTATTTGGCGAACACAATTGCTGATAGGCAAGCATTCGCTGTATTTGAAAGCACTAGTCCTTTTTGAGACGCGCTTGCAGAAAGCAATAAAGAATACCAGCTTGTGCCATCACATCAACTGTACTGGAAGCAAGAATATCCTTTGGTTTGATTTGTGTTTGACCAGGACGCAGCAGTGTTGGTCCAAACACCATAGCCAGATTGTGAAGAGACATTTTATTTTCAGTCTCTTGTCGGTTTACTCTAAGAAAATTGAACAGAGATTAGATTTAAGATGAAGAAAATATGAATGCTTTCTTACCGAATTAAATGATCTAGAAGGTGATTAATGGAAGCTTTGTTTGGTTGGGGTAGTTTCTCAAAGATCAACATGAGCTCTTTAATACGAGCTGTTTCATTATTGTTGCTAAATTGATTGAATGTTTCGGATAATTCAGGATATAGCAGATCAGTGAATAGTGCTTCGGGTAGTTCTCGTAAATACGATTTCAGGATACCAGTAACCGAGTGGATATCTACATCTTTTAAAAGTTGCTCAGCCTCATATGCATCTGGTAGTTAGTACAAAAAACAAAAACTCTATGAATGACAGAATTGATTCTACATTTGCTCAACTTACTTGTTTCAAATGATTTTTTCAGCTTAGCCAAATCCAACGCTGATCCGCTAACTCTGTAAATGCCAACCTCATTCATACCGCGTCGTTCTACTTCTCGAACACAAGCGCTTATGATGAATGGAATTTCACGTTTTTCACGTCTAAAATAAACAAACAATTGTAAGAAATCCTGTTCACATGGTTTTACCTAAGAGCTCACTTTAAAACCTGACTCATTTTGGCACCAAATAAAGCACCCGGTTTTGATGTTGGCACTCGTTTAAGTGTCACTTCGCCCGGCACAAATCGTAGAGTAGTATTCAAGGCAATAGTATCATTCAGCTTGATGACCTTGTTCATTGGTGTTTCCTTCAACCAAGTGCGACTTAACTAAAACAAAAACAAACAAATTTAGGTTAAATTCAAAATACTAAAACATTCGCTTTACTGAGGTTACTTTCATAATATGCTTCGCTCTTAGTATTGGCCGGTCGTGTGCTTCATATAATAAAATTCGCACATTCTGACTACCCTCTAGTTCTAAGACGAAACTCTCATTCCACAGTGGGCTGGTACTTCGGCAAACCATCTTTGTCGTTGCCTTGCGGAAGTAATGCCCGTAAGAATCGACTTCAATGCAAATATACAAATCAGCTGGGTGTTCTAAGCCCGTCAGTCCTTGCACAGTCATATGTAGATCGCCAACTAGTAGACTTTCATCATTGTTGTTCCGCATCAGATAGGAACCCATTTCAGCCTTCATACCCTTTTGCATGGCAATTATAAATGTATGCACATCCAATGCGTTGATTGCATTCGCTCCAGGAATGTTGCATAATTGCTTAACAAAAAAAAAAAAAGAAAAGAACAAACAAATATCAAGAAACCAATCAATCCAATCTGCTTTTTAACTTACAGCTTGTAATGTAATAATCGATTCGATCCATTGCGTACGTTCAAAGTCTGAGCTCAGGAAGAATGTCATCGTTTTGTTTGTAGCTTTATTGCCTATTCTAAAAACTAAATTGGGTGAGGCCAGCACCAGCTGGGACTCGAGATCAGCTAGTTTACGGCGATGCTTATCACCAGATCTTAGTCCATTTGCTCTGGACTTCTTATCGTCTTTTTCCTCTAATAGAATTTGATCACGCACCGTACACGCCTGTGTCTTCAGCTGCAAAATATTCGGTGGTGAGGATTCTTTATAGTCAACCGATGCATCTTCTTCGAATATGACAACATCTTTTAATGGGATAAACCATTTCAATTCATATTCGATTCGTTCACGACCAGATCCTTTATATTTGGCACATGCAATCACATCGTTGAAAAGGATCAAATGTCTCAATTTTCGATGAGCATCGACTAGCTCCACAATAAATGAATTTCTCACCATTCGTCGCAGATTCTTATTCGACTCTGATGGCAATCGTTGGTTTACGACGTTAAATTGCTTCAAGAAAGCATGAATTGTTTTCTGTGCCTGTCGCAGCGAATGGTGATCTGGATGATTCGGTGGAGTCTCATTTAGCAGATCATTAAATACTAATGCATTGATTTGGACACGTGCCACAGGCTTATGTAGAAGATCTTCCAACGTATGCAACGATGGTGGATTCTGTTCGCTGGAGTTGAGGACAATCTTTGAAACGCTCTTCTTAAACTGAGTATTATTGGCACTGCACTTCTTTACGGTCTCAATCGCTTGTCCGTAGTTATGAAGGAATGCACTATACAAGTTAAACATATCTGCTAACCGTTTGAATGCATCTCCAACTAAAACATCACCACCTTCATTCCGGACAATTGCTCGTAAATCATTTAAAAATTCTGTATGTACAGCATGTAGCTCATCGATCTTAAAAAATATGGTATTCTCCTCTTCTTCTCTTATCACAGGCTGAGATGTTCCTTGCGTTGCGTGGATTGCTTTTTTATACTGCACAAAAAAGATGTGAATGTCAAGACAAGATATAACAAACATTTCTAGAGTTTCACGATTATCAACTTACTTGCATCATTGTATTCAAGCACTCGACATAGCTCCTCTCACTTTCGATAATACCATTAAGAATCGAACGGATTTTATTGCCACGTGCGCTGCCGGAAGCCTATAATTCCATGAAAAAAAAAATGAATTTCGCTATAAAATGAGATGACACCAACCCACAACGACCGCTCACCACTCCAAAAAAAATAAATAATACATTAAGCAAAAAAAAAAAAAAACAACTAAAGGCAAAGGGAATACAAGGAATACAGGGATGTATTGTAAATAAAATAAATACACAAATGTTGAATGGCAAACGACCCATGAAATGAAATGAGAATTTAACAAAATGAAAAAAACGAAATAAATGAGAGAAGCTTTAACTTGCAAGTAGTAGGCATTCATTCATATGAGGCTACAGCAACAGCTAGAGAGATGGATATTTGTACAGAAGAGAACGTAATTCAAATCAAAATTATTCTATGCTTTGGCAAAATAACAACAAACGCAAATTTTGTACAATTAAAAGGACAAATTGATTATTTTTTTTATTTCTTAAAAAAATGCATGAAGGTCTTATGGTACTCACGAGTATTGCCGAGACTAAGCTCTGTACGAAAAATAAAAATTAAAAATAAAAAAAACAAACAAAGAATTATTTACTTTTAAGCAAAGTTTTAGTGGATATTTTGTTTTTTTTTTTTTGTATAAAAAGCTCTGAGCTTACAGTATATCTATTTGAATTTGAATCAATAGCAAATAGCCTACGATTATGATAGTGGCGCGTGAATCTACTGGAACTACTAGGTCTGGTTTGATCGATCAAAAGGAAAGCAGAAAAAGCATTTACAAATTCTATATCATCTCATCTCTAATTCTTATTCATTTGCCTTCACATGAAGGACACAAAAGACAATTGTAAGAATGATGAAAGGTATTTGATTAACGACGACGGAGCTGGAGAGACCAGTGTAATTTGTGCGAAATTCGGCGATTCAGTTGGACAGTTGAAACAGAGAATCTCGTCTTCTATTGAAAGGACTCGGATTCTAGGAAAGATGAAACAGGAAAAACGATTGGAATCTCTAAATCACCATCCATATTAAAAGTTGAAAACGGTGGGAAATCTTATGGATAATCTAGTCGCTAGAAAATCTGCTAAAACCAGTGGATAGACAGATAACTTGTCAATGAGAAAGTAGGCCGATCGATACGAAACAAGAGTGATTAGGCTGATAGATAATTCTACGCTCAAGAAGTTAGTCAAACGATCGAACACATACTGGGGAAGAGCCCGACAATTGTTTTGACCGACTATTCTTTACACTGAAAAACGGAATCAGAAGATTGTGTTGTTGAAAATTTGATCAATAAGCAAAAGATGGTGGTGAAAAGGGTTGTGAATGCGATTATATGAGAACATAAGCGTTCTCACTTTAGCCTCACATCAACTCCTACTACTCACCTTCACGTGGTGACTGCTGGGTGCCTAGTACCTTGACTGGAGATGGGGTAACCCACCCCTGTCGAAGGTCGCTGCTGGCAATTGATGAGAAGGGGGGGGGGGGTCACTAAGACACTTTCTCATATTTCCGGGCGGCAGCGGACGAATTCTAAGTATGGAATCAATGGCGACGTTCCAGTTAGGTCCAACCAGTGTCATCTCCATATGAGCTGCTTCGACGTACTTGAATACGAGGTCTATGGGGATCTCCAACACGAAGTCAGGGTGTTGGAAAAGAGTTGGTGGCGGATGAGCCCTTAATAGGGCCCACATCCCAGAAGTGGGTTATTGGGTTCGGAATTCGGTCAGGCCCCTTTTGTCCTAGGGGTCTCAAAAAGGGCTTGACCCTCCAGGTTGGGAGTTGTTAGTGGGGTTAACTGCCCACCCACGTACAAAAGTAATTGCTACGAAGCGACCAATAGCCTCGGATAAGGATGGATTCACTGCTGACGACCCTACAAAACGAACAAACGACAACGACTTTCGGACCTGCACGTGGAATGTTTGGACCCTGAACAGGCCGTATGCGCCCGAACAATTAGCGGGCGCCCTAGACTGCTATAAAGCAGATATCACCACCATCCAGGAAGTGTATTCACATAGGCCGGGCAAAAGAAAGATGAAAAACTGTGATGTTTACTACGGTGATTGCTATAGGCAACTTAACCAGCGTCTATTTGGATGCGGCAAGAAGTCTTGTGCTTTCAACACGTGAGTGAACGCCTTATAACAATTCGTATCAAAGGTAAATTCGCTAACACCAGCCTTAAAATGCGCTCATGCCCCAACAGAGGAAAAGGAGGATGCTACCAAAGAAAGTTTCTACGAGCTCCTCGACAAAACCTACGAGCAATGACCGATGTATGACGTTAAAATCATCCTAGGCGACTTTAATGCCAAAATTGGAAAGGAGGACATCTTTGGTAGCACAATCGAAAGACATAGCTACACGACACCAGGCCAATCGATTTCGCTGCGGGACGTAACGTTACTATAACAAGCACACGGCTTCCTCACCTCAATATTCACAAGGGAACACGGCAGACACCAGATCAGCAAACTGTCAACTAGATTGATCATCAAGTGCATCAAGTGCTGAAGACCAGTGGCTTATATGCCAAGAAGCCATTAGAAATGCCGCAACTGACGTGCTGGGTTTCACTTGCCCACCACCACGAAACCCCTGGTTTGATGAAGAATGCCGGCAAGCATATGGAGCAAACCAACATGCTTTCAAAGCGGCGCTGCACAAAAGGATGAGAGCGGATGGTGAGCTCTAGGAGCAAAAGAGGAGGGAAGATCATCGTCTTCTCCGAAGGAAAAAGGAAATAGAGAGGTGCTACTCCAGGAATAATTTTCGGGAAAGTGTCAGAGTAATACGACTCGAGCGGAAACCTGTAAAGATGAACAAGGAAATCTTGTCTTAGAGTCACAGACGGTGTTAAGGATATGGAAAAACCATTTCTGCAGACTTCTAAACGGCGAAGAGACACAAAATCCGCTGTAAGGCAGAGCGAACCATTCAATATTGACGATGCAAGTCAAGAATTCCGTCCACCCGACCAAAATGAAGTGAGGATAGCAATATCTAACCTGGAGTCGAACAAGGCTGCCGGGCCGGACGGCCTACCCACCGAACTATTTAAGGCAGCTGGAGATGGCTTGGTAGAGAGCATACACCAACTTAATTCCAAGATTTGTTCGGATGAATGTATGCCAGATGAATGGAACCTCGGCATCGTTTGCCCGATTCACAAGAAAGGAAACCACCATCTAAACTGCGAAAATTATAGAGGTATCAGTCTCCATAAACATCGCATATAAGATCTTGTCTGCCGTATTGTGTGAGCGCCTGAAACCATTTGTCAACGATCTGATTGGATCCTATCAGTGCAGTTTTAGGCCCGGTAAGTCCATAATTGACCAAATATTCACACTATGGCAGATCCTGGAGAAAGCCAAAGTAGTTCACATCGATACACAGGCAAGGCGGCGCGCTGTCATGTGACTTTTTCAACACCGTACTTGAAAGAATTGTGCAAAATTCATAAGCCAACACACGAGGTACGATCTTTCAAAAGACTGTTCAGTTGCTGGCATACGTCGACGACATCGATATTATTGGAGAACACAGTAAGCTGCCACTAATGCGTTTGCGAGTATAGGAACAAAAGCGGAAAAAAATGGGTCTAATGGTAAACGAGGGCAAAACAAAGTATATTCTGTCAACAAGAAGGGACACCCAACATCGACTAATCGGCCAGAATGTCACAATCGATAGCTACAATATAACTTTGAGGTAGTAAGGGACTTTGTCTACCTCGGCTCTGCTATACATCTGAAAATGACATCTTTTCAGAAATCAAACGAAGAATAACGCTTGCCAATCGCTGTTTCTTTGGGCTGAGAAAGCAATTGTGTAGTTGGACTTAGAAGGCAATTGAGTGGTAAGGCCCTATCCCGTAGAACAAATGAGACTTGATCGTCCGAGTACTAGTTTATGCCGCAGAAGCATGGACCCTATCGAAAGCGGATAAAGATATCCTCAGTCGTTTCGAGAGGAAAGTCCTTAGAAAAATATTCCGCCCTGTTTACGTTTACAAGGAAGGCAAAGCGACAATCCTGAAGGTCTTTCTGTGACAAAATCACGGAAACCTCTGAGGCATTGCGGCTAAAAAAAATCCTTTCTACAAATCCTATGATGGCAAGCCGTTTGGCTCTTGGACAACCTCAAGTGATGAATCACTCAACCTGCTACTGGACACCCACTTTACAGGTAGCTCTCAATTCGCGGCCAGTAGCAACCTAAACAGGCCTACTGCAACCGGGACTAAAATTCATGGTCTGATAACAAGAGACAAACCGCTCTGGACATAGCTTCAAACCATACAAGTCTGCTGGTCCGGACGGTATTATACCTGCCGAGCTACAGATGTCTTTAGATATTATTCTGCCTGCGCTAGAAAATATTATGAGGAGCTGTGTAGAACTTATCCACATTCCACTATTATGGAGAGAAGTCAATGTAGTTCTCATTCCCAAGGCCGAAAAATGTTCTTATGTTGTTCCAAAGGACCTCAGACCTATAAGTCGATCATCTTTCCTTCTGAAAATTCTAAAACGACTGATTGATATCCATATACGAGCTAAAATTAATCCTGGACTTCTGTCACCGGCATTCACTCACTAGCTACATCGAACGCTCCCTACAATATAGAGAGTACACAATAGCGGCTTTCCTGGACATGGGGGGTACCTTTAATAACGTCAACACATCCGCAATCACGACCGCGTTGTCAACTCTGCAGGTAGACAACTCAGTTGGGGAGTTGATCAGCCTTATGCTAAACAGCAGGATAATCAACTCCAAACTGGGTGGGGTTTTTCTCTCCTTCTCTGGAACTTAGTGGTTAATGTACTGGCGATATACCTGAAAGCGGGTGGTTGCAGGGTGATTACCTATGCGGATGACGTTGCTATAGCCGTCTCAGGTAAGCATCTCAATACCATTAAAGAACTCCTTCAAGTAAATCTTAATAGATTAGCCAGATGGGCAGATCGGCGTGGATTGGGAATAAACTCCCATAAAACTGATCTTGTCCTCTTTTCCAGGAAATACAAAATTCCAACTATAGACTCTCCTTCAATAAGCGGTACCAGTTTAGTGTTTTCCGATACAGCAAAATATCTGGGTCTCATTTCCACTTCCACGTAAGCTTCCCCTCTACATAGATCCTTCTGAGAGGAAGATGCTTTCATGGAGGACAAGTCAATCCATCTCTACACAGATGGATCTAAAACCGATAGCGGAGTTGGTGGCGGTGTTTTTTCAGATTCTCTCTTTCCGTCTCCCAAATCACTGTAGCGTGTTCCAGGCGGAAATTTTGGCAATTAAAGAAGCTCTGTCCTGGCTGAAGAAAAACGTGATATCTGCAAAGGATATCCGCATCTTTGCGTATAGTCAGGCCGCTATCAGGTCTCTGGACCCGCTCTCATTAAATTCTAAAACCGCCCTTGAATGCCGATCATCTCTTATGGAGATGGCAGAGCAGTTCAACCTTCCCCTTTGTTGGGTGCCGGGCCACAGAGACGTTCCAGGGAACTGTAGAGCCGATGAACTCGCCAAAATTAGAACCACTCTACCTATTCTATCGGAAAAGGGTAGCATAGGTACACCAATCGCTGCGTGCAAACTAACATTAAAGCTGGATGCCAATAAAGGAACAGAGCGTAGGTCGACTGTTGGACCAACATGTCTAGCGACCAAACCGATCTGGCCAAAACTGGATCTGAATCGCTCTAAGTGTCGGATCCTTCTAAATAGGGAACATCTCAGCGCCATCATAGGTGTCATCACTGGACACTGCCTCATAAGCAAGCACGCAAGAAGGCTTGGCGCCTTTACAAACGATTTCTGCAGAAGCTGCATGGACGAGGAAGAGGAGGAGACAACCCCCACCTACTCTGTACATGCCCAGCTTTCTACCAGAGAAGAAAACTTCACGTAGGAGCTTTTTTCTAGAACGACCTAAACGATCTAAAAAAATATAGACGTAAACAGTCTGCTACGCTCCATCAGTAAGAGGATCATAGATCCACGCGGCATCACAATGGGCCAATAGTCCTAAGTGGGTTGGTATTTCCAACAGCCACTCTTACCTACCTACCTACCTACATTCACGTGCTTTGGAGAGAAGATTCAACGACGAACTATACGAGCTGTACAGCGACATAGACTTTGTGCAGAAACCTGCACATCAGTCGCCTAAGATGCTTAAGACATGTAGATCGAATAGGCACCAATGTACCCGTACGCAGAGTCTTCGAATCTAATCCAGAGAGCTACGACGTGAGGAAGACCTTACCTCAGGTAGCGCGCGCAAGTAGAAGGGGACCTCATACGACTTGCGCAACTGGATGCAATTAGCTAAGTAAGTAAGTGTAGGATTGGCCATCTCAGGAGCATCAAATGCAAAGATTTAAGGAGAATGAAACAGCTTATAATACTTTTAAAAAGAATTTGATGACTTGTAAGTTGTCGACAAAAGTGTGAAGCTGTAATTAGGAATGGAGGACCCTGGACAACATATTAAGCACTTGGTGCATTGAAAAAACGGTTTGAAATAAATAATTTTGTTTCCGTAAATCCGCTTTTGGCAAACACATCAGAGTGTAACTCGTAATTCAAAAATCAGTTCTGCCAGAAGGAGTTGGTTAATAACTAATTATTAGATCTCTGAAGTATGTATGTCTTAACGATGTACTCAAAAACATCAAAGGGTAAACAAAAACACCTTTTAAATAACTGCTTACTATGTTTAAGCTAAATCTGAAACGTGATCTCAATATTTGCGTACATTTGACGCAAACTTTTTAAATGAAAACAGTTTTTCCTGAGCATGAGTTCTGTAAGTTATTTTTCTGCATGATACTCGTACAACAAGGACTAACAACAACTAACAAATAAGTTTCTATATATCTTTCCTAACTCCTGCAAGTCTTTGAGATGTTAGTTTATGAATTAAAGTTTTACTTTGTGCATGTGTGCACAGTATCGGTGCATTTTATCTAGCAGCATTAGAAGTAACAAATCATAAGTGCTGCAAATTATACTGTGGTGCTAATGATACTACGTGTTTTGACAGACAAAACCCTAATTAGTATTGTGTTAGAAATTATCCAATCTACTATTTAACTTAAGCTTACCTTTCTAAGAGCACTTGGAGTCTGTGAAGGATGTTCATCATGCGATACTGATCGCATTAATGGTGGCCCATCCAATTCACCATCACTATCTAATGAGCTCGATCGTGTCTCGTTGCTTTGGCTATCGAATAAATAAACATAAAATTAAATTAAACGAATCAATATTATTGAGGCACACAAAAAAGGTGTGTGTGCATTATACACTCGTATACTCACTGCAAGAAGTAGTCAATGTTGACATAGTTTGAAGCACGTCCAGGAGATTCTGGTTCGGCAACACTCGTCTGACTGCTCATGTGACTGCGACTAGACGATGAATGATGATGATGCTGTAAATGCTGATGGTGGAATGGACCGCTAAGAGGTAGTGTACTACCGGCGGTTGATAAATCATCGCGACTGGATGTCGACACATGTCCTCCAGGTTTTATATACACATATTCACCATCGCCGTTATCCATTGGTACTTGATCGTAATACGGTTCGTTGTCGAGATTTTGACACGCTTTGGTGCTATCCGAACTGAGGGAAGAGATCGATTCGTAGCTTTTTATCTGTAAAGAAGAGGAAAAATGTTTTTTTTTTTACTATCAATTCACTAACGGTAAAGCATGCAAATTGCGAGTTAGGTGTACATGTAACTCTTTTTTTTAAATAAATTCTCACCAATCCTGTAGAAGTGCAGAACAGAACAATAGAAGCTGTCGAGCTTCATGAATAATAACTGAATGGACTTTGGCTACACTCGGAACACTAAATTATATTACTTCCGAGTGACGAAACGTTTCGATTCTTGGTAAAAGATAAATAAGATTTTTAAAAAGAATTATCACAATCAAAACCCCTAAAGTGTGCCCCGGACCGTGACTCAATCTGATCGGAGCTTATTTTGAATGCTTTAAAAACGTTCTGAATGGATCGGAAGGTAATTAAGTACTGTTGCTGCTGATCAGCACAATAACTATCGTTAGCAGTAAGAACATCAATGAGTTTTAGATTTTAGGATACCGAATAATTTTATCTCATTGCATTTTGCTTTTTGCTCCTGGGACTGCACCAATAAACGATCAATCCAAATTAAGAGTTGGAGCAATGTACATAATATAATACATCCAATGTCGTACGCTTCATTTAAGCCCAAATCATTTTTCAAAAGTCTTTCTGTAGAACTAAAACATTATGGCAGGGCAATCCCTTTATGTTCTTGGTAGAAAATACCACGGAACCTGCATATACGAGTATGCTATCATGTTTTCTTAAGCTCTTGTAGAAGCAACTTCTCCCGATGAGTTTGCCACATAACGAGAAATATTCCTTCATATTCACTCACTGTAATGGAAGCCAATGGAGGGCAGCATCACAATCCCGTGGCACTTACTTCATTCTATGAGCGTGTATCTAGCGTGGTTACAGTAAAGATGAGCACTTGGAACTGCTCTTGCTTGTCTAGCCGACCAAACCGGGTGAGGTATTAGAACTATAAGTCAGAGTGCTCAAGTTCGTCTCTAGTTCTTACAGTACACGAAAACTTATGATAAAAAGTGGAAACAAATCTTATTCACCTGAATATTCGTCCCAGAAGCTAAAAAATGAAGCCCTTTGAGAAAAAGAATAGGGTATACCGTGAGCAACAGATGACGGAATTGACGAATTGTGGAATCCTCAAAATATACATCGTTTTAGGCATCACATGCAAATGCTAGAGACGAATATTTGGATGCGTTTCTGTCATTGAAAGTACTCTTTAGGATAATGTCATGCGCCTTAGACATATAAGCGGATGACGAATGGCAATTCGTATTAAGGCTAAGTTCGCCAACATACGCGCATGCTCCAATGGAAAACTTTAAAGGAAAGCCTCTTCTAACTCCTAGAGAGAACATATGAGCAGTGTCATAAGGTTAAGAGTGAGTATACACAGTCCAGACGACATCATATTCGGAAGCGGTAAAGACTGATTGATTTTACAAATGGATGGAACGTCGTCGTATTAAGTACGCATTTTCCACGTTTTAGAAAGCACGAGGTAGACTGTAACCGTCTAGTGATCAAATTGCGAAAAATGTAAGGCACACATCCAGTATTCTATTCCGCCCATTTTGAGATATCAACATTGACTCTGACCACTACCTAATTATATCCAAGATATAAAGCACGGGCAGTACAACTTCTGGAATCTTTTACCACCGAGCCATTTTTTCAAATTTGGAAATAGAAAATAATCTGTGGGCGCTAAATCTGCCGAATAGGGTGCATGAGGAAGTGAACTGGTGCATTGTCTTGACGAAACAAAACTTTTTTCTTCGCAAATGCGGCCGGTTTTTTCTTGATTTCATCTTTCAAACGCTGTAATAAGTTCGCATAATACACGTCGTTGATTGTTTTTCCTTTCTGAAGAAAATTATCCCACGCGCATCCCAAAAAACTGACGTCATGACCTTGCCTGCAGATGGAACTGTGTTTACCTTCTTTGGAGCTGATTCTCGCCTTTGAGTCCATTGTTTTGACTGTTCCTCGAGTGTGAAGTTATTTACCCGTGTTTCATCCATGATTATGAGTCGATGCAAAAACTCGGCTTTATTGCTGTGAAACTCCGATAGACACTCGATTGAAACATCCTCACGACGCTGTTTTTGTTCCATTGCGCACAGCGTTCTCATGTCCAATTTTTCAGTTTACAGCGCTTTTTGAAATGCCTACCATATCTGCTAGTTTACGCATTTTCAATCGACGGTCATCCAGTAACATTTTGTGGATTTTTTTCATCTCATTTGGTCGATAACTGCGATGTTGGTCTTGACAACTCGTACGGCCTCGCTTAAACTCTGCCACCCAATACTTTATTGTTGTTGGAAGCAGCAGACTCCCCCAGAGTAGAATCCAGTTTCGTTTTAATGTTGGTTGGATTGAGACCTTTCAAATGAAAGTATTGTGTCAACTAACGATGACCAATTTTTTCCATATTTAAAAATTCATTGAAAGCGTTCACTATTGATGGCTGCTGAAGAAATACTGAACAACATAGCGTCGTTAAACTTCAAATTTAAGCTTTATAAGGTTGGTAGTTTCTACAATTGTCAATCATTTTAAACAACAACCGCCATCTATACGTCAGGTCGGGTACTTCTGGGTATACCCTTGTACTTTGCCGACCGCATCTCTCTCAAACTTTATCATAATCCGGAAGCATCAAAATCAAGTACGCATAAGCTTTGTCGATGCTGGGTTTCATAAAGCCACAATAAACGAGAAACCCAGGATTCCACAATGAATATCGGTGGATAGTTGCAGGTTAGTAGGAGGCATATACCTCACTGTAAGAGTATACTAGTATGAGAATCGTTGTTGATACATGGACATCAACCAACTCGGCGTGTGTAACTAGAGCGGCTAGTAAGAGATTGATGTGGCTGACGAGGCTTGCGGGTTAAGACACACGACCGCCCTGTCTGTAAATTGGCATCCAAAGTAATGTAAATAATGGCAATGGTTGTCGGCGTCAACAAATATTTATCCGAAGTCCAATATTAAAAGAAAATTCATTGAAATTTTGCTATAGGCCACGGACAAAGATTGGATTCGGGAACTTTGTGACTTATAAAGACACTTGTTCAAGACGAAAAATGTTTCCAATTCAAACGAAAGTTCTCGCGGTACAAAATAGAGATGTGGACCCTGGATGAAATAAGTTTGCTGGAAAATGGGAGGTATCATTCCGAGAGTTTCAAAATTCCAATCCGTGATATGCGTCAGCCTCCCATCCCAGGCAGAATATGTATAACTATTTCTCTATAACAGACACTCTGGCAACGGCGATCGTCTTTTCTTTATCACGGAGGTTAGGTCTTCCTTGTCTTCTTTTTAAACTGGGATTGGAAGATCCTTTGTGACATACCTGGATAGGTTTTGCTGATATTCCGAATTTTGTCATCGTCATGTATAGCCCAAGATCATCAATGTTATCACATGCGGCTCTAAGCTCGATGAATAGGAAACCTCTTTTTGCGTCATATGCTGCTTCTTTTTGTTGAACCGTCTGACTCTGAATATAGCTTCGACGAGATAATGATCATATACAACGTTTGCTGTTTTGATAGAGTGCGGACCAAAAATGTCATACATTTAGTCGACTTGGTTAGTTAGTGGTTTCACCATCTGGAGATAGCCAAGTTACTTTGTGGATGTGTAGCTTCGGGAACATGGTACTACATATCAGAAGCTGCTTTATAGAGGCTGTGCTTTCCAACTTAAAAGATGTTTGTATTACCGACTTTGGCGTTGAAATTACCAGACACAATTTGGGGTTATAAGCGTACTACGGACATGCTCCGTTGGCTCTATCCAGGTTATAGAATTCGAATCTATGCACATATAATGTTTGATTTGTATTACAGCCAGGAGAGAAATCATCGGTTTAAAGTTAACAGCATTTGACCTTAGCCAATTTCCCACGACAAACACTCATCCTCGCGTGTGCCACAGACTACGTAATAGATATCGCAATTTCTCATTTTCCGAATGCCTGGTCCTATCTATTGAAAAGCAGTAGCACTCCAAGACTGTTTCACGTTTTCGAATAGCACCTGGGATGTGCACACTTGCAGGTCATAGCTCGTGTATGTTCCGAGACGTGATCTTATAAAAGGACGGATTTGGAAATTTATGTGCATAGAAACAAAGGTTCCGATTATAGTAAGAAAGTGAGCTTTGATATCAGCTCAGAAGGATCTGATAGCAAATGCATTTAATCGCACAACATACTCGTACACCAACTCCATCAGGAACTTGCAGGCGATCAGAGCTTCAAACAATCTGAAAGCTACTGATTTTTTGAAGGTGATCAACGAAGTTATTCTGTAAACGTAATGATTGTGCTTTACAGAAAGTATAGGACCGGGTCAGACTAAACGGTGGACACAAATGCATAGCAAATGCCATGGAGAGGATGGGAAGATTAACCGATAGAATGGGAGAACTGGATGAGTATTCTTCTTTATAGATTTCATATGCACCTTGCCGATCATAACAGAATCGTGTCATGTATAGGTTTTCGCTACATCCACTACTCATCGCTTTTTGTGGAAAGCCTTCTAATCGAATCCTCTTACCCAGTTAGAAGAAGTAGGGAATGCATTTTTTCGAAAGAGGGCTTGTAAAAAATTGACTTAACAAGTTTATACTTTCCGCGAAGCCTTAACGGCTTTTCTGCAGAATTGTTTCTCATTTTGATGGCTTTCCAGATATGTTATATGAAAAGCCTTTGCGACATCTCTTACCTTATAGGCTAAAGCAACTAATAACGCAAAGAGCCACATGCCAAGCAATTTTAACTTCAACACATCCGTAGCTATAGCGCCTTTCATAACTAGCCTGTTCTCTTTTTTTTCTCTTCTGGCAATCAAAAATAAAACTACAAAAAAAAAAAAAAAACATCCTTTCCTACCCCACTCAGACAAACCCATCCGCGACTACTATCAATAAAAGATAAAAAATAAAAAAAAAATTTAAATGAATACTCACGATTTCAGATATATTGCCCTGTGATGCCAATGACTCCTTCGACCCGACACTCTGTAGAGTGGTCTCGAGGAAATTCCCACCACTGCTACCTCGTCCGCTGCTGCCATCATTTAATTTCTTCTCCAAACTCCCTGTATTCGGTGATGCATTCTCTGCACCAGTACCACCATTTCCATAGCGAGCACTGCTGAACTTACTCAAACTGCCAGTGGGTGAGGCGCCCACTCCTCCTGCGCTAGCTTTACCCAAACTCCCAGTTGGACTGTGATTCAGTTTCGTCATACCATCTCCACTGCGCTTGGCTTTCTCCAGACTTTCGGTTTTTGCAAATTTTCGCCCAAGCTCCTCCACCATATCGGGTGCCTTCAAGCTTGCTCCTAACTTACCCATTTCAGGAGTTGTCTTTCGATTACCGGCGAATGCTTTGGCCTCCAAAGAGTCAGATGACTTCTGTCGTAAAATATCCGATGGCTTGATATTGCGCTCCAACGAGCTAGATGGACTGTTGTTATTTGACAAGGAACCACCACTGCTCACGCCACTGCTACTGGTTGTAACACCAGTATGACTTGCAACTCTTTCATAAAGGATACTATTCGCCGGAGTAGACATGTCACGTTTTGGCGATGAAGATAGCTGAATAGCTCCTGGTACTGTCGGTGGCTCCACACGTCGTATACATTTTGGCGGCGGTCTGTAAGGAAACAACAAAAATCAAACACAAGAATTAGTTCACTAAAATGACTGTGCACTTTGGAAAGTAAGAGTGAGAGTAAGAGTAAGAGTAGGTGTAAGGGTAGAGCGATATCATGTCACACTGGGAGTCTGTTTAATTAACTTTAAGTTGACTTGGGTCGTCGTATCTGTGAGATTGCTGATTCTGTCATGTCGTCGTGGACATTCATTCATATATCACTAACATCACCCACTCTCTGATGGATGCTCTGGTCTGTGCTGGTCGAGTCTTGCCTCGTCTCGACTGGCCGGACCAATTTATTCTATCAATTAACAGCAGATGATGTGTGCTGGAGCTAAGAATGGTAATGGAGAAAAGATTGCGCGCGCTATGCGGACGCTGAGATGACAGAGAAAGGCGCAGACTATCGATGAAAAGGTCACAAATGCAATTAACATTTGTTGACATGTGAATGCCGAGCTTGTGTTGTGCGGCATGTTCGCGTTTCACGCTTCGTCTTGTACCAGTACAGTCTCATGAATAGAGTGGTGAGGGAAGGGATATTTATCGCGCACATATCAACTTCATGAAATCTGTTTCTTGGCGTTGCGATTGATGTGATTCATTTACAGTTTGAGACGCATAAAGTTCTTTGTGTGACGCGATTACAATGCATGGCTCGGGGCAGACGTCATTAAAAAATCACGCGATCAAGCCAAATAGGTTTGGATTTAGAGTGGTGTCAGTTGACTATTAATAAAAATAAAGCAGTTCTATGGAAGCACAGGACGGGACTGCAATAGTTAGCAGAGATCAAAGCTGATGCAGACAAATATAACTTCTGATAGAGTAGATCAATTCGTCCAATGTTCAATAATTTGATCGTCTCCAAGAAGAACGTAATCAATTTGAAGCTCGAGTTTGGACAAAGTCAAGGCTGCTATTAGAGTACGCCTTTTGAATTTATAATGACAATCCAAGTCTAGAACGAGCATACAATTTCAGCTAGCGCAAACATCGAATACAGACAGCGTTAGTGTGGTTATACTTAAATAGTTTCAGTTTAGAATAATTAAGATAGATAAATGAGCAGTCTACATTTGGTCAGAGAGACGTTCAGGAATTTGACGCGTTAAATAGATTTAATTTGCTTATGCCAATACATTGTTTGGAATGCAGACAAGTATTTGGTTTTTTCGTATGTGGAAACCCGTATACAAGAGCACTAAGTTGTGACAAGAAGTCATTGATACTGCTTAAGTGTCAGTCAGCGACAATTTAGTCTCTCAAATGTGCTTCTGCAACCACAGAAAGACTTCTAGAAACTCTAAATCGCTATTTTTGTGGTTCTAATCCACAGGCGATTGAGAAATAAGTTCTTCTCGTCAATATACAAAGCACGGTATCGAACCCTTATCGTCCCAGTCTTACTGTATGGCGCCGAAGTTCATTGTCTAAAGCCTGGAAAATGGGATTTTCGGTGCGTAACTGGAATTCGGAAAAGAAAACATATTGTATATTGGCTTCGATCGGTCGCACATGTAGATCAAATGAATACCATCGCTCCCGCCCAGCTGCTTAAAGCGACACCAAGCCGTCCCCTAGTGTTGTAGTACATTGAACCCAAGTGTCAATGTGGAGTGCACACCGATGTACTCGTATTATCTGTGCGATTGCTCGAGAAGGCAAAGAAAGATTCAGTTTTAGGTCTGATCCTGTTTTACAGCCGCATTTTTTCGGAGGACAAAAGGAAGTATCATTTCTATTAGCTAGAGGTGTTAGCGATAGTGGACACTCTCGATCGATTTGGCGTCTGTATTGTTGGGAGAGAAATTTAAGGTGATAAGGTAAGCAAACCGAAGATCATCCCCGGTTGTGAAGCTGGTGGTTAAAGCTGCAGAAGTTCTCTTTAGAAATCATTCATCAACCGGGAAGATAGGCGGCAGATGTGGATGCACTAAATCGAAAGCCACTGGAAGAAATGATAGCGATGGAAGTGGCGTCGTTACTCGTATTTGAGGTAACAGGTTGGTTGACATATAGATGACAACTCTAATAACATACCCACACGATTTTCACATATGTAGTACCAACGTTCAAACAATACGTGTCAAAATTCGATGACATTCCGACCACCAGTCATCGAGATATTGAAGATTGATATTGAAGGTGCGTCACCCTTTTGATATTTTCAAAACCATGTTTCGTACGTTAGTAAAATACTCCTATTCGATGGAAAAAAACACCGTTAAAGCTCAAGAATAGTTGTAAAATGTTATAAAGAATCTGCTCCGTCGAAAGCAAATATTGTATTTGCCGCTGGTTTACTTAATTCAAACACAGTCGTACAGAAATCTGGGTGCCCAAATAAGGCTGTTACGCCGAAAAACATCAACAAAATTCACAAATTCGTTTTGAGCAACCGTAAAACGAAAGTGCGCAAGATAGCTGACATCGTAAAAATATCAACAGAACATGTACAGCATATTTTGCACGAGTATTTGGATATGCGAAAGCTCTGGTCGAAATGGATATAGCGCTTGCTCATAGTTGACGTTTTGATGATTCAGACCGCTGATAATGAATGAAAGATAGATCCACTACTACATTCCGGTGTCAAATCGGCAGTCAACAAAGGATGAAAACCAACCAGTGACCAAACACGTCGGCTGGCAAGGTTATGACGTCCGTATTTTGGGACTCGCGTGTATAATATTCATCGGCTATCTTGAAAAGGTAAAAACCATCAATGCTGTATGATGGAAAAACTGCATGAATTGAGCTTCGAGTTGCTTGACCGTCCACCGTGTTCTCCAGATTTGGGCCCCTAGACTATTACCGGTTCGCCAACCGCAAAAAAATGCTCGCCGTAAAGATATATGGCTCCAATGAAGAGGTGACTGCTGAAACTGAAGCGTCTTTTTGAGGGTTTGAGCGCGGCATTGGAATGATTGTATTGGGTCTTTGCTAAGAGAAGGCGTAACTTGTATTACTTTATTGTTATTATTTCATTGGAACATGCGTTGGAAAGCTATTGTTATTGTACGTCATTTCAGTGTATGTCATTCATTTGAAGCATAAACAAAAATATTTTTTTTTCACTCAAATATGTCGAACTTTGTGCCTGTAAAAGTGTTTTTGCGGGGAGATTTTCTTCATGAAGAAAACTGCTGCCGAAAGTCATCGTATTTTGGTGGAAGTTTATGGTGAACATGCGCTAGCTGAGCGAATGTGCCAAAAGTGGTTTGCACGATTTAAAAGTGGTGATTTTGGCTTGAAAGACGATGAACGTCCTGGGCAGCCAAGATGAAGAACTGGAAGCATTACTCTATGAAGATTGTTGCCAAACACAAGAAGAGCTCGCAGAATCTTTGGGTGTCACTCAAGCAGCCATTTCAAAACGTTTAAAAGCAGCTGGATATGTTCAAAAGCAAGGAAATTGGGTTCCACATGAACTCAAGCCGAGAGACGTCGAAAGGCGGTTTTGCATGTCCGAAATGCTGCTGGAACGCCACAAAAGGAAGTCATTTTTGCATCAGATTGTTACTGGTGATGAAAAATGGATCCATTACGACAACCCCAAGCGCAAAAAATCATATGTGAAACCCGACCCGACCAACCAGCCAAATCAAATCAAAGCCGAATATCCATGGCGCGAAGGTAATGCTCTGTATTTGGTGGAATCAGATGGGTGTGCTGTATTATGAGCTGCTAAAACCGGGTGAAACCATCAATGGACAACGCTACCGAACACAATTAATCCGTTTGAAGAGAGCAGTGGCCGAAAAACGCCCGGAATATGCGACCAGACACGAGGCAATAATTTTCCATCATGACAACGCTCGGCCCCACGTTGCTATTCCGGTTAAGAACTATTTAGAAAACAATGGATGGGAAGTCTTACCCCACCCGCCTTATAGCCCAGACCTTGCCCCTTCTGACTACCACTTGTTCCGGTCGATGCAGAACGCCCTCACTGAAATACGGTTCACATCAGAGCAGAATATCAAAAATCGGCTTGATTCATTCTTGGCTGCCAAGCCGGCGCAGTTCTTTTGGGATGGGATCCAAAAAGTCATAGCTTCAGATGTGCAATACTTTGAATAATACTATTGTACATGTTTTTCTTAAATAAACGTTCAAATTTTGAAAAAAAACCGCACGAATTTATTTATACACCCAATATCATTCGAGGAGGATAAAGTTGAAAGTTTTATTTTTATATGTTAGTCTCGGGACTATAATGGACAAGAATTGCATAGTGACTTTGCAGTGGCAGGCACTTGCAGGACACTCCGCTAAGGAAAAGATGCTGGCGCACGCAATGGCTTGACTCCTAAGGACACGGGCCTTCGCACAAGAATATATAAAAGTCTGCGTCCACAGGGTTGACTTTAAAAGGAAATGAGAAATGATTAAATAACAGCTTCACACAGCTGACCGTATATCATTGCCGATCGACGTGACCATTCACTCGTGGGAAAGGAGAGATCAGGAATACGCTAGCTATCGTGGGTAGTTGCACGAAATACGTGATTTTGCTACTACAAACACAAAGTGTGTTCCCAAGGTTCTAACTGATACCTCTGTGTTTTTCGGTATTCCAGCAATCGACCGCATATACTTCAACGGGGTTTGAACAGTAATCCAATGATAATGGAGCGTAGCACATCGAAATAGTCGTAAAGACTCCCAAGGATGAATTGACAAGTTGAGCGGTGCAACCAAATCATCTTCGCGTCTTTGAAGTGGGTCCCATCTGCAGACAGGGACCATTTAGAGATATCTTAAGACTATGAGGCAACAGCAACAGCTGAATTCCGAGAGCTGCAGCCATTCTGTCGTGGACTTAAATCATCAGCCCCGTACTACCAAAAAAACGGTCCAAAATGAAAGACATTCCTGGCATGCAGCGGAGTACACGTAAGTTTAGTATCGTCAAGCTTAAAGTGTATTGCGAATTCTCAGAGAAACGATTTGTGGGCGTAGAATCCAGTTCTTCGCATCGGAGGATGAATGGAGTCGATGGAGCTGACTCGTGAGAGCACGACCGATGAAGGATGGCCAACTTTAAAGTAAAAAAGTTCCTCGACACGAAGCTGGAGCGAATCAATGCCGAGATTTCAATTTGTTAACATCGGTGAGGGCTCAGTGAAGAGTGTTTCTGCCGTTGCAGTGAGCAGAAATTACTGCCATCCTGCAAGAGGACTTTTGACACTACTTCTAACTCAAGAATGTACGGAGCTTTGTCCTACTAAAACAATTGATGGTTTCCCTTCTGCCCTGTGTTCAATCGGGTCCAAGTATTGTATTTAGTTCGGCGGAACTTTTCACCAGCTTATACGAAAGGCGATTCTTGGAGATATGGAACATGGAAAAGGGGATGATTACAAAGTTGGCAAGAAAATTAGTTAGTAAACGATCTTCACTCCATGCTGAATGTACATATGCAGCATCCCGCTTGGTTTTTAAAACGAAAATTCGATATTTTTGATCGTTTTAACCCTGAGAATTGACATCCATGAATTCTGAATGCCGATGCGTTTTTAATTATTCACTAGATGTGTCTGAGCCAATATCATCGATGTGTGATGGGCTTTGGCATCTTAATACAGGCGATAGAAATCTAGGTCACACCTAGAAGAATCCGTGCTTCCCGAGCAGCTTAGATCAGTTAACAGTTATAGCCTGCATCGGGCAAGATCACCACACCAGAGAATGCTCACAGTGACACACCTATCCTTTTTTTTCTTTTAGCTAATTATTATTCCAACATCCTGAGAGAATGATGGGCAGCCATGGGCGCATCAGCCATCGGTGCACTGTTTCAGAAGGACAGCATAAAACAGGTAGGACGGACGGTCAAAAGCCGTCAGGGTAAACACCGGCAGACCGGGCGGGCAGCCTGCCACAAGAGCGCGAAAAATGCTAGGTAGGATTTGTTTTTAACAACGGTCTAGCGCGAAGTAGTCGACCCTTGATCCACGTGGTGTTCTGTCTCCCCTGAAGGCTAATCTCCAGTCTTAAGTAGAGTTAAGGCATTCCGCTCCATTGCACTTTTTCGAACCGCCTTGTCGGTTATGTCCGTTGTCGGTTTAGAAGAACGTATTGGTTGAAGGGCCCTCTGAAATTCTTTCAATCCCGGGCTAACGCCTTTACACTCTTTGGAAGTGACAACCTGTAGGTCTTCCGGAAAAGACAGAGCCAGATGAATTGGCTGGAACACTCTGAACATATGACGGACAGTCACAAGATTGGATTATACGTCCAGATCCAGATGGTACCAATGTAAAGAATGGGACGCTATCTACTATTCCGTCCCAAATTTTCACGGAATTCCACCGGGTTCATAAAATAATTTAACTAAAGTTGAGAAAGTGTTCCCTCTTTCCTCGTCATAACGGCAAACATTTTGTTCAAAAGTTTTAATTTGTCTAGATCCTGACTTGGTTCCCCTTGCTTAGTCCAAATCGAAAATGAACGTTTTTTATCACTTTGACGTATTTCAAGGATCAATTTTGGGGAAAGAATGGGTTGTTTGACTCCAAGGCAATTCAGGGGAAAGGTTCAGTTACCAGAACTCGGAAATTTGCCCGAGCATCTGGTTAGTGGAAGTGGCACACTTAGTAGGATGAAGGAGCGGTCTAGCGGAGTTCCAAGAAATGGTTACACGCGCCAGCTAAGTAGCGGAGCGTTGTGCGCATGTACATGCCAGGCACTGGACCGGCTAGAACCGATTGGATGAACGAATTACTTTGTGTATGGATGGCCTATGATCTGAGTGGACATAGCTTGATCCAGAGCGGCCATTTCTTGATTGACCACAGCATAGTGGAAAAAAAATGGAGAAAGGTGTGCAAAGGATTTTGAGAGGCAGAAAAGTAAAGGATAAGGGAACAATAGAGGAAAGTAAGGAGAGGAGGATAAGAGCTAAATAGAAATGAGATCCAGGTAGACTTTCGTCCGCGTAGTGTGAAAACAAAATGCCACAAAAGAAAGAAAAAGAAGAACGAGTCTTTCCGAAAGGCCGAGACGGCAGATAGCGGCCTAAAGTGACTCCTATTTCTGAAAAATTTTCTTGTCATTCATACCGTTTTGTACCCCTGAAAGGTCCCAAGTGTTTATAACGTACGATTTTAAGGTTTTTTTTTGTTATTTTTGACCGGTAAATTGATTTTCTTCCATTTATCTTATTTTTTTTAAGGTTTCGCAATTCCTTTTGGAAAAGATTGCGTAGCGCCTATCAACACATTTGCGTGTCTTTACGATCCGGTATTTTTTTGTAGTTGATTCCTTCAATTGTTTGTTTTTTTTTTGACCATAAACCCACTCCCAAGCGGAGTACTGAGGAGCCGAAAGTGGCAGGACTTAACCGGCTGGATGTTGCTATCGCAATTCGCAATCCATCCGGCAAGCTGTATGGTAGGGACTCTTTTTTTCTTCTTGTTAAAAGGTTGTTTATGTATTCCTGTTGCTAATTAAAAGGTGACCAGATAAGAACGATAGGGAAAAATTTTTAACAAAACAACAACGGTGTAAGATATAAAACTGATTCTGGCTTTATTTTGAAGCTACGTTCGTACCATTATGTGTGGAATAGCACATCATTCAAATGGCCGCCTCGGCTTCGCTGGTAGTGCTTCAAGCGGTCGGTCTAAATTTTGATAACTCGGCCCAATATGTGAGGCGTTATTGGAACCACAGCTAGGATACATCTATGTTGTCGAGCTTTGACCACAGAAACCGGTTCACATCGCTCAATACCTGAGACGGTTGACGGTAGCGGTGATCCATTGATGCTTGTTGACATAGCCGCTGAGCCAAAACTGGGCCTCGTCCCAGATGATGATTTTTTGGCAAAAATCCGGATCTCCGGCCAATCTTTCTTGCAACGAATTAGCGAACCCACGGCGATGTCTATGGTCGTTTGGCTTCAATTCTTGCGTCAGCCCAATCTTATACGGATGTAGGCCTAAATCCAACCTCTCTTGACTCTCTGGCGATGCCCACTTGAGCTGATCGGCGGCGAATCAACATTTCTGGGTCTTCTTCAATACTGGCCGCTACCGCGACTATGTTTTCTTCATTTCGCACCAATATCTATCGGGTTGGTGACTTAAGATCCAAAAGAGTGTACTCACGCTTAAACTTTTCCACGGTGCAACGAATTGCCTGATGACGACCGACTTCACGAGAATTCGGAATTTCGATAATAATTTCCGCGCGTTCGGCAAGCGTAAAGCGATGCCTGATCAAATCGCAAACCTTACTAAATATTTTGACGGTGGATGTCATTGGTCACTTTGACAGCTGGAAAAACTATCATTGCTATCTGGTCACCCTATAGTAGTAGGTGGCGCAAAATTAATCACCCTATCGAAAGATGGTATAATTTTTGCAAACGACGTCGTACGTCAATCATATTTGACATTTGTGAACCAGACAGCTGCAGTACACAAATAAACAAGAGCGTGGAATAATTGGGTCGATGTTTTTGACCAATAATCGGTCGGTTGTGTTACCGCAGCGTGAATTTCGATGTCGATTTAATAATCGCGTCGGGCCAGCTGGGCAAACAACATTCAGACGCAATTGGCCCTCACCACACGGACCCTACAACGAATTTTAGTGAAAGACTTACACATGTCCCCGTAAAAAGTGCAAACAGTGCATCAGTTAATGCCTCCTGATGTCAGTCGCGTGTAAAGCAATCCTCAATCTCAACAACGAAGAGGACGATTTTGTGTTGAAAATCATCATGAACGACGAGGCGCATTTCCACTTAAGCGGTTACGTCAATAAGCAAAATCTTCGTTTCTGGGGAACTGAAAATCCGCGTGTGATGCACGAAGAGCCATTGCATCCACTCAAAGCCACTGCGTGGTGTGGAGTGATTGAGCCGTATTTTTTGAGGACGCCATCGGCAATACAGTCACTGTTAGTGGCGAACGCTACAAGGCCATGATAAACGACTTCTTACTGCCGGCATTGGATGAGCGGGACTTGGTGACCATTTGGTTTCAACAAGACGGTGCAACCGCACACACAGCACAAGCCACAATGGATATTGTGAAGGAAGCGTTTCGTGGTCGCGTAATCTCCCGTTTGGCGATTTGGTATAGCCAGCAACCATCCCAGACTCCTTTCTTTGGGGCTACTTGAAGTCGCGGGTTTATGCCAATAAGCCTCAGACAATCGCAGCCCTTAAGGAAAATATTCGACAGGAATGCGAACAGTTATCACTGGAAATCTTGCGAAAAGTTATGGAAAATGCGATAAAACGGGCACAAATGTGTATCAACACTGGCGGCAGCCACTTGGCGGATATCATCTTTTCCACTTAACAGAAACAACCACCCGAATGTTCGAGTGGTTAAATTCGCAGCGAATGTGGATGTTGAACTAGTTCACTATCTCGTTGAAAAATAGGCTACAGTTCTTTGCTACTCTCGACGTTGTCAAAACCAAGTTTAAAGATTTTATAGATATCATGCTTGGCAATTGATGTAAATGCAGATATCCCTACCGGATACCACATTTCTGAGTGACATGCACTACATCAACTCGGAATGTGGAAATGATTACTCAATGCTATTTTTTCGGAGACCACCTTCAGACCATAATTAGTTTTTGAACGATCAGTGTAGATGTGGATAAATTACCCTTTCAAAACTGCCTGAAAACTACTCTGCACTTTTCCTGATCATACAGGATTCAACGTTCGTTGTTCGAGTAAAGAGGTTTTCTTAACTTGTAGTTAGGATTTTTCGCAGGATTTGCACTTCTATAAGGTAGTCGCCGATGCAGGCGTGTCGTACGAAACTCGAAAATACTTCTGGTGCTCAGCCAAAGCTTATGAAACGGGCATCCTGAGACGGAAGTACCAGTCAAGACAACTAAACCACTTCGGCTGCTTGGTATGCAGAACTGCAGGCAGCTAACTTGGCGTTTGTAGGGATGCAAGGCTACTATGGATAAGGTAGTGAAACTCTCTTCAGATAGGAATTCACTTCACTCAGTGCAATGTGCAATTGACATTATTTACCAAAAGGCATATCAAAGTGAAGAGTGTTTTTCCACTCATGGTCGGACATAGTTTCCAGAAAATCACACAAGGTAACTCAACACTCATTAGTCAATATCTCACGTGTGACTGCCCGAGCCCGAAGGCTAATCAAACGTAACGATGGACAAATTCAAAAACAAACACCATGTACCGACTTCTCTCTGTACGAGGACGACAACATCTTGACACAACCTTCGGAGAATCTTTTCACCACGTTAGGCAAACATTTCCATTCCTAGTCATCCATTTCAAATCGTCTTTTCTTCTTCAGAGTTCTGCCTTTATATCCAAACAAAAGTCGTATCTAGATACCTCTTATGAATGTAAGTGACCCCGTCATGTTAATCATGAACAAACACACTAAAGGGGAGGAAAGATATGAGTAAAGATGAACAACACATGTCGTCTCGCTAAGTGTTCATATGCAAGTAAAATATATCTGAAGTCCTCATCTTCCCCCCATTTCATCATCTTGTTCCTTTGAAATCCGAGAAAAATCAATAAGCACCGAGTTCGTTGGTTAGACTGCGAACGAATATGGTGTGCACCAACTCTGGTGTTTTTTTTTTTACGATAAAAGCTACCCCAAACGGAATTCTATACATCTTGTCGCTCCGTCTTCCATAAAACGATGACCATGTCGACAATTTAACTTTGACAAAATAAAAATTGCACACATCCACTATAATAGCGCGACTATCTATCTAATCGACTCGAAGAGTAGTCGGATAGTCTCACAGACTGACATCGGAGAAACCAATGAAATCCGACACCCCAGCGTATCCGATTTCGGCCAAGTGTTCTGCGAATATATATGCATACGAGGAACTCGTATGCGCTGCATACTCACCACCACCCTCCCTAATGGTTTGCCTATTTGCTGATACTTGCGAAAAATTGGTTGTTAGTCATTATACACAGAATTACAATAACAACAAGTCGATTAGTAAGCACGAGTGGCATAGGGTGATGTTTGTAGTGACTCCCCGACGACGACCGACGGCTCTATGTATATTCGTAGCAAATGTCGGACGCAGGAACAACCATTTCTGTGCCTTTGTGTTTGGGGCAATTTTTCATTTTTTATTTATTAGAACGGGAACCGTACCCGGTCCGCCTCCCCTTTACATCTTGTAAAGTGTGTGGTTCGCTTTTGCTGCAGGAACCAGCACCCAACAGAACCCAGCAGCACCCAGATGAATCAAATTAAGGGCAAGCACTTTAATTAAGGAGGGAAATTTGTTTTGATAGTTTCGTGATTGTTGTTGTAATGCACAGGAAGGGAATTAACTAGCACGGTGGTTGCTTCTATGGCTTGCATAGGAAAGGAGAAGCCGGGGTTTTCTGAAATTACTTTTTCCCAAGAGTTTTTGAAATATATTTTCCGTTTCTTCACTTAGGGAAATTGAACGGCAGAAATAATTTTAGACAAAAGCGGTTAGAGACGAAGATTTGTTGGTTGGGAAGTGAACACAAGTGCGGTCAGGCGGGTAAGTATCATGGTTTGAAATTTGAACAGGAATTCCATTTTTGTTGCTCAGAGGGCGCAAAAATACCTCCTTGACCTGGCTAAGGGGAAACTTTTACAAACTCGTGAGTACGAAAATGAATTCGGTGCTCAGAAATTGCATAAATAAGTAGAGAGTTTTAGGGCTTCCGGTTGTGCAAAGAAGGTAGCTACCACGAAACCAGCTGCCCTGCTTGTTCGTCTTCATACTTTTTGACTCTTTTCGACACGGAAACGAACAATGTCAGGAAGTTAAGAACAAAAATTACCCGAAACATTCATTTTTTTTCCTATCACTTTATTTATTTATTCGTTCCTGTATCCCCTTGTGGGTCCTAGGGCCTCTACTATGCCTACGCGCCATCGAGTGTGGTTTCTGGAAATGTGCCTCAGCTCTCCCCAACTTTTTTTCAGTTGCCGTGCTTCCTTCTCAACTGTTCTTCGCCACGTACTCCTAGGACCGTCACTCATCCTGCCGTCCTGAGTAAGCGAGTTCCATTGCAACCAAGCGGGTTAACTATGGATCTGTGACCAATCCACTGCCACTTTCGTTGTCGTATGGTTGTGCCTATAGGTTCATGGTCCGTTCTTTGATAAAGCTGTTCGTTAGAGATACGGCTTGGCCAGAATATCCTTAAGATGTAGCGTAAGCACCTATTGACAAATGTTTGCAGCTTCCTCGTGATAGTGGTGGTCACCCTCCAGGTACCACATCCATATAGTAGCACGGATTCAACGTTGGAACGGAACAGTTGTAGTTTGGTGTTTAAGCTAATTGCATTACTTCGCCAAACTGCGTGATAGCATCCGAAACGCAGATTTTGCTTTGCCTATGCGGTTGACTATATCCAATTCGGTTCCGCCATCGGTTGAGACAATACTCCCAAGGTATTGGAAACGCTCTACTCTTTCAACCGTCTGTCCAGCAATACATATATGAGTTGATGAGTTTGCTGCTCATTTTTGTTTTTGCCGAGTTAATTTTCAGCCCAACGACGTCTGCTTCCCTCTCCACGTTTGTTGTCATTTGGTGAAGGTCCATTATACTGTGAGACAGAAGGCATACATCGTTGGCGTAGTCAAGGTGTTTGAGTTCAGATGTAACAGTCCATCGAATTCCTCCATTTCCTGTTAACAAGGCCGCCTTCAGCACATCGCTAGCCACCAATAGAAACAGTATTGGTGAAAGTATGCAGCCTTGCCTAACCCCGCTTTATACTTCGAATTCTTCAGACAGCCTTCCTCTGTGCAAGACGTGACATATGGACCCATCATATGTAGCCTTGATAATTGCTATTAATTTATCAGGAGTGCCTCTGCTGCGCAAGGAACGCCAGGTAAATTCCCGATTGACATTATCAAACGCCTTTTGAAAATCGATGAACAGCATGTGAAGTGGTGATCGGTACTCAACACACTGTTCGATGATGATCCGCAGGGTGTTGATGTGGTCGACACAGGAGGATCCAGAGCGGGAACCTGCTTGTTCGGCGTCGAGTGTGTCTTCGAGGTGTTCGTTGATTCGTTGCAGGATGATTTTAGCTATTATCTTGACCACAGCAGGCAGCACGCAAATGCCTCTCCAGTTTACGAACTGCATTAGATTGCCTTTTTTAGGGAGCTTGACGATCATTCCCTTTTTCCACTCGTTCGGAAAACTCTCGGCTTCCCATGTTATCCCGACAAGTGGGAACAGTAGCTCAGCTGATGCTGTTGGCGCAGCTAGAAACAGCTCCGTAGGTATGCCGTCAAGTCCTACCGCCTTATTGGTTTTCAGTGCTTTGATCGCGGCAATAATCTCTTCCTAACTGGGGGTTGTGGTGCGAATTCGGGAATTTCTTTCTACGGACACTTCAGTCTGACTTAGGTGCAAACTGTTGGCGAATACTCGTGATCCCTGTGATCGACCGACAATCCTGTCAGCACCTGATGTGAAAACAGTTTTCACAGCACACCAATGATCTTGAATGGTGGCGGGCAGTGAACTGCTTTTTGTTCGCAGTCCTCGTGAGAGATGGTCCCTTAGTTCTTGGCGCACTGTGCGAACTCTCAGTCGGTCTACGTTGAACCTAGGTATTCTTGTGTCGTTAGATCTTCGAACGGCAGCAGTGCGTAATTGGGCAGTAGCTATCATAAGATGGTGATCTCGTACCAACCCCATGTCCGCTCCTCGTCTGTTTCGGACGTCTAGAAGACTACTTTTAAAACGGCGACTGATGACAAAATGGTCGATTTGGTTGGAGGTTGCTTGAATGTCAGTTGACACCCAACTGATTTTATGGCAGGCCTTGTGCTCAAACATGGTGCACCTATGACAAGATGATTTGCGTTGCAAAAGTCAACAAATCTTTCGCCGTTGTCATTGCGGTTGCCCAATCCGTGCCGTCCCATAACATGTTTGAGCCCTTTGTTGTCGCATTAAGGTCCCCCATCACATTGACAATGTCGCCGTTAGGTGTTGCATTATAAACAGCTCCCAACTGGTTGTAGAAGGTCTCCTGTTCTTCCTCAGACAAACCATCCGTGGGGGCGTAACACTGTATAATGGTGACGCGACGTACTCTCGTCCGGAATCTGGCCGTTAAAATCCTATCACCGCGCGGCTGCCAGGAGATTAGACCTCTGCGTGCTGTAGGTGTTAACAGCAGTCTAACTCTATATCCTGGGGCTTCCGGTTGGCCTTCCTGAGTAGAGTAATACAGTGTTACGCGTTGGGGATTAGTACCCACCCGCATCTAACCATCCTATCTCGCTTACTCCCAATATGTCCAGCTTATATCGCATAAACTCGTGCTCTAATTGAAGGAATCTGGCGTTCTGAGGCCCTTCACTCTGTGAGTCAAGGAGCGTCTTCACATTAGAGAAACCAATCTTAGCCCGGGTACGATAACCAAAGGTCGTCAACGTGTTATCAGTCTTTATCCGAGGCATTAAGTCGGTTTCCGTAGCGGGCTGGTTACGATAACGCGGATTGCTAGCCCAGGTTACCTAGTCTAGTTTTCCTATAGATGCTGCCATATGAGGCCTTAAAATCGATGGACATGTAGTGTGATCAATTTGGAGCTCATGGGATTTTTTTTTTTTGTTTTACAAAATCTGCCGTAGTGTGGATATTTGATCGATAGTGGACTTTCCTGACCTAAAGCCACACTCATATGCACAGATAAGATCTTGTATCCGATGTTTAGGAGACTTATACCTCTATAGTTGGTGTAGTTGACTGACCTCCTTTTTTGAAGATCGGGCAAACAATGCTGAGGTTCCATTCATTCAGGGCATACCTTCATCCGACCATATTTTGCAGATGAGTTGGTGTATGCATCTTACCAAGTCATCGCCTGCCGCTTTGAAGAACTCGGTAGTCAGCCAATCCGCTCCAGCAGATTTGTTTGACTTAAGCATAGATATGGCTATCTTCACTTCTTCCAGGTTGGGTTTACGGAATTGTTGGTCTACATCGTTCAGGTTGGAAGGTGCCTGACAGCGGTATTTGGTTCCTCATCGCCGTCTATAGAAATGATCTTTCCATATCCTCAGCAGCGACCGCCACTCTACTACTATGTTCCCTTCTTCATCTTTAAAGGCTTCTGCTCGAGGTTTATGTCCTTTACCTTTTGGTAAAACTTCCGAATCTCATTCCTGGAATAGCATCTCTCAATTTCCTCGACCGCGTGCTTCTTATGCTGATACTTTTTCCTCCTTAGAAAACGGTGTTCGTCTTTCCTCTTCTGTTCACAAAGCTCGGGAGCAGCTTTCGGACTTCTATACAGCGCTGCTTTATATCCATCTTGCTTAGCTTCATGTGCTTGCCGGTACTCATCGTCTAACCAGGGGTTTCGTTGTAGTGGCCGAGTGAAACCCAGCACACCACAGGCGGTATCTCTGATGACCTTTTGGGAATGTTGCCAATGGTCTTCAAAAATTGATGCTCGGGGCATAGGACCTCTTAAGAGATTTAAGTTGACTCGATCGGAAACAGATTTGGCGATATCTTTCGATTGCAGCCGTCCGATATCAAACTTCCTCAGAGTATTAGCTTACCTTTGTGATGTTCGGAATTTCCACAACCGTACCTTGACTACAACAAGGAACAGGTTCAAGTCGATTTTGAACCCTCGGAATGATCGACCATCCATAATGCTGGAGGAGTGTCTGTGTCGATCGCAATGTGGTCAATCTGATTGATGGTTGATTGATCAGGAGTTCTCCAAGTCCCCTTGTGAATATCGAGATGTGGGAACGGCGTGCATGTTTCGAAAATGTTTCGCCCTGCCGCAAAGACGATGAGCCTGCCGACAGTACTACCAAAGACGTACTCTTCCCAGCTTTGTATTAAAATCGACGGGAACAATTTTATTGTTATAGCTAGGGCACTGTTCGTAGGTCTTGTCCAAGAGCTTGTAGAAGATATCTTTGGTGTCGTTACCTATCTCGTCTGAGGGCGTGCGCGCATATAAAGCTAATCTTGGCAAATTAAGCCTTAATACGGACTGTTACGAGGTGCTCGTTCACATCCGCATTCAAATTGGCGCTGCTTTTGTCGTCGGTAACAATCACCGTAGTAGATGTCGCAGTTTTTCATTCACTTTTTGTCCGGCCCATTCCATGGCATTTCTTGGATGGCGGTAATGTCTGCTTAGCAGTACTTTAAGGCCTCCTTTAGTCTATTAAGCACCTAACATCCCACGTGTTGATCCGAAGTTCGTTGTCCTAGTTTCGTTTGCAGGGGTTGTTAACAGTAGACGTGTCCGTATCCGAGGTTTGCTGTTGCTTCGTAACTATATACCACCTTGATCAAAAAGAATAACCACCGTGTGGAGTTTCCATTGTTCCGATTTGAGTTCTGTTTTTTTTTTTTGTTAAGTTGGTAAATCTGTTGTTGATGAAGTAAAGAAATGTTGGTCAATAACCGCAAATTAACCATCAGAGAGATAGCGGAGGACTTGAGCATTGGATATGGATCCGTCCAAGACATTTTGGTTAATGATTTGGGTTTCCGTCGTGTAGCAGCAAAGTTGGTGCCAAAAGATTTCAATTTCGTGCAAAAAAGAGACCGTGTTGACGTTGCAAAAGAATGATTTGCGAGGCTGAATCCGATCCCACATTCATCAACAGGACCATTACTGAGACGAGACGTGGGTTTATGAGTACGACACGCAATCCAGACATCAGGCAAGTGAATGGCGTTCACCAAATGAGCCGAGACCAAAAAAACCACGTCGTTTTCAGTCAGAAAAAAAGGTTTTCATGGATTACAACGGTGTAGTGCATCATGAATTTTTGCCAGAAGGCCAGACAGTAAACAAAGAGTATTATCTGGGCGTTATGAGACGTTTGCGTGAAGCAATTCGCCGAAAGAGACCAGAATTGTGGGCAGCAAACTCGTGGATTTTGCACTATGTTAACGCACCGTCGCACAGTGCCATCATTATTCGCAATTTTTTGACGAAAAATGCAACAAATACCATCCGACAGCCACCGAATTCACCTGATTTGGAAAAAAAAACCACTACGGGGAACGCGTTTCAGCAGCCGAGAGGAAATAATGGAAAAATCACAGGAAGCACTGATGGACATACCGAAAACCGAATATAAAAACTATTTCGAGGATTGGATCAAGCGCTGGCATAAGTGTGTTGCAGTCGATGGGGATTACTTTGAAGGGGACAATATACTCGTAGATTCGGATGAATAAACTTGTATTTATAATTTTCTGAATAAATTCCGGGAACTTTTTGGTGGTATTTGTTGTATGGCCGGACAGTTACCTTGGCGGCACAACCCCCAACCTGGAAGGCCTGTTCCGTTGTAGATACCTCTAGGACGAGGGGTCAGCACGCGCGCTTATAGGTTTGGTAAGTCGAGTCCGGATGGACATTGACCATCTTAATTGTTACCACTTGGAGGTGAAATAAGTACAATTAATGTGTAGAAACAGTTGCAACACTGGGTATCGCAAAGTTGAAACCAAAAAGCACACTTAACACGTCTATGCTGTTAATATGAGCTTAACATACGCTGCCGTTCCCGTTCTACAGCCAAAGAGCAGGGACGTGAGTCCGGGGACGAATATGAAAAGCAGAGAGTACTGTCGTTAGCAAAGGAATATACTGGATTAGAAGTAGCAGACAAGAGACTATTGTTGAAAGAAGTGTCGGAGACAGAACGAAGCCCTGGAGCATACCAGAATTTATTTTGTGAATATCAGACTTGAAACCATCCAAGATAGCTTGAACTGACCAATTCGTAGAATAATTTCTAATCCATTGAAGAAGAGAGTCATCTATCATCAAGTGCAAGTATCTTGCTTTCGCCAGATTGATGTAAGCATTGGTTCCACTTTTCTGTGAGAAAACCATATTTTCGTGTTTCGAGATATTTCATGAGCTGACGATTTATCAGCGTTTCCATGATCTTGGGGAGAAGGGATGTGAGTGCAATGGGTCTGTAGGAGGAGAGAGAAAAAGGTTCGCCTTTTTTAGGGACGGGCTGGACAAATGCTGTTTTCCATCTGCTCGGAAAGAGTCCTAAAGAGTAGGATTGATGAAAAAGCTTACGCAGTGGTTTTGCCAGCGAAGAAGAACACCACTTCAGAAGGAGGGGAGATATACCATCTGGACCAGCGGATTTGTGAATGTTAAGATCTTTAAGAATTCTTACTACTACACGAGTGCGAAAGTGGATTCGCCCCATTGAAGATTCGACGCACTTTTTTGTTTGTTTTTTTTTAAAGAACTTAACACTTAAGTGGGTATGAATACGCTTATAATGCCTCAGCATGTGTTAGGTTTTTTGGAAAATGGGATAGAGAGAGAAAGAAAGATTTTGAGCTCAGTGGTTATTTCGCTCCAACATTTAATGGGGAGACTAAATTCTTAGTGAAAGTTAGCTTGATGTTGATTTCTAGTCAATTACTCGTCTTAATTGATTTTCGTTAACTGAAAAAAATGGATGATATGTCCTTTCGGGCGAGGCTGGGATTCGAACACCGAACCTTCCGATTTGGAAGCCAGTCCACTACCACTTGAGCCACAGCTGGAATGTCATTGTAAATGAGCGTTGGGATAGAGGATGAGGCAGAATTTCTGATGTCTTTGACAAAGGACCAAAAGCTTTTACTACCTTTGGGACATTGTAGTATTTTTTGCCTCAACTTTTGGTCGTATTGAAATTTCACACGCTTGAGAAAGACGTTACAGTCATTTCTGGCTCGTTTAAACTTTTTTCGGTTTTCCTCTGTCGGGTTGGTCTTGTCGGACCGCAAAAAACATTTCTCTAATCCTGACAGCCTCTTTACAGCTCGAGTCGTACCATGCCTTTTCTTTTAGTCTGATACTCTTCATCCGATAAGGGATAAAGGATCTCATTTCGAAGAGAATAGTTTCTGTGATCATGTCAGCAGCGGCGTCCACGTCGTTAGCGAGGAAATATAACGACCAGTTAAATTTCCTAAAGAAGGTGTTAAGTACGAGAAATTAGCTGATATGAAACAATGGTCCGACGAGCCTAGCGTGGAGCGCACATCAACGGAGTACTTACCAGGGTGAGAAGTTAAAAACAAATACAGGGTGTTGGCGGTGTGACTATCAACGTCTGGTATTCGCGTGGGTTCATATACAAGCTGCGTTAAGTTCTTTTCCGCAGCGAAGATCTCAACACACCGTCCTTCGGGTGTTGTCTGTCTAGAATGTCGAGGCCACCCAGAATTGTGTATATTGAAATCGCCCGTAATAAAAACTTCAGTATGAGGATATAGGGATACAATTCTTTGAATAGAGTCAGTAACGGAGTAACATCCTTGATTGGATATTATACAGAGGAAAAAGTTGGTACTGCAAACTTTGGAAAAAGGGAATGAATACCGAAGATCACAACGATTGGCTAGAAGATCACAAAGATACAATAATTGCTCTGAAAATCATGATGGCTCTTCAGGATGCAATCATTGAAATGTTCGGGCGTTCAGCTAAGCCTTACGGTGATATTCAAGTGGCCAAAAACGGATATATTGGACATGTTCAAAAGAGAATGGGTTCACGACACCGCGAGTATGTAAATAAAACTACTGAAGCTGTAGATAAAGTTAATAAAAAAATACAAAAAAAGTACTTGGTGGAAAAGGTAAACTCAGTGGTAAAATGATCGATAAGCTGACAGTTTATTATGGCTTGGCAATCAGGAGACACTTATGGGCAACTTATTATCATTACTGTTCAACTGATGAAAATCATCAACACGAAAGGCGCCCGGTCGGAGAAGATTATGGTGTTGTTGGCCATGAGCGCGAGCTTCAGACACGTTATCTTCTTATAAACATGATTATCTGTCTTTACCACCTGATGTTGCTAAAGCTATCTTTCCAATTTATACAGATCTCAGCGATAAAAAAATTACTGGAAAGATGTGTTGGTGGTTTTACGCAAAACAACAATGAGAGCTACAATCGACTGATATGGAAAAGAACTCGAAAAATCGTTCCGTGTGGCTCAAAAATTGTTGAAATAGCAGATTCCATCGATTACATCAATTTCTTATTACATGCATGCAAAGGGAATATCAATTTGGCCCAATGCCCATGCCTATGTTGAGAAAGAGGATGCAGAGCGCGTCATGATCTCGGGCTTGAGAGCGCATGGGAGTACGCGAGAGGGCACAATGACTCGTAGGCAACATCAACTCGAGGTACTAGAAGCTGCTGATGCTACGGAGGGTCCTTCTTATGGCCCTGGAATAGATGACTCCATGTTAGTAAAAAATAAGAAAATATCTATGTGTAAATTTTGTGCGAAACTTTAAACACGCTTTTCTCAAAACTACACTGGCGATCACTTGGATGAGGCCATACATTTTGCAATCGATTTTCACTCTTTATACTAGATGGAGTGAAAAGTAACGTCCTTGACCACCAGAATGCGCTGCTACTGCAAAAAAGGTTATGGTGCCTTGAAGTCCGTTCATATTTAGGCAGACATGCCAAATTTCAGTGCGATACTGTCTTTAGTTTTGTTTTGACAGCTGATTGTTGTTGACGTGTTTGGCATCATGTTGAGTATGGACAAAAACGATTTTCGTTCTCTCATAAAACATTATTTTTTGAGAGGCAAAACGGCAAAGCAAACAAAAGAAAAGTTGGATAATGCTCCGTCAGATTACACCGTCAAATATTGGTTCCGAGAGTTTCGTGGTGGCCACAACTCCACTGCCGAGCAAGTCCGCAGCGGCAGGCCCTCCGATGCGGTTACAGAGGACAATGTCAAAAAAATACATGAAATGGTGTTGGCTGACCGGAAAGTGAAGGTGCGCAAGCTAGCAGATACCACAAAGATTAGTACTGAGCGCACACGCCATATTTTGGGCAATATTTTGCATATGAAAAAGTTATCCTGCCGCTGGGTGCCGCGAATGACCAAAAACACGAACGCGAGAGCACTTCGAAAGATTGTTTGGACTTGCTGATGAGGAATCGGGCGGACTTTTGGTGTCGATTGTTAACTGGATTTGGATCCCTCTTCCCAAACTTCAAAAGATGGCTCATCAATAAGAAATTCAGCTCACGCGAGGAAATCATCGACGCCACGGAGGAGTATTTTGCAGACCTTCCGGAAAATTACTTTTCGGACGGGATCAAGAAGTTGAAAAATCGCTGGAATAAGTGTATCAAACTAAAAGGGGACTATATTGAATAATATAAAAAAAACATTTAAAACAAAAAATTGTTTAATTCCCAAGGAGGTCACTTTTCACTCCATCTAGTATCTGTTTGAAATTTTATACCCGCAAACTTTTACTTTTACTTGAAAAGCGTATAAAAAGATGCGCCACTAGGATGAGGCCACATGCAACATCTTCGAAAGAAAAGAAAAAACGAAAAAATGTTTACATTTTATGGTCTTAAAACATTTATTTATTACGTTTTTCTACATTGATAATGAGTATGCCCGCCATTTTTCGATATGACCTCTATAAGACGGTTTGGAATAGAATCATCCAGTTTTTTTTAAATAATCAAGAGAAATTTGGGCTCAGGCATCACGAATAGCTTCGATTATAGTGTCCTTGTCTTCGAATTGTCTGCCGCCTTAAAACACTTTACGAGATAACCATGCCCAAACCTTTTCGATTATGTTTAAGTCCGGTGAATAGGGCGGCCATGGCAAAAGCTCCACGTCTTCTGATTGAATCCAACTTCTAACAATCCTGGAAGTGTGGATGGTGGCATTGTCTTGTTGGAATATCCAAGGCAGGGGTCCGAAAATGTTTTTGACTTTTGGAAATGACCGTTCCAGCAAATATTTGTAGTTGTTTCCATTCACTGTTGTGGACAAAA
Organism: Volucella zonaria; assembly: GCA_963966105.1. Classification (NCBI taxonomy): domain Eukaryota; kingdom Metazoa; phylum Arthropoda; class Insecta; order Diptera; family Syrphidae; genus Volucella; species Volucella zonaria. The sequence goes on along the minus strand of OZ014532.1, from coordinate 178,926,513 downwards.
AGTCCAACTCGATTGTGCCATAGTAGGTAAGAGCTTCCCACACCATTACACCTGATGTACGGCTGTGGGGTCTTGCCAAAATAAGCTCTTGCTTTTTTAGATCATGGAAATAAAAGTTGTACCCACCGGGCCGTCAAGGTTAAACTTTTTTTCATCCGAAAAGACAACGCGTTTCCATTCACTGCGACATGTTCTCCTGCAATATTCATTCAATACTCTTTGTGTTCTTGCCTCAAAACAAGTTTTTTTCTCTGTATTGTACCACTTTTTCGTATTATCCTTCGGACCGTTGCTATGCTGGCTGATACTCCGCTGTTGGCCCGTATTTTAATCGCTGGTAGAGTAGAATTTGAGGCACGCCGTAGAATTAATCGGTTTTCTCGCAATGTTGTTGCTTCTGCCGTGCGTCCTTTTTGATGTTTCCCATAGTTTCCCATGTGGATCCGCAAGATAACTGTTTACAACAGTCTTACTTCTTTGAAGCTTCCTTGCAATTTCTCAGCCTGAGAGTCCTAACTCATTGAAAGCATCTATTTTTCCTCTTTCTGTCGCTGCCACAGTCTTCCGGAACCCAACAGTTCTTTTCAACGCTTTTTTAAATATTCTTAACAAAACTTTGAAAAAAATCGCTGATGTGAACTCCTGCAACGAAATATTCGCAATGGCCTCATCCTAGTGGCGAATCTTTTTTATACGCTTTTCAAGTAGTTCATTGTTTGATCTGGGGAAATTCCAACGGCCGTTTCTTATTAGCCCTTTAATTTTATGACTTCCTGTTGAGAAAATATGTACCTCTTCAAAGGTAGTAAAAGTTTGCGGGTACAAAATTTCAAACAGGTATAAAGAGTGAAAATCGATTGCAAAATGTATGGCCTCATCCTAGTGATCGCCAGTGTATGTTTTCGAAGTAGGTGATCAAGATTTTTAAAAACGGCTCAACCGATCGGTCTGAAATTTTAACATAACCTTCTCAGATATATTCCTCACGTATTGATCGAAGAAATAACATTTCAGATAATTATTTCTGTTTTTTTTTTAAACAATTCTACATGGCAATTTTGGTCCAAAAATTCGAATTTTTTTTACGAAGCTGCCATTTTGTAAAAAAAAAACAAAATTTCGATTATTCCTTCGACCAATACATAGTTTTATCTAACCACTAAAAGGATCTTTCGGGTTTTTTTGATTTCAGATGAAGTAAACAGGAGATATCATCATCACCGCCGGACACCTTTTTTTGGAGGACCTTCAGGAGAAGAAAGAAATCATTAGTGACATTTTAAACTTAGATGTTGCCACTAAATGCGAGTATACCTATACTTTTTATTTTTTTTAAAATGAAATACCTTTTCAGAAAAAATTCATAAAAAACGTGTTTTTTTGTCCTTGCAACTGCATATAACCCCTTAAAATAGTCCCAAGAAAGTGGTGTTTTAGAGCGGAAAAGATGCACTACTCTAAGAATCGACCACCATATAAAGAGGACAACGTTGAGGAAACGGTTCGTTTCTGCACCACAAATAAGGAGAGATATTGTGGAAACCAGTGGCATAGACATCTCTATGGCAACCGTTCAAACATGACTTAACGAAGCCGGCAAAAAAAAACCGATTCTGGTGAAGGAAGTGAGCCAGTACCACACGAATGGACGACACCGCCCTTTGTCGTCGTCCCAAGACCGTAAATAAACAATGAATTGCCGCCCAATGTTATTTTGGTAATTTTATGGTGTTTTTAATCGATTTTAACTAATCCTTTTCCCAGGTTCAAAGTTACAAAGTAGAACTGGGGATAAATTCTCTCCATTGGCCCGGAAACAGTCCTCGCATGAATCCTATTGAACATGTTTGGCATGGAATTTGGTATGAAAACATCGTCACCAGCTATTTACGATTTAATGCCAAAACAGGGTTGAATCCCTCATAAAAGTCAAAGGGCATGGCCAAAGGGAAAACATTTTTTGTTTGTTTGTAATTTTAACAACTAAAGTGCCCTCATAAAGCCAACAAAGTAATGCTAAATCTTTTGTAGGTTATAAAATAATAAATCAAACAGCCTAGAAACTCATTTTTAAAGGGTTCTTATTTTTAAAGATTTTTTTTTTCCTCGAACAATACGACAGTCGCTTTGGTTCTTGGGGTTAAACTACTTAAGATTGACCTACCTGATACCTCTACTCTTTCAATACCACAGTAAACAGAGCGGGTCAAAGTCAAAATTGTCTGTTTTAGTGTATCCTCCAAATCGAAAATAGTACGTTAAAATTGATGAACATTTTTCGGATCTTATTAGAGTAACCTGCGGTGTTCCGAAAGGAAGTCATATTGGTCCATTACTTTTTGTTCTCTTTGTTAACGACATTCTGTCCAATTTTCGAAATGCTACTCGTACATCCCTTTTATTCGCCGATGACTTGAAACTCTTTCATACAATTAAAATCGTAGATTGCTTGATTCTACAACAAAATCTGAATAGACCCACCCGTTGGTGTCAACATAACCGGTTGGACCAACCTTAACCTGCAAAAGCCAAACTAGGATTGATCACGTAAATTTAAAAAAGGATTTTGGAGTCACATTGGGTCTACAACTCAGCTTTAAATTTCATGTAGACTAACTTTCAGAATGCTGGGTTTTAGTAGGTGTAGTACAAAAGATTTCTCTGACCCCTATGCAGTCAATGATTTCTAATTTGCTTATGTTAGATTCGTGTTGGATTATTGTAGTCCTTTTCAAGAAAGAAACAAGAAAAGTGACCGACTGGGACTCACACAAAGAATCCCTCAAAATATATAAAAAAAAAAGAACTCAGGAAGGCAAAGCGACAATCCTCGAGATCATTCTGTGACAAAATTATAGAAGTTCCTGAGGCGTCGCGGCTAAGAAAAATCCTTTCTGCAAACCCTATGATGCCCAGCTATTTGAAAAAAAAAAACCGATGGCTCCTGGACAACCTCAACCTGCTACTGAACACTCACTTTCCAGGGAGCTCTCAATTTGCGGCCAGTAGCAACTCAAACAGGATTACTGCAATCGTGACCAAAATTCATGGTCTGATTACAAGAGACAAACTGCTTTGGGCGCCGCATAGCTTAAAGCCATACAAGTCAGCTGGTCCGGACGGTATAGTACCTTTCAAGCTACAAAGATTTTCAGATATACAAGTATTGAGAATTGTGTAGAACTGATGCACATTCCACTGTCATGGAGAGAAGTTAATGAAGTTTTCATTCCCAAAGCCGGAAAATGCTCTCATGTTGTCCCAAAGGACCTCAAACCTATAAGTCTATCATCTTTCCTTCTGAAAACTCTAGAACGACTGATTGATATCCATATACGAGCTAAAATTGATCCTAGACTTCTGTCAACGACTCAACATGCCTACTGTAAAGGAAAGTCGGTGGAAACGGCTCGGCATTCACTGACTAACTACATCGAACGCTCCCTACAATATAGAGAGTACACAATAGCCGCTTTCCTGGACATAGAGGGTGCCTTTAACAACGTTAACACATCCACAATCACGACTGCGCTGTTAACTCTGCAGTTAGACGACTCACTTGAGGAGTTGATCACTCTTATGCTAAAGAGCAGGTTAATCAACTCCAAACTGGGTGCGGCTTTTGCGAAAAGATGTAGAGGTGCGCCGCAAGGCGGTGTCCTTTCTCCCCTCCTCTTTAACTTAGCGGTTAATGAACTGCTGATATACCTGAAAGCGGGTGGTTGCAGGGTGATTGACTATGCGGAAGATGTTGCTATAGCCGTCTCAGGTAACAGATTAACCAATTGGGCAGATCGCTGTGGATTGGGACTAAACCCCCATAAAACTGATCTTGTCCTTTTTTTCAGGAAATATAAAATTCTGATCACAGACTCTCCCTCAATAAACGGTACGAATTTAGTCTTTTCCGATACAGCAAAATATCGGAGTCTCATTTTTGACAGGAAACTAAACTGGAAACCTAACATTCAAGAAAGAGTCATCAAAAAAGCTAAAGTAGCTTTATTCTCTGGCAAAAGAGCCTTTGGGAACAAATGGGGCCTGCAACCTCGCGTAACCCACTGGCTATACATCTCGATTATAAGACCGATACTCGCCTACGGGTTTATTGTCTGGTAGACGGCCTTTTACAATGCAGTCAACTGCAGCAATCTAAGCAGAGTCTAAAGAACAGCATGTCTATGCATAAGCGGAGCTGGATATTCTGTTTCACTTGACACCCCTCGATATCTTCAGCACGCAAGTAGCCGCGACTGCAGCTTAAGCGACTACACAGTGGACAGTTTCTCAGATAAACTACATAAATCTAAGCCTCTTCTTCCGTCTTCCAAATCACTTTAGCGTGTTCCAGGCGGAAATTTTAGCGATCAAAGAAGCTCTGTCCTCGCTGAAGGAAATCGTGACATCTGCCAAGGATATCCGGTTTCTGGTCTCAGTGTTATTAAATTCTAAAACCGCCCTTGAATGCCGATCATCCCTTACGGAGAAGGCAGAGCAGTTCAACCTTCACCTTTATTGGGAGTCGGGACAAAGGGGCAATCCAGGAGACATTGGGACCACTCTACCTATTTTACCGGAAAAGGTATATCAATCGCTACGTGCAAATCAATATTAAAGCTGGATGCAAGAGGTGAAGGTCGTAACGAAAGTCTTCTCTGTAAGGCAGTCTGAGTTGCAGTTTGACCAGAGCTTAAGCTGGAACCGACACCCAGCAAGGCACCCAGTGTAGACTGATGGCGGTTCATTGTGTTGGGCTGGCACGGAAGTTAATCGACGCCGTGTCAGCAAATTGCTTGCCGTACTTTGGTTCGAAGCAGTACCAACGATTGTGGAACGGCGGGAAAATAGGCGATTACCAGATGTCGAAGGTTGATCGTCTGGATGGAAAATAGAGTATATGGGGGAAAGATTGGGCGATTCCTGCATTTCCAAGTTTTCGTCTCTTCTTGTCATGTGAGTTTTCTTCCACAGGCTGATGTAGAACAGCATGAGTATGCATTACTTCGGGAGCACGAATTAAATCTGCAATTGTTGTATTTTCAAGAATTTCTTGACTGCTTCCCTCGTCTGTTACTGAGAACAGACTTGGGCGACGATTTGTACCTCCACGATTGGCATTTCGAGAAATTTAATCTGCGAAAAGACTTCCACGACGATTCATATTGGATGCGGCACCTCCTGGGAACATCCTGCTTCTTTTCTTCGCATATTCGGATTCTGGGAGAATAAACTTTCACGCCGCTTCCTTGCAACTCCAACAGGTGGAGGGAATGAAGATGGTACACTTCCTTGATGAATTTCGACGATTCTTCAAAGAAGCCACACTAATTCCACCATTAGCAAATATATTTCTTATATTTCCTGCAGCAGCCTTATTCATATCTGATTGGCCTACTGTTATTGTCTTGGGATATAACAATCAGGCACTTCCGGAACATTGGGTATTGAAAATTTTCTATTGGGTGCACCATTTTTTTTTTTTATAAGCTAGCGCGCGCTCAAGGGGTTGAGGTGCCCTTAAATTGTTTGCACATAGCGCGGGCCAAGGAAATTTATGGAGGAAAGAAGGATAGGTGCCGATGTACGTTGGTTTTATATGTCTGAATGTTACAATGACTAGGAAATAGAGAGCTCGGCAGGACATTCCACAAGCGAGTTGTTCGGCTTAGGAACGAATCACGATAGTTTTAGAGTACGTCCGAAAATGGGCTTGAGGGTATACTCATGAGCATTCATAGCGAGACGTGTGTTACGTTTGAAGATTTGAAGTGGCGGAATGCTACCTACGATTTCTATGGATCATTGGTGGTGGAAATAGCGATAAAACAAAGTGAGACACGAGACATTTCGTCGGTGTTCGAGGGTGTCCATTGCCTGAGTGATATTGGTATCAGCTATGAGTTTTATTGCACGGTTTTGAATCCGGTCTAGCAGATGCAGAGATGTTTTAGGCGCACCTGACCAGATATGAGCATTGTACTCCAATTTTGGGCGGATGAATGCCTTACATATTGAGGCCAGATCAGAAGGGGAAAAGTATTTCTTACATCGTTTGAGAAAGCCTAGACATTTCGCAGCATTTTTGGCGACATCGAATATGTGGTCATTTCAACATAAGTTGTCATGACATACCGAGAATGGAAAGTTCTTCGGTATGTCAACATTCGGCAGCAGACAGCATTGTGTTTTGGAAGCATTAAATTCCACTCTGTTGATGGTTATGCTGCTAATATCGGAATTTAATGAGCTTAACATACGCTGCCGTTCCCGTCCTACAGCCGAAGAGCATGGGCGTGAGTCCGGGAACGAATATGAAAAGCAAAGAGTACTGTCATCAGCAAAGGAATATAATGGATTAGAAGTGGCAGAGATAAAAATTAAAAAGAGTGTTGAAGACAGAACACAGCCCTGCGGCACACCAGCATTTATTTTGTGATTATCAGACTTGAAACCATCCAAGACAACTTGAATTGAACGTTCCGAAAAGTAATTTCTAATCCACTGAAGAAGAGAGTCGTCGATCCCAAAAGCATGCATTTTCGACAAAAGAGCCTGATGTCAAACTCTGTCAAATGTCTTAGAAATATCAAGTGCTATTACCTTGCTTTCACCAGCTTGATGCACGCTTTGGTTCCACTTTGCGATGAGACATGCCATCAGATCACCAGTAGACCTGTTGCTACGAAAACCATATTGCCGGTCATTGAGAAGTGTTCGTGTTTTGAGATATTTCATGAGCTGACGATTTATCAGCGTTTCCATGATCTTGGGGAGAAGGGACGTAAGTGCAATGGGTCTGTAGGAGGAGAGAGAAGATTCGCCGTTTTTAGGGACGGGATGGACAGATGCTGTTTTCCTTCTTCTCGGAAAAAGTTCTTAAGAGTAGGATCGATGAAAAAGCTTACGCAGTGGTCTTGCCAGCGTGAAAGAACACCTCTTCAGAAGAAGGGGAGATATACCATCTGGACCAGCGGATTTATGCATGTTGAGATCTTTAAGTACTCTTGCTACTACACGAGTGCGAAAGTGGATTCGTCAAATTGTAAATTCGACGCGCTCAAGTGTAGGCGGGGACAAATCTGGGAGTGTTGAGCTAGCCGCAAAGTGTGCAGCAAGAAGATTGGCCTTGTCCAAAGAGCTGACAGCTGGAATGTCATTGTAAATGAGCGTTGGGATGAATAATGAGGCAGAATTTCTAATGTTTTTCACGAACGACAAAAAATGTTTACTGCCTTTGGGACAATGCAGTATTTTTTGCCTCAGGTTTTGGTCGTGTTGGAATTTCACACGCTTAAGAAAGGCGTTGCAGTCATTTCTGGCTCGTTTAAACTTTTTTCGGTTTTCCTCTGTCGGGTTGATCTTGTAGGACCGAAAAAACAATTCTCTAATCCTGACAGCCTCTTTACAGCTCGAGTCGTACCACGCCTTTTCTTTTGGTTTGATACTCTTCATCCGATGGGGGATAAAGCATCTCATTCCAGAGAGAATAGTTTCAGTGATCATGTCAGTAGCGGCATCCACGTCGTTATCGAGGAAACATAACGACCAGTTAAAATTCCTAAAGAGGCTGTTAAGGCCGCTCCAGTTGGATTTCTCATATTGCCATACGGTTCTTTTAGGGATCTTTTCTCTAACTGTGTGGTGGGTGTACGAGAATTTAGCTGATATGACACAATGGTCCGACGAGCCTAGAGGAGAGAGCACATCAATGCAGTACTTGTCAGGGTGAGAAGTTAGAAACAAGTGCAGGGTGTTGGCGGTATGACTATCAACGTCTGGTATTCGTGTGGGCTCATTTACAATCTAGGTTAAGTTATTTTCCACAGCGAAGATCTCAACACACCGTTCTTCGGGTGTTGTCTGTCCAGAATGTCGAAGCCACCCAGAATTGTGTATATTGAAATCGCCCGCAATCACGATTTCAGTATGAGGATACAGGGACACAATTCTTTGAATGGAGTCAGACAGCGCATCAAACTCGTTAAAGGTCGTGTTGCTGTCCAGTTTGGGGCTTCTGTAAATAAAGCAGTAGTGGATAATTTGTTTACGGAGATGGAATTTTAATCACATGAAATTGAATTAGGGATTGGAACAGGGATTACATTGTGGTGGAGTTTGGTAAGCTACATCACTACGCACGTAAATGGCGAGACCGCAGTGAGAGAAGAATAATGGCACTAGTTGCTTCAGATCAGAGTGATCTGAGAGCTGTGGGCGGGGATCTACCTGTGTTTCATTAAGTGCCAAAATAGCTGGTCTGCACTTGCAGACGTAGACGTACGCAGAAAAGTGATTACTTTTTAGCCCGCGTATATTGGCTATGTCTACGCTGAATTCCCTAGTCATAATCACAAACAAACACAGAAAACACAAACACCGACGAAACCACTCGGAACATCAAGAATATTCATTTATCGCGCCAGCGAATTGTGTGGAGTAGAAATCGCCCGCACGTCGTCCGTACGAATGCGGTAGTAAAGGCAGTGCGTGAACGAATTCAGAGGAATTCCCTTAGGAAGCAGTAGATCATGTCCAAGGAATTGGATGTATCAACCAAATTCATGTCTAGACTGATTCGGGATGATCTGTATATGAAAGCCTATTGTTGGTCCATGGGTCATCTCCTAACTCCTCAACTAAAAAGAATTCGGCTGGAAAGATTCAAGCAACATTCTGTTTACGGAGGAGAAAATTTTTACCGCGGAAGAATTTTTCAACAAACAAAATGACAAAATGTATGTCACTTCGTCTAAGGAAGCAAAAAAAATTGTTTCAAGGGTTCAACGTGGACATCTCGCTTCCGTAATTGTCTCTCACCATGGTATCACATCCTTCCATTTCTGTGAAAAAGGTGTGAAAACTGGTGCAAAGGTTTACCAAGAAGATATCCTAGAGGGTGTTGTGAAGAGTTTGTCCAATATCTCTTTCAATGGATACAGATGGATTTTCCAATGGCGCACAAAGCCAAAACCACGCAGGAGTGGCTCAGAGTCAATATTCCCGGCTTTATAGCAGCAGAAGATTGGACGTCGAGGAGTCCAGATCTGAATCCACTGAATTATGGTTTGTGGTTAGATTTGGAGAACATGGCCTACAAGACTCCCCGCAAAACCAGAGCAGCGTCCACGATCTCCAAGGAAACCGTACCTGCCGCTATAGCCCAATGGCCACAGGTCATTTCGAGTGAATCCAATTTTGAGTACAATATGTTCACTCTTTTTGTTTTTTAAAGCGTTTTATATTTGTAACAGTACTTATGGCAGGACTAGGTAGATCCCAGTACCACAATCTTTTCTGCTGCTGCTGCTGTTGTCTATTAAAAAGCTTAGGTGGAACATCAAACGTAGGCTTACCCAACTATTGGGTCTACAAGTAAGTTTCCAGCGTTTGTCAGAGATGGCGCCACCAGTGGATCCCGGGCAGAAATGCCAGACCCCATGTGTTTTATTTTTAGGTTTTGTATCTGTCAAGAACTTTGCAGCGTTATATTTGAGCAGTTCTATCGGTGTCGTACATTTTATCGAGCAAAATCATGGCAAGTTTCCAGCCAAATAAACGTCATTTGCGGGAAGCGCTGCTTTTATTCTTTAATATGAAGAAAAGTGCGGCTGAGGCCTATCGTTTGCTTTCGGAAACTTATGGGGCGGAATTTATTGGTGAATCGACGTGCCGTGAGTGGTTCAAACGGTTCAAAAGTGGTGATTTTGGAGTTGAAGACGAAGATCGCCCCGGAAAGCCGAAAAGTTTTGAAGACGAGGAATTGGACGCTTTACTGGATGAGGATCCGTGTCAGATTCAAGAAGAACTTGCTGCATCATTGGGCGTCACGCAACAAGCCGTTTCCCTGCGCCTAAAAGTACTGGGATTCATTCAAAAGGTTGGAAACTGGGTGCCGTACGAATTGAAGCCAAGAGACGTCGAACGGCGATTTTGCATGTCCGAAATGTTACTGCAGCGGTATAAAAATAAATCATTTTTGCATCGTATTGTCACTGGTGATGAGAAATGAATTTATTATGATATTCCCAAACGCAGAAAATCGTATACAAAGCCCGGCGAGCCCGGCGAGCCCGCCCAATCGACCCCGAAACGAAATATTCACGTGAATAAGGTCATGCTCTGCATATGGCGGGATCAAAAGGGTGTCGTATACTACGAACTGCTTCCGAGTGGTGAAACCATCAAAGGACCATTATATCGAACCCAACTAATTCGTTTGAAGCGGGCATTAAAAGAAAAACAGCCAGAATATAAGATCAGGCATGAGTCCGTCATTTTTCATCACGACAACGCTCGGCCACATGTTGCGGTTTCGGTGAAAAACTATTTGGACAATAGTGGATGGGAAATTCTGCCTCACCCGCCTTACAGTCCAGACTTGGCACCATCTGACTACCACTTGTTTCGTTCGATGCAGAACGCTCTTACGGGAATACGCTTCAGCTCAGTAGAGGAAATCAAAAATTGGCTCGATACGTTCTTGGGCTCGAAAGACGAGAAATTTTTTTGGTCCGGAATTCATAAATTGCCAGAAAGATGGAGGAAAGTTGTAGCTTCTGATGGACGATACTTTGAATAAAGCATTGTAACTATGTTTTCATAATAAAACTTCAAATTTTGGAAAAAAAACGCTGGAAACTTACTTGTAGACCCAATAGATGGATTCTTTTTAACTTGCTGGCTCTTGAGGATATTATAAATTATCATATTGAATGTTGAATGTCCTCATTTACTAGAAGGTATAAACTTATATTTCCCTACAAGAAATCGGTGCATCAGATTGCACCTCTGTGGGCCGGCATTATTATGGCAATAATGAACCAGTGGAGCGCTGCATCTGCGAAGTTAACCTCGCCATTGATCAAGATATTTTTGAAAATCGTTTTAGAAATTCATTTAAGGTAAAGCTTGAAACAAGTATCCATAGTTTCAAGTTGTCTAATGGAGCCTGTAACCCATATTGACGAAAGTAAATAAATTGGGAAGGGTACTCAATCAGGATTCCCCCAAATGCTGCCGGCTTGTCAATATTTGATTTTGAGCTTTTCTAATGGACTACCGACTGTGAACTCATCATTCTCTCTTCTTGAATCGTGTCTAAAATTCAAAAATAACTTATCAATGGCCATACTGTGGGTTTTACATGACTTATTATCGCTTCGTCACATTCTGCTTATGACGCTGACTCTAATAAAGTCCCTATACCATATGTCATGTCATCTCTATTTATATGTCATGAACACAATTTGCATAACACAGAGATTGTGTGGGGTTCAACTTCGTACTCAAAGCTTAAACTTTTCATAAACTAATTAAAGAGACGTCAACGTCAAAGCCCTTCGAAGACTTCCACAGCAGTACGAGCATGTTTTTCATGTCTTTGAACACACAAAAAAAAAAAAGAAAAAAAAAAAGGAAACTAGTCACCCTCATCTTGTCCTTACAACAGCAATACTCGTAAGTCAAATAGGCAGGCCCAAATGCTCCCAAATCGATATTTGAGAAATGCAATTTCCACAATCCGTATTCCCTCATCCCTCATCGCTTCAACAGTGAAATGACAGACGACTGAGAAACTACCGACTTGAAAAGCTTGCTCCAGCAGCTAGCGCTGCATCGACGAGTATAAAACAATTCCCTGCCCCACTTGTCACAATGTCACACGGAAGACTTTTTTCCATAATCAACCAACACTCAGCGCCATATGCTTGACTGCAGCTGCAACAGCTCATAATCCAAGTTCTAGAGTATTCGTAGTACCACTCTCTGCCCACCACCTCTTCGATTATCAGGTTTACGTCATACTCATTATGTAGTACGTCGTCCCCTTACCCCAACTGCATCTAGGGTTAGTACTAGTGTCGGAAATTATAAAAAAAAAAAACAAAACAAAACAGAATCACTTCCCTCTTTATGCAATCGCTCGCGAGTGTGTTTGCGGGAGGAAACTATGAAAACGAATATTTGTCGACGAGTGTGGAAGTGGCACAAAAAGTCATCGAACGGAGAGAAGGCGCACAAGAGCGTCGAGCCGCGCACCACAACACCCCAAGCCGGAGCTTATCATGCATGTGATGCATTTCAAAGTGGACCAGAGCCACTCAGTCTTCCAAGCATCATCACATCACGACACTGCCTAGACTTTTGTGAATCACTAGCACTGGTCGCGTCGACTCTTCCGTTCACCCCCCCTCCACCCCCCCACTTTAGCCACCAAAAACGCAGGCACTCGCTCACTACTAATTGCGATTCGCGTTTGATAACAATCCAAAGCTGCCGACCGACGGACCACGTAATACGTTTAAATTTAGAACCAATTGGGAGCAGGAGTGTTGCATTAAACAGATAAAGGAACGACTGACTGGTGGTTTCGACTTTGATTCACCCCTCGACGACCATATGATGGCCCACTTCTCTTCTGGTGAGCGGTGAATGCTTGCTCAAATCGTTTGCTTTAGATTTCGAGGGCGCTCCTCCTCAAACGAATACGAGTATGTACTTTAGCCGTTCTGTCCATTTCACTTCATTGGTCAATAAGCTCGTTCTACTGGCAGTTACCAACGCAGTCAGAGTCATTCCTGGGTGTTGTCGCTGTCGGTAGTTTTTTTTTTGGAACACGCACAAAAGGGGGAAAACTTGAATTTGGATTTCGATTCGAATCCGGATTTGGATTTTGATCGTTCTGTGCTACTAACCTTTTGGCATGAGATAACACTCTGGCGATGTGCTTCTGCTGCTGCTGCTGATGATGTCGACGAAGCATGGCAGTTCCTGGTAAAAGTGCGCACAGCTGCAGTAGACTGTAAAATTTTAATCACTTGCAATCACACATTTATGCTCGCTTGTGTCGTCAGTTGGTTTTGTTACCTACAATCGAGTCTCATTAAAAGTTCCCTTGTATCTAAGCGGGCTTTGTACTGGAGTTGGGGGTAGCATTAAGGGCGGTATTCGTAAACTGAAAAACGAGATATGTACTCATACCCCAATAACTGCCGGCATGTGTTCATGGAAATGAGTCGACTAACGATTAACGAATCTCACTGACGGACAACGGCGGCGGATTGACGACGGGGACTGACGAATGAATTTGTAAATTATCGCCTAGGTGGTAATTTGGGTCGTGAGTTTGCACTCGCGTTTGCCCGGTGTCTGTAGTCAAAAGCGTAACGATGTAACAATTGAGTGGTGTTTTCATTGGAATATTTTAGAAGTATTTCTTTTTTCTCAAATTTTTATTTTTTTTTCCACGAAAATGGCAAATTGATTGCGCAATTTGGGGAGGAGAACTGTTCAAATGGTGGCTGGTTAGTGCGTCCGGTTTATAGGAAATTTTGATTGAATATGGGAGCCGCTTAGCAATTATGGAGAAGGAGTAGAAGGTGGAGTTTAAGACACCACCAGCAGCAGGAGGTTACGTCAGTAAATTGATTGTACACACTTTAGATTCAATGGAGTTGGTGTGAATTCTTCACAACAGACGATGACTTGCAAGCCACCGAAAATGGAAACCTGCCAGAAAAGTTTGTGAGTCCATTTAATTGATCATGATCGTTTCCGGCTTGACTGGCATGGCGTGAGACTATTGAGCGTTAAACTGAAGACTGGTTCAGTTAATAAGAATCTCTAGAGTGGCATAGTTCATCGGAGCCCAAAACATCATCATCAGAAATATCTAGAAAGCCCTCTTTCTTTCTCAAATGGGACTATGTCGAGGATTTTAGGACTAATCTTCCTTGGGTGGGTGGGTGTACGGCGACGTGTTGGTGATGCCGACGGCTACTGGTTTCGCCTTTGGCCACTCGGCTAGATCCCTGTAAATTGGACGAACTAATTTCATGCGGAAGTTGCTGTTTGCAAATGCAATTGTCTCGTTCATGCGATTCATCAAGCGGGTCCTAATGCAGAGTCTTAGGAAACGGAAACGAATCTCTGCATTCTGACTGCCTTTTAATTTATAAACATCCTCGAGTAACTTTATCTTGTCCCCAGTTAAATCAACGATTCCGCTTGCTTCGATAAGTTTGTCAAAGAAGTCGATAAGCTGATGAGATGAAATCGCCTGACGAATCTCCTTATTTGAAGCCAGATCCGCCATTGACTGTGTGCGATCTGTTTACAAGTATTTGCAAGGGATTCATTGAATTTAGGAATAATTGGTGGCATTCCCTCATCTGTTACAACGGATTTATATGCGAATTTCTTCAAGTAAGGTTGCAAAAATGGTTCAAAAACTGATGGTCCTCCCAAAAGATCTTCAATGCAACGAAGGAACGTGGAATCCTTGACATAGGGAATACTGGAGAACGCATCATCTGGACCTAAGTTGCTTAAGTCGACAACAAGTTTGGTTAACTCCGGAGTGTTATTTAATTGAGTTCTTATACATCCAGCTAACTCAGTGAGGTTTCGCATTATGTGGAAATCACACCCCTTCATACGGCCAACAATCTTCGTTTCAACGAAAACCGTAAATTCTTCGTTTAACCAAAAATGCTCAAAGTTCTTGTTGGTCACGAGATTTCCAGTCCAGTTGTGGGCAATTTAATGGGCAACAACATCAGCCAGCGACTTATCGTCCGCTAATATAGTTGGAGTCCCAAATGTTAAACAAGGATTTTCCATTCCAACGAAGGGAAAGCTTGGTGGCATCACTAGAAGATCGTATTGTTTCCCCACATAAGGTCCACAGATGTCAGATGCGGTCTTCAACATTTCCGAAGTTTGTGACAACTCCTCAGCGCTGGCTTTAATTACTGCTTCTTTTGCCCACACATTTGAGTTTGGCCCAAGTGGCTTAGAAACCAGATCACCTATAGCTATTGCCAATAAGTACGCTGGTATAGGCAGAGTTTGCTGGAAGGTGGCAACTCCTTCGGATTTCTTTGTAATCAGAGCACTCATCAGGACAGTTAGGTCCACAGTGGCCGTGTATGTAAATTTAACCGATGGGGCATCTTGGCAAGGAACAACAAAGCGATCATGAATCGCCTGACATTGGCTGAACATATAGGGATGCTCAGCTGATAGCCACTGCAAGCCGCTGGCGGATGACGATATTTCGTAGTCGATTCGAAGATGTAAGTCTCCCTTTTCAGTCCCCTGAGGCAACTCCAGAGTCAATTTTGAGCCAATATCTTCAACCTCATCACTAACAAAGTAGTTGATGGGAATCGCCTCCCTTATGTTGATATCACGAACATCTATAGAGTCCGCCATCTAACTTTTTTTTTTTCAACTAGTGCTTATTTCGTGAATGGTAACACTTAGCTCATGTCTAATTTGACAGATAATTAATTTTATCCTTCCGCTGAACGAATATGGTTGTGTATACGCTTGAACAACGCTGGGAAATATTGCGACATTACTTTGAAAATCATGATGCCGATTTTGCCAAAAAAATCATCTTTTCAGATGAAGCTCATTTTGATCTTGGCGGGTATGTAAACAAGCAAAATTGTCGCATTTGGGGCATAGAAAACCCGCACGCATACATTGAAAAGCCGACACACCCAAAACGAGTTACTGATTGGTGCGGATTTTGGTCCAGAGGCATAATTAGGCCATTTTTCTTCGAAAATGAGCAAGGAATGGCCGTTACAGTCAATGGCGATCATTATCGGACCATATTGGCAACATTTGGTTTCAACAGGACGGCGCTACGTGCCACACAGCCGAAGCTACACTCGATGTTTTGCGCCCTGTTGTTGAAAAAAGAAACGTTAGATGGCGGACCCTATAGAAGAATTGATGGTAAGTTCTTCTCCAGAACCTGGAACTTGTGTGTGTTGAAATCCACCGTCCAAGTCAATAAACTCTGAAATATTGTTCACTTTCTCAGGTTCGAAGTACGAATTTGGGTCACCTTTTCCTAAACGTCCCATTTTACAGTCAGAAGTGCACAGATGTCGAGTAGTAACTGAAAGTGGATTTCAAGTGCAGCTTATCTTGTCCCAATGGACAGGTGATTGTGGTACCGAGATTAGAGGGTAATTTATTTGCTTAAGGCCGCCTATAGTGATTACGAGAGATTACTTTTGTTAGGGATCAACTCGAACCTGTCAAGTGCACGAAACGGTTAAAACGCTGTCTGGTCCTTTTCCCATTCGCGTAGAAATCTTAGTATCCCAAGAAAATTGAAAAAAAAGCATGACGACGGATCTACCCAGATCTTAAAAAGGCCAAAAATAATTAGTGAAAGTCTGCTATAAGGAAGATACCAACTCCATTCTGGAAATGCGTTGGGTTGGGCCGGATAAATGGATGAAAAAGTTTGACATATACTACGGTCACTGCTACATAGCGCATATTTGGATGTGAATTTGTTGTAAACGGCAGACTCTGACAAGAAGTCGTGAGTTTTCGGCCAGTGGGCTTATCAAGACTAAATTTGGGAACACCGCCACAGAAGAAACGAACGATGGTACCAAAAAATCTACCTGTGTGCCCCTCCACAAAGTCTACGCGAAAACACGTCTGCAAGTGGACTTACTAAATTTTTTTTGTCAAAACAGGGCACTTTAAAAAAGAGCTAGTCCCCTTGAATGAGTGTGTTTATTTACTGGAATCTCTCTAGTAAAGTAAACGCTATAGTGATCAGCGCCGAGTACCGGGAGCCTGATGCGACCGTAGACTGATGTTGTGTCCACTATAGCTATCACGGTTAAGTGCCTAGCAAAAGTGTAATGCCTCGCTTTACATGGACACTTGCCGTGTAGGTCTTATTCCACGGACCACCTATGCTCATATCGGGATTAATACAATGCGTCAATCATCGACCTTCAAGTGGTATTAATGCCACCTCAAGTATCTACTAGAAGTCATGTATAACGCACGGTCTTCTCACTTGGTATAGGGTTGATGCCTGGCTAAAACTTCTGCCGTTCTATGGCATCCGAAAATCTACAGCGATCTTTTATAATTCATGGAGGACCGCGAATACGCAGTGATAGTCGGCTTGACTCTCCGATTTGGGGACAACCTACAACCACCACGATACTGCCATAAGAGAGCCAACTCCTTGGTCAGGCTGGCACAGAAGTTTCGGGGACTCCTGAACACCCATGGAAACAGAATATAGACTACGGCTGAGCTTCGCAACCTCTCGGCTACTACCAGTAGGGTTAGGGTGCCTTATTGCCTAGGACTGATTGCTTTTGGACAACTGCTCACTGAGCATCTTGCTGGGCCCCCGCCCAATTATCAAGGCTTCGCCCATCAATGACGTTGTCTAATAAAAAGCGGGGGTAGATTATTCTAGAACTGGTCTTATCGTAAACATCTTCAGATTACAGCCTCTGAATGGTTGCTACGATTTGACCAGTTACAAGTTGCCGGTCATAGGTCTTGTAGGCTTGACCACCGGTAGTCCATACCAGGACTTAAATCACGGTACCATGGGAGTCAGGAGCCCCCCGGATTTCGGTCCGGGCCTGACATGTTAGAGGTAGGCCCCCTTGTGGGAGCGTCATGGTGGCTGTGGTTTAAACCCAAATCGCGGGTACGGGTTTTGGTTTAGCCCATTGTAGAGTAGCAAATAAAGTACTGGGTGCTGTGACCCTAAGAGCAGCAAGAGGTTTTAGGTCGGCCTCGACTCATACCAAGGGTGGGACTTGTGCCTCCAACACAAGTTCTGCTTTGGTATAAAATATAAGCAAAGTATTAGTAAATATAAAGCGAGTATTTAGCGATGGCAAGGCGTATCCTTGCTCCCTATGGGTGTATGGGCACCTCGTAAACATTAAGCCTTACGGCAGGAGGTTTACGTTAAAAATCCAGGTACGTTCTGAGCATCTTGCTGCATATGGTAATTTCGAATATGAGCAATTTGCGCGACATTGGAAAGAATGACGCCAATGTCGCAAACACCGTCTTCGAAACCTACTCCCAGAGCTCAGAGATATCTGTATGAGGATACAGCTCACAAGCACACAAAACATGCGCCCAGCCCTCAACTGCAGCTTCACACAGGCAGCCTCCCACTTGCCTAAGATCCCTTTAATACGAAAATACATTAAAGGGACCATGTACAGTAAGAAGCTCAGCGCAGGCCGCTCCCACATAAACGAGACATCCTTCAAGAAGCGGTAAGTTACCCTACCATTATTGCTATCGTCCCACCTAGATGTGACGCATTCATCAATCAGGGTCTTACGCTCCCGTAATGACATCTATAAAACTTAGTGCTGGACATCCAGTCATTACACACTTGGGGCATACCTTTCCTAACCTTGAAGGCGATTCCATGTAGGATCACCTCTAAGTCAAGAGGGGATACTGCCATCAATACCTGCATTGCCTCAGTAGTGACAGTGCGGCAAACAGCTTAGTAAGGCCACTCCTTGGAAAGGGAGGATTTTCCAGTACAGACCCGGTCAGTCAGCCCAATTCAGCCAGCGTTTACTTCATAAGTGAACAAGCTAATAATGCATTTTAAAGAGATCTGTAATTGTTCTTCGAAAGCGGTTGCCACAAGGTTCTACCCATTAGCTCTTTCATTAATAGCTAATCTAGGTTGAAGTGATCGCTCAATGTTCCAATTGCAATGGTTTGGAATGAAGTAAATTTCTGGGCATTCTTTATCTCATAAAAAGATCCAGCACCTGGTTGGATTCAATTCCTGATGACTTCTCAGCTCGATCAGAGCTCTAATTAGATAGTTCCTTCCCCACCTTAACAGAGTAACCAAATCCAACTATTCTGTAAGCAAAAAACGACCTTGTCCTTGCACATATGGTACGAGTACTCATTCATATTTCCACAATTTCGACATCGGGTTTTTGCACTGAAAGTGTCACAACACCTGTAAATTGCCTGGTCAGCCTCATATATCGAGGTCGTGAAATTGTCGTTCACCTCAATTTTGTGTTTTTTACGAGTATCTTTTGTGTTTTTCTTTTTTTTTTTTTTGCAACTCGCCGCATGTCATTTCGCAGAGAGTAAATTCCGCGATGTGATAATGATAACGGCAAACATTTTCGCTCCAAAATCTGGAAAAACACGATCGGTCAGTTGGTTCTCTGTATCCACTGACTTACTAGCTAATGATGAGCTATTTTCGCTACAAATTTTTTAATTATCAACTCAGATGTGATACACTACAAACCAAGGCGTGTATCGTAGATACAAATGTCAGTATATGTATGTGTGTAGTGTTTGGAATGTACTTGCGAAGATAGAAGTTGGTTGTCGTCAAAGGTATGACCTTGAAACCGGTTCGTCCAGGTAAAGGAAATGAAAAATAAAAAGAAAGCCGCATGCATTGTTTCATCGTTTACATAACCACAAACGTTGCTTGATCATGGATCGCGGTTTATGCTTTTTATATTGTTGGCATTCCACGCCGAACAGTTGATTGTCGGGGATGTGTATGAAGAAATACGAGTTTTTCGCCTGACAAACCGGTACTCACTCGATTATGAGAGATGAAGATCAGTGAAGACTCAAGTGGAAAGATTTTTCGATCGAATTTAATGGATAAGCCGCGTTTGAGGAAAGGGATTTGCTTACAAGATAGCCAAGAGTCACCAAACTTAGATAACCTGGCCTCATAAATAAACTAAAAGTAAATCGAAGTCCTCGGGTGATCCCCAAATTATTGCAAATCTCTTCGCAATTTTTTGTAGCCAAGCGTTTGCCATCCATTCCCAAGAGCCAGACCACTCTTACTTTTCCTATTTAAATAGCTGCTTCGGAATCTATGTATATAACAAGTAAAAGATAAAATAACAAACCTCAAAGATAATTATTTTGCTAGACCTTTTTTCTTCTATAAAGGGATTTTGTGTACCCTTAAGATGTTTGCACATAGCGCGGGCGAAAGGAAGTTAGGGAGGATAGAGAGAGTGGTACCGATGAACGTTGGTCTTAAATGTTTGAAGGTTATAATGACTAGGAAATAAAGAGCTTGGCAGGGCATTTCATAAGCGAGTTGTACGGCTTAGGAATGAATGACGATATTTCAGATTACGTCCGAAAGTGGGCTTGAGAGTAATATATACTGATGAGCATTCATAGCGGGACGGGTGTTACGGTTAAAACTTAAAAGGGCTGGGAAGCTACTGGAAATTTCGGCTACTGGAGGACTGGTGACAAAATAGCGATACAACAAAGTGAGACAGGAGACATTACGTCTGCGTTCGAGGGTGTGGAATGACTGTGTAATATTTTCATCACCTATGAGTTTTACCGCACGGTTTTGGATTCTATCTAGCATTTGCAAGGAGGGCTTAGGAGCACCTGACCAGATGTGAGCATTGTACTCCAATTTCGGGCGGATTAACGCTTTATACAGTGTGCGGCAGAACCAGTTGAGCAGTTTTGAAGAGTTATAAAAAAAAACCAGGCTCTATATGAAACAAATGTTTTTATTTTTAAAATCCGTAGAACTTAGCATTTTATACGCATTAATTTTTAAAAAGAATGTCTTTAAGATGGCGGCCGTTAGCTGCAATACATTGCTGGAGCCGATTTCTAAAGTTTTGAATAGCCCGTTGACACATTTCGAGGAGTATCGCGTTCACTTCTTCAACAATTCGCTCCCTTCGCTCTAGCAGGTTTTGGGGGCGACGTTTAAAACCTTTCCCTTAAGATATCCCCAAAGAAAGAAGTCGCACATGCTTAAATCCGGCGACCGCGCAGGCCACCCCACGTCACCTCTCAAGGACACTAGATGTCCGGGAAATATTTTTCTTAAAGTATTTAGAGAATTTCGAGCTCCCTAATCCCCACTTCCAGTCGGGGCTGCAGAAACTTTTCCCACGGTCACGCTTCCCTCTTCAAAGAAGTACGGGCCAATAACACCAAATTGTGATACGGCACACCACACCGTTAGTTTAGGAGAATGTAGCGGTATTTCGTGAATAATTTGGGGATTGTTTTCAGCCCAGTAACGAAAATTTTGTTTATTCACAATTTCGCTTACGTGAGAATGTGAAGAATGCTGCCTCAGGAGTGATCGCTGCAAGCCTTTCCTCACACAGATTTTGGCGGTTGGCTTAGTCTGCTGGGTTCTATTCTTGAACCATCATTATTTTGAAGAGATGGAAATTCAAATCTAAATGCAGAATCCTCCTCAAACTGCGGTCTGAAAACCCCAATGTAATAGCGTGCCTTCGAGCAGAACGTCTTGGCGATTGCTCGAGTGCTGCTCTCACTGGCTTTCTGGTCTTCTGATGGATCTTCGTCGGCCACGTGTATCTATTCGTAGTGTGCTACCAGTTTCCTCCAACTGCCGAATCCAGGACCGAATTGTGTTCGCAGTAGGAACAGCATTATTGCGCGGAATGTTAAAGCGTCGCCGAAAAACTCTTTGCGTCACAATCACAAATCGGTTGTTTTCATAGAACGCGCGAACGGCGAAGCAACGATGTACTCCGGTCCAAACCATGTTTGCTACTAAAAGGAGACCTAGTACAGCTGCCTACCCCCACCACCACCCGAACACCTACCCCATGAAACTGCTCAATTGGTTCTGCCGCGCCCTGTACATATATTGAGGCCAGATCAGAGGGGCTGAAATGTTTCTTACATCGCTTGGAAACCTAGACATTTCGTACTATTTTTGACGACTTCGAATATGTAGTCCTTCTAACGTAAGTTGTCACTGACACACATACCGAGAATGGAAAGTTTTTCGGTTTCAACGATGTAAGTGCAATTTATGTATGCCTGGATATTTAAACTTTGCGTTAATGACAGCAGACAGCTATCAGTTCCCCAATTGGTTATGCTGCTAATATCGGAATTTAATGAGCTTAACTTACGCTGCCGTTTCCGTTCTACAGCCGAAGAGCAGGGACATGAGTCAGGGAACGAATATGAAAAGCAGAGAGTACTGTCGTCAGCAAAGGAATATATTGGATTAGAAGTAGCAGACAAGAGATCATTGATAAAAATTAAAAAGAGTGTCGGAGACAGAACAGAGCCCTGCGGCACACCAGCATTTATTTTGTGAATATCAGACTTGAAACCATCCAAGACAACATGAATTTAACGGTCCGAATATACACCCTGAATGACTCGAACTGCAACCAACTTCAGGCTGCTATAATTTCCAAACCGTTCATAACAGTGAGCTCAAATTTTGACACATGACAGATAATTTTATTATTTACAAGCCTTTTAAACGATTTGCGTCTCAGTTGTGTTGAAAAATTTTTATCCGCGATGGAATTCAAACGTAATAGTGTGATTGCTTTATATTTGGCTGGAAAACCACAAGTAGCTATCGTTAGAGCCCTCCAGCACCTCAACGTGAATAAATCATTTGTGTCTCGAACCATAGCTCGTTACGGTGATACTGGCAGCGTTACAAAACGCTATGGAGGTGGTCGTCGAAGTGGAAGAAAAATGGTTAGTGAGCTCAACATATCGTTGGAATGGATGCAACACATACTGAAAAATGAGCTTGGGCTCAAGCCATTGACGTCCAAAAAGCACACGATCTTACACCGCAAGAGAAAAAAGTTAGGGTCGAAAGAGCTAAGGAGTTGCTACGCTTGCACGAAAGTGGTGAGTTGCCGAATTTGGTTTTTTCCGAAGAGTCGCCATTTGTTATCGAGCAATATGTCAACAAACAAAATGACCGAGTTTAGTTGCCAGAGAGGTCCTTCCAAAATTTACATCTTCGGACGGCCACCAGAAACCAGGCAGCACCGATGGTGATGGTTTGGGCCGCCATAACCACCGATGGTCGCTCTCCGCTCGTATTTTTGGACCGTGGCGTTAAAATTAATGCGATCGTATACCGTGAAACTGTCTTAGAGGCAGTATTGAAGCCTTGAGTTTCGTGTGAAGAAATAAAACCGAAGTTGGATGCTGTCCACGGCGACCATTCACATTCTATGGCAACCGTGTGCTATTGGTTCAACGAATGTAAACATGGCCGTGCATTTGTTGTTTATGATAAGGAGTGCCCAGGCTGCTCAGCTGACGTGATTACTGAGAATATCGTTGAAAAGATCCGGCATGATCTTTTATCTAGCAGAGGACGTAGGCGTATCGTACGGGACGCCATTCAACGGACAGCGATTGTTCACAGTGGACAAAAACCGGATACGGCTGTTAACTTCAACGCAGTGTTTGGACCTCCGTAAGTGAAATCCGCAGCAGTCAATGAAACCTGGATCCATTACAACACGCCAGAGATCAAGCGACAATCAAAACAATGGACTTTTATAAATGAATTTGCTCCGAAGAAGGCAAAGACGGTCCCACATGGACCTTTTGAGAAAAGGAAAGCACTATCGCAGAGCAGTACTATAGTGAATTATTCGACCGATTTGGCAATTGATAGAGTCTCGACTTCATTTGGCAAAGAAAAAGCTGCTGTTCTACCACGACAACGCGTCAGCTCACTCATTCGGAATCGCCGTGGTCAAATTGAACGTGAATTATGGTACAAATCGCTGTTGCAACCACCGTACTCGCGGATTGATTTGAATCCAGCGGACAGTCATCTCTTACACTAGCAGACTGTTAAAGATCACTTTTCGCTTGAAGAAGAAACATGTAGTAATCCTTTGGATTGGAACTGGACCTATCTGCAAGTAGGTTATGCTTTCGATTGATAAGGATTGGTTAACGCCAGAAATAGCTGAAAGCATGAGACTCATTTAAACGACAGTCGCAAATTTTGTATTGGTGCGCTACAAAATCTTAGTTTTTTGATGCAAGAACATCGCGTGAACTTTGTATTAGAGTAGTTTCGAAAAAATTACTCGTAAACCAAGAGAAGTGGTCTTTGACACAACCCGCACTGGAGTTTTGATGACTTTGCTCGCGAACTGTTCTGTCTTTTGACTATGGTCACAACAGAACAAACAGCAGGAACTCCGTAGAAAAAATACCAAATCGGCTTTCCCTGTGCCCCGGAATGGTTTCGGCCATTATTTGAGCCCGAAAAGGAATGTAGTCGGACCTTTACGGATGGGTCCAAAACCGATTTGCGAATTTCACTCCTCGCTATGAAAATTTGTGTCTTTCTTTGAAGTTTATTGCGAAGAATCGATGGAAGAGGCGAAACATTTGCACTTGTAGCGACAGCCAAACTGCGTTAAAAGACTTACTGAACCCGGTCTTTAGCTATCTGCGCACTCCAAGTCGTTTGACATCCCCTTCTACTTGTGCACGCCACCTACGGTGAGGTCTTCCTCGGGCCGGAATATCGGTGTCCTACCATATCAGACGACTGATGCGCAGTTTTCTGACTATCGCTGTATAGCTCATATAGATCGCTGTTGAATCATCTCCTTCAAAGCCCGTCAATGCAAATGAGACCGAATATCTGACGAAGAATTTTTCTCTTGAAACAGTTGAGGATATTTTCGATAGGGTCCATGCTTCTGCATGGGACTGGGGTGATAAAGGTCTTACACTCGTATAGAATCTCCTTAGCTTTTCGGGATAGGGCCTGTTACAACACAATCATAAATAGTTTACTACTACTCCCGCAAAATTGCAGCATCGCAAAACGAGGCAATATTTTTGGAAAAGATGGAGCTCGGAGTATCTCGTACAGCTTGAACAGCGATCGAAATGGACCCGCTCCAGTTCTAACTTCAAGATGGGTGACTTAGTCGTTATCATGGATGAGAAACTACTTCCAACCAAATGGAAACTGGAAAGAGTGACAAATACTCACCCAAGAGCAGACGGTCCATGCCACCTCTGAGAGGTAAGGCAAGCACTTCGCTACCAACTTGATTGTTCCCGATCAGTCACTATGTAGTAGGAAAGACTGCAGGGTAGGGCCTCTAGGCTTTTACTTAGCACTTAATTGTGCTGTTAAGTGACATAACAAAGTAAGATGTACCGCAAGAGTCACCGAAGAGTTCCCAATCAAAGTCGATGTACACCAGGGAAGCGTTCTCAGTCCTTGATTAGCTGCTTAAAGGAAAAACGACGGACCCCAAAGTGCATCAGTTATTCTATGCTAACGATGGAGCTATCATAAGTGATGATCAACGAGCACTTGATGTATGGGTGAATGTTTTGGAGGGAAATGGATATCGTCGTAGTTAAAAAAAAAGACAGAATAGCTATGTTGCCCGTTCTCTGATATACACCGGTCTGTTCCACACATTTACTTGAATGGAAAAGTGCTTTCCAAGTGCGAAAAGTTCAAATATCTGGGATCTATGTTCAATAGCAAAGCAACTTGTGATGATGACATCAATCATCGCGAGAAAACTCCGCGAAAGGAAGGCTAAAAAAAGTATGAGGGCAAATCAACGGCAGCAGAGATAAAGATGCTTCACATTACAGCAAGAGTAATAAAGCTTGATAGAGTAGGAAGTTCGAAGAAGCCTTCATGTAAAAGAAGCAAGACGATAGAGCAAGAACGACTCAGTTGGTATTGTCATGCTCAATGGAGAGATCGTTCGAACCCTGTCAAAAAGGCTAACAACTGGATGACATAAATGCAAAAACACCAGCATTTGATTGGCCTCATTGACGAAGTGATCCGCAACCGAGAAGCCTGCCGGAACTTCCTGAGGTCAAACCGGCAAACCTCACAGGCGGACCAGTAGAGATGCAGTAAAGTGGGAGAGTTGTACTCCTTCGAAGACGAAGAAGATACTATTGGCGTCTGGCGACTTGAAGGCAGTTCCGGTAATAAGAGATAATTATGGGACAGTTCTGGCTTGCTGAGAATTTCAACTCAGTGCCATTAATTTTCAACAGTACGAGTTGATGCCAACACAAAGATAAAGCACGCGACTTGAAAAGGAAAGCATTGTAACAAGGAAGTAGATTCAAACCCATCAATTAATTTTATGGTGCAGACCCATCTATTTCCAGCTCATTTTACTTCCAGAGAACCACAAAAAAAAGAGAATGGTCACAGGGAGAGGATTAATCAGTCCCCTTACAAGCCATTTGACCCAACACATATGGTATACCCACAATGAGTGGTGATTGGAAATCCAATAAAACCTGATCCAAATGGGTTAGGGTTACGACCCATTTACCTAGCACATTGTCCATTTTATCAACCTTATTCGTATATGTCACGAATGTATTGCCAATCGATTAAAATCACCTCCCAATCATTAGCTGAGTCATCCAAATACATATCACCATGGCAGTGTCACCGAACTGAAAACAACAGACACATACTGTGTCACTTTGTCAATATAAATTATAGTTACCGCTGATAACCGAGTGTTTCTACACCCAGAACACATCGCACAGGAGCACCAAGACTTGTTTTCTTATTTTTGTTTGCCTCTGGGGATTACAATAATTTTTATCACCCACCTCGCATGATAGATACGAGTGAAATGTGAAAAATAGTGTGCCAACATGGCTTTGCCTTTGCCTTTGCCTTACCTTGGCTCCGACGATGTCAACAGATTAGGCAAACAGCTAAACGCTTCAGCTGACTGACTAAATGGCTGAATGGAGGAATGGAGGAATGGCTGAAATGACGATCACGAGATTAATGATTCATGGAGGTCAGGCATGCCACCACTCTGATTGTGTTTACTCGTAGATTCCTATTCGTATTCCTCTTTGTGTCATTTTTCCTAAGAATAACCGCAAAGTGGTGTACATATTTTGTTTGGGTCGATTCTGCTTTAGTTTTCGATTCGATTCAAGGAAATGCACGCAAGTCCCTGGCTCAGCTTACACAGCGCCCTTTTGTCGGTCAACCATACTCGCACTCGTATATCGACGGAGACCAGCTCATTGGCTGATTGGCAACCACCGTCTCTCCGATGAATACCCGCATTGCCATTCTGTGTGTAGAAAAGGCACAACAACCTACGTTTCGTCGAATTGTCTATGATGACCCCAACCGGCGAACCACGAATCCATTCGGCCAGCACACTCTTGTGTTTATGGTATGCGGAGTTGATGATTTTGATACGAACTCTATGACAGACACAGATACTCCCATACCATCCTATACGGCTACACGCAGCTCTTGAATTGAATAAAAGTTTCCCTTAATTACTCTAATGGTTTATTCATGACAGCGGTTCGCTGATAAAAATGACAGAACGACGACAAACCGAAGCGAACAGAAGGAATATTCCAAAAACAACTAAATTTGAACACATGCCGCGTCTACTGAGCCATTGGAGAAGGCATAGCAAAAGAAGCTCCTCTGGCCAGCTCTGGCCCTGGCTCCTCACTACTGTTGTCATGATTGTCTTCGCTTACCGATCTGAACACAACAATAAGCGGGGTATGCTGGCGGTAGTCAGGTTCGCTGTTTTATTTATGGTACTGCTCTATTGAAGACAAGAGTCAAATGTTCCAAGCGGTTGACGCAGTGTGTTGTGTGTGTTCTTGGTTGGATGGGGCACGGGCGCTTTACAAAAAATGAAAATATATGCAAAGTGCTTGATTCTTCAGAAGACCTTATTTGCTACTGAAGACTAATTTAGTGGGCAATAAACTCTAGCTGTGGGCAAGCTGGTACTCGTATTTGCTTTATATGTTGAGGTTATGGCGCGCATTTGATTCAAGTCAGATTCACGTGAGAAGTGCTATTTCGATGCAGTCCTAATATACTTAATCGCCCCCTCCTGCTGGGTCTTTGTTAATTTGTTCCGGAAAAGTAAAGCCCTTGCATACTAATGGCTGTGAATGGATGGAGGCTTGGTTATGACATTGTTGCGGGAATGGCTTTTACGGTAACTTAATCATCTCACGGCGCGGAAGCACAAATATGTAAGGCGAATTATTGTGAAATTATACAGAGCGAAGAGGAAGACTAGCTGCTATATCGGTGTCTACGTGAGGGGCTCATCAATGCAGTTCTTTCTTGAAAGGTGAAACATTTATGTATGCGTATCCTTAAGCCAGGATAGTGTTCCAACCAAGGCATTCTGTTGAAACAGAGTATTAAGTAAGGATTTAAGGCTTCTGTCAATTTAATGTCGCGTAAACGACATTGACTCAGTCTCACTAAACTTACCTGCGTGCCAGGGCACAGAGACATTCCATAAAATTCTACCTATTCTAAAAGTGGGCAAGGCTTGGTCAGAATGTCCATAGCCAGTGGCACCTCTAAGGGTGGAGCCATATCTCTGCTCCTGTGGGTACTGGTTACCAATGACATCCTCAAAAAGCTTAGTACAATGGGTATAAGTGCCACGGCATACGGAGACGACGTTGTCGTGGAAATTGCCCTGAAGACGATCAGCACTTGGGCAAAAAGTTGTGATCTCAAGGCCAACCCTTCCAAAACGGAACTGGGTCTTTTTACCAGAAAGTGCAAGATACCTCAATTCAAACTCCCAAAACTCAACGACGTGGAACTGTCCCTTCCGGACAGCGCGAAGTATCTGGGTGTGATTCTGGATAAAAAACTGAATTGGAGTGAGATACGACTCACTAAGCAGTAGTTTCGGACACGGCACGGTCTCAACGGAGTTACTGCCCGGCAATCCGAGCCAAATGAAATTGCAATTTTCACAGATGGCTCAAAAACAAAGGAAGGAACAGATTCTGGTATCTTCTCAGAAGACCCAGAACTAAGAGTGTCTATAAGGCTACCGAACGCAAGCAGTGTCTTCCAATCAGAGGTTCTGGCCGTCCTCAGGGCGGCTGAGCTAATGCAGCTGAAATCGGTATCCGAAAGAGATATCACTTTCTACATCGGTAGCCAGGCCGCACTCAACGCAATGGAATCAATCAACGTCAACTCTGATACAGTCAGGGGCTGTCGCACAGTGGTCATTGCACTATGCAGTCAGAACCGGGTAAGACTGTGCTGGGTGACAGAGCACTGCGGTATTAAAGGAAATGAACAAGCGGACGAGTTTGCAAGAAAAGGAAGGCTACTCGACAATAGTGAGATTGCCAATATCAAACCACCTCTTTACAAAGACTGCCAACTTATGGTGGTCAAGTCTTGAAGGACACAGGGTATCCAAGGTTCTCTGGCCACTTTTTGATGGCAAAAGATCTAGGAAGTTAATAAAATTAAACAGGGATAAGCTTGGGACAGTAATAGGAATTTTGACAAGACACAGTCCAATCCGGCAACACCGCAAAGAGACTCAAATTGTCAGATACGGATATCTGCAGATTCTACGGTTATCTGCAACTGTTGAGGACATAACACACATAATGTGTGAATGCGAGCCAATATCACGTAGTCGAGGAACATTTTTAGGGAAATCCTTTTTGGAAAACGTAGAGGAAATAGACGGCACGAACTTCAAAGGCCTTTTTGCTCTTTGCAAGAAAATTGGGTGTTTCACCAGGGCGATTGTTTAGGTTTTTGCCATTTGAAGACAAATTCAACTGGTTCCAGTGGGATCGTGATGGGGACGTTTTGGTGTCTGGTGTCTGTGTGATGGCATATTCATCACACCCCTGTTTAATGGGGTACTTCCATTGACAAATCGAAAACTTTATTTAATATTCTTTGCAAATTGAAAAAAGGTTTTAATATATGTTGCTTAAATGCGCAAAGTCTAAAAAATAAAATTGATGAGTTCCGTTATTTGTTTAGTGATAGTATAGTCGATAGGAGGAGGTGGTGTTGGCACCTATTTAAAAAAGTGTCATAAGTCTCATATTATTAAAAAATCATCACCGACCGACTTATTGGAGTACGTATTCATTGAGGTTAGGACTATTAACGAAATCTTCCTTCTGGGGTGCATATATATGGCTCCGGATGTTAATAAGAGATCTGCTCGAGGAATTATCTTCGTTATATTCCAAAATCGTTATATGTGGTGACTTAAACCTAAACATCTTAGGAAATAATGCTTTTAAAGAACTGATTGAGTCCCTTAGTCTGAGTTTCGTAAACAGTATCCATCCTACTCATTTTGCACCCAACAAAACACCCTTTTTAATTGATATTGCGTTAGTGTCTGAAGAAAATTTCGTGCTTCGGTACGATCAACTTCCTGTTCCAGCATTTTCGCATCACGACATGATTCTTTTAATAGTCAACATACTTTCAGAAGTAACGAATAATGATTTCTTCGAGTCATTTGATTATACAAAACTTAATCTAGTAGTACTCTTTCATGACTGCCAGACGATAAATTATCAGCCGATATATGCAACAAGTGATACCAACTTCCAAATTAGATATTTCAATGAGAATATTTTATACATTTTTAAAAAGCATGTGCCAGTGGCAAAAAGAAGGTCTAAGAAATGCACATTACCTTGGCTTACAAAAGAAGTCTTTGATCTCATGAAAGACCGGGATATCCTATACAGGAGATGGAGACGGTACAAATGTCCTGAAATACACACAGAGTTCAAAGTTGTTCGTAATGCAGTAACCTCATTAATCAGATCTAATAAGAGGTCATTTTATGCAAACAAGTTCTTTTGAAAGACTGTGCGCTCACTCGGTTTGACTTCTGAAAAGCCAGCCCTTCCAAGCCTCATCAATTTAGACGAACTTAATGCTAAATTTGTTTCTGCATATGATATACATAATCCGGCAAATATATCTGAACCGCAATGCAGTAGCGACAACACTTTCTCCCTACAATGTACCGACGAAATCAGTGTTGGTAAAACGATCCTTGACATTACATCTAACGCAGTTGGATGGGATAATATCGTTTCCAAGTTCATAAAAATCCTGCTTCCAGTCATTCTCACTCATATAACCCAAGTGGTGCCAATTTCGAAATCTCCATCGCGCCCAGAAACTGAGTATCGATCCATTGCCATACTTCCATTTCTGAGCAAAGTTTTTGAGACTATCGTTAGTAAACAAGTCAAACATTATTTAAACGATAAACAGCTTATTACAAACTGTCAGTCGGGTTTCCGTGCTAAGCATAATTGTACCACAGCTTTACTTAAGGTTTGCGAAGATATGCGTGAGGGCTTAGACCACAAAATGTTAGCACTAATTGTGTTTTTAGACTTTTCTAAGGCATTTGATTGTGTTGATCATAAAATACTAGTCATGAAACTTCGGACCCAATTTTTGTTCCACCGGTCTCTATGTAATATGGTGTCGTCATATCTAAGTAATCGGTCACAGTATGTGTGTCATAAGAAAAAGCGCTCATTTTGTCTTTTTGTTCCATCAGGTGTTCCCCAAGAATCCGTTTTGGGACCTGTACTCTTTATATGTTATATAAACGACTTAGCCGTGCGTCTTGTGAATTGTAAACGTCATATATATGCAGATGATGTGCAGATTTATTCTGTTTTTCCCAAATCCCAAATTAAGAAAGCGATAATTAATCTAAACGACCAATTAGCAACAATTTGTTAGTGGTCAGTTGAAAATAAACTCCGTCTTAATCCAACAAAGACTAAAGCAATGATCATTAATGCTAGCCGAGTTAAAGTAGACATTCCTCTTCTATATATTAATCGAACTCCAATTGACTTTTGGATTAAAACACAGATTTTTTGATAAAAAAAATAATTTTATTTTTCAACGTAGTCTCCCTTGAGCTCTATACACTTTGTCCAACGCTTCTCCAATTTTTTTATCCCTTCCAAAAAAAAAATGATTTGTCGAGGTCCTCAAAATAGGCCTTTGTTTGCGAGATGACTGACTTCATCATTGGAGTCAAATCTTTTTCCACCAAGCCATTTCTTCAGGTTTGGGAACAAGAAGTAGTCGCTCGGAGCCAAATCTGGAGAATAGGGTGGATGAGGGAGCAATTCATAGCCCAATTCATGGATTTTTGCCATGGCAACTGCACATGTGTGCACCCTTGCATTGTCTTGGTGGAAAAGAACTTTTTTCTTGGCCAAATGAGGTCGTTTTTTTTTTCAAATCGTCATTGAATCGGTCCAATAAGTTGGCATAATATTCCCCATTGATTGTTCTTCCCTTTTGAAGGTAGTCAATGTGGATTATCCCGCGTGCATCCCAAAAAACAGTCGCCATAACTTTATTGGCTGACAAACCCACCTTGGCCTTCTTTGGCGCCGATTCACCCTTAGAAACCCACTGTTTTGACTGTTGTTTGTTGTGATGGATCCATATTTCGTCCACGGTTACAAAACAGCGCAAAAACTCCTCCATATTGCGATTAAACAACGCCAAATCTTCCTGTGAAGTTGTTACACGATTGCGTTTGTGGTCGACTGTGAGCAAACGCGGCACCCATCTTGCGGAAAGCTTTCTCATGCCCAAGTGATCATTCAAAATTGAAACCACTGAGCCATGCGAGATCCCTACGGCTTCCACAATCTCTCGCACTTTCAATCTTCGGTCGGCCAACACCATATCGTGAATTTTTTCGATTGCTTCGGGTGTAGAGACCTCAACTGGGCGTCCAGGACGTTCGGCATCTTCAGTGCTTGTACGGCCACAACGAAATTCAGTAAACCACTTTTTTACCATTGAAATCGATGGTGCAGAGTCCTCATAGTATTTATCAAGCTTAGCCTTGGTCTCGGTAATGGTTTTTTTTCGCAAGAAATAATGCTTAATAAGCACACGAAATTCACTTTTTTCCATTTTCTCCTCAAATTAGTGAGTAGTCTGATAAAAATAGCTGTCAAACACAAACTAACTGACGCAGCAAGTTTAAATTTTGACAGGAGTCAACTGACAGATGCCTGTTGACAGGAGCAGTGTTACTGTTTCAGTAAAGAGGTCAGAAATTCAAAAAGTCGGGCGGACTTATTGACCCGCCCTCGTATATTGAAACATTCAAAAATCTTGGGGTTTACATGAGGCAACAATTTACCTGGAGGACTGATATTACAAAAACTGCATCGAAAGTTTACGGAGCCCTTAGAGGACTTAGTCCAACCTCCAGCTATCTTCCCACCAAAGTTAAGTTAAAGCTTGTAAAATCATACATCCTGCCTATTTTATTATATGGGTGTGAAATATACTCCGACATGGATTATGAATCTCGACGAAAGCTGAATGTTGCCTATAATAGCTGTGCGAGATACATATTCGGCATAGGAAGATATGAACATGTCTCTTTCTACTCCCATCCGATTGTAGGTTTGTCAATTGACGAATTGATGAAATATCGAACTGTACTATCACTACATAAAATTTTAACAACAAAACAACTGGAATATCTATTTGAAAAAATTAATTTTCCGCGTAATGTTAGAATGTCGCAATTGATAATTCCAAGATGCAAATATGTTAATACATCTAGACAATTTTTTGTTAACTCGATTCGCCTTTGGAATAGTTTACCCGTAGATATAAAGCGCACGCCGAACAGAACCGCCTTTAAGAAAAAATTGTTTCTTCATTATGCTACTCGTAATAATTCCTAATAGATTTGCCTACTTTCCTACCTCTTCTTTTCCTTATGTTTCTTTTTCTTGATACTATCTTTTCCTTATCTCTTTTTTTATTTAAACTTAAGTCTTTAAACTAAACTCAAATTAAAGTAATGTACAAAAGCTTGTTCTATTTTTTAAAAGATGTGTTTTGTACACAAGTCTTATGTGAACAATGAATTCAATATTAATATAATAAACTAATAAAACTAAACTAAACTAACCCAACCTAACTTAACCTAAATTATTCTACCGGAAAATGGTAGCAATGGTATACCAACCACTACGTGCAAACTAATATTAAAGCTGGATCCTAACAAAAGACCAAACGTAGGTGGATTGTTGAATCAACATGTCTAGCGACCAAATAGATCTGGCCAAAGCTCTAAGAATTTGATCTTTCAAAATAGGAAACATCTCAGCGCTTTCATAGCTATTATCACTGGACAGTATGCGCCGAAATAGTAGCGCTGCACATTGAAAATAGTCGTTCAGTTCTGTTATATCGTTGAAAATATCGTGGCCAGCAAGCACCGTCTGACAATACTATTCGTCGTTTGGTGTCGAATTTTGTTGAGCACGGGATAGTGGGAGATCGTCGAATTGGTTACCGCTTCAACCAGAGAGAGTGTTCCTGAGAACCCACATGTCGTCTGTGTAACCACCTTGCGGCGCATTTTGAAGGATGATCTGCATTTGTTTCCATATAAAGTGCAATTGACTCAAAGAATATTGCCGACAGACAATGTTGCTTGAAATATGGGCAAACAGTCGCTCGAATAGTTGACACTGAACCTGATTTTTGGAAGCAAATTTTGATGACCGACGACGGCCATTGCACACTCTCTAGCGGCGTTAACAAGCAAAATTGTCGCATTTGGGGAACGGGGAATCCACAAGAGATCCATGAAACACCATTGCATGACCAAAAAGTGACTAATTGGAACGGCGGCATTTGCATCTGGCGTTTGCGGCAAAACCATCACTGTGACATTTTTCTTCAGAGAAGGGAATCGATATAGGTGGATGTCGGCTCATTATGTCTGCCCACAAATGTGTGAAAAAGATCTGGGCGGTTACTGGTTTCAATAAGACGGTGCGCCATTCCACACTGCAAATCAAATAATATAGTTTCTGCAACGAAAATTCCGTGGACGTGTGCTGTCAAAAAATGACGACATTGACTGGGAACACAGATCTCCACGCAAATCATTGACGAGCTCAAGGCAAACATTCGTGCCGAAATCATCGCTATATCGCCCGAGATGCTCGAAAAAGTGATGGAAAACGCAGCAAAAAGGGCGCATTTTGTTTTGGTGAATAAAGGCGGCCACTTGATTGATGTTGTATTCAAAAACTATTCCAAATAAGTCGTAAAGGACCAAATTAAATAAACATACCACATATATAGAAATCGGTTGTTTTTTTTTTAAGTTATTCACATACCAACAGAAAGATGATGCTGCCTGCACCTTATAGGCAAGCATGCAAGAAGGCTTGACGTCTTTGCAAATGATTTCTGCAGAAGCTGTATGGATTGGGAGGAGGAGGAGACAATCCTTCAAAGAATGACTTAAGCGATCTCGACAATATAAACGTTAACAGTCTCCTTGGCTCCAAAAGTAAGAGGAACCAACTGGCATCACAATTGGCCAACAGGCCTATGTGTGTTAGTCTCTCCAACAGCCACTCTTAGCTAACCTAACCTAACTTGAGGGTTTTTGTCCTGCAGCGCTCTGAGAATACGAGGTATACTAGGGCGAGGTTTTTTTTTTTCAAATATCATGCTAAGACGACTGCTATAAGGTAGATATCACCGCTATCCAGGAAATGCGATTATATCGACCGGACAAAAGTAAAATGAAAAACTGTGACGCTGTGAGAGAACAAAAGCAGAATTTATTTTGGGCCAGATTTGTTACAAGCAGCGGATTAAGGCAAGAAGACTTGAGCTTTTTTGCAACTTTTTAAACTTTTTCTTTTATTGTTGTTGGTGGGGCTGAGGCCCCCATTTATTTGGCTTAATACAAGCTAAATACCAGGACTTAAAAACTAACAAAAAGACTTAATGCCTAGGAATTAAGGGAATGGTGGAGGAGTGTTTGAGACGAGGAGTGCTCAGGTTGAAAGCAAAAACGCAGAAGTTCGTTAGAACGATAAGAGGTGCGGTGGACCCGTAGATAGCAGAGATGAGGACAACGTAGATTATGAGGTTTGGTGTCGAAGGATGAATGAATGAAAAGATGTTACGAGTAGCTTTATTCCTACCACGGAGAGCAAATCGGAAGAATCGACCTTGAATATCCTCGATTCGAGAAACATGAACTCGGTGAAGAGAGAACCAAGCTTGATTGGCATACTCAAGCAGGGGGCGAACAAAAGTAACATAGAGAGATCTGGTTACGTACGGGACGGAAGCCTTGGACCACCGTTTAATAAACCCAAGTGATGAGTTGGCTTTAAGGATTATCTTATCAATATGTGAACGGAAATTAAGCTCACTGTCGAATAATATGCCAAGGTTTTGGAAAGACTGAACCAGGGGAATTGGTTGACCAAGGAGAAAATAAAGTCGGGGAGGAGACAGGTTGCATTTATGTGAGAAGGTTTTATGTAGATTGGCATTTGGCGATATTAAATTCTAAGCAGTTTTTGAGGCACCATATTGAAGAGTTCCTCTTTAAGAAGGGTGAAGAAATAGTTTTAAAAAATGTTGGGTCGTCAGCGTAAAGTGAAAATGAGAAGTGTTTAATGACCCTCTAAAGATCGTTAATAATAAGAATGAAGAGAAGGGGACCAATATGGGTTCCTTGTGGAACTCCACAGGAGGCCAAGAAAGCAAGTGAAAAGGCGGATCTAAACCGAACACTATAAATTCGGTTTACCAGGTAAGAAGATGAGAAGATTGGGGTGATATCTTATCAAACGGTTTAGTAAAATCAGTTGCGATAACATCCATTACATGGACATTTTCTAAGACTGCGAGTTGATCTAACTTTCAGAAAACCATGTTACCTAGGGGAAATAAAAGACTTGCACTTAAAGCTTAAGGCTTCGTATAAAATGCTTTCAAATAGTTTGAATACGAGTATATGGGAGAATTTAGTATTGGGACGATAATTGGTAATTTCATTCCTTGATCGCTCGGGATTATAAAAGGGGTCTTCCAAATCTGAGGAAATTCTTCCTGTGTAAGAGATACACGAAATAGGTAGGACAGGGTAGGAGAGAAAGTTTGGAAGAAAGAAGAAGGAAAAACGGCGGTAGAAATTCATCTTTAAGTTTATGTAATTTTTCTTCAATAACAGCAGGATCGAAATTTTGAGTGAAAAAGAGACCAATGGAGGAATTTGGTTCATTGAAGTAAGAAGGACCTGGTACAAAGGAATTGTTGGTAATTGAACGCCTGAAAAATGTAACAAAAAAGTTGGCAATGGTAGAAGGATCACGTGACGATTTGTTTTCGAAAGAAGTGGAGGAAGGAAAACCGTCGGTTATACTTTTGCAATTGACAAATTAAAAAAAAAGGACTTGGGGTCGTTTATAAGATTGGTTTGTGCACTATTTAGGTAGCGTTGATAGAGGGAGTTGCAGATGGTTTGAATAGCCGGAAGAAGAGTTGGTGCGAAGGAATATTGCCCATAACTCGTTTCCTCGTTTCCAAGGAGGGGATGTAAAAGATGTTTTGTGTCGGGAATATGGCACATGCAGGGAAATGGATTTGAATATTTCTCTGGAAAAAATGGAGAGGGCATCGACCAGAGATAGATTGGTGAACTCGAAGGAAGCCCTTACGAAAGTTATTGCATTGCGAAAATTGTAAGAGGAGAGAATTGCGGGAGAGTTGTGGAAAAATTAAAAATGATGAGGATGAAAGTTGTCAATAGTTGAAAGTGATAGGGGACAAAACGATACTGAACAGTTAATGGGATCAGTTGTGAAAATAAGGTCTAATTGCTTTTCTATATAGTTGCAAACGCCACTAACTGAGAGTCCATTAACCGATCTAAGAAGAGGCATTCCTTAGTAGAAATGAGATTAGAAGCGATGAAACAAGATAGGTCTTCAGAGAGAGTTCATTTCATCTGAACCAGATTACTCCTTAAATCACCGAAGATAATGATATCATCAAGAGAGTCCGATAAGTCAATCAAGTTGTCAATTGCATCAACAGCAACTTTGTAGGATTGGATAAGTTTTGGTGGAAGAATAACACTTATGCGTGGATGTTATTTTAACACACACACATCGAGCTCAGAAGAAGTAATATGACCGCTTTTTGTAGATGTGCTTATGAAAAACCCACATGCTAATGAAAGCCCTGATTGAAAATGAAGACAAGACCTATTACCAAAGGTTCAGATCGCATGAAGTCCTCATTTAAACAGTGCCAATAACCTATCTATTTTTTAGTTCCTACGATCCCATTTTTTTTTTTTTTTTTTTTTTTTTTATAATTTACGCGCGCCAAAGGGGTTATGAATACCCTTACACTGTTGCCAGGGCGCGGGCGGAAAGGTACAAGGAGGAGAAAGGAAAGTTTGTGATGTAGTGGTTTGAAACTCAGGTGTGTTTGGTTTCGATATTGACTCTCCAGGGGTGGGAGTCCGAATAGGACGGAGAGATTTTCTTCACTCGGAATGGTGAGGTTGTGAATTTTAACGGTTGTTTTGTGCTTGAAAACCCTACAACAGCCAAATCTACATGTCAGTGTTATGCCTTCACACGCAGATTTTTCTGACTGAGTTCCAATTGCACAAATGAAAACTTGCCGTGGCTAGGATTCGAACCTTGACCTTCCGAGTGAGAAGCGATTGCTAGTACCACTACACCACGGCCACCCATTAGATTCCAGCAATGACTCTGCGAATTTAGTCTTTCGACTGCTTTTAAAGAAATCAATTCCCGAATAAGTTTGAAAGTGGCTGGGGCAATTCGATTGTCGCTTTAGAAGCCTCTTGAATTTCTCCACTTATAAAGGGTGCTTTTTTAGAGGTTTGGTTTTTAAAATGGCAACACCGTTTCTACAGATTGTCAATTTGACAGTTGAAAGTTGATTTGTCCTTAGTACATTTTGTCATTTTACGATGAATAGATGAATGCCAGAACAACGCGTGCAAATTTAAATAAACGTATTTTAAAAACCATGGTCCGGTTCGCCAATCTTATCGTGCGCTACGTCCATTTTACGGTCGTCATAATCGTCCATCTGAGCAAGTTATTCGGAACACGATGAATCGTTTTCGCACCACGTACATTCCGTTGTGGAGCGCATTGAGGAGAATCCAAATGAGTCGATTCGCCATGGAGCTATGCCCATCCACTTTGTTAAAGATTTCGCGGAAAGATCTTGGGTTAAAAGATTATAAGATCCAGCTTGTGCAAGAGTTGAAACCGCGTGACCATTATATGCGTCGTAGGTTCGGGAATGGGCTGAAAACATGATTCAGCTTGATCCTCATTTTCAACGCAAAATTTTGTTCTCCGATGAGGCCCATTTTTGGTTAAATGGATATGTAAACAAGCAAAATGGCGGAATTTGGAGTGGAAAAAACCCAGAAGTCTTTGTCGAGACGCCCTTATAACTATTAAAACTCACTGTTTGGTGGAATCATAGGCCCATATTTCTTTCAGGACGATACCGGCCAGAATTTTACTGTCATGATTTCCTGACTTCTTCGTTCCTCAGTTGAATGACATTGACGTGACAGAGCTTTGGTTTCAACAAATGGCGACGCCATCAATTTATAACTAGCCTCCACGATCCTATGATCTCACACCTTTAGATTACTTTCTTTGGGGGCATGTGAAGTCACTAGTCTATGCCGATAAGCCAGAGACGTTGGACGATTTTGAAGTCAGCCGCGTTATTGCTGATATAGGGCGCCAGTTGCTCGATAAAGTTGTCGAAAATTGGACTTCAGGATTGCGCTTTATTCGAGCTTCGCTTTCCACGAAGAGGCCAGCGACAAGGCCTAGCTTTTTTTCCTGTCTCAAACTCTGGACAAACCTTGTCCTCTGCACTGAGAGACTCTACTTCATATTTTAGCCTCTCACGTAGAATAAAAGCCAAAAATGTCGATACAAGAGTTCGATAGAACTGCAGGGTTAGATGCTTTTAAGGAACACTGCTTTTAAAATGGAAAATTTTTTTAATTGCCCTGTATGATACAAATACCCATCTAGAGAAAGCCTAGGGAAGTAACTACGCCTTCGAGAAAAAACAATTGTTGGAGTCGTGTATCCTTACGTTAAAGCATGTGAAAGCTTATAAGAGTCAAACCACCAAACAACCAAGAAAGAACCTTAACAAATCTGTGTAGATCCAGAGGATCCAAGCCTTATGTCTTTACCGGCAAATCTCTAACACTTCCTGGAAATCGGCGCGCCTTTGCACTTTTCGACATGATATATTTAGGCCCTCCAGCTTTATTATCCAGACAGTGGAAATTTGATTCTGACGACTTAGAGGACTCTTTGAGTTGAGTCAGCTTCCTCAGTATCGACCTCTGTTCAGTCGTCAACAGTCTAGGGATGCCTATACGTATTTACAGCAGACAGAGGTTAGAATCATGTAAACGAATAATAAAGAGTACTGTCTGCATATTTTAGACCAAAGGCAGAGAGATCTTGATAACACTAAACAGAAATTCAACCAACAAACATTGTAGTAGTGGAGATAG
Organism: Volucella zonaria; assembly: GCA_963966105.1. Classification (NCBI taxonomy): domain Eukaryota; kingdom Metazoa; phylum Arthropoda; class Insecta; order Diptera; family Syrphidae; genus Volucella; species Volucella zonaria. The sequence goes on along the minus strand of OZ014532.1, from coordinate 178,886,611 downwards.
CACGCAGCCCTGCGGCACCTCATATTTATCTCAGTCATCAAATGTTAACCACAGTCCACACCTAAATTTCTCTTCATAAGTGTTGCTTCAATCCACAAACATACTGATTGGACATTCATCATCGCAACTGATGATAGATAGGAGCTACTACCATGTGGTATTACTCCGCTCATCCCAGGAATGAATGATCAAAAATCGAAATCTATTCTCAGACTCGACTGCAAAGACATAATATATGCGGAGCTAAGCGGATGGCTACTGCGCTCTCTGCAAGGACATGGCTGATATCTGATTGCCAAAATCAAAGCAAAGGACAAATTCTTCATGCTTACTTCCTTGATAAGCAGGAAGATCTGTACAATATTCAGCTGAAAAGCCGTTAAAGATTCACAGATAATTGAGCAATGTACCTTTTCTATGATTTTAGCTGCTCAGCATCGCTTCCACAATTCTGAATGTTCAGCTCTATTCATGCTCGTGTTTGCAGTCCAATCCGGGTTTAAGGCAAATTATAGATTACAAACGAGGGTAAAAAAATTACAGAAGCTCTTACAACTAATTTCAAAGATTCATAAAAGAAAAACACTCAGAAGTGTAATCAGATTGAAAGAATTAAATTTTTAATTGCAATCGATAGACGAGGATGTCTGCATCCATACATCTATGAGTGTGTATCCATCGTTGGGGAGGGGGTGTCAACAGAGTCGTAGTCGAGTTTCCTATTCAAGTCCATTGAATTGGAATTTTCACTCTCAATTACAGTCGAGACAAAAATCGATTGGCCAAAGCGATTCCTAACCGGTTCCTTGCTACCAGTTCTGTTGACAATGCCCTCTGTTACATTGTAAATGGCTGCCATCTGTCTTATGACATTTCCTCCCCGATTTATCCCTGTTTTCCTCTCATCAACATTTATCCAAGGAGAAAAAAAAAAACAAATCTTCTTCGTAGCGTATTCGTATACTCTGACAATCGACATCCTTTTTTACAAATAGCTCTCCTCTCTGGGAATATCCTTCCAAGGGTTAGGTACACAAACTATCATTCGTAGACTAGTTCAAACGATGTAATTAGTTTCCCCCCTAACATATCCGAGGTTGACTTATGAACTTTAATCCGCCTTTCATTCATTTCTTTTTTTGATTTCTCCAGAGATAGTATAGTAAATACAAAGCATACAGAACATGTACATAGAACGACATTATCCCTATGTACCACCACCAAGAGGCACGTACATAGGAACAACTCAAGGCCAAAGTGTCAAGTTCCTAATGCGAGCGGTGGATATTCACAGATATTCGTCTGCGTCGGTATTCTGCCCACTTAAAAACCTTGTAAGGCGACACGTTTCAGCAAGGATTAGTAGGAGCACGAACACCATATACAGATGTGAGTAGTTGCTCCTTGGAGAATAGTTGATTCGATTAAGGGTCAATTTGACAAAGGAAGAAACTAGGCGAATCCTCCCCTAATCGATATTGAGTGTGTGCTCCTAATACAGACCAACCAAAGCATGACATTCCGGAAAATTACACAAAGGTGCCCAGGAAGCAGGGCGTATTTAAATTTGATCCTTTTGTCATGTATCGGATATATGTAGTTTTTGTTTTGTTGCATTTCGCCCAATTAAAATAATAGGTGGCCACAAAAAAAAAACCGGGGGAAAGGGTTAAGAAGGAGCAGGAGGTAGTTGAGCCTCGCCCAGTTTGTAGTTAGCTTTAAACTAAACAAACGTTCATTGTTGCTTACAACGGAAGATGGATGTACTGCCATACACACGGATGCAAACACAAACCCAATGTGCATTCGCATAGACTTAGTCGTATTCACAAAGCTTGGGAGTCTTCTATTCAAATATTCAGCAGGCACTGACAGTCATCAGAAAACTAGGTCGAGTGATGCTCGAAGGATATTTCAATGCAGAGGCGAATATAAGATACAATCACTGAGCTATATGGGTGGCTTGTTGTATCTTTTATTCGCTTATCGTTGTTGGTTTGGCATCTGTAGTTTGAGTCGGTCGAATTTTTTTTTACCCCCAAAGTTGTTTTGCTGTTTTTGCTCGCTGGATGTGATGATGCACCCAAACGCTGCTAGAAAGCAATGAAGTGAAAGGAAAAAAAAGGAGTAGATACGAATACATCTATTATATCCAGGAAGGAGAGAGATGAAGAGTAACGTCAACAGTAGGATAAAGGCAAGGTACGGGTGCACTCGTACTTTACTGACTGGTGAACTCATGCTGGTACTGGGTGTGTCAGGTTGCAGTGTATGCGTCGTCTGTGCTCATCTGGGTGACATCATAACGAAAACATAAGCTCATAATGCAGACATTTCGTTTCCAGCTTTTTTCTCTCTTTGGAGATACCGTACTGAAGCTTGAGTCCGTGCAAATTGCACAAGGAGAACCATTTGGGATGCTACTGTGCATCTTCAGCTCCTGCGGGAGGAATGATGGAGCATGCATAAGTTTTCTTTCGTCCGTTTTCCTCTCCCCTGTTTTTTTTTTTTTTTTTTGTTTTGCTTTCTTTGTGAATGGCTTGCAAGGCAATATGAATTGGGTGGTGGGAGGCATTTTTCTTTTCTACTTTTCATTTTGTGTAAAGTGGTTGCTAGACAATGCCTTCTATGGTGTATGATGCTTCATGAAGTTGAGGAGCGCCTTTGTTTCGGATGTTATTTGTAAGAAGGTGGTTAGGAGTTTATTGTAAGATTTGTTGGTGTTGTTTTTTTTTTTTCGTCTATTCTTGTTAGTGCTTCAGCAGTAGTGAATGGAGATTGATTGTGCTCTTTGTAGAAGAGGAAATCGATACATTTTATGCAAAGTTTGATTTGCTGTTCAAGAGGATTCTGGTGCGAAAGTGGACACTTGAATCGTGATTCAGAGACAATTTTTAGGAATCTGAAGCTGGTGGCTGGGATAGGGAATAGGGAGTCATGAGCCTTTTTATGAAAAAGGTGCCCTATCGGAATTCGATCCTTCTACAGCTTAAGCAGCTGAAGTCACGTTGACCTTCACGATGTTGTTGGTGTGCAAACTCGTTGTGTTCTCTGCTATTTGAAGTATTTCCTCGCAATTGTTGTCGCCCAGTCTCCGGTTCGTCGGTTAGTTTGGGATATAGTCTCATTGATATTGGCTGGATTGGGCAAATTTTGCAATTCATTTCCAGGTTTGAGTCCTGTCAATGTTGTCAATACCAGACAGCACCGATCAAATGTGGATCAAAGATGGCTCTTTTGGATGACTTTCGTCCCACCCAGCGCCACTCTGCTGGAGGGACAGCTCGCATAGGTCCAATTCAACAATTTATTGCCAAAGTATCCAAAGATCGTTTATAATGTTGATCGTAACGTTGTTTTCGCCTTGATAGAAGAATGGGCCAAAAGTCTGTCACTATGAAAGGCATTGAGGATGCATGTTTCTCCAAGACGACTACGTGTCGGTTTTCCGAGCTCAAAATGTGGCAATTCTGCTTATTTACATAGTCGCTGAGATGAAAATACACCAAAAGATGATATGCAGACCCTTTCTGAGCAAAACATACTTGAGCTTCAAGGTGCTCTACAGGTCTTGAATGTTTGCAAGTTATAAGAACTAGAAAATTAGCAACTCGACAGGCCATTTCGTAAGCAAATTGTGGGACTTAGGAAGGAATTTTGAGGTCTCTAGCAAGTGCAGAGTGGTTTTAGGAGAAACTGATAAGATGTGGCCATTCTAAAGATCTTGCATTCGTCAGATTTGTGTAGACTTTCGTCCCAATTTCTGATGAGGCACGACATCAAGTCTCTAGTAGAGCTGTGGCAATGATAACCGTACTGTCGGTCATTAGAAAGCCTTCCTGTTTTGAAATATTACATGAACTGATGATCCATCCGCGTTTCAATAACTTTGACAAGAAGGGACGCAGTTGCAGTGGATCTGTAGGAGAAGACAGAAGAAGATTCGCCTTGTTTAGCGACAAATGCTCTTTCCCATCTTTTCTGAAAGAGTGGATTTACCAGCGCGCATAGCACCTCTTCAGGAGAAGAGGAGATATTCCAACTGGACCACCGGATTTGCGTACGTTGAAAGAAGTTCGAAAGAAGGTTGATCCCATCTCAGATTTGACTTACGGGGAACCTTCGTGGTGATAGATCGGGAAACTGTTGAATGTCCTATAACTCGGATTGGACCAGTAGCGGAACAATCAATTTCGTAGCCAATTGCTTGCCTTACCTCCCAGTGGTGGCCTCCGGTAACTTCATGTGTAAACCCTTGCCCATGCAGACTAACATGGCAAGGACATGCCCGGCCAGTAGCGCTATTCTGGCCTATGCCGTCATAGGGTTTGCAACCCTATATGGAATAGATTAAAATATGTGACGAACCAACTAATGGCCTTGGATACAAATTAACTCACTGTTTACGACCGTAGCAAACGTTTAAAGGACAACGGCCATCGGATTTGTACGTGGGATGTTTGGACCCTTAAAACGTCACTTGAAGCCGAACAATTAATTATCAGAGGCCCTTGACTGCTATTACGCAGATATCCTGCCATCCAGGAAGTGCGATGGGGTGGACCGGATATAAGGAGGATGAAAAACTGTGATATTGTACATGCTATGGTGATTGCTATAGAGAAAAGAAACAGAGCTTACTCGAATGCGGATTTGCCATATGCGGCAGATTTAGGCAAGAAGTCTTAAGCTTCCGGTACCTATGCGAGCGTCTTATGACAATCCCCATCAAGACTAAATTCGCTAACATAAGCCTAATATGCGTCCATGCCCTTACGAAAGACAAGGACGACGCCACCAAAGAATGTTTCTACGAGCTCCTCGGCAAGACATATGAGCAACGTTCGAAGTATGACGTTAAAATCGTACTAAACGACTTCAAAGCCAGGATAGGAAAGAAGGACATCTTTGGTGGGACAGTTGATAAGTATAGCCTACACGACACCATGTCTGGCAACGAAGTTAAGCATATTATATAGCAAGCACATGGTTTCCTCATCTCAATATTCACAAGGAGACATGGCGGCCTCCGGATCATGAAACGCTAAATCAAATTGTTCACATTGCGATGGACGTAAGGCATGCCTCTAGTATTCTAGACGTCCGAACATTCCGGGCGGCCAAGTTGAGATGTAGCGTAGAAATGCTGCAATTGCAAGAGACCACCGGAAACTTCGCTGGACGCGTATCCCGAAATCTCTCAACAACTCCTATGTCTCCAACATTAAGTACCGAAGACCAGTGGCAACGCTGCCAACGTGCCATCAGAGACGACGCAACTGATGTGCTTGGTTTCACCCAACAACCACAAAGAAATCCCTGGTTTGATGAAGACTGTCGACAAAAGGAAGCTAAACATGAGGCGTACAAAGCGGCGCTACAACGAAGGACGAGAGCAGCTCGTGAGCTCTAAGAGCAGAAGAGACGGGAAGAACAATGGTTTCTCCAGAAGAAAGAAAAAGACCACGAGAATCGCGTGATCGAAGATATTGAGACGATGTATTCCAGGAATAAGGTACGGAAGTGTTACCAACAGGTAAAAAGAATGTGTCAAGGCAAGAAGAGCAGTACAGAAGGCTGTAGAGATAAAGAAGGAAACCTTGTAGTAGTCACAGTCGGTGCTAAGAATATGGAAAAACTTTTTCTACAAGTTGTATAACGGCGAAGAAGCTCAATATCCCGCCGTCAGATATAGTGAATCATTCAGCTTAGACGATGATAGCCAAAACTTCCGTCCACCTGTCTAAGCTAAAAACCAACAAAGCAGCTGAACCTAACGACTTACCCTCTGATGTAATGTGGAAAGCATACACCAAGATCAGAAGAGTGTATGTCTGATGAATGGAATCTCAGCACCGTACGACCCACAAAAAAGTAGACACCCTCAAGGTGTAAGTGTCCTCAACATTGGATACAAAATCTTACCTGCCATATTCTGTGAACGTCTGAAACCCTTCGCCAACAACCCTGATTAGCCCCTATCAGTGCGGTTTTAGACCAGTAAAGTCCACAATCGACCAGATCTTCACACTTCGGAAGATCCTAAAAAGAAATCAAGAAGTACAAATCGATACCCACCATCTCTTCATCGACTTTAAGGCCGCATATGAGAGCATTTATAGAGGCGAGCTATACAAAGCCATGTCTAGTTTTGACATCTCTGCCAAGCTCATCCGTCTGTGTAGAAAAACGATGGAGAACATTCGCTGTTCCTCAAAGTCGGTAACGACTTAACGTGACCTTTGATGAAAAAAAGGTTATAGACAAGGTGACGCGCTGTCATGTGACTTCCTTAACTTCATACTTGAAAGAACTCTGCGGAACTTACAAGCGAATACTGGAGGCACACTCTTTCAAAAATCTGTGGGACTACTAGCGTATGCCGACGTTATCGACATAATTGGCAGAACCCAGCGGCCTGTCATCGGTGCATTCGCTGGTAATAAAACGGATACTGCTAAAATCGGTTTAGCGGTAAATGAGGACAAAATCAATGCTGTCAACAAGAATGAACACACAACATAACGTCTTAATCAACAGCTATAATTTCGAGGTATTTAAGGACCTTGTCTACCTTGGCTCTGCTATAAATTCTGTCAACAACACCTCAGCAGGAATAAAACGAAGGATCACTCTTGCGAATCGTTGGCTCTTTGGGCTAAGAAGGCAATTGAGTAGTAAGGCCCTACCCCGAACAACTAAGGAGACCCTATATTAGACCTTGATCATCCCAGTCCTACGCTGAAACACGCACTCTATCGAAAGCGAACGATGTAGTTTTAAGAGAAAAATCTTTCGAAAAATATTCGGCCCCGTTTGCGTTAACGGGCTTTGGAGGAGAAGATTAAACGACGAATTATACGAGCTCTTCAGCGACATAGATCTTGTCAGAAAACTGGACATAAGTGGCTTGAGATGGCTACGACATGTAGAGCGAATGGACACCAATGCTCCACCCCGCAGAGTCTTTGAATCTAATCCGGAGGGACAACGTAGAGAAAGACCTCATCTTAGGTGGCGCGCACAAGTAGAAGGTGACCTCTACCGATTTGGAGTGCGCAAGACGCAAGACCGGGCTAACTGGAGAGGCTTTTTAGTTGACACTCAGGTTCACTAAGTAAGTCCACAACTGATCAAATACGTCAGGAAACTCAAAAAGCCCAAATCGATACTTACAACCTACGAGATTTTAGCGCTTTAAAGATCGCATATGACAGCATCTTAGGTAAAGAGACGAGTTTCACAACATCTAGTGTTGGCATCCCTGCCAAACTCGTGCAAGTTTCAAAGCAAATCTTCGAGGGGCTAGAAAAGGTGATGCGCTGACATGTGAATTGTCTAAAATCAATGCCACAACAGGCAGCAAAATTTCGAGGTAGTCAGGGAATTTGTCTACCCCTGTCCCGCTATTAATTCTGATAGTGACAGCTCTTCAGAAACCAAACGAAGAGTTAAACTTACCAATCGCTGTTTTTCCGACCTAATAAAGCAATTGAGTAATAAGGACTTGCCATAAACACTATACAATACCGTCATCTTCCCAGTCATACTTAACGACATAGAAGCATGTGCGATGGTGAATTCGTATAAAGATATCCTTGGTCGCTTTAAACGCAAGTTTTTTTGATTGACTTTTGGTACCGCTTGTGTCGATAGGCTTTCCAGGAAGAGCTATAATAGCGAACCTCGTCAGAAAAGTGCGCATCAGTCTCTTAACGCGGCTAGGACAAGTATTGTAATAGTGCGAAACCTTCGACCCCTAGGTGCCGCACGCAAGTGGAAGGAAACCTCAACTGTCTTGAAGTAGGTAACTGGAAGCAGTTTATTGGTTGAGGACTAGGATCTTAATAGACTGCAGCGCTATCTGGGTAACTAAATATGGCAGCAATTTTGATTTCATTTCCTCGTTTAATGACGTTGAAGGGCGTCTGTATTTCTTTGTTTCGTCTTGTCTTACGCCAAATCCAATGGTCAACATTCATCAGCACGAATTCTGAACATGTCTACATTTATAGAAACTTATAGATTCCACCACCCATAGCTTTTGCTTTGTTTGTTTTCCCACTTTTTTATGGCGTTTTTTTTTTTTCATAAATATTGCACGTTTTTGTCGGCATTTCTTACACAGATGTATGGAGGAAAGCCTTGACGCAAATCAGGTCGCTTGAAGTCAAAGCCTCGATCGTTTGGTCGCTGAAAACATTGAATTCGTGTTTATTTTCGGTTAAGGTCGTTCCATTAATTGTTAAAACTCCTTGAAGACCATTAAAATTATTGTAAACAACTTAAGTGATTTTGCAAATTGTTGATTTTTTTCATCAAGCACATTTGTCCAAATTGATTTTGACAAGTCGAAACGTCATCTTTCGCGCAGAGTCTTTCCACTGTGAGCTCTATGGTTCAGTTGGAAGCATTTTCACTTAAATTACCCAAAATTAGTACACACACCAGCCAGCCAACCGTGACATTAGATGACAGATATACTCGTACATTTCTGACAAATGCTGCACATTCAAATGACAATAGTTATATTGTACTCAACTGTCAAAGACTTTCTCTCCACGAGAAAAGATTGCATTGTTTCTGAATATGACAACGACCGGAACCGGACAAAAAGAAAACACTTTTTATTTTCCCGTTTTTCGTTTGATTTTATCTTGTCGCTTGTTTCAAGCTTTCCTCATTGCGCTGGTAATACGCAAAAACAAACAGATCCAAATAAGACAAACTAAACAAATTGCATTCAAAATCGAATAACAACAACAACAACAACAACCGTAAACAAATTTGAAATTCGAAATTCGAAATTCGAACCAAAAAAAAAACACACGAATACGTTATGACTGAGTAAAAATTTCACCGCTAAAGACACTAGCAGCACATTCCGCTGCATCTGACGGCGTCGGCTTTTGTTTTTATTTTTGCTGTTCGATTTATCAGCAGCATTTACAATATATGAGAGCAAGGTTAATTATTCACAACTTGCCAAAATCGTGAGGAATACGTTAAAAAGAGCAAATAAAACCTGAACCATTCACACATAACCTCACAAGTTAATAAAAAAAAAACAGAAAAAAAATTAAATGAAAACTAAACGAACGTGCCCTTTTGCGATATGACATCATCGTGTATAGGCCACGCCATTTTTGTTTACCGCTAAAAGTCAATTGTGCGAGTGTCACATTTCACATCTGTCAGATGATTTAGTGGATGGGGCTGGGAAAAAAAAAAAAAAAAAAAGATTGCTTTCTACGATCGACCTGCATAAAAATATGAGTTATGTCAATGCGGTGAATGGACGCGACTATTGTATGTAGTGATACGACGAGCTACTTCACCTGTATTGCTCCAGATGGGTAATGGCCGGCTGCCTGTCATCATAGACAGCGAGTACTTTCACTAACTCGGTAGCAAGGTAAGGTAAGGCAATGAAGAATCACGTAATGGCGGCGAGAGATGCATTAGTCCGCGACAGAAGCGCGTCAGTTGTAATGATTGAGTAACTGTAGTGAAGCACATTAATTAGAATAGAGGTGAATCGTTGCGCCTCCGTTAGTTGCATAAGAAACCCCAACCGCGTGAATCCATGTTGATGGCGTCGACTTTCAACTTCGGCTTCGATCGTAGCTGTGGCTATGGCTGTGGCTATGGCTGTAACCGTGTTTTCTTCGAATCCAGCCATTTGGAACCGGTAAGAATGAGCGAAATCAAATTGATTGGCGCGCAGGAGGGTGGAATTTACACGCGGGAGCAATAAACAACAGCGGATTGTTGGTAAACGGTGTGATTATGCAGCAGACAGGGCTTTTTAGTTTGGCTGAGTTTGGTTCTAGCATTCAAATGACGACGGTCTTGTGGATACGAATGCTTATAGCTTTCACCATTGTAGTCGGGCGCGTTTAGACGGTGCGGGCTCGACGACTTTATGCGCTCGGATGCGTGTGTACATGTCTGCCTAATGGGTGGCAAAAGAAGAAACAGTCAAGTGAAGCAAATCACTTGTTGTGCCAACTAACGCACAATGGAAATCGAGGTGATAATAAATAGTAATGGTGGATCATCGACTTAATAAGTTGGGAATTATTCGCTGACTAAACGCAGACGTAAACGCAAACAAAAACGGAGAAGGAGATACGAGTAATAGTGGGCAATGATGGGCTTGGTTAAGGGTAATTTATTTTTGTCGCTATTGCAAAAGGACGGTAGATGAAGTGTTTCTCTTATTGGTTGCGACACGCAGACGATCGTAGATCGTAGAAGACTAATGATGAGTTGAGAAATTGCCCGCACGTAGTCCGACTTCGTGTTCCTTTTAAAGAATAATTTTCAAATAAACTTCCTTGAAATGACTTAATAAATGCCTCTGACAGACCTGTTTTTGAAACAAAAGAGTGCGTTCCACTGTTGTTACACTAATGCCACCACAGAAACTTCAGTGGTTAAAAACTGAGTGCCTCCGAAACGAGCACAGAGTTCAAAGATTCGAAATGTCAGAGATGTGATGTGGTTTTGACTACTGCTATTATCCTGTCATTTTAGAGGCAGTGGGTTCGACTTTTTCCTCTACCCTGCAACACCAGCCATTTTAGCTTCGACTCTTCAGAGCTTGGGGGTTTGACTGCTGGTATCATCCTGTCATCAACACAGAGCTTAAAGACACAAATCACTAGAGATTTGAGTTGGGTTTAAGTGGCTTGTCACCCAGGGATTGTGGGTTCGCCTCCTATTGCCCTTGTGCCACTATAGCAATTAAACCTTAGGGCTAAGTTAGATTTAGTAAGCATTGCCATTGCAATATTGCTCTTCAATGGCAATGAGTACGGCTTGGAGCTCATTTTTGTTACAAGTACTCCTCATTCGACTTACTACCTATGCAGGGCACGCCATGTGACTTTATCGACTCAGAATAAAAACCGACACCACCACTCATCATATATTCGAGCTTTTGATCCTTCTACTAGAGATAAAAGCGTGTCTCTTATTCTCATGTGGCGTCGTACAGCTTTTTGATAGACGTCAAGAGGTAAAAGGAGTCTTTTGTGAGTATACAGTGTACATGGTTCTCTGCTATTGACGATGTCCGAAATAAGTATTTCCGCGATAACGTCGGTCCCAAACAGAAGATCAACTTGTCCTTGTAGTCCAAACTATGGATACGACCGCAAAGTAAGTAAATGCTGGCATTCCCCAATATTCGTCCAATCAGCGGTTTAAAAAGAAAAAAACTAGAATTTAGCGAACGCAATGTAGATCGGCACAGTTCCGTTAACGGAGGAAACCAGTTTAGACGGTTCGACTTCTATTTTATTCCATAAATTGTTAGTAAAACCATTCAAGAATATGTTGCCTAGTTTTCAAAACAAAATTCCAATTTGTTCCGATGCTGTGAGCAAGTTCAGTGCCGCAGCGCGCGGTAGTTAGAACGGAGCGCTCGTTCAGATAATCCCTTATTCAGTTACCCCGCTCAATACCCCTGTACAACGGGATATGAGAGAGAGAGGGAAATTTTGGCAAACGTTCTTGATTGTAAATTCTTACAATAGAGCCGTAGGGTAGAAGGTACTCGAAGCTTAGCAATATTTCGACAGAGCGTCGAGTTCATCTTCGGCCTGCCTAGCGTGTGTTGAAAGTTAGAAGTAAAAATGTTAGCGTATCCGAAAGGTGATTATGAGAACAACGAACGACGTAGTAAACCACGTAGGATCTCTTACGGAAATCGATACACCAGGAGTCAATCAAGCGCTGAAGGGGTTAAGGTACCCTTAAAACGTTTGCACATAGCGCGGGCGAAAGAAATTTAGGGAGGAAAGAAGGATAGGTGCCGATGTACGTTGGTTTTATATGTCTGAATGTTACAATGACTAGGAAATAGAGAGCTCGACAGGACATTCCACAAGCGAGTTGTTCGGCTTAGGAACGAATCACGATATTTCTGAGTACGTCCGAAAGTGGGCTTGAGGGTATACTGATGAGCATTCATAGCGAAACGTGTGTTACGGTTGAAGATTTAAAGGGGCGGAATGCTACCTACGATTTCTATGGATCATTGGTGGTGAAAATAGCGATAAAACAAAGTGAGATACGGGACATTTCGTCGGTGATCGAGGGTGTCCATTGCCTAAGTGATATTGGTATCAGCTACGAGTCTTATCGCACGGTTTTGAATCCGGTCTAGCAGATGCAGAGATGTGTTAGGCGCGCCTGACCAGATGTGAGCATTGTACTTAAATTTTGAGTAAATGGAGGATGAATGCTTTATATGTATATTGAGGCCAGATCAGAAGGGAAAAAGTATTTCTTACATCGTTTGAGAAAAGCCTAGACATTTCGCAGCATTTTTGGCAACATCGATTATGTGGATATTCCAACGTAATTTGTCATGACATACCGAGAATGGAAAGTTCTTCGGTATGTCAACATTCGACAGCAGACAGCATTGTGTTTTGGAAGTATTAAATTCCACTCTGTTGATAGCTCCCCAATTGGTTATGCTGCTAATATCGGGATTTCATGAGCTCAACATACGCTGCCGTTCCCGTCCTACAGCCGAAGAGCAGGGGCGTGAGTCCGGAAACGAATATGAAAAGCAGAGAGTACTGTCGTCAGCAAAGGAATATATTGGATTAAAAGTGGCAGACAAGAGATCATTGATAAAAATTAAAAAGAGTGTCGGAGACAGAACGGATCCCTGGGGCACACCAACATTTATTTTGTGAATATCAGACTTGAAACCATCCAAGACAACTTGAATCGAACATTCCGAAAAGTAATTTCTAATCCATTGAAGAAGAGAGTCGTCGATCTCAAAAGCACGCATTTTTGACAAAAGAGCCTGATACCAAACTCTGTCAAATGTCTTAGAAATATCAAGTGCAACTATCTTGCTTTCGCCAGATTGATGTACGCTTTGGTACCACTTTTCGGTGAGACATGCTATCAAATCACCAGTGGACCTGTTGCCACGAAAACCATATTTCCGGTCATTGAGAAGTTTTCGTGTTTCGAGATATTTCATGAGCTGACGGTTTATGAGCGTTTCCATGACCTTAGAAAGAACGGGTGTAAGTACAATGGGTCTGTAGGAGGAGAGAGAAGATTCGCCTTTTTTAGGGATGGGGTGAACAAATGCTGTTTTCCATCTGCTCGGAAAGAGTCCTAAGGAGTAGCATTGATGAAAAAGCTTACGCAGTGGTTTTGCCAGCGAGGAAGAATACCTCTTCAGAAGGAGGGGAGATATACCATCTGGACCAGCGGATTTATGTATGATGAGATCTTTCAGTACTCTTGCTACTACACGAGTGCGAAAGTGGATTCGTCCCATTGAAGATTCGATTTACGCAAGTTTAGGTGGAGACAGAGCACAATCTGGGAGTGTTGAGCTGGCCGCAAAGTGTGCAGCAAGCAGGTTGGCCTAATCCAAAGAGCTGACATGTGGAATGTCATTGTAAATGAGCGTTGGGATGGAGGATGAGGCAGAATTTCTGATGTTTTTGACAAATGACCAAAAGCTTTTACTATCTTTGGGACATTGTAGTATTTTTTGCCTCAACTTTTGGTCGTATTGGAATTTCACGCGCTTGAAGATAAAAGTGCAAGTGCTTTAAGAGAGCTTACGTTTTTGCCTTTAATGCGACTGTTAACAGGTGCCCAGTGTGTCTTTTGTATTCACTAAGCCACAAGTCTTCTTTGATGATGCGAGACATGGATTTTTCCGAAATGTTCATCTCCCGCGACATTATCTTCTGCTTGCTTAGTGGTTGCGTCTGATTCGAGCCTGCACGGCTTTAATGGCTCCCGGAGTCCTCACAGTGAGCGGACGGCCGGATCTTTACCGGTCACGTACTCCACCAGTATCCTCGACTAATATAATAGTACGATAAACAAAGCAGCGAGTGATTCCAAGTGGTCGCAAGGTCCGAAAGATATCACCTTTTGCCATATTACACTTGTAAAGTCTTTCACTAAGCACTTCTTATCTTTAAATTTAAATAAAACAAAGTGTGTGCGAGATATCATCGAAGTTTTGTATTCGTTTGAAAGGGCTATCGACGGCATTACTTATGGAATATAACATCGTTCAAATGTCCGCCGTGGCTTTTCTGTGTGGCGCGCATGCGAAATGTTCAATTTTCCAAGACTCTGGCGCATAAACCAGTCTGAATTTGACCGATGGCATGAGTTATGTTGACTTTGAAGGTCGCTGTGTTGTGGCTTTTTCGCATAGACCTGCGACTTCAGAAAACCCTACAAGAAAAAGTCTAATGGGGGCAAATCGCACGATCTCGGTGGCCGGTTCACATCACCTCCACGTGAGATGACCATGCTCCCGAATCGCTCGCGCAGAATTTCCAATGTGGCGTGAGCTGTGTGGCACGTAGCGCCGTCCTGTTGAAACCACATGTCGTTGGTGTCCATATCATTCAATTCAGGCCAAAAGAAGTTGGTAATCATCGACCACACCAAACAGTGACTTTTCGGGATGGATGCTCTTGGATCTCATGTGGATTGGTATCGTCCCAAGTTCGACAATTTTGTTTCTTGACGTACCCATTCATCCAGAAATGGACTTCATCGCTGAAGATGATTTTTCGATGAAAATTAGGGTCAGTTTCCAACTGCTCCGGAACCCATTCAGCGAACACACTTCGTTGTCTATGGCCGTTTACCTTCAGCTCCTGGTTCAGTTGAATTTTGTACGGGTGCAGGCCCAAATCACGACGCAAAATTCGCCAAGTAGTGGTCTGCGAAAGGACGAGTTCTAGTGAGCGACGCGAAATCGACTGCCTCGGATTCTCCTGAAGACTCTCACGGACAGCGGCTATGTTTTCGGCAGATCTTACATTTCGTCAACGTACGGGTGTTGGTTTATCGTTTACTAAACCAGTGGACTCAAATTTATCCACCACACTGCGAATAGTCCTCTCGGTAGGACGATTAAGGCCACCGCAAAATGGGCGAAGTGCACGAAACGTTGCCGGAACAGAGCACCCATTTTGATTAAACAATTTTATCATTTGCACGTGCTGTTGAACATCTATGGTGATTTGGCCAGACAGAATGAACAAATGACAGCCAATTTGACAGATGTAGCTTCAACAATATGGCAGCTATCACTTGTCAATTATTTCCAAAAGCAGTCTCGATGGCATGCCATTCAAATAATATCTTGCTAACCAAGATAAGGAATTAACTAAAAAGTTTTAGTAGTTTGTCTTTGAAGTGTGAAGTACTAAGAAATTTTAATTTTAATCTCTGAAGGACAAGACCAAGGCCAAGATATTTGTTTCCCATGGAAGAAGACCAATTCAAGGATCGTGTTTGTGTGTGTATAATGGTCTTGGTTACATCTTCTCGTTACATCTGCCCATCATTAATACACCGCTTTTGCTTGTAATGGCGTAGAGCATTACTTTCATGCCCCACTGTTGATGGCCTTCATTAACGGCAAAGCTCTCACCCCAAGCGCACACAAAACAAAACAAAACAAAAAGGAAAAACTTGAAAGCCACTTCGCAAGTGTACTTTTTGTATCTCTATTCGGGAAACTGATGAGTTTGTACAACGGTTTTTTTTGTTTTTCCTCTTTTAGCGAAAAGCCTAAAGAAAAATTCCAACAACATTGTGTTGCCTTTCCACAAGCGTAAATAGGTAGATGGGTTGCCTCCATCTACTTTTCTACGTCTCATTCCACTCCATTTACCATGGCTTCCACATAACCAAGAAACACACATCCGTACTTGTCTCGATGGTGAGCTTTTATCTTTTTCCAGCTCCCACCCCACCCCGTCGTTGTGCCATTATGTCAAGGTGTACAAAAGAAAAATTAAATTAAATTAAACTTCCCGACTGAGTTTGTTCAAGAAGACGTGCATATGCACATATGAACATACGACAAACCTGGGTCCGAGCTCGTCGGTGTAGCTGAGAAATGTCGCTTTTGCCGCTCAAAACCATGGCAGCTTGCAAACAAAATGCCAACGATGCACAAGTTAAGCCTTTGGCATGCCCTGAAAGCCGCTGTAGCAGTTGCACCCACTTCCAAGATGGTGGCTAATGGTTATGCCTTTATATTCGTAGATACTATGCCTTTGCCCGTTGTTACACTTTAACTGGTGGTGGCCCAACTAATCACTCAAGTGCATTCGCCAAAAGAGGATTTTCCGAATGCAATTCCGCTGCAAGCAGAAATATTCGCTACCAGAGCAAAAGGCAACGCCAGTCAAAAGACTTTATGGCTTGGCTGTAGGCCCAATAAGACATACGGCCATACCCCACCGACAGCCAGCTACAGCAAATTTCAACGGGTCAGGGTAAGGCACTACGAGTATTATCATTCTTCTTCTTCCTCTTTTTCTTTTTCTTGTCTTTTTTTTTGCTGCATGTTGGGGCTGCTGCTTCTTTAGCATTTCCAGAACTCTCACCTCTTCATCGTATGGTATCATCATCATCGCGCAATTCATGTACAAACTACGACTTTTTTACTTTTTTTTCTTGTCGCTGCAAGTAAATATTTGCGAAATATTTCACCCAGCAAGAAGTACGGGAACGGGTACGGGTACGGGTGTGCTATGCGCGAACACGGGTGTGGGCAAACATAAAAAATTCATTTGCTGAATGAATCAGGGCTAACTTCAGCTTGAACAGGGATAATCAGAGCCCCAGTACCAGTACTGACAGAGATTTATGAGCAAATCCAAATGAACCGCCTCGCCCCCTTCTCGGAAAACTTGTACAACTCGTCTATGACAACATCAACATCGTCTGTGAACAACGGTCTATTAGTTAAAAATGCACACTACCATTAGCTCAGAGCTGCGTGCATTGGATTCGCGCAGTATTGCACTAACAAAAAAATTATTAGCAACGGTGTTACAAGCTATGAATTTTGCACACCAAACAGCAACAACAAAAGGAGGGTAGGAAAAGCCCAGATAAGAAAAGAAAATGAAAAAAAACGAACACAACGTGTGAATCACGATTGAAGTGCAGCACTGCATGAATGCATGCAGCGTTTGCACATTTGATTTGCGCTTTACGCTTTAAAAATGTTAAAATATTTTTTTTTTTGTCGATCGTAAACGATATTGTTTTTGTTGGTGTTGTTGTTGTTGTTTTGTTTTGTTTTGTGGGTACGGCCTTTACACGAAACAACTGGTGGTGGGTATGAGTGTAAAGTATGCATGCGAAGAACGCACCTTCAGCACAGCACAAACCTACCGTTGAAATGGCGTGCAGCAATGATATGTCGAAACGTTTTTCGCTTTTGCAATTAAGTTTTTGTAGAATGACAAATGAGTATTCAGTAGCTGAGACCTTCTAGAACTGACATCTGCCGGTGGGTGCTAGGTCAGAAGGTATACCTATGGACATGTGGTCATGTGTTACTAAAGAATCTCGTTCTAAGAAGAGGGGACATGAATCCAAGGAATGCTAGTGTTCGTATGAATAAAACACATTTAAGGAGATTTATGCGGAATAATAATGGATCTCTCTGCATGCAGAAACAAATTTCGCATTCGTTACATGTCTATCAGGTTAGTTACTTATGGAGGTGTTGTTGCATTTCGTCTAGGCACAACCACCAATCCGCTCTACATGTCGTAGCTTAAATGTTTGATGAGCAATTTGTTGAATGAATGGTTGCTTTGTCCGTATTTTGAAGGAGCCTCATCGTTTTGACCCATAGATCTTAAAAGGCATCGGCTCCCTTCTTTGTAGCGCGCCATTTTTAACGCATGTAGCTTTGCTTCGTTGGCAAGCTGGCATTTATCATCAGACCGCGGGTTGATCGGCCAAAACCCAGGAAGTCAACTACAGACTTTTTGATAGCCTCCTGGTGTCGACGGACTACATTGTAGAGATTTGGGATTTTGGCGGGCTCTTCAATAGGGACTGAACCCTTCTTCAGACGACGTAGCTACGGACCTCACATAACGATTTTGCGCAGTTCAGCACAGACCACCATAATCGACGACCGCAAACTGTTAGCCCCAGAGCTAACGATTAACGCGGCGGGTCCCGGCTTAGAAGGGATCCCGGAAGTCTCCTGGGAAAAGACTGATACCAACCCGTTTGAACATGGAGCGTTTGAGCATCGGCAAGAACGAGCATCTACAATCCAACGGGCCTCGCTTATGAAAAGCAGACTAGACAATACGAAGAGCACGAAAATGGCGAGAGACGAGCAGGACGTAGGCGCAGAACAGTGGACGAAGATGAAAACTATAACAACAATACAAACGCCATGTCGATTTCCGGACATACAACCTTTCCATAGAAGAAAAACTATTGTATACACCAGCCGGACTTCGCTGACAATGACAAGAACAAGCAGATCTAACAATCACGGTAGACCTGGCCGACCAAGGACAGAAAGAACGAAGGTCTACACAACTGAGCCGACGATAACTCTGACGAATCCACCGGCCTATCCTTCCGGATTCCATGCACTGACTTTCTTCAATTGTGGGCAAGGGAACCTCAATTTCTACTACGCTAAGTGTCCGGGAAACCTGCAGATCGGCGGGAATGCCAAGGGTCAACCTCGACAAACCCAACCAGAGCCAGTACCTGCACACCCGAAAGTTCTTCAACGGAAGATCCTCCAATATCGAATAGTGAAGTACAACGAAGCGAGGAAGCTTCGATGAAGTGACATAGGCTCAGGGAGAAATATGCAATAAAAACACGATGACACTAGAAACTGTGTTAAGTGCACGACAGAACAACAGACCGTTCGCCCAAGTAAATATCACGGGAGAGGATGTCCTCGGTCTGCTTGACAGTGGCACATCCATAACCTACTTGGCGAAAGGGGTGCTAGACAGATAGCTAGTGCCAACCATCAGAAAATTTTTCGACGATTTATTTCTCCTGTCTCATGGCATTTCAAAACCAGGGACAACAGGAATTATATTTAGGGGTAGCCTTCTAGAAAAACTTTGAGGTCACTACTTAATCTCGGGACTAGAATTGCCATCGGCGACCGAAAACGATTCCCCGATCCAAGCGCTCATCCAACCACAAACCGAGCAGTTGGAGAAGGTGAAACAACTTTTTCCGTCGTTCGCAATCTTGGGGTTAGGCAAGACGAAGCTTCTAGAGCATGTCATAGAAGTAGACGACAACCAAGCTCCTATCAAACAGCGACATTACCCCACTTCGCCAGCAAAACAAAACAAAACTCGAAAAAACCAGTAGGGTTGGGAGTTTACCAGTAGTCTGGGTGAGGAAACCGAGTCTATGCCTAGACTCGAGAAAGGTCAATGCCGTGACGAAAAAGTATGAGTACCCTCTTCCCCACATCGATGGCTTACTAAGCCGCTTCCAAGACACCAGATATATTGTACGCATCTCTGATATCGATTTGAAAGATGCGTTTTTGACAGATTCCTATGGAGGCCAAATGAAGGGAGAATTAAGGATTGTGAAGCTTGGCGGCCACTTTACCAATTCACGGTCATCCCATTTGGACTGTGTAATACAGCCCAGAAAATTTGTCAGCTAATGGAAAAAGTCATTCCTCATCGGTTGAAAGAGAATGTCTTCGTTTACCACGATGACCTCTTGGTCGGAGCGGAGCGGAGCGAAGCCAAGAGTGCTGGGGAAAGCCTCCATGCATCCGAGACAAACCGTGAAAATAGTGAAAGCTTATTCCACCAGACAACCGACGCATAGACTATAATTGGCCTTATCATAACCGTGTAGATCAAAAGGACCCTTCTCGGTGACCGGCCCCATGGCTTGCCGATAGCTCCTCTGCACTGCCAAAAGGCCGACAGCGCCTTAGATGCTTTCGACGTAACGTGTTTAGTCCAGAGAAGTTTATTATCCAAGATGGTACCCAAATACTTAGCTTGTTTAGAGAATAGATGGGTCAAACCAGTCAGCTTCCACCTTCTCGTAAAGAGAAAAGCTAGATTTTCGGAGGATTGACTGAAAACCCAATCGTCGATCAAGTTTTGGGCTGCTGCAACAGCCAGTGCAGTTACATCATTGACGTGGACATCAGAGCTATTGAGCGCTTTGAGCAGTGAGTCGACCAAAATGCACCATAGCAGTGGAGACAGAACTCCGCCTTATGAGAAACCCTTGTTTACACCCGCCACTACATGTTGGCCGTAGCCAGCATTCGCAATCAATGTTCTATTCACCAGCATTGCTTATGCTTACGCACAAAACTAGTGATTCGTTTACGCCGTGTTATCTGGTCAAAAGTTGCGTTGTCGAAAGCACCCTCAACGTCGATGAAAATGCCCAGGGCGTATTCCTTCCTGTCGAGTGCACTTTCAATTCGCACTCTCGCAGGATCTTCCGCATTGGAAGGCGTGTCAGACGAAGTCAGACTCATAGATCTGAAATTCTTGACGAGCGAGTAGTCCTCCTTTCTAATTTTCGGTATAAAGCCACTCTCACTGTTCGCCAGGGTTTCGGTATGTATGCCAGTGCCAGGCTAGCAGTGAAAATTCTCTTCAGAGTTGCCAGCAACTGATATATTCGTACATCATCGGTGTAACATAACTGAGTGTATATCATCGGTGTCAGGCGTCTTGAACCCATCAAAGGAAGCATGTTTCATGGCTTCCAGCTACACCGTGTTGTGTTGTTCAGCTTACTAGCAGCTTCGTTGATAGGAGCTAGTTGTGAACTGGTTCCGATTACGTTACCTGGGAAGTGAGACTCAAGCATGAGATGGAGAGTCTCTGCTTTCGACTCAGTATTCTGAGTGGTTCCCTTAATCTTCCTTAAGTGACCTGTTTATACGTTTTCTGGATTCTTTACGAAGACTTTACCTGGACATGAGATTTCGAGGCACCTGGTTAGGGTACCGTTCAGGTTCTGAACAGCTTCTTCTAGCTTTTGTTTTGCCAGTTGGTTTTATGCGGATTACTCCTCTTCAACAAGGTCGAGACCTCGCACCCGATTCTGAATTCGATGTATCTCGTAACAAAAGTTGGCTGAGAGACAACATTGTTGACAGGCAGGTCAGACGATAATATGAAATTCAGAAGATGATTACGTCGTTGCATTTGCTGCTGCCCCAAAAATTTTTCTGAGCATTAGCATCCCAGCATATGATAAGTCCCATCTTTCTGGAATCATGATATTCAATGGGTTCTACTACCGCCTCCGGTGGTGTGGACAGTAGCGAATCATAGGGAAAATAAACAGACGCAAAGACGAATTTGTGCAATTCTCCATTCGTTTCGTAGCTTATGCCTGCAGCAACTAAATCTTAGTTACAAAATTGCACAAGTTTAGATGGTGAGAGTGAGTTCGGCACATAAAGACAAGCTCTCGGCCTTCTCGATTGCTCGTCATAAAGTGGTGTGAAACCCCTTAAACATCCGAAACCACAGATGCGTTTATTCTTCCACACCCATGGTTCCTGTAGAGATATTATGTGGTTTTTTGTATTCAAGACGGAAAACCTCCTACATAGGGATGCAGTATCAGACTTGGAATGCTGAAGGTTGATTGGAATACACAAAATAGATGGGTACTGGGGTGGTTGTCTCCCTCCTTGTATTCCGATTCATTCTTTCCCTGTGAGAGTAGATTTTCCACTTTTCAGTGTCAAGTCCAGGGTTCTGGGTATAAAGACACATCAGAACATCTTCTGTTTCTGTAAGTTGCCCCGGAACCCAGAAGATGGCGCGCGTCAGTCATTGTTGTCTGAAAATTCCGAAAGTTCTAGTTACTTTCCAGGGGTGCGATTTTCGGCACAGACTTGTTTAGCCATTCAAAAGTCTGCTGCGTGGAACACTTCACTCTAAGAGTTTCATTGTCCATATCGCAGCTCTCTGCTTGAATGCAAACATTCTCTGCTTTGGCTAGCTCCCACAGTTGATCGACACAGTGTTTGCACTCAGCATCGTTCAGACTGCTGTCATTCCCAGCCTTCCCAATCCGAAGCGCTAGAGAGGAGATAGCAGCATCTTTGTACATGCGCCGCCGGTCTCGTCTTCTTTGGCGTTTCGTTTTTTTTTTTTTTTGGAGGTTACTTTTCCGGCGAAGTCCAAGTTCCGTTCCCCACCCAGAGCTGATCAGCCCGATCTTGTGCGCTGGAAAAGCCACCACCAGAGTTGTTTTTCAACAGGGATTTCACCGCTTTGGCCGACTTCCGTCGATCAGAGCTACGACCTTTGCTGGATATAACACTGGCCTCGTCCATACGTTGTGTGCGTGTGAAACCACCGCTGGTTTTGCTTTTATCAATGGGTTTGACCGCTTCATGCGAGATCTGTCCACCGGGACTGTAGCCTTTGTTGGTTGCAAGACCGATTTCATCCGCGCATCGTGCGCGGACCCATCGACAGGAGTGCCGGAAAATTTTTTCCTCTTGGCCCTGTTCGGGACATGGTCTCTGGTTTTTAACGTAAACACCTGTCGTGTAGACTTAAGTTTACAAGTTGGTCCCATACATTCATGGGACCAAGGATACACCTTGTCATCGCTCTCCGTCAATCCTTTGATACCAATTCGGAACTGTGTTGGAGTTCCACCCCTGGTCACAGCACCCAGTACTTTTTGCAACTCTACATTGGGTCAAACCAACAGGTAGACCCATTCCGCGACTTTGGGTTTAAACCACAGACACCATGACGCTCCCAAAAGGGGGCCTACCTCAACAAGTCAGGCCCGGACTGAAATCCGGGGGGCTCCTGACTCCCATGGTACCGTGATTTAAGTCCTGGTAGGAACTACCGGTGGTCTTGCAGCCAACAAGACCTATGACCGGCAACTTGTAACTGGTCAAATCGTAGCACCCATTCATGCTGTAATCTGAGGATGTCTACGAAGGCGAAGCCTTGATAATTGGGCGGGGCCCTATTCGGGACAGAAGAGAAAGGCGCAGTTTCAGATCCGAGAAGTTGGTCAGTTTCTGTGGGTGTCATTTCCACCGACCTGTTTTTCTTCTCCGTCGCCGCTGGGGGAGTGAGACTTTAGGCACTCGCGCCTTCGACGGCACTCGCCATCTCTTTGCGTCCTGCGTTTGCCTCGCATCTCCGTCGCCTCTTCAGCTGCCCCTTAGACGGTAGTCCTTCAGAGTATGTCAGAGTATGCTTTGCTTTTCCGAGGTAAGCCGTCAGAAACAGGACCCTGACCAACCACTGCTACTCTCTCCATCGTTCCAGCTCAATCTACCGAACGTGTCGTAGAAAGACCCGCAGGAGTCGTCGAAACCAAATGTTCCAGCAGGTTCTCGGTGAGCGCCGAAATCGGCGAGGGGGTTGTATAGTATGTCGGGTGGGGCCTACAGAATCCGTGCCCCGGCAGCAGTCGAAATGACTACGGGGGGATTGTCGCTATTGAGAGTACCGATTAGTTTCATCTTTAAATTACATCGTCGCTTTAAAAGTTCGAATTCACCAGCTATTTCCGTAAACCAAGTAGCTGCGGTGTATTCACTTAAAACGACTTGTGTAAATTTACAACTAAATTCTCACCCTGCTTCCAACATCGTCTTATTCCCCTATGTACACATGAGCACCCAACAAAGCGCCAGACAGTAAATTGAACAATGAAACCAAACGTTCAAATATGTACTCACTGGAACCCTAAACGATCTTTGATGCATCAAAGAAGCATCTCTTAACTGTCTGGAATGTCCGAGTACTCGTACGGAAACGTAGTTTGTAGGCAGTGTCGTTCCCATTGCCAGCATAAGTTACAACAGCCCTCCACTGCTGTTCCTGTGAAGTAGGTCACACTTTAGTAACACAAATCGTTTTTCTTCCTACTGGTTTTTTTTTTTTTTTTTTTTGAGAGATAATTGATAGTGTCCACATTTGAAGTGTACACACCGCGTGTCCCATTCGTATCTCTTCACTTCATCTTCAATTTCCCTCTAATAGACCAACAGTCTGTCCATGTGAATAAATTAATTTGACCTTAATTTCGTCCAGACACTTATTTATCTCCTCCACTGTCTCCAATTTGAATTTACCTTGATTTTTGCCAGTGCGCTGCGCTGTTGTATAGTACTTTGCCGTTCTATGCTGTGCTGTGCTGTGCTGCGTTGCTTAAATGACCGGTTATCTTTGTCGCTGTCGTTTATTATTATTTTTTTTTTTGTTTTTTTCGAGTTGTACTTGTGTCGTTGTGTCGTTGTGCCGTGGTGGCTTAAATAGTCCGGAGCTGGTAGGTTCCATCTAGCCAAAATGCCACAGTTTTCCTCAGCGGGACCACTACTATACAAACGGCAACAGCAGCCGTTACCTATGAACAGTTGTACAATGTTTCTTTTTCTGTTTTTTTTGTATTTTATTTCTACTCGCGTACTATCTTAACATTTACAGTTTCTGATTATAGGTTGCTGTGGAGTTGCCGTCAACATTTGGTCGTATTTGGTGTGTGCTCTGGACCGGTTTGCATGCCAGTTAGGAACTAGCTGCCAGCACCTATGTATATAACGACCAAGAGGAGAAGAGCCACAACACAACAACAACAAAAATGAAGAAATTCCCTCGTCTACCATTGTATCGTATGGTGGCTCGATGATTAATTGCCAAAGCATAACAAATTTGTTTCACGTACGAGTATGAGTACGGATACGAGTACTCGTATCTACTTGGACCATAAAGTATCTACAATACATACGAGTATCTATGTACATATGTATCTATCTGTCTGCTGGCAAATGACGGTCGGTGCAGCATTTTAAATCGCGCAATCGATGATTGCTGATTATTTTCCTGCTGCCGACAGATACCCAGGCTGGTAACATTTTGTCACTGGTTGCCATTTGCAATGATAATTTGACGGCAAAAATGGACAACCAAACACTGGAATTAACTAAGCAAACGGATATTAACTGTTCTGTACACTTTCGCCGAAAAAAACGAACAACAAACAGAACCAGAATCCGTCGCCCAAATATTCAAATGGAATCATGAAATCACATCATCATCAGTGTGGCCAGAGTAAATTTTCCAATCTGTTCCATTTGTCGGTCAAATATGAGACATTATGGAGTATTAGAGGATGTTACAAGACATTTTGTTTGAAGACGCGTTTTAAGTATTGTGAGACTACAGAGATCTGTTGCTTCTACTCGAAGATGTTCTGTCCCAAAATACTGCCTAGTTTACAGTAGCCCAAAATTGGACAGAAATTCGGCGGTTTCTGACTCCATACAAAGAATTGTAAACCTGGATACTGAAACCGTGCAGGCAATTTTAATGCACACAATTCTGGCTGGTCTACAAACTTTGCACAGACAACATTCAAAGGATGGTGTATTGAGATCTTCGCTGAGGAAAACAGCTTATCGAACAAAACTTGTGAATGAGCCTACACTAATACAAAGTAGGGCAAAAGTAATGTCATAATGTACCATCATTTTTCTAAATGGCTTCAAGTGTCATTGTGCTTTGACCATTATGTTGTAGCCAGATAGAGAATTAGCAATGGAGCGATACACACTTGCAGAATGCGGAATTATTGTTACTGCTTATTTGTTCAGTTTCGGGTCTGTTGTTTTAACGTAGTCGTTTTACTCGTCGTCCTGCACCATGTGCGCGAACAATTAAGTGTTTGGCTGAGTGTCTCGTGGAAACTGGGTCCACTAGAGATGCCGTAAGAAGTAGCCGGCCCCATGTTGTTCACATGAAAATATTACTGCCGTGGCCGAGGACGTCCGACAAAATTCAAAAAACATCGACGTAACAACGATGCACACAATTTGGCATCAGCACACGTTCGTTGAGTCGAATTTTGGCAAAATACCTGAAGATGTTTCCTTATAAAGCGCAAACCGTTCACCAATTGCTGCCTGCTGACCGTCAACTGAGGTTAACTATTGGGTCTACAAGTAAGTTTCCAGCGTTTTTTTTCCAAAATTTGAAGTTTTATTATGAAAACTTAGTTACAATGCTTTATTCAAAGTATCGTTCATCGGAAGTTACAACTTTCCCCCATATTTCTGGCAATTTATGAATTCCGGACCAAACAAATTTCTAGTCTTTCGAGCCCAAGAACGTATTGAGCGAATTTTTGATTTTCTCTACTGAGCTGAAGCGTATTCCCGTAAGAACGTTCTGCATCGAACGAAATAAGTGGTAGTCAGATGGTGCCAAGTCTGGACTGTAAGGCGGGTGAGGCAGAATTTCCCATTCATTATTTTCCAAATAGTTTTTCACCGAAACCGCAACATGTGGCCGAGAGTTGTCGTGATGAAAAATGACGGACTCATGCCTGGTCTCATATTCTGGCCGTTTTTCTTTTAATGCCCGCTTCAAACGAATTAGTTGGGTTCGATATAATGGTCCTTTGATGGTTTCACCACTCGGAAGCAGTTCGTAGTATACGACACCCTTTTGATCCCACCATATGCAGAGCATGACCTTATTCACGTGAATATTTCGTTTCGGCGTCGATTGGGCGGGCTCGCCCGGCTTTGTATATGATTTTCTGCGTTTAGGATTATCATAATAAATCCATTTCTCATCACCAGTGACAATACGATGCAAAAATGATATATTTTTATACCGCTGCAGTAACATTTCGGACATGCAAAATCGCCGTTCGACGTCTCTTAGCTTCAATTCGTACGGCACCCAGTTTTCAACCTTTTGAATGAATCCCAGTGCTTTTAGGCGCAGGGAAACGGCTTGTTGCGTGACGCCCAATGATGCAGCAAGTTTTCCTTGAATCTGACACGGATCCTCATCCAGTAAAGCGTCCAATTCCTTGTCTTCAAAACTTTTCGGCTTTCCGGTGCGATCTTTGTCTTCAACTCCAAAATCACCACTTTTGAACCGTTTGAACCACTCGCGGCACGTCGATTCACCAATACATTCCACCCCATAAGTTTCCGAAAGCAAACGGTAGGCCTCAGCCGCACTTTTCTTCATATTAACGAATAAAGGCAGCGCTTCCCGCAAATGACGTTTATTTGGCTGGAAACTTACCATGATTTTGCTCGATAAAATGTACGACACCGATAGAACTGCTCAAATATAACGCTGCAAAGTTGTTGACAGATACAAAACCTACAAATAAAACACATGGGGTCTGACATTTCTGCCCGGGATCCACTGGTGGCGCCATCTCTGACAAACGCTGGAAACTTACTTGTAGACCCAATAACTCCCGCGATCTGCTAAACCTGGTGCAGGAAATGGATGATTTCGTATCCAAAATCATAATGAGCGACAAAGCCCATTTCCACTTAAGTGCCTTCCAAATAGAATCCACATGAAATGCACAAAGAGGCATTGCATCCCTTCAAAGTGACTGTTTGTGCGGCATTTGCAGTGAAAAAGTGATTGGCCCCAATAACCGTAACTGGTGAGCGCTACATCGAGTTTCCTTTTGCCGAAAGTTACTGATTTCGGCCTCGAGTATTCTTGGTTCCAGCAGGACGGAGCAACCGCTCACTTAACTTGACAAGGATAGAAATTTGGAATCACCAATTTCCAGGTCGTGTTTTGGCGAAAAATATGGCAGCCAATTCACACTATGATATTACTTTTGCCCCACCTTGTACCAGACTTGGCATGACGCCAACACCCGCGACTTGTTTCTAACTTCTCAGTCTGATAAGAACATTGTTTATGTGCTCTTCACTCTAGGCTGTGATAAAAAAGAATCCTAAAAGAATCGAATCGAATCGAATCGATGAAAAAAGTCAATTGAAGCGGACTTAACGCTGTGTTTAGATATCGGTGCCATTGCTGATATGGACGCGAACACTATTCTCATTGGCCTGAAGTCCTTCATCTCTCATCGGATAAAGAGTCAGGGATCCTATATAAAGCCAAACGGAACGCCGAGGTGTAAAGGGGTTGTCAGGAGTAGGTGACAGACGAAATCCGTAAAAAAGTTCAAACGAGTCAGGAATGACTGCAACGCCTATCTTAAACGTACGATTATCCAATATTGTGAAAATTCGAGGTAAAAAATACTACAGAGTTCCAATTGTTGGAGAACATTAGCAATTCTGCATCACCTAATCCAAAGACATTCCAGCTCTCAGTTCTTTGGACAGCGCCAATCATTTTGTTGCGAACTTTGTAGCCAGTTCAATTTTCGACAATTATTCTTTCTGTAGCAAGAGGACTAAGGCAGCTTTAATATATGTACATAAATCGGCTAGTTCAGACGTATAACTTCTCTTCTTCTGAAGCGGGATCGTTCCACTAACAAAATTATTACTCAAGTTTTCTCATCAATCGTACACTTTAGGAATCTTTCAGAACAGATGGGAAACAGGATTACCCAGCATGCCTCTAAAAAAAATAAGATGAATCGTCGTCTCCTCATCCTACATACTCCTTGGACTTAGATCCCTTATTTCTTTGGTCATGGAAACGCTAATTGATAAACTGTCAGCTCATGAAACTGACTGGTTTTCGTAAAAGCAGGTCCACTGGTGATTCGACAGCATGTCTCATCAACAAGCGGAACCAAAGTCTACACAAATTTGATGAAAGCAAGAAAGCTGCGTTTAGTTTATTAAAGACGTTTCACAGAGTTTGGCATCAGATGCTTTTGTCGAAAATTAGAAATTACCATTTTGGAGTGTTTCAAGTCTGATACCCAGAAAATAAATGTTGGTGTGCTACAGGGCTCAGTGCTATCTCCGACACTTTTTTTAATTTTCAATACTCATCTCATGTCTGTTACTTCTTATCCATTTTGCTGATGACAGTAGTCTCTGTTTCTTATATTCGTTTTCGGGTTAACGTCCCTGCTCTTCGGCTGTAGAACAAGAACGATTAACAATTTTATCTATCCTCGGTAAGTACGTGCTCATAAATCCTATAGAAATAAAAACTGTTAAGCCCATCTTGGAACGTGCTCTGAAAGCACTATGATGCTTTCTTAAGCCAAGTCACTGTGCATCGGTAGTTTTCTACCTTCAGTCCTTAATTTTCCTTATGCCCGGGATGTGTGCAAACATCTTAAGGGATTTCAAAATTCTTAACAACGGTTATTAGGGAAAAATGGACCAAAAGTTTACAAAAGACTGAATTCCAAAAAAAAAATGAGGTAAAAGGAGAAGGATTTAAGCATTCATAGCCCCTAATCAATAAATGCTGGGAAACGAACTCCTGCAATTCTAGCATGATGCTAGGGGGGTCAACCTGGTAAGTTTAAAAATTTATGACGAAAATGAGCTAGTATAAAGTGCCGACATGTTCTTCCTGGGAACCTCAACTCGGCGGTCTTTTAAAAACCATCTTTGATGTCAATGGTCTGCTAGACACCGGGGAAACTCCGGAAACCTCCAGTCGTGCTCATGCGTCTTCGTTCCTAAAATTGTTGACTGCACAGAAATGCATGAACAATCTACGTGCAGACTAAAAATCCTTAAAATGCTAAAGATAGTGCTCTAGTCATAGGCTTGGTGGAACTTCTATGTAAGTTATAAGGACTAAGTGCGATATGTTCACCTTGGCAGGATTAAATTTCGTTGGAAAGTGGCTACTATATGCAGTGTTAAGTAAAAGGTTTGGAGTAACATTCTTTCAAGAACTTGCGCCCGCAGCTGATCCAACAGCAGTAAATGAGCTAGTCGAGTTCTGAGAACCCAGAAAGACGAGTTACGATGCTAATGCCAAAAACGTTGTTTGAGCAGTAACAAATGCGGTTATGAAAGCAACACTCTCTTGGATTTTATCTTCTCATCTGATCTCTTATTTGTTACACTTAGACGACAGCAGGTGCCTTAGTTACAATTGGGGCTTTCCTTAGCATGTATGGATCTGTTCAAGACCTTTAAGCACTTAAACCGAGTTTGAGACCGTCGGCAAGTATGATTGTAACTTTTACCTAGGATTAGGCACAACCGTCGATAATGTGAATCCGTGGCCTGATGCAAACACAATAAAAGGACGTATGCATACGCTCATGCCCATATATAAGGATGCGCTAGATTTTCACTCGTCATTGTGCACCTAATTGGGGTAGACACAGGCGACACTTGGATCTGGTCATCAGAAGAAGAAAAGTATGATCATCTTCTATTGACCTGACTATTTGCGTTCGCATTCTAGTCGAATGTTCTCCTTAAGGACTGCGATTGTCTGAGGCTTGTTGGCATAAACCCGCGACTTCGACCCGGCCCAAAGAAAGAAGTCTGGGATGGTTAAATTGGGCGATCTTGCAGGCCATGCCAAATCACCAAAACGGGAGATTATGCGACCAGGAAACGCTTCCTTCACAATATCCATTGTGGCTCGTGCTGTGTGTGCGGTTGCACCGTTTTGTTGATACCATATATTCACCTATCCTCGCTCATTCAATTCCGGCAATAAGAAGTCGTTTATCATGGCCCTGTAGCGTTTGCCAGTAACAGTGACCGTATTGCCGATGGCGGCCTCAAAACAATACGGCCCAATCACTCCTCCCACGTAAACGCCGCACCACACAGTGGTTTTTAGTAGATGTAATCGCTCTTCGTACCTCACACGCGGATTTTCAGTGCCCCAGAAACGAAGATTTTGCTTATTGACGTAACCGCTTAAGTAGAAATGCGCCTCGTGGCCATGATGATATCCGACACAAAATCGTCCTCTTCGTTGTTGAGATCGAGGATGGCGTTACAGTAATTCACACGCGACCAACGGCCAGGAGGAATTAACTGATGCACTGTTTGCACTTTGTTCGGGAACATGTGCAAGTCTTTCACTAAAATTCGCTATAGAAGGGTCCGTCTCGTGATGGATGACCAATTGCGTGATCCGTCGTCTGGTTATTCGTTATCAGCGACATCGGCAGCCATAGCCGCGATATTCTCGGCCAAACGACCAGTCCGATGAAGGCCATGCCCTGCATGGTTCTCTGTGGTTCTATTCTGTTCGAGTCGAGTAGCTAAGCGCCGAAAATTTCGAAGTCGAAATTCACGCTGCGCTAACCCCAGCGACTGATTAATGGTCAAAAACATCGACACAATTAGCCTACGCTCTTGCAGAGTATAACGCTCCATTGCTTGTCTGTTTGTATACTCCAGCTGTCTAGTTCACAAATGTCAAATATGATTGACGTACGACGGCATTTGCAAAAATTATACCATCTTCCGATAGGGTGATTAATATTGCGCCACCTTGTATAACCTCTTTTAGCCCGCCTGTCAAAATTTGATGACAATACGACGCTTAGTTTTGTTTTGACACCAATTTCGAAGCATAGTGTTAGTGTTTTTTGCGAGCATGGAAAAAGAGCAGTATCGCTCCGTGATCCGATTCATGTTTTTGAGTGGCAAAATCTGCGAGGAAATCAAGCCCATT
The DNA here is from genome assembly GCA_963966105.1 of Volucella zonaria. NCBI lineage: Eukaryota > Metazoa > Arthropoda > Insecta > Diptera > Syrphidae > Volucella > Volucella zonaria. Next base: position 178,855,373 of record OZ014532.1, on the reverse strand, counting down.
CTCAATGGTGTGTATGGGACCTATTCACCTTCTCGTACAGCCGTTTACAATTGGTTCGCAGTGTTGCGCCGCGGCCGCACGTCGGTTTTTAATGAACCGCGCCCAGGTAGCGCAAAAAGAGTTAACATAGAAGAAACTGTGGAGGAAATCCATGATCTCGTATTAGCGGACCGCCGAGTGCAAATTCGCGAGTTGGTTGAGATAGCAGGCATCTGCGTTAGCCATATCATGCACGAGATTTTGGACATGAGAAAACTGTTCGCGGGATAGGTGACGCGTTTGCTAACACAGGAGAGCAAGCACAATCGTGCGACCACTTCAAAGACATGCTTGGCCCTGTTTAAGCGAAATCCGGAAGAGTTCCTCCGTCGTTTCGTGACCGTCGATAAGACATGGATTCATTGATACACACCAGAGACCAAAGAACAGTCGAAACAATGGGTTTTACCCGGTGAACGTGCTCCAAGGAAAGCGAAAAACGTGCCTTCGGCCGGAAAGGTGTCAAAAACAAAACTAAGCGTCGCATTGTCACCAAATTTTTACAGGCGGGCTAAAAGAGGTTAGCCTAAATGATGGGTACACTCATATTGGTTCAGTAGCGCCCCCGTACAGCCCTCGTATATAGATGGTCATGCAACAAGAGATGTCATTTTAAATTTCGCGCCATTGTTGAAATGTCAACATCGCGATGACTTTTGATAAGTGAAGACTAGGGGGTTATAAAACATGGGTACAACGTATTGAAATATTGAAAATTCACTACAAAAACGGTGACACTTTGTAAAGTTCCAAAGCAGTTTGGTCATCATCAAGTGCCTTCTCGCACAACTATATTGAATCGATAAATTTCAACGTCTCGAACAGGTTAGTAATGTGGAGACTGCAACTCGTGTTCGTCTGGCAAGGTTAGCTGAAAATATCGCCGCCGCTGTAGCTGAAAGTGTGACTGAAAACCCAGGTCCGCCTATTTCGAGATTTTGCACCGCATTTTGCATAGAGATCTTGACATAGATGCTTATAAGGTCCAATTGGCATACGTATTGAAGCTGGTAGACCACGCAACACTTTCGTACTTTCGCTGATTGGGTGCTGGCATCATTCACAAGGCCATGATTTTTTACACAAAATTTTTCATGGGTCAGGAGGCCCATTTTCATTTGTCCGGTACGTAAACAAATAAAGCTGTCGCATCTGGAGCTCAGAAAACCCATAAGAAATAGTGGAACAACCTCTCTCCATCCACAACGAGTGACAGTTTGGTGTACTTTTTGGACTGGCGGTGTCGTTAGGCCATATTTTTTTTCGAAAATGATGCTGGTGCCGCCCCATTGCCGCATCCCATTGCTAACCTCAGAGTTTGTACTTTTCATAAAAATGTTTCGCTTTTCTGTTGATTTAAAATGGCACCTCTTGTTGGATGACCCTATACAATTGTGATTTCAATGAGTTGGCAGAGGGATGCCAAAAATCTTTCCACTACACCGCCTTGACCGATGGGGAAGCATTAATAGCTTAGCTCCAACTACATAAGAGGAATTTCTAAGGAACAACTATCCGATTCGAGGAGAAAATAGAGCCCGAATATTAAGTATGAAGCGTGGGCGGTCGCCTCGTAATCCAGAAACAGAAATAGCGAGCTTCTCGGACTTTATTTTTTTTTAGTTTATAGGCTATGCCAGCTTGTTCGTTCAGATTATTCAGGCTTACAGCGTTTCCGAGAGAAATCATCCAGCAAACAAAAACAAAGAAAAAATCCAATAGAATCCAAATATTTACTTTGGTCACACTGAGCATCAATACATTGCTCGATGAGCATTCTATGGATATTTCTGATTTAGAATACGAGTAGAACCATTGCTGGACGTACGCCTGGCGTGATGATTTCTCTTTTATTTCTGTCTTCTCTACCAGCTACGAGTATCTTTGGCTGCTTGGCTTGAATTGGGTGTTCTAAAAATATGCCCAGAGGAGCGAGGCAGAAAATGAAAGACGCATTGTCGTCTTCGACGACGACATGACGGCGTGCGTCGCAGCATACCAAAGCAGAGTACACAGCAGCAGCACATTACGAGTATACCCGTACCAGACTACCTAGCGCATTGGGCATATTTTTTTAATTTAAGTCCGCCGTGTCAAAACTTTAATTATATCGCTCAATTTATTATATCTGCTCGTAGTCATAGTCGGAGTTGTATTGTACGAGTATCTGTAGCTGGGAATTTCGTTCGTTTGCTGTTTTAGAGGCACACACAGATGGGGAGATACTATATGTTGGGCGGGTTTTTCATTTTCGTATTTGTTGTAGTTTGTAGGTGGACTGGGTGTGTGCTTTAGCTCTGGCATTATCATTGTTCGCGTTGTCATTGTCGTATTTCTTTCAATTCTTCTGTTTTTGTTTTTTTCTCTATTTTTTTTCTTTTTTGGTATTCAACTAACACGCGCATTAAGGCAACTTTCACATTTCGGATAGATTTACGAGTAGTGGCATAATCCAGTTGTACGCTACATTATTTGTATCTGTATCGGTATCGGTATCTGTACGAGGAGAATTCAATTGAAAACCGAAATGTCACTGGTGCCATGCCGGTCGGGGTTGTTTGATGAGGAGCCTGTGATAAGGGGTTTTGGGGGTTTTCTACTTTTTTTTTTTAGTTTTTGTGGAAAATAATTTATCACTCAGTTCGTCGGGCGGAGAGTGTAGCATTTGCGATCATCAATCAGATGCAGATTTTTCATTAAGTGCTCGGGATGATGGTGAGAGACCGAGCATACTGACAGAGAGATCGCTGGGGAATGGTGCCCCAGAGTCGGAATGTTTTATGTGATGTTGTTGGGACTAGAGCCGGTGCTAGAGCTGGTGCTGATGCTTATGTTGATATACTTGTCCACTGTTACACTGGTGGACTGGAGAGGATTGGGTTTCAATGGGAAAACACATTTAAATTAGTTTAACGTATTTATAGAGATGGAGTAAGTGAATATAGCTAAAGTGACAGTTTTGTGTTTTCCTCGCTTTTTTTTACAATTTCCATTGGAACTACGGAAATTGCTGGTTGGGATTGTGGAATGTTGTTTAGGCGATTTTTGCTGATTGCATTTTTACAACTGAAAGTTGTCGTAAAAGCTGAAAATATGGAGACAAAATGGGAATTGTGTATGTTTAACTGTGCACATTAGCAATTGCATCAATTTTGCATCCAACATGGATGAAATTCCATTCGGCACGCTCCAATCAGTATGCCTTTTAGCCTCTAACCAGCCCAATGACAAAAAGAAGCTTCATCTACACTATGGACTTTATTCAAACCACAGAAACTGGTTTTTGTTAATGGGGTCTTGCTTAGGTCTTGCTTTTGACACTGAAAAATCCCGGCAAACACAAGTTCGACATTAAACCCTGAAACCTGTCAAACCATCTTCGAATCTGGCAGTCCAGGAAATCTGTTCCGATGTTGTCAGCAAGTCATAACGAAACGAGCTGTGCAGGGTTTAATGCGAACCAAAGAAGGTCGAATATCCAAAAAAAAATAGTAGGATCGGCTTCTTCGAAAGAAAAAGGAAGAAAATTATAGGTACTTGCTTTACCCACCTTAAGTCCATATAAATATGAGCACAAGCTAAAATTGCAAACGCGACCCAAGTCACATTGTTGGATAAAAGAATGGCGGAAAGATCCTCTTTTCAGGGCTACATTGACGTATTCAAAGCGCAGGTCAAAAGAGGCTTCAGAAACAGGTAACACGAGGGTTGTCTGAAAAGTTTCCGACCGCAACGTAAAGATAGCGGCACTCGTCAATAAAAGCTAGTGAATGCTAGTTGTGCATCTTTTGACAGTTACTTACCGAAGTTTCAGTCATTTTGGACGCGCAGTTTTTACTTGACAGTCGTTTGAATGAGTCAATGTGAGTGTTTTTTGTGAAAATGAAAAAAATTGAGTATCGAGCTGTTATTAAATTCTTGTTTTTGAAAGGCAATACCCCTACGTAAATCAAAAATGAGTTGGACTCTGAGTATGGGGACTCTGCACCATCATTTACCACAGTGCAATTTTGGGCAGCTGAATTTAAACGTGGCCGTAAGAGCTTGGGAGATGATGAACGTTTGGGACGTCCAAAAACTGCAACCACTGACGATAACATTGCTATAGTTCACCAAATGGTGTTAGACGACCGCCGAATTAAAGTGAGAGAGATAGTAGGGGTTATGAAAATGTCCAAAGAACGTGTTTATTACATATTAAATCAAGATTTAGGCATGAGAAAGCTGTCCGCGCGTTGGGTGCCGCGTTTGCATACGTTAGACCAAAAACATGTTCGAATGAACATTTCCAACGCTCTGTTGGCGCAGTTGGATACACTTTGATACACCATTATACGCCCGAAATAAAAATTCAGTCAAAACAGTGGACTGCAAAGGGCGAGACGGCTCCAAAAAAAAGCAAAAACCGTTTTTTCGGCTGGGAAAGTGATGGCGACTGTTTTTTTTTGAAATAGTAAAGGAATTATCTTAATCGATTATCTTCAAAAAGGAAAAACCATTACAGGAGCATACTACGCATCATTACTTGCCAAGCTGAAGGTAGAAATCGCGGAAAAACGGCCACATTTGCAGAAAAAGAAAATCCTGCTTCACCAAGACAACGCGCCGTCTCACACCTCAGCGGTTGCCATGGCGAAAATCCATGAACTACGGTTTGAACTGCTTGACCATCCATCTTATTCACCAGATCTAGCCCCAAGCGACTTCTTTTTGTTCCCTCATCTAAAAACTGCGCTCGGAGGACAGAGATTTTCGTCAAATGGGGAGGCAATTACCTTCGTGAACAATTATTTTGCAGAGAAAAACGCCAAGTACTATTTCGACGGGTTAGAGAGATGGGAGCAGCACTGGGAGAAGTGTGTAGAGACTATGTAGAAAAATAAAAAAAATTTGAGAAAAAATGTCTTGTATCATTGTTCGGTCGGAAACTTTTCAGACAACCCTCGTAGGTTTGCCGTCGAAAGTACTTAAATTGGCTACTTTCACCGCTGAAGCCGACCTCTTATATCACAGAGGATGCAACAAAGGGCCTAGCCTTCCGGGTTAGAAGTAACTGGTCGGTTCAACTCCCCGAAATGTGAAAAAAACGTGTCCATTGTAACGAAACAGTCGAAAGCCTCGGATAGGAATGATACCATTGTCGGCGCTGAAGTTTTACGTCTATTAATAGTCCACATACTGAAGAATAACTCCCAAAACCTTATACCGCTATAAAGCTGATCTAACTGCCATCCAAGAAGAGCAATGAAATTGACCGAGTGTGGATTGACGTGGATTGCTATCGAGAATGCAAACAGCATCTATTTAGATGCGAATTTTTTAATAGAGGCAGACCTAGGCAAGAAAACTTGAGTTTCAAAGATGCGAACGAGCCTCGTGATGCCAACAACCGACCTATATGCGCGCAAGACGGCGACGGAGTGTAAAGAGCTCCTCGAAAAGACATATGCACACCATCCTAAGACTGATGTTAAAATCCTTGGCCACAGTGGATAACTTTAGTCTACACGACTTCATCCCCGACAACGGATTCCGCGTTATCGACTTCGCTCCTGGGCGAAGTGTCATCGTGGCAAGCACGCGGTTCCCGCCATAGGGGTCTTCTGATCCACCATCCACCAACCAAATTAATTACATCGCGAATTCCGACTTACGATATTGTCGTTAAAAGGTTGCAATTGCGGGAAACAGTTCGACGTTTTGCGCCACCAGTATCTGATGTTTCGTCCGATAACTACCGCGGAACATCTGCTTTGACAGCGAATCCCGACCGATGCCAAACAGAGAAACAGAAAGCCTATAGAGCAATGGTGCAAAAGACGTCAGACCTGCTCGTAAGTTCTACGAGTAAACAAGTAAGAACGAGCTCCATCTTTTTAGAAAGAAGAAAAAAAGAGCACGAAAAGCGCGAAATCGAATAAATTATGAGCTGTTAAATAAGGAAACACGTTTGGAGTAGAAAGTAAGAAGAACTTACTTAAGGGGCTCCCGACCATCCTCTTCCATCCATCCTCTACGATCCTAGGTACACTCTTTCCAATTATCCAAACCAAGCGCTCTGGCATTCGCGATGGCTTGGTCTTTAAAACGCAGGTTCGGCCTTCCTTCTCGTCTCGAACCTGGGGGCTGAAAATCGAAGATCCTCCTAGCCATTGTCCATTCGCTCGATGTGGCCGAACCAATGTAGTCGACGTAGTTTGATTTTTAGGATGACGTTCACATCTTGATACGGCTCATAGAGTTCGCAGTTATATCTTCTTCTCCATTCGCCCTCCTCGCACAGAGGACCAACAATTTATCGAAGAATTTTTCTTTCGTAGGAGCCCAGTATCAGTTTTCCCTTCCTGTTTATCGTCTAGCACTCGGCGCCATACAGCAGAACTGGCAGAATAAGGGATTTGTAAAACATGCTTTTCGTCCTTCGAGTTAGGAGTTTTGAACCCAATTGTTTTGCCAGACCGAAGTAGCAAGAGTTTCCTAGAGTAATTCTTCGTCGGATCTCCACTAGGACGTTTACTCCTTAACTACCTCGAAATTGTTGCTATCAATAATGACGTTTTGTCCTAGGCGGTGGACAGATGCTGGTTCGTTTGTTGATAGCATGTACTTAGTCTTGTTGTCGTTTACTTCAGGGCCAACAAATTTCGCCTGTTCTTCAATCGCCGTGAAAGCCTCTATCACGGCATGCTGGGAACGACCGATGATGTCGATATAGTCCCCATATTCCAGTAGCTGAAAGGATCTGTTGGGGATAGTGCCTTCTGTGTTGAGACCTGCCCTATGTATTATCTGCTCTCGAACGAAATTTAAGAATTCACATGTTAAATAGTTCCGAGGAGCTACTTCCCAATTGCACATTCCAGCGCGTGTTTTCCAGCGTCACGCGACACATCTACTATATGCGGCTTTGAAGATGGTGAGTCTCGACCAGAAATTCGTCAGTCTTTTGCAGGATTTGTCTCGATGTGAAAATTTTTTCTACATTAATCGATCTGCCGAGCCGGAAGCAAGCTACACTGGTACATGCCGATTACAAAGGTTTGAGACGTTCATACAATACGTTGGATAGGATCTTATATGCGACATTAAGCAGGGAGATAGGATTGCCTCTTTAGAGCTGATAGTCCAGTCATCGGGCATGCTTTCTTCCATCCATGCTTGGTTGATGTTGTGGTGCATGCGCCTTACCAAAACATCGCCACCGTATTTGAAGAGCTCCGCTGGTAGGTCATCGGAGCCTGCTTACTTGTTGTTCTTAAGCTTTTTTATAGCTAAGCCGACTTCTGCTATATTGGGTGGTGGAACTGGTTTTTCATTGAATGGATGTGGGTTCTCTTCCTACCTTATCACTCTCTCTACATGGTGCCCATTTAACAGCTGCTGGAAATGCTGCTCAAACACATCTACTATCTCCTGTGCTTTGGTGACAAGGTTTCCTTCGCAGTTGGGAAGAGCCTGTGTGCAGGTATTGAAGCCAATCGCTAATTGCTTGGCCTTCTTGCAAAACCTCCAGATGTTGTCTCGATAGCGGCACTCATCAATCTCCTTGAGCTGGGAGGCTGCACAGGCCCTATTCTTTCTACGCAGGATCTTCTCTCCTCTTTTCTCCTGGCTGGATACTCTTCCCTCGCTACCTTTTTTTTTTGCGCTGCAGCATTTTCTGTCACCTTTTTATGGTATACGCATTTATCATCATACCACGGGCTCTTTCTCTGGAGTGGCTGGTACTCTCCAGTGGTCTCCGCAGTGGTCTTCTTCTCGTTGGACAGTCGAGCTCTGAATTTAGCCGCAACAAGAAAATGGTCAGAGTCAAAGATTGCCCCTCGGAATGTGTGCACGTCGAGGATGTTAGATGCGTGCATGGTTGATTTGGTTAGCTGTTCGACCGTCTGGAGAGCGCCAGATTGCTGTGTGGATCCTAACCAAGTCAAAAACGTGCGAACGGAAACCTGCAAGGCAGAACAAGTGAACCTAGTAGCAGGTTCGTAATCAGTGCCGAGGATATGAGAAAACCATTTCAACAGACTGTTAAACGGGGATGACAATCAACATTCCGTAGTCAGGCAGAACGAACCATTCAACTTGGACGATGATGGTAAACAATTATATCCAACAAGTATATCCAAACTCAAGTTGAACAAGGCTGCAGGTACTAACGCCTAATTGTCGATCTGTACAAGGCGGCGAGAGATGACTCTGTGAAAAGCACCATTTCATCATATTGATCGGAAGAAAGCATGCCAGATGAATGGAACCTTACACACCCGATCTTGAAAAAAGGAAACCCTCTGGTCTATGTATGCCAACTAAAGGGACATCAGTCTCCTCAACATCGCCTATAAAAATTCCTCTGCCGTGCTTCGCAATCGTCTTAAACCTTTTGTTAACCAACTAAGCACACGTTGAGTGAAAGAAGACCAATACTTCCAAAAAGACTTTACATCATTCCCTGGCGCAGTCAAGTGTATCATCTTCTCTAACCAAATTGATATCAGCAATTGAATATGCCTAGCGCAAGATTGCAGTATTGGCTAGATCCAGTAGATCCGAAACCGAAGTTTTAAACAATGCTAACACAGATAAGCAGGTCGCCAAAAATATAATCAAACGAAATAGGCGAGTCGCTTTGAAGGTAGGCTGTATTTAATCCTACTCAGATTCACAGGACAAAACGGAGGTAGAAAGTTCCAAGCACTCCTACAAGATCCTGTCCTGGAAGTACATATTGCCAATATTATACTGGTGATACAGTCGTTAAGGAACAAGAAGTTTTGTCCGATTCCCGAAGTGATAGCGTGTTTCTGCGACTGAACTAAGAATTGGATGAAATAGGTTACAGCCAAAAGAACGTGGAAGGATCGAATATAAGAAAAGAAGTAAATTTGGCACATATCTAAGAGAATCTGTTGACATATGCTGCTCAAAAATCAGATTAATCTACGACAGTGCTGTCAAAACTTTTATCCAAACAAAAAGACATTAAGCTAGCCTGGATATGCCATGTTAAAATCCATCCTAGTAGTCAAGTTTGAGCAATTCCGTGGTTAAAAATAAGTCTCTATGGGCCACGGCCTAGAGCGAGGGACATACACGAAACGTCCAATTTTCCATGACTCTGGCGCATGAATCAGGCTGAATTTGACCGATGGCATGGGTTATGTTGGCTTTGAGGGGTGTGGTATGTGCCTTATTCGGATAAACCTGCGACTTCAGAAAACCCCACAAGAAAAAGTCCAACGTCGTCAAATCGCACGATCTCGGTGGCCAGTTCACATCACTTCCACGTGAGATGACCATGCCCTCGAATCGCTCATGCAGAATTTCCAATGTGGCACGTAACGTCGTCCTGTTGAGACCACATGTCGTTGGTATTCATATCATCCAATTCAGGCCAAAAGAAGTTGCTAATCATCGACCTATAGCGCTCGCCGTTGACGGTGATAGCCTGGCCAACGTCGTTCTCAAAGAAATATGGACCGATGACGCCGCCAGCCCAAAATCCACACCAAACAGTGACTTTTTCGGGATGCATTGGACGCTCTTGGATTTCATGTGGATTGGTATCGTCCCAAATTCGACAATTTTGTTTGTTGACGTACCCATTCATCCAGAAATGGACTTCATCGCTGAAGATGATTTTTCGATGAAAATTAGGGTCAATTTCCAACTGCTCCAGAGCCCATTCAGCGAACACATTTCGTTGTCTATGGTCGTTTACCTTCAGCTCCTATGTCAGTTCAATTTTGTACAGGTGCAGGCCAAAGTCACGACGAAAAATTCGCCAAGTTGTGGTCTGCGAAAGGCAGAGTTCTTGTGAGCGACACGAAATCGACTACCTCGGATTCTCCTGCACACTCTCAGGGATAGCGGCGATGTTTTCGGCAGATCTTGCGTTTCGTCCACGTACGGGTGTTGGTTTATCGTGTACTGAACCAGGTGACTCAAATTTATGCACCACACTGTTAATAGTCCTCTCGGTAGGACGATTATGGCGACAAAGCGTGCGGAACGTTGCCCGAACAGAACACCCATTTTGATAAAACAATTTTATCATTTGCATGTGCTTTGGCAAAACAGACTGAAGAAACGGCAGCCAATTTGACAGATGTAGCTTCAACAATATGGCCGCTATGAACTGTCAAAGTCCGGGCGTCCCTATTGGAAGACCCTGTAGTTTCGTTTGTCAAATCATGATCTATGTAATAAAGTGCTTTAATACAGATGGCATACCGCGGGGTTCGATCGTTGGTCCTCTACTCTTTAATATTGGGTCTATAACTTAATTCGCGCGGTTTTTTTTTTCAAAATTTCAACGTTTATTTCGGGAAAACATATGCAATAGTATTATTCAAAGTATTGCCCATCTGAAGCTTTGACTTTTTCCCATCTTTCTGGCAATTTGTGGATCCCATCCCAAAAGAACTGCACCGGTTTGGCAGCCAAGAATGAATCAAGCCAATTTTTGATATTCTGCTCTGATGTGAACCGTATTTCAGTGAGGGCGTTCTGCATCGACCGGAACAAATGGTAGTCAGAAGGGGCTAGGTCTGGGCTATAAGGCGGGTGGGGTAAAACTTCCCATCCACTGTTTTTCAAATAGTTCTTAACTGGAATAGCAACGTGGTGCCGAGCATTGTCATGATGGAAAATTATTGCCTCGTGTCTGGTCGCATATTCCGGGCGTTTTTCGGCCACTGCTCTCTTCAAACGGATTAATTGTCTTCGGTAGCGTTGTTCATTGATGGTTTCACCCGGTTTTAGTAGCTCATGATACAGCACACCCATCTGATCCCACCAAATACAGAGCATTACCTTCGCGCCATGGATATTCGGCTTTGCCGTTGATTTGGCTGGTTGGCCGGGTTTCACATATGATTTTTTGCGCTTGGGGTTGTCGTAATGGATCCATTTTTCATCACCAGTAACAATCCGATGCAAAAATGACTTCCTTTTGTGGCGTTTTGTGGCGTTCCAGCAGCATTTCGGACATGCAAAACCGCCTTTCGACGTCTCTCGGCTTGAGTTCATGTGGAACCCAATTTCCTTGCTTTTGAATATATCCAGCTGCTTTTAAACATTTTGAAATGGCTGCTTGAGTGACACCCAAAGATTCTGCGAGCTCTTCTTGTGTTTGGCAACAATCTTCATAGAGTAATGCTTCCAGTTCTTCATCTTCAAACTTTTTTGGCTGCCCAGGACGTTCATCGTCCTCCAAGCCAAAATCACCACTTCTAAATCGTGCAAACCACTTTTGGCACGTTCGCTCAGCTAGCGCATGATGACTTTCGGCAGCAGTTTTCTTCATATTAAAGTAATGAAGAAGAACTCCCCGCAGAAACACTTTTTCAGGTACAAGGTTCGACATATTTGAGTGAAAAAAAAATTATTGTTGTTTACGCTTCAAATGAATGGCATATACTGAAATGACGTGCAATGACAGTAGCTTTCCAACGCATGTTTCAATGGAATAATACAAGTTAAGCCATCTCTTAGCAAACCGCGCGAATTAAGTTATAGACCTAACATATTCCAATAGATTCAAAAAAAGGAACTGGAAAAAGATGATCATGATACATGGTTAAGACTAGGTTATTGGAGGAAAAATGTGGTAAACGTGCCAGCGCAATGCTAAGTTCCCAAACGGCTAAGTAAGCCAGTAATCTGGAATTCACATATCTACTCCGGCATGGAGATTTCTAAGCTTTACATGGACCTACAGCCAAGCATGTTTGTCTGATTCACGCTCAGCCACAATATCGTAGTCTAGTGGTGGAAACCACTACATCAAGCATAGGATGCAATATATCGAGAGGAAGTTCAAAAACAAACTTTTCACTCCCACAGATAGTCTAAAACTGCTGTATCTGATTCCTAGACATATTTGCAGAACATATGTTACAGTGACGTCTGGAAGCGTGAATAGTGCAAACATCTAATTTAAGGCAAATGCAATATGGATGAACCAGCAACGGACAGGGGATGGTTTTTGAAAACGATGGCAATTCAAAGAATTGGATCTTTGTCACACATGTTTCAGGTCAAAATTGATCGGAAAGGAATTCTCAAGTAGCAGTATGAACATATGTTGTTGTCTCCTTGCAGGAACACCATCCTACTTGAAGAATACGAGAAGGGAAAGAATCGGAAAGTCATCCCAAGCATGATATTACTGATGGCAGACAGTAGCGATGCCAAGGAGCAGAATATTAAGATAGTATTTCAACAGCGGCAAGTATTCTCATGTAACAAATTGCAACGAACTTGGCAGCGTACTAGCTATTACAAACTCGTCCAAGTTGATATCATCCCGCGGTATTAGCTTGATTAATAGCTAAGTTAGTAACTAAGTTCATTAAGCCGATTTAATTCCACAAAATCGTGATTGATTTGGATAATCAGGGTTAAGCTTAAGTCCACATCTAGGGCTGACATTTTTCTAAAACGCTCACCCTCACAATTGTGGACATGAAAAGCGGTCTTATCTCTCTCCACTAACCCACTTGAAAAAGGAATGAGAATTTGTCATGTCATGGCTCCGTTTGGAGACCCCTCCATGAAACTTCCAATAAATCACATCTCTGGCTGAAGATTCAATCTGTAATCTACTTACTCAACCAAACAACCCAACCCTCATCCCAATCATTCGCAAAATAAATCTAATTTCTGTGGCACTCAACCAAAGTCCCTTTCATATAGAGACGCCAACGTCGCCCTTCTACTTTGACTAAGTACTCGTACATCGGACTTCACCCCAAAATCCGATTCCATTGCCTCGAATGTCAATTCGAAATCTGCTCCCTGATTAAGGCAACTCTACGAGTACTCGCGCGAAAACAATTAGCTGCGCATGCAGTTCCGCAAGCTTGACGCTCGCTTATTGCATACAATTTCTCCCTTCGATGTGGTTACCCTGTCTGCTTTGGCAGTCGTGTTCTATATTTTTGCGACTGCTTTGCACTCCTAATTGACTTAAAGTGAAAATTAACTTTTCCCCAACGCAACGACTTTTAATCCGATTACTTGCGGGCAATTGAAATTCGCCACCCAACCCTCTACAGAGTCCACTTTTCACCAACCCAGACTACCCCCTCGGAAAGAGGGAAGGGAAATACAAAAAAAAAATAAAAAAACCTACAAATTAAGTTAATTGGAATCGGATCAAGACCAAGCAAAGGAGTACTCACAGAGGAGCAGGAAAATCCGGATAAGCAGGAGGAAGCGTGCGACAGGTGCTATTACCACTAAACCTCCTGCAAGATAAGTCCTTGGCTTAATTGTTCTGACACGTCATAAAGTAGCGAAGTGAAGTGATTTTCTTCTGTTTTCTCTGCTCTTTCTGCAAATGCCAAGTTGTTGTTGGAGTTTTTTTTTTGATGTCAAGGCTGGCATTAATGTTGATGTGGATGTCACTTTACTGACACAAGACGCGCTTCTGGTAATTAAATTAGAACGAACGTCATTAAGGCCATGTTTACTCGTACACCCAGCCTTTATGTCACTAAGTCACGCGAGTACTATATACTCGTACACTCGCAATAGCAACAAAAACAGAATGACATCCTATTTTTCAAACATTTTTTTCAATGTCGTTGTCGTTGTAAATTTGTTAAGTCTAAGAGATGTTAAGATGTGATGTAGTCCTTAGATTCACCCTTGTCTTCATGTATCTTCACTCGACTGGTACTTTCAATGCTTTCAAAAACAGCAGCGAGGATAGCAGATAAAAGCAATAAAAGGGATTTTGGGAGATTCCAAAATATGCATGAATCCAACTCTGTTTTGGTCTTAAATATCCCACACTCTGTTCGTCTGCCTGTCTGGTGGTTTGTCTGGAGGGCAGTGCTATAACCATAGAGACGTCGTCATCATTCTTGTCTGCGAGGTTAGGATGAGTCAGACTGTAAAAATAAAAAAAACTTTGGACACATGTACGACAACAAGGAGCACTCACATCTCTGTATGGCTCGTAGTACTCGTACATTCTCCCCCTCGAAACGATTGGGAAAGTTATGTGCGAGTATATTCTAGATACGGTTCCTAGAATGTGGGCTTTGTTTTTGAGTAAGCACTCTGTACAATGACGCGTATTGTTGGATTTACTTTTATTCGATTGCAAATTTCGTATCGATTTTACGATTGCATAAACTGATAAGCGACACCGAATCGTACACTGGACGGAGAAAATTCCTGAACGTGATGTGGGACTAATACGAATTCGTTAACGAATAGCTGGGCGGTTTGGGGTAATGGAATTATCGAAATATGATCAAACAAACACCGTAAAGATAAGGCCATTTCAAATTTATTGTTTTGATTGTCTGAATGGATAGAGGGTTTACTCGTATTTGAATGGGTTTAGGGCTAAGAGATGGCATCTTCCCACAAATGTAGATGTGATCAGGAAGGAAAACGAGTGTCTACAGCTGAAGTCTACTTTCCGTTTTCTCGTGCCACGAATAGCAAAAAATTTTGAAAAGTCTTTGTGTTCTTGGCTCTCTCTCACTAAGGGACTTTCTTCTGTTTCCGGGCGACAGTGGATGAATTGTAAAATGGAATCAACGGTGGCGTCCACAGTTCCAGTTAGGTCGAACTAGTGTTACCTCTATATGAGCTGCTTCAACGTGCTTGAAATACCAGGTCTATAGGGATCTCCAACACTTAGTCAGGGTGCTGGCCAACGGCAGCACTCACATCCCCGAAGGGGGTTACTGGCTCAGGAATTTGCTCCAGCTCATTTTGTCCTACGGGTCGCGAAATGAACCTGGCACTCCAAGTTGGGGGTTGTGCGTTGGGTTAACTGCCCAATCACGTAACACAGTAATCGTTACGAAGCGAGCAATCGCCTCCGATAAGGACGGATTCACTGTTGACGACTCAGCAAAACGAACAAAGGACAACGACTTTCGGATCTGCAGGTGAAATGTTCGGACCTTGAACAGGCCGGGTGCACCAGAACAATTAGCGGACGCCCTAGACTGCTTTAAAGCAGATATCACCACCATCCAGAAAGTGCGGTGGGATGTGCCCGGCAAAAGAAAGATGAAAAACTGTGATGTTTACTACGGTGATTGCTATAGGTAACTTAACCAGCGTCTATTTGGATGCGGCAAGAAGACTTGTGCTTTCAACACGTGAGTGAACGCCTTATAACAATCCGTATCAGAGGTAAATTCGCTAACATCAGCCTTATATGCGCTCACACCCCAACAGAGGAAAAGACCGAAAGAAAGGTTACCAAAGAAAGTTTCTACGAGCTCCTCAGCATAACCTGCGATCAATGTCCGATGTATGACGTTAAAATCGTCCTAGGCGACTTTAATAACAAAATTGGAAAAGAGGACATCTTTTGTAGCACAATCGGAAGACATAGCCTACATGACACCACGTCTGCAAACGGACGTAGACTAATCGATTTCGCTACGGGACGTAACGTTACTGTAGGAAGCACACGGTCTCCTTACCTCAATATTCACAAGGGAACACGGCAGACACCATATCAGTAAACTGTCAACCAGATTGATCATGTTGCGATCGACGTAAGGCACTCATCAAGTATTTTAGATGCCCGAACATTCCGACTGGCCAACATAGACTCGGACCACTATCTAGTTGCAGCCAAGGTACGTATACGGATATTATTATTATTATTTCGGCGTAGTTGTTCGTTATACGCAACATTCTAGATATGGGTTCAAAGTGACCGTAGTTGGTGCGGTGAGTTCGGATCAGGAAGAGTGGGACAGATCTTAGATTACGGGGATTGGGAGTGAATGCAATATTTTGCGTTATTCTCGAGCACTCGATGTTTCCAGTCAGTAACTGGTGGATAAAAAGTACATCAGCGACTTCACGACGTTTTTTTAGGGTATGCATGCTAATTAGTTCCAGCCTATTTTCATAGGGGGGTAATCCATATGGGTTGGCCCAGGGTAGACCACGAAGTGCGAAATGGATAAACCTGCGTTGGACTGCTTCTATTTTTTGAATGTGGGTTAGTTTAAAGGGTGACCAAACTTGGCTGCAATATTCGAGAAGAGGCCTTACAAAAGTAATGTACAGGGACTTTGTAACGTAAGGGTTGGAAAATTCTTTCGACCAGCGTTTGATAAAACCAAGTGCAGAGTTAGCATTATTTATAATGCTGTCAATATGTGAGTCGAAATTCAATTCTCTGTCACAAATTATTCCTAGATCCAGTACTTGGGTAGTGGAAGGAATAGGCTCATCGCAGATGAAGTAGTTTCTTGGAGGGGGAGGTAAACGTTTGCGGGAATAGGTTATCGCTTGGCATTTGCTGACATTAAGCTCCAAAAAGTTTTGCTTGCACCATACCGAAAATTTATTTAAGTCATCTTGCAGGCAATGGGAGTCAGAAGGCAATGAAATGACTTTGGAAATTCTCATGTCATCAGCGAAAATAGAAAGATTACAATTCTTTAAAATGAGATTTATGTCGTTAATCGTCAGGATAAAGATGATTGGCCCAAGGTGACTACCCTGAGGGACACCAGATGTTGCTTTAATTGGGTCGGATATTGAAGATCTGAAGATGACCCTGTATTCTCGGTCTTCTAAATAGGATTTGGTCCATGCCACAAAATGAGGGGAAAAGCCAAGTTTTTTTAGTTTAAAAATGATAAGTTGGTGAGAAATTTTATCGAATGCCTTGCTGAAATCAGTGGAAATTGAATTGACTTCATCACCGTCTTCTAAAGCATGAAGCGTCCTAGAGACGAACTCTGTTAGGTTAGTGGTCGTTGATTTACCTTTCATGAAACCGTGCTGATTTGTACAGATAGTTGGCCTACAGTACGGAAGCAGTTGTTGATAGACTATGCTTTCAAAAAGTTTGGGTATGCAAGAGAGTTTTGCTATGGGCCCATAATTATCGACTTCGGCCTTACTTCCTTTTTTATGAATAGGGATGATGTAAGATTCCTTCCATAGGAAAGGGAAAGTACCTGTTGAGACAGACAAGTTAAATAGGGCAGCAAGGGGAGGACCGAGATGGTTAATACACTCTTTTATTACAACAGCCGGAAGGCCATCAGGGCCGGACGAAAAATCATCTTTAAGTTTGGTAATGTTATCAGACACCAAAGATGTTGTTACATTAAGTGAAACGGATGATGTCTCAGGATAGTTTCTCATATAGCTAAAGTAACTAGGATCGGGTTCAGCGGGCAGAAGATTCACTGAGAAATTTGAGAGTAGATGGGTAGCCGTCTGACTTTCTTTTGGTATTAACAAACTGGTAGAAGCGTTTAAGGTCTGAGACTAAGTTAAATTGCATGCGGTAGAGGTACTCAAGGTAAAGAGACTCACAAAGTTCAGAAAAACGATTATATACCAATCGATAATTACTGTAGTCGGAATCAGATCGAGTCCTTAAGAATTTATGCCACAACTTGTTTCTGTAATTACGGAGAGAGCGCAACTCCTTGTTGTACCAGGGAGGAGCTGACATGCCGTCCTTTCGGAAGGTATATGGAACCGATTGGGTAAAGCAGGAGAAAATTAACGAATAGAACGTTGATAAGGCAAGATCAATATTAGTCGTCTCAGCAATAAAGTCAAAGTTAATGTTGCTGATGAGGTTTTTAAGTTTGTTAAAATCGGTTCTTCGGAAGTTAAATGAAAATGCATTTTCCGCATTGACACTTGTGTTGCCATTTTCATATGAGTATATAATTGACAAGGGGGGATGAAGGCGGTCTAGGGTAGAAAGAAGATGATCACTCCTATAAACGACACAGTTATCTGAATCGGATGTGAAGACAAGGTCGAGTTGTCTGTTCATTGTGTTAGGTATTCCACTAATCTGATATAGACTTGAGTTGGTTAGGCAGTCCACCATCAAAATTTCTATTTCTGAGGACGAATTAAGAGTGACGAAATGAGACGAGTCGTCGGAAGGCTCCCATTTAAGTTGAGGGAGGTTGAAATCCCCTACTAGAATAATACAGCCTTCAGGTTGTGCATTATCAGTCAAAAAATCCACTGCGTGAACTACAGGTCGATAAGACTCAATTGGTTGGGATGGGGTAATGTAACAACAAAGTACGTAAAGACAGCGTTTGGGGAGCGTAATGTTGACACATACTAACTCAAAGTTGTCAGTGTGGGGAATATCAAGAGTAGTTGTGTGGAAAAAGTTCCGGATTGCTAGTAAAACACCTCGGCCATAGGGATTATCAGCTCTTTCAAATCCATCTTTTCGAAAAACGTTGAAATTTGAAGGAAACAGCTCAAGGTTATTAATGTCCGGAATTAGATTTGTTTCAGTAAGAGCAATTAGGTCATAGGGTAACTTTTGAGAATGTGAGATATACGACGGAGATTTTAGAGCGCAAACCTCTTACATTTTGGTAGTAAATGGACAGGCATTGTGGACTGGAGGATACAGGATTTAGTTTGTTAGGAACTGTAATAGTTTTTAAAATTTGAACGAGTTCTTTGCAAGTGGGAGAGACGTTTAGAGCTGACATGCAAAGACAGCGTGGAAATATCATTATGAACTTCATCGGAAGAGATGTCGAAACTCTCATGGTAGCGAACGAAAATTTGCATCAATTCAGCTGGCTTAATAGGAAGACCTTCTCGTTGAATCGAAACCATAATGTTGGTTTTGGTTATGCCATCAATGCAAACGGAGTTGGGTTTGTCGTGCAAGTAGGCAAGGTAGAGCCGAACATTTTCATAAATGCGGCGGTCTCTGAAACGAGATACAACGTAACGACTGTCATCATCCATATCAGAAAATTTTTTTGTGAGTTTGACAGTTGGTGGAAGGAGTGGGTCAAGGTATTTCGGGCAAGAATCGAGGGCAGGCGAACGAGCGGATGAAGAAGGGACATGTTGTTCAAGCACCCCGGAACTAGAATCTTGACTAGTGAGGGTGGTTGGATCAGGGGGATTGGTAGATGAAGATGAGGAAGGGGTGGTTGGGTTTAGTATATGTGAGCTGATAAAATTAGGGTATTTGACTGATGGGGCAACGTTAGTTGGAACTTGGGTAGAAGGCGCAGGAGCAAGGTTAAATGAAACTCTGTTTTGAGGCGGCTTTAAAGATTTGGTGAGGGGAGCGAGAGTATTTGGTGTAGCGACTCTGGTGTTCTTTTTGGATGTAGCAAAGGGGGGTAGGAGCGAGGTGAATCTTGGAAAGATTTGGGTCTTAAATGACCAGTTTGAGTTGGGATGTTGATGGGATAGGGCAGAATTGTGGGTGCTATCTTTTCTTTTATTAGCAAACTTATTATATATCATATCCTTCCGTTGGGTGATGACCATCTCTTCCGAGATTGGTATGCCGTCCGAAGATTTGAACATCCAATCGTATTTAGTGGGTATACGTATTTCGAAACACATGCCGTTTTTGCTCTCAGATCTCAGATGCCACAACAACGGGCAAATACTATGAGGAGATTTAACGTTGAACGGTTGCAATCGTAACAAGCCGCCAGGACCTTGCCGATAGCGTGTCTCTCAACCTCTCGAGAAGTCCTTCGCAGCCAGCATCAAGTGCTGAAGACCAGTGCCTTAGATGCCGAGAAGCCATCAGAAATGTCGCAACTGACGTGCGGTGTTTCACCCGCCCACCACTACGTAACTGGTTTGATGAAGAGTCCCGGCAAGCACATGAAGCAAAACAACATGCCTGCAAGGAGAAAAAGGAAAGAGCATGAGAAGCGCGCGATCGAGGATATAGAGAGATGCTACTCCAGGAATAATGTTCGGAAGCTTTACCAAAAGGTAAACGAACAGAAACCTGTAGAGATGAGCAAGGAAATCTTCTAGTAGAGTCACAGTCGGTGCCAAGGATATGGAAAAACCATTTCTGTAGACTGCTAAACGGCGAAGACGACACAAATTCCGCTGTCAGGCAGAGCGAACCACTCAATATTGAGGATGCAAGTCAAGAAGAACCAAATGAAGTGAGGATAGCAATATCTAAATTGAGTCGAACAAGCCTGCCATGCCGGACGGCCTACCCGCCGCCTTAATCTACCCCTGATCAACAAATCGTAAATAAAATTGATTACGTTACGGTCAACGCAAGGCACTCCTTCAGTGGCCTTCGACAAAACAATTTTTGTTGCAGCTAAGCTATTTAAGGCAGCAAGAGATGACCTGATAGACGGCATACACCAACTTATTTCCAGGATTTGGTCAGATGAATGTATGCCTGATGAATGGAACCTCAGCATCGTTTGCCTGGTTCACAAGAAAGGAGACCTTCTAAACTGATCCAACTCTAGAGGTATCAGTCTCCTAAACATCACATCACTGCAGATCGTGTATGCCGCACTGTGCGAGCGTCTGAAAGCATTTGTCAACAATCTGCTTGGACCCCATCAGTTCGGTTTTAGGCCCGGTAAGTCCACAACTGACCAAATATTCACACTACGGCAGATCCTGGAAAAAACCTAAGAAGTTCACATCGGTAGCCATCACCGTTTTATCGATTTTAAAGCCACATATGACAGCATCTACCGAGACGAGAAATACAGAGCCATGTCTAGTTTCTTGACATCCCTGTCAAACTTGTCCCCTTGTGCAGGAATACGATGGAGCTCGCTGTTGCGTTAAGGTCGGTAACGACCTAACCGAGGCCTTTGATGTCAAAAAAGAGGATTTAAGCAAGGTGACGCGCTGTCATGTGACCTCTTTACCATCATACTTGAAAGAATTGTGCAAAACTCATAAGCCAACACACGAGGTACGATCTTTCAAAACTCTGTTCAATTGCTTGCATACGCCGACGATGTTGATATTATTGGTGAACACAGCGAGCTGCCACTGGTGCGTTTGCGAGTATAGGAACAGAAGCGGAAAAAATGGGTAAACGAGGGCAAAACAAAGTATATGCTGTCAACAAGAAGGGACACCCAACATCGACGAATCGGCCAGAATATCACAATCGGCAACTATAACTTTGAAGTAGTAAGGGACTTTGTCTACCTCGGCTCTGCTATCACATCTGGCCACATCTCCTCAGAAATCAAACGAAGAATAACGTTGCCAATCGCGGTTTTTTAGGGCTGAGAAGCAACTTTGTAGTAAGGCCCTCTCCCGAACAACCAAGGAGACCCTTGTAATCCCAGTTCTGCTCTATGGTTCCGAAGCATGGACCCTTTCTAAAGCGGATGAAGATATCCTTGGTCATTTTGAGAAAACAATTCTTCGTGAGATATTTGGTCCCATATGCGTTGACGGGTTCTGGAGGAGACGATTCAACGATGAACTCTACGAGCTGTACAGCAACATCGACCTGGTCAAAAAACTGCGCATTGTGCATTTGAGATGGCTGGGGCATGTAGAGCGAATGGACATCAACGCTCCAGCCCGCAGAATCTTCGACTCTAATCCGGAGGGACAACGCAGTAGAGGAAGGTTTCGCCTTAGGTGGTGCGCGAAAATGTAAGGGGATCTCAACCAACTTGGAGTGCGCAACTGGAGGCAGTTAGACAAAGACCCCGCTAATTGGAGAGCATATTGGTTGACGCCCAGGTCCACCCCGGACTGTAGCGTAGCAATGCCTAAGTAAGTAAGTCACATGCAAATGACCATCGTCTGATTGGAATGGGGCCATCTTAGTTCTTGTTACCGAATCTGCAAAATGATCTTGGACCCACAAACACTGAGCAGATCCTATTCTGAATAGTTTGTGCGTTTCATTACCGTCATTGTCGCTATATTTTGGCACCCAGATAAGGTGAACTCTGTTGGGGCTGGCTACTGTTATAAATAGTTTGGTGTTGTCGCAAACGATGTTAAAGGTTATCTTGATACCAAGCAGAGCTACTTACTTTAGTGTCAGAGAGAATGTAAATATTCAAGATCTTCTGACACCAACTGAGTAAACACTACGGCGTCTAGCCATTAGCCTAGGAGAGTATGGGATAACACGAGATGCTGCCAGCTATGGCCGGCCCCGGAGCAGTCGTTTTGCTGAGAATATCGCAGCTGTGGTTGAAGATGTCGCAGAGGACCCCGGAGTATCGACCAGACGACGGGCCATGCAATTGCGCATCAATCGGCACAGTGCAGACAGTCTATTAGCTGTTGACCGCCAACCGCGTTTGCTCACGCCATCCTGAATCCGGAAACAACTTTTCATCGAAAATCATCATGAGCGACGAGGCCCATTTCCATCTCTGTGAATATGTGAATTAGCAAAATTATTGCTTTTGGGGCACCGAAAATCCGAGAATAACCCATGAAGAGGCATAATGTCCGCTGCATGGTGTGCTGTTTACGCTGGAAGCGTCGTCGATTCTTATTTTTTTCAAAAACGCCGCGGGCCAAACGACTACTGTGAACGGCGAGCACTACAGACTCATGCTCAACGACTTTTTCCTTCCTCATTTGAACGAATTGGGTCTGGAGAACATGTGGCTCCAATAGGATGGAGCAACGGCGCATACTGCACGAGCCACAGCCGGAATTCAGAGGGCTGCATTTCCGGGTCGCCTAATCTCTAGTTTTGGCGATTTACAGTGGCCGGCAGGATCGCCTGATTTAACAGTTCCAGACTTGTTTGTGTGGGGTTTTTTAAAGTTACGAGTCTATGCCAACAAGCCTCAGACTCTTGAAGCCCTCAAAGGGAATATCCGTCAAGAATGCGAGGACCTATCGCCGGAAGTTCTGGCAAGAGTGATGGAAAATCGAATGGTCATCTTAGCCGATATTTTTTTCTCGACTTAATGAATTAAAAAAATCGAAGGCATCAATTACTTATAGTGTAGGCCTGAGACATAGTTTCTTTCTGATTGCGAAGGAGTAAATTTGGGAGGCTACTACGGACTTCTAACTGAGTGAGATATGAAGTACTCGTGCCAAAAGTGACCCTTTTCTGCTGGCTGCATTTTCTTGAATACTGAACCTGAGTAGTCCGCTGAGTCCTCTTATACACTGCCTAAGTTTGGGTAGAGTCACTACCGTCAAAGGAAGCAAGACGATATCATCGTTTGCCTACCGACTACGTGCATTATAGGATATCAAGGGTTATAGAACGTTCTTTCTCTAGACTGGTACCTATTAATGTACTCGTGCAAAAGATGATGCGTATTTACAACATAACATCCTCAATCGAACTAGAAACTGTCGGCTATGTTGTACGCATGGTTAGGCAATACTACAAGAGCCAGATGAACTGATGAACCCGATGAGAACTGCGGGGAATATATGGAGCAAGCTCTAAGACAATTAACTTTGTGACTTGGATAGTCAATGCTGTTCGAACAAATTTTGGCCGCACCTACCTACAATAGTTACACGACCGGAAGAACCAGGTCCTCGTTCATGGCGTGGATATTTCTTCCATGCCCTGGGTTTCTGTATGAATGTAATGGCTTAGAAAATAGAACGCTGGAGGCCTTATCACCTAAAAAAAAAAGTAGTCTCAGTCACTTAGCACAGATCACAGGAACTCAATATCCTCACACAAAAAATATGAAAACCAAAAGGTTGCTAGGATCTGAAACTATCAGAATAACTTAGAGGTCAAAGCATTTGATGCTTTCAGCAAAGCCCAGCAGTCTGCTGACCTTTTTTTGGACACCACTAAGATGAGTATATCGGCTAATGGTCCAAGCGGTACGGCTGCACAACAGAAGTAGGAAGCTTCATCTTCCAAGGAGATCGAGGATATTAGGCAGTGGCCTGCGATGATGATCACTATGATGCCGAAACAGATGAGAGACTCTATTTATGTCTCCGCTCCAGCTTAGGACAAATCAGCCTTCTGACCACCTCTAATTGGGATCATCTATCGTATCCAATTTAAGCATGAGCTTACATTTAGCGAGTGGCGTGGCATCTCATATTCTCTGAGATAGAACGGATATCCAGAGCTGTGCTATTTTTGGCAAACTCCTGGAGTTTTTGAGGATTTTGAATTGTTTGGCCATCTTCTAGAAAGATAAGCGACAGTTTTCAACTTTAATAGCTGCTTGGCTATCAGTACAAATGCAGATATCCCTAATGGATATGGAATATGCATTCAGCCGCCATTTTTATACTCTTTTTTTGGTTTAAAAATGGACAAGTAGCTTGTTTGAAGACTTGTTTCCTGAGACACAGTGCTGGCAGTGCGAGATTCCATTTGCTTCCCATAGATGTCCACAAGGACGTGGTGACAAAGTATGTTTGGCGCAACAGTGAGTGTTGCGAAGTGTAAAGCCAATTGGATGTTTGAAGTGTAGTTGACAACCTTTTGCCAATCGAAAGATGCGATTGTGTCAGTCTCCCTCTTAGAAACAATATCTTTGAATTCGCAGTATGGCCACGGATGCTGACCTGGAACGATAGGCTTATGCTGCCAAACTCCTGGTTTCCATTTGTTCCAAAGCCAAGACTGAAGCCAGTTTCATATGAATAAGGCGGACCTAGCCCTTCAAAGGTAAAAAAGTAAGAAACGGATGCTTGATTGACCCAGTGCGTGATTAGAAGAAATGTTGATTCCCACTAGACCGTGGAAACTTTAGAGGAAACTGCGTGTTCACGCAAATGTCAAGTCACAAAGGAGCCGATATTTTTGTAGACATGGTTAGCAAACAGTGACAGTGATATAGTGCCACTTGATAAAAAAAAGAATTATAACAAACCTCAATCTATGGCATAAAAAGAAATAAGAACTCACCTTGGTGGCACCTTTTTCTTGGCATCCAAATTCGCCGCAAATGATGACACAAACGACGATGACGATGTCATCAGAGTTGACGATGGCGATGTCGATGTTGCTGTAGATGACATTGCAGCCGCTGATGTTGACGATGTCATTGCTGGTGACATTGGCGGTGCAGTTGGTTCAATTTTTGACGACTTCCGCTCGAAACTACTAAATGTTAGCTCAGCTTCACTTGCAAGCCGTTCACTAACAATTTCCGCCACTGATGGGGCACAACTCACCGGAACAACTTCAGTTGCAATCGATTGTGTGGGCTGTTGTTGTTCTGTGTTGTTATTATTGGATTCAGATGCAGTGGGCTCATTGACTTCGATCACTGTAACAAAATGCGATGATTTATCCGATGGTCGGGTAATTTTTTCCAAACTATTACTATTGCTGCCTCCATTACCATTGCCACCACCGCCGTATTCGATACCATTTTTTACATCGGCTTGCTGTGGCTGTCGCTGAGACTGTTGGCGTTGTTCCGCATTTAACTCGGCCGCCTTGAAACCAGATGCCAGCTCTGTGATGCATTGATTGAGTGCGCCAGTCTTTTGTATCTGAATGTTTTTAATGTCTTTTTCAGTTCGAGAATCTTTAGTTTCTGATGTATCTAATTGTGGTTTATTGTTTCTATTGTCCGATGTGCTGGGGCTACCGTTATTGACTGTTGTTGTTTCAGGGTAACTTGTACGTTTGTTAGTAGTATCGCGGTTGGCGGAATTCTTGTTATTATTGTCACGACCTTCACGGACACTTGTGCTCTGGAAAAAGAACAAAATCAAAGAAATCATTTTAATGAATGAAAAATATAGAGATACAAGGGTAAGAAAGATGTCCAAGAAATATTGTAAAATTATTTAGATTTTGGACCGTTCTATAGGGATTTCTGCAATTATAAAGATCAGAACACGTTACGTTCTAGCTAGCCACGGAAGTCGTTGCGTTGAAAATTATTTTGGAAATTATCTTACGGCCGGCGTAGAGAATATATCCACCTGGACAGCCTCCAGAATAATGGGACACATCTCTTGATACACATTGAGCCCGCATTCAAAACTATAACAGGTGCTAGATGGGAAGTCAGCAAAGTTTGAATGGCCCTTATCAGTGCTGTTTTAGGCCTGGTAAAACCACAATTGATTAAATACTCTCACTAAGGCAGATCCTAGAGTGAAACTTATGATGAAGATCGCCTATCTATCTATTTCGGGGCAGCATAAAAAGAGAAACGAGACTTCACTCGTCAGATTTGGCAGAATGACGATGGAGACGAATCGGTAGAAACTCGAAATAGATGGCAATAACTTTGCGTAGGTTAGGAATTTTGCCAAGGGAGTTGCCTTGGCCGAAGAAGAGAATTCAGTAATAAGACCTTGCTAAGACACGTCAAGCAGGCTCTATAAAGGACCCTTATCATCCCCTCTTGTATAACAGTGAACTCTATGAGCTGTACAGCGTCATCGACTTGGTCAACAAAACGCGCATCAATCGCCTGGACACGTAGAGGCTCTTCGATCTATGATTTATACTTGCGGGTACAACGCATATCTTGATTTACGAGTAAACGAAGCGAACGGAAGTAGACCTCAACTATCTTAGATTGCGTACCTTGATTCAATTAGCTAAAGATCGTGATTGAGCACCATATGAACCCTACGATGTTGCGCCATCTAAGAATGTTAGGACGTCATGTGGTTAAAAAGTGTGTTTATTGTCGGAAGGATCGGGCACCCGCCAATCACACAGGATACGTTTTTTCCCCGGCGTATACTGATAATGAACGGGGGTAGAGCAAAACTGGTCTTACGCAAAAGAACATTAGAATGACGACTGATGTACATTGCCTTTGACCATTGAACGCCAAGCGGGTAATTGATACATAGAATCAGTGAAGATTTCACTGGTAGCCCGACAGAGTCCTAATTCTGTACCATGGGAAACAGGAGCCCCTGGAACTTTAGTTCCAGCCTAATTTGAAGAGGTAGGCCCCTTGTGGAAGCATCATGGTGACTGTGGTTTATACCTAAAGTCGCAGGGAAGGTTTTCGGACTATCATTGGAAAGTCGCAAAATGTATGACCCTATCTGAAAGTGCCATCGATTTTACAAATGCCGTCGAATATCAATTCGGTTTCGACACTTGTGAAACAAACAAAATTACAATTTGTGTGAATAAGCAATGGAACCCTGTACTCCTGAAAAACGCGAAATAATCGTCACGATCTTTTGAATAAACTGTTCGTCAGTGCCCGTTTCTCTGGCCGCCCGGTTCCTACTGTTCGTTCGAGGCGTTTAACCGCACGACTTTTAGAGACTGGAACCACACGGAACCGAGCAAATCCTAGAAGGAAGAAAGCCCTCTCGTTTGACGGAAAATAACGCTACCGTGGCTGAAGATGTCGTAGAGGCTCCGTCGACCAGACGACGTGGCACGCAGTTGGCCATGCCATGTACGTCTCTGCGACGCATTTTGGTGAAGAACTTGAAGAGGTTTCCTTACAAAGTGCAGAGGGTTCATTAGCAAATCAGTGTTAACCGCGAATCGCGTCTAACCTACGCTCACGCCCTTCTGAATCTCAAGAACGAAGTGGACGATTTTGCGCCAAAAATAATCATGAGTTACGAGGCCAATTTTCAGGGATACATAAAGAAAAAAAATTTGCGGCTCTGGGGCACTGAACATCCGCGAGTAAGAGCTTTTACCTCCACTTAGAGTCATCACTGCATGGTGCGCTTTTTACGCTGGGGGAGTCATTGGACCACTTTTTTTTTTTTTTGAGAACAGCGCAGTTACTGTGGATGGTGAATGCTGCAGAGCCATAATCAATGAATTTTTCATTTCTCAATTGGGACTGGAGGACATACACAGGGTCTTCCAATAGGGACTTCCGAAATTTGACAGTTGATAGCGGCCATATTGTTGAAGCTACATCTGTCAAATTGGCTGTCATTTATTTACTCTGTTTTGCCAAATCACCATGGGCAGACATAGTGTTAAAAACCACGTGCAAATGATAAAATTGTTTTATCGAAATGGGTGTTCGGGCAACGTTCCGCGCGCTTCGACCATTTTACGATCGCCATAATCGTCCTACCGGGAGGACTATTCGCAGTGTGGTGGATAAATTTCAGTCCACGATAAACCGAGGCAGTCTATTTCGCGTCGCTCACAAGAACTCGGTTTTTCGCAGACCAAAACTTGACGAATTTTTCGTCGTGACTTGGGCCTGCACCCATACAAAATTAAACTGAACCAGGAGCTGAAGGTAAACGACCATAGACAACGAAGTGTGTCCGCTGAATGGGCTCTGGAGCAGTTGGAAACTAACCCTAATTTTCATCGAAAAATCATCTTCAGCGATTAGGTCCATTTCTGGGTGCATGGGTACGTCAACAAACAAAATTGTCGAATTTGGGACGATACCAATCCACATGAGATCCAAGGCCACCGAGATCGTGCGATTTAACCCCGTTAGACGCTTTCTTCTGGGGTTTTCTGGTCTATGAAAATAAGCAACAAACCACAGCGGCCCTAAAAGCCAACATATAATGGCATCGATAGGCCTTTCAAACGAATAAAAAATTACGATGATATCTCACACACAACTTTGTTGTATTTAAATTTAAAGATAGAAAGCGCTTAACGAACGACCCTTTAGATCCAACAGGACGAGCCACAACCGACGTTGGAAAGCAGGTGTTTCCCGGTCGTCTGATGTCGCGTTTTGTCGATTTGCACTGGCCCGCAAGATCTTTTAGCCTTTTTTCTATGGCAGCCCCCAAGGAGAACATCAGTCAAGACATGGAGAACCTATCGCCCGAAGTTCTGAAGAAAATCATGAAAAATGCCATAAAAATAGCCCAAGTCCTAATCAACAATGGCGGCGGACACTTTCAAAACATGATGGACGAAGAACTTGAATGCCCAAAAAAATATTTAAAAAAACGGATTAAATATTTTGTATTCTATTCCAAAGATATGGATACATGCATTACGGCCCCGTCTTGTACTACGGAGCACAAGTTGAGGTTTTACGAGTATATCTGCCACACAATATCCTCATCTCAATATACACAAGGCGAAATCCGGTCTACAGATCATGGAACGCTTAACCAAATTGATTGATTGATACAATAGATTGCTCGTTTTCATCCCACCAGTCTTCTAGACGCCTGAACGCTCCAGGCAGCTAACAGCCAAGCTACGAATGCGGTTCGTCCAAGTGCCACAACAAAGAATAACTACTCCGAGAAAATATATCGTGGAAAGCTGCAATCGCAAGAGTCCGCCAGAATCTTTGGCGAGCGCGTATCCCGAAATTCATCAATCAACTCTTATGCCGCCAGCACTAAGAAGAGAAGACGAGTGGCAACGCTGCTAAAGTGCTATCATAGCCGCCGCAACTGATATGCTGGGTTTCACCCGACCACCACCGAAAAATCCGTGGTTTGAAGAAGAATACCGGCAAGTACATGCAGTTAAACAAGAAGCGTACAAAGCGGCGCTGCAACGTAGGACGAGAGCCGCTCGTGAGTTCTACGAACAAAAGAGAAGGAAAGAACATCGGCTTCTCCAGGACAAGAAACGAGAGGACAAGAGGCGCGCGATGAAGATATTGAGAGGTTGTACTTCAGGAAGTTTTACTAAAAGATTAAAAGAACTTCTGGAGGCAATAAAATCCGGACAGAAACCTTGTTGTAGAGTCACAGTCGTTGCTGAGAATATGGAAAAAATTCTTATTCAGACCATATAACGGCGAAGAAGGCCAATATCCTGCCGTCAAGCAGAACAGACCGTTCAACTTAGACGAAGTAGCAATATCTAAGCGGTCAAAACTGCTGAAAATGACTTTGTGGAGAACATGCACTAACTCATTTCTCAGATCAGGTCAGAAGAGTATATGCCTGATGAATGGAATCTCAGCATCATATGCCGGATCCATAAAAAAGGAGACAAGGAGACCCATTCTACTGCGCAACTGCAAATGTAGAGGCATAAGTCTCTACAACATCTCATACAAGATCGTATCTGCCATATTGTGTGAACGTCTAAAACCCTTCGTCAACAACGTAATTGGCCCGTATCAATGCGGTTTTAGACCAGAAATGTCCACAATCGACCAAATCTTCACATCCCGGCAAATCATGGAAAAAACTCATAGACACGCACTATCTTTTCATCGATTTTAAGGCCGCATATGACAGAATTTACAGAGACGAGCTATGTCGAGCCATATCTAGTTTTGGCATCCTTGCCAAACTCATCCCCGTTGCTCCATCAAAGTCGGTAACGACTTAACCGAGACTGTTGATGTCAAAAAAGGTTTTAAACAACTTCTTGAAAGAATTGTGCAACTACTAGCGTACGTCGCGGGCTGTCATCGGTGTGATCGCTATTAATGAAATGAAAGCTGCCAAAGTGGGTTTAGCGATAAATGAGGGCAAAACCAAGCACTCGTATGTACTTGTCACAATATCGACGAATTTCGAAGTAGTAAACGACTTTGTTTACCTTGGCTCTTCTATGAATTCTGCCAAGAACACCTCAGCAGAAATAAAACGAAGAACCACTCTTGCCAATCGCTGTTTCTTTGAGCTAAGAAGGCAATTAGCCCCGATCCCCAAAAACTAAGGAGACTCTATAGAAGACCCTGATCACCCCAGTCCTACTTTATGGCGCTGAAACATGGACTCTATCGAAAGCGGACGATGTCGTTTCGAGAGAAAAATTTTTCCTAAGATATTCGGTCTCCTTTTCGTTGACGGGCTTTGGAGGAGAAGATTCAACGAGCTGTACAGCGACATCGACCTCATCCGAAAACTACGCGTCATCTTGTACAGCGAATGGACACTAATGCTCCGGCCCGCAGAGTCTTCGAATTTAACCTGAAGAGACAGCGTAGTAGAGGAAGACCACGTTAGGTGGCGCACATAAGTAGAAGAGGACCTCAACTGACTTGGAGTGCGCAACTGGAGGCAGTTAATAAGGATTGGGATAATTGCAGAGGCTCACCCCGAACTGTTAAAGGAATTTAGAGCTCTTGTGACTAAGAGTCCTTTTCGTTAATCAAGGATGGTAGTTACTTCCATATTCGATAGCCAAAGGTCAGCAACATATTATCATTTGGACATGGATATGTCTTTGCGCTGGGGATCAACATGGTTGCATCGTTTTTGAGTTACCGTCTTTTTTTCATTGTAAATTAGTTAGTTAGTTAGTTGGAATTAGTTCGTAACGTAGCGTTTCATTACTCGTGTTCTGGGGCTAAATGCAGTAGGCATAAGCTAGACCCCTGATTAAACGCTACTAATCGTAAACGTGAATAGCGTAAACGATAGGCAGATTCGAAACGGGAAGGCAACAAACAGCGAATGCAAGACACTGAACTTAAAGTAAAGCTTGAAATGGAAGAGCTTGATGAAAAGCGAAAAGTCGCTGCTGATATACAGGGTGAATGACTCGAACTTCAACTTTTTAAAATGCCATCATTTTTTTATTTTTTGATAAATTTTATTGTGCCAAAGTAAAAAATGTTGGAAAATACATCAGTTTTCAAATTGTATCAGTAGTTTTCAATATGTCCACTTTTGGAGCGAATAATGGCCTTGAGACGGCCGAAGAAAGCATCGCACGCTGCACGCAAGTGGCTCTGCGGTATTTTGGCCCATACCCGGCGAAGTGCTAGTTTGAGGTGGTCCAAACTTTGGTAGTTTTTAGTGCCGACCTTCGCCTTCAAAATACCCCAGACAGAGAAATCCAACGGATTTGCATCCGGAGAATTTGCAATCCATTGTGTCGAAGAAATGAAGTGTGGAACATTGTTTTTTAACCAATCTTGGTTGACGCGCGCTTTATGAGACGGTGCCGAGTCTTGTTGAAATGTCCACGGTCTCCGACCGAAATGATTGTTTACCCAAGGCGTCAATACTGCCTCTAAGACAGTTTCACGGTATACGATCACATTAATTTTGACGCCACGGTCCAAAAATACAAGCGGAGAGCTCATATTAGCGGTTATGGCGGCCAAAACCATCACCATCGGTGCTGCCTGATTTCTGGTGGCCGGCCGACCTCTCTGGCAAAGTAAACTCGGTCATTTTGTTCGTTGACATATTGCTCGATAACAAATGGCGACTCATCGGAAAAAACCAAATTCGGCAACTCACCACTTTCGTGCAAGCGTAGCAACTCCTTCGCTCTTTTGACTCTAACTTTTTTCTGTTGCGCTGTAAGATCGTGTGCTTTTTGGAACGTCAATGGCTTGAGCCCAAGCTCATTTTTCGGAATGTGTTGCATCCGTTCCAACGATATGTTGAGCTCACGAGCCATTTTACTTCCACTTCGACGTAGATTTCGCTCAATTCGAGCCTTCACTTTCCGAACCATTTCTGCCGATGTGGCTGTTTTTTTATAACCACCTCCATGGCGTTTTGCAACGCTGCCAGTGTCACGGTAACGAGCTATGGTTCGAGACACAAATGATCTATTCACATTGAGGTGCTGGAGGGCTCTAACGATAGCTGCTTGTGGTTTTCCAGCCAAATATAAAGCAGTCACACTATCACGTTTGAATTCCATCGCGGATAAAAATTTTTCAACACAACTGAGACGCAAATCGTTAAAAAGGCTTGTAAATAATAAAATTATCTGTCATGTGTCAAAATTTGAGCTCACTGTCATGAACGGTTTGGAAATTATAGCAGCCTGAAGTTGGTTGCAGTTCGAGTCATTCAGAGTGTAGAATTTGAATGTCGCTTCTTCGAAAACAGATTCGGAATATCGTATTCGGTTAGCGATGGTTTGGGTTTCGAACGCGACAAAAAACATGTGGCGGCGAAAGCGGCCGAATTTATTGGCGAAAAATATCCGGACGATAATCCATGCAGTATGCGCGTGTGTGATATTTGCTATAAAGCGCCACACATACTCGTATATCTACGTTCAAATGTACTTCTGTGCAGCGGAGGTGCTCGACATCAGGTTACTGATGGTGCAAGTGACGTACATTTGTATGTCTTTGCGCTGGAGGTCAACATCATTTATTCTGTTTGAGCAGACCGGTCGCTCGCCTCCCTTTGAAAAATTCTGAGAAATTTGAAGGAAAACTGGCAAAGAAAACTTAAAGATTGTCAACTGTTTTGTTGTTAGTTTATGAACCCACACCCTCCTATAAGACGGTGAATTGGTCATTGCAACCCTACTGTGGCTGATAAAATCTACCCTTCGTAAGGGGTGGAAGAGTAGACGTAGGAATGACGTAGTCATTTCAAAAGTGTGCACCGATGGATTTAACAACTAAAAAGCCACTTCCTGTGTTACTTCACCAAAGGGTTCGCCCATAGTAATCCAAATTATGGCAATTTACCCTGAACAACTATTATCCCTTGGCGTCATACTGTTCGAGCGTATTCATTTCCACACATGTTTCAATAAAATTTCAGCTTCCACTTTAGACGATTTTCTTTAGTAACAGTCATCATCCCCGGGGTCAACTATTACGAGTACATTTCCTCAAATATGAGGCGTATCAGCGTGCGTCGGCAAACCGACACAGTACGATACCAACCAGTCCAAATATATACTCAAAACTCTGTCTCATATTGCCGCCATGTGTTCAATCTGTCTTCGAGAGCAATACACGCCTCCTTTTAAACTATAGCGGCTTAGCAGCGCACACAGAAACACACATACGAGTACTTCCCTCTAGCAATTGCTCATTTTGTATATTTTAGTCTTCAGGGTAATAGAGGGTTTCCCGCACGCACGCACATACGCACCCCAGATTCTAGAAACAAACAAATGAAATCTTCTGTTCAATTCGAGTGCTATCTCTACTCTCACTGATAAGAACCCCGAGCATTGCCACTCATAGTTCAAAGTGAGGTCATGCTGCATGCCCAACGTCTTGACTGAATGTGGGTCATCCACCATCTACATACGAGTACATGCTTTTGTGTGCAGTTGGTACGTAACTCTTCCAAGCGGTAAATCTAGGGACACGTTTCCCGGTTGACTAGGAAGCACTATTTCTAAAGGCGATGAATTGCTACTAACTTTCCCCATGATGATCTGCATGAAAACTCTTTATTTGCCTCCACCGTTGGTTATGCGGTAGAAAAGCCGATTTTACATGCAAATTAACCACCAGCGATAAGAAGATTCCTGATAAGGCATCGTCGTCGTGGTTGCTGTTAAGACTTTTCGTTGGTACACGCATACTTAAAAAAAAAATCGAACAATAGCAGGGAGAAGGAGGTGCAACTCATAATACCCGACCTCATGAAACGGAGTCAAAAATCGATTTAAGTGCTCGAGAAAATGCTTGCTCTATGAGCTTAACTGGGGTGGAAAGCCATTTCAACTGTCGTCGACCCCTGCTAATGCAGAGGCGAGAGAAAAAAATTAGGCCGTTGCACCCTTGTCGTTTGTTGGAGTAAGTTATGGCGGTGGCGGGCATTCGACAACATCAACGCCATGGAATTCTTTCCACAGGCGAACCTACCCGGCCGGCATACAAATGAAGCCAATCGATAATAATTACAAGTACTCGCCGTATACGAAAACCATCTCTTAGCAGTGCCGCGATACAACTATAGCACTGCGCGATGTCTTCCTCTTCGCCCTCCCTTGGAGGAGCCTCACTAGAATGGATCACATCAGCAGCGAATACTTCGTGTAGAAACATTTGCCAAACGTGTCAGACATAATAACACCTGGTTCGGGGGCTCCGATTCTGAGTGCTGGAGAGTTTTACTTTTACTTCGTCGTTGAGGAGTGGCACAAAATGGCAATAAAGCATTTCTGGCCTCACTGCTTATTTTGGAGGCCATCTTCTTGCTTTTTTTTTTTTTTTGTTGAGAAAAGTAAACAAAAAGTGTTCTGGCTTGGACGTGACCACTTCGTCGGGAGACATAAATTGGGAGCTACTTTTTGTCAACAGTACGAGAATGAGCACAGTGTACGAGTACTCGTACATCTTGTAGGACAACGCATTAATCGTGATCATGATAGTAGAGCATCCTCATTGTGAAACAATATGTGTGTGTGTGTGTTGGTTTTGAGTTATGGAAGATAAATGTCAAAACTTTTCCAAACTCTTTTTGGTTAACATTTTTGAGGACACAGCGTGTCGGGTGTTGGAGTTTTTATGACTTTCCGGCGGCGGTTAAAAAGTGCTTAAGCAGAAGGACATCAAAGTTTTTTTTTTAGAAAAATTCAATTTAGAACTTGGGTTAGAAACTTTTAGGGCTCACAGGGCTTCAGGTGAAGAAATGGGGTTCATTTGGAATAAGAATCATGGAAATGTGGAATAAAACTTGTGAGCTATCTTGTGGGAACCAGAAATGTCAACTTTTAATCTCTTTAAGAGAAGTTAAAGGAATTTTCAGCATCAGGACTACTACCGGTGCTTTAACTTCATGAAGGTGTGAATGCCGAGCAGTGTTTTGAGAGATTGGGAGAAACTTTTAGTGCTGGGAGCACTTGTGTATTCGAAATGCTAACAAGTTGGAAGGTGTCATTGCAAGTGATTATTAGAGAGGTGAACATCAGCATAAATTGTGCCAAACGATGAAATTCTAAATTATGAAAATCTTCCTCGAATCACAAGGAGTAAGCGGTTTAGTGAAAAAGAGCCGTCAGTACCAGTATCCACCACGTCAAGCCAAGCTTGGTATGAGCTTTGCACAATGTTATGTGGTCCCCCGTTACGACGGCAATAAGCAGTCTTTGTTCTACCGCAGTACTAACGCAAGTTTCAAGCCTAAAAAACTCTCTGAGTCCTACCTAGCAAGATCATCGGCGACTCCATTATGACCTGGGAACCAAAAAAGTTTCAGTGAATCTAGCTTTCAGACTGGAAGCGGTGAGATTGTTCAGAAAGGCCTTAAGCGCACCTTGGCTGTTGCTACAGATGCAGATAGTTCAGCTCCTTCACCGATCGGTCACCGAGGTCGGTCGTCATCATGGCTTCAGAGTGCAAGCAATTGGTCGCACCGTGGAAAAGGCTTAGGCCACCTACCAGACAGTGTTTGGTGCCAGATGAAGAAAACATAGCCGCCGTAGCGGCCAGTATCGAAGAAGGCTGAATTGGTCATCGCCAGAGAGTCGACCCGGCTTATTTTGCGGTTGGATTTAGGCAAGATTGTGCTGACACAGGAATTGACGCCGTGAGTTCGCTAATTGGGCCCTGGAAATATTGGCCGGAGATACGGATTTTAGCCGAAAAATCATCTTTTCGGACGGCGATGTCAACAAGTAAAACTGCCGTCATTGGAGCGAACACAATTCACAAGTGTTCGGCCAAGCATCAATGCATCCACAAAGATTGACTGTTTGGTGCGGTTTATGGCATGACGGTATCATCGGACCTTATTTCTTTCGAAATGAGGAAGGAGACACCGTTACCGTCAATGGTCTCAGGTATAGAGCGATGTTAACTCACTTTCTGTGCCAGAGCTCGACAACATCGATATATTCGAGCTGCGGTTCCAAAAAGACAGCGCTACATGCTATACAAGCGACGAAACGCTCGAAGTTGTGAAGGAGAAATTTGGCGACTGGGTCATGGCACAGCGAACGTTCATTAATTGGCCGCCGTGATCATGCGATTTGACACCACTCGATTATTTTCCTTGGGGCTACGTCAAGTCCTTAGTCTACGCTAACTAACCAATTACTTTGGACGAGCTCGAGGCCAACATTCAACACGCTATTGCCGGAATAACGACGGAGTTATTATTTGACCGCTGCCAGCGAGGCCGCGGCGGCCATTTGAATAATTCCACACATAATGGCATGAACGTAGCTTCAAAAAATTGTTTTTTTCTGTCGTTCTTATCTGGACACCGTCAGACTATGCAGAAAGACGAACGCTCGCTGCTTTCTAATAGTTCTAGACAATCTCACCATAACTTTTGATGACCTAAAAGGGTTAATGCAAGGTCTTGCGCATAAAGTCATATCTTTAACGGCATACGAGTACTTGAAAAAATTGTTCAAAACTCACAAGCCTACAACAGCGTTTTCCAACGGTCTGAGAAACTTCTGATATTGACATCATTGGCAGACCGGCGCATTTGTATGACTCACTATCAAACTATCAAAACGAATGCTAGCGAAGGAGGATGTTTTTTTGAACGCAGGGTTTTTGGACAATTTTTGCACAACAGGAGGTACGAGGGCGGGTCAATAAGTCCGTGACTTTTGGATTAAAACAGATTTTTTGATAAAAAAATAATTTTATTTTTCAACGTAGTCTCCCTTGAGCTCTATACACTTTGTCCAACGCTTCTCCAATTTTTTTATCCCTTCCAAAAAAAATGATTTGTCGAGGTCCTCAAAATGACGAGATGACTTCATCATTGGAGTCAAATCTTTTTCCACCAAGCCATTTCTTCAGGTTTGGGAACAAGAAGTAGTCGCTCGGAGCCAAATCTGGAGAATAGGGTGGATGAGGGAGCAATTCATAGCCCAATTCATGGATTTTTGCCATGGCAACTGCACATGTGTGCACCCTTGCATTGTCTTGGTGGAAAAGAACTTTTTTCTTGGCCAAATGAGGTCGTTTTTTTTTCAAATCGTCATTGAATCGGTCCAATAAGTTGGCATAATATTCCCCATTGATTGTTCTTCCCTTTTGAAGGTAGTCAATGTGGATTATCCCGCGTGCATCCCAAAAAACAGTCGCCATAACTTTATTGGCTGACAAACCCACCTTGGCCTTCTTTGGCGCCGATTCACCCTTAGAAACCCACTGTTTTGACTGTTGTTTGTTCTCTGGTGTGTTGTGATGGATCCATGTTTCGTCCACGGTTACAAAACGGCGCAAAAACTCCTCCATATTGCGATTAAACAACGCCAAACCTTCCTGTGAAGTTGTTACACGATTGCGTTTGTGGTCGACTGTGAGCAAACGCGGCACCCATCTTGCGGAAAGCTTTCTCATGCCCAAGTGATCATTCAAAATTGAAACCACTGAGCCATGCGAGATCCCTACGGCTTCCACAATCTCTCGCACTTTCAATCTTCGGTCGGCCAACACCATTTCGTGAATTTTTTCGATTGTTTCGGGTGTAGAGACCTCAACTGGGCGTCTAGGAGGTTCGGCATCTTCAGTGCTTGTACGGCCACAACGAAATTCAGTAAACCACTTTTTTACCATTGAAATCGATGGTGCAGTATTTATCAAGCTTAGCCTTGGTCTCGGTAATGGTTTTTTTTCGCAAGAAATAATGCTTAATAAGCACACGAAATTCACTTTTTTCCGTTTTCTCCTCAAATTAGTGAGTAGTCTGATAAAAATAGCTGTCAAACACAAACTAACTGACGCAGCAAGTTTAAATTTTGACAGGAGTCAACTGACAGATGCCTGTTGACAGGAGCAGTGTTGCTGTTTCAGTAAAGAGGTCAGAAATTCAAAAATGCACAGAATTATTGACCCGCCCTCGTATCTGTCAAAACATTGTGCTAGCTGAGCAGGTTTTTTGGTTGAGCTCCAGGTCTAACTCGGACTGCAGTGCGGTGTACATATGGTTCGCGGTTACCTCGAGTATGTTTACTCGATTCCAGTCCTTCTTAAATATTTGAGCCATCTACGAGTATTTAGTATCATGATACAAGTCCTGGGCTCATTTTACTATTCAGCAGCTACTGAGATGAGTATCCAGAATCAAGGATTTTCCGTACTGCACGTGAAATGTGAAGTCCCTCAACAAACCACGTGCAGCCGAAAAACTCGCGGAAACTCTAGACTGATATAAGGCAAATCCAACAGCCTTCAAAAAAGTGCGATGGAATGGCTTTGGTTTTGGTGGGAGCGAAGGGCCATCGGCTACATCTCCGCGTTCCTCATGGGCGTTTAAGTTAATAAGGTTGAGACGGTTTTGATAGTCGGCCGCAATAAGAGGATCATCCCAGGGCATACCTCGAAAAGCAAATAGAAGAAAACTGCGCTGGATGTTTTCGACTCTTGAGATATGAACACGATGATATGAAGACCACACCTGACTGGCGTACTATAGGTGAGGGTGAACAAAGGTAATATAGAGGAACCTGGTCACCTATGGGTTGGTGAATTCTTTAGGCCACCGTTTTACAAAACCTAGTGCAGAGTTGGCTTTAAGGATTATCCCATCCAGATGTGAACGGAAGTTGAACTCCATATCACACAAAATGCCGACGTCGCGAAGAGATTGAACAGAGGAGATGGAGAAAGTAGAGTCGGGAAGATATTAGTGCCGCTTACGCGATATTCAGTTCCAAACAATTTTTGAGGCACCAGATCGAAAAACTAACAACTTCTTGTTGGCGAAGGAACGAATCATGGGGTTAGGAAATAGTTTTGAAAAATTTGGTATCGTCGGCGTAAAGGGAGAGACACACGAGTGTTTAATGATCCTATCGCGATCATTTATGGTTAATATAAAAAGAAGAGGACCTAGATGGCTGCCTTGTGGAACTCCAGAGGTGGACAAAAATGGAGCCGAGTGGGCTTACCTAAAACGAACACTGTAAAAACGGTTTTCCAAATAAGAGTATATCCATTTTAACCCATACTGTTAAGCCAAGAGCAGACAATTTGAAAAGTATTAATCGATGGGAGATTTTAGCGAAGGCCTTGCTAAAATCGGTTGCAACTACATCGACTTCATTACCATTCTCTACGGCTGAGAGGTAATAAAGTTGACTTGCGTATGGTTAAAGCAGCGCTGGTAAAGGGAATCGTAAAGTTCGGTGAAATGAAGATAAGTACCGAGATAGTTGGAATAGTCGGAAAAGGATCTGGTACGAAAGAGAATGCTATAAGATAGAAAAAAACTGCGGCATACGTGTATACTGCGGTGATTGCTACCGAGAAAACAAAGAGATTTGCTTTTAGAGGCAGACTTAGGCAAGAAGTCTTAAGTTTCAGACATGTGAAGGAGACAATCCGCATCAAAGCTAAATTCGCCAGCATTAAGTTAATATGCGCCCACGTCACAATGTAGGAGAAAGGCGATGCCACCGATGGCTGTTTTTATGAGCTCATCGACCGGACATAGGCTCAATGTCCTAAATATGTTGTTAAAACCTACATCTTTAATAGCACAGTCGATAAATGTAGCCTGCACTACACCACCTTCATCTAAAGGTTCAGACTTCACTTCGGGACGAAGTATCATCTTAACGGTTCTCGCATCCCGACATTTATAAGTGCACCTGATGGCCTCCTAACGTCAATCTTACTTTTAGTATTATGGATGTCCAGACATTCCGAGAAGCCAGCATTTAATCGAACCACTACCTTAATGTGGACAAAGTACAAATACGGAAATAAATAACGATTCTTAGAAGAGGAAATATTGTGACGAAATTTTACTTCGAAAGGCTGCTATCAAAAGAAACCGCCAGGTGTCCTGCACAGCCAAAATCTTATACCGAAAGTCAGTGGCAAAGCTACCAACAAACTAGGTTTCGTGCGATCACCACTGCGAGCTGGGGTGCGCATGCAAAGAAATAGAAAGCAAGTAGATCGGCTGGTAATTTCTACGGGGACAGCTTCTCAGCAAGAAGGCAAAGGAACACGAAAAGCGCAAGATCGAGGAAATTGAGAGATGTTAAAATATAAAGGATGGTCGCAAATTCTATATGAATCTAAAAGGAACACGCCAGATCAACAAAGTACGAACAGAACAGGATAAATGGACAAGGAAACCGAGTCGCGGATGTGCAAATAGTTAAAAAGCGATGACGATTAATATCATTCAAACTTAAGTCCATCAAGGCTGCTGCTAATGGCATGCAACCAATTATCTCTAAAATATAGTCGGACGAAAGCATGACAGATGGATGACACCTCACTAGTCTGCACCAGCTATAAAAGTGTCAGTATCCTCAACATCGTCTATAAGATCTTCTTTGCCATATCTAATCGTATAAAAACTGATTCGACCTCATTAATGTGATGTTTCACGGCTTCTAAAAGATCGACACCAATCGAACAAAATATGTGAAACCATGTCCGGTTTCGACATCCCTTCCCAGCCAAGAAAACTCACTGCTCCGTGAGGGTCAGATATGTTTTTACTGAGAAAGGACTTCTGACAAGGCGATACACTATCAGCGTCAACATCATAC
The DNA here is from genome assembly GCA_963966105.1 of Volucella zonaria. Taxonomy (NCBI): domain Eukaryota; kingdom Metazoa; phylum Arthropoda; class Insecta; order Diptera; family Syrphidae; genus Volucella; species Volucella zonaria. The sequence continues at coordinate 178,814,539 of OZ014532.1, read as the reverse complement.
TTGAGAGCATTTGGTGAAATTTGCAAGCCAACACCAGAGGCACAATCTTTTAAAGTCTGTACAAATAAATACTTGCCTATGTGGATGACAAAGACATTTTTGGCGGAACACAGCGAGCTGTTTGTGAGGCAATTGCAAGTATTGCACCAGAAGTGGCGAAGATGGCTCTGACGGTAAACGAAGGGAAAACGAAATACATACAAGCTGTCACAAAACTTGACGACTCGGACAAAAACGGCGCACTAGAGAAGTATAATGTCTATGTAGCCAAGGAATCCTTGGCTCCGCAGTCAATATAAGCAACCACATCGATTCAAAGACCATTCGAAGTGTAACTCTTGCCAGTCGCTGATTTCAATTTTCTTCAAAAGGTAATTGAGCAGCAGAGTCCTCTCTCGAACAACCGAAATAGTATTCTATAAAATAGTGGTCAACCCGGTCCAAATCTTTGGCATAGAGGCATGGACTTTATCAGAAAAGGATCAAGAGGTGATTGGCCGTTTCGAGAAAAAAATGCTTTGAGTGATCTACGGTCCTGATTGCATCAAGGAGAGTGGATAAAGTGATTTAACAAAGAGCACAAAAGCGCGGTATCTACTGCGACATGGACTTAACTAAAAGAGTTAGAATTCATCGGCTTAGATGACTGCAAGATATAGAGTGAATGGCTACCAGTGCTCCAGTATTGGATAGTTTTCAAATCCATTACGGGGCGAAAACGCCACTGAGCAAGTCCCCACCTCAGACAGATAGATAGGTAGATAATAATTGGAAGCAGTTAGCAAACACCGGCACCTGCTGACGAGGCATTCAGACCCAGTTGCACGACGGACTGTAGCGTCACCTAAGTAAGAAAGTAAGAGCAATCAGCCATCCTTCCTTTTTTTGGCTGCATTGTTAGAGCAGGAAGGCTAAGGTTCTGAAAAGAGCCCAGGTGAGACGTCGAATGAAGGGTCAAAGACATTCAAACTAGACGTAAAACTATCAACAGTATGGAGGTGAACCTAAAGGATAATACTCCAGGTGGTGCTCTCAATAGCGACAATCTACCCGTGGTCTTTTCGACTGCGGCCGGTGCACGGATTCTGGAGGGCCCCAACCAGCATGCATCCAAAACCCCCTACCGATTTAGGCTCTGACTATGGAGTCGGTGGATCACTTGATTTCGATGACTCTTGCGGGACTTTCGTTCTTTGGTGAACCACTGATTTGGAGGAAGACAGATCAAATCAAAAAGAACGTAAGAAGTTTATTTGGTTTTTGAAGAGTGCTTCTTATAAAGACTTCTGCGACCAGTGAGCTAGCCAAAGTCCTCAAAAAGGGAAGTTCAAGGAACGACCCCGAAAATTTTACACTGAGTCGAAAGTAGAGCCTCTACGTTTCGTGCTCACTTCTCTCGTATCCTAACCAGAACCAGCTCACAACCAGCTACTATTAACGAAGCTGATGGTGAGCTGAAGAATACAAAACGCCGTAGCTGGTATATCTCATCGGTTGTGATGAGGGACGAGGTCATTAAACACGCTGTTTGATGGCTTCAATTCGCCAGGCACCGATGTTATGTTACAGAAGTGTATAGCTCAACTGTTGGTAACTCTGCCACCGGAGTAGATACCGAAACTCTGGTGAAAAGTGAGAGTAGGCTTTATACCAAGAATCGGTAAAAGGGACTACACGCTCGCCAAGAGTTGCAGACCTATAAGTCTGACTTGCTTACTAACCCGAAAGATCTTACGAGAGTGCGCTTCAAAATCTGGTAGTCAGAATTGAATGCAAACCCGACAAAATGGAATACGCGCCCAGGCATTTTCATCGACATTGATGGTGTTTTCGACGACGCAGCTTTTGACGTCATCGGCAACACGGAGTAGACGAATAGCTAGTTTTGTGTATCAAAGCAATGCTGGAGTATAGAAGACTGATTGCGGATGCTGACTGCGGTCAATAATAATGGGCTTTCAGTCAATTCTCCCAAAACCGAGAACGAGGAAGTCTGATTCATCTAGTGCGTAAAGGCATCACCATCCAATTCTCCAAAGAAGAAGCTCCAAAGTACATTGAAAACCGCGACGGCGCTGTCGGTCATCTAACAGTGCCGAGGTGCTATCGGCAGGACATTAGGCCTATCACCGAGAAATGCGCCGGTTGTCTGGTGGAATAAGCTCACGAAAATGCGTCATTGTTGCTTTTACCAGACTCCAAAGAAATGTTTGTCTCGGCTGCATGCGGGCTTTCCCTAGCACGCCTGGCTGCACTCTAGACGCATTGATAAAACCGGGAGGGGGCGAAGCATTTGCATCATTGCCTCAGTAGTGGCAGCCAAGCTGAGCTAAAAGACTTGCTGAACAATCTTACGACTTCCGAGCTAGTTCGAGAGGGCTGAACTCACTGAGTTTTGTCTGCGTCCCAGGTCACAATGGGATCACTGGATGAACTTGTCAGGCAAGACTGACAGGAGGGTTTTTCAGGACCCGACTCATATGAGCCCAACTGAAGATGGCATGACTCCTCAGGATGCAGGCAGACCAAATGAATGCTTCCCGAAATCTCTAAGAAGTCAGCGGGCTTTCGGCTGCTTTTTTTTTATAAATTGCTCGCGCTCAAGGGATTTAGGTACCCTTAAAATGTTTGCACACAGCGCGGGCAAAGGAAAATCAGGGAGGATTGAAAGAGAGGTACCGGTGAACGTTGGTTTTAAATGTTTGAAGGTTATAATGACTAGGAAATAAAGAGCTAGGCAGGGCATTCCATAAGCGATTTGTACGGCTTAGGAACGAATCACGATAGTTTTGGAGTACGTCCGAAAATGGGCTTGAGGGTATAGTGATGAGCATTATAGCGAGACGGGTGTTACGGTTAAAAGTTTGAAAGGGCGGAATGCTACTGGCGATTTCTATGTAGTACTGGTGGTGGAAATATTAATAAACCAGAGTGAGACACGAGACATTACGTCGGTGTTCGAAGGTGTCCATTGTTTGAGTGATATTAGTATCACCTATGAGTTTTATCGCAGGTGCAGAGATGTTTTGGGCGCATCCAACCAGATGTGGGCATTGTACTCCAATTCCTAGGCATTTCTCTGCATTTTTGACAGCACCGAATGTGTGATCATTCCTACGTAAGTTGTCATTGACACACATACCGAGAATGGGAAGTTTATCGGTATCGACGATGCAAGTGCCATTCATGGATAACGGCTGGGTGTTTAAATTTCGCTGTAACGACAGCAGACAGCATTGTATTTTGGAAGCATTAAATTCTACTCTGTTAGTGGTTCCCCAATTAGCTATGCTGTTAATATCAGAATTTAATGAGCTTAACATACCTACGCTGCCGTTCCCGTTCTACAGCCGAAGAGCAGAGACGTGAGTCCAGAAACGAATATGAAAAGCAGGGAGTACTGTCGTCAGCAAAGGAATATATTGGATTAGAAGTAGCAGACAAGAGATCGTTGATGAAAAATAAAAAGAGCGTCGGAGACAGAGCGGAGCCATGGGGCACACCAGCATTTATTTTGCTGTAGACTGCAGGTTGCTTATTGGTGTCGTGACTGTTATTTCATGAAGCAATGAAATATATAATCTTAATTGTGCTGAGCATAAGTGATGAGCACACCGCGGGGCACTACATCTGTGAATGTCCGCTTACGCCCACATCAGGCTGCAGGTACTCGACGTTGACGTGGTGGGTGCTGGTGCTGTAGGCACATAAAGTGCACTTCCTTCGAAAGACTGAAAGATTCCATTAAAAGGAATTTACAAGGAGTACAACGGACTACTTCTATGTTTGAGTGCTCTGTTCTGACAGAAAATAAAGAAGAGCAAACAGCGCTTTAACAACCTAACTTAAGGTCGTTCGCATTCTAGGTATGCAAGCAAAGTACTAATAAACTGCCATAAAACCGCTCAAGAGTCCAAACGTCCATTGCTGAGTTTACGATGTGAGTTAGAGTAGGCATTTTTAGATGGACGTTTGGAGATCACAAAAGCCATAAGGAAGTGAATATGTAAGATTAACTCCTGCAGCAAATTTCTCATATGCTCCTGCTCCAAGTAGCTTTTAATTATTTCGATGTAATCTAAAATCTAAAACAGTTGAAATTTGTTATCCCAAACCTTCGCTCTTTCTCTATATCTCTCCTAAAGGAGTAACTTTTAATGGCATAAAAAGTTGGATTCCTTTATCCCAGTGGACGGTTTATTAGTCTTTATAGGTCTTATCTACTGTCCCTAAGCCTTTTTTTTTTGTAAATAAAATACTTCTAACCTACATCTCATAGCAATTAACTCCTCGCCACCCACCAATCACAAGAGAAAAACTTTTGACGTTTAATTGAAGACCTAATGACTAGAAGCTCACAAGATAAGCCCGTATCCAGTCGTTTAGCCCTCTTTTGCCGCATTGCTGTAACTTAAGCTGCATCATTTTTTTTTTGTAAAGACTTTCTCGGTATCTTTCTAGAAATCGAATTCGTTGTTTGCTGTTTGTATCTGCCCTTCCTCGATTGGATTTCATTTCGTCGCTGTTGTTATTTGTTATTGCTGTTGCCCTCTTTGCTATTTTTGTTACTCAGTTCAGTACACACATTCGCAGTCGCGCTCGATATCGCACATTTTCCCTGGTCTCCTCCACCTCCAATCCTTACCCAACCAATACATGCATACATCTACCAATCTTCTTCGACGCGTTTGTGTGTGAATTTGATTTTGACTTTTGCTAGGAGCAGAGATACGAATAAGTCTGAAATAATTTAATTAGGCAATTTGCATTAAGCGTTGAGGGGGTTGGGGTGGAGATACATCTGTTGGGTGATTTTTTTTTCTATTATTTGCTTTTATAATCCAAATCTTTTCGTCTGTCGTGCATGGAACATGGGTATCTGTAGATATCTGTATCTTCCCCTAGACTTGATGAATCAACTTCAATTTGAATTTGAATTTCGTTTTGTGATTAACGATGACAGCGCGCGGGAATTGACAGTTCATGTGAATGGCATTTCGAAAAGAAAAGTTCAATTACGATCGTGTGTATTTATTCAATTTTATTTCGTTATGATTACCACACAATGGGGAGCTTTTGGCTTGCAATGAACTTGCGAAAGATTGGGTAAAATTAGCGAGATAAAATTGGGCTGTTTATCGGCGATAAGTGATCGTGAAATTCTGTTTACCGACTTTAGATTGAATTTTTTGGAATTTTTTTTTTTTAAAGCAAATACATGTGTGGTAGTCATACATATTGGGAGTTTTATAATTGTATTGGATTGAATGAATTGAATCATTTACCAGATAACTAGTCTGCTGATGGTCTGACTAAGTGTTGGCGCTCGCGATAGAAACTGGCATTCTCATCGTCATCATGACGTTTCAAAAATTGACTTTGAAAAGAAGGGAAGGTTTCTGCTTATAAGGGGGATCCCTACGGGGTAATCAAGAGCATCACTCTAATGGAAGTCTTGTATCATCGCAGTAGGTAGGTAGATTAGACTACAGGGTGAATGACTCGAACTCCAACTTTTTAAAATGCTATAATTTTTTTATTTTTTGATAAATTTTATTGTGCCAAAGTAAAAAATGTTGGAAAATACATCAGTTTTCAAATTGTATCAGTAGTTTTCAATATGTCCACTTTTGGAGCGAATAATAGCCTTGAGACGGCCGAAGAAAGCATCGCACGCTGCACGCAAGTGGCTCTGCGGTATTTTGGCCCACTCCCAGCGAAGTGCTTGTTTGAGGTGGTCCAAACTTTGGTAGTTTTTAGTGCCGACCTTCGCTTTCAAAATACCCCAGACAGAGAAATCCAAAGGATTTGCATCCATTGTGTCGAAGAAATGAAGTGTGGAACATTGTTTAACCAATCTTGGTTGACGCGCGCTTTGTGAAACGGTGCCGAGTCTTGTTGAAATATCCACGGTCTCCGACCGAAATGATTGTTTGCCCAAGGCTTCAATACTGCCTCTAAGACAGTTTCACGGTATATGATCATATTAATTTTGACGCCACGGTCCAAAAATACGAGCGGAGAGCTCATATTAGCGGTTATGGCGGCCAAAACCATCACTGGTGGCCGTCCGAAGGTGTAAATTTTCGAAAGACCTCTCTGGCAAAGTAAACTCGGTCATTTTATTTGCTGACATATTGCTCGATAACAAATGGCTACTCATCGGAAAAAAACAAATTCGGAACTCACCACTTTCGTGCAAGCGTAGCAACTCCTGCGCTCTTTCGACTCTGACTTTTTTCTGTTGCGGTGTCAGATCGTGTGCTTTTTGGAACTTCAATAGCTTGAGCCCAAGCTCATTTTTCAGTATGTGTTGAATCCGTTCCAAGGATATGTTGAGCTCACGAGTCATTTTTCTTCCACCTCGACGCGGATTTCGCTCAATTCGAGCCTTCACTTTCCGAACCATTTCTGCCGATGTGGCTGTTTTTTTATGACCACCTCCATGGCGTTTTGCAACGCTGCCAGTATCACGGTAACGAACTATGGTTCGAGACACAAATGATTTATTCACGTTGAAGTGCTGGAGGGCTCTAACGATAGCTGCTTGTGGTTTTCCAGCCAAATATAAAGCAGTCACATTAGCACGTTTGAATTCCATCGCGGATAAAAATTTTTCAACACAACTGAGACGCAAATCGTTAAAAAGGCTTGTAAATAATAAAATTATCTGTCATGTGTCAAAATTTGAGCTCACTGTCATGAACGGTTTGGAAATTATAGCAGTCTGAAATTGGTTACAGTTCGAGTCATTCAGGGTGTAGATTAGATTGTTGTGGGAGGTGGTATAATGAATCCCAGATCACTGCGGCCACAGATGGGCCTATTGTGATGTCCTCCATTTAGAGCTCATCTATGCTTCTGCAATTTGTGAGGAAGGCAGCTACGTTTTTAGGTGAACTGGCAGCTAAGGTATGTCTGCCGCTTCAAGGTAGAATTTACTTAGGTAGCGTTGACGTGTTTTGATTAAACCATTGCTATCACAGAGTACGTGTTCTGTTTCGACGTCGTGGTTACACAATCTGTATGTATTTCCTTGTGCTATGCCCATGGTCATCAAGTGTTTTTTTTCTCACGGTAGTGTTCTGTGAGAAAACCTGTGATCAATCGAATCTGACTTCTAATTAATTGTAGTACAGCAGGGTCTCGATAATCCGAACGAACCCCCTGGGTCCGGGAACGAGAGCAAAAATTCGAAGAATTGATTCAACTTGCGCCTATTGTCAATCGCAGTGCCACACACACCACGCAATACTAAGTCTGTTCCCCTAGGCCCGGTTGCAACGTATTTCTTCCTATCTATTTTGCAGGTTATGTGCACCGGGCCTTACTTTTTCCAGTAACTTTAAGTTGACGCGCAGAGTAAGCAGATGTACCTAACGGAGAACGATGACGAAGAATGGTATCACTTCACATCAACAATCCCAATAATACACAGATACAAACATTTGGATCCTAAACCGTGGAAGATGACGTCTCAATCCAGGACCATTACAACCCTTTAGCTGTCAATCATCATCGTCAACAACAAAGTGGAGTCGTAAATTTTTGGTTGCGCAGTAGGCCAAAGGGATGACCACATGCTAACTGCGCAGGCGTAACTGCATATCTTCTGGGTGGACAGCTGCAACGAGATGACTATAAATGGTGAAGTCAGTAAAAACTGTTTCATTTATTGAATCGGGCTCACATATTTTACAGTCGGTTTGCCGAGCAGTTTTGTTTTATTTAAGACTGCTGCGTGGTGTTTCTTCGACCGTTTCTTGTGCTTTTTAAATTATGCCTTCAACATCGCAGAAAAGGAAACATATCACATTAACAATATCACGAAAGTGCGAGATTTTGGACAAGACAAGACAGTATAACGTTGGAAAATCCACTATTTTTGACCCTAAAAGCAAGGAGGAAAAAATAAAATCATTTGCAATAAACACAGAAAAGGATTCAGGCACCAGACACTGAAAACTCCCAGCTAGAAGATGCTTTATTTACGTGGTTTTTAGAGCAGCGAAGTAAGAACGTCCCTTTGTCAGGTGAAGTATTGATGGAAAAGGCCAAATTTTTCCAAGAAAGACTTGATAAAGGAAAGTTTGTTGCCAGTAGAGGATGGTTAAATAATTTTAAGAAAAGGTATAGTATACGTCAACTAAAACTAACCGGTGAGAAATTGTCGAATAACGAGGCTCTTGATGCGCTTCAGCCGCCGTTTTCCTCGAATGAAAGAAGAAAATCAACACTTACCGCAAAAGGCGATTATTTGGTACAAAATCACATTTTCACACAACCAAAAGTATTATATATGACGCCAAAACAAAATCACTAACGTGTCAAAACGGTTTGTTTACCATATGTATAAGCTTGGTTTATGACGTTTTGGATATGTAAAAATCGACCAGCACTTACTGCTGGAGCCATCTATTGACAAGATGAGAGAACTTAGTTGCGCTCCTAATAAAATAAAATTAACAAAAAATTATTTGCGGCATGCTCTGGCTTATTAGATAGGGCGAACATTCCCATTAATTATGGAATACGACTTCATCCTTGCGCCTGCCTCGACTGTTTCCTCATCCTGTTAACCCAATTTTCCAAGACCTTGTTGACTGTTTCTGGCTCTATCTCGCGAATGACTAGGGTTTTGAAGGGTTTGAATCGTTTCTGAATTGTCCGCATAAAATCGATCTTTAAGGGCAACCGATAAAAAAAAAGAGATGAAAGAAATGGCAACTCCAAGGCGGCCAATTGACATCGCCAAGGGGGCTGATAATACGATTACCGAACTTAGCGTGCGAAAAATCGATTGAAACCAAAAATCGTACTGAAACCAAAGATCGTCCAAGTCCATGTCTTCAATTTCAGCCCATAAAAATGCGGTAATCATGACTCTGTATCGCTCAGCGTTGACCGAAATCGCGTTTTCACCAGAATTTTCGAAATAAAATGGACCCATGATGGCATCACTCCAAAATTCGCTCCAAACTATCACTCTATGCGGATGCATTGGTTTCTCGACAACTACATGCGGGTTTTCCGATCTCCAGATGCGGCAATTTTGTTTATTAACATAGCCGCCGAGATGAAAATGCGCCTCGCTAGAAAAACTGATTTTTTGGCCAAATTCAACGTCCAATTCTAGCTGCTGTAAGGCCCAAACTGAGAAGCAATAATGAAGGGGATTGTCGCTTGCTTTCAATTTCTGAGAGTTGGACTTTGTAAGGGGATAATCCAAGATCTTTGTGCAAACTTCTCATCAGGCTGGTGCGTGAAATATTAAGCTGTTGAGATCGATGGTAAGTCAATGTTCCTGGATTGAGTCGAACAGTCTTGGCCACAGTCTCACGAAGTTTTTTCTCAAAATTGCGTACAGCAGGCGTGTTGGGTGCTTCATTTCAATTGCTGATCATTCCACAATACATTCGAAGGACATCATCGAGGAGGCCAAAAAGGACAAAACCTTCCTTTACAACATTGTGACTGGTGATAAAACGTGGTGTTTTCTATATGATCCAGAAACCAAGCACCAAAATGTTGAGTAGAAGCGCAAGACGAGTAAAAACTGGTTGAAGACAAGACAATGTGGAATTGGTTTTACAAGTCCAAGGTCAAGGTAAACAGAGTTCGTTCCACCGGGCCAAACAGTTAATGCACAATTCTATTTTGCTGTTTTAAAGCGTTTGGTGCATCGTATTCGTCGGATTCGGCCAAAATATCGCGTGGAAGGAATTTGGCGTTTTTTTGCAAGATAATGCGCCATATCTTCGATCGACACTTTGGCTAAAAATGGCATTTTAACTATCAACCACTCCCTGTATTTGCCGATGAAAGGAAATCGTTTTTTGGGCGTAAGGGACTACCAAAACACTTGTACCGATGACATCCTTATCTTAAAGAACACATAATTTTTTGTAACAATTAAATGAATTGAAAAAAACATTTCATATTTTTTAAATATTTAAAAATAGTATTTACTGAGACTCCATTAGATACTAGCTTGCTGATTAACATACTAGTTTGGGTGGCAAGAAAATTGTAAATTTTTTTTTATAAAAGTTTAGAGATAACACAAATCGAAAAAAAATAAGAAGTTATCTACCCAACTACAAGGGAATATTAAAAAGGTGAAATAAAAATAGTAAATAAATAGAAAGTAGAAAATTAACAATTTTAATAATAGAACTGATTACTATTAGGTAAGTCTATCTATAAAATAGATTAACTAATCTTAGACTATATATTAAAACCTTTTCTATATCGCTGAATGGCCGCTTCTTGATTTGTCCCAGAAATGTATTAAGTGCTCTTATTGACGGAGGTAAATTGTTAAATAACCAACAAGAAACAGCTATGTGTATAAAAATTCCAAGACCCAGTGATACGAAAAGTAGGAGTACTCGTAGATATTAGATGCAACGAATCACGACAAGAATTCTAAAAGTTAGATTGTTAGATTTATAAAAAAAAAAAGACTTTAAAGTAGTAAAAATGACGAGCTGGAAGAATTTACGGAATAATGGACAACTACTCGTATGATGATTACAAGGTTTATGGCAGATTTTTCTCACAACAAACTTCTGCAGGCCAAGACAGGGTTGTATCTTATCGAAAGAGGCCCTTCCCCAACAGGTTATAAAGGGTTTTTTTTTAGAGGTATACAATTTTAATATGAAATAAAACACTTGAAGCTAATGTTAATGTCTATGATATTAGCTTTATTTAATAGATAATTTTATGCCATTAGTGTTTAAATATGATATGGGCCATATGCACGCCAAAGCTAGCTCGAATGAAGCGCAATCGTGAAGTCCAATTTTCGACAACTTTATCGAGCAATAACACGGCGAATGTTGACTTCCAAATCGTCCAACGTATCTGGTTTATCGGCATAAATTAGTAACTTCACATGCACCCAAAAAAAGTAATCTAAAGGTGTGAGATCACAGCATCGTGGAGGACAGGTCCAGGTCCATTACGCGAAATTATACGCTCAGCAAATGTTTCCCGCAATAAATTGATGGTGTCGCGCGCCATCTTGTTGAAACCAAAGCTCTGCACGTCAATGCCATTCAACTCAGGAACGACGAAGCCAGAAATAATGTTTCTATAGCGCTCTCCATTGACGGTAACATTCTGGCCAGCATCGTCCTTAAAGAAATATGGGCCGATGATTCCATAAAGCGCACCAAACAATGAGTTGTAATGGTTGTAATGGTTGTAAAGGCGTCTCGACAAAGGCTTCTGTGATTTCTCCACACCAAATTCGGCAATTTTGCTTGTTTACATATCCATTTAACCAAAAGTGGGCCTCATGGGAGAACAAAATCATGAATCATGTTTTCAGTTCATTCACCGAGTTTAATGGTCACGCGGTTTCAACTCTTGCACAAGTTGGATCTTATAAGCTTTTAAGCCAAGATCCTTCCGTAAAATCTTCCACAAAGTGGATGGGCATAGCTCCAATTGCTGTGCACAACTCATTCGGGTTCTTCTCAACACTGCGCTCCACAACGGCAATAACTTCTTCTGTTCGCACTGTTTGTCGTCTTTGGGGATGCGTATTAGCCACTAGAGCCACGTGGTGCGAAAACGATTCATCGTGTTCCGAATAACTTGCTCAGATGGACGATTATGTCGACCGTAAAATGGACGTAGCGAAAGATAAATTTGGTAAACATGATTTTCAAAATAGCTTTGCACAATTTGCATGCGTTGTTCTGGCTTTAATCTATTCATTGTAAAATGGCAAAATGTACACCATAAATCAACTTTCAACTGTCAAATTGACGATCTGTAGAAACAGTGTTTTTTTTTAAAAAACCAAACATCTAAGAAAAAACACCCTTTACCATAACAAAGTTAACAAAGTTTGAGCATGAGTAGTACACTCTTTTGGATCGTAAGCCACCAACCAGATAGAGATTGGTGCGAAATGAAGAAGACATAGCCGTCGTAGCGGTCAATATCGAAGAAGACCCAGATCGGCGCCGATCAGCTGAATTGAGCATCGCCAGAGAGTCAACCCAGCATATTTTGCAGTTGGATTTGGGCCTACATCCAGTTTGTGCTGACGCAAGAACTGAAGCCGGACGACCGTAGACAACGCCGTGAGTTCGCTAATTTGGCGCTGAAAATTTTGGCCGGAGATCCTGATTTTGGTCCAAAAAATCATCTTCTCGGACGAGGCCCAGTTTTGGCTCAGCGGCTTTGTCAACAAGCAAAATTGCCATTATTGGAGTGAACACAATCCACAAGTGTTCGGCCAAGCATCAATGCATCCACAAAGATTGACTGTTTGGTGTAGTTTATGCCATGGCGGAATCATCGGCCTTATTTCTTTCGAAATGAGGAAGATGACACAGTTGCCATCAATGGCCTCAGGTAAAGAACGATGTTAACCGACTTTCTGTGGTCCGAGCTTGACAACATCGATATATCTGAACTGTGGTTCCCACAAGGTGGCGCTACATGCCATACAAGCGACACGACGCTCAAAGTTGTGAAGGAGACATTTGGTGACTGGGTCATCTCACGGCGAGCGTTCATCAATTGGCCGCAGCGATCATTCGATTTGACATCTACTACTTTGGACAAGCTTGAGGCCAACATTCGACACGCTATTGCCGGAATAACATCGCATATATTGGACCGAGTCAACAAAAATTGGACCGACCGCTTGAAGCACTGCCAGCGAAGCCGAGGCGGCCATTTGAATAATGTGCTATTCCACACATAATGGCATGAACAGAGCTTCGAAATAAAGCCAGAATCAATTTTATATCTCACACCGTTGTTGTTTTATTTAAATTTATTTTCCTATCGTTCTTATCTGGTCACCCTTTATATTAGTACTCTCGTAGCAACTAAAATTGGGGTAGACAAGCATAAGTTTGGTTTTCGAGCGTAAAATCAAATAATCAGCAAAAGTCGTAGTCCAAATAAAGAAATTATGTAAATTAGGAATAGGATTGGTCCTAAAACCGAACCCTACGGTACACCCATTTTAATAAACTTACTTCTACTTCTGATTTCTTCGATTTTTGTTCTTTGAGAACTATTCTCCATAAAGTACCCTAAAACCTGTTTTTTTAAAGCTTTTTTGGCAATAGTCGTATGTCGTGGTGGACCATATCGAAGGTTTTGGTTATGTTCACAAATAAGCTTGCCGTATTTCCTTTTTTGCGGAGATTCAAGTAGATTTGAGAATAGAACCGTAGAAGAGCATCTTCAGTAGATTTGCCTCTTTAAAATCCAAACTAAACGGAATTAAAAAATTGCGTTGTCTTCAGGAACTTAAAAACACAATTTTTGATTGCTTTCTCAAAGATTTTAGACACTGAAGAAAGAAGTGAGATAGACCGGAGGTTCTGAACGCGGTCAAATTCACCTTTTTTTAAATAGTGGTACTACATTCGCACACTTAAGTGCATCAGGAAAGCTTCCAGTCAGAATGATTTTACTAAGAATAAACGCTAGTACGTCAGGTACATGCATTATTTTTTTTAAATTTGTTTTTCGAAGTCGAATTTTGAAGGTGTCCAACCGCTTTTATGATTTCAATAGCGGTTATGGGCTCATAAAAATGATTGTTACGCAAAAACTTTTATGAAACAATGTTGGAGAGATTTGTGTTTTCTGGAGCGACGAAGGCTACTTCTGCCTGAGCATGCACGTAAATTAACAAACTGTCGATTCTGGGCTTTACGAAAACGTAATCCGCCACGAAAGCAATCATCGTGCCTTTTTTTTGAAAAACCCAAAGAGCAAGAGATACTATAAACATCGAAAATTATGGGCACATGACCAAATATTATTTTGTAACTAATTTGCAAGCACACCTATCTTACTTGTCACACACGTGATTTCAACAAGATGGGGCATATCGCTAGGATCTCCATGAATTTACTGCGTGAACATTTCCCACGACCATCCACTTTGGAGACGTCCCGTGGCTACTGAAGCCGCCAGATTTCACCCCCATGGTTTTTTTTTTTGTATGGGGGTACACCAAAATAAATAACTCGCAGTCAGTCACGGAGCTGAAAGAAAATATTTGCCGTGTATATTAATTCATGACATCCAGGTAAGCAAGCTGTACCACGTGCCACGAAACACGGTGGCCCGCTCCCAACAATGTGTGTGACTTAATGGATACAGCTAGAATTCGCATTCCTTCTCTTTGATTTTTGATTTGTTCACGTTCTGCCACCGGCCGTTATATATTAATTGTCCCTATAACCGAACAAGGGAAATTTTTAGCTAAATGGGCTTGTGGAAAGGCAAAATTGCAGTGTTTGGTCAAGCGAACAGCTGGAAGTTGTTCAACAGCAGCCATTGCATACGAACAAATTGACTGTTTCTAGTGGTTTACATGTCGTCGGTCTCATTGGTTCGTATTTCTTCCGAAATGATGCATTCGATTCGGTTATACTCAATGGAGATCGCTACCGCTCCATGTTAACCAATTTTGTTTTGGAATAAACTGGAAATGGTAGACCACAGCCAACTTATTGGAGACGACGTTCGGTAGTAGTCTTACCGCCAAAAATGACCTGTCCTGGTCGCAGGATTTAATACCTTTAGACTCTTTCTTTTTGGGCTACATTAAGTCTCGACATTTCCACAAAAGACGTTACTCTCCACGCCCAGTCGTAAGTGCCTGAAATGCAATGCCCAATTCCGGCAGGCAATGGCAAACCTTCGAAAGTAATCATTTCTGCAAATGGAAAGCCTCTGATTCTCTTGCCCCGTTTGGAATCGGTTAAAAACTGTAGGTCATTTCCATCTCTACACAAATTAACAAAATGAACAAAACAGTGAGTGGAGATAATTGATTTGGTCTATATATTACACTGTCGCGACATAAATTCACTTCATTTGATTACTCTTCAGTTCTTCAGGATCTTTTCATACCCAAAATCGACCATAAAAAACTGGTGTAGGATTTGAAAGGCCCATTCGATATCTCATAGCTGATACACGCAGGGTTGGCATATGATGTCAGATGTCATCTATAGATTTGGAGATTTACCATCGTTGAATTCTATTATGAAAATTCACGTTCAATCGCGCCAACGAAAAAAATTGGTGGCAAATTTGCATGTAATCATGTGCTTTCCGAGACGTGTGGGTGCAACATAACCAAAAAATTCCAAGAGACGGCCTCAGTACAAAATGTGAAGACGCCGAAATGTGTTCGCAAACGCAAAGTATCGAAAACGACCCAAACACCTCGTCACCGTTCCCAGGAGACTGACCTCTCACAGTGCACCGAATTTTGCCTCTCCATGCGTACAAGATCCAATTAATGCAAGATCTGAACCCGGCTGGCCACCAGCAACGTGCAGTACGTTCTCGGATTAGGTCCAGAAAAACATGAACGCTGACATTGATTTTTGCAAGAAAATCGTGTTTTCGGATGAGTGCTCAGGGACACCGAAAATCCACGAGTGATTCAGGAAATGCCAATGCACTTAGAACGAGTAGAGCCGTACTTTTTCGAAAATGAGGCCGAAAAAGCCATTACGGTTAATGGAACGCGCTACCGAGACATAGTAAACATTTTTTATGGCCGAAGCTCGAGGATATGAATGCGGACGACCTCTACTTCCAACAGGATGGGGATACATATACAAATCATGAAACAATCGAGTTATTGCGCATGATGTTTCCTGCCCGCGTATTTTCGTGTTTCGGAGACACCCATTGGCCGCCAAGATTGTGCGACTTAACAACGTTAGACTTCTTTCTTTAGAGTTATGTTAAAAGCAAGGTCTATGCCAACTATCTGCAAATACTTCCAACCCTGAGAGAGAACATTGAAGCCGCTATTAGCGGGATAGAGCCCCCAATTATGTGAAAGAGTGATTGAAAATTTCGTGAGAAAATGAAGATCTGCACGCAGAGGCGAGGCAGTTAATTGGAAGATATTGTGTTCTTGTTGAACCACCCTTTAATTCCTCGGAATGACATATTGAACGGGAGTTCAAAAGTGGGTGAAATGATGTTATTGCCTCGTTTATTGTTTCACTGACTTATATCTTTCAGTACTGGGTGCTGGGAATTTAATCGTCTATGTTATAGTATTCATCGATAACCAAAGCAACATTGGCCAGGAAGACACTACAACAACTGGGAAAAATGAAACATGGAGAATGCGCAGATGCTCAGAAGAAATTCCAACACATATGCACGCCTTCGAAGTTGACACAGATTTGCTACAAAAGACTTGACGGTGTTGGCAACGTCTTCTGTTTTAAAGAATATGTTTGGATCTGTTGACTTATGGACACGTTGCATTCCTAGAATGTGGCATGATTTATTCACTGATGGATGATCTCTAGCCCTAGCGTCGCCGAGGAAACAAAGCTTTGTCGAAACGGGGGAAGTCCTAAGAGCATCGGAAATGCATATAACATGCAGCTCGCTGAGCCTTTTCGAGTATGAATGCATTAGATTTGAATTGTTGCTTTCGATTTAAATGTTAAAAATGAGATGTCGACGAAATGAGAAGCCTTTAAAATCAGGCGATTGGTAGGGGTATATGAAGAATTGACGGTCCATCCAGAGTTTTCTAAAGCTGAATGTGTTACTTTGATGATGAGTACGTGTCTCACCATTTTTCAAGCATAGGATGCAAAATGCATAATTCCTGCTTCGGCTCTATACGTCTTATCTATAATCAAAGCGATTCTATCTCGTGCAAGAACTACTGAGCCAGTTCGATGTCAGAAGCATTACTATGTAAACTTCTTTGTTCATTTTGTAGCAGCCTTATCGGCAAAAATCAGCGTGATCAAATTGTCACATTCCGACAAATTACCTTGTCAATTGGCTTCAATGTTTGTAAAAGCATTGACCGTCTAGAACTCCATAAGTCTATAACTAAACTAATTCTGATATATAAACACTGGAAAATACTCGAACTTGTACGGGATTTCGGTAAGGCGATGCACTGCGATGGGGCCTTTTCAATCAAGGCGTAGGTTTTGTTTACACAGAAGGCAACTGTGTTCAATTTGTTAAGCCGTTTACAAAGAATCAACTCACGGTTTGGGTCAGCGATGTCACTGTCGACAGCAATAATTTCGAAACCGTTTAAAAGTATCTGAGTTAATCCTTACTTCAAAACGACACTTAGAGTCTCAACTGATTTCTGGTAGCAGGAACACTTTTCTGCTGTTTTCAAAAATATTACACCTGAAAATTTCCGCAAAACCAACGCAGAGCTGGCAGGACTTGAGATCCATTTTGGCGAGCTCTACAAGGCTTCGCTAATCATATATTTCGTCAGTGGAGGAGCTTGGGAACAGCAAAACTTTATTTAAGAATGAATAAAAGGAAGGCTTGTCATAAGCTTTCATAGAAGCGCCAGCACCACATCCTAGATTTCGGTAGAGATCCGAATCTGGCAGAGAAATGTGATTTTGTATTTCCTCAGCAACCGGAGTTTTGGTATCATTGGGTCAGACCATAAGATCGGATAACAATCCGAGTGGAGGTTGTCTACGAGTATGTTAGGTTAGTGTTTCCAGGTTATCTAATTTGTCTCTTTTGAGCATATCAGTCACCCTCGAAATTATTCATAATTAACATTTTGGATTTTTCTACGGAATCGTGTAGATCACCATTAAACGACCCATCTGAACATCTTCCTCTACCTTCTGTCTGAGCTGAGGCAGAGTTTTGCAGTAGCTACTCCCGCAAAAATTGTTCTGAGGATGAGCACAGCAACATTCCATATTGTATAAATCCCATTTTCCTGGCATCAAAATATTCAATGAATTCGACTACTGCTTTTGGTGGTGGGTATATAAGTTACCTAAGGCAACTATGAACTATGTCATACTCCATTCGTTTCGTGGCTTACGAATGCAGCTTTCAGTCGGCTTCAGATTGCTCGTCATATATTGGTGTGAAACCTCGCAAACACATTTATATGAGGTTTTAGGTACCAATTGTTCCTGTTTTGAATGCTACTCGTGTGTGAGATCCTCATACTCATCAACAACTTATGCCAGCATCGGTGGACTACAAGTCTCCATCATCTGTGTCCAACGAACAATGCTCTACAAGCCATGCAATAAGTAATATATAGTCGAGGCTATCTAATTCCTCCGCCTTTCTGTGGGTCATGGCACCCGTTTGCAATGCAACTCCACATCGAGCAGACCAATCAGTTCCATAGCAATCAAATGGTTGAGCACATATCGTAGTACGCTACAACGTGTGCTAAGCCAGGAGATGTCCAAGTTCCATTGGGTCCACTATCCCCGCAATTTTGGGTACAAACCAACAATCACCACGATACTCCCACAAATGGGCCTATTCCTAGGTCAGGCTGCAACAGAAGCTCCAGAAGCCCCTAACTTCCCGTGATACCAGAATATAGCTTCCAGTTCAGCTTCGTAACCTTGCGGTCACTTCCAGTTCCACCCGCTAACTGCCTACTGCGTCTTTTATGAAATATTTTTCCTGCAAAACTACGGGTTCTTTCGAACCATATGGTATCTGTGAGCTCTCCACTGACATCGTAGGCCTCACCATCAAAGATGATGCCCATAGCCTTCAAGTCCCTAGCATCGAAGTACTCGTAATTGGGACACTCACATAGGACATGAAACCAGTCCTCGTAGGGACATCCACATGAGCAGCTCACATTCCCGCTAATATTCCAGCACATTCCATAGTAACCCTGCTATCTAGATAAAACACATGCGTTTAGCAAGGCTCAAGGATAAGCCATCCATTCCTGTCTGCGAAACCCAATCTCGCTCATTTAAAGGAAGACGTTTTCTGATCTTGAAAGCAATACCACGACGTACGAGTATCACTTACAGATCAACAGGTGGCACTCCCAAGAACACATGCATTACCTCTGTGGAGACAGTGTGGCACACAGATAGACAACCAAGCAAGGCGACTCTTGGTAAGCCAAAATCCGACGACAGTCATCCACAGTCGTAGCCCTGTCGTACCATACCGATGCTACATATGCGGCACAAGCAACAAAAAGGCCATCGTATATGATACGGAGAGAACGCCTATTTAGCCCCCAGTCAGATCGCAGAATGCGCCTTACCTACACCGCTCAACATACCTTGTCTCAATCTTACTAGGTGAGGCATGAATTTCATACGATTATCCAACGTTATACGTAGATACCTCAGTCACACATCTAATGCTAACGCCGTTCATATGAATTACAGGAGGCCGACTTCTTATATTCAATTTGCCCTTAAGCAGCATTGAAACCGTCTTCTCCTGTGACACTTAGCCCAACGTTTTCTCCCCATTCAGCGACGATTGCAAGAGGTCTTTCTCCTAGTTGTTCCACAAGGGCCCTGGACTGGCCTTCGAAGATAAGGAGTAGGTCATATGCATAAGCGCAGCACCCACAGAGCTCATTCAATCGTCGCAGAAGCAGATCCATCATCAGGTTCCAAATAAAAGGACCGCAGATAGACCCCTGGGGGCATACTCTCTCCACGCCCATTGAAACGCCATCATGCGCATCGACCACACTCGCTTTTCTGTCAGAAATATAGCTTCCCCAAAGGCCAATTCTCGCCAGTTCAAGTTATCGAAGGCGCCTTTGAAGTCTATAAAGATGCCTATAACCACCCCGGCGCTGCTTCTCTGGACTCTGTCTTTAAAGAAAAGCCATGCGTCCTCAACACACTTGCCTTTTGTTAAGCCGAATTGGAAGGTGGACATCGGTTCCGTCATGTTCTCCGAAATCCTTTCCACCATAACCCTTTCCAGTACTTTTCCAAGGACCGGAAGCAGGCTGATGCCCCGATAGGATCTAGGATCAGACCTATTCTTATCAGGGACTTCAACCACCCTTGCCTTCTTCCAATGCTTAGAGAAATAGCTACAAGCAATGTATGTGCTAAATAGGCAGAGCAGGTATTCTGGAACGACTTTCCAGATGGCTTTCGTAATCTCCCCAATCATTCCATCAGCTTCAGGAGATCTCCTGAAGCGAAGAAGTGAAACACCATACCCGACTTCAGTCCTTAATTCCGGAGGGTCCAGAGGTTCTTCATTCAAAGAGTCCTCGAAGCGTTCCTCTCTCGGGAAGAACAGACCAAGCAATTTAGTCAGACGATCTTTCCATGTACATAAAACCGTATTATCCATACGAATGTCTTCGATGTCAGCAGTCTTCTTCATACTTCTGCTAATAGAGTTTGCCCCAGGGATCGTCCCTATTATTAGAGACAAATTTTCGCCAATGAGACTCTTTTATGGTGACTATAAAACGCTTGTACTCAGCAAGCCCTCGCTGAAAGGCGGTGCCCAACTGAGCCAAGTTGTCAGCGTTGGCCGCTCGAGCCCTTTGGAATCGCTTTCTTAGGTTTCGAACTACCCTTCGCTTCTCTGTCAAACAGCAGTTCCACCAACGTACCCTTTTTTGATTCGCCCTACCGCTCCTCCCAAACAGTTTGTCGTTAACCCGCCATATACACTCATTAATTGCCGGTCGATGTTTAAGCTGCCATACACTTGAGGTGGTAAGAAAGAAACCTTCTCAGGTATACGGGCACCATAAACACCCCAATCAGCGCCACACACAAACCATCTCTTCTCAGAGACCGTGTCCCTACCCTCTATTACGCGAGCGATCTAAAGCTGAATCCAATTGTGATCACTCACCCCTGAGCTAACCCACCACCTAAAACTAAACGCCCTAAAAGCTGACTCATTGACAAAAGTAACGTCAATGTCACTTCTGCCAACGACGACCACATCGAAAGTATAAACTTCACTCGGCTCGTTGATGACATGGACGTTGCGCGGAACAACCCATTCGCCAAGAACCTCCCCCGCTCCTGGTTGCGGGTACCAGTTGAGAGTTCGGATGCCTTCCTGAACCACAGAGGGGAGGTCGCATTGGCGTCAACACCAATGATGAGGGGTTCTCTGCCGGCCAGCAAAACAAATCATCTATATACTTGATGTATGGGTCGATTTCCTCCCTGTGCTTGCAATAGACGTTGGCAAGAAAAATCCTATCAAACTCCCCTACTACGCTTACGCAGGATAAAACAGGCACACAAACTAAGTTTACATCCCTTAGAACTATTTCAGCATTTCTTCTTGTATCAGGGAAGTCCCGCATTACTGCAGGCAAACCCCTAACACATCCATTTGTTGTGTAGGGCTCCTGAACCAGGGCAATACTGCAACCCTGCCTAACCGTTTGAACTCCTAAATCGACCCCTACTGGAAAAGCGCCCTGACAATTTTGTTGGACGATCTTCATCCTCAAAATCTAGTATTGGCCCTAGCTAGCGCAGCTTCGTGAAGAGGACAGTCAGTCGACCCCAAGAGGTTCCCGGCTGGTCGTCCTCTTGTCTTGCAGTTTTTGTACTGCATGGCCTCCTTACACGTAGCGACCATATGACCCTCCTGCCCACAGCGGTGACAAAGGTCTTCTTTGTAAGGCCAGACAGCTACACTGTGGCCTAGGCCAAAACACCGGTAGCACCTTATTCGCTGTTTGTATTCCCTTACAGGGAGCGAAGTCAGGTGGACGTAGTACCTTCCAGCCTTGAGTAAAGCTTTAACGACCTCGCCAGAGCTCTCTAGCACCACGTTTGTGGTACCTTTCTTTGCTACTGCCCAGGGTCGTGAAACCATTTTGATTTCTCCTTTTTCGCAGACAGGGCGAGTACATATGTAGTCTCTGATTTTTAACGTACACCACCTGTTGTGTAGACTTATGTTTACGGGATTCCCATACATCCATGGGATCAAGGATACACCATGCCATCGCTCTCCGCCAATACTTTGATACCAATTCGGAGCTATGTTGGAGGCACAAGTTCCACCCTTGGTATGAGTCGAGGCCGATCTAAAATCTCTTACTGCTCTTAGGATCACAGCACCCAGTACTTATTGGCAACTCTACAATGGGTCAAACCAACAGGAAGACCCTTCCCGCGATTTGGATTTAAACCACATCCACCATGACGCTCCCACAAGAGGGCCTACCTCAACAATTCAGGCCCGGACCGAAATCCGGGGGGCTCCTGACTCCCATGGTACAGAGATTTAAGTCCTGGTAAGGGCTACCGGTGGTGACAGAGCATATTACGATAAGACCAGTAATATGCTCTGCCCCCGCTTTTTATTAACAATGTCATTGATGGGCGATGCCTTGATAATTAGGCGGGGGCCCCCAGGGCGAGTACGGAAAGGTCCTCATATAACGAACCGAAGGACATTCAAAAAAGCATCTCAGTAGCTAGGAAAAAGTTCGATAGTGTTAAAAAAAAAACATCGCCGGGAACCAAAAACGATGGTGCTTATTACGGGTGATGCCCTTGGACCCATAGGGAGGGCGGGTCAATAAGTCCGTTGAATTTCTGCCCTCTTTACTGAAACAGCAACACTGCTCCTGTCAACAGGCATCTGTCAGTTGACTCCTGTCAAAATTTAAACTTGCTGCCTCAGTTAGTTTGTGTTTGACACAAACTAACGTATATACTCGTACGTAAGAAGAATAAGGGAAATTCAAGCCGAGAAACTGTTAAGTATAAAATCCGCCCAACCAAATGAGTCGTTCCTACGACTACAAAATATTTGTTTTCTGATCTAAGTGTAATACTAAGGTCTCAAACCAAAAAAGGTCTATCTGCCTGACACAGTTTACAAATCATTTCACAACAAAATGACATCAAATAATGTTCGAATATCACAACAACCACAACCAAAAAAAAACACTTTCCTCTAGATTCCCCAACAACTGTTGTCCAAGTTCGATTCGGAACCCAGAAAGACATTCAAAAACAAAACAAATTCCAGGGCAGCTTCGACACGAAACAAATTTGACAGATGGACGTCAAATGGCTATCAGCTGATATCGAATTCTGATTTTATCTTCGTTATTTCTTTTTTATTCTACAGTGTCAATTCGAATTCGAATTCAAGTAACCTTCAAGTTCAACAAATTCGAATAACTGTACTTGTTTGTTGCTAAAAATATGAAAACTACGAGTACTCGTATTTCGAGGCTGAATCCGCCCAATGACATCTGAATTTCTTTGATCTACGATAATTTCCTAATTCGAAAATTTCGATTGATAGAGAAATACTAGACAACCGAACAAGAACAATCTCTAAATTCTTTTACGACACTCTGAAGGGTTAAAGTTCATCGAATGACATACTTCAACTCCGAACGAATATTCGAAAAACTTTAACTTTTTTTGGTTTTTGTAAATATTTACCCCTTTGCCCCAGAATTTGAATTTCTCCTTAAACGATGACATTATCCCTTTTCAGCTGATAAAATAATTTTGTTGAAATACTATTCACTTCACGTTTAAATACAAATAAAAAGAAAATACTTTTTTTCGAACTTTGTTTTCACATTCTTGATCTGCACTTGCAAAGATACACGATCCACTGTAGCACTGTGGCACTTTTAACTTCGAATTTCGCACAAACTTATCCGAAAAGGATGCGTTTTTTTGTTTTTACAGCGGGGTGGGACAATTAAAAATTGAAAATTGGGAAATTTTCCAGAAATTTTACTCTCGAAAACGAACCGCACGACGTAATTTTCTATTCTTATCTAAACCGACAGAGTACACAAAATTTCCAAGTTCGAAAAGTTGGCTCAGTATTTTTGTATGTTTGAAAAAGAAATTTTTTTTATTTTTTTTTTTAATTGTTCTCGTACTCGCAGTACTTGCAGTTGTGTGTAGAGAGACGTGATAAAGACGTGAAACGATACCGAATGGAATGAGATAAGATAACGTCGGCTAATGAAACCCTTTAACACATTCGTATTCGAAGATAAGGTGAGTGGGCAATGTTGTACGGCTAAGTGCGGATACAAGTTGGCGAGTTGAAAATTAAGTTCGAAAAAGTATGTCGTCTGACGCCTCACTTCGATGAGCGCACCTGTACGGAATGGACAATGAATTTAATTGTGACGCGTGAACAATTGCTTGATTCACTTTCACCCTATGCTTTAGTGCAGATGCAGAAGGAGACACAACCACAAATAGAGAGAGAGAGAGAGAGTGAGATATGGGAGAGTTCAAGAGTTAACATAGTTCGCATCGCGACGGAAGTACTCCTCGTATGCAATGTAGTCGTACCCTCAAACGAGCGATTTGTTTATTCCGAACTTTTCCATATTGAGTTGCTGGCGACGGATTTGCATTTTCACTTGCATCGTACAGACAGACCAGACAGTACAAACTGAGTATAACATAGGCCAGCACACAGTTATGGAGGAGGTAATTGAAGTTTCTCGAGACTTTTAAGGCGGATGCTGTTTAAGGGGCAACGTATGTATAAGAGTGTAGGAGTAGGAGTGTATTCTCGGCACGCAACGTGTGTTTACAATTGAATTAGTTGCAGATACCAGTCGTAGCTATGAAAAGTGCAAGTACGAGTAAAATAGAAGGCGCCTGGGGCAAAGAAGAAGAAAGTCCAAGTCGACTAATAGGTGGGCGCGCAAATTTAGATACCAATTTACCATTGATGTAGCGATAATTTTTTATTTGTTTTGGCATTGCCATTCCAAGGAGTACGTCGCTATACGTTTCTTGTAATTGTAATTGTAATTACATGCGGATAAAATGTTGGAAAATTCACCACTTCAACAAGTCTAAAGAGTTAATTGCTTTTCCATTTTAAGACACGCATGGACGCAGTTAAGTGTGACTAATGTTGATAAGCTGTCATTTACTAATTGGCTACACTGGCGAGGTTTATAATTTCCACTAGCAGTGCGTATCTATGCTTTCCAGTTTTTCTTCGCACGTACCTCGGCGATTCATTTTCATTTTGAAAACTTTAAGTATGTCTGTTTGGGAAGACAAGTGGGAGATTAGATACATTTCAATGAACTTGGACGTAAAAAAAAATCTGATTTATGAGAAGGTATACAGGTATGGTGGGCAAAGATAAGTGCTAGAAATGGATCCTCAAAAAATACCTTAATTCCAATGAAAAATTATTTTCGTTTCTTCAGAAATGACAACGGTTAGTTCCGGGTTAGCACGTGAAAACCTTCGATCAGATATGGCCATATTGCCTATCAGATAACTGATCGTATGCTGATACATAGTACATAATTGTAGAATCAAGAATAGGTACATGGTCATTATATTCATTCTTTAATTCTACGAAGATTGATACATCTAAGCAATTGTTGAAGTGGCCTAAGTGAAAATAAATTGTGTAAACTTAAATTTGGAAAATCCCTCAATTTGGCTTACTACAGAAGCAAAGACTAACCGGGCTTGCTATAGCTAAAGAAATTAATCAAAGTTTGAATGTGGTCTATTCTTACTTGTTAAACAAAGATTAGTACAGGAAAAACATCAAAGGAGGCCACATTAGCGGCCGATAGAAGGGCGATTTTGCGATGAGCTTCTAATTTTTCAGACTCAGCTGCGAAAATAAGGCAAAGAGCAGGTGTTAATCTTAGTGTTTCGACAGTTAAAAGAGTAGTTAGTTGTCTGTAACTTCAAAAGAAGCCACCTTTAAACCCTCAGCGAAAGTGTATGCCTTTAGAATTTTCGAGCTACCATATGGCTTGGCAAGAAGAATGGCGTTGAGTGATTTTCTCCGGACCTAATAGGTCCGGAGTCATAGTCGAGAAGGTAGTGTTATGGTATGGAGAACTTTTGGCTATTATGGAACTGTTGAACTAGAATTTCAAACGCGGATATTTTTGGACTCATTAATTGGACTTTCCAGTAGGACAACGCACCCATTCATACCGGGGGGATAGTTAAAAATTGGATAAGGGAGCAAAATGTGGGATTGCTTCACTGGCTACCATACTCACCGGACCTAAATCTTATGGAAAACGAAAAGTGTACGAATGTGGCCATCAGCTTGAAGACAGAGGATCACTTATTGCAGCTATTAAATTAGCCTGGAGAGAAATTTCGCTACGATTCTTAAAGGAACTTTACGATTCCATGCCGGACCGAATTTGTGAAGTGATTATGAATAGAGGTGGCAGTACTCACTACTAAAGTCGACAAATAAAATGCTCTTTTAAAATCCACAATAGTTAGTTATTTCATTCCATTAACTACTTTCTGTGTACCCTTAAAATGTTTGTACACAGTGCGGGCGAAGGAAATTTAAGGAGGACGAAAAGACAGGTACCGATGTTCATTGGTTTTAAATGTGTGTAAATTATAACGACCAGGAAATACAGAGATCGGCAGGGCATTCCATAAGCGAGTTGTACGACTTAGGAACGAATCACGATATTTTAGAGTACGTCCGAAAATGGACTTGAGGGTATACTGATGAACATCCATAGCGAGACGGGGGTTACTGTTAAAGGTTAGAAGGGGTGTATTCTCACTGGCAATTTCCCTGAAACACTGATGGTGAAAATAGCGATACAACAAGGTGGGACAGGAGACATCACGTCTGTGTTCGAGGGTGTCGAATGACTGCGTAATATTGCCATCGCCTATGAGTCTTATCGCACGGTTTTGAATCCGATCTAGCAGGTTCAGGCGCAGCTGACCAGATGTGAGCATTGTACTTCAATTTTGGGCGGATGAATGCTTATATATTGAGTCCAGATCAGAAAGGGTAAAATATTTCTTACATCGCTTGAGGAAACCTGGACATTTCGCAGCATTTTTAACGACATCGAATATGTGGTCATTCCAACGTCACTGATACACATACTGAGAATGGAAAGTTTTTCGGTTTCAACGATGTAAGTGCCATTCATGGATGCCTGGATATTTAAATTTTGCTTTAATGGCAATAGACAGCATTATGTTTTGGAAGCAATAAATTCCACTCTGTTGATAGTTCCCCATTTGGTTATGCTGCTAATATCGGAATTTATTAAGCTGAACATAGGCTGCCGTTCCCGTTCTACAGCCAAAGAGCAGGAATATGTATATTGGATTAGAAGTAGCAGACAACAGATCATTGATGAAAATTAAAAAGAGTTTCGGAGACAGAACGGAACCCTGGAGCACACCAGCATTTATTTTGTGAATTTCAGACTTGAAACCATCCAAGACAACTTGAATTGAACGTTCCGAAAGGTAATTTCTAATCCATTGAAGAAGATAGTCATCGATCCCAAAAGCACACATTTTCGACAAAAGAGCCTGATGCCAAACTCTGTCGAATGCCTTAGAAATATCAATGCAACTATCTTGCTTTCACCAGATTGATGTACGGTTTGTTACCACTTTTCGGTGAGACATGTCATCAAATCACCAGTGGAACTTTTGCTACGAAAACTATACAGATGGTCATTGAAAAGTTTTCGCGTTTCGAGATATTTCATGAGCTGACTTATCAGCGTTTCCATACCTTGGAAAGAAGGGACGTAAATGCAATGGGTCTGTAGTCCGTTTTTTAGGGACGGGATGAACAAATGCTGTTTTCCATCTGCTTGGAAAGAGTAATAAAGAGTAGGATTGATGAAAAAGCTTACGCAGTGGTTTTGCCAGCGAGGGAGATATACCATCTGGACCAGCGGATTTGTGAATGCTAAGATCTTTAAGAACTCTTGTTGAGCTAGCCGCAAAGTGTGCAGCTAGCAAATTAGCCTTGTCCAAAGAGCTGGCAGCTGGAATGTCATTGTAAATAAGCGTTGGGATGGAGGATGAGGCAGAATTTCTAATATTTTTGACGAACGACCAAAAATGTTTACTACCTTTGGGACATTGTAGTATTTTTTGCCTCAACTTTTGGTCGTATTGAAATTTCATACGTTTGAGAACGACGTTGCAGTTATTCCTGGCTCGTTTAAACTTTTTTCGGTTTTCCTCTGGGTTGTAGGACCGAAAAAACTTTTCTCTAACCCTGACAGCTTGAGTCGTACCACGCCTTTTCTTTTGGTTTGATGCTCTTCATCTGATGAGGGATAAAGTTTCTCATTCCAAAGGGAATGGTGTCTGTGATCATATCAGCAGCGGCATCCACGTCGTTATAGAGGAAATATAACAACCAGTTAAAATTCCTAAAGAAGTTGTTAAGTCCGCTCCAATTGCCTTTCTCGTATTGCCATACGGTTCTTTTAGGAATCGTTTCTCTAACTGTGTGGTCGGTAATTATCTGAGACGACACAGTGGTCCGACGACCCTAGAGGGAATAGCATATTGACCTTGTATTTGTTAGGGTGAATGAACTATGAACTATGCCTACGTACTTATTTAGACAATATATTTTTAAAGATCTAGTTAAAATTTGAAGAGAATTGGTTGAAAATTGTTCAAGTTATGGGTTCGGCCAAAATGAAAAATGCGGTTTTGAAATAAACGCGTTTAAAATGTATAAGAGGCGGCACCCGTCCATACTCTTTTGGGATATCATTTTTGAGATCCTAAGGGACCATTGAAAACAATTTAAAAAGAAATCAATTTTTTGAAAATCCTAGAGTGGCCTAACCCCTTAATTAATTCCAAAATGTTAGTCCATAGAAACATCATCAAGATCATAATGTTATCTCCTCCCTTCAAGTATCGAGAATTCAATGCTTCATTGATTGGCCGCAACCAATTAAACTTGGATTCTTAGGAAAATAGCACCGTTTTCCACTTCGATAATGTGTGGAAATACTTAATATGGTCATTTGCAAATTTCAGTCTTGCTGTTTTGTTTTTGGTTGAAACACATGGTTTCTTTGCGATCCCTAATGACGGAAGACCACCATCAACAACTCTCCGACGATGTCATTCCCTAGATGACATAAAGGAATTAACAGATTATCATTTTGGCTTACCGGTATGAGGTAATTCTTGGCCTGCCACCTCGGCTTGTCACCGATTTTGGGATTGAATACTTTTTGGATAATTCAGATTGTGAAATATCACTTTTACAGTGTGTTTGGCAGAAGCGTGTGGCTCGTAAAAATTAACCAGTTAGGCGCAGAGGATAAAAATTTTTGGTTTCCATTAGAATTCTTCCTCCTCTAATCCGCAGTCAAATATTACTTCAGTTGCGGCTCGTTTTTGAAAGTTACGAGACGTATGCCGTAATGAGTGCTGTATATATGTTTCGATTTGCAGCCGTGTTTTTGTTACTCATCCACGAGGACCAAAATGCAACAAATTATCTCAGAAAGTCAGAGAGTTTTGTGAGGAAGTGGGTGGAACGATTTAACGAATATGGAAACGTTGTCGATTTGCCAGAACA
Organism: Volucella zonaria; assembly: GCA_963966105.1. Classification (NCBI taxonomy): domain Eukaryota; kingdom Metazoa; phylum Arthropoda; class Insecta; order Diptera; family Syrphidae; genus Volucella; species Volucella zonaria. The sequence goes on along the minus strand of OZ014532.1, from coordinate 178,785,382 downwards.
GGGAAAAACAGAAACCATTTCAAAAGCCGTTAAAAACAAAGTGCTTACAATTTTTTAAAACTAAACATTAGAAAAAGGTCATGAGGGTTCAGTCTTCAGTATTAGCAAAATTATCAGAGAAAAAGATTTTAATTACAAAGGCATTGCGGCCAAGCCGTTGTTAACCGAAAAAGATTAGAGTGGGCTCGGCGTTACAAAGATATGGACTGGACCAAAATTATTTTCACTGACGAAGCTTCATTTTTTTTTTTAAACAATCCCTTGAAACGTGTGTGGACTGCTCACAGTGAAACTGTCGTCTAATGAACAGTGGAACATCCGGCAAAAGTGCATGCTTATGGCTGTTTCTGTGCGGCGGGTTTCGGAATATAGGTGACCATTACCGGAAATTTCGATCCTCAAAAAATGTTCCAACTCTACAAGAAAGGATTTTTGCCATCCGCTGAAATGCTATTCGGACATGGAAGCCGGGATAGGCTCCTACATCGTAGTCGTATCTGTAAGGGCTTCAAAGACAGAAATGACGTCAATATGTTGGTTAGGCCATCTCAGTCTCCAGTTACCAATCCGACTGAAAATGTCTGGAAACCTATGAAGCAAAGGATTGAAGGAAAAAATTGAAGGACAATAAAACTGCTTAAGCTGCTTTTAAAAAAGAATTTGGCGACAATTACCGCAGGACTACGCAGAAAAATTAGCTCTAAGTTGTCGATAAAGATGCGAGGTGATAATTGGTAATAGAGCAGACTGGACAACATATTAAGTACATTACGTATTAAGGGGAATTTTAAAAGCTTTAAAATAAGTAATCTTGTTTTCCTAAGTCAAGGGGTTGTTTTCTTTTAAACCACACGCTTTTGTCAAACACACTGTATATTCGCTAATAATTTTTTTCTTTAATCTCATTGGAGTATATACCATATTTCTGGCCACTTTAGATAAAATTTAGGGAAGATCTTTAGATCTTGCTGCAGCCGACTAATACACGCGAATGAGTCAATCTTTTTTTTTAATATTGACAATTCAGATATGAGTAGTTTGGTCAAAGTAATGGTTTTCTAGAACGGAGAACTTTAAGGAAAAATTACGGAGCAAATTGAGTTGCTTTTGTTTTGGCCAGCTGAAAAGTAAAGTGAATTCAATTGGATGTCTATATTTTCTTTTAATGCCGTAAAATTGCTGCTCATTGATTTTATAAACTAATCAACAACACTCCATGCTATTGGGGATTTTTTTTTTTAACTTTGGACTAAATTTATATGAAATGTATCGCAAAATACGAACTTGCAATTTTAGTTGTTTTAGTTTTGGCCAACACTGTATGTCACTTTTTACTTCCTATTCCGGACAAAATTGCATCTTCTTTGTCTTTTACTTTTTTCTGCACGTTTTCTCACACTCATACTCTGACTACTGCCTACATACCTGCTCTAGAAGCAGTCAATTTGGCGCGATGTCCGTTTCCTGTCGCTGGTAGGTCGTCCACTACACTAATGACAAAAGAAAATCATTACACAAATGAACAAATTATTCCTTCCATGGGTTTCCTATGATTCATAATTCATCCCGGATGTTGCCATAGTTATGGACAAGTTTATAGATCTTCCTTTAAAACCAATTTGAAGCTGAAGACGATGCCAATTCATCTAGTCATGAATTCGGAATAAATCCCTTCTGAGTTAGAATGCCATTTGCACATTGTTTTACTATGTAAATGAAGTTTGTGGGTTAGTAAGTCCTAAATAAGTATGCCGGAACTACCCCAGTATCTATGGCTCCTGGGTCTCGTAACTCAACTTCCAGATAACTGAAATCTCTCGGACAACGTTTTCCATTTAACTAAACAAACAACTAACTCAGATGCGGATTCCCTTAACAACATACCGGATGTAATGGTCAACACAAAAAGGTTTCTCCATCATTTCATTTTAAAATTCCCAGGAAGACCATAAAAAAAAAAAAAAAAAAAAACTGTTTGGCATCTCTAGAGAATTGTTTATGGTACGGACGAGACCCAACTCCAACTCAAACTCCAGTGAAGCCATCTCTTGTAAATGGCTGAATTCAGTACCAGTACCAGTACCAGTGCCCACTCATTCAGTCCCAATCGATCGAAATCAATGGGAAAATTCAAAACAAAACAAACAACACAAAACCACCGCCAAACAGGAAACGATGGAAACCAATAAAGAAACACTCTCTTACTCCGGCCACATACTCTTTTACATTAGTGGTAGTGATGAGGACTAAGTGTAGAAAGGACACTACCAAAAAGGGAAACCCAATAGTAGAGCACCTTCTCGGTCAGTTGGGTTCAAACGAACAAAAGAAGAAGAAAAAAAAAGATCGAAATTAACACTAAAAATGGTTGGAAATGAGTATGCATGTGTGAGTGTGTGAGTGAGGAAAACAACAAAACAGGACAAAAACAACCAAAACAGGATTATACAGAACAAAAAACAGTGAAGTAAAAAAAAACAACAGAAAGAAAGAAGAAGTACAAAACAACACAACAAAGAACAAAACACGCTCTATTTACAACAGGTTCTTTCGTTCCCCCGTTCTTTCACGAAGCACTTGCCAGTGCACGAGATTAAACTGCAGAGCAGGTGGAAAATTGTTCTCTTGTTCTCTTGAGAAGCCGCCAACTGAAGTGAAGTGAAGGTACTACCAATCGGAAAATTGCATTGCGTCAAGTATGCGCTTTGTTAGCAGTAAACGTCGGCTGTTCGGCGAGCGCTGGTAAACGCACATACTCTCATTAAGAGGTTAGGATTGAAGTTTTGAATATGGTATGCAGCTTTAATGAAAACGGAGCAAGAAGTTCTGAAGTAGGTTACCTGTTAAGGAGGCAATTCAGTTAAGAGTGCTTTTTAAGCAATTCGACGTATTTTTCTTTTGGTTTTCGACAGGTAAATAGTTGGGTTTCTACCCCAGAAACCCATAACAATGAACACACTCGTAGTAAGATGAAAATAAGAAGCGACATATCGTGGATATTCGTGGTTAACATTTAAAATGGCATCTTGTGCCAGTTTGCCCGACGAGCGGAGCCTCATCCGATCTTAAAGAAGGGAAACTCCCTGAACTGCGCCAATTTCAAGGGAATAAGTCTCTTCAGGATCGCAACCGCTTGACCGGCCCTCATCAATGTGGTTTTAGGCCGGTAAAGTCCACCATAGATCAAATTTTGACATTACGGCAGATTTTGGTAAGGCCTAGAATTTCAATTCCATATACGAGTAGACCACCTCTTCAATCAATTTCAAGGCAGCATCTATAGATGTGGGGGCCTGCACGGCGATTGATCGGGAAACTACTGACTGTTCAAAGCATGGATTGGACCAGTAGCGCAACAATCAAGTTCGTAATGTAGTGCTTGCTTTACCTCCTCGATGTGGTCCCCGGGCAACTACGTGTATAAATCCTTATACAGGTAGAACAAAATTGCAAGTGCGAGATTGTCTGGGGTCTTATGCCTAGACTAGGTAGAAATCCGCGTTACCGAAACCAGCCCGCTACGGAAACCGACTTAATGCCTCGGATAAGGACTGATAACACGTTGACGACCTTTGGGTATCGTACCCGGACTTAGATTGGTTTCTGGAATATGAAGACAGTCCTTGACTCTCAGAGTGAAGGACCTCAGAACGCCAGATTCCTTCAATTAGAGCATGAGTTTATGCGATATAAGCTGGACATATTGGGAGTAAACATGCGGGTGAATACCAATCCCCAACGAGTAACACTGTATTACTCTATTCCGAAAGACCAACCGGAAGCGTTCGTGGATATGGAGTTCGACTGCTGTTAACACCTACAGCTCGCAGAGGCCTAATCTCCTGGCAGCCGCACGGTGATAGGATTTTAACTGCCAGATTCCGGACGAGAGTACGTCGCGTCACCATTATACAGTGTTACGCCCCCACGGATGGTTCGTCTGAGGAATAACAAGAGACCTTTTACAACCAGTTGGGAGCTGTTTATAATGCAACACCCAACGGCGACATTGTCATTGTGGTGGGGGATCTTAATGCCAAGGTAGGCAGCGACAACGAAGAGCTCAAACATGTTATGGGACGGCACGGATTAGACAACCGCAAAGACAATGGCGAAAGATTTGTTGACTTTTGCAACGCAAATCGTCTTGTCATAGGTGGCAACATGTTTGAGCACACGGCCCGCCATAAAAGCAGCTGGGTGTCAACTGACAGACAAACAACCTCCAACCAAATCGACCATTTTGCCATCAGTCGCCGTTTTAGAAGCAGTCCTCTAGACGTCTGAAACAGACGAGGAGCGGACATTGGGTTGGTACGAGATCACCATCTTACGATATGTCTAATTATGCACTGCTGCCGTTCGAAGATCCTGGAGGGTGACCACTACTATCACGAGGAAGCTGCAAACTTTTGTTAACAGGTGCCTACTCTACATCTTAAGGATATTCTGGCTAAGCCGTATCTCTAACGAGCAACTTTATCAGAGAACGAACCATGAACCTATAGGCACAACCATGCGACGACGAAAGTGGCATTGGATTGGTCACAGGTCCATAGCTAACCAAGCGATGCAATGGAACTCGCTTACTCAGGACGGAAGGATGCGCGGCGGTCCTAGGAGTACGTGGCGCAGAACAGCTGAGAAGGAAGCACGGCAACTGGGAAAAAGTTGGGGAGAGCTGAGGTACATTTCCAGAAACCGCACTGGATGGCGCGTAGACATAGTGGTGGTCCTAGGAACCACATGTCTAGTTTGGGTATCCCTGTCAAGCTCATTCGACTGCACAGGATGACAAGGGAGAATGCACGCTGCTTCATCAAGGTCGAAACCGAGACTTTCAATGTCAGAAAAGGACTTAAACAAGGCGAGGCATTGTTACGAGTACGTGACTTTTTCAACATCGTTCTTGAAGGAATTGCGCGAAGCTCACAAGCCAACCCAGAGGCAACATTTTTCAACAGTCTATTTAGCTTCTCGCTAACGCTGATGTCATTGACATAATGGAAAGAACACATTTGCGAAAACTGAAGCAGAAGCTACAAAGATGGGTTTAGCGGTGAATGAATGAAAACCAAAGCACCATATACGAGTATGATGTCAACAAAGAGGAAAACACAACATCGACGCCTAGGACAAAACTTGACAATATGCAGCTACAACTTTGAGGCAGTAAGGGATTTTATCTACCTCGGCTCCGCTATCAACTCCGACAACAACACCAGCGCGGAAATCACGGGAAGAATTACTCTTGCGTATCGCTGCTTTTATGGGCTTAGAAGGTAGTTGAGTAGTAAAGTCCTCTCTGGAGCCCAAACAGCCCGGCTTAGATGGCTAGCTTACCTTGAGCTCATGATGACCTAGCCAGCTAAGCGTTTTAGTCTGAAAAGTTTTCGAATCCAACCCAGAGAGACAAGGCAGTAGAGGACGACCTTACCTTATGTGGCGCACATAAGTGGAAAGAGACCTCAGCCAACTTCGTATGCGCAACTGGAGGCAGCTGGCAAAAGATCGCGCCAGCTGAAGAGGCGTGTCACCTAAGGCTCTGGTCCACCCCCGCCATATCATAACGTGGATTTCATTGACCATTTCTGGTTTGGTGACCTCAATTAGGCAACCAGAACGTTCGGCGTCACTTGTGCTGGAACGACCGCACCGTATTGAGTAAACCAGTGGTGGATGGTTCCAATCGATGGTGAAGAGTCCCTATAATACTTTTCAAGCTTTTGTTTGGTTTGCGTGATATTTTTTTTGCGCAAGAAATAGTGTTCCATGAGCACACAAAATTCACTTTTTTCCATTTTTATGAAAATTCTCGTAGGCGTCCGTTTCCAATGGCTGTCACAACAAAACTATTGGACAGATCTATCTGAAAATTTGGGTGCGTTTCTTTTGAAAGATGCTTCTGGACAAGCAAAAAATGTCTGATTAAGGTGGTAACGCCATCTGTTTTAATTTTCACGGACTCATTGACCCACCCGTATGTATACGCTATTTCCTACGAGTTGACAGGAATCATTCAGTCCTTTTCTAATGTTCACTAGGCCAGACCATTCACGACGTAGGACCTATGTACATTCCAAAGGTTCAATAACGGCGATCTTAAGGAAAAATTTTACTTGGTCCAAGGCTTTCATGATATCAGTGATGAATGTCTAGTACTTTTAATTTTCACTTTACCTACATCTGTCAAGATGGAGAATAGCCCGACACCCACAAAATGATTCATATTTGACCGTTTACGTCTTTTTAAATATCTTTCCTAGTCTCTTCTGCCAGAGGAGGACTGGAGGAGTTCAATGGGATATTATATTGATAGTGATAGTGCGTATTATCAAATACAGTGCCTATATTAGTAAATATATTAGCGTGACATTTTTATTTATAATGAACTGAAACGATTCTCTAAGTCCAAGTGCTGCCCTTGTTAGTAGTCTTCATAAATAGTGGATTTCAGTACTCCTGCCGTGAAAATTCATGATCGTCAATATATTTTGGCCACCAGACTAAGACACCTTTCGTGATTAAGAGGTTTTGCGCGCTGAAGGGATTTAAACACTCTTAAAATGATTGCACACAGCACGGGCGAAGGAAAATCAGGGAGGATAGTAAGAGAGGTACCGATGAACGTTGGTTTTAAATGTTTGAAGGTTATAATGACTAGGACATAAAGAGCTAGGCAGGGCATTCCAGAAGCGAGTTGTCCGGCTTGGGAACGAATCACGATATTTTAGAGTACGTCCGAGAGTGGGCTTGAGGGTATACAGATGCGCATTTATATCGAGACGGGTGTAACGGTTAAAAGTTTGAAGGGGCGGAATGCTACTGGGGATTTCTATGGAGCACTGGTGGTGGAAATAGCGATAAAACAAAGTGAGACACGAGACATTACGTCGGTGTCGAGGGTGTCCATTCTTTGAGTGATATTAGTATCACTTATGAGTTTTATCCCACGGTTTTGAACCCTATCTAGTTGGGCGCATCCAACAATTTCGGGCGGATAAGTGCCTTATATATTGAGGCCAGATCAGAGGGGTAAAATATTTCTTACATCGAGGAAACCTAGATATTTCGCAGCATCTTTAACGACTTTCCGAGAATGGAAAGTTTTTCGGTTTCGACGATGTAAGTGCCATTCATGGATAATGACTGGGTGTTTAAATTTCGCTTTAACGATAGCAGGCAGCATTGAGTTTTGGAAGCATTAAATTCCACTCGGTTGACAGTTCCCCAACTGGATATGCTGTTAATATCGGAATTTCATGAGCTCAACATTGTCTGCCGTTCTCGTTCTACAGCCGAAGAGCAGGGGCGTGAATTCGGGTACGAATATGAAATGCAAGGGGTACTGTCATCAGCAAAGGAATGCTGTATATTGGATTAGAAGTAGCAGACAAGAGATCATTGATGAAAATTAAAAAGATTGTCGGAGACAGAACGGAGCCCTGGGGCACACCAGCATTTATTTTGCGAATATCAGATTTGAAACCGTCCAAGACAACTTGAATTGAGCGTTCCCAAAGGTATTGTAATTTCTAATTCACTGAAGAAGAGAGTCATCTATCCCAAAATCATTTTCTACAAAAGAGCCTGATGCCAAACTCTGTTGAATGCTTTAGAAATATCAAATGCATCTATCTTGCTTTCGTCAGATTGATGTACGCTTTGGTTCCACTTTTCGGTGAGACATTCCATGAAATCACCAGTGGATCTTTGGACCAGCGGATTTGTGAATGTTAAGAACTTTAAGAACTCTTGCTACTACACGAGTGCGAAAGTGGATTTGTCCCATTGAAGATTCGACGCACTCAAGTGTAGGCGGAGATAAAGCACAATCTGGGAGTTTTGAGCTGGAGACAAAGTATGCAGCAAGCAGATTGGTCTTTTCCAAAGAGCTGACAGCTAGAATGTCGTTATAAATGAGCGTTGGGATGGAGGATGAGACAAAATTTCTAATATCTTTGACGAACGACCAAAAATTTATACTACCTTTGGGACATTGTAGTATTTTCTTACTCAGTTTTGGAATTATACACGCTTAAGAAAGACGTTGCAGTCAATCCTGGCTCGTTTATACTTTCTTCGGTTTTCCCCTGTTGGGTCGTTAGACAGAAAAAAACATTTCTTTAACCCTGACAGCCTATTTACAGCTCAAGTCGTACCATGCCTTTTTCTTTTGGTTTGTAATTTTTCATGCGATGAGGGATAAAGGATCTTTTTCCAAAGAGGTTTCGTGTCATTAACGTTAGAAGGTGCTTTCCAGTAGTGTCCGGCTTAATTTCAACTAGTTTTCTAATAGTAATAATTGTATAGGGTCATCAGATTCGTGGTCCGGCTTTGACATCCCTATTTCAAAGCGAACTCTCAGCCCACACTGTACGCGCATAGTTTAGGGTTTGTCATTTTACAATATGGATCGCTTAACAATCACTGAGTGTCTTAAAATTGTGAAAACTTACAACAAAAATAGTTATTCTGTAGAACGTACCTTTCGCGTATTACGAGCAGACTATGGTCGATATAATCGTCCATCTCAACGGAGTGGAACAATCCCTTTCGAACAGCGCGTAGTATCTGGGCAAAAAACGGAATTGGAATCTTAATGTAGCGGAAAGAGCCAAAAAGGTATGTAATGCCCTTTTTACCTGCAAAAGAACAGTACGAAAAATTTGGGGCTTAAAACCTGCTATGGTGTATTGGCTGTATACGGTGGTGGTAAGACCCATACTTACATACGGCGCAGTAGTATGGTGGAAAGCAACAAATAAGAAAACGATTTACGGAAAATTAGCGGCGGTTCAAAGAACGGCTTCTATAGCCATTACAGGTGCGCTCCGTACCACCCCTACGACAGCTTTAGACACCTTTTTGCACCTAACACCGCTTGATTTACAGACCAAAAAGGTAGCTGGCAATAGTGCGATACGACTCACTACTTCAAGAGCAGTAGATTCGGACATGGCACGCTCTTAACGGAGCTACTGCAGGGCAATTCAATTCTAGGGGATGAAATTCCTTCCTTGGTCAACTTCGACATTCCGTATGATATACTAGATGGAGTAAAAAGTGACCTCCTTGGGAATTAAAAATTATAGTTTGATACACTTATTCCAGCGATTTTCCAACTTCTTGATCCCGTCCGAAAAGTAATTTTCCGGAAGGTCTGCAAAATACTCCTCCGTGGCGTCGATGATTTCCTCGCGTGAGCTGAATTTTTTATTGATGAGCCATCTTTTGAGGTTTGGGAAGAGATAATAGTCCGAGGGATCCAAATCTAGTTACCAATCGACGCCAAAAGTCCGCACCAATTCCGAATCAGCAAGTCCAAACACTCTTTCGAAGTGCTCTCGCGTTCGTGTTTTTGGTCAAAAGTGAGCATTCGCCGCACCCAGCGGCAGGATAACTTTTTCATATGCAGAACATTGCCCAAAATATGGCGTGTGCGCTCAGTACTAATCTTTGTGGTATCTGCTAGCTCGCGCACCTTCACTTTCCGGTCAGCCAACACCATTTCATGTATTTTTTTGACATTATCCTCTGTAACCGCATCGGAGGGCCTGCCGCTGCGGACTTGATCGGTACTGGAGTTGCGGCCATCACGAAACTCTCGAAACCAGTATTTGACGGTGTAATCTGACGGAGCATTAGCCCCATAATATTTATCCAACTTTTCTTTTGTTTCCTTCGCCGATTTGCCTCTCAAAAAATAATGTTTTATGGGAGAACGAATATCGTTTTTGTCCATACTCAACATGATGCCAAACACGTCAACAATCAGCTGTCAAAACAAAACTAAAGACAGTATCGCACTGAAATTTGGCATGTCTGCCTAAATATGAACGGATTTCAAGGCACCATAAGCTTTTTTGCAGTAGCAGCGCATTCTGGCGGTCAAGGAGGTCACTTTTCACTCCATCTAGTAATATATCCGGAGAGGGAGGACTGGCAAAAAATTTGCAATTTTCACAGATGGCTCAAAAATAGATGAAGAAACAGGTTCTGGTATCTTCTCAGAAGACCCATAGCTTACAGTGTCTATAAGGCTACCGGACGCAAGCAGTGTCTTCCAATCAGAGGTTCTGGATATCCTCAGGGCGGTTGAGCTAATGCAGATGAGATAGGTATCCGAAAGAGATATCGCTATCTGTCTCAATCAACGTCAATTCTGATACAGTCAGGGGCTGCCGCGTCGCACAGTGCTCAAGGCACTATGCGGGTCAGAACCGGGTAAGACTGTGCTGGGTGCCAGGACACTGCGGTATTAAAGGAAATGAACAAACGGACGAGGCTGCTAAAAAAGGAGGGCTGCTCGACAATAGTCAGGTTGCCAATGTCAAACCACCCCTTTGCATAGTGAGGGGCACTATCGAGGAAAAATCGCAAAGACTGCCAACCTAAGATGGTCAAGTCTTGAAGGATGCAGGGTATCCAAGGCTTTTTGGCCGCTTTTGACGACAAAAGACCTAGGAAGTTAGTAAAATTAAACAGGGATAAGCTTAGGACAGTAATAGGAATCCTGACAGGACACTGTCTCCTGCGGCAGCAAGCAAAGAGACTTAAATTGTCAGATACGGATATCTTCAGATTCTGCGGTGATCTGCAAGCTGTTGAGGACATAACACACATACAGTGTGAATGCGAGGCAATTTCGCGTAGTCGAAGAAATTTTTTAGGGAAATACTTTTTCGAAAACCTGGAGGAAATAGACGGCACTAACTGCTTGGCTTTTGCAAGAAAATTTGGTGTTTCACCAGGGCGGTTGTTTAGGTTTTTGCCATTTGAAGACAAATTCAACTGGTCCCACAGGGATCGATATGCGCCCGTTTTTGTACCTAGTGTCTGTGTGATGGCATATCCATCACACCCATGTTTAACCTAATCTAACATAACCATTTATCTGAAGTGGCTCGCTCTATTACAGATACTTAAGGCCTATCCATCATCGAATTACACGCTCTGCAGAAAATAGGGCTGCCGATTGTGAGAGTTTTGAAGAAGATCCAAGGCGAGCACAGTATTCGGGCTTATCCTGCGGCACATTATGACGTATTTTGCATTTGGATTTGCACCACGAAATACGTGGGTGCTTGGACATCAGCGTTTGGATGACCAATTTGCACACAACATTTTCTTCAGCGATGAGGCTCATTTTTCACTCGGTGGATACGTTAATAAACAAAACTGTCGCATATGAGGAAGTGAAAATTCACATGTAACTGCCGAAAGGCCATTGCATCCACAAAAAGCCACTGTATGGTGTGCAATTTAGTCTGGTGGCGTCGTTGGTCCGTAGTTCTTCGAAAATGAGGAAGGTGTAACCGTCACCGTCATTCTCATCGCTATAGCCAAATGCTAAACGAATTTTGTTGTGGAATACATGTGATTTCAACAAGATGTTGCCACATCTCACACAACACGACCCGTTTTGCAAGAACAATTTCCTGGACGAGTTAAATCGTGTGATTTCTTTTTGTGGCCAAAATATGTGTGCAAAAGTCTTCGAATCAAGTCAAAATCAAGTCCTGCAAGAACTCTCTTGGAGGACATTTGAATGATGTTATATTCCAAGAGGGCGTTAAGCCACTTCAATGGAACTGAATCTTTTCTAAAAAAAAAAAAAAAAACCCAATTACGAGGTGTAATATGCGCATATCTGAAATTCCTCATAACACTTGTGATTCCAAACAATCTACTTGCTCACCACTTCAATTATATAATAGGTTAAGAAGTCATTCTCGTTTGCCAATCTCTCCCGCCCCGCCCCGAAGCGATAACTTCACGTATTGTGATCTTCGCAAAACACAAAAAGTCTGAAACCTTAGGCCCCATAAAGGCTTGAACATCCAAATGATCTTAATTAACTTCTTTAGTGCTCCACTCACGCTTTTCGTAGAAACAGATCAAGAAACATAAAACAAAACTCGTTGGCTCATCAAAATGATGATTAGGTGGAAGTGCTCGTCGCGCAGTATACTGTATCTAACGACTATCTACATCGGAAATAGCACCACCGTACCGATCCGGCTGCAATCTATCAGACTTTCAAAGGTGAACGGTGTGAATGGAGAAAAAGTCAAGACATGGAGAAATAATATGAATTATTAGGTTAGACTGCGATCATCCCAAAGTGCTTCCGGCGACGGCGACGTTATACAGTCGTGCACGAAACTCGTGCTCGACTTTTTCAATTTTCCCCCGTTCATGACACATTTGAAATTTCTACAAGTTAATAACTTTGATGAACAAAGCTGAGGAGTTAGGTTTCTTTTGATTTTCTAATAATTGGCTATTAAAATATTTATTGTCTTTCGATTTTGGTTTATGATGAATTTTTTAGCCGAACGAGAGTAAAGCAAATTCGATGAAAGCTTGGGAGCATAATTTGCATGTCAAATTGGAAAGACTATAAATCAAATTCGCTGATACAGATAGAAACAAAGAACAGTTACTGGGGTTTATGTGTGATTTATCGTTTTTGTTAAGTTTACTTTCATTACGTCATACTGTCTTAATTTTATTGGGCTTGACTGTTACATAGCTTTTGTGGGCTTGTAGATGACTACATTTGTCGGCCTGGTAAGCAAGTCGACCGAAAATTGGTTGAAATATTGTAAAATGGAGAAAATGGTGTAAGAGAAGTAGCCGGTCCCAAATCCGGATAGAGAAAAGAGGATAACCACCGCCAACAGTCTGCAGTATGTTACTCGTAAGTGCATACGCATGTTCGAAACACAATTCGGACGTTTTGGCAGAAGAAACTTCAAAATGGAATCAATGGCGACTTGAACTCATTCGAAATATTCGGAGCTCAGGTCATATGAGAATTTTTTAGGCATCCAAGCAGGCAGTCGAAATAGGAATCTGTCTCCATCAGGGGATCAACCAGCTGGCACTGGCACTATCCCCTCTAAAGGAACTGGGCCTCCGCGTTGGGTTTCGAATTAACTGCCCGAAAGCGTAAAACACTCGATGTTGTGATGAATCAAATGGACACGCCTTCCATATACTCGCACATGTGGAATGTTCGGGCCATTAGCAGTCCACATGCAGCCGAACAATTAGCGGAGGCGTTAAACCGCTAAAAATCGGATATCACTGATAAGCAAGAAGTGTGATAGAATGGGTCAGGCAAAAGAACGATGCGCAACTGAGTCATAATGTAGTATGGTGATGGCCTATTGGATGCAGATTTGACATTTGATGAGCGAGAAGTCTTAACCCGCGTAAAAAGGCAATATAAAACCGCCATCTAAGGCTGATGTACACTCACGCCCCCACAAAGAGAAAGGAAGACTTTTCCAAAGATTACTTCTTCAAGCTCCTTGTCCAGAAGTATGAGCAACGTCCTACGCACGACGTTAAGATCGTCCTTGCTGATTTTATCACCAAGCTAGGAAAGGAGATCATCTGTGACAGTACAATTAAAAAACAAGGTCCACATGAAACGAGCTCCAAAATTGAAATCAGGGCAATCGACTTCATCGCGCTAGCTGCGATCTGGGAAGAGATCTGGCAGTTACCCGACCAAAACAGTATTTTGTATGTCCTTTGTATTTTGATTAGTAAACAACGGTCCAGACCACTGCCTTATTGTAGGAAAGATGCGAATGAATACGAATCATATACGCCAGACCACCCAAGAAGTACCGTGAAGAGTTTCAACTCTTAACACGTACAGTCGCCAGAGACTTTTTCTTTTCAAGGCTTTCGAGAGGTGCTTTAATACCAGCATTAAGCGCTGAAGACCAGTGGTAGTAGATAGGGTAGGTAAGGTAGGTTAGAGTAGATGTTGGAAACACCAACCCGCTTAGGCCTATTGGCGCATTGTGATGCCACATGGATCTATGATCCTCTTACTAATGGAACCAGTTTGAGTTTACGATGAAGCGCAGGAGGCTGTTTACGTCTATATTTTTTAGATCGTTTAGGTCATTGTGGAAGAAAGCTTCTGAGTGAAGTTTTCTTCTCTGGTAGAGAGCTGGACATGTACAGATTAGGTGGAGGATTGTCTCCCGTTCCTCTTCGTCTATGCAGCTTCCACAGAAATCATTTGTAAAGGGCACAAACCGTCTTGCGTACTTGCCTATGAGGCAGTGTCCAGTGATGCCACCTATGATGGCGATCTGGCTTTGGCCAGATCTGTTTAGTCGCTAGACATGTTGATCCAATCACCTAAGGTCTGTTCATGCGATTGGTATACCTATGTTACCCTTTTCCGGTAGAATAGGTAGAGTGGTTCCAATTTTGGCGAGTTCATCGGCCCTACAGTTCCGTGGAATGTTTCTGTGGCCCGGCTCCCAGCAAAGGTGATATTTGAACAGCTCTGCCATCTCCATAAGAGATGATCAGCATTCAAGCGCAGTTTTCGAATTTAATGTGACCTGAGTCCAGGGACTTGATAGCTGCCTGACTATCCGAAAACATGCGGATATCCTTTGCAGATACCACATTTTTCTTCAGCCAGGATAGAGCTTCTTTAATCGCCAGAATTTCCGCCGGGAACACGCTATAGTGATTTTGAAGACGGAAAGAGAGGCTTAGATTTAGCTTATCGGAGAAAACACCGCCACCAACTCCACTATCGGTTTTAGATCCAACTGTGTAAAAATGGATTGACTTGTCCTGCATGAAAGCACTTTCCTCCCAGAAGGATCTAGAGGGGAAGCTTACATGGAAATCTTTGTCAAACCCAAGTTCAGGTATGGTGTATCGATGTTTTCTGTGAGGATTCCTAATGTGTTACGAATGTTAGCGTGGCCAACTGAATTATTTGTCCACTGTGTAGTCGCTTTAAGACGAATAGAAAATATCGGTTGCTGTCAAATGAAACAGAATGTCTAATGCCGCAGAGGGAGTATACCGTAAGACTCCGCTTATGCAAGACCAATGGTTAGAGGCGCTGCATCTTTTTTTTTTTTGTTTTTTTTTATAAAGAACTTAACACTCAAGTGGGTATGAATACACTTACAATGCAGAAAGAAAGAGGTTTGGGCTCAGTGGTTATTTCGCTCCATGGGTGGCATCCAACATTTAATAGGGAGACTAAATTCTTTAAATTCTTAATGGCTTGATGTTGATTTCTAGTCAACTACTCATCTTACTTGATTTTCGCTAACTGAAAAAATGAGTCTTTCTGGTGAGGCAGGGATTCGAACACCGAACCTTCTCATTTGGAAGCCAGTCCACTACCACTTGAGTCACGGCCACCCACATCTGGTATGTTAGGCTTCACCTGACCAACACAATGAAATCTTGATTTCACGAAGAGTGTCGGCAAGAATATGCTGCGAAACATGTGGCATGCTACGAACGACGGGAGCTGCTCAGCAACTCTGTAAACAAAACAGACGAGGAAAAGATCGGTTCCAGAAAGAGAGCGAAAGAATAGAGAAGTGCCCCAGCGTAAATGTAAATGATGTTCAGAAGTTCTACCAAAATGTAAAAAAGAACTTGCAAAGGACACACAAATTTCAGATAGAAACATGCAGAAATAAGAATAGGAACGTACAGTCATAGTCGATACTGAAAATTCGGAAGGATTACTTCTGCACATTTATTAAAGGGCTAGAATTCATCCTCTCTAGTGGCTAGAACATTTCGAGCGAATGAACATCACCGCTTGGATCCAAATCCAATTCGGAGGGACAACGCGGTAAGGAAGACCTCGCTCTAGATAGGGCGGTCAAGTGGAATAGGAACTCAGTTATTCGGGTGTATATTCAGGATAAACTGTTTTAGAAATATTCGTGATAGCGTGAAAAGTGAATGCAACAAGAGACTCTCCCTTGCACTTGAATTCTTTAGATGGAAGGCGCCAAAGTAGTGTCAAAAGTTTTTTATTGTAGCTGCTTGGAAATATTCGCAAACAAGCATACGAGTATACCAATCGGCATGACATGGCAACTTTATCAAAAAGGTTGGAGTATCCATAGAAATATCAGAGGATTTCAAACGGCCTTTGATACGATGAATTAAGCACATATTACTACGATCCAGGAGATCATGGTAGACCATCTACGGTCTAGAATCAGATGCCCAATGTCGAAAATCCCAGATGACCAATACCCCAGTTATTGGCATCAGCGCAAAATTCGTCAACTATAATCATTTCTTGGTACCTAGTTGTACTTTACAAGTGTGACCATCAAAAGCTATACCACACGCACAAATGTTGATACAATTAAGAGCTCCCTAAGCATAACCGAAATAGCCGGAATAGAACATAGCATCAACGACGTATGCAAGCCATTTTCTGTCAGATCCATTGTAATCCTTATACGAATATGTTGCTTTCAATGGAATTTCTCAATCTTTCGTGGGAAGATAAGTAAACTCTTCAGTCATATAACGCCTATACTACGCCATCACTCAAGACATCAGCGCCTACTACCTCCAGCCTGATGCGAGTATAAATCGGAGTCAATGAGCAGGATCCTTTGTGAGCTGAGATTCAAACAGAATTCAGTGAATTCAAATTCGTTACGTACATTAAATCTTAAACTTTTTCCCACTTCATCTGTCAGTTAATATCGATTGGCTTAAAGCCCTCAAAAATCATCTGCAGCAGAAATTGCCTGTAGTGTCTAAACTTAAATTTACTGGGAAACTATTTGAGTGACACAAGATACTTCAATCTATCGCTGTTGTTATGAAACCACGGTATCGTCTCCGTTTTGTCCATTTTTAGCTATCGCAAGTTTAATTTTTCGTGAGTAGTTGAGGTTTTATACCTGAAAGAGGTAACACAACTCGGAAAGAGTATCATTTCTTACTTCTGCAAGACTTTTATGATGATTCTGTAGTTATTATTGCATTCCATCGAGTGAAGCTTTAGAGATTTGAATGGAGAACAACAAACCCAGTATCACTATTTCGTGGTCCTCCCTGTCATTCTAAACTATGTCGTGAACTCATTGTGACTTAAGACCCAGACGGGACTCAGTGAATTCAACCAATTCAAGGTAAAGCTTACATACTCGAATTAGATTGAAAGCGGTAAATGGGTTCAGCAGGGACTTAAGACCTACCTGACCTGATACAGACTCCTGCTTTGCCTCCTTATTACGTTCAAATGTTCTTTCGCTGCTCCATGCAATCTTATCGAGAACTTAGCCGTCAAAGTGGTTTCCCAAGGTAATGCGCTTAAGTGATTTTAACAGAGAATGAGGGCAAAACCAAGTCGATATACCAAGTATATCGTCTTCAAGAAGTTCCGCGCAAATTAGACAGAGTGTCACTATACGAGTAACTTGCCACTCACTTAATTCTGATAATGAAACCTCATCAGGAATCATTCGAAGAGCGACTCCTAGGGAGCCAATTTAGTAATGAGACCTTCACACTTTAACCTTCCCTATATTCTGTAAACGAGACATCCCTACGACTATAGTCAAATACCAATAATCGCTTTCATCACCTGCAGTGGCATATTTGGGAGAGGGTGGGGAGCCTAAAATTATCCTATGGATGCACACGGTTGTCGTCAGATCCTTAAGCTAATGACAAGCACAGAGAATTGCATGTATTGACACAACCTCATGTCATGAGAACCACCCCAACGGGGAGACTGAATTTAAACTCCATACGGACTATATGATACCGGTTTGTTGAAGTCATACAGCAAACGGCCTGGAATAACACTCCACGCGAATCGAACAAAGCTGCCAGTATCGGCATAAGATATCCGCCGGAAATCAGGAGAATGATAGGGAAGAAACGAAGACTGCGGAAAAAGTGGCATGAAACTCGGGCTAAACAAGATAAAACGTCCTTTAATAGGCTATGCATCTTATTGAAAAAATCGATTAAAGACTTCAATAACCAAGGTATTAATAGTTACCTAGCAAGCCTCACAGCGACAAAAGATACCAATTACTCCATATGGAGAGCCGTTAAAAGTCTTCAAAAGCCCCAAAGAATAAACCAGGATGACTACGCGAAAGAAGTTAAGAAAAAGCTAACGTTTCCGCCGACCATCTTGCTGAAACGTTCAAACCATTCGACGGGGAAGTGCTTCCAGAGAATGTCAATACGCTAAACGTGACGACGAAACTTCCAATAGAAAAGACTTCACTTAGGAAACTTAGACAAGTTATAGACAGGGAGAGATACTTAAAGCGCTACCGAAAAAAGGTTTGCTAAAGCTGCTCTACCTTATAAATGCCACCATAAGATTAGAGTATGCACCGCATCAGTGGAAGTTACGAGGGCGGGTCAATAATTCCGTGCATTTTTGAATTTCTGACCTCTTTACTGAAACAGCAACACTGCTCCTGTCAACAGGCATTTGTCAGTTGACTCCTGTCAAAATTTAAACTTGCTGCGTCAGTTAGTTTGTGTTTGACAGCTATTTTTATCAGACTACTCACTAATTTGAGGAGAAAATGGAAAAAAGTGAATTTCGTGTGCTTATTAAGCATTATTTCTTGCGAAAAAAAACCATTACCGAGACCAAGGCTAAGCTTGATAAATACTATGGGGACTCTGCACCATCGATTTCAATGGTAAAAAAGTGGTTTACTGAATTTCGTTGTGGCCGTACAAGCACTGAAGATGCCGAACGTCCTGGACGCCCAGTTGAGGTCTCTACACCCGAAACAATCGAAAAAATTCACGATATGGTGTTGGCCGACCGAAGATTGAAAGTGCGAGAGATTGTGGAAGCCGTAGGGATCTCGCATGGCTCAGTGCTTTCAATTTTGAATGATCACTTGGGCATGAGAAAGCTCTCCGCAAGATGGGTGCCGCGTTTGCTCACAGTCGACCACAAACGCAATCGTGTAACAACTTCACAGGAAGGTTTGGCGTTGTTTAATCGCAATATAGAGGAGTTTTTGCGCCGTTTTGTAACCGTGGACGAAACATGGATCCATCACAACACACCAGAGAACAAACAACAGTCAAAACAGTGGGTTTCTAAGGGTGAATCGACGCCAAAGAAGGCCAAGGTGGGTTTGTCAGCCAATAAAGTTATGGCGACTGTTTTTTGGGATGCACGCGGGATAATCCACATTGACTACCTTCAAAAGGGAAGAACAATCAATGGGGAATATTATGCCAACTTATTGGACCGATTCAATGACGATTTGAAAAAAAAACGACCTCATTTGGCCAAGAAAAAAGTTCTTTTCCACCAAGACAATGCAAGGGTGCACACATGTGCAGTTGCCATGGCAAAAATCCATGAATTGGGCTATGAATTGCTCCCTCAATCACCCTATTCTCCAGATTTGGCTCCGAGCGACTACTTCTTGTTCCCAAACCTGAAGAAATGGCTTGGTGGAGAAGCGTTGGACAAAGTGTATAGAGCTCAAGGGAGACTACGTTGAAAAATAAAATTATTTTTTTATCAAAAAAATCTGTTTTAATCCAAAAGTCACGGACTTATTGACCCGCCCTCGTATTATTGTTCGGAAACCCGGTAAACCGCTGACTGAAGTCAAGTCATACAGATCAACATCGCTCCTCCGAATTATATCGAAGGTCTTCGAGCGAATCTTTCTTAATCGTCTTAAATCGATTATTGACACAAATCGCCTCTTGCCCGATCATCAATTTGGCTTTAGAAGCCAACACTCTACTGTTGACCAAGTGCATCGAATAACCGAGGTAATTGAACGAGCAATCGAGTGTAAGTTAGTCTGTTCAAGCGCATTCCTTGACGCTTCGCAAGCTTTTGATAATGTATTCCACGAGGGCCTGAAATATAAACTTCGCAAATCCTACCCGAGCAATTGTTTCATATTTTAAGTTCATACCTAGATAACTGACTCTTCCGTATCAGACACGCAAACGAATATTCCAATTTTAAGACAATAAATCCAACAATAAAGCCGCAAGGAAGTGTACTTGGCCCTCTTTTTGCTTTTACCCACTACACACCGCAAACGGACGATACTGTGCTAGCCACAGTTGCTGATGACATTTTGGCAACTACCAAGTTGCAACGTGTCCTTACGCGGATTAACAATTGGACAAAGACTTGGCGGATCGCGCTTAATGAAAACAACTCTGTCCGTGTGAACTTCACTCTCAAGAAAACTGACAATCTACCCCTATTTGTCAACGCAGTACAAATTCCTTTCGCGAACCAGGCCAAATATCTTGGTATGACACTCGACGCTAAACTTAAATGGAGAGCACACGTTAAGAAAAAAACGTGAAGAGCTTGAGATTAAGTATAGAGACATGTACTGGCTTCTTGGAAAGTATTCCAAGCTCAGTTTAGAATACAAATTGCTGCTATACAAGCAAGTGCTAAAACCGGTCTGGACATATGGTATACAGCTTTGGGGTTGTACCAAAATTAGTAACGTTAACGTCTTACACACATTCCAAAACAAAGTTCTTCGAGGGTTTGTTAATGCACCGCGGTAGATTAGAAACGATCATATCCACAGAGACCTAGGAGTGGAAAACGTTCAGAACGAAATTAAAATGTTTGCGTGAAAACACAAAAATCGACTTCAAGGACATACGAATATTTCTATTCAACAGATCCTTGACGAGACAAATTTATTGCGCCGTCTCAAAAGGACTAATAATAAAAAGAATATAATACCCCATCATGACTTTGGAGCACCATTCACCTGTATTTTTCCAAGCCAAGAGGCATGGGACAGGAACTAATTGGTAGAAGTGTCGCTGCCCATTTTTATGGACAGATCAAAGATGGAGATACTCGCATTAACCAGCGCTAGGATGTTCTCCGATTAAATGAACTTAAGATGTTTACGTTGCTTCCCTGACTACAAAAGTGTCTTCCAGGCTGAGATATTGGATGTAGCAGAAGTGGCTAGACTTGCGGCAATAAAGGCAATATTCCAAGAGGGATATTATCATATCCATTCACAGCCAGGCTGGCATTAAAGCCATCCCAGCAGTCGAGATTAGATTAAAGCTTATGAAGCGCTGACATGAAAAACTTAAGGCTCAAAGACTCAATATTTCGATGATGAGTAGGACAGGTCATTCCCTCTAAAACGGATCACAACTTGTAATCCAAAGGATTGAGACCCGGACTACCAGCTGGCCAATCATCCGGTCATATGAAGTAGGGTAATTTTTAGCCACACTTGAGTGGTTTTCGCCTTGTGGGCTAGAGCAGAATCATGTTGGAGTATCCAGTGTTTGTTTGCGAATATTGTTCGGCTCAGCGGCTTAACGACGTCTTCCAAAACAGTGGTTTGGTAAATTTTCGCCGAAGTGTTGACTCCTTTTTTACAATAATGGAGGTTGGCCGTGACATCGTAGCTCACTCCCTACCATACCATTACATTTGCGGCGTGGTGGCCCCTTTCAACCCTTGGAATATGCTCTGAAGCTTCTTTTGATGTCCGAACATACACTCGATCATTTCTTCGACGGTAAAAATGTTCTCGTCGGTGAACAGAATTTGTCTATGAGCATTTTCAGCGTACCGCCTTAAGAGAGGTTTTGATTTTTGCTTACGTTTTTGCTTCAATGCGACTGTTAGGAAATGCCCAGTGTGTCTTTTGTTGGCATTAAGTTGCAAGTCTTCTTTGATGATGCGAGACATGAATTTTTGCGAAATGTTCATCTCCCGCGACATGATCCTCTGCTTTCTCAGTGGTTTGCGCATGATTCGAGCCTGCATGGCTTTGATGGCTCCCGGAGTCCTCACATCTTTAACGGCAATGTACTCCACCAGTATCCTCGAATAGTACGACAAACAAAACAACGAGTGATTCCAAGCGGTCGCAAGGTCCGAAAGATATCACCTTTTGACATTTTACACTTGTATAAGCCGATCACAACGACACGATTTTCAATGTCACCCCATTCTTTTCCGCGACAATGAAGCATAAAAGCAATAGGTTAAATAGCGGTTAACATGAAAAGAGTCCAACTAATACTTTATTTAAAATGGTTGCAATAAAAATGGTATCAATATTTATGACTAGACTAGTTAAAATTGATTGTTGTGCCATCAATTTTATGCGGTGACTGATATTGCAAGATCATCTTGTGACTTATTGTTGACTCGCATACATTTAATATTGCATGAACATTTGGCCGTCAAAAAACTTCTTCACATTGGAAACCGCATAATTTGACAGTCGCTCAAAAATTGGTCAATTGGTCCAAAGAAATGTTGGAGAAATTCGATCGCGGTGCTTTAAAGGGCGTCTATAAGATTGTGACGGACCACGAATCATATATCTATAAAACTATGGGTCTTTCAAGATGAGACAAATCCAACAAAAGTTATTCCCCCATGAAGCACTTTGAAGCAAATGATGGCCTGTTTCTTTGAAAAAAAACAGTACCAATAGAGCAACGTGGAACGGTCATCTCGGGATGGTACACCACCATTTGTTTGCCCGAAGTCTTTGGGGAAATAAGGAAAAGCAACTGTCGAGCACGCGTAATTCTCCACCACAACAATGGGAGCTCTCACAGGTCGGCTCCTACAAGTACAGTACGCCGTACAGGCCTGAATTCTTGACTTCTGTTTAACCCCTCACATCAAAAATAAATCGTGAGGTCAACGTTTTTCGACGACTGAAGAACCCATTGAAGCGTTTAAAACGCATGTTTTGGAGTTATATATTCGTACCTGAAAAAATGCTTCGGAAATTTGTTGAAACGCATGCAAAAGTGTATCCAACTTCATGGAGAGTATTTTCAAAACCATTTTCGATGATAAATATTTGTTTCTACTTACTTTTCTCAAAACTTACCTAGGAAAGCAAGTGGAGCCAACGATACAACTCAAAGTTTCAAGATTCTGGCTGGAACTAAGCAAATCCAAATCAAACAAGATTCTCTTGAAATGCAGAGCTGAACTGCATAAGCTTATTGGATAACCCACAAGCCATCATCTTCTGGCGGCGACTTGCCGCCGACAGCCTCTAGAGAGACTAGAGGACGTGGACTCATAGGACAATGTCCTTTCGATGCCACTATCTTAGCTCCGTAATTTGGTACAAAGGACTTTAGGAAGTTACTACTTCCATGAATTCTCGGAGTACAAAATCTTTCATAAATAAATATTTCACAAAAACTCATATTTCGCATTATCAAAGGACATATGGCACTACAAAAGGACATACAGACGGCAAAAAAACACTCGGCATTAACTCGCAGTCAAATTAAAGAAGAAATCTAAAACACTGTGGCGAAGAATTACCACCGAGGAAATCGGTTCTCTCACAGGAGGAAATTTTCTCGAGTATCCTTGGTCATCAAGTGAAGCTTTAGAACTTATTTCGGGGGTTTAAAAACGGCCACTATATCACATCAGTAATGATACGAGGGTAGTTCCAGAAGTACCCGACAAAGAAAACACAAAAAACTTGGGGAAAAATATGTTTATTTCTCTACGTAGGCTCCTGAACTAAAAGTTCAATACATTTTCCCCAGCGATGTTCAATAGCTTCGATACCCTGTTTATAGTGAGAATCGTCGAGCTCCTTAAAATAGCCATCAACCACCTCTTTACTGTTGGCAAATCTTTTATCACCGAATCATTTTTTTAAATTCGGTAATAGAAAATAATCCGAGGGGGCTAAATCTGGCGAATAGGGTGCATGGGGAAGCAATTCGTACGTTAACTCATCGACTTTAGCTATCGCGATGACGGATGAGTGAACTGGTGCATTGTCTTGATGAAACAAAACTTTTTTCTTCGCCAAATGCGTCCGTTTTTTCTTGAATTCTTCTTTCAAACGCTGCAATATGTTCGCATAATACGGCCCTTGATTGATTTTCCTTTCTGAAGATAACCGATGAAAATTATCCCGCGCGCATCCCAAAAAAAACTGACGCCATGACATTGCCTGCAGATGGAATTGTCGTCGCTTTCTTTGGAGACGATTCTCCCCTTTGAATTCATTGTTTTGATTGTTCCTTCCCCTCGGGGGTGAGGTGATTCACCCAAGTTTCATCCATGGTTGTGAATCGACGCAAAACCTCGACTTTATTGCTATGAAACTTCGCCAAACACTAGATTGAAAGATCCGCGCGACGCTGTTTTTGTTCCAATGTGAGTAATCGCGGCACTTTCTCATGTCCGATTTTCCAGCCAATATGCGATGTACAGCGCTTTTTGAAATTTCTAACATTTCTGCTGGTTCACGAGCTGTGAATCGACGGCCATCCAATACCATTTTGTGGATTTTTTTTCAACATTTCTGGTGAACTCACCTCGTTTGGTCGACCACTGCGATGTTCGTCTTGGCAACTCATACGGCCTCGCTTAAACTCTGCCACCCAATACTTTATTGTTGTTGGAAGCCGCTGACTCTTCCAGAGTAGAATCCAGTTCCGTTTTGATGTTGGTTGGATTGAGGACTTTCAAATGAAAGTATTGTATCACATAACGATGACCAATTTGTTGCGTATTTAAAAATTCATTGAGAGCGTTCACTATTGATGGCTGCCAAATACTAAACAACATAGCGTCGTCAAACTTCGAATTTAAGCTGTATAAGGTTGGTATTTTTTACAATTGTCATTCTTTTTAAACAACAACCGCCATCTATACGCCAGGTCGAGTACATCTTGAACTACGCTCGTATGAGCTACACTATTCTTACCCACCTCCATTTTTTCAGGGAGGCAGGAAGTTTTCGCAAAAGTTTATCCAACAACTGTTTTCGAAGACGTTGCAAAGCCCATCAACCACTCAACGGTGGCCCAAAGGAGTCCCAGGCTTCATATGGCCGGATGAATGGCCAGCTGGCTGTCCACACCTCCAAGATCATGGTCTACTCAACGCCGAAGTTTTGAGTCCTTGAGGAGAGGGGTTGTCATCCATTTGGTGCGTGCTGTGATCTATGACTGACCACAGCATCTCAAGTCTTGGTGGGTTTGTCTAGGTGCAGCCTTCCAAGTGTCAAAGATGTATATAAGTGGATCACGGTAAATTGTTTGAAGGAAATGTCTACGTCATTAAAGAATGCTATGTTCGTATATCTTTTGAGAAAGCACCAAGTACTCGTAGCCCTTAGACACTTAGAATCATACAGCATGTGTACTGTGTAGATACAGATCAGTTTCGTAAATGCCTTACATTTCTTGACTAGTCGTTTATTGAAAATAATACACGGATAGTTCTCAATTTTGAAAAGGATTTAGACAGCAAAACCGTGTTATTGGAACCATTATTGGAACAACCTTCATCGAAAAATTTGTAGACTCTCAGTAGTCTGGTAGTAGGCATAGTCTAAGTCACCCGGGACTTCTGCTACAAGACCAACCAACTGCATACCTCACCAGAACACATTGTGATCTTTGTAGACATGTGAAATATGTCGGATGAAGTGCAAGAAAATTAAAACGTTGTAGATCCAGCTACTTGAATACAAGAAGAATCCCTTCGAACACATTTTCAGTGTAAAACCCCCACAACTTCAACGAAAATTCCACAGAACGCTCAAGTGGCGAAAATGTTGATTTTGGCAAATTGTTTGTAAATAAAAGTGCTTTCATCACGCAGCAGTTTATTTTCAAATTGAAATTACAAATTCAAATTAGCAATCAGATACTCTGCTCGCTTCTAATTGTTTTTAGTTATTCTCCCCTTGACTGACATGGCCTGACAAGTATGAGTACGAGTACGAGTACGAGTACGAATACGAGTACATGAATGTATTTCAAGCGCCTTGTCGTTCAAGTAAATCAAACGAGATGAAGTAAAGATGTTTTAAATTGAGTGTGCGAATAGATGGAATAAATCTCACGAAATTTAGGTCAGAGAATGTGGATCTTCAACGAGTTAATTGGCAGAACAAAATCTTTTTTTTACAAAACGTTGATAGAGTGCGTTTATGTGCATACTTATGCATAATTTCTGAAAGGCACTGCAGAATAAAATGATCTCTAGGAAGTGCTAAGCAGAAGTCTTAGTTTGACTTAAAGATAAGCGAAATTCGGAACGAATCCGAGTACATGGAAGTTGAAGAATATCCATCAGTTCAATGCCATTACAACGGTAGCCGGTGCATTAACACCTTTGTGCAGCTTTTGCCCTTAGCAGATAATTTTGTAAATTTTAACAACTATACCAGCACGATTTCTCGACACAAGCACATCCAGAGACTAAAATTTAATTCAAGTTAATTGTTCAGTTTCGATAGACTGCTGGACAAATGAAAAACGAGTTTGTGCCATCTATTGGCCCCAAAATTTAACATTCAACAGTCTGCAATATAGGTTCGAAGACCAATCGAGATACTAACTACAATAAAACTCAAGGAAAAAATAGCTAGAAAGCTGCAAAGTCAGTTGCACACGGTATGAGCTGTATGTATAGGGTCTTTCAATAACGACGCTCGATTTTTAAATGTAAATAAAACAGGTTATGTGTGAGATATCCACTAATTTTTTTTGTTATTTTATGGCATTAAATATGGAATATAACGTCATTCAAATGTCCGCCGCGGCTTTGCTTGGTGCCACGTAATCGGGAGGCCCGATTTTCGATGGCTGTCGCATAAATCTGGCTGAATTTGCTGGATGGCGTTTGGTATGTTGACTTTAAGTGCATCAATTATGTGTGGTTTATTCGCTTAAACCTGCGATTTACGATAGCGCCAAAAGGCGTTAAATCGCATGATCTCTGTAGTCAATTCAGGTCGCTCCCGCGCGAAATACCCATACCCACAAATCATGGCATGCGCTGTGTGGCACGTAGCGCCGTTCTGTTGGAGCCACGTGTTATCGGTATCCATATCATCCAGTTTAGGCCACAAGTAGCTTGTCATCGATCTGTAGCGCTCACCGGGCCACCGCCCAATTATCAAGGCGGCGCCCAGAACAAAATACTGGTCTTATCGTAACGGTTTTAAGACGAGGCAACCTAAGGGTTGCTACGATTTGACAAGTTACAAGCGGCCGGTCATAGGTCCTGTTGGTGGCAGAACCACCGGTAGTCCCTACCAGGACTTAATCACGGTACCATGGGAAGTAGTCCCCTTGTGGGAGCGCCATGGTGGCTGTGGTTTATACCCAAATCGCGGGAAGGGTCTTACTGTTGGCTCAACCCAATATATGTAGAGTAATTAACTGAGGTCTGTGACTCTAAGAACAGTAATAGGTTTTAGGTCGGCCTCGACTCATACCAAGGGTGGAACTGTGCCTCCAACCCAGTTCCGAATTAGTACTCAGGAAGGCGGCAGGCGATGGCAAGACGTATCCCTGCACAAATGGATGTATGGGTACCCCGTTAACTTAAGTCTTCACGACAGGTGTTTACGTTAAAAACTTGGCTCAATGTAGTGCTCGCCATTGACGGCTATGGCAACGCCAGTTTCGGTTTGGAAGAAGTACGGGCTGATGATTCCGACAGACCAAAATCCGCACCAAACAGTAACTTTCTCGGAATGCGTTTTTTGTTGGTATATAACGTTCCAAATTCGAATTTTGCTGTTTACACATCCATTCATCCAAAAATGAGCCTCGTCGCTCAAGATGATTTTTGCGGTGATTTGCCATGCCTTCTGAACAATTTAAAACAAACTTAACAGATGTTGCTTTAACAACATGGCCAACAAATTTCGAGCGTCCCTATTGAAAGAGCCTGTAGTTGGGTAGGTAAATTCGAACATCAGCGATGGTTCCCGAAACCACTTAGTTCTAATCGTGCCAATTTGAAACCCCGGAGTGATGAGCCACCGAATATAGATTTCCAGCCTGTTCTGTGCGCAGAAACTTTCTTAGTAATCGGACATGACCATCGTTTGAATGTGGTTGGAGTTGTATTACTAAACTAGGAACTGGATGAGTACACAACGATTGTGATAATCTTATCCCCTCGTACCACACCATATACTATCGTAGTAATCGTGCAACTAAATTTGACTAGAGCATATTGTAGTTATGAGAGAGACGTCTCGGAACATCTACAGACTACATGCATCTGTAACTTACGTACACCACTCGTGGTGCTCAAAAAACATGAATCTGCCTTGACGCAGTAAGGGAGATATTACCGCGATCCAGGAGATACAATGGGTAGGATCGGATAAGGAAAAACAAAACATTTGCGACATTTATTACAGCTGTTACAAACATCTACACATGTTAGGATGCGGCTTAATTGTGAGGTTGGCTGTCCTCAATGATTTCAAGTCGATAAGCGACTTCATGGCTGTGATCCGCATCAAGGCAACACTCCGCATCATCATCTAAATATGTACACACGTTCCTACCAACGAAATTGAAGGGTCTATTAGAGAGAAGTTCTATGAGCTCCCCAGCCTGCTCGAAGTAGAATCTCCAATTGGTACTCGGGGACTTCAATTCCAAATTCGGAAAGAACATTTCCGCGGATTGGATGGAAAGCACCGCCTCCACGACACGATCATTGATAACGCTTTTCGGCTCGTTGATTTTGGAGCAGTTCGTAATACGGTGGTTTAATACTAGATGCGACTATAAAAAGACAGAAAGAGGAATTCAAAAAAGTTTATGCAGCCTTCCAGCTCAAGGATATCGAAGAGTCTCACGATAGGAACAATGTCCGGATGTTTTTTTAGAAAGCTACGTAACTGGTACTTGGCTTCAAGCCCGGAACTCAGGCTCGTTGAAAAACCTAATCACCGAAGCGCAGAGAACAGTGGATGTGTTAAAACAGCTAGCGATGGTCTACTAGTGGAGTTCTACAAGCATGGCGGTGATGTTTTGATAGGGTGCGTTCGGTGTATGAAAGCATGCAGTATGACTGGACTATAACCTCCATATTTCCCATGTCCATGAAAGGCGATCCTATGTCTTCTATTAACTATCGATGTATATCCCTGTATGTTGCATATAAGATCTTATCCACCGTATTATATGAACGTCTCAAGCTCAGTGTATCTTCCGATCCGGCACACCGATGTTCGACCAAATTTCCGCATATTCTGTAGAAGTTTAACAAGTTTCCAGTCAGTGCTCACCATCTCTCCATCGAGTTTAAAGCCACATATTATAGCATTCACCATCGATGGCGAAATTCGGGATACTTGATTCAGCTGTGCTGCGTAACACTTGTTCCTCCGAACGATTCCTAACGGTTACCGGATTCCGCCAAAATGACGTTGACATCATATGTAGCTTTCAGCGCTCATTTACGGCAATTGAAGAATAGACGAGACGAATTGGCGTTGAAGTAAATAGAAACAAAACCAATAAAGGAACATCCGTCAAAATGTCACTATTGGCAATACTTACTTCGAAGTGGTTAAGGAGTTCACCTGCTTCGAAGTAAACATCAATTCGCCTATTGGAGAATCGGCAAAGACTTACTACATTGCTGCTCGGTTTGGCGAAACAAACCCGTTCCTAACTCACCGGACGAAGGGCATGCTCTACAAAGCATTCATTCTGCAGGTTTTATTATATGGAGCCGAGTGCCGGACGATCAGTAGGAAAGCCGAGCAAACAATGAACACTTTCAAGGGAAAAATTCTTCGTAGAATATTTGCTCCGGTATGTGAGCAGGGCAAATGGAGGAGAAAACACAACTGTGAACTCAATGAGACCTAATCTCCGTTTTAAGGATCAAGCTACTAAGGATGGCAGAGCACTAAGTCTTGACATTTGGTAATATCGTGTCTCAGGCGGAGACTCTTCACGGGTCGGGAGTCCGCTTAGTGGCGAGCGCTGGTGTTTTTATAATTCATCAAGGAAGATGTTTGTTTACTGAGGCGAGAAGTCTCTCAAATATTCTTGCCACGATGTGGTCGATGTGGTCGACCAT
This sequence comes from Volucella zonaria, assembly GCA_963966105.1. Classification (NCBI taxonomy): domain Eukaryota; kingdom Metazoa; phylum Arthropoda; class Insecta; order Diptera; family Syrphidae; genus Volucella; species Volucella zonaria. Next base: position 178,755,675 of record OZ014532.1, on the reverse strand, counting down.
ATACAGTGCGAGACGACAGACTGCCGGAAAAAGTGGGTAGCAGGATAACCATTCGATCAGAGGTGCCAAGAATTACGCAAAATAGAGTTCCGACATATACGGACCAGGCACTCAAGTAATAATTCTTTTCCGCGTATTCTCTGCTTCAGTTATGCACTTCAAGTAGTGTTCAGGTTTCTTTCCAATGGAGCCTGTAGTTGAATATGGAATATTGGGGCGTTGTCCATGCGAGAAGGATTCAATTCATTCATTCTGAATGCTAATTTTACAGCCTAGTGGATAGGACAAATGATGTTGAGATTCCATTCAACATGCATAGTTTCCCCCGGTCAAATCCGGGAAATGGGTTGGTGTATGCTCTGTTTTAAGTCATCTCTTGATGTCTTAGATACCTGGGCAGGAAGTAGGTCCAGTCTGGAAGTCTTGTTATGCTTCGTACTACCTCACAGCGGAATTTGAGTTGTTGCAGTTGATTGCATGTGCCGTTCTAGTTCTTCTATGCACCGAGTTGTTTAGCTACATTTGCTTGCCTATACTCTTCATGGGTCTTTCACGGTCGTGGTCATGTGAAACCCAACACATCAGCTGTATCATTTCTGAAGGTTTCCTGATATTGATGACACTGATCGTCAACACCCAATGTAGATTGTAAAGGCCTTGACAAGAGCCGATCGTGTACCCTGGCAAAGGATATGGCGATTTGTTGGATACGGTTCCAGCCGCTAAGCATTAGATCCCCTCACAGTATTTCTTCGATGTTGTGGCGAGCAAATTGAGCAAATTAGACGATCGAAATTTTCGGACATCCAAAATATTGAAATATTGCTGTGCGTTGGTCGCAACACGAGGAATTTGGTTGACAGTTTGGTGATCAGATGACTGTCGTCTTCCTTTGTGAGTATTTCATTTCGTTTATTGGCTGAGTACAAATAAGAAAAAAAAAGTCTTTTATGGTACAAAATAGGGCCGAAGGAGCTACTCAACACAATTAAAAATTCAACTGAACGTAAAAAAAAGAGTGTTTTTTTTAGACGTATACAAATTCAATATGAAATAAAACACTTGAAGCTAATGTTAATGTCTATGATATTAGCTTTTTTTAATAGATAATTTTATGCCATTAGTGCTTAAATATGTTAACGGGTATATGCGCGCCACATGAAGCGCAATCGTGAAGTCCAATTTTCGACAGCTTTATCGAGCAACTGGAGCCGTATATCAGCAATAACACGGCGAATATTGACTTCCAAATCGTCCAGACTAGTGACTTCACATACCGCCAAAGAAAGTAATCTAAAAATGTGAGATCACAGGATCGTTTAAACCAGTTCACAGAAACACAGGTTTCCCGCAATAAATTCATGGTGTTGCGCGCCATCTTGTTGAAACCAAAACTCTGTCACGTCAATGCCATTCAACTGAAGAACGAAGAAGCCATTCTGGCCGGCATCGTCCTTAAAGAAATATGGGCCGATGATTCCACCAGCCCATAAAGCACACCAAACAGTGAGTTTTAATGGTTTTTAGGGCGTCTCGAAAAAGGCTTCTGGGTTTTCTCCACTCCAAATTCCGCCATTCTGGTTGTTTACATACATTTAGCCAAAAATGGACCTCGTCGGAGAACAAAATTTTGCGTTGAAAATGAAGATCAAGCTGAATCATGTTTTCGGCCCATTCACTGAACCTCCGACGCGTATAATAGTCACGCGGTTTCAACTCTTGCACAAGCTAAATCTTATAAGCTTTTAAGCCAAGATCTTTCCGTAAAATCTTGCACAAAGTGAATGCTGTGCACAATGGCGAATCGACTCATTCGGATTCTCCTCAATACTGCGCTCCACAACGGCAATAGCTTCTTCGTCTTTGGGGATGCGTATTATCCACTAGAGTGTACGTGGTGCGAAAACGATTCATCGTGTTCCGAATAATTTGCTCAGATGGACGATTATCTTGACCGTAAAATGGACGTAGCGCACGATAAGTTTGGCGAGCTTGGCACGAACCATGGTTTTAAAAATAAGTTTGCATAATTTGCACGCGTATTAACCACAAATCAAGTTTCAACTGTCAAATTGACAATCTGTAGAAACAGTGTTGCCAGTTTAAAAACTAAACTTCTGAAAAAAAAATACCCTTTATAAAAAATAATCAAAAAGTAGAAATAAATATTCATGGCTTTATCAAAAGACATAAAAATTGTGTGTGATAAATTAATTAATTAGACAGGAGAGAAATGAAGCACGGTAATAAAAGAAGAAAAGAAGGAAGAAAGTAATTTATGCTGAGAACGGGAATCCAATTTGCAGTAAACAACTATGGCATAATCAAATATTACCACAACAAGGGACTTAACTAACCTCAGCTAAGTTTTAAAAGGCGCGAAGAAAGAAAATAGCCAAAATTTGCGTAATCCAGAACAATATAGTTAACATGTTCTATAGCGGAGAGGAACTGATTAACTCTGCATCCAAAATTTATAACATTGCAGCGGAAAACCAGTCTTGTGGAATTGAAATAAATGGGCGGAATATCATCAGCATCGAGTACGCTTTTGAGAATCAGTATAAGCTGACTTTTATTAGGATTTAAAATCAGACCATTATCGTGCGACCATTTAACAATAAAAAACAAGTCTGAGTTAAATCTGGTTGCAAGATCTTCCACCAGTCGGGATGATCGGAACAAATATATTTGTACCTCGTCAGCATATACTCGTAAGTGCATAGAGACATTCCGGCAAATGTGTGGTAGGTCATTAATAAATAGACTGAATAGGACTAGGCCAAGAACTGAACCTTGAGGAATCCCGCAGGTATACTCCTTAGCTGAGAAGACTTTCCATCTACAACAACTCGTTGAAAATGATTTTTTAGATAATTTTTAATCAAACGAACAGTACTGTCGTTGAAACCAAAATGCAGTTCCGATTTCATGCATAAAATCTCATGGTCAACTGTATCGAAGGCCTTTGAGAAGTCGAGAAGGCAGAGAAGAGTGAGATAATGTTGGATTTAATATTGGATTCTTACATCATCAAGCACTTTCACCACAGCTATAGAACAGGTAAGATGGGTTCGAAAACCTGATTGCACCGTCGGTATTAAATCCAAATGATTGAGGTGGCCAGAAATCTGTTTTGCAAGAATTTTTTCGAAAACCTTAGAGGCGTAATAGTATATCTAATGGGCGGAAGTGAGAAGCCAATAGGGGGTTACGTTTTTATGAGAAAGGTACGAGTTAAATATATACATTTGTAAGACAGCTTAATCCATCTTCACCAATCACAAGTGATTGTACGTGAATAAGTAGAATTACTTCCACTTCGGTAATTACTTCAAACTCCAAATAGGATGGATGAGCAAACCAACGGCGTTTCTGGGGGATAAACGAGGAATTGTTGCAGTGATTTGCTGTGATGTGCAAAATAATAGGGAGACCCATGAGCATTTTTGAAAAAACGGAAAAACTAAGAACCTCTTGATTGTTATGATTTGTTTTAATCTTCTATTGACTGCTGTGAATTTCAGGATTATAAAAGCAAACAACATGGCCCAAAATTTGTACATAAGAATTAAAAAAAAAAATTTGCGGTTTCTCTTATTTAGCCTGTGCAAAAAAAAATAGAAACAGCTATCAACCTTTACTGGAAACATCTCTGAACGCTAACTGAAACTAAGAAAATTGATGTTAGAGTATAATAAATGGAATATTTGACCGAATAGCGCGCTCATGGGATTTAAGAACCCTTAAATTGTTTGCACACAGCGCGGGAGAAAGAAAATCAGGGAGGATAGGCAGGGCATTCCATAAGCGAGTTGTACGGCTTAAGAATGAATCACGATATTTTAGAGTACGTCCGAAAGTGGGCTTGAGGGCTATTTCGTATTTCGTTGAATAGGCTTTGTTCTTGATAACAGCCAAACAACGTCGGAATCGAATCCACTAGTTTTTGACAAGTACTCGATGGAATGGCTTCCCAGGCAGCCATATGTCATTGTTATTGGACGCTTTCACACCCCTCAATGCTACTTTGACCTCTTGCCACAGGTTCCCAATCGGATTTAGGTCTGGTGATTGAGGCGAGAACCAGTCTTTCGCACTCTTTGATGTGTGTTTAGGATCATTATCCTGCTGAAATGCCCATCGAAGAGGCATGTTGTTTTTCGCATACGGTAGTATTGTGATATTTAAAATGTCCACGTAAGACACTGCTGTCATAGTGCTTTCAATTCTGTGAATGTGACCCACACCCTGATAGGAGAAGCAACCCATACCATAATGCAGCCCCCACAATGTTTCACTGTCTTGATTGTATATTTATCATGATGTGCCGTATTGGGTGGTCTCCGCACTAGGATATTGCGCCATTGCGATTCTGGCTGGCCAGCGGCAATGTTCCTCAAAAAGAAACCTTTTTGCAATATTCTTCTTCGACAGCAACCGTACTTTTCTCGCGCTTCTTGCTTTTAAATTGTTTTCAATAAGCATCCTGCGTATAGTAGAGGCGTCGACGGCCAAAAGGTTCCTTTTTCACATATTGCAATATCTTTTTTTTGAGAGAGGCAGACATTTTAGGCTTCCTTCCACGAATTTCTGGCTTAGATTGCCAGCTGATTGCATTTTCGACCATTCTCTTCGAATACTTAAGAATATTAGTAAGTTTTCCGGGAGGAAAACCTGTTATTTTGGAGATTCTTTATTTGGTTCCTCTTCTCAGTGCTACAATGCTGTGCTCTTGATGGTTTTTTTTCGTAGTTTCCTTCAGAGTCATTAATTATTTCCATCTCGTTGGTTTAAAGTTTCAAAAGATAATGCTTCAGTTGAAAGATATACAATTAGCAATCGAATCTCTGTATGTTTATTGCATGGCAACCTTATTGTAAATTTATATACGAAATAAAATTTCTATCTATCTATCCTTTAAAAGGACTCCGTTTGTACATAATTACAGTTATGGAGCAAGCCGATTTCTGTAGTTCCCAACACATCTTGGCCGGTATTAATAAAAGTCGCGCACTTCAGATAAGCAAATTTTGGATTTCGATTTCGAATACAAAATCTTTCTTCGTAAAACCGAACAAAAATGAGGAGTACAAAGAAGTTAATATTTTGAAAAAAAGACCACCTTTATCCACATCTTTAAGTGGATTGAGGAGAAAACTATTTCTACGTCCATTCGTTCCACCAATTCATCATTATTTCTACAACAGCTTAACATTTATGAAGACCGACAATCAAGATTAAGAAATCATTGACTGAAAGCCTTTATTTTTTTTTAAATATTGAATATAAAGTTGTTTCTTTTTTGCAAAAAAAAAAAACATAATTTATGTTTATGCATGAAAGTGATAAGCCATAATATGGAAGACAAAACTTTTTTTTTAAAAGCATTTCGTTGTTTTTTTTTCTCCTACGATGAAATTTGGTAAATTACGAGTATCTACCCATAGCATTTATAAAAAATAGTTAAAAATTCAAATGTTTATTACCCTGTTTTGTAGATTTATGTAAATATTTTAAAACCCATTTGCTCAATATTTTGCTTTTGTGGGATATGTTATTGCAATAAGTCCGTCAATTTCGACAAGTAGGTATTCGGTATCATGACCAATTGATTTCCCCAAGATACTGCACGTCAAACCAACCTTATGATATTGTAAATTTTAAAATTGGCCAGTTGTGTCAGTAAACCTATTATGCGGAACCACTGAGTACCCAGAAATTGCACCCATTTTATTGTAGTCATTTTCAACATCGAGTGTCTTAAACCACACATTTCAAAAACACAAGCAATATCAACATCTGACTCAGAGAATACATACATATACTCGTCTGCCTAATATAAAGGCTTCTGGCATTAAAGTGGCAGACTTTTAATCCTTCTTCGGCATTGGCTAAAATGTTGATTAACGTTTGCACCTGAACCTTATCCTTAACCTTATCCAACGAACCTGGTACATTTCGGACCATATTTATCTAAATAGAACAATAAACAGAAACGCAATAAAAATTAAATAACCAGTAAGGGAGAAACAAAGATAGACAATAAAGTCGGGCGGTACTCGTATAGCAATAAGGGACAGGAAGAATTAAATAAAAAAAAAAAACCAAAACCAGATCTATTTGGCCACTTCGATAGTGTTTTCCCCTGATCTTTGAGGAATACCACAAACAATTACGTCTCGTAGGCTCTCTTTTCACTGAAAATCAAAGTGTCACTCTCCAATTGTTGTACCTATATGCTTGCTTAGAGCACCATAGCTTTACCAAATTTATTGTTGAAACGACATTCAAACTCCGTCAGCAAAGATTTAAATTTACCTATAAACTGGATTCCAAGTCACATACTATAGTTGGTCAGATGGGGACTGTTTTTCACAGATGGTGGGTTGTATTTGGGGATCTGTCAGGAGTTACTGCAATGGTCACAGCAGATGACATTGGAGAAAAAATAAAAATAAAACAAGACTGAAATCGCACTGAACACAGATGAAAAAAAAGTCACTAGAATGTTTCTTTAGAACGATTTTGCACAAGTACCTACCCGTAAATTGAATGATATTCGCAACAAGGCAAATAAGTTTATTCTCGTTGAACAACGTCCGTTCGGCGAACACTTACTTATAAAAGATCTTTCAAAGTCGCGCCTAGATGTCAGTAGTGAATAATTTCTGAACGCTACCTTTTTTTAGTGTCATCTTTGACATTTGGAGTATTCTATGAGAATGTAAACATTGGTATTGAATTATGAAGTTCATTGTTAATTGTTTATATCTAGATAAATCAAAAGTTCGAACATCAAATCATTATAATCCGTAAAAACAACATATTTGATAATATTTTTTTAGTGTTCATGAAGGTCTTACAATTGATACGTCTTTGAACGCAACCTTTTTCTCTCAATATTGGTAACACTACAAAATCTGATTTTGTGTGTTCCGTGCAAAACAAAACCGTGTTTGATGCATTAGTGAAATACCACGATCTTTCTGCTTCGAGTGTGTGAAATTGCATTTTCATAAGATTATGTGTATCAATAATATTTAAATATAAACAAAGCATGGTTGATCTTGTCATAAAGTTCCCGGGGACACCACCGTGTGGCGCTACCATTTTTCCGATTTGAATTCTGTTTTTTTTGTTAAGTTGGTAAATCTGTTGTTGACATTCTCTCTAAATCTTAGCGTCACAACTTAACATTTGCAAAAGTTACGTAGAGTACATCTATCTCTGTGTGTGTTGGCGATTTTTTACAATTTTAGAAATGGATTTAAATTTAAAACAACGAACTTGTACTCGTATTAAATTTTGCGTAAAAAACGGATTTAATTGTGCGCGAACGTTGGAAATGTTGGAAAAGTGTTTCGGCAACGATTCTCTAAAGAAAACGGTCGTTTACCAGTGGCACGAGCGGTTCAAAAGTGGTCGTGAGTCAATCGAAGATGATGAACGCAGTGGCAGACCATCGACATCAAAAGCCGACGAAAACATTGATGAAGTACGAGTAAAAGAAATGTTGGTCAATAACCGCAAATTAACCATCAGAGAGATAGCGGAGGACTTGAACATTGCCTATGGATCCGTCCAAGACATTTTGGTTAATGATTTGGGTTTCCGTCGTGTAGCAGCAAAGTTGGTACCAAAACACCTCAATTTCATGCAAAAAAGAGACCGTGTTGACGTCGCAAAAGAGATGATTTGCGAGGCTGAATCCGATCCCACATACATCAAAAGGATCATTATTGGAGACGAAACGTGGGTTTATGAGTACGACACGCAATCCAGACATCAGGCAAGTGAATGGCGTTCACCAAATGAGCCGAGACCAAAAAAACCACGTCGCGACGTCGTTTTCAGTCAAAAAAGAAGGCAATGCTCACGGTTTTCATGGAGTATTATTTGGGCGTTATGAGACGTTTGCGTGAAGCAATTCGCCGAAAGAGACCAGAATTGTGGGCAGAAAACTCATTAATTTTGCACCATGATAACGCACCGTCGCACAGTGTCATCATTATTCGTAACTTTTTGACGAAAAATGCAACAAATACCATCCAACAGCCACCGGATTCACCTGATTTGGCTCCCTGTTACTTCTTTCTGTTCAATCGAGTCAAAAAACCATTACGGGGAACGGGGAACGCAGCCGAGAGGAAGTAATGGAAAAATCGCAGGAAGCACTGATGGACATACCGAAAACCGAATATAAAAACTATTTCGAGGATTGGATCAAGCGCTGGCATAAATGTGTTGCAGTCGATGGGGATTACATACTCGTAGATTTAGATGAATAAACTTGTATTTATAATTTTCTGAATAAATTCCGGAAAATTTTTGATCAAGGTGGTATGCACAAAAAAGTGAGAGCGAGAGAGAGAACGCGATAAGAAAAGACGTGAAAAGCAGAAAGAAAAAGAAACACTTTTTAAAAGGCTTTTAAATGAAAAGTGACGCAAGGAAGCTGAAAGGAAAAGAAAGTACAGACATAAAGTAAAATTCGCACAATCATTGCATTCCAACGAAGATCACGCTGGACCTTCATCTTTAGGGTCAAATTCTTGTGCGCAAACTCTTGGCAAAGCAGTGAGTAAAGTACAACGAACCATCTAGCCCAGGCAAGAAATTAGCGGTTATACGCAAAACTCATTTTTGATAATTTTGATAGCGCTAAGAGCCTTTGCAACGAGCCGGCAAAAAAACGAACTTCGAAGCACCCTTTACGTGTAGAAAATAAAGAAGCAGTAATTAACTTTTATCAGCGTGATGATATTAGTCGTCAAGCACCTGGTATTAAGGATGTCAAATCTGTTAAGAATAAAGAAACAGGAGGAAAGAATTTGTGTCAAAAACGTTACATGGATATGACTGTAAGAGAAGTTTATTCTCTTTTTATTGATGAACATTCAGAGGTTAATATAAAAATATCAAAATTTTATGAGCTTCGTCTAGTTGAGAGTATAGCGAAAAAAGTACCAGGCTTCTCAACGACCGGTAGTGATCTGCTTGAGAAAAGTTCGTGTGATGTTAATAATGAACTATGTATGCTGGGAGATTGTAAATCTTGTGTGAATGAATTACATAGACTTTTGCAATCATTCTGTATCAACTGTAGTTACATTGGAAGGAACCATAGAAGAGGCTATACAAGAGTTACATCAACAGCTTAATCGATTCAAGACTCACGTATATGTAAAGAGAATACAATCTAATATATTTTTAAAGACGAAACAGACGGATGAAGCAATCCTGCTGTAATATCACAAGACGAAATCCAATCTGCACATTGGAGTCACAAACAAATTACAGTATTTACAGGGTGCGCTTGGCTCGTTAGAGATAAAAGGTGCTCATTTGCTATCATAAGTGACGTTCTACGTCACGACAAATATGCCGTCTTTGCTTGCTTGAAAAAAATTATCATGAAGCTTAAAGTTGAGGTGCCTCAACTGAAAACTGTTAAATTTTTTTCTGATGGTGCAGGGTTACAATTTAAGAATAAATTTACTCTTTCAAACCTACGCTTCATGTCCCAAGACTTTGGCATTCAGGGTGAGTGTTTTTTTTTTTTTGCAACATCTCACAGCAAAGGCGCTGTAGATGGTGTAGGCGCCGTAGTGAAAAGGGCAGTGTGGAGCCAAGTAAAGCAGCGGAAGGCTGAGATTAATAATGCTAAAAATTTTGTGTCATCAGCTCTCAAAGTCGTTAGCAACATAAATGTTATGGAATTGCCAGAAGATGAAGTCAATGCAAACAGACTTATGCTTGGAATTTGGCGCTTCCTATTTCAAGAATACAATCTAATCATTACCATATTTCAAGAATGCCAACCAGGAAAATTTAGTGATATGGCTTACGTACAAATCTAAAGCAACCGTGTGTAGAGCCTTTAAATTAAATGCAACTCAGATATACTCAGATACAGGCAACAGTGATTGGAATGACTCAGACTACGAGACATTAGCCTCCTTGGTTCATAATAAATAAGCTTTACCTAAAGCCCAAAAATATTCCCATGTTTCCCATGTTCCACCTCAGACCCATAAGTCCATCATATTTCCTTCTGAAAACTCTAGAACTATTAATTGATATCCATATGCGATCTAGAATTGATCCGCGACTTTTGACTACGGCTCAAAATGCCAACTGTAACGGTCGGTGCCATTGTAAGGAATTTAGTTTACCACGGAGGCATCCATGATGCAGGAGTAGACAGCTGTTAGCTCGTCGGATTGGGTTGGTTCTTGCGACTACCCCGTACATCTCAATTCAACTTACCCTTTTATCTCATGCCATAATAAAAAAAAAATAAGGATAAATATAGAGAAAGCTACGGACGGATTTAAAAGACAGGAAAAGAGAAAGATAAGAAAAAAATGAGGAAAGGAAACATTTGACTGACATCACCACTGATTAAAGCTAATTAATCCTACACAAACCTAAACCCTTAAACCGTAAACTTAAATAACGAGTTAAAATTAAACCTAAAACTAATTAAACTAACCAGTAGCCATACACCGAAAGAGAATGTCCAAGGGTCACACAGCGATGACAGCTCGTTACGACCTGAAATAAGCGACATGATACTGGCTGAGGATGGGCAATCCACCTTTTTCGCACCTCAAAGCGATCAATCGCTACCATTCTGGCCGGATCTGTGGATGGTAGCCCCAAAATCGAACTTAATTTACGAAAAAAACTAAAGCTCTACATTCACTGCCTAGCCACATCGAACAATCCCTACATTATAGAGAGTGTATAATGGTCGCGTTTCTGGACCTTTAAAAACGTCAACACATCCGCAATCACAACTGCGCTGTCATCTCTGAAGGTAGATGATTGACTTAAGGAGTTGGTCAACTACAAACTGGGTGGGACTTCTGCTAAAAGATGTGTCAACAGAGGTACGCCGTAAGGCAGTGTCCTTTTACCTCTTCTCTACAACTTAATTATAAACGAGGTATTGGTATACTTGTAAGCGGGTGGTAGAAAGGCAGTTGCCTATTCGGATGACGTTGGTATAACCGTCTCAGGAAAACATCTTAATAACGTTAAAGAACTCTTACAGATAAATATTAACAGATTAACCCGTTGAGCGGATCGCTGTGAATTGGGAGTAAACCCCCATGTCCTCTTTTCCGGGAAATATAACATTCCAATCATAGACCCTCCCTCAATCAACGTTACCAGCTTAATATTTTCCGATCCAGCGAAATATCTGGGTCTTACTTTTGACAGAAAGCTAAACTGGAAACCTAATATTCAAGAAAGAGTAAAGAAAGCTGCAGTGGCTATACCTCTCTGTTATAAGACCTATACTCACCTTCGGGTGGTTGTCTGGTGGACAGCCTTAGACAATGCAGCCAACTGCAGCAAACTAAGCAAAGTCCAAAGGACAGCATATCTGTGGATAAGCGGAGTCTTATATGTTATTCCCTCCGCGCCACTGGATTCACGGTGGACAAATAAACTATTTGGCTGCGCTAGTAAAATAATACTCGTAAATTCTTCCAAAGAACATCAACTGCATTATACCCCAGCATTGGTTTGACAAAGACTTTCATGCAAGCATCCTCTCTAGATCCTTCTGGGAGGAAGATGCCTTCGTGGACACCAAGTCAATCTATTTCTATTCGGATGCAAGACTGATAGCGGGCTTGGTGGCGGTATTTTCTCAGATGAGCTTAACTTAAGCCTTTCCGTCCGCCTTCTAAATCACTGTACAAGGTTGCACAACAGTCATCACCCTATCGGCAGATGCTATAATTTCTGCAAAAGGAGGCGAATGTCAACACTACTTTGACATTTGTGAAGTAAACAGATACAAAATACACGTCAACAAGATATAAATCACTATACTCCTAAAAAACGCGGAATAATTGCTACGATTTTTTCGCGGAATAACTCGTTGGTGGTATTGGCGCAGTGTGAATTTCGGGGCAGATTTCCCGGTCGTCCGACACCAAGTGGGCAAACATTACGACGTTTAGCCGCTCGCGTGGAAGAGTATGAGACAACATGAGATGCTGCCAGGTCTGACCGGTCCCCCAATAGCCGTTCTGCTAAGAATATCGCAGCTGTGGCTGAAGATGTCGCAGAGGATCCCGAAGTATCGACCAGATGACGTGCCATGCAATTGGGCATCAATCGGCGGTCTATACAGAGAATTTTGGTGAAAGACTGTAAGATGATTCCTTACAAAGTGCAGGCAATGCATCAGCTGTTAGCTGTTGACCGCCAAGCGCGTGTTACCTACGCTCAAGCCACCTGAATTTCGACCACGGGGGAGACAACTTTTCCTCGAAAATCATCATGAACGACGAGGCCCATTTCCATCTCTGTGGATATGTGAATAAGCAAAATTATCACTTCTGGGGCACCAAAAATCCGCGTATATCCCAAGAAGAGCCATTACACCCGCTCAAAGTTATTGCATAGTATGCTGTTTGCGTTGGAGGCGTCATCCGGCCTTATTTTTTCGAAAACGCAGCGGGCCAAACGATTACTGTGAACAGCGAGCGCTACAGAGCCATGCTCGAGGACTTTCTCCTTCCTCAATTGCATGAATTGGGTCTGGAGAATATGTGGTTCCAACAGGATGGAACAACGGCGCATACTGCACGAGCCACAGCCGAAGTTCTGAGAGCTGCATTTCCGGATCGCCTAATCTCTCGTTCTGTTATTTGCACTTGCTGGCAAGATCGCCTGATTTAACGGTTCAAAACTTCTGTCTGTGGGTTTTTTTTGAAGTCACGAGTCTATGTCAACAAGCCTCAAACTCTTGGAGCCGTTAAAGAGAATATCCGTCAAGAATGCGAGGACCTATCGCCGGAAGTTCTGGCAAGAGTGATGGAAAATGCCACAAACCGGGCCCGAATGGTCATCAATTCTGGCGGCGGCCACTTAGCTGATATCATTTTCTCGATCAAACATCAAATAAACATAATCCCAAAGCAGAACCAAAGCCCTTCATTCCTAAAAAAAATTACACCCAAAGAACATCGGGTGACAATTTCTGCGCCACCTACTAGAATGTTCCAGGTGGATCTTCGACGATCCGCATGTTTTCGGATAGTCAGGCCGTTTCCAAATCCCTGAACTCAGTCTCACGAAATTCTAAAACTGCCCTTGATTTCCGATCATCTCTCAGGAGATGGCAGAGCAGCTCAACATTCTCCTTTGTGGGCCGACGAACCCGCCAAAATTGGTCCCACTCTAGCCATCCTACCCGCAAAAGGTATCATCGGTATACCAATTGCATCGTGGAAACTAGAACTGAAGCTGGATGCTATTAGAAAAACAAACCTTAGGTGGACTGTTGGGACCCAACAAATTTGGCCAGGAATGCATCTGGATTGCTCTAAGTGTTTGATCTTTCAAAAAGGTAACATCTCAATGCTATCATAGGTGAGATGCCGAAGTTTGTAATCTCTTACAAATGTTACATATGAGAACTGCAGCTGATTCGTTAACCGTTAATTTAATCTCTAATTCATCCTTCTAATGGTCATTTCCGACAGAACATGATAGTGTTACTTGGTAAGCAAATAACCCAGACGGCCTAACTCTCCTCTTAAAGGGCCAGTTCCAGTTCCCTACATTGAGAGGTCGATCACACCGATGTCAGCAAATAACTTTTAGGATGTGGACTCTGAGCCTGAATTACTTTTGAAAATATTTATCGCTCTGAGCCAAGAATATGATGCCACCATTGACTCCACCCTCAGAATTCATCCACTTTTGTGTGGGCGGACACCGACCAGTACCTGACGGCTGGCACCTAGTGGAGTACAATTGATGCGTAGCAAGTGCTAGAACATTGGGCATCTCTAGATTGACGCCACCCGTCCCTACAATCCAGTTTGGAAGTGCAAAACACCTAGACACCCGCAAAAGAGCTTGCCAACAATTTTACTCCCGAAGAGCACTGATGATGAAAGGACTCATTAAGGCGTACAAAACTCCACATTTAATAATGGAAAAGGAGGATATCTGAACGCATACTGCCGGAAACTAAACATGAAAGCACTCTTGACCTTGCACTCCTTCGAAGGAAGCTACCACAAACGTCGACTACCTAATAACGTGATCCGAACACGCCCATTTTCGTCAAGGTGAGACCACAGCATGGTAATTACTCTGTTAAGTTCCGAAGAGTCAGAATTAGACCCCCACCCACCTCACCAAACCGATTACTTTTATCACTTGTGCGGACGCTAGAATAGAAATCAAACGAGGAGCAAAGGAGAGAAGTTGAAATCAGCAATTAGACAAAACGACAGCTGAACCGGAAACGAGGCACCCCACGATTAGGGAAAATCGAATTCTCACCGCCATCGTTTGCACACCTCCGAATCTGTTGTTTGGTAGGTAATCTATTTTCTCCGTTCCCACCCCCGTCAACTAGTTAGCGCCGAAACATTTTATGAAAATTTTTATTCGCCCCTGCGATAGATCAATGTCACCGGAACGCAATAAAACACCACCACGTCGTCGGTCGGTTGTATGTGCTCCTGCCACCACCCACAAAACAACAACAGATGCTGGTGGTGCTGCACCCATTACTCGACACGACTCGACATCGATACGATACCACACATTCCGCGTCACCACCAACATCATCAGCAGTACTCCTCCAAGTTTAAATTACGTGGAACTGCCGCCTGGTACCTGGTGAGCTGCTGGTGTGCTTGTGTGCTGGTGTGGTGGTGACTGGTGCCTGGTGCGTGCGTAAAGAACAGAGAAAAACGTAGAGAAAACCAGAAAACAAAACACAAAAGCACTCACCTCCTCAACCTGTTTGTTGTCGTCCATGTTGCTGTTGATGTGACTATGACTGTGGTGACTACTACTGCTATTGCTGTTGCTGTTACTGGTTCCATTAAGGCTATCACGAAGGCCAACTGTGGTCAGCGTTTCCACCAGTGATGATTCCTCAATGGAGGACGAAGCAGCCATCGTTGTAGTCGCAGCTGTTTGCTGCTGTTGCTGTTGCTGTAAACTGGTTGTGGTCGCTGTTTCAAACAGCGTTGTCGGATCACCGCCCTCCCCCTTGTATTTTTCCACATCGGAAAGTAATCGCTCTAGATATTCCACATAGAGGGTCTCCTGTTCCAGCTCCTTGGTCAGCTCGGTGATTTTCTGCTTATGCCGCTCGAGACTGGCACGCACATCCTGCTCCCAGGCATCGGACAGCGAGCTCTGAGGGAAGCGCTGCATCCACAAGCGTTGAAAGTCACTAAAGACACTCATTGCTTGCTATTTTTAGAAAACGTGGAAACCACTCGAAACCCGAATCCAAATCCGAATCCGAATCAGAATGCCAACCAGAATGGGACTGAGATTCACTTGTGTATTTTCGGAACGAACAATTCCACCTCGCAGACGAGTGAGGAGTTTGGCTACAGGCCTGCACCTGGACGTGGATTTGGATTTTCAATTTTTAATTTTCGATTTCAGAACTTGAATGCGCGGATTTATCACTATGCCAACGCACTTGATCAATTTTCTCACTTCTCTCCGACACTTTGGACTCTTTATTTTGCTTTTTGGATTTTCTTTGATTTTTTTTGGGAGGCTGTAGGGACCACAGCCTACTTACATCTCACATTGCGTCGTGGATGTTTCACTTAACACACAGCATTCGCTCTGGTACTGCACGGGACAGGCAGGCTGGAGCTGGCGAGTGCACTTTATTGATTTTGTGTGTCACACACTATTCTGGAGAATGGGATGCGAATTTCACGGATTTTCTTTGTGTTGTTGGACACTTTTTTTTTTTGTAATTCTTTCTATTTTTTTGGCAGTGGAAAATCAGGGGGAAATAAAAGAAAAGAAAACACACACACCCGTCGACGTTGTAGCTTGAGAGATTCGTAATTGCATCCGACCAGCGATCACGGAGAAATCGTTTGGACTGAAGTTGGATAAAATTCAGAGAAGATGAAGATGTATTTGGAAAAGTCTCCACTGTTTTGTGTATGGCTAGTGGCTAATGGCGGTGGATAATGACATGCGCCATATTTGTTTTGTTGCGTGGGTACAGTAGACGACAAAAAATTGAGGACAGATTTAAGATATATTTTTTGCTACACGAAAATGATTTAAGTGATTATTCAACTCACAGGTAAGTTGATAGAAATTTAGACGAGTATTTTTCAATTGCAGTTTCGAAAATTGGATACAGAAAAATTAACCGTTCTAAATAGATTTTTTGTAATCAGTGCACGCTCAAAGGATTTGTGTACCCTTCAAATGTTTGAACACAGCGCGGGTGAAGGAAATTTAGGAAGGAAGAAGACAGAGATTCCGATGTACTCGTACACCGGTCTTAAATGTTTACAAGTTGTAACGACCGGGAAATTGAGAGCTTGGGAGGGGATTCCATAAGTAAGTAGTACGACTTAGGAACGAATCACGATATTTTAGAGCACGTGGTTTGGTGGGGCGGTATGCTACTGACGATTTCAATGAGGCACTGGTAGAGATACAACAGGGTGTGACAGCAGACATTACATCTCTCTTCGAGGGTGTCGAATGACTGTGTAATATTGTCATCACCTATGAGTTTCGCACGATTTTGTATCCTATCTAGCAAGTTCAAGGAGGTATTAGGAGCACCTGACCAGACCAGTGAGCATTGTGCTTGAATTTCAGGCGGATAAACGCCTTATATATTGAAGCCAGATCAGAATGGATGAAATACTTCTTACATCGCTTGAGGAAACCTAGACATCTCACAGCATTTTTGACGACATCGAATATGTGGCCATTTCAACGCATGTTGTCACTGACACACCTGCCGAGAATGGAAAGTTTTTCGGTTTCGACGATATACGTGCCATTCATGGATAATGTCTGGGTATTTAGATTTCGCTTCACTGACAGCAGACAGCATTGAGTTTTGAAAGCATTAAATTCCACTCTGTTGATGGTTTGTTTAATTGGCTATGCTGCTAATATCGAAATTTAATGAGCTTAATATACGTTGCCGTCCCCGTTCTACATCCGAATAGCAGGGACGTGCGTTGAAAAGCAGAGAGTACATATCGGATCAGAAGTAGCAGACAAGAGATCACTGATGAGAATTAAAAAGAGTGTCAGAGATAGAACGGTGCCCTCGGGCACACCAGCATTTATTTTGTGAATATCCGACTTGAAACCATCCAAGACAACTTGAATTGAACACTCCGAAAGGTAACTTCTAATCCATTAAAAAAGAGAGTCATCGATCCCTAAAGCACGCATTTTCGACAAAAGAGCCTGATGCTAAACTCTGTCAAATGCCTTAGAAATATCCAGCGCAACTATCTTTCGCCATTGATTTACGAGTATAGGTACCAGTGGACCTGCTGCTACAAAAACTATACTGCTGGTCATTGAAAAGTTTTCGCGTTTCGAGACCTTGGAAAGAAGGAACGTAAATGCAATGGGTCTGTAGGAAGAGAGAGAAGAAGATTCGCCTTTTTTAGGGACTGACCTAAAGAGTAGCATTGATGAAAAAGCCTACGCAGTGGTTTTGCCAGCGAGGAAGAACATCTCTTCAGAAGAAGGGGAGGTATACCATCTGGGCCAGTGGATTTGTAAATTCTAAGATCTTTAAGAATTCTTGCTACTACAAGAGTGCGAAAGTGGATTCGCCCTATTGAAGATTCGACGCACTCAAATTTAGGCGGGGCAAAGAACAATCTGGGAGTGTTGAGCTGTCCGCGAAGTGTGCAGCAAGCACATTGGCCTTGTCCAAAAAGCTGACAGCTGGAATGTCATTGTAAATGAGCGTCGGGATGGAGGGTGAGGCAGAATTTCTGACGAACGATCAACAACTTTTGCGGCCTTTGGGACATTGCAGTATTTTTTGCCTCCGTTGTTGGTCGTATTGGAATTTCACACGCTTAAGAAAGCGTTGCAGTCATTCCCGGCTCGTTTAAACTTTTTTTCGATTTTTCCTTCTCGGGTTTCTCTGACAGCTTCTTTACAGGGCGAATAGCCACGCCTTTTCTTTTGGTTTGCATATGCTAACCGGAATACGCATACGTCGAACTTGTTTTGCATTCCAAATTTTCTCTGAAAGCACCTTCTTTAAGGGAGCCAAAAAACCGGTTTGTTGGCATTTAATGATGTTATGACCGTTCCGAATCTTGTGAACTAAATCGCCCGCGTTTTGAAGATATTAGGAAAACGACGACGGCTTCATTGCTTGCTTGTTTCACTTAGATGACCCTACAACCCGGGATGGACCAGGGCCTCAGGTAACGTGCTTTTCCAGTTAGCGCGTGTCAAAGCTTCTGCGTCGTTAAACAGGATTAGTATGATCAGTGTCTTGTATAGTGTATTTTCGGTTGCTTTAGATAGGGGCTTTACTGCTCTATTGCTTTCTAAGCTCAGAGGAGCAGCGTGCATTTTCCAACGCCAGCCCGCATAGTCGAATGATCTTGGCAGTGATGCCAAAACTAGACACAGCTCTGTAAAGTTCATTTCTATGGATGCAGTCATATGCGAATTTAAAATCGATGAAAAGTGGGGTGTATCGATTTAGAACTCCTGCTCTTTTCCAAAATTTACGTAAAGTGAAAATTCGATCTAATATTTTCCGACTCACGGAAACGGTGAATAGTACGGCCAGACAACATGGTGTAACTGTAAGTTAATCGCTTATTTTGTAGATGTAAGCAATACGTTTAGGCAAAAACTCGGTCGCGGATCTTAACTGTGACAATGGTGGTACCCATAATTCGGTGTCCGCTCTCCACTACTATGGTGCATGCTGGTTGACTCTCTGGTTAGCTCTCTGAATAGTTCGACCAGGTTTATGCAGATGATCTAACTATACCGACTATCGGACCGTGCCTATTGCTTCCTAGAAAAGGAAAATAGGCTTTCCGCCAATCCTCTCAAATTTCAGATCGCTCCCGTTACGAGAAGGAAGAAGATTCCTTTAGCTCATCTACATAGTGCAAAAAGGGGTCACCATTCGTTTCTCAAACGAAAGTCTATCCTTCAGACTGTGTATACGTGGCGAAAACGTTGACTTTTTGACAGAATTCTTTCCGCTGAATTCATTAGACTCCAAAGACTGGTTAGTACAGGCCGATTGGAAGCTTTTCTACCACACTTAACTGTGCCTCTAATATTTAGGTCCCAATGCTATCTCCCACTGATGTAAAAAGGAAAAGTCTTTGGTAAAGCAAAACCTTACGAGCCGACTGTCATTTTATCTTATTGACATGCAGTGTAGTACATTCAACTGGAACTGCTGTTGCTCGGGAATGGAAATCAACTTTCCCCGTATTCAGGTCTGACTTTGGCGTGTTTGTGGATGACGACAACGTTCAATTTCACTACTTGTTAGGCGAACTTTCTTCTGCCCTCCAATCGGACGCATACGCAATCCTAATGGCAATGAACTACGAGTAATTATGTACTCGTATATACGAGTTAATTGTGATAAAAGTGATATAGAGTGGATAAACTGTGCTTAGCAGTTTACTGAGCCCCCCTGTAGTTCTTGTTGCAAGCCCTCCTCGAACGCAGTTTGAAGGCTGACTCTTGAACGAAGACTCTACGTACCAGATCACAATAGTATCACACAATTCACTTTGCCCAGATGAGAACTTTTCAGGACCTGAACCTGCGTTAGGATTGCGTACGACGTCGGTTAAGTCTTCCATTTACATTTTGGCCAGGCTTGCTATAAGAGTGATGATAAAACCGTGGAGTTTCCTCTGTGCATGTCCGACTTAGACTGAAAATACTACGCGATGCATGAAAAATTTCATTACACGGAAAATAAAAGGAGTAGTTCCTCGTTCTAGTGCTCTGTTCCGACAAGAAAATAAAAAAAATACCAAGAAAATATACGAAGGTAAGCAACACTAGATTTCTTGCACTTAGGAAAGGTTAACTTTGGACGGCCGAACCGCCAACCAAATCGATCACGTGCTTAGTGAGGCAAGACATTCGTCAGTCATTACGTGAATATTATTTTAGACGATTTCAACGCAAAGCTAGGCACGGAGGATATCTTTGGAAGCTCTATCAGCTATCATGCGTTTTCTACATCTCAACATCCACAAAGGCACTTAAATTATCTCCTGATAGACCAAACAATATTGACTTGGATCACTACCTTGTTGGACGATTGTCAATATCCCGAACACCAAACAAATTAATCGTCAAACGGCTACAAGAAACTGCTAGAACCCTTACTGATGGAGTCTTCCTTTCGAGAAGAACTATCTTGTCAGCAGATCAGTAGCGACATTATCACCATGCCATTAGTGACGTGGCACCTGATGTGCTATGTTTCATCAGAGCCCAAAGTGAAACCCCTGGTTTGATGAAGAGTGCCGACCAGAAAAAGAAATGGGAAACACATCAGCTTTTCTAACATAAGCCTAGAATCACTACGGCACAATCGGGGCCGTAGGTCCTCGTCAACGAGGACGATAATCCACAATAGCATCTTCAATCTGACAAATAGAAGCTGTTGATAGCTATTTCTAAACTTAGCCCCAATAAACCCGCGTAAGCAAATGTACTACTATACCTGCCGAATTACATATATAAAGCAGCGCGATTGAGTTGGAAAGGATCACACACAAACTTATCTGTTAAACTTCGTCGCATGAAAGAGTAACCGAAGTTTTAAGTAGATTGCGCAGGCCTTAACCAAGCATGAGCAAGACTGTCTAGTTGTACGATTATAGAAGGCACTGAGCTGTAACTATGGCTATTGAGCAGGAAAAAATAGCAACACAATAAAGACGAGGGAACCTCAGAAAAAGGGATTGCGGCGGATGAATTTGTGTGGCTGAATCATTCAGCATGGCAGACTTCTTATATAAGCTACTTCAACATCTTTTGAGCTCTGGTCAATAGCATTTCCAATACAAATAGCTCTGCTGAACAAAATGCAAGAGCCTTGCAAATCACGTATACTTCAAGCTCTTGCCAACGCCTTTACAACTAGGACAAAGTACTGAAGAACCGAAGAATCCGTCAGAAATGCCACAACTGTTGTGATAGGTTCCACCTCATGAAACCCCTTGTTTGAGGAAGAGGGTTTGAAGCTGCACTTTTGTATAATAAATGGACCGGCTTGAGTGCTCTAAAAGGAAAAGAGGAAGGCAAAACATTGGCTTCTCCGGAGAAAAAAGAAAGAGCATGCAGAGGAAATACTCTAGGAACAACATTCTTAAGTTTTACCAAGACTCGAATAGGAAGGCGTCGAGGTGAGCAATGAATCTTGGTAGTAGAGTAGTAGAGTCACTGTGCTCAGTGCTCATATACATATATGAAAAAACCACTCCTGTAGACTGTTGAATGATGGGGACGATCCAAACTCTGCTGTTTGAAGGAATCATCCAACTTGAGCGATGAAAGCCCAATCAAAATGTAGTAAAGATACCGGACCAGAAGCCTTACTTACCTGACGATTTAAGGAGGCAGAAGATGACTTCGTAGAGAGTACACATTAACTCATTTCTAAGATGGTGCCAGAGAACATATGAAACGTCAATGTGGTTTGCCCGATCCACAAGAAAGGGTTCCCTCTAAACTACTCTCCTCAACATCGCGTACATGGTCCTATCTGCTGTATTGTATGAACGCCTGAAACCATTAGTCATCGATCTTATTTGCCCTTATCGTCGGGTAAGTTCACAATCGATCAAATATTCACACCACGGCAGATCTTAGAGAAAATCCAAGAAGTCTAGACCGATTCCCACCAGCTCTATATCAATTTCAAAAGGTGCATACGACATTTATACAGAGCAAAATGGTAGCTTAGCACTGGTATGCATACCGAAACCCTGGCGAACAGTTAGTTTCTTTTATACCGAAAATCGAAAAGAAGACTATACGCTCGCCAAGAGCTTTAGACCTATAAGTCTGACGTCCTTCATGTTGAAGAGCATGGAGAGAATGGCTGAGATCCGTATGCGCAAAACTTCCTTGCTAATGTATCCTCTGTCTGCGATGCAACAAGTCTAACAACGCGGAAGTTCTGGCGAGAGTGTGCTTTAAAATCTGGTGGGCGGAATTGACGGCGCACTCGACAAGGAGTAATACACGCTCAGGGTGCTTCCAACAATATATTGTAACTTTTTACGGCATGTGTAAATCGGTCAGACAAAACGGCGTAGACGAATCACTAGTTTTGCTGATTAAGCAATGCTGGTGAATAGGACACTGATTGCCGATGCATACTGTGGGCAATATGTGATAGCAGGGGTAAACATGGGCTGCACGCAAGGCGGCATTCTGTCTCCACTGCTATGGTGCGTGTTGGTTGACTCTCTGCTCAACGCGCTTAATAGTTCTGACGCCTATGCACAAGCATACACGGATAAGGTGGCTGTACTGTCTGTCGGATCCTGTCTGGCGATTATCGGTTCTAAAGCGCAAGC
Source organism: Volucella zonaria (assembly GCA_963966105.1). Taxonomy (NCBI): domain Eukaryota; kingdom Metazoa; phylum Arthropoda; class Insecta; order Diptera; family Syrphidae; genus Volucella; species Volucella zonaria. The sequence goes on along the minus strand of OZ014532.1, from coordinate 178,733,272 downwards.
AGCCCAAGACGTGATAGACAATTGGTGCACTAGAAGTGGAGTTTCGGTCAGTTTTCTCAAATCTGAGGTTGTTCTCTTTATGAGAAGGAGGAAGCTGCCTGGTCTGACTCACCTAGTGCTTAAAGGCATCACCATTCAATTCTCCAAATAAGCTGATGCATTTTCAATGACCCGCCTGGCGCGAGAGACACGCCTGTTGACTTTCTTTCGATCCAAAGGTAACCGCTTACCTAAATAAAATTGAAGCTAATTCGACTGTATTAATAAAAAACAACTGGTCTCAATTTCTATACTTGGATACGGACGCATCAAAAACGTTTTCAAAGGAAATGCCACATCGCCAACAAAATAATGCGGAAACCTATCGTTACAATTCTGTTCTTCTGGTAGGCCGAGCTGGTTTCCTGATACCTTTCGACCACAGTCGGTGTGCCATAAATCACTACCGTCGGTTTGACAGGCATAAGCGCCAATGTCGATGCAAGTAAAAATGTAGTTGACATCGCAGATTCCTGAAGTATGATAGAATATGTTCTCTTATAATTATAAAAAAGGGACCCGGAATTCGGGGTGCAAGTGATGTTTATGTGTTTCCCATCAATGGCACCCTCACAATTTGGCAAATTCCACATATTGTAAAAGTCATTGGAAATCTTTTTCCACTCAGTTTGGTTTGGGACTAACAAATACCATAAATATGGCCCAGGGTATTCCAAAGAACATCGCAGGTTTCTTTCATGATTCTTTTAAATGCCATTGAGAACATCTGCTTGCTGCCATTTGCCAAATATCTATAAAAATGAAAATGCTAAACATATATAGCACGATTAAGATATCATGTAGTCACAAAAGGGTCAAAAACAGCCCGCACTTTTCTGATGTGACATTGGAGTACTTGGTTAAATCTTCTTTGACCAAATTGAACAACAAATCAAACACTTCCTTGTTCATACGCATTTCCACTTTAAATTATTCCGAATCATCATTGTACGAGTATAGTGGTGAGCAAAAAATCCATGACGGTCTCGGTCCCCGAACAGTCGACGAACCCAAAAACGGCGACGCTATTTTCAAACACTCAAAGGCTTCCAACAAAATCAGTATCAAAATAATCATCGAAAGGAATTCCTCATCCATATTTTGTTTTTTTAATAATTTTTTTAAACTTCGCACAATTAAACAAAACAAATTGTTCGCTGTACAGCTTGAAGAGAAAACACTCTCAGCAATAGCAAAACGTCAGCGGCAGTATTCTGTGGGACTGTCATTTCCGTCAACATTAACCTATCCGGCATCGTAACGGACGCAACGAATTCTATGGCCGAGGCCTTACTGCTCTGTTCCGACTGAAAAAAAGGATCGGAAGTAATCTTACCGACCTCTTTGACTTCTTACTTGCGAAAATTATGCAAATCCGTCAAAAGGCACAATTTCCCAAAAGCACGAGCAGCTACGCCGATCACACTGATATTGGCAGACCGCAGTGAGTTTTCTAGTGCGAAGTGATGCGTTTGCGAGTAAAGGGTGTTTTTTTTAGAAGTTTAGTTTTTAGCAACACTGTTTTTACAGATTGTCTATTTGACAGTTAAAAGTTGATTTGTGGTTGGTACGTTTTGCCATTTACGATGAATAGATTAACGCCAGAACAACGCGTGCAAATTGTGCAAACTTATTTTGAAAACCATTGTTCGGTTTGCCAAACTTATTGTGAGCTACGTCCATTTGAGTAAGTTATTCGGAACACGTTGAATAGTTTTCGCACCACGTACACTCTAGTGGATAATACGCATCCCTAAAGACGACAAACAGTTCGAATAGAAGAAGTTATTGCCGTTATGGAGCGCAGTGTTAAGGAGAATCCGAATGAGTCGGTTCGCCATCGTCCACAGCAATCCACTTTGTGGAAGATTTTACGGAAAGATCTTGGGTTAAAAGCTTATAAGATCCAGCTTGTTCAAGAGTTGAAACCGCGTGACCATTATACGCGTCGTAGGTTTGGTGAATGGGCCGAAAACATGATTCAGCTTGATCCTCATTTTCAACGCAAAATTTTGTTCTCCGATGAGGCCCATTTTTGGTTAAATGTATATGTAAACAAGCAAAATGGCGGAATTTGGAGTGAAGATAACCCAGAAGCCTTTGTCGAGACGCCCCTACAACAATTAAAACTCACTGTTTGGTGTGCTTTATGGGCTGATGGAATCGTCGGCCCATATTTCTTTAAGGACGATGTCGGTCGGAATGTTCCCGCTAATGGAGAGCACTATAGAAACATGATTTCTGATTTCTTCGTTCCTCAGTTGAATTGCATTGATGTGACAGATCTTTCATTTCAACAAGGAGGCACTACATGTCCCACGGCGCGTGACACCATCAATTTATTGCCTAATGGACCTGTGAACTGGCATCCACGATCCTGTGATCTCACACCTTTAGATTACTTTCTTTGGGGGTATGTGAAGTCACTAGTCTGGACAATTTGGAAGTCAACATTCGACGTGTTATTGCTGATATACGGCCCCAGTTGCTCGATAAAGTTGTCGAATATCGGACTTCACGATTGCGCTTCATTCGAGCTAGCCGTGGTGCGCATATGCCCGATATCATATCTAAACACTAATGGCATAAAATTATCTATTAAATAAAGCTAATACATATACATTAACATTAGCTTCAAGTGTTTTATTTCATATTGAATGGTATACAAATTCTTGGCCTAAGTGGGTTGTTACGAGTATTTCCAACAGCCACTCTTACCTACCTGTATACCTCTAAAAAAAAACACCCTTTACTAAAACAGAAACGACTGGATTTAGCTATAAAGATGGCAGAACTAATTAAAAGTTGGCAGAAAGAAGCAACACATATTTTCCACGAATCGCACAGATTTTAGTCTTGCCTACCTCTGCTCCGCTTTTAACTCTGTTAACTGCAGCCCAACAGAAAAGAAACGAAGAAAATCGTTGTTTACCTTGTAAAGAAAGCAACGAATAAGTTTTTGTCATCAAGCACCAAGGGGATCATATATAAGACCCTCGTCATCCCAGTCCTACTCTATGTCGCAAAAGCATGGACCTTAGAAATGGCGGATGGTCGTTTTTAACGGCGAGGAATTTTCGGAGATGTAATAGCGGAGTCCACCAGCTTCGAAACTACAAATAGTCTGAAAAATATCCATCAATTATCCGAGGTGGTTAGGGCTCATACCCAGGCCGACAATAGAGCATGGGAACACTTCACCTTAGATGGCTCGCATATTCAGAAGTAGAGACAAATCATCTCAAGTGTGTAAATGCAAGTAATTAGTCAAAGTCCATGTTAACTGCCAGATTGAAACTTCTGTCCGCCACCCGATTCTATTCCATTTTAATGACCCAATGGCCTACTTCATCGCAGAAGACCCGTATGTGGGAGCTCATAAACGTCAGCATTTCTACCTTAGTACAATCGCAGATCTTTCCTCGTGTGTTTTTGAACGCATTCACTGCGCAGATATATCTTAGTACGATTGTCATTTGTTTTGCGTTCAAAAACGTCATTGCAATGCAAAAACAGAGTAATATTCAGGTGAATCTTAGATTATTGATTATTTCAATAGTTCTTACACCTTTCCTCAGGAAACACTAACTTTTTCCGCAGCCACAATTGAAAAGTCCAACTAATCTGCACAAGTATGAAAATATGCTGACGTTTGTGAACACAGGGGTAACACAGTTTGACTATGTTCTGCAGAAAATCTGCATTATTGAACGCAGTTTCTGGTCTGCCGTTTTCTAACACACCCTGTTATGTCTGGCCCCCAAATATAAATCATGATCAGTGATTGTATACACTGTCGTCCCAACTTTTGTCCCGTTTTCTGAGACCTTACTTAAAATCCACCGTTTGACTCACTGCCCCACTTTACCACCTTTAGAATCCCACTGCTCGAGCCGCATTTGCTCCACAACACCTGTGGTATCGTTGTTAAGTGAATTCCATCCCCAACAAACTTCCCTAATAGTGTGGAACGTTGCACAAAACGCAGCTTTCCCACTTTCCTTTCGCTGAAAACCAAACACTCTCCACTAGTCTCCACGACCACCAACAAACACACCCACTTCTCCTTTGTAGATTTTTTTACAAACTATTTTTATTATCTCTCAGGCGTCCTTAAAAAAAAGCAAAACAATCTCTTGTCGTTGCTTATCCTTGTTTCTGTGCCAATTCTCTCGCCTTGGCACGTTCCAGCTTGGCGATGCGAGCCAAACTCTTCGATCCCAAGATACCGCCGCCCCAGTGCTTCCTGATTTCGTCTTGACGGTCATTGTAGTTGGTCTTGACGGCCTCCAAGATCTTGCTCAGGTTAGCCTTGTCGTTGGCCTCAACGCCGGTGAGAGCGAGTGCTGTACAGGTCTTGCGACGAACCAAAAGTCCCAAGCGGGCCTTGCCCTTAACAATGCAGTATGGGACACCCATCTTGCGGCACAAGGCTGGCAGGAACAACACCAACTGCAAACAAAACAAAAACCATTAGCACTAGCTCCAGTCCGTGAATGAGTCATCTACTCTGAGATCGTTGGTAATCAGATTGTCAAGCTTCCACAATGAGCGGTTGGGAGTGACCCCTACCTTCAGTTGAAGAAATTCTTGTTCACATCATGGAAACCTCGACTCGTTTACAACTCTTCATCTTCCATCAAAACTTACCTCTAGGGGGTCAACATCATGAGCGATGACAACCAATTGGGCTTTCTTCTGTTCAACCATTCGGGTGACAGTGTTGGTGCCGTGCCTGACCCAGTTTGACTTCTTTTTGGGTTGGACTTCCTTGCTCTTGGCATCGGCTTTGCCATCGCTTCCAGCCTTGGCCTTGGCCTTCTCCTCAGCAAGTTTCTTCAAACGTTGCTTCTTGGCAAGAGCCGATTCGGGCCTGTACTTCTCCATCAACTTGAACATCTTGACAGCGGTGGTCTTGTCCAAGGTCTGGGTGAACTGATGGATTGGTGGTGGCACCTTCAAACGCTTCTGGAGGACGGCCTTTTGACGCTGGACGCGGATATACTTGGGCCATCTCACGAAGCGAGATAAATCACGCTTAGGCTGAATGTTTTGACCTGAAATTAGGAGAAACGTTCATTTGAACACACATCTTGGATGCAAATGCTGCTTGCTACTTACCAATGCCGAAATTCTTTGGCCTCTTCTCGAAGAGCTGGTTGATGGCTCTCTTGACGACTGGCTTCTTGACGGCCAATGGAGCTGGGGCCACTTTCTTGGTGACTGGCTTCTTCTTCGGTCTTGGCTGTAACACATAAAACAGAGACACAACTTAGAACACAAACACTTTTCACGTATCAACATTGGCAAGTGAATTTCCTTAGCAAGGGAACCGTCCCGGTGGTGATAGTGTAAACAATTGACACAAATTCTCAGAAATCACAAATTCGTAAGCCGGAAATTCACTGCGCACTTTGATTGGGAAAACATTTACCTTCTTAACAACCATGTTTGATTATTGGTTTACTAAACGATGTTAGAATAAAATGCAGATTTACGGCGGCCCTCGAAAAGAGCTGCTTACAGGTCTGCCTGTCAAAAAGGTAAAGGAGTTGAGCAAACGGAAATGGCGTACTTGTCGTTTTTCGAGATGTCAATGTTTTTACACGCAGTGACATCTGTAGTTGGATGGAAGAAATAAAATAAAGGTATGTGAGAGGTGACTGTTTTGGCGAAAATTATTTATTTTATGAATTGCTAAAATAAGAAAAAGTATTCAAGTTTGGCGATAGAATCTTCATCAGCAGTATAAATAGGAATCGGGATCCAGTCTGCTTTTAATAAACTCGTAGGCTAAGCTGATGTAATTCTGGTCATTCGGCGCAGATATATGTGACACTGAAGTTCTTGGACACATGAAGTAGAACGCCTGATGGGTTGATCGACTGGTGCGTAATGGCGAAAGTTACTACTCATTAAGACTTGTAAAAGGTCCATGGTGTCCATACAAAGGTAGAATTGCTCCTATGATCCTATAAAAAACGTCCGCCAGGCCGCTAGGTTTTCAATCTACCGAAATCTTTGGATGAAGAGTTTTGTTCTTTTAATAGGAAGAGTGTTTCCTTCACTGCAGCAGAAGGAAGGACCCATGACGTTCTTATTAGTGAGGACGAAACCAAATTTACATACTGTGGAAAAACAAAGAATTATCCATTCAAGGACTGAGGCGAAATGACAACTACTACGTGGTAGTCAGGGCTTACGTCCGTTAAATAAGTTTCCCTGGTCAACTTGGATGGTATAGTATATTTCCCGGGTTTAAGGACCTCCTGGGTTAATATTGGGCCTTAGGTTGAATGCCATTTCCTCAAACTTGTGTAGGGTCTAGTATTTTGCGAACGATTTTCATATTATTTGTGTAGGACAGCATTTAATCGATGCATGGGTGTCCCAAGCAACTTTCTTGAGTTAAAAAGCAAACACAACATGGCAGAGAATTTCCACTGGAGTTTTACCTTGACATTGACGAATATATTCCATCACAGGACAATGCACCTACTTACCAACTTAGATGGCTCCACAATCTTTGTTGGACCTGGGCCGTACGAACAGATTTATCCAACCGCTGGCCAATCGTCATCAGTAACACACGCAAGTTGATTGAACTTATTTTCTATTATTGCGCCATCTTAGATGCGTTCATTCTCAACATCCATCCGTTCCGCATATGCCGTTTTATTCCAATTCCTCTGGGCCAATCGTGGTTGCCACGGAGCCCGTATAGTTTGTCGTTGAATCTGCGCCTCCACGTACCTTCAACGCAGACGAGATCAAAGACTATAAAGAGTATTTTCTGCTCGAAATGACTAAGAGTTTCCTCGTCTGCGTAGGGCTGAGATAGTCAAAGCCTTAAATAGTGTTATCCTGGTTGTACGAGAGGTGTCTATTCGGATGTAGACCCAAAAGTCTTAATACCACGTCTTCATACGGCCACATTTTGCTAATTAACGATCACGCTTCGGTTAAGAAGGTTGTCGAGAACCAATTTGCTATTTTGTGACGTAATGGAAAACCGACCGGTTATAGGACTAAACGATCATAGATCTCAAAAAGTTTGGTGTGATGATTTGAACCCGGAGTGTCTTAGATCGGGAGGGCTCGAAAGTGACTGTGCTTCAGAGAGAGCAAATGAGTTCACTTTCGAGTTAAATGGAAGTTTGGCCATGTTTGTCTGACCCCAGTAGGCTATTAGCAAAGATAAGCTTAGCAGTGGACTATGGTAGGGGACAAAACATTTCTATTGAGACTTGGAGGTTGAAGTTCACTTTCCTCGCACTACATATCATCTAAACGGATGACACCCTAAGGATGATTCAAAGAAGGACCTTGGGAAAATTCTGCTATTGACAGGGATCCCATAACAAATCGGTTCAAAACTTCTGATCACGTTCACAAGATAGTTATTCTGCTGCCATCAGCATAACGCCAGCTCTTATTCTGCTTGTCACCAGAATAACGCCAATCATTTGCAGGACGAGCATGTTTATAAGAAAACTTATACTGGGTTTTGAGTCGATGAGTCCTCATTCACGCAGTATGATTTCCTTTAGCGAGGTCAGCTACGTTTTACTAACACCTAGTATTCCTGATTCCTACGATCATTCAACACTGTCCATCTAACCAGATTGGATTTTGAAAGTTCTTCAATATTTTGGAGGTTGTATTCTGGTGCTGAGGAAGGTATGGCCAGTGAGACCATAAGCTTGCTCGGATTTGGTTATTCTCTGCCAAAAGTTTCCGAGATTATTGGTCCATTTTTTTCCACTATCTAAAATTCAAGAGTGGTAATTTAATCGATTAAAGCGTCCGGTTGCGATCTATTTCAAATCGTTTTCTTGACGCCCTCGGCTTGGAAGATATTGCTTTGATCAGGTTATTCAGCTGTGTATATCTAATTCCTTTTAGAATAAACCCTCCACAGTCCATCTTTGATCCATTTGTGTTGATGAGCCATTGTACATTCGAGTATGTCTCACGCACAATTCTTTTATTCGTTTCGGAGGCTTTTTGAAGTTTTTGTGCCATCCGTACAAGATCTGTGTAAATGATGTTGAATGCTTTCTCCAAGTTTTGGAGCTCCCGAAGTTTCTCCATCGTTATACGTAAGCTTTGAGTCGCGTCGTATGTCGAGCTAATTTTTACAAAGTTGCATTGACTAACATGGAACTTGATTATACTGTACTATGAGCTGTCTAGATCTCTCTCGTATATTTTTATACAATGCGACATTAGCTTCAGTGATCGGTTATTGTTGCAACTTCTCGTGTTGCCTTTGCTTTTTACAGTAGAACAGTACTGGCAAGGCATATGGTTAATGTTTCATCATTTTAAGAAGCAATATTGCCAGCTCCTTGTACCCAAAACTTCACTTTGAGCTGTAGCCCGCTGTGGCCCTGAGCGCTATCAACAGCCAAGTTCGTTTAGCGCATTCGTGCGCTAATCACTTCCAGATGCCTGGAATCTTTTATTACTTTGGTACGCCACCTAAACCGACTTCCGTTAATGCTTTGTCTTTCCTGAGTGGATTCGGTTAACATGTTCTAGACATTGGAACCGTATCAATTCAAGCCCTTCTGATAATGGCAATACCATTTTATAGCCCATATATGTAATTTTTTTCCAAATCCCGTTTAGGCAGACGGTATCGTATCCGCTTAAGATATACCTCCGTGACACACAGCTTGGCAAGAGTAATTCTTCGCTAGATCTCTGTGGTGGTATCCTTGTTTGACTTTACAGCGGAGCTCAGGTAGATAGAGTCCTTTACCACTTCAAAGTTGCAGTGCGCCATCCGAGCAGTTGATTTTAGGTGCACTTTTTTGTTAACAGCATATATGTACTTTGTTTTACCTACACTCACAACTCTTACTCCCTTGGTCGCAAAGGCTCCGGTTAAAGCCGCCAGCGTATGCCACAGACTTTTGGATAATCATACCTCGGGTATTGGCCTATGACTTTCACACAATTCTTTTAGGCATGATGTTAAAATGGTGAAATTTGTTTTTTTTTTCATAAACACATAAACGCCTGTGCTCCTCTTCTATATATTTGGGTGATTTAATGTCTTTGTATTTTTCCTTCGTTAAGCAGGAATCTTAAAAATATTATAACGTTTGTTTGCTTTTCGACGAGCTTGCTTTAGCTAACATTTTTTTCATATTCTTTTGTTTGCTCAATACGCTCTTTTTCCGCTGTTCACGTTTGAAAGATTTGCGTTTCGTCCTATACTGCCCTCTTTGTTCCATCGTTCGTATCACTAACACGTTTCTTTATTTATGTGAAGTGAATCGAAATATCGAAATATCAAGAAAAGTTTTTGCACTCGCAATTGTTATCGAAGCTGTTTTACATACTGCCTTGTGCGCTTGATTCTTCCGCTTGGTTAAGACAATTTTGAAACCATTCTCGTAATATTGAGTCCCTGAATCCCCTAAAGATGGGCTCTTTTCTTATTTATGCCCCCAGTTTATTTTCACGACGGATGCCACATTTCCTTTGTTTTCTCTGTGATTTGCATTAGATTAGTACTCGTATCTCTTCGCTCGCTGAGTTCTTTGTTCCTTTCATGACAGTCTTTACATTTGTTTTTTGATTCCCACACGTGTCCATTTTAATCCTCATTCACGGAAAGCAAAATATTTTTTTTTGGAGTTACAGACTATCATATAATTCAAAAATTGAATCTTTAACTAACTTTAAAGGTCCATATAATATGCAGAACACACTTGCTAATTATTTAGAAAAATTCTCTCCAAATACAAATATTACCGCTGAACTAGCCCATTGGAAAGTGCTTACCTGACTCCGTCCACTCTGCAAACTATTACTGTTTGCCGGTTTGAATTTCACAATCTGTACAAATCTCTCCCGCGTTTAATGTTTAATTTGTTTCGTTCAATAAATACACAATTTGCTTTCAAAATGTTTTCGTTTGAGATTGCTTCGAAAACGTCCAATTTCCCCATTAAATACGGCTACGCCAACTGTCGTTTTGGGAAATGTTTCGTCGGCCTAACCGGCGATGCAGTTTGCCACCTCCACTTTGTCGACAGGGAGAGCAAAGCTCACATCGGGGAGCTGCAGAAAAGATTCCCACGGTCAACTATCGAGGAGGATGCTTCAAAAGACTTCCAGACGACGGTGGAAACTATCTTTTCTGATTCGGACGACAAAACCCATCGCCTTGTTCTCCAGGGGACGGACTTCCAGATTCAAGTGTGGCAGCAGCTTTGTAAAATACCAAAAGGCTCGACGTGTAGTTACGAAGATGTAGCAATTGCTATGGACAAACCAAAAGCGATCAGGCCTGCGGCTAATGCTATTGCCGGCAACGAGATTGCTTACCTAATTCCGTGCCATCGAGTCATAGCAAAGTCTGGGAAGGCGAAGTATCGGTGGGGTCCCGATAAGAAGATCCAAATTCTCCGAGATGAGGGCGTTGAATTGGATTGAGTGCAGTGGTTACTTAACCTCGTGTTTTCTGTTTTGTTTGAATAAATCTTAAGTTATTTTTTGTAAAACTGCGCTTTAATTGGGCTGTTGTCGGGATTCATTGGTTCGGAACAGCTGCAGTAAAACGATTTGCTCGAATCTAGGATCGGATGGGACATTTCTACTATCCTCGTTGAATTCATCCACTGAATCTGAATACTTCTAATTGCTGCCACTCTGCAAAGGTGCCATTACTGATCGTTTGGGTGAAATTCGGTTTTTTTGCGTCTTCTCTAGTTCAGGTCTCCCGCCACAATGGTGATAATTAAATTTGCAAACAAAGATTCAAAATTGAACATCAAGTACAGCTACAACGCTTGCCCGTATGGAATTTATTTTATCGCCCTTGCTAATGGTGCCGTTTGCTACCTCCACTTTGTGGATAAAAAGGATAAATCACACATTCAGGAGCTGCAGGATAGATTTCCAGAGTCCACTCTAGAGGAAGATTCAAGCGGAGAGTGTGAGAAAGTGACTGAGAATGTTTTTATTGATCGGGAAAATCAAGGATTCTCGAATAGTTTTACAGGGAACCGATTTCTAAAGGAAAGCCTTCGAAGTGCTATGTACAATTCCATACGGTTTCACATGGAGTTACAAGGACCTAGCCTTCATTTTGAGAAAACCAAAGGCTCTTGGGGCCGTGGCTAATGTAATTGGACATAATGAAATTGCTTACCTGATTCCATGCCACCGAATCATTGGGAAATCTGATAAATTCAAGTACCGGTGGGGTTCCAGACGGAAGATTCAGATTTTAAAGGACGAAGGTGTCCGTACCGATTGGCTTTGACTCGAATCTTTCTCTTTATTTAATAAATATAAGATTTTTGTTACGTAGAACAAGATGGGAACGATTTTCTTTTTTATTTTCATTGAAGCGCAGTGGAATGGCAGAATTGGATTGGTAAGGTTCGGTGATTCGTTTATTAGGTCGCTTAGAGATAACTTGGAAAGTAATACCCACGTTTGTTCACAGACTGATTTAGCTGTTGATCCAATCAAATGCATAAGGAGATATCCTTAAGTAGAATTAGCTATGATGAGTAATGTGGCAATATTTGGAAATACATGGGCAGACCAAAGGCGGCCCCTGGCGGGCCCAGATTGATTTACTGCCCCCATTCCTGCCAGTTCGCCTTCAAATCCTCTTCATAGAGAATATGTTTGTTTAGAAATGTTACTCGTCTACGTCTTAGATGTTTATTATAAGGAAAGTGGATCTTTAGCGCCCCACACAAAAGTCCTTTTTGTTTCCTATCAAGGAGAAGGACTACTTCGACTCTTTCCTTATTATAATTTAAGAATTTATTTGAGTGGTTAAGACCATCTATATAGATCATTCCAGTATTTGACTGTAGAATCTTGCCCAGTCGTTATGACTAAAGGTAAAGCTTGGGCAGGTTCTGATAAAGGAACTTTCTGCACCTTCTTGGTCTGGGCGTACACCTTTTCATTGCCACCGGACTAATGACTACGAGAAGCTATTAACTGCTTTGAGAGGCGATTGAGTTTCCAAGAGTATAGCTATTTTGACTTTTTCATGTCGTTTGCTTAGTAGTAGAATGCATACAATAAGGCAGTTAGTTCAGTCTGAAAGATGGTGGCATCGTCACCTAAAGCAAATCAGAGATGGGTTCGAGGTTCTACCACTTCTGCTCCAACGCCTTGAGATCTTTTCAAACCCCTATATATTCTTAAAAGCTAAGGATGGGGTACAGTTGGTCTAGAGTCTGGGATTTGGTAGATTTTTATTTTTGTTTTTTGGTGGGGGCTAACGCGCCCATTTATTTGGCTTAATTCAAGCTTTGAAAACTAGGACTAATAATAATTAAAGCGGATGGAGAAGGAGATCGAATTTGAGGGAAAGAGTGTTGTGATTAAAATCGAAAACGGAAAGGCTGGAGTTTAACTTACGGGAGATTGGTTTGTTAGAGCCATATGTGGTGCACGGTGGGTTGGTAGACAATGGTTTGTATAAAAGAAAATAGAGTTGTAAATAGATGAGCAATCGACGGAGCTTGAGAGGAGTTGGTGATTGAAAGAATATCTGCTGCGTCCCTTCGTTCCTCAGGTTATTCAGGTTAATGAGTTTCAGACGGTCTCGATAGGGAGGTAAGATTAGAGATTCATCCCAAGGTAGACCTCGAAGAAAACGACGTTGGATCCTCTCAATTCGGGATACATAAACTCGTTAAAAGGGACACCACGTGTAAGTGATGTATAGTGATCTGGTCACGTCACCATCTTTAAATGAAGCCAAGTGATGAGTTTGTTTTAGTAATTATCTCATCAATATGCGAGCGGAAATTCAGCTCCCTGTCGCATAATATGCCAAGGTCGCGGATAGACTGAACAAGGGATATAGGTTGGCCGTGGATAAGGTAAATTCGGGGAGTAGACTTGTTGCACTTACGTGAGAAGGTGATAGATTGACATTTAGTGACTTTGAGTTCTAAGCAATATTTAGATCTATTTGAAGGACACAGTCGTGTTGTAAGGAAATGGGTTTAAAACACCTGAGCTGGCCAAGAAAGAGCCGATAGGGCAGACCTGAAACGAACACTATAAAAACGATTGTCCAGGTAAAAAGATTCCATTTAGCAAAATGGGTTCAAAGCCCAGGACGGGCAATGTGAACAGTTGTTACAACATCAACTTCTTTACCACTTTCTAAGGTTGCAGGGACTTGCAGGGGCGTCTTATCTTTATTGAAACGTAGTCAAGCTTAGAAGAAGTAGAAACAGCGGTTGGAGAAGAGCTTAGGTCATTGTTGACGGCTAGTAGCACACTTCGAGAAGGAGAATCATCATTTGGACGGGTAAGATCGTCGTCTCGAAAAACATTAAAACTAGGGGGGAATAATTCCTGATTCTTTATATTGGGAATTAGACTAGTTTCGGTTAGAGCGTAGACCTCGAATGGGAGAGCGTGGGATTGGGGCACGACAGCACGGGTTTTAGATCGCAGTCCTCTTGCGTTTTGACAGTAGAAGGTAAGAGGAATACTATTTCAAAAGGGCGCAGGAGTGGATGGTTGAAACACTTAATGGTAGCACGTTAGGAACGAAAACATTTGTCATTGTCGGCTCTGCTCCATTGAAGGTGTGAGATCCTTTTTGAGTGCACATAGTTACATAGCAGAAAGTCGTCTCAGACTTTTGAAAATCTCGTCAGTAGGGAGACCTTCCTGTTGTATAGAGATCATTATGCTAGAAGAAGAACCATATTCTCGTACGTCTTTTTTACTCTAAGCCTAGAAAGTGCATAACGACATTCTGTTGTGTCAAAAGCTTGTTGCGTCGTCAAAAATGGGGCTAGTGGACGAATATGTTGAGTTCGAAGCAGCGGCTATTGAAGGGGCATTAGACACATTTTCAGATGAGGGATTTATAATATGGGAACTAATGAAATTGGGATATTTAGCTCCATTCGTATCTATCAGGGAGGTCGAATTTAAAGTTTCGATTACATTTGTGGTGAGATTACAGGATCATTTTACATTGCCTGATGGTGATGCCGTATTTGTTTGTGAAGAATTTCGTGATCCAAGAAATATCAGCCTTTTGGTGGGTGCCTTTGATGAAAAGTGTAATCAAACCGGTTTCAATTTTATCCACCCAACGCCTCCATTCGGAAGGTGTCCATGTTGTACCAAAATGTTTAATGAGCTTGCGTGGGGCGGTGACGGGAGGAGTTGACGGTGAAACAGTTACGGTCTATTGGATTGGAGGAAGAATTTGTAAATTTAATCAACCGTGGTGGACGAGAAGGTCCTGGTAATTGCGGGTGTGCTTTGGTTTCCAATAATTCAGCCAAAATTGATGTATTGCAGTGGACATTTTGGTGGTGTTGTGTATGGATTGGTAAATTGTCAGGTTTGCTGCTTACCGTTTCGATATGATTCTCGATATCAAAATGGTTGATTTAGCGCCAGCTAGATCGTCACGAACACCGTTCATTCTATCAAAGATTTCTTCGAGCATAGGATCAGGCTGCATTAGAGATGGTTATTTCTTTGAGGAGGATTGAAAATGAGTCTCAAGATCTTCACGTAGGTTGTTTATCGATTCGCACAATTTAAGGTTACAGATGTTTTGTGCCGAACAAATTGGAGATTGTTTGTCGATGTTGGTGAGATTGAACTTAATTATGTCGGTTGAGGACAGAACCGAGTTGCCTGATGAATTCATCAACATAACTGACACTACTTTCTAAACTGGACTGATTCGTCGTAATCATTTTGGTGAGATTTTTTTTGAAATGTGTCATCGGAGTCACTTAGGCACTTTATAGCCAGCAGCACGTCTGAAAAAGGTCCCTTCTATTTATTTCCAAGTGGCTTAGGAGATTACCTTGTTTGAAACGGTTTGCACAATGTAGCTAGAGTGCTTGAGTGGCTTCCTGCTTCCTCTTAAATCTCACCCTGAGGATAACCCTTTACTGTGGTTATATCCGATTCCTCATGGCATGCAGCATGTTGCTAATCCACTTTGTAGTCTTCGGATTTGCACCTTTCCGAAGGAGGGCATTTTCGATCAATCTGAAGTTCGCGTATTCAAAAGCACCCTCGCTGTCTATGAATTTGCAAAGGGCTATGCCTTTAGAGTCTAATGGTCTTTGTAGACTTGTCTTCTTGGTAGGAAAATTGTGAGCTGTGAAACGGAGTTTTAGATAAATATGTCCTCCCTTATGTAGAAGCTAATTAACTTTTCCAAAGTCTTTAACATGAAAGACGAAAGGCTAGTGGGCCTGTAGGATTTCGGAGATTTTGGGGGTTTGTTTCCACCCTCAAGCATGAAGATGTCCTTAACTGCTCTCCAAGTCAAAGCAATACCTCCAACTGTGAGACTGGCTCTAAAGATTGACTATTGTCGAGGTGAATCTGCTGGTATGTATCTGTAGACAGAAATGCTGTGAAGATAGAATCCGGTGTCTCAGTGATGTGTAAGGCTGAATGACTAAGTCCATTCTAACTTTTCAAAGGTTATGACTGCTTCGGACGATTTTGCAACACACTTGTGCTTGGAAGTGAGCCCCTTATATGAACCTCTAATGCTTCCCTGAAACTGCCTATTAGGTCCCCTTCTGGACCTTGCAGTGTGCTTGTGGTTATGGTATACTCGCCGGAATGTTTCGTTAGCCATCACAAAACTTGCTCAAAAATTCCCTCTTGGATTTCTTTAGTTCTTTCTTATAGGTTATCAAAGACTTCTGTAGTCCTCCCAATTATTTGTTCGTTTGGTCTTATTAAATTCTTTCCTAGCCATTTTTAGAAGTTTTCACAGCTTGTTGCTCCACGGGTAGAGGATTTCGCCTTCTATAAACAGCATTCATGGTATGAGGAGACAACCGCGTTGGTGAGGTTCATAGATGACGCACCAAGTTCTTCTGTTGAATTTAAGCCTAGTGTTGAAGTGCAGAGTTTCTCTTGTTGTTTTTGGGTTCGCATACAGTGTAGCATTCTTTATCAATCCCTTTAATACAAAGAGAATACGTCTGAGGTCAGACATTGAGTCGTCATCGGAAACCCTTCAATTCTGAACCAAATCAGAGGAGATATTATTTATAAGATTCATGTTTAAGATCTGCTAACGTATAGCGTTAGTAACAGTTGGTTACTTCCCTTATTTGCAATAAAAATATTGTTGGTTAGTGAGAATTCTGACTCAGATATCATTTTTGTGTCTGTGCTGCTCCACACTGTGGTGTGAGTGTTGGCATCGTAGCCAATTACTAGAGCCTTCCTGTGGGTATTCATAGTGTCAGGTGGTGCGTCCTCAGAGTCACCTGGAAAATAGGATGAGGCAAAAAAGTTCCCTCTTCTGCTATCATCAGCATTTTTTAGCCCGCAGAGTCCTTCCATCGATGGTTTTGTTTCTGAAAACTCTGTCCTCAAGAGAGCAGGTGAAAATTTTTCTTTTGAAACATAGCAGATGCTTTTTCTCCATGATTCTAGTGATTCGGACCCGGATAAGATTTAATGTATTGAACATAGCAATCAGACTCAAAGAGATCTTGATTCTTTCGATTTTTCTATGTTACTATAAGCTTTTAGAAGAAACATACCAGCAATACCTTAGAAATGGCTGTAGGCGATTTGCAGAACGCATCGCATGAACAACAACACCTTCGATAATGGACTTAGGTTAATCAACTTTGCGACTCGGTTCCACTTGCGTTCTGCAATCATAAAAAAATGGTCGAACACTCACAAAAAACGAGCATGAGAAGCGACCGATTGAGGTAATGGAGAGGTACTATTCCAGGAATAAGGTTCGAAAGTTTTACCAAGGTGTTCAGAAAACATGGCTAGAAGGTCCAAAAGCCTCTAAAAACGAACAAGGCAAGCTATTAATAGAATTGAGGTCGAAAAGGATGCGGGAAGATCACTTCTACACGTTATTAAAGAACGTTGATGGCACTATCTATCATAGACGTCAACGGCATTTGTAGATACATGGCGTAAACAGAAATGTCTGCCTCTGACTCAACTGGTTGTGCAAAACGACGAAATGCATGCTGATCCATCAAGCTTGTAAAAACTTCAGCGATAGCTTAAATGTCGAAACGGCTTCCGGCAAAGCTATCTATTGTCATGCGATTTCTTCCACATGGCACATCGCACTGAACTCAGGTTTTGGAAATACGTAATGCGGAACAACCCAGTGCTATGTCACAAATGTGCTTACAGCTGTTGAAGGTAGGGCGATGAAAATTGGTTTAGCGTTTAGTGAGGGCAAATCAATGTATATGCTGTCAGCGAAAAATGCCGCACAACACCAACCCAAGATTTGCGATTGTCGCACACATCTCGGAGAGTCTATTATTCCGCCCGACAGCAAATCCCGGTTTAATCTTTTTACAGCTTCCTTAACTTCGGCTTCCGTAAAATCTCCCGTTTGCTCTTCGTGCACGGCAGCCAATATATTATATTTATATATCGGCGGTTAAATTTCTAGCGATTTTTCCTTCGTTGCGCCGCAATCGTTAGGTCCTTTACCCGCGATTTGAAGTTGCACTTCTTCTCGTACTTGTCACCTGCTTATAGGTTGTGATAGTACAGCAAAACAATGCCTCTGCTGCTATAGCATGTGCTCTCGGTAACGTGTTTTCGTCTCTTTTTGCAACGTTCCAATTATAACTCAAGACACACCTTATTGGTTCTGCTATTTCCTGCTGTACCTACTCCATGCTTAATGCCTTACCTTTTTTCTTTACCGCCATTTTCATCTCATGGTTCCACCACGTTTTTTTATTTATTTGGGGCTGTCCTTTTGAAATATCGAGCAGTATCCGCACTTCTCCTACGATTTTCTTAGAAGCTGTTCAACATACCATGTCTGCTTTATTCTTTTCCATGGTTTATGGCCAATTTCCTTGTTTAAATTGTGCGTGTTTATTTTTTCTACTTGTGCCGGTTTTCGTTGATTGTTCTCTGATTTCTTCAAGAAAAATTCTGCCATCAAAAACCGGTGCTGCCTCGCTAGCGGTTCGCCTAAGATCACTTTAGAATCTTTTATCCGTCGCTTTACCTTTGGTGTTCACCGCTGCAATATGTAATCAAGTGCACTAGACGTATTTATACGGCTACATATTTCAACGGTTCTAAAAGGCAGAGTCGTGAGCAGCCGACTAACATGCACAATTTCACAACGCATACGGTGCATCCGTGTAGCCTCTGTTTATCATATTCCGGGTCTGCGA
The DNA here is from genome assembly GCA_963966105.1 of Volucella zonaria. Classification (NCBI taxonomy): domain Eukaryota; kingdom Metazoa; phylum Arthropoda; class Insecta; order Diptera; family Syrphidae; genus Volucella; species Volucella zonaria. The sequence goes on along the minus strand of OZ014532.1, from coordinate 178,715,036 downwards.
TCAAGCTTCTGTTCGCTGATCCAAAATATTTACGATCTTCGATTGACTCCTCCAAGCATTCGAATTCGCCGTCAGATAGATGTTGCTTCAATTCGTTGTTTTTGTGCGGCAGAAAGGGAATTCTTCGCACTACAAGATTTATTCCAGTTTGTTCAACTTTACTTACAGAATTTCCTCGCTCTCAGAACAAATTTGATCTTCTTATGTTCCATAATTTAGCGCATCTTTCTGATGAGACTTTCTCCATGAAGTTGCAATCACAGACCCAAAATGTGTTTCATAACGTAAAAACACAAATTGACAATCTCGGAACGGAACGAAAAAATTCCAGCTGACAACGCTGTCGACCACCCACCCTCGCCATTTTAGATTTTTTTCACTCCACAAATGTCAAAAGTGGAAACTGGCGATCGTCTTCCACCCATCAAACTGGTAATGGCAGTGATTTGTTTGATACCAGTTTTCCACGAAAAAACGACTAAATAAATTCAAAATTTCATCAACCATCGAGTGCGTGAAAATCGAAAAAACAAATCCCGAAAATGAAACCATTGAAAATCTCAGCAAATCTGCACAAATCTGTGCTGCATCCACAAGTGTCCCACAACTGACAAGATCTCCACCATTTTTGAAGTTGTTTATTTTTTTTTCGATTTTCGTTTTGGTTTTTCGTATTTCTGCTGTGGCGACTATTTTAATTTTGTTTTTTTTTTTTCGTTTCGATCTGCATGAAAAAGTGGCGATCGTCTGATTGGTTTTGATTGGGTTTAATTAAAGAATAGATTTTTCCGTTCTGTAGAGTGGTGTGCTGTGTTTTGTGAGTAGTGCAAGGTGGTGGCGGTGGCGGCAGTGGGCTCCCCTCGGGAGTCGCAATTTTACTGTGCTATACCCTAAGCGCGGATAGCGGATTGAAATGCAAGTGGTAGCAAGTACAAGTGCTGGCCATAGCTCTGCTACCCCTAGCAGCAGCAGCAGCAGTAATAGTAGCACAGCAGTTGTGGTTAATAGCCATGCAGTGGTTGTGTGGGAGTTCGAATCGAGAGGTGGCAAGTGGTTGCCATATAGTCCAGCTGTGTCGCAACACTTGGAGAGAGCGCATGCGAAGAAACTCACCCGAGTTTTGCTGAGCGATGCAGATCCGAATTTGGAGCAGTTCTACGTGAATGTTAGGACAATGATGCAGAGTTCAGAGGATGTTCAGGTGCCAATGATTAACGTTCGACGGATGTACTATAAACCGACTTCGCCCGCTGGCAAGGGCACCAAATGGGAGTGGGCTGGTGCTAGTGGTAACGACTGGCATCCCTATAATATGCATGTGCAGTGCATTATCGAGGAATCATGGGCTAAGGTTAGTTCCCCAAGTTGGAAGAAATGGATAAGAAGAATACTTATCGTTGTGAATTTCTTTTTAGGGCGAACAAACGTTGGATTTGTGTAACACAAACATTGGACTGCCATATACAATAAATTTTTGTAATTTGACTCAAGTGCGACAGCCGAACGGGCCAGTTCGCTGCATAAGAAGAACCCAACAAGCGCCATATCCGTTGGTTAAGCTGACACCGCAGCAAGCTCAACAGTGGAATAGTGAGTATTTTGCAGATTAGTGTTTTTTCTTGCTGATTCACATGACATCAAGTGTAAACGTGTTTGTCGAAAATTTATTGGATTTGAGTGAATGTCTCTTGGGGTGGTGATTTATTGGAATGGCCTTGGGTGCGGTACATATCCGGATTTGATAGATTAATGTGAAATGGATTTAAGTCTTTGCTTCGCCCATTAAAGACGAAGAATTGTTGTCTTCTAGCCGGGAATTAGCTTTCTGTGGGTTGGTGAGTTACTGATTTCATTAATGTTCAACTTAAATTCTTTAAACCCGAGGTGCTAGATACTGAATGTCATCTATTTGTAACGAGAAGTTTATTATATGGGATTGGTTGTGAGATGCTGTGGACATTGGTCAAAGCTAATGCCTTTCGTATGACTACTTCCAGCTTCCACTTTTATTGACTCTTGGGTTAGATTTTCCCCCACATGTTTGAATAGCTACTGCGCAGTTTTTGGGGTTGGCGCAGGTATAAAGACCTCAGAACCATTTTAATGGGCCCCCCCTCTATTTTGCGTCACCACATCAGTGCTTCCGAAAGTTTGCTGATGTTTTGGGTGTTTAAACTGGTTCTCGTTCGATCGCCCCCATCGCTGGTGTGTTCTGTTTATGATTTGTTTTGCTTCTACTGAATATGAAGACCTAACCGCTGAGTATGGGCAGAGTATCCCTACAGATTAGTAGGTGTCTTAGTTCGTGAAGAATCGTTTCGATTCTGTCTTTGCCACACTAGAAAATATTGTTCTTACATCTGTATCGGAAGACGTTGCGTTTATTTTTTCGTCAAGCGCCTCAAATAAACCGCCTCCTTCGTAGCTGCCATGTACTTGGCCTTGGTACTGCTGAGTGCCACTTTCTGCTGCTTTCGAGACCTATACGATATATGTAGCTGAGCCAGAAAGTAGGAAGATATATGTACCCAGTGAATGATGTGCGATCGTTGACACAATTGGCCCAATCAAGATATGCGAAACTTTTAACAGCTTACTTACTTAAGGTGGCGCTACCGTCCGGGGTGGACCTGGGCTTCAACCAAAAAGCGTTTCCAGCCAGCTCGATCTTTAGCTAGCTGCCTCCAGTTTCGCACGCTAAGTTGGCTGAGGTCCCCTTCCAGGTGCGTGCGCCACCTGAGTCGTGACCATCCTCTTCTGTGCTGTTTCGTGTCCATCCGCTCTACATGACCCAGGTGTCTTAGTCTTCTGACTAACGATGTCAATGTACTGCCCGTACAGTTCGTCATTGTATGTCTTCCTCCACTCATCGTCTATGGAGACGAGACCAAAAATCACCCGACGAATTTTTCTCTCAAAAGAGCACCCTCATCCATTTTTGATAAAGTCCATGCTTCTGCATGGTCTTGGTCTTGCCCTCATTGACGGTTAAACGGATCTTCTCCGCTTCCGCCTCAATACTCGCGAAAGCGTCACTGACATCGCGCTGCTTTCTTAGTATGCGAGTAATTGTACATCTTGTCTTGGCGCGTGAGTTGCATACTATTCTTTCAAGAACGATGTTAAAAAGATCGCATGGCAGTGCATCGCTTTGGTTCCTGGTGAGTTTTTTTACCGACTTTGATGGCACAGCGTGCATTCTCCATCGTCATTCTGGACAAACGGACATTGCTCTGTATAGCTCGTCTCTATAGATGCTGTCATACCCGGGTTATAATCGATGGTTAGGTGGTGCGTAACCATTTGGAGCTCATGGTTTTTTTTTCCATGATCTGCTGTCGCTCTTTCCTGTCCTAAAACCACGCTGATGTGGATCAATCAGGTTGTTGACTAACGGCGTTCACACAATACGGTACATAAGGTTTTGTAAGCGACATTAAGAAGAGTGTCGTTGGCGTAGTTCAGAAGGTCTCTTCTGAACAATGCTGAGGTTACATTCTCGGGCATACTTTCGTCCCACCATATTTTACAGATGGGTTGGTGTATGTTCTTTACCAAGTCATCGCCGCTTTGAAGAGGTTGGCAGTTAGGCCGTTCGCTCCAGCAGGATTGTTGGATTTAATTTTAGATATGGCTACCTTCACTTCGTCAGGGTCGGGTGGACAGAATTGTTGGTCTACATCATCCGGGTTGAAAGGTTCATTCTGCCTGACAGTGGAATTTGGTTCGTCATCGCCGTTATACTGTCTACACAAATGCTCTTTCGAAAACCTCACCATCGACCGAATCCCATTTCTGGAGTAGCATCCCTCAATTTCTTCGATCACGCGCTTCTCATGCTCCTCTTTCCTCCTGAGAGCCAGTGTTCGTCTCTGCTCCTCTGCTCGTACAGCATAGTCCTATGCTTTTTATACCTCCTGCTTAGTTGCATTTGTTTGCCGGCAGTCGTCGTCAAATCAGGAGTTTCATTGTGGTGACCGAGTGAAACCCATCACGCCATAGCCGGTATATCTGATGGCTTTTTGGCAATGTTGCCACTAGTCTTCAATACTTGATGCCGGCGGCATAGGACCTCTTAAGAGATTAAGACAGACTCGATCGGAAATGCATTTGACGATCCCTTGTGATTGTAGCCGTCCGACGTCAAACTTACCTTTACGGTGTTTGGGATATCCGTTACCGTGACTTGACTACAACAATGTAATGGCCCGAGTCGATGTTGGGCGCTCGGAAAGTTCGGACTGAAGGAGTGCTTTGCGTCGACGTAATATGGTCGATGTGGTTGACGGATGCATGACAGTCCCTTTATGAATATCAGGATGCGAAAACCCCGTGCTAGCTTCGACAATGTTTCGCTCCGCCGCAAAGTCGTATAGCCTGAATCCGTTATCGGATGTGGTGGTGTCGTGCAGGTTATACTTTCCGACGGTGATACCAAAGATGGACCTTCTTCCTAGTTTTGCATTAAAGTCGCCGAGGACATCATCTTACTGCTCTGTGGGTGCATGCGCGCACGTAAGGCTAATATTGCAAATTTAGCCTTAATACGGATTGTTACGAGGCGTTCGTTCACATGCCGGAAACTTAAAACTTCTTTCTTAAGTCTGCCTCTAACAACAAATCCGCGTCCAAATAGGCGCCGTAGTAAATGTCACAGTTTTTCATTATTTTTTTTGGTCTGGCCATTCCATCGCATTTCTCTGATGGCGGTAACATCTGCAGCAGTCCAGAGCCTTCTCTACTTATTCGGCTACATTTGGGCTATTAAGGGACCAAACATTCCACTTGCAGTTCCGAGGTTCCTTGTTTTTATTTCGTTAGCAGGGGTCGTGAACAGTAGATCCGTCCGTATCCGAGGCTTCTTGTTGCTTCGTAACAGGCGGAACAACCCTCAACCTAGAGCGCCAATTCCATTTTAGAGACCCCTAGGTCGGTTAGACCGAAGCCGTTCGGGTCCATTAAGGGGTCCGGCAACATCCTTTTTGTAAGACCCTGACTTAGTCTTGGAAATCCTTACCGGCCTGAGCTCCAAATATGTTGGAGTAGCCCGGATAAGGTCTTATCTGTTTTGCTCCGGAATCTTACTTCACCGTTGATTCCATCTGGGGAATTCATCCGCTAAGTCCCAAGTCTTATTCGATCTAAGAGAATTATACTCACAACTAATTGCCTGCAACAATTTGTTGTGCAATGTGCATCCGGATTGTCTAGAGCCTCTTTTACTGTTGCATGGCTTTCCCACAACTTTAAATCATTTATGAAGTAGTTGTATTTGACTTTCTTTAGACTTGCCTCAACTATCTCATTTCCACAATCTTCATCGCCGTAGTCACGTGTTAAAGAATCTTCACTACGAGTGTCATTTGAAGAACAGCTAATATTTCTTAGGATTTTTGAAATGTTCTGATCCTTTTGACTGACTGACTCTTAAGTCCATTAACACAAGATCCTTACTCTTTCCTTGGTCGATGTTAATTGAATTTTCTAAAAATTTAACATCCCTACTCTTACATCTAGTGTAGTAGGCAACAATGACACATTCCACTCCTCTGACTTTTATCTAATCAGAATGCCTTGCTGCCAAAATCGCGGAGATGTGCAACATATGGCTTCCGCCGGTACCAGGTTTCGTACGGGTTATTGGGATCGGAAGTATATAGCAGTGTTTAGGCAAATCACTATAAAGAAGACACCTAGCCATCTCTATCACGGTTTTGTTTGGGTGTTTATCGATGCCATTTCGGCGTCGTTTCTTTATTCTCTCGGCGGCCCGATATCTTGTGAAATCGGCATTCCGTTGTCTGATTTTATTTCATCGAAGCCACAGCTCTGCTTGTTAACAAGGTCTTGAGAATGTTCTGCCGATGGGCGGCAGGCTTAGTCAAACTTTATAGAGGATTTATGATCCAAGTCTTTATGCACAATTCGACGGAGTGTTGTTTGTGACAATACCTAATGCCTGAGATCGACGTGGAATCAACAATTCTGTTTTTTGCACCACAATGCAGAAGGGATTTCCCAAGCGTGACAAGTCATTATAGGCTAAGCAGTGACCATCACATTCTTCTACCAACAGAAACTAATGCGGAAAATGAATAAATCTAAGTCGCATGAATATTAACGCTTCGGGCTGAAGAGACAACTCAGCAAAGGAAAGCCTTACGTGGCGGGCACACGTGGAAGCGGGCCTCCATCATCTTGGAGTAAGAATCTGGAATCAAATGGCTAAAGCCCGTGCTAGCTGTTGAGATTTATTGGTTCAGCTCAATGTCGCATTCAGCCAAAAGTGAGCCTCATCACTAAACACGATTTGTCGATGAAAGCAGGGGTTGACGTCAAGCAGTTCAAGAACCCAAAACGCAGACTTCCGTCGCAAGCCATGGTCTAGTAGTTTAGTCCCTGCACTAGATCTTGTACGGGTGTAGGCAGTGATCTTCTTGCAAAATTTTGCGCATAGTGAACGGTCAAAGTCTAATCCAATCTGCTGGATCTTCCGTCACAATTTCACTCAGAGCGCTTATAGTTTCTTCGTACGCACATTATTTTGACTCATTTTTGGCAACACGACGAATAACGAGAACAGTTATCCGATTATGGGGGTCCAAAAAATCACGTGACCTTCCGTAAGTCCGTATGATACGGAATCGTACTTCTTCTATCAGTCTATTCATTATGATCTGTCAAGCAAAATGATGGCACGGTTTGAAAGTTATCTCTATTTTAAGGTTTATCAGTAAGAAAACCAAACTTTATTATGAGTTGCCTAAGGGATTGTCAGCTTATGGCAGCTCTATCATTGGCGAAAAGAAGAGATGTCGTTTCGCACCATCAATGTGCTGCTTCAACTAAGCCAGTAAACTAATGTGCGCCTTTCTTGATGTCATCGAGCCTACGCTAAGCTGTCGGATACTGCCGTGCTTTCCTGAATAGGGCAAAACAGTGGTTCTACCCCGTGGACAACCACAGGGATGTAAGGCAAGCACTTCATCACATGCCCTGTGGTGTAACCACGTCTAGTTTTTTGTTTAAACGTTAATTTGGAATTAAGAGATCCAGATTCGACTCCCATGATTAATTTTGTATTTTTATTTGATTTGATAAAAGTTGAAAATGTCATTTTCTTTGTTCCAGATAACTCGGAGAAAATCAACGCACCTCAACAACAGAACACAACTCTTCCGAAAATCCCACCGAAACCCCACCCTAAACCGAAGCATTTACAAGCGCCTAGTATACAACCAGCGCAAACCCTAGGTATTCCCCAACAAACCAATCACCAACTGTTAGCCAATCAGAAACAACGCCCAGTGAAACAGCCGAAGAAAAACAACAATGAAGCTTCAACGACAAATCTTCGTCAAATTCTCAACAATCTCAATATATTCAGCACAAAGCATGCATCATCTTCGCATACCGCATCAAGTTCACAAAACGGACAGCTATCAACTACAAACGCGCATTTCGCCCATTCCAACAAACTGAATGCATCAATTCATAGCCATCATAGTCGCAGCTCAGAAGGATCTCATCATTCTCGCATCGGATCACACCGATCGCGATCAAGAACTCGTGTCTCTGAAACAGATTCTAGTAGTTTGAAATCAAATCGTCGACCCAGTGTAGACACTGTGTCGACATATCTCAGCCATGAAAGCAAAGAGAGTCTACGTAGCCGAAACTTTGCACTTTCTGTCAACGATCTATTGGATTGTTCTATTGGGAGTGATGAAGTGTTCACTTCTGTGCATGATAGGAATATTCCTCCCCCACCGCCTCCTCTGCCACAACAACAACATCTTCTACATCGACAACAGCAACAACTACAACATCAACAGCAGATGTCTGGTTCGATAGTTGGCGTTGATCCTGCAAGTGACATGATAAGTAGATTTGTAAAAGTTGTTGATCCTCCGCAATGGCCAAACGCACAGCCGTGCCCAATGTGTATGGACGAATTGGTGCAGAACCCACAGAATCCGACTATATCGCTGAGTCGTTGTCAGCACTTGCTTCATTTGCAGTGTTTGAATGAGATGATCATAGAACAGCAGAAAGATGCAACAAAGGTGAGTATTTTCGTGTCTGACGTCTCCGGATTTGAACATTCCTTCTCTTATTTGCAGAATCTTTTCATCGAGTGTCCAGTGTGTGGGATCGTGTACGGTGAGAAAATTGGCAATCAGCCAGCTGGCACAATGTCATGGAACATAATTGGCAAAAATCTTCCAGGCCATGAGGGTCAAAATACAATTCAAATTGTATACGAGTAAGTCGTACATGGGGGAGTTTTCCATTTTCAATTTTTGACTTGTTGCATCTTTCCAGCATTGCCTCGGGCATTCAAACAGAAGAACATCCTCATCCGGGAAGAGCATTCTTTGCTGTTGGCTTTCCTCGTATTTGCTATTTGCCCGATTGTCCGTTGGGGCGTAAAGTTCTGAGATTTCTCAAGATCGCATTCGATCGTCGTTTACTCTTTTCAATTGGACGTTCGGTGACAACAGGGCGTGAGGATGTCATCATTTGGAATAGCGTCGATCATAAGACACAATTTAATATGTTTCCTGATCCAACATACTTGCAACGGTGCATGCAGCAACTGGTGCATTTAGGGGTTACCGACTGATTAGAGGTTGTACAGGTTAAGTACTCAAACAACTCGAGGGTGTGCAATTTTGTTATGAATATCGGTTTGGGTTAGCCAAACTCTAAAAAAAAAAAAGACAAAAAAAAAAAACACAGAATCAATTAAAATTCCATGACACAGAGACACTATAATGAGAAAAGAGAATCTCTTGCCATCAGCCTTGAATATCATTCTTTCTATTTTATATTTTAATAATATTTTAATTTTAAACTTACTTTGTATATAAGAAGCTTTAAAAGTGTCAGTAACTACACGTTTCCTGTTTTGAGTTCTTCCATGAAGTTTAGATTAAGTGGTTTTATTTTAAGGGGTAAAATGAGTTTTAGTGCAGAAAGTCGAGAAGACGAGAAGGGGAGTTGATCTAGAAAGTAAATGCTTCCAATACGAATTATAAGGTAGAAACAACTTCATGCCATGCTTTACTGAGCGTTACGTATTCAGTTTACATTGCCGAAAGTGTTACACAGTATTGCCGCCGACCAGCCCATGAAACGGGAGAATCAACTAACTTGACGTTGATGTTCTCCCGTTGATCATCTTCCAATTGTTACTATCTCCGATGCTAAGTTTATTTTCGATGGTTCCTTTTTCCTTTTTCTTTTCCAAAATAGAAGTGCTGAGCGAAATAGTTAGATCTTGAGTTCAAAGGTGGATAAGGCAAAGCTACAAGCCGACTCGTATTATAATAGCCAGAATCCGTACGTGATTAAGAAGGCTTTTCGTTCATCACATCGAACCGATAATGCGCACTTAATTGTGATAGTTTTTGAAACAATGCTTTCGATGCAAAGCGTTTTTCACACTTTTTCCCACGCCCGACGTACTCTTGCATGACAAATTACATCTGAGCTGGTGAGAGAATTTTTTCCAAATATGCTAGGCCGAATATTGGTGACGATGATGGTCTGTTAGGAACAGTTTCCCTTTAACATTGACGACATAAACATCTAGCGATGTTCCTTCTGAATTGTAACTGATCCAGTGGTTAATATGTTGATAGGACATGCAACTCCTATCCATGAGAGAGGGTCAAATCCAATATATGGTTCATCATCATTTTTTTCTTCGTACGGCAAGGTATTGATTGATGCATTTCCTCCAAATATCCCATTCCCCCGCTGTAGTTTTGAAAGCTGAAGGTTTTCCTGTTCTTCGTTAGACCATCGTTTGACGTTCTTTAACGAGTTCACATTGTGCAAACTCTTGCCATCCCATGGAACGTAAACAAATTCGCTGTCACTGTCACATCGGGCATCAAATTCTGATCTGATCTGCTTTTCTCTTTCATAGCCTTGACTGCGGGAAAAGTACACTTCTTGGTCCAGTTTTTACGAACAGTGTCCGTAGCTCGGTGTCCCAAATCACGTAAGTCCTTAAGTTGTTGTCTGCTGTGCAAATTGTCGAAATAAACAACATGCTCGGGTGGAGGCTAGAATTTTTGCTAAAAGAGACTACTGGATGTTTATTTTTATTTCGTTGAACGCATTTCTAGATGTTGTGCGCTCTACCAATAGAGATTCAACACAGTCGGTCGCGTGGCAATTGCGATATCCGATACGTTTATATCGAATATGTGTATGTTATTTTGGCTGACATAAAGCGTTCCATTCCTAAGTATAAGGGTAGAACCTCATCATCAAAGAGCTTTTCAAAAATTTGGATTTAAATTATTGAGTTCATTCAATTGATTCCTTCGTGATTGAACTGTGTTTGAGTTTGATAAAGAATACTTCTTCCGTTTTAGATGGCCTTGATTACTTTCCGCTATCTTAAACATTTTTCATACAGGATAAAGGGTGCCTCTTGATTCATGGTGCACTACTTCGAGGGAATCTTCTCTGGCAAGTTTTCCTTGTATACAAGACAGGCACACAAACTGCAATCCACAGTTTTGTGCATCCAAACTAGAAACCAAATTTTCATTTTTCATCCTAAAGAGCATGGCTATATCTCATTGGGCTAAACGTATGTGCTTTTCTTTTGTTTTAAGGGATCTAATCCGCCAATTGCGGGGGCACTGCGATTTAAAAGATCTTTTATATCACAAAATCAATATTAAGAAGCCAATAGAGGCTCAATTCTTTTGATGAAATTGAGAATCTCTCTGGTGGAGATTTCCGCAGGGATTAGCACGTCTCTGCATTAGTGATTTTCCGAACCTCGGAAACATTGAGATGGTAAAGATTTCCAATGGGTATACAGCAATTATGTTCATCGAAATTGACCCTGAGATGGGGCATCGTTAAGTTTGATCTTTATATGTTTTCTGCTTCCATCAATGCCAAAGGGAGTCCCATCACCGGTCTGTTTTCCGTTAGCCAATGTGTTATTGGGAACCATTACACTATTAGTTGCCTGGGCACCACTATCAATCAATCAAGGAACTGATTATAATTTAAAGTTACGAAAATTACGTGTAATTCTTAGACATTTAGACGTTTTCTTTCACTGTCCCTCTTGAAAGCTAAATATTTACGATAATTCGACCGATGAAATCCAGGATTTTTACAAGAAAAAAAACGTCCTGGTTTCAACATTGTTCCAGCCGACATAGTATTCGTGTTCATTATCAGACGCCCTGTCAAAAGAGTTTAGGAGGCGCTGTGGAACCATATATATTTTTGTATTCTTATCCAACGCATGTACAACAGCTGCTAGTCTATCAAATATTTCTTCGATATCAAACATTTGACATGTTTCCATAGAAAAGCATACAAGTAAACATTTGTCTCCATGAGAAAGAAAAAAACAATTTTTTTTAGGTTTAAACTATACGAAATAAGCTACAGCACATACTTGTAACTCAGCATTCTAATATTACGAGTTTATTTGAGTTGATGTATTCTACTTGATTGCAAACACCGACTTCTAACTCTTACTCGCCAAACAGTTGTGAGGCCATGACATGACTGCTTCTATGGTGATTCTTTCTTTCATTTTATTATTTTTTTAAAAATGCTACGTTATTTGTTTTCCAGTATGTCGTCGGTAATGCCTGGCAGTATTCATCTCTACAGCTTCTGAAACATTTCATAATAACGCTTAAGACCTAGCCTCTCTTTACCCTTATTTCCTAGAGAGACTTTGGAATGTTTATGTTTCAAGAATGCAGATTGGCCTACGAGTAATTGCATCTACAACGTTTCGTTTATTGCCTAAAGTTTTTAATTAGCTTTTCGGTATACAGAGCGTCTAGCGAATGCTTAAAATTAAATAAAAAACTAAACACTATTTCTACCTTAATATTTATTTTTTAAATTGGAGTTTTACAATGTGGAGTTCATTTATCTATACTACTCAAAACAAAATAGGGCCCAATAAGTTTTTAGGCTCTCATTTGAAAAAATAAATGATCAATTCCGCATGGGTCAGTAAAACGTTCACTTTGTCTTCTCCACACGCGTACTTGTTTATCGTCACTAAAAAACTTGAACTTACATTCGTTTGTAAAGAGTACAGCACTCCAGTTGTCCATAGTCCAATCCGAATGCTCACGGGCGTAACTTAAGCGCGTTGCCCGATGTGCCCTTGTCAGTTTCGGTCGAATGGCGCTCTGGACCGTTGACCATCTTCGTGGAGTCGATTACGTACGGTTTGATCACTTACTTGAGTGCCAGTAGATTGCTGCAGTTGATTTTGTAATGCCTCGACGTGGAATTATTCTTAAGTTCCGGTCTTGCGCAGTTGTGACTCTGATTCTTCCTGATCCAGGTCTCCTTGCTATACTCCTGGTTTCTTGGAAGCGTTCCCAGACGTTTCGGATAGCTTTCCGCGAACAGACGTTTGAGATTATCCCTTCTGAAGCAAATTTACCGCTCTTACTGCGTTTTCGATATCCATATAATGCCGAGAACCGGGCATAGTAATCACAATTAATAACGTCGTCGAAGAAAACAATTACAGAAAGCAACACTTAGCGACAACGCTTAGAATTAGACTGACAAAACAAGTACAGGAAATTTTGCATTAGTAACACTAGTTGTTTTTTATTTAGAGCAATGCGCTTTCTCTGCCTACTTAGGTGGAGTGGAGACAACGGTAAAGTTTTTGCTCAAAGTATTGATGAATGCTCATAGACATGCCAGCTATAAAGGCCAAAGCCCATAGAATCCGTTGCGTTCGTTGCGTCGACATTATCGACTGACAGCTGGATAGAATATACACTTTGTTATGGAACCAAAGACATATGACGGAACGGACGGATAAAGTAGATTTACTTTCTACTTTTCATTCCGTTAGCAGTTCACACATTGAGGACCATACATTCACATACTGAGGTTCACGTATTAACAAATTAAGAGTAAGCACTTTCATTCGTGGATACATTGAGAGAATGAACAGAAATTGTCGTAGCTTGGAAAGAAAACATTGAGATTAATTGACTTTTCAATTATTTTGTTTCGTTTCGTTTGTTATTGTGCCAACGTATGCCACGGATTCTATCGGACTGTCAATTCCGTCAAATACGTCAAATACGTCAACGTCAACTTATCCGGCATCGTAACGGACGCAACGGATTCTATGGGCCGGGCCTTATACAGTTAAATACTTCGCTTCGATAATGTTTACAGATAAAGTAAGTTTCAGACAAAAATCCAAATAAATCTTTGGTGGGCCCTATTTTGTTTTGAGTAGTTTATATCGCCTAAATGGCGCGACCGTTTATTTCAAGTCATTCTTGCAGCTAGAACTGTATATTCCCAAATATATGAATCCAAAACGTAGGTGTAATAGTCGCAACTGTACGGCGGACATCTCCCGGTAGGGTCTGAATCGATCAAGGATTGTAATTGTAAGCCTGACTTAAGGTATTCCCACAAAGGTTGTATGGTATGCAATCCGGCGAGCGAACAGGCCAGGGAATGTTTTCATATTCGATAATTGATTTACTTAGCAACATTACACCGTCTTGCTGAAATTATATTATTCTGGAAAGAGGTGCGGTTGAAGTACCAGATATTCGTCGATCATTCGACAGTACACCCCATCATTTGTTTCTCCATTGTTAACCCTCCGATCAGCGACAGCGTCTATAGCGTTATATTAGCAACAAGGCCCATAGGGACTTACAAGCATTTTAACTTATAGTTGTTTTTAGTCCGAAAATGTACTTTGTACAGAAAAGTAATAAAAAATAAACAAAAAATTTATAGGTTAAATAACTAACATACATATTTTTTAAGTATTTATGTTGGCTGTGTAGCTAGTGAAGCAGTGCAGGTTTGGCACCGATGTAAAAGTGCTGAGTGTTCAGCACAAACCGCACCTACAACGTTCGGGTTTTCCGCTGGCGTTTGTACTCTGCATGACATAAGTGGTACGTACAATGGCCGATTTGTACGCGGTGCAAATGAAAGAGCAGGTCCTGGTAATGGTGTTCCTACTACCTGGAAAGACAGAAAATATTATTATTTTTTAACGTGGCTTTCAGTACAACTTACCACAACATCAAATAATAGTATTTCGTGGATTTTTGGCACGTCCTTCAAGGTTTGAAATTGCCAATTGTCTCGTCATTTGTCCGATTCTTGCACTGGATTAATTTTATCGTATACTATGAATGAGTCCAATGCAGCACAATCGATCATATTGTAGAACATCGCAAGCGGCCAACGATTTGTCGAACGTTTGAATGAATAAGTGCCCAGCATTTTATCCATGGTATCCAACCCAGATTTATGGGCATTGTAGTCCAGAAATAACAATTGGCTTTCGTTTATCGTTTGCATTATCTACATTACAAGTGTAATGGATGAGCTGTTAACAGGACGCGATCGTTTTCTTAAAAACTCGGATGTAAGGAACGATTGGTTTGAGCGTACTGCTCCAATGTTGAGAAGAAATTTTTGGCATATATTATCCGGCCGGTATCAAGGGATTTTTCAGCTAATCGGTGGCATTTTTTACATTGACCTTATATTTTTGAAACGCACTGCACATGTATGTAGGTCCCTAGGGACCTTGTCGCTAATTACCGTACTAAATGTCTTCAAAATGAATAAAAACTCGAAATGCAGTGGCATTGTTTCGCAACAAGTTTTAATCGCTTCAGCTTTTTTTTTATAGAATACAATAAGCATCGAACTTCTAACACTTGGACAAAAAGATTTGTGAGCATTGAAAAAATCCAAAGGTCCCTAACGACCTTCTCTCTAATCGGAGTGTTAAAAAAAAACAAAACGGCCAATTAATCCTCTGGAACAAATTGCACATCTGAAACAGCACAGGCAGTAAAAAGCATGTTCACATAGCTATCGATATGAAAATGTGCTTCATTATTGAATAGTATCTTTTCAAGTATCCTTTAATCGTTTGCCAGGATGTTCAACAGTGAATCCGTTATTATCGGAGGCTATTAGCTCATTAGATCTTTTTTTATCTCTTCTGTAAGGATTGCGAGCTCTAGGACGGCGTAGGCCAGTGTTATTTTATTGGTCGAGCACGCACATTCCATTTTAGTCTGCATGAGTAAGGATGGTGTTACCGGAAACCACAACTAAGAGGTAAGACAAGCACCGCGTTATGAGCTTGATTATTGCGCTGCTCTCCCAATCTATTTATAGGACAGTCAGCAGTTTCTCGATTAATCAGCTCGTAGACTAAAACAAAATTCTAAGCTTTCTTCATACATACTAAACCTTTCTTTATCAAGTGATCCTGACGAAAAAATTCAATGTTCGCCAGCTGTCCCTATTAATTTTTCTAGCCTAAGAACACATGGCCATTTGCGCTTTCAATAACAGAGATAAGAAAGCCACAGTGTTGTAACGTGAAATATCACTGCAAATTTCAGTGAATCCCTTATGGCTCTAGATTAATTACGTGGAGTGTATATTCATAATGAAATTTCTGGATTTTCAATATTGTTGGATACGGGCAACACTTGTTAATTAATAATCCTTTTCGTCCCTCTCAAGTTTCTGCGCTAACAATATGTAACACAAGCTATCTTCCATTTCGTTGATGATCCTTTGGATGTATAGGCATACAATACAACTACAAAATATCAAGAAAGCGCAAACTAAAACTAAAACATACAGTGTTGTGCAAAATCTAAGCAACCATCTGAAATCAACATTTCACAGTAAATTTTTTAAACCTTCTACCACACCAAATAAAAACAAATGAATATCGAATGATGTATTTAAGAGTATATTTTGAAATTCACAACTTTATAAGAAAATAGTAACACATAGGAATTAAAGAAAAAAAACGGAAATCAAAAATATAGCCAAATTTTGCTGTGCAAAACCTAAGCAACATTTTTAATATTTGGTGTAATATCCCTAACTTTGAATAACTTCGGCGCAACGACCACGCATATAAGCAATTGGCTTTGAAATTGTAGCCTGGGATATATTTTCCCAATCACTTTTCAAAGCATTGTACAGCTCTATCTTGTTGGAAAAACTTTGTCCAGCTACCCGACTTTTAAGAATGCCAAACAGGTTTTCGATGGGATTGAAGTCGGGTGGTTGGGCCGACCAATCAAGGGCTTAAATCTTTTCCATCCTTTGTCCACCCCTTTATCAACTTCGATGTGTGTTGATCGATCGTTATCCTCTTGAAACATCCAACAAAGTGGCATTTCCCACTGTGCATGTGGTAGTATTACTGATTCTAGAATCGATTTGTATTTGAATCGGTCCATAATTCCTTCGGTTTCGTGGAATGGACATACACCTCCTGCCGAAAAACAAGTCCATACCATCAAACTACCACCACCATGCTTAACAGTGGGTATACAGAATGTAAGATTAAGTCGTTGGCCTTTACAATGTCTGGCATGACATATCCCACCAGAATTAAATAAATTAAACTTAGAATTATCGCTGAAAAGAAGTTTTTTCCATTTTTCAGGGGCCCAGTGTTGATATTTTCTTGCAAAATTTAGCCTAATATGAAAAGAGTTAAGTTTGAATTATGATTTAATTGCATAAGGGGGTGGCCGTGGTGTAGTGGTACTAGCAATCGCTTCTCACTCGGAGGGTCAAGGTTCGAATCCTAGCCACGACAAGCTTTCATTTGTGTAATTGGAACTCAGTCAGAAAAATCTGCGTGTGAAGGCATAACATGACATGTAGATTTGGCTGTTGTAGGGTTTTCAAACACAAAAACAACCGTTAAAATTCACAACCTTACCATTCCGAGTGAAGAAAATCTCTCCGTCCTATTCGGACTCCCACCCCTGGAGAGTCAATATCGAAACCAAACACACCTGAGTTTCAAACCACTATATCACAAACTTTCCTTTCTCCTCCTTCTACCTTTCCGCCCGCGCCCTGGCAACAGTGTACGGGTATTCATAACCCCTTAGAAGCGCGTAAATTATAAAAAAAAAAAAAATACCCTGTTCTTTAAATGTCTTCTTGTGAGCATCGGTTTCTTGGGCGGCCTATAGCTTTAAGGTTATTCTCAATAGCACGTCTACACACTGTGCTAGCATCAATATTGAAATTTAGTAATTTTCAATTTCATATGAACTTATTGTATAAATGGGCCCCGCTCAATTACCAAGGCTTCGCCCATCAATGACGTTGTCTAATAAAAATCCGGGGCAGAGCATATTACTGGTCTTATCATGTTCAGATGACACCACCGAAGGTTGCTACGATTTGACCAGTTACAAGTTGCCGGTCATAGGTCTTATTGGCGGCAAGACCAAAAGTAGTCACTACCAGAACTTAAATCACGGTACCATGGGAGTCAGGAGTCCCCGGATTTCGGTCCGGGCCTGACTTATTGACGTACGCCCCCTTGTGGGAGCGTCATGGTGGCTGTGGTTTAAACCCAAATCGCGGTCTTGTAGACCCATTGTAGAGTTGCAAATAAGTACTGGGTGCTGTGACCCTAAAAGCAGTAAGAGGTTTTAGATCGGCCTCGACTTATACCAAGAGTGGAACTTGTGCCTCCAACATAGTTCCGAATTGGTATCAAAGGATTGGCGGAGAGCGATGGCAAGGCGTATCCTTGCTCCCATGGATGTATGGGCATCCCGTAAACATAAGTCTACATTACAGGTGGCTTACGTTAAAAACTAGAGACTATGAACTTATAAATGTTTGTTTTTTAATCACACCACAAATGTTTCTATCTGTTCGGCTTGTTGTTTTACGGGGTCTACCACCGAAATTTAAATTTTCAACGACTCCCGTTGTATGATATGTTTTTATTAGACGTGAAATAATGGATTTACTCCTTTTATATCTTTTAGCTAAAATTGTCTGAGAGTCTCCAGACTTAAATTCTTCAATAATCTTTAGTTTAAAACAGGTGGAGTATATTTGTCGCGACATTATTAAATCTCATCAATTACGCATCCAAGTTAATAGAAAACTGATCAAAGACAATGCGACAAGATCAAAGACAAAGAGCTTATAACATTTTATGTGTGACCTGGCTGGAAAAGTACTGTTAGCTCGTTCCTTTTAACATTGGATTACAAATTTGCTTAGGCTTTACACAGCTAAATTTGGATGTTTTTTTTATTTTCGTGTTTTTTTTTTTTAATTTTGAAGTACTATTATTTTCTCAAAAAGTTATAAATTTCAAAATATACTCTTATATACATCATTCCACATTCATTTCTTTTTATTTAGTGTAGCAGAAAGTTTAAAAAATTTGCTGTGAAATATCGATTTCAGATGGTTGCTTAGGTTTTGCACAATACTGTACTATATAACAAAAAGGAAAAGACTTTGTTTTGAGAATTTAGCATTTGAATTTGTTTTCCAACTTAGCGTTAAGTTTTATTTATTATTATTTTTTTTAAAACTTTGAAATGTGCCAAAATGCAATTTGTTTAGTGCACATAAGTATCGTAACTATATCTTCCAGTTTTTGTTTTTTTTTATAACTATATAAATATATGTATTTTTTTAATTTTTTAATTTTTTAAATTGTTTGCAATTAGCAATATGAATAATAAAATTATTAGGTTTAACTGTAGCCCAGCACTTGCATGTGGGAGTGCTGTTAACTTGTGATTAGAAAATGAATAATATTCTCGAATGCAGCTAAGATAAAGTATTCTCTTTTTTTTTTCTTTCTTTTTCTATATAGGCTTTTACGAGTATCTACTACTCTTATTCAATAAATATATATTTTTTTATATTTTTAAAAAATATTATACATAACTGAAATAAATGGCAACTATTTTATTTTAGGATAACTAATTTGCTTATACAAGAAAAAAAGAAAACAAAAAGACAAAACAAAACAATAATAAGGATAAATAAATATTTTATGTAGAGAACTGATTAGCTTATTAGAGCGCATAATTGTTTGTTTGTTTTTTTTTTTAATTTTTATGCATTCAACAATTTTCTTTTAATACAATTAAGAATACATATAATAAATTGATAACGAAATAAACAAATTAATAAAATTATCAGAGATTTTAAAACGAGTTATTAATGTCTAACGGGATGGAAATTGATTGCACCGATTGAATAAATAGAGGAAGTTGAAGATATTCGTACACAAATCACAAGCGTATTTGGTTTGTGTGACCTCATGGAGGCTGGCGTGTGCAACATTTAGTGGGAAATACGAGTACATAACAAAAACTAACTCTGTTAACGTTTTCTGCAGATGAGTGAATGAGTTATACATAGATACAGGCAACTTGAACGTGAAGGCAATTAAACAAATTCAGGGGCAAGCTAATTTAAAGCAAAACAAATTAAACAGCAACTGTGATGGGAATTACCTCACCCACCAATTTCGTGTTATGTTGAGGCAGCGCTGACAATTTTACAAAGCAACTGAATTTTATTTCTTTTTTTTTTTTTAATAATCATGGATGGTGATGCAGTAACAGAAATTGAGGTACTACGATGTGCGTTTCATTAAATCAAATTGTTTCTGTAAAATGGATACAAATCCTAAATAGGTATTTGAAATAAGAATTTGCACTAAGCGATGCGAAAATATGTTTACAATTGACAAAGTTTCTAATAAAGCCTTTTGCAAATACACAAATTTGTATTAAATCGAATCACAACCTTGGAAAAATATATGGTAACAGATTATGCTTTCAAAAATGAACTTAGACATTCTCTACCACAAAAACTAAACAAAACTAGAAGTGACATCACCGCTCTATTCTTTTGCTGCCTTTTCGTGTATGGAAGCAACGATTCTAAATTTGTGACAAACATTTGTAACAACAAACTTTACACTTACCTATTTAGATAGATATAAAGTCCGGAAGGAGAACTTGAATTTCAACTAATAAACTTCCCCAGTTGTGCAGTCTAAGTTTGTTTTGATCATCTTCTGCTTGTGCACCCCACCTAAGGCGATGTTTTCTTGTATTGCGTTGTCCCTCCGAGTAGGAATCGAACATTAATATTCATTAATTCTACATGTCCTTGCCATCTCAGGCGACTACTTAATGGGCTTTTTTGTCTGATCAGACCACACACGCAAACGGGTTCAAAAATCATTCGAAGAATCTTGTGTTCAAAAGGGCTAAAGGTATCTTCATCCGCCTTCGCAAACGTCCATGTTTCTGATGTGCGATTCGAACATATACTTCATTACAAAATCAAAATGACGTCCATGGTTCTGCACCAGGACTGGGAGGTTTAGAGTATTGTAAAGAATCTCCTTACTGTTCCTTGACGAGCATTAATAAATGCTAAAGGGTTAATAGCGAAACCAATGTAGAACAAATTCCTGCAACATAAAAACTATAGCTGTCTATTGTGATATTCTGTGCTTTTTTTTTAATAATAATAAGAGGTTTGTGTACCTTAAAATGTTTGTATATAGCACGGGCGAAGAAAAGACAGTATCGATGTACATGGTTTTAAAATGTTTGTAAGTTATAACGACCAGGAGATACAGAGATCGGCAGGGCATTCCATTAGCGAGTTGTACGGTTTAGGAAGGAATCACGATATTTTAGAGCATGTCCGAAAATGGGCTTGAGGGTATACTGATGAACATTCATAGCGAGACGGGTGTTACGGTTAAAAGTTTGAATGGGCGGAATGCTACTGGCGATTTCAATGGAGCACTGGTGGTGGAAATAGCGATAAAACAAAGTAAGACAGGAGACATTACGTCGGTGTTCGAGGGTGTCAATTGATTGAATGATATTAGTATCACCTTTGAGTTTTATTGCACGCTTTTGAATCTTATCTAGCAGGCGCAGAGATGATTTAGGAGCGCCTGACCAGATGTGGGCATTGTACTCCAACTTTGGGCGGATGAATGTCTTATATATTGAGGCCAAATCAGAGGGGGTAAAATATTTCTTACATCGCTTGAGGAAACCTAAACATTTCGCAGCATTTTTGTCGCATTTGGGGCACAGAAAACCCGCACGCATACATTGAAAAGCCGACACACCCAAAACGAGTCACTGTTTGGTGCGGATTTTGGTCCAGAGGCATAATTGGGCCATTTTTCTTCGAAAATGAGCAATGAATGGTCGTTACAGTCAATGGCGATCGTTATCGGGCCATGCTGAACGAATTTTTGTTCACAAAAATTGAAGAGGAGGATATTGGCAACATTTGGTTTCAACAGGACGGCGCTACGTGCCACACAGCCGAAGCTACACTCGATGTTTTGCGCCCTGTTTTTGAAGATCACATTATCAGCCGCAGAGCTGATGTCGTTTGGCCACCCCGGAGCTGCGATTTGACACCGTTGGACTATTATTTGTGGGGTGCCGTAAAAGATAAGTGTTACGCCGACAAGCCAGAGACAATTGACGCTTTAAAGGACAATATTCGTGAAGCCATTGGTGAAATACAGCTGCACACAATCGATAATGTGCTTAAAAATTGGACCGATCGTGTAGGCTACTGCATGGCTAGCCGAGGCAGTCATTTGAATGAAATTATTTTCCATTATTAACCGGAAGGATTGTACTTTCAAATAAAAGAGGAAATTTGAGAAAATATTCAGTAAAACATTTTTGGCGGACCCTATACTATACAAGGCATTTAATAGATTGATAGTTGAAAGTATAAAAAAATCTGGCGGATGAGTTCTTCACAAGATATTTAAGCTTCATCAAATTTCGTAGACTACTCAAAACCGAAAAGGTTCACTCTGATGGACCTCTGACTAGAGGTTTATTTGGTTCGGTCTGGCTAGCTGAGAATGGAAAGAATTTTAAAGAAGTGCGAAAAGTTTTGCCAGCTTAGCGGTGATGCTTAAAAAAAATAGATCGGTGGAAGTTATTCTCGCTAATGTGCTTCTTCTCCTCTATAAACCCGCTTACTGATTTTATAACGGAAAGTTTTTGACCGATACAAATCTAGTGATGGAAATATATATTTTTTTTGTTTTAATGTGAGCGCACCCTTAGTGTTTTTTTTTGTGAACTGTCATTACTATTTTGCTTGGCAATGTCTACCGACTCGCAATTCATAATTTGGTGCAAACATTTGAGTCTACATTGTCGCTGCTTAATTTTCTGGTACCAGTAATAGAAGGCAATGCGAGGAGTGCTGAAAATATTGACGCCGTAAGTGCATTTGTTGACAGCCGACCTAAATCAATTCATTACACTCCGTTCACAGGAAAAGGGCATCGCTCAAACAACATTGTGGCGAATTTTACGCAAGGATCTCGGTCTACACCTGTATAAGATCAAATTGACTCAAGCACTGAAGCCTGATGACCATTTGGTGTGGTTTCCATGCCGGCGACGCCATTGGACCACATTTTTTCCTTGGCGATGGTGGCCGCTATGTTCCAGTTAATGGAAACCATTACCGGGACATGTTGGAACGTTATTTTTGGCCGCAATTGCGTGCATTCCACATTCCTGGGATGTGGTTTCAACAAGACGGCGCCACTTGCCACACAGCGGGCCAAACGGCTATTGAAGTCAAAAACAAAATTGAAGTCAAAAACAGACCATAGACATATCGAATCTCGTATCGAGAAACTTTAGGAAATAACTGGGCAAGGAGCCTCCCTTTTTGTATTGGAATAGAGTGAGTAGTTACAATTGGATGTAGGTATATTTATTGCCATTGATGGAACTTTTGCCAACATGAATTACCGATACTGCAATTATCTTCCGCTAAAACTGTAGACAGATGTCTCTTGTGTTTAACGTAGGTACCTGCCGTGAGGGCTTAAGCCTACGGTGCGTCTTCGCACAAGATATCAAAATAATGCGTTGATAAGCGCCCTTTGGGTAGTACAAGTACTACCACCAGTACCAGATTCGAAGTCGTGTGTAAGGCACGAACTTCCCCTTTGGTGAAGGGTCGAGGCCTATCTAATACCTCAGCCATTCTGTGGGTCATGGCACCCGGTTGCAATGCAACTCCACATCGAGCAGACCAATTGGTTCCATAGCAATCCCATGGTTTAACACCGGTCGTAGTAAACTACACACATGCTAAGCCATGAGATGTCCAAGAACCATTCGGTCCATTCGGTCCCCGCGATTTTGGGTTTAAACCTACAGCCACCACGATACTCCCACAAGGGGGCCAACTCCTAGGTCAGGCCGGAACCATAGTTCCGGGGGCTCCTGACCTCCCGTGGTACCAGAATATAGCTTCCGGTCGAGCTTCGCAACCTTGAGGTTACTTCCAGTTGGGCACCTCACTGCCCAGGACTGGCGGCCTTGCAACAATTTCAAAATCTCAAAATCTACAAACTTCCCGCTAGCTGCCTACTGCGCCTTCTATTGAATATATCTTTTGCAAAACTACGGGTTCTTTCAAACCGTACGGTATCAGTGATAATTCCACTGACATCGTAGGTCTCACCATTAAAGGTGATGCCCATAGCCTGCAAGTCCCTTATGTCAGCGTAATTGGGACACTCACATAGGACATGAAGCCAGTCCTCATAGGTAGCTCCACATGAGCAGCTCGCAACCTCGCTAAGCCCCCTCTTTTGCAAGAAAGCATTGAGAGAGCCATGCCCGGTCAACAAAAAGCCCAGGCTGAGGTTAAAATTCCGTTCAGGAAAAATTCTCATGGTTAGCACATCCCTTAGGAAGCCGTAAGTAACCCTACCATTTTCGCTAGCATCCCATCTAGATTGCCATCTAGATAGAACACATGCGTGTAGCAAGGTTTTACGCTGCTTCAGGGATAGGCCATCCACTTCTTCCGGGGAAACCCAATCGCGCCCATTTAGAGGGAGACCTTTCCTGATCTTGAAAGCAATACCGCGACGTATCACTTCCAGATCCAGAGGTGGCACTCCAAGCAACACCTGCATTGCCTCTGTGGAGACAGTGTGGCACACCGGTAAGCAGCCAAGCAAGGCGACTCTTTGACAAGCCAGGATCCGCCTTTGGCCATCAACATTCATAACTCTGTCGTACCATATGTTGCACAGGCAACAAAAAGGCCATCGTATATGATACGGACAGAACGCATGTTGAGTCCCCAGTCAGATCGCAAAATGCGCCTTACCTGGCCTACGGCACTCAGCATACGTAGTCTAGTACGAACCAGGTGAGGCATGAAGTTCATACACTCACCCATCGTTATGCCCAGATATGTGACCTCAGTCACACATCTAATGCCAACGCCGTTCAAATGTATCTTAGGAGCCCGACGTCTTACGTTCAGCTTGCCCTTGAGCTTCATTAAGACGGTCTTATCCTGTGACACACTTACCCCTACGCTTTCTCCCCATTCAGCAACGACTACTAGAGCTCTTTCTCCTACTGCCTCGATTTCGGCCCTAGACTGGCCTTCTAGGATGAGGAGCAGGTCATCTGCGTAGGCGCAGCACCCACAGAGCTCGTTTAGCCGCCGCAAGAGTGGATCCATCATCAGGTTCCAAATAAATGGACCACAGATGGACCCCTGGGGGCAACCTCTCTCAACATTAATTGAGACGTTGTCGTGTGCACTTACCACACTCGCTTTTCTGTCGGAAAAGTAGCTTCCCCAAAGCCCAATTTCCCGACAGCCCAATTCCTGCAACCTGGTTACTATTTTCTGCCAGTTTAGGTTATCAAAGGCACCTTTGAAGTCAATAAAGATGCCTATAACCACACTGGCCCTGCTTCTGAGGACTCTGTCTTTTACGAAAGACCATGCATCCTCGACACACTTGCCTCTTCTAAAGCCGAATTGGAAGGGGGACATTGGTTCCGCCATGCTCTCTGAAACCCTTTCCACCATAACCCTTTCCAGTACTTTTCCCAGTACCGGAAGCAGGCTGATGCCCCGATAAGATTTAGGGTCAGACCTATTCTTATCGGTGGACTTCAGGAGCACAACCACCCTTGCCACCTTCCAATCCTTGGGGAAGTAGCTACAAGCAATGCATTTGCTGTATAGTCCGAGTAGGTATTCTGGGACGGCCTTCCAGATGGCTCTCACCATCTCTCCGGTCATTCCATCAGCTCCAGGAGATCTCCTGGAGCGAAGAAGTGAAACACCATAATCGACTTCTTCAGTTCTTAACTCCGGAGGGATCGGAGGCTCTTCATATGAAGAGTCCTCAAAGCGCTCCTCTCTCGGGAAGAACTGACCAAGCAATGCAGTAAGGCAGTCTTTCCATGTGGATAAAACCGTATTATCCACACGTATGCCTTCAATGTCGGCAGTCTTTCCGCTAAAACTGTAGACAATTAACATTTTAAAAAAACTGTTGACAAGAACATCAACATCTACAACAGATCAGATAATGACAATCATAACTGTTTGACTTTGACGCCGCTCGTAATATGATGGTAAAGAGCGTTAGATCTCGTTGAGAATGAATCCACATATCGACCTGCCTATCTAACGAAACTCTAACCAAAAATTAAATTTATGACTAATGCACACGGGGCTGGGACCTAATATTCCGAAAGTGCACGTATCCGGAGCTGCAAACATCGACTTTCATTAATTTCATTGATTTTCCAACGAGAAGCGTACAAATAGAATGGAGAGACGCTGGGTGAGAGACTCTATTCTAACGCCAACTGCTGCGATATCATCATCCTGTCTTGGAAATCTATGAAGAGAACTGTTAAATTGTAACCATATGGATTCTAGGAGGTTAGTTAGCTCAGTACTATATAAGTACTTAAGCTCTGAAAATAGGTACCTACTCAGAGTCCTCATTATTCTCTCAGGGGAAACCAAGGAAATATCTTTCTCGTTCTTGGAGCTTCAGCAGAAGTCGTCGCGGTGCACATTATAGCGCTGAGAGCGTATTTCTCTGTGTTTTCTTCTAAACATAATATGTGTCGGTCAAAGAGCCTTGTTCTTCGATTTCTCTGTTAACTAAACTTAATAGAACTTCCTCCCGGTGGTTTTTGTCGAAGAAAACTGGGATGGTGAATTCCTTTATGCTTGGGCTTCTCCTTATCGTTGATACTACCCTACAAAATGCCTTATCTCCCGATCATCTGCCAACCGAAATCTTTAGCAGAGAAGACGATAGATTTATCAAAGGTGGAATGTTGTCTATTCTTGGTGCCTTAAAAGGAACAAAGGACTTTATAACCCACGCTGTCTTATACTTGTCGATTCTCTTATCTTCAATGTTCATACTCGTATCTACGGGACTTCGGCGATTGCACTGCGCTTAGGAAAATGAGTCAATGACTTGTGTCTCTTTTTATGAATCAGCCCAGGGCCCTTGACGAATCTCATTTATATCTTCATCTGCTGTTTAGCCTGCTTGAGCAACTTAAAGTTGTCGTAGGCGACTGTGGTGTGTTGTATCCTGATTTGCATTGGTTATTGAAAATTCAACCTCCATTCTCACAGATGCTTCGTTGTGCTTAACCGACAAAGTCTTTTTTAAGAATTTGAGAGTAGACTTTCCAGAGCCACATACAGACTGCTTGCTTCCCAGTGGCGATATCAGATGATTACACATCAGGATGATAAACTCCTACATGCCATTCATAACCTCCTCTACCCCGATGGTTTTGCAGCTCTTTTTGTCAGTTGAAAATTTCAGAGCTAAAAGGGAATTGAATATCTCATTTCTGCCAATCCCACAGTCCGATACATTAAGCTTGTTGGGGATCTCTTCAGTAGGTACTGCTCGAGATGCAACCTCGTCTCATAATTTGAAACCTTGAATCAAACAATATCCGGTTCTAGAAGTCCAGTTTGTGACTTCCCGATGCCATTTGGGTCTTTCGAACGTGGGATCGATGGATATTGATCTTCCGTCAGATTCTGTGCTTTACACGATATTCGAGGACCTTATACTCTTGTGCGCGTCCTTTGCTTGATGTTTAACTAGGCTACGCTGTTTAGTAGCCCTTGATGCCATTGGATACTTCACGTTTAAATGTGCTTACAGGTATCAGCTTATGCTTCGATTTATTCAGATGTCCTTTCACCGCTAGCTTATGCCCTACTGGGAGCAGATTTCATTGATGATTTGTTTCCTTTAGTAATCCCCTTTCTCTGCCTCAGCAACCTACTGCGTCTTGCCTTTCCGGGGCTCTCAGTTGGTATGGCAAGTAGCTGTTCTTCCTTTATAATCTCCTCGTCGGTGGTATTGCTGGCTATTGAGAGCTGATCTCAATTCGGTGTAGTAGTGCACACGGATAGTATAGCCGCCTCTGAGCTATGAATGTTGTCCCCACTATGTGCGGAAGTGATAGTCAAGTACTAGCAGAGTCGTCAGGTCGGACTAATGCAATCGATACACGCAGAACTCTATCAGGTGTCTGACTGGCTTACCTCCTTTCATCCTTCGGCATGGCTTCTTTCTTCCAGTCCGTGGTAGGCCGTTTTGCTTCATCGTTGATCCACCTAACGTACCATATTCCTACTGTGTGTCTAAGGAGCATTGTCCTGAAGTGATAACATATTTCTGTTCACACAGCTCGCTGTAGATATTTTAAAAATGCACATACATTAATTCTAGTATTCTGGCCTAAAATATTAATTTCAATTTCTTCTTCTTTTGATCTAAGCACGATTGAAAACAAAAGTGCACTGTACAAATCTGTATCCGTAAGCAGATATTATTAACCAGATCCTCATACATACGAACTTATACTTGTTGTAACCGAAACCAATATATATGTAGCGTATACTTTCTGAGAACCTTTATCCTCTGCATATTCTCATTGACATTTCATTTCAAATTCCACACACCAAAAAAATGTCTTACTCCAGCCCTTCCTTAAAAAAGAATCTGCTTCTCATATGAGCTCATCATTAAAAATATTCACCCTTGCCAAAATGATATATTGTAGCATTATTTTCCTGGAATCGACTGCATCTCCAAAATTGGTTTAAGTAGTCCAAGGTATTCCAGCATCGCATCTCAGAATCTGTATCTGATTATTTCACATCGGCAACAATGTATACGCTTGCAATACCAAATTGCTTCTTGTCCCACTACCCCTTTTGCATAGCTCTCTCTGGGATCCTTTTACGTTGCCTAATTGTGGAATAGCGTCTGTCTTACCGTTGTCACCATGTCATCGTTTGTCCTTCTTGCCGGTCCCATAAATCATATCCACTGCGCAACTGAACAACAAAAAGCCTCCTCACGTCCAACTGGCAATAGTCGATTTCGGTATACCAAGTCGAATCTGTTGCCACTAAATGCGTTGCACGCATGAATGGAAGTCCGTGGTCAGTAACGCACGTAACATGACCATGTTTGGGAAAACTACTCACACATGTCGAGTACAGTGCTGGACTGCTGCTGACAGTAAGCCGGAGCAGAAGGCGGCCTGGCCTATAGATTCTTAATGGTGACGAAAAACGATGATTTTCTCGTAAAAGTTCACTTGATTTTGTCGGTTTTGGTTTTTTTTTTTCGTGTCAGGCAGACTGGCAGTCAGTTAACAGGTACGAAACTTACATTTGATACAAGGTGAGTCGAGATTTCATTGAAATCGCAATCGGATAAGTTTTTGTTTCGTTTTGTTTCGATTTCTGTGATTGCTGAAACTGGGACCGATGGAGACAATGTACGCATTTACTGGTGACACTGTAGATGGCTTTTCGGTTTTGTTTTTCAGTTTTCCAGACTTTCTGGTCTGTCGAAATATAGTTGTGGGCACAAGAGTGGATTCTCCTTTCCGGGAGTGAAAGCCAGGTAACTAAAATGAGGTTAAACTGTGGGTGCGTATTGGGTAAGTAAATCCTTTTTACGAGGTCTCTACTATACGCCTACTTTGCTTTATGCCAAATGGGAGAGGAATTGGAATCAAATAAAAATACACTTAGTGGACATATTACACATCGACACAGACTATCAGTTGTTGGTCTTGCAATTGTCTATGCAGCCTTGAGATGCACCGCACATTTGAATGAGTTAATCCCAAGTACACTTAGACACTGATTATCAGTCCCATATACATATATAAATGTCACCTGATACCAGGATATGTAGGATGAATGGTTGGTGTTCCGCCGCATCTCAGATATGCCAATCCGTTGTCAGTTGAATCGTTTGGCAGCATATTCGTTTAAAGTTTCCTAAGAAAAAAGTATGCAGTCGGTGTTATTGAACGGAGTTCTGTCGGTGACATTCTCCCCCTCGATGGGAGTGCTAAATTAAATACTTTCTTCATCCTATTTTGATGAGGAGAAACTGGAGAATTGAATACCCATTGTGTGTCGAGAAGAGTAAATTGGTCCTCAAGCTTCGCCATGTCCAACGATTTGAGTATCCTGCAATTCAATTCTAAATATGCGCCCGTGAAATTAGTCATGTTATCAGATTAGAACCCTACTTACTGGTATCCAGCGACGTCCAATACAATTCCAGCATGAGTCCATTGCCTATGTATCCGCCAATTCCAAGCGTAAACAGCACACTTTACCGCTGTAGGCAAATGGGCGTGAAAATGCTCCAAGCCTCGCTATAGGTAACGGTACCATCTCCTGATATACAGGGTGAATGACTTGAACTCAAACTTTTTAAAATGCGATCATTTTTTTATTTTTTGATAAATTTTATTGTGCCAAAGCAAAAAATGTTGGAAAATACATCAATTTTCAAAATGTATCAGTAGTTTTCAATATGTCCGCCTTTGGTGCGAATAATGGCCTTGAGATGGCCGAAGAAAGCATCGAAAGCTGCACGCAAGTGGCTCTGCGGTATTTTGGCCCATTCCCGGCGAAGTGCTTGTTTGAGGTGGTCCAAACTTTGGTATTTTTTAGTTCCAACCTTCACCTTCAAAATACCCCAGACAAAGAATTCCAACGGATTTGCATCCGGAGAATTTGCAATCCATTGTGTCGAAGAAATGAAGTGTGGAACATTGTTTTTTAACCAATCTTGGTTGACACGTGCTTTGTGAGACGGTGCCGAGGCTTGTTGAAATGTCCACGGTCTTCGACCGAAGTGATTGTTTGCCCAAGGCTTCAATACTGCCTCTAAGACAGTTTTACGGTATACGATCGCATTAATTTTGACGCCACGGTTCAAAAATACGAGCGGAGAGTGACCATTGGCGGTTATGGCGGCCCATTTCATCACCATCGGTGCTGCCTGCTTTCTGGTTGCCGTCCGAAGGTGTAAATTTTCAAAGGACCTCTCTGGCAAGTAAACTCGGTCATTTTGTTTGTTGACATATTGCTCGATAACAAATGGCGACTCATCGGAAAAAACCAAATTCGGCAACTCACCACTTTCGTGCAAGCGTAGCAACCCCTTCGCTCTTTCGACTCTAACTTTTTTCTGTTGTGATGTAAGATCGTGTGCTTTTTGGAACTTCAATGGCTTGAGCCCAAGCTCATTTTTCGGAATGTGTTGCATCTGTTCCAACGATATGTTGAGCTCACGAGCCATTTTTCTTCCACTTGGACGCGGATTTCGCTCAAATCGAGCCTTCACTTTCCGAACCATTTCTGCCGATGTTGCTGTTTTTTTATGACCACCTCAATGGCGTTTTGCAACGCTGCTAGTATCACGGTAACGAGCTATGGTTCGAGACACAAATGATTTATTCACGTTGAAGTGCTGGAGGGCTCTAACGATAGCTACTTGTGGTATTCCAGCCAAATATAAAGCAATCACACTATCACTTTTAAATTCCATCGCGGATAAAAATTTTTCAACACAACTGAGACGTAAATCGTTTAAAAAGCTTGTAAATAATAAAATTATCTGTCATGTGTCAAAATTTGAGCTCACTGTCATGAACGGTTTGGAAATTATAGCAGTCTGAAATTGGTTGCAGTTCGAGTCAGTCAGGGTGTATATATTAGCCTTGCTCAATGACAAGGAGGACATCTTTGTCGAACAGTCCTCAGGCCTTAGACGCAGTCACTTGCTTACTTAGGTAGCGCTACAGTTTTGTGTGAACCTGGGGCTTAACTAACAAGCCTCTCTAGTTAGTCCGGCCCTTAGCTAATTGCCTCCAGTTGCTCACTCCAAGTTGGTTGAGGTCCCCTTCTACTTGTGGCCACCACCTAAGATGAGGTCTTCCTCTACTGCGTTGTTCCTCACGGTTAGATTTGAAAACTCAGCGGCCGGAGTATATGTGTCCATTGGCTCTACATGAACCAGCCACCTCAGTCGTTGGACCTTCACTCTTCTGGCTAAGTCCTCCTCCACTCACCGTTTCTGCAGATGGGACAAAAATCCCGAAGACTTTTGCTGTAAAAGTAGTAAAGAGCACCTTCATTCATTTTTGATAAAAAGCCCATGCCTCTGCGCCCTAGAACAGGGCTGGGATGATTAAGTTACACAGACTTTTTAAGGATTGTGCCTCTTGTATTGGCGTGTGAGTTTTGCACTATTCTTCCAAGAATGATGTTCACAGCGCAACGCGTTGTCTAAATCCTTTTTTGACGTCAATGGACTCGGTTAAGTCGTTACCGACTTTGACGGAGCAGCGAGTGTTTTCCATTGCCATTCTGCACAGACAAGCGAGCTTGACAGGGGTGCCAAAACTAGACATGGCTCCATACAGCTCGTCTCTATAAATGCTGTTATATGCGGCATTAAAATCGATGAATAGGTGGTGTGTATCGATTTGGACCTCATGGGATTTTTTCCAGAATGTTGTAGTGTGATTATTTGGTCGATGGTGGACTTTCCTAGTTTAAGTCTACACTTAAGGCTGTTGATGAACGGTTTCAGGCGTTGCTAAGAAGACTGATGCCTTTGTAGTTGGCGGAGTTCAGAGGGTCTCATTTCTAGAGAATCGGACAAACAATGCTGAGGTTCCATTCATCGGGCATACTTTTTTCGTCCAACCATATCTTACTGATGAGTCGCTGTATGCTCCTTACCAAGTTATGCCTGCCGCTTTGAAGAGTTCGGCAGTAAGTCCGTCCACTCCAACAGCTTAGTAGAACTTAAGCTTCGATATGGCGATCTGCACTTCATCCAGGACGTGTGGACGGAATTGTTCGTCTTGGCATTGTGTGTGGAATAGCATATCACTCAAATGGCTGCCTTGACTTCGCTGACAGTACTTCAAGCGGTCGGTCCAATTTTTGATGGCTCGGTCCAATATGTGCGGCTTTATTCTGGCAATAGCATGCCGAATTTGGCCTCGAGCTAGTCCAAAGTGGTTGGCTTGTTAGCGTAGACTAAGGACTTGACGTAGCCCCTGAGACAATTATCGGGTGGTGTCAAAATCACACGATCACGGCGGCCAATTGATGAACGCTCACCGTGAGATGACCCAGTCGCGAAATTTCTCCTTCATAAGTTCGAGCTTTGCGTCGCTCATATTGCATATATTATAGCGTCGTCTTTTTGAAACTATATCCCGGATATAACGATGTTGTCGAGCTCTAACCGCAGAAAGTCGGTTAACATCGCTCTATACCTGAGACCATTGATGGTAACGATGTCTCCTTCTTTATTTCGAAAGAAATAAGGTTCGATGATGCCGCCATGCCATAAATTGCACCAAACAGTCAATTTTTGTGGATGCATTGATGCTTGGTCGAACACTTGTAGATTGTGTTCGCTCCAATAATGGCAATTTTGCTTGTTAACATAGCCGCTGGGCTAAATGGGCCCCGTCCGAAAAGATGAGTTTTTGGCCAAAATCCGAATTTCCGGCCAACATTTCCAGCTCCCAATTAGCGAACTCATGGCATTTTACGAGTATATGGTCGTCCGGCTTCAGTTCTTGCGTCAGCACAATCTTATATGGATGTAGGCCAAAATTCAACCGCAAAATAAGCCGGCGACATTTCTTCGATACTGGCCGCTACAGCGCCTATGTTTTCTTCA
This sequence comes from Volucella zonaria, assembly GCA_963966105.1. Lineage (NCBI taxonomy): Eukaryota > Metazoa > Arthropoda > Insecta > Diptera > Syrphidae > Volucella > Volucella zonaria. The sequence continues at coordinate 178,682,260 of OZ014532.1, read as the reverse complement.
TTTCGCCCCAATCCCTTTCTGGTTGGGGCATAAGATCCAAAAGAGTGTACTCACTTGCACACTGAGGCCACGATGATGACCGACCTCACTAGGAAGTTCACGTTGCTTATTTACAACTGAGCCGGAATTTCGATAATAGTTTTTAATAATTTTCGCACTTTATGCAAACGTAAGGCGAAATGACCATAAAATGGCAAACCTTACTGAATATGTTGACAGCTGGATGTCATTGGTAACTTTGACAGCTGTTGAAACACAACAATTGGAAAAACTATCATTGCTATCTGGTCACCCGTTACTATGTTCTGTTGTTCGTTTCTACTGGTTTCGGTTCGATATGTTTGTGTCCGTGGAACGTTTTCTTTACCTTTTAGTAAAACCTCCGAATCTCATTCCTGTAGTAGCATCTCTCAATTTCCTCGACCACGCGCATCTCATACTCCTTCTGCTCGTTGAGCTCGTGTTCAGCTCTAGTCTTTCTATGCAGCGCCGCTTTTTATGCATCTTGCTTAGCTGCATGTGCTTCCCGGCACTCGTCGTCAAACTTGGGGTTCCATTGTGGTGGCTGAGTGAAACCTAGCACATCAAAGGCGTCATCTCTGAGGGCTTTTTGGCAATGTTGCCACAATACGGCGATATCTTGCGGTTGTAGCCGTTCGACGTCAAACTTCCTCACAGTATTAGCTTGCCTTTACAATCTTCAGGATATACGTAACCGTATCTTGACTCCAATAGGTAATGGTCCGAGTTGATGTTGGCCCCGTGGAACGTTTGGACATCCGAAATATCAAAGGAGTGCCTTTAACCAATCGCAATGCAGTTAATCTGGCTGACGGTTGATTGATCAGGAGATCTCGCAAGTCTCCTTATGAAGATTGAGATGTAGGAACCCCGTGCTAGCTACGACAATGTTTTGCCCCGCCGCAAAGTCTACCAAAGATGCCCCCTATTCCTAGTTTTGTTATAAAATCGCTGGGGGAAATTTGAATGGCATGACACTGCTCGTAGGTGTCGCCCTACACTTGTTTGTCCAGAGTTTGTAGAAGCTATCTTTGGTGTCTTCATTTTCTTGCTCTGTGGGTGCATGCGCGCATATAAAGCTAATGTTGGCAAATTTTGGCTTAATAGGAATTGTTACAGACTTCTAGCCTGACTCTAAAAACGAATCCGCATCCAAATAGGCGTTGCTTTCGCCGTTGATAACAATCGCCGTAATCTCGTAGACGCCGCAGTTTTTCATCGTCATTTTGTACCGCCCATCCGATCGCATGACGGTAACATATGTTTTGCAGCAGTCAAGAGCCTCCGCTAGTTGCTCGGCTGCACGTGACCTAATAAGGGACCTAACATTCCACGTTCAGTTCGTTGTCCTTGTATCGTTGGCAAGAGTAGATCCGTCCATATCTGAGGCTTGTTGTTGCTTCGTAACTGTATTTCTTTTTCATGGCTCAACCTGGAGGACCAGTTCCATTATAGATACCCCTAGCATGATGGGTCGGATAGACCGAAGCCAGTAACCCGTTCGGGGATGTAAGCGCTGCCATTGGTCCATCAAGGGCTCGTCCGCCACCTTCTCTTTTCCAAGTAACTGACTTGCTGTCGGAAGTTTTTACCGGCCTGGGCTCCAAATATGTAGGAGTAGCCCGGATAAGGCCTTATTTGGTTCGTTTCGGTATTTTACTCTACCGTTGATTCCATCTGGAGAATTCATCCGCTGTCCCGTTTATAGTCTGCTAGTCAACATTCGCGCTTAAACTGGTAACACTGTTCTGCAGATTGTCAATTTGACATTTGAAAATTGATTTGTGGTTAGCACGTCTTGCCAATTTAGGGTGAATAGATTAACGCCAGAACAACGCGTGTAAAATGTGCAAACATACTTTGAAAACCGTGGCCCGGTTCGCCTAACTTATCGTGCGCTACGTCCATTTTACGGTCGACATAATCGTCCATCTGATCAAGTTATTCGGAACACGATCAATTGTTTTCGCACCACGCTCACTCTAGTGGATAAAACGCATCTCCAAAGACGACAAACAGTGCGAACTGAAGAAGTTATTGCCGTTGTGGAGCGCAGTTTTGAGGAGAATACGAATGAATCGATTCGCCATCGTAAACTGCAATTGGAGCTATGCCCATCCACTTTGGGGAAGATTTTACTTAGAAGCTTATAAGACCCAACTTGTGCAAGAATTAAAACCGCGTGACCAGTATGCGCGTCGTAGGTTCGGTGAATGGGACGAAAACATGATTCAGTTGATTCTCATTTTCAACGTAAAATTTTGTTCTCCGATGAGGCCCATTTTTGGTTAAATGGATATGTAAACACGCAAAATTGCCGAATTTGGAGTGGTGAAAACCCAGACCCCTTTGTCGAGACGCCCTTAAAACCATTAAAACTCACCGTTTGGTGTGGTTTATGGCCGATGCCGGCCAGAATGTTACCGTCAATAGAGAGCGCTAAAGAAACATGATTTCTGACTTCTTCGTTCCTCAGTTGAATAACATTGACGTGACAGACCTTTGGTTTCAACAAGATGGCGCAATATGCCACACGGCGCGTGACACCGTCTATTTATTGCGGGAAACATTTGCTGAGCTCGTAGTTTTGCGTAATGGACCCGTGAACTGGCCTCAACGATCTTGCGATCTCGCACCTTTAGATTACTTTGTTTGGGGGCATGTGAAGTTACTAGTCTATACCGATAAACCAGAGACGTTGCACGATTTGCAAGTCAACATTCGCCATATTATTGCTGATATACGGCCCCAGTTGCTCGAAAAAGTTGTCGAGAATTGGACTTCAGAATTGTGCTTCATTCGATTAGCCGTGGCATGCATATGCCCGATATCATATTTCAGCACTAATGGCATGAAATTATCTATTAAATAAAGCTAATATCAGAGACATAAACATTAGCTTAAAGTGTTTTATTTCATTTTGAATTTGTATACCTCTAAAAAAAAATACCCTTTAGTTTGGCGAGGCGAGTCCGGATGGACATCGACCACTACCCACGATGGTTATTACTTGGAGGTAAAATAAGTGTAATTGATGTCTAGAAACAGTTACAACACTGGGTATCGCCAGGTTGACAGATCTGAGTGGCTATTCTATTTCTCCAGCACCCAACTATCCACAGATGTACATATATCAGTGAAGTCTTTTCATTTTAGTTGTGACTCTGACATACGGCAGTGCTATGTTTATTGGTTTTTGTAAACTAAATTGTAAACAACATACTCGTACATGTGAACAATTATTATTCAATCTATCTAAAAACAAGAATCTAGTATGAACGAGTCATCTTTCGATTAAACTACCTAAACGCTGTGAAATCCAGATGTATGAAATTCGAGACACAAAGCAAAATCTGCGACACAATTTCAATTGATAACATTGAATTGTGTTTTCGTTTATAAAACAGACGCATCTTGAAGTACGCATTGTATTCATCAAGGTTAGGTCTGCTAGAGTTTACTCTAGCGGCAAAGAGTCATAAGATATTAGATCATCGATCAAGTTTACATCTTCAGCTTCCTAAAAAAAATATTGATATCAACTGTTGTCATCTTGTTGAGCAGCACAAACTCACGAGTATTGTGTACAAAAAAACAAGAATCTGTTTGCTCCAGGATTCGCATTCATGGCCAATAATTTCGTGCAACAGCATGGTCCAATTTCATCATTTGTTTACCAGACTGGCAAAGGACACTTTTTGGTGAATAAAAATTTCCATCCCCAAAAAGGGCACAAGACCCTGTGCCGGTCCGGTTAGGCGTTGCTATGTGGACCAGTGTGAATAACAAGGCAATCTTCACCGCATAAATCTGTCATCGGAATATCTACTTCGATGCATAGATTTCGTGCATGACGAATGGCAATCGAGAGTATTGTTGCTTCTGTTTCAATGTTTCTCATTGCACCTGAAAGCTGACATACAGATTTACAATTGCACTTATAGGTGGTGCAACTAGCGGCTTTGATAGTGGTGGTGATGATGTTGCACTTGATATTGCAAATAAATCAAAAAAAAAAAAATATTTAATTGCAAATAAAGTAGCAATTGTGGCCTATATGGACCTCAAAACGCTAAAGCCTCATTCAGTTCCATTTATCTGTCTATCGTCGTCGGTTGCTTTCAATAAATCTTATCGATACTAGATACTCCTTCATATCGAAAAAGTAATTCGAGTCAACATTACTTACTTCTGAGTGTGTGTTCGTTCCAAACGCGTCAGCTAGTGTTTCAAGAAAGTGAAAAAACGTTACGAATTTCATTTGAAATTTCCATTACCGTCATTCATTGTGAGTTATTCAAATAAGCGAGTGTACTGTTGCATTCCACATTCTTTTCTTCTCTAAAACAAAGATACAAATTCAAAAAAAAAAAAAAAAAAAACAAAAAGTGACTTGACTTTGACATTATTATCTCTGTCGAAAAGAAACAAAGTAACTCAGTGTTTGAGTTTGCAACAAAATAAAAAAAAATAAAAAAAAATAAAAACATTGTTGCGCGACTTGCTTTTTTGTTTTTTTTTGCTGAAAATTTGATTCAGTTTGCGCTTATAACTGGAATACGATACGAAGCCCGAAACCACCTAATCAATCATCGGGCGGCCCGCAACGACAATAACACAAGCAAACGTGGTTATACTCTTGTGGTTACGTTACATTTGAAGCTGAAACTTACGAGTTCGAGTACGTACTAGTGGAGGACTTTGATAGATACTCGTAGATTGACTAAAAGCCTAATTCTAGGTAAGTTCTCATGACTATCAATAGACTAGGTTTCTGTTTACTTTTGATTCATGGTGACGAGCAAATGACTGAAATTTGGTGCAGAACATAGTATTAGGTAATTACACCGTTAGATTATTGTGAAAAGATAACGAGAGTGAATTATAATGTTGGACTTTTGTGGATTTAAGATGGATTTGCTATGATTATCTAATTATTATTTGAGTAGATCTAGGCTGATGTGGGGATTTGCATAATTAAAACGCCCAGGACAGTTGTGTGTCTAATTGGGTCTTAAGAAGAAGGTCATATAGTTTTTCATTTCATTGAGTTAGCTCTTTGAAGACAGAAAATCAACGAAGAGCGTCATAAGCTCGGAGGTGCGTCAGTAACGTCCCATTTTAGTCCCATTCTACCAACTAGATGATAGCGATACCATCTCATGGTCTTCATACTATTGCCTTGTTTCGAAATCCGTCCAAATTCAGATAGTCCGTTTCACGGTCTTCTTAGTGGTCAATTAGTAGTAAATCGGAAGAGGCTAGAGTCTGCAAATCAGAGCGAAAATAATTGAATAGGCTACCATCAGTTTTGGTGACGGATGAGGCTGTTAAATGCGCTGTTCCGTCCTTTCATTGTGTAATATTGAGTTGCCTGACAGCAATGTCGTGTATTCAGTTATGCTACAAACTGCTACCGTCTAATCGATTTTGCAGCAGCTCGTAATACGGTGATAAGTGGCACTAGGTTTCCAAAGCAAAGGATCCACACAGCAACTTGGCGCTCTCCAGTCTGTCGATGCAAGGCACGCATCCAACATCTTCGACGTGCATACATTCTGATGGGCAAATGTCGATTCCAACCATTTTCTTGTTGTGGCTAAATTCAGAGCTCGACTGTCCAACTAGAAGAAGCTGCGAACTGCCCGGAAGAAGAAATTCGACGTTGGATACCTAAGCACACTGGAGTAGCCAGAATCTGCAAAGAGCGTCTGAGTGAGAAACTCTCCACTGTGCAGTCACCTACTACCAATGCCAACAATCAATGGTGCCAGTATTGCGAAATTATTAAGGATGTAGCGGAGACCACTGTAGGGTACCAGCCACCCCAGAATAGGAGCCCGTGGCATGACGATAAATGCGTATACCGGAAAAAGGTGACAGAAGATGCACACAAGAAAACGCTGCAGCGCAAAACCAGGACAACGGGAGAAGAGTATCGGACCAGGAGAACAGAGGAGAAGAAGATCTTGCGTAGAAAGAATAGGCCTACGCAGCCTCCCAGCTCAAGGAGATTGAAGAGTCTTGCGATCGCAAGATGGAAAAAACAGCTGTCGGCTGGCTTCAAGACCAGACCACAGCCTCTTCGAAATTGCGAAGGAGACCTTGTCCCTGAAGCAGAGGAGATAGTAGATGTGTTTGAGTAGCATTTCCAACAGCTGCTAAATGGGTATCATGTAGAGAGAGTGAGGAAGAGGTCAGGAAGAGAACCCACCTCCAATGAAGAACCAGTTCCACCACCCAGTATAGAAGAAGTCGGTTTAGCTATAAAAAAAGCCTAAGAACAACAAAGCCGCAGACTCTGATGGGCTACCACCGGATGATGGGCCCACCGGTGGCGATGCTTTGGTAATGCGCATGCACCAAACCATCAAAAAAGTATGGGTGGAAGAAAATATGCCCGATGACTGGACTATCAGCTCCATATGCCCCATCTACAAAAAAGGCGATACTATGTCTTGCAAGAACTATCGGGGCATATCCTTGTTTAATATCGCATATAAGATCTTATCCAACATACTGTGTGAACGTCTAAAACCGTTCTGCAACACACTAATCGGCACGTGCCAGTGTGACTTCCGCCCCTGTAGATCGACTATAGAGCAAATTTTAACACTGAAGCAAATCCTGGAAAAGACTAACGAATTCCACAAATTGCAGGTCGAGGTTCACCACCTATCCGTCGACTTCAAAGCCTCATATGATAGTACTCATCGTCAGGAGCTCTATACGGAGATGGCCGAATTCGGGACTTGGTAAAACTCCTTGGCAAACAAGGAGATGCGCTATCATGGGACTTCTTCAATCTTGTTCTGGAGCAGATAGTGCGCAGGGCAGGTGTCAACATGGACGGCACTATCTTTAACAGGTCCTTTTAGCTACTGGGATATGCGGACGATATTGACATCATCGGTCGATGCCAGCATGCCGTGATAGAGACATTCACGGCGATTGAAGAACAGGGGAAACTTGTTGGCCTTGAATTAAACGAGGACAAGACTAAGTATGTACATGCTATCAACAAACAAGCCAGCATCTATCTCCCGCCTAGGACAAAACGTCACAATTGATAGCAACAATTTCGAGGTAGTTACGGAGTTCACCTACTATTATGGTGAGTCCTACCTAGCTTGTATTGGCTGAAAACCAGCCAGAGGCTTTAACATATCTATTGAGATCTATCAGTTTTCCTTTACTGATGTGTTTAAGTCCTCCAAAAGGTCTGTATCCCAGGTGTTTTGCACGGCGTATTTGGAGGTTAGAGCAGGCGCATAGCAAGTGTGTGATAGCCTCTATTTCCTCTACTTTCCTACAGCTTCTGCAATAATCTTAAGAGGAGGGGCACCCACCAAAGTTTTACTTTGTTCTTATAAGAAAGGTCTTGTAGTGTATTGAAGCAGCGGAAGACTAACTTGGAATCAATGAAGTTGGAGCCTAGTGCTTTAATCTCTGCTTAGCTGTCCGTGAGTATAAGAATGGAGACAACCTTCCTTCCTTTATCGGGGATGAGATTGGTGCACACCTGAATCGGATGTATTTCCGCTTGAAATACGATGAGACTTTCTCCCATTGGATGCGATATTCTGGTGTTTAGTCCAAATATACCAGCACTCACCCCGGTCTCCAAACTTAGATTCATTCTTATACCACTTAATTCTTTTAAGGTTTGAGGTTGGGGTTAATCAGGGGATAGCCAACTCACTTTATGGATTGTCGAGATGGATTCTAAATACCGGAATCCATTGTCGGACATGGTATTTTGCAGCCTGTATTTTCCGATGACCCGTTCAAAGACGGCTTCCTTTCTCAGCATAGCGTTAAGATCTCCCAGCACAATTTTAGTGTTGTAGCTGAGGCATCGAGCATATGTTCGGTCTAGGAGGTCCTAGAATTCGTATTAGATGCTGTCAGTCTTATTCTCTGCTTTTTGCCAGGGCCATTCCATCGCTGTAATATCTGAATCTGCTTTATAGCAACCTAGAGCCTGCACGAGTAGTTCGGCAGCACGCGGTATGTTAATGGTGTTTTCATGTGAAAAGCCAAAATTGAATGCCTTCAAAACGTTTGCTTCGGATACTGTTTGATGTCTCTAAACAGCATTTTTTGTCCGATGGGAAAGCTACCCTCCTGCAACCTCCAACCTGGCCAGGTCCTTAATAAAACTGCTGGGCCTGTTCAGGTTTTATGTACCGCCATCTCTATTCCAGGGTCCCGATATAACCACGGAGTTTCCACTAGAACTGGGCTCTGAATACGTTAAAGTAGTTCTGAAGGTAAGTGGGCACTAAGTAGCTTAAACTGACTAGAGCTGTGGAGAAGCGCCCTGGTACAAAACACTCCCTATCTCCTCTCTTTTAGTCTGCAGCCACCAATGACTTCCCGCAGAGGTTGGTTCAGTCAGAGGTACTAGGTCTTACCATGTGGAAGTGAGAGTAGGAGTGGATCGGTAGAGCCGATGGTAGACCAATCACTGAAATCAAAACAGACCGCTATAATCTGATGAAGTTGAGGGCCATGTTTACCCCGGACTGCAGCGCTACGTAAGAAGGGTTAGGTGAGAGTGGCTGTTGGAAAACACCAACCCTTTTAGGCCTATTGACCCATTGTGATACCACGTGGATCTGTGAGCCACCTACTCTAGGAACCAATTTGAGCTTCTGACGAAGCGTACGAGACTACAATATTAACGTTATGTTTAGTGTTTTTCTTCGGGAGAAAAGAAAACAAAGATTGTCTCTTTCCTTCTCCTCTCGTCCATGCAACTTCTGCAGAAATCCCTTGTAAAAATACAAGAAGCTTGCCAGTAAGACAGTTTCCAGTGATGGCACCTATGATACCACTAAGATGTTTCCTATTTTGAAAGATCAAACTCTCGGGGCGATTCAGATCCAGTTTTGGCCAAATTGGTTTCGTCGCTAGACATGTTGACCCAACAGTTTGTTCCTCCAATAGCATCCAGCTTTAGTTTTAGTTTGCATGCAGCGATTGATACCTTTTTCAGGTAAGATAGGTAGAGTGGTTTCAAATTTGGAGAGTTCGTCGGCCCTACAATTTCCTTGAATATCTCTGTGGCCTGGCACCCGACATAGGTGAAAGTTGAACTGTTCTGTCATTACCCTAAGAGATGATCGGCAATCAAAGGCCATTTTTTTGTAAGACTGAGTCCAAAAACTTCGTAGCGGCCTGACTATCTGAAAAGAGGCAGATATCCCCTGCAGATATCACGTTTTTCTTTAGCCAGGATAGGAATTTTTTAATCGCCAAAATTTCCAACAGAGACATTCTACAAGGTGGCGCAAAAGTTGTCACCAGATGTTCTTTGACTTTAATTTTTTTTGTGAATGATGAACTTTGGCTCTGCTATTGGATTATGTTTGTTTGATGTCTTAAACTTTTTTTCTATTAAGTCGAGAAAACGATATCGCCTAAGTGGCCACCGCCAGAATTGATGACCATTCGGGCCCGGTTTGTGGCATTTTCTATCACTCTTGCCAGAACTTCCGGCGATAGGTCCTCGCATTCTTGACGGTTATTCTCTTTGAGGGCTTCAAGATTCTGAGGCTTGTCAACATAGAATCGTGACTTCAAAAAACCCCATAAAAAGAAGTCTTGAACGGTTAGATCAGGCAATCTTGCCTACCAGTGCAAATCGCCAGAACGAGAGATTAGGCGACACGCAAATGTAGCCCTCAGAATTTCGGTTGTGGCTCGTGCAGTATGCGCCATTGCTCCATCCTGTTGGAACCACATGTTTCCCAGTCCCAATTCATCGAATTGAGGAAGGCGAAAGTAGTTGGGCATGGCTCTGTAGCGCTCACCGTTCACAGTAATCGTTTAGCCAGCGGCGTTTTCGAAAAAATTAGGCCCGATGACGCCACAGCATGCAGTAACTTTGAGCGGGTGTAATGGCTCGAGATTCAGAATTCCGCGTTTTTCAGGAGTATAGCGATACATGCCTTGTTGACGTGTATTTTGTATCTGATTACTTCACAAATGTCAAAGTAGCATTGCCATTTGCCGCCATTTGCAAAAATTATAGCATTTCCGATAGGGTGATGACTTTTCCGCCACCTTGATTTAGAAGGCGAACAGAGAGGCTTAGGTTAAGCATATCTGAGAAAATACCACCACCAGGCCCGCTATCTTGCATCCATCCGTATAGAAATGGATTGACTTGCTGTCCATGAAAGCATCTTCCTCCCAGTAAGATCTAGAGGTAATGCTTGCATGAAAGTCTTTGTCAAACCAATGTTGGGGCATAATACAGTCGATATTCTCTGGAAGTACGAGTATATACGAGTATTATTGTACTAAGAATATTAGCGCGGCCGAATAGTTTATTTGCGATCGGTGTTTTAGCAGCCACTTGCCTGCTATGTCAAGTGTCAAGTGAAACAAAATATTCAGTGCCGCGAAGGGAGTAATATGTAAAACTCCGCTTATGCACAGATATGCTGTCCTTTGGACTTTGCTTAGTTTGCTGCATTGTGTGAATGTGAGTATCGGTCTTATAACCGAGACGTGTAGTCACGGAAGCTTTCTTTACTCTTTCTTGAATATTAGGTTTCCAGTTTAGCTTCCTGTCAAAAATACCTAAGACCCAGATATTTCGTTGGATCGGAAAATATTAAGCTGGTACCGTTGATTGAGGCAGGGTGTTTGATTGGAATTTTATATTTCCTGGATAAGGGGACGAGATCAGCTTGTCCTGTTGTCCTAGTGTACCTAAGTCTTATTCAAGTAATCTAGAATTTAATCCTTACCGGAATGAGCGTTCTCCATTGTCATTCTATGTACACAATTTGCCAGTTTGGCAGCGACTCCAAAACTGTCTATCAAATGCAGTCCTGAAATCGATGAAAAGGTAGTGGGTATCGATCTGGACTTGTTGGATTTTTTCTTCGACCAACCGTAGTTTGGGAAGTTGGGAACGTCCTCATCTGTTAAACGGCGGCAAACGTTGTCTATATCCGTCGTATCCATCATATCTGTTGCTTATGAACCTCCTTCCATAGGAAAGCGTATAACCTATCCAGCTCACAGCTGAATACGTTAACGTAACGGGTGCAATGGGTTCTATGGGACGGGCCCTTTACTTTGTTGCATGTACTTGCATAGGATCTTCTTCCATTACTCTTGATTGAATTTTATTACTAGTACTATTGGTCACATGATAAAGTCAAACACAAGTTATGTAGAATTTAAACAAACGAAACATTTCAGCACACACATAGATACATATGTACACGTCTCTAAATAAATAAATAATTTCCCAAGTTTTTAACTAGACGCATTGCTTTAAGTATCACAGGGATATCCTTATCATCGGAAATCCACAGTTGCTCCAGATCGGATATTGTAAGGATTTTGAAGACGGCCAAATCGATTTCTTCCTTCAGAAAGATGTGGCGGTATTTCTCCATGCCGATGTCTTTTAAAATCTTCAGTACTCTCGGATTCATTGGCGGTGGAGAATTGTTCACTTTAAAACACTTAAATTTAAGACGTTTCGGTTTGGAACTGGTTTGCTTGCCAGGACAAACACAGCCGAGATCCAATGATTTCGGGGTATGTCTCAAAGTTGGTGCTAAGATTCTATTCAAATTTTGCAAATAGTGTGATTCACCGGGATGTTGCTTCAGACTGTTTTCCGTAGATCTTGTCAATGGGGATGAACGATTAATTTCAGGGAATTTGCAAGGTAATCGGTTTGGCTTTGGAGGTGGACATTTATCAAGGACTATCCTTGTCATGGGCATAAGACTCGGCGAGTGATCGCGTAAAGTTTGCCTCAATGTGAACTCACTAATCGGGGTAAGCGGTGTGAGTGCTGAATGTGGATCTCTGTAGGTACACTTGTAGGGCTCCATATCAACAAAACAAAAACCAAAGTCAAGTAATGGAAAAGAGAAAAAGTGATAAAAATAGCGAAAGAAACCAACAGAAGCGTGTACAACTAAGCGTTTCGCAGGAGTGGAGGGCTTAAGCCCAGCTGCGGCATTTCTGACGGCTTCTTAGCATCGATGCCACTAATCTTCGCCTCTTACTTCGGGTTGTAAATGCGTTGACGAGAGGTTAAGAAATACGCAACCGGTGAGGAGTCTAGCGGTTTCTTGTGACTTAATTGTGAACGTGTAATTAATAGTCTTTTTTTGTTTCAATAAAATTTAAATATGTAAATGATTCCCGTTTTGCTGCTTGAAGTTACCTGCGAATGTTTTGTAGTGATGGCATCATACTACAAAGATGGTAAGTCCCCTATTCTAATAAGGTTTTTTGAAGGTGAAGGAACTGGTTGGCTCCACACTTTTTGGCCACTAATTGAAATAAGATCAAAGGCTTATTTCATGTTTTTCAATCTATTGATAGCTTTGTTTCAGCAGAATAAATTCAGCTTTTACTTTTCTCCTCATTTGTCTAACTTCTTTAATTCACTTAACCTGATTTTTTGCCATTAGTTACCTTCCAAACGTATCTTCACATATTTATAAATGATTAATCTAAGACGAGGCTACCCGCAAGGCAGTTTAGCTTAAATAGTAATTTGCAATGTAAACCCAGAAGCAATACATCCGCACCTTTAATTTGACTTAATTTCCAGTTCGGTGCTCGAAATCTGCTAACAATTACCTTTCAAAACAAAATCTGACGTCATTTTACCATATTTTCGCACGACTATCCAATAATAAATAACTTCATAGCAGCGCAAAGAAAAAAGAAAAAAAAAAAAGAAAGAGCAATTCGGCATGTGCTACAATCGACAGTGAACACCTCTTGTGGGCGACCTCTCCGCAAACAAGACCACCTAGCAATTTAACACGCAAAGCAGTCAGCCAGCGCGACGTGAACGGTGCCATGGTGGAGATCCTTTTATGAATCCAATTGACAGAAATTCAAAATAAACAACAACTACAATGACAACAGCTAAGAGTCAACAAGCTAAGACCATTGATATGTCAGATTGTTCCTATGCTCCAAGAGCAATTTATGACATACCCAGCCCGCAACACGTAATCGCGACAACTGCCATTCCACAGCCATTCTACCGTACCGCCATGTCAATGTTCACCCGTCCTACTGCTCCATTGTGCTGCTGGCAGTGTTTAGGAAGATGAAATTTGTTTGACCTTCACTTCGCTCGTTTGTTGCTATTATTAAATTTCTGCTCCGTTCCCGTTCCAAGTTTGACAAGTTATCATTAGCGGTATAGAGATTGTACTAGTGTAGAGTAGAATAGAGTACTTAATCATCGCGCGGAAATTACTTCACATCGTTTATCTATCATCGACAGTGACAGTGCCTTGGAGGCAGGCGCATTTAAATCTCCGATTAAAATGCCGCGATTACATCATTGAATCTGACGGTAGGTAGTGTAAAACTCTCCACGGAAAATGCACCTCAACTTTGCCCGCGCTGTCACTGTCAGTTGAGAGTACGACTACTAGAAAAAGGGGAAGTGAGTTTGAGTTTTTTCGAATTGAAATGTTAACTGAACGCCCCCTCGAAAATCAATTGAACAATTAATTGTCATTATTAGCAGCGGGGATGTTACAATTAATTGAATCATGGCACGACGCGACGCACGATTGCTCTGGTTATTGCTGGCTGGCTGGCACATGGCAGGCGACGGGCAATGATGCAGATTCATTGCATGTATCCGAGGACAGGCATACAATTTGCTTAATTGTTATGAATTTTGGTAAAAAAAAAAATACTGGAAAATGTTGTTCTTTATTCTGTACAATTTGTACATACGAATGTGTACAATTATCAAGCAACAGTGAGCAGAATGATTTTTGTGTCATCTGAGCTAAATTAAGTACAGTGGAACTTGTAACTGGAAAGTGATCGAACTGCTTCTGTTCGCAACAGATAAATGGATGGATGGAAATGAGTCTGACATCATTCAATCTACTCGTATCTAGGCAACTGCGTAGTCAGGGCAGGCAATTAAAACGCACGGAAGCGGAAGAATCGTGCAGCTATTTCTACGCATCGCTTGTAATGTCGTGCCAGTTAAAGGAAATAGGTACATCTATCTCCCGTTGGGCAGTACTCGAGTAATCATGTACGGATCTAGATATGCAGGCTTTAGCTTCCTCGAATCGTCTGATGCCATCGCCTCTTGTTCGATCAGAACAAACCCTTCTTCGTTGGACTGAGTTGGCTTGCGTTGTGCCGGTCGTATCTTCTCTTCTTGTCTTGCTCAAATGCAACGTTTCTCTGCAGGCGCATTTCCTCAAAATTTAGAGTCTCTCTAAAACCAAATGCAGTTTGCTACCTAGAAGGTTCCGCGAAGTATATGTTAAAGGCGGCACGCGCAGACTCCCTCGTTGCCATGTTAAGTCACCATGGAACTGCTTTTAACTAGGCCCAGTCCTTCTCTGCATAGTAGATTTCAGGGCTGGAAAGATCGTTCGGGGGGACCTCATGTCTTCGCTGTTAATGCGGTGCCACGGTCTGCGGCTACCCTTCTGAGTACTCCGAAAAACTTATCACACTTAGCTGAAGCTCTCCACCAAAACTGGTCGCTCCTTTCCCTCGCATGAAAGTTCCGAGATGATCTAGATGAAGGGATTCGAACGCCAGACGTATCCGCTCAGTGTTGTGTACTTCTCCATCTTCCATCCCACCTTATCTTTTGCATATGCGTAGTAAACGCATGCCTTTTATTTTTATGTCCCATTTAACCGAGGCAGAGTCTCCTCCTCCGCCATGTGTCGTATGTTATCACGATATAACTTCAAAATCTGCCAACTGGCTGCATGCGGCACCACCCATTTCTCGGCATAATCTGCCTGCCGAAATCCTCTGAGACTAACATCTTTTTGCAACAACCTCTTCATCCCTCTTGTCTCCGGAGAGTGTAGATCCTTCACGATCTCTCAGAGCTTTTTTACCACTACACAACAAGTCCACTAACCGTCGTCAGTGATGTAATACTCGTAGATAGGTATATTCTAGGCACTAAGCGGTGCCTTTCGATCTCCTTTTCTTCACCTAGCGGGTATTGACTGAGCGCGTCCACCTATCCGGCATTCTTCCCTGGCTGATGGATTGTCTCAAAAAAGAATTTTCAAACTTCGCACACCACTCATGAGATGATTTTTTGCTTATTCTCCGTTTTCACAATTGCCTCGCACTCCGTGATTTCTTTGCGCTCCTTGCTTAGAAAGTAACGAGAAATCGTTCTAGGCTGTCGACAGTAGCCAGAACCTCCAGTTCGTAAGAGTGGTACTTGTGTTCGGCCGCACTTGACTTGCGTTTCAAATAAAGCAAAGCTTTCAATATATAGTCATCCTTCAAGTGTTGGAATAGAATTGCAACGATGCCGACAGCTTGACACGTCTGTGTGTAATTCATGTTGACACTAGGGATTATAAATCGTCAGCAACGGCGAATTGCAGACGTTTTTCTTGAATTGGTTTCTATGTAAGCCTGTGATCGCTGTTCAAAAGCTCCGTCAAGGGTACGGTGGTAAATGAGAACCTTCTTACAAGCTTCCAGAAGAATCGCGTCAAGCCTAGCGGATTGGAAATCTCATGAGAGCTTTCGTCTTAACTTGGCGTCGTCTTGGTCCAAGAAATGCATTACAAGTTTGGAATACGCTTATGTTTATTCAAAGTTGTTTAGAGCCTTCAGAACCCATTGAGGCCCTTTTGTGGTCCAGATTTACAAATTACTGCATCTCTTCTGAGCAGCTGCAGCTTTACCGAGTTCAAGCACGTTGCAAAATTTGACGGTGCATTGAAAAGTCCAAATTGGATTCACTTGAACTCGATTGATCACTCGTCCGTCGTAAAAGCAGTGTATCTTCCTCCATCCGCATCTGGTAGTTACCAGAATTCGAGTCCAGCTCATTGACGTCCGCTCACTGTTGTCAACACGTCCTTCAGGGCAAGGGTCCTGAAGTCGACGATGAATCTGACTGCCGCATGAATCTTATGAAGATGTCATAAGAACGGTCGATGATCAGAACCCTGATGTTGACGGGCGAACTATAGCTCGATGCAGCAGCTTCTTGACTCTGGTGGCGGTCGCAAAGAAAATAAGATTGATGCTGTTGAGAATTTCAACAATTTGTGTTGACTTGCGGACTATAAAACGGCGATGATGATCAAGATATAATACATATTCGCGTCAGACATATATAATATTCAAACTACTCGGCGAAGTTACTGTGGTAATTTTCAAACTGCTTTCCAGTAGGCCTAAAACTAAAGATTTGACATTTCAATTATTGAAGGCCCCAAACTGGACGGAAATTTGACTTTAAACGAGTTTGATGCGTTGTGTAACTCCATTCAATGAATTAGATCTCTTAATCCTCATACTGAAATCGTTATAGCGGACAATTTTAGTATAAACAATTTTGAGTGTAAGATATTGTGATATCCACTTAAAATTTTAACATGGCCATCTATATATGGAAATTGGAATACTCACCCATTGGAAGAATAGGTGAAAATGTCTGACCGCTGACGGCGAATGTTCTGGCAAAATGAAAACTAGTATGACAACTGGCTGGTACAGAATGTTCTCGAAAGATGGCAGGGAGTATAAATATCAGTACGAATAGAGATGGAGTTGTGTTCTAAAGTGGACTTGGAAAAGTGATTAAGTGCTTTAAGTAAAAGATAAAGAAAAGTAAAAGTGTTTGATGAAAGGGATTGAATTGTAAATTGTAATCGTGTTGAATGCATCGATAGTGTTGAAAGAAATAAGTTCTATCATTTGAGCCCACACAAACCTTTTACAATATATTTGAAAGCGGCTTTGCGGGAAACAACACAAATGTCTGACGTTGATAGTTATGCCAAACATACCGTGAACACCTTAAAATTGTTTTTAACTTCTCGGCCTGAGGAGTTCCCTTTCCTCTAGGTTTGTCGGACCTTTGTCTTGTGTCATATCAGCTAATTTCTTGAATATGGACCACACAATATTCCTAAAGAACCGTAGAACAACACGAAAAACCCAATTGGAGCGGACTCAACAGCTTTTTTAGATATGTTACGGGTCGTCATGTTGCCTTGATAATGACGTGATGCCGCTGCCAATATCATATGATCGAAAGCACTATGTGCTTTAGGATAAAATCTTTTATCTTTCATCGGATGACTCGATGATATGGTATGACTCTGACTCGCCCTATAAAGGGGCTGCCAGGGTTTGCTGTTGACCATACAATGCATATCCAATAGATGACGACCGAAAGAAGTTCAGAATGACTGAAACGCAGTGTCAAGCTCCTAAATTAAGATAAAGTCCCAAAGAGGGGCATTCGATAAGAACGTAAGAAATTATGCATCACTGTCAATCCCGATGGTGATATACAATATAATTGCGTTCTAGATGTCTGTTTTGGGATAAAGCCAATTAGTGTGTAACCATTTTAACGCTTTCAGATTATGTCATATCTTTGTCTACATTCATTCATTTCGATCAAACTACTTTCGCACAAGTGTGAAGCACGAGTATTCGAAGATCTAACATATTATACATAAATTCGCTGGTCAAGGAGCTACCATTCCTCTTTTTCCCAAGAAGTTGGAAAACAGCATTTGTCCAGGCCGTATATAAATTTTTTTCTCTTCCCATTGCTTTCAGGTCCTAAAAAGGCCACAAAAGACTGATAACAATTCAGCACATGAAATATCTCGAGACATTTCAATTACCGGCAGTATGTCCATGTCCACTGTTAGCATGTGAAAAGTCAGAACCAAGAAAGTTACACTTATATATTTCTAAACCATTTGACAGAGTTTGGCATCAATCGGAAATGTAGGCATTCGAAATTAGCTTTTGGAATTTAAGATGTTTTAAATTTAAGATGTTTTTTTGTTTTAACAAATTAACTCTTGTCTGATACTTTTAATTCAGTTTATTTGTCTACATTTCATATCCGTTCACTGATTCACGTCCCTGTTCATTGGGCTGAAGAGCGTAGACCGCAGCGTGTGTTAAGCTTCTCAAATATCGATAGGATAACTAATTGGGAGGACTATCAATAGACTGGATTTTATTGCTTCCGATGCACAATGCTGTCTTGTAATGTCATGGTAATGTCTACTGCCTTAACTATTTCAACCACTGAAATGCTAATATCATTTCACCCCTTCAAATGTTCAAGCGTGTTACCGGTCTTGATGTGAATGCTCTTCGGTTTACGGTCAAGTCCATTTTTGAAGTATTTCAGAGACTTTTTCTTTCCTTAGACGTACAAATCGCTGATAGAGTGCGTTCGCGTTTGCCTATAGTTCGCAGTGTGAGATTTGTGGTAACATTTTGTATATACAGCTTAATGGGAGAGTCGCATCAGTCAGGAACGCAAGGAGGAACCTCCTTATGTAGTAAGCCATAGCCAGTAAGCAGGTAATATTTTGCTGAGGGATAACGACGCCGTCGATAACGACAAAAGGTCGAAGGAATTTCATTTTTTACTGAAACATTGCTAAGGGTCTAATTTCTTTTTGTTGGCTTCTTTATATAATGATATTTTGGGGTTTTGATTCTAATTAACTCGACTTCATACTACGCTTAATACTATAATCTACTTTTGCCTGGGTCGACCCCAAATGCTCTGGATTAAAGTTTGAATTAAAACATTTTGGGCATGTTGTTGATATCTATTATATGCATATCTGAATCGTTGTTAAATAAAAGTATTGATGATGAATTCTTTTCCTTAAAAGGCTTTAGTTGGTAATCCAGATATGTTCCTCAAGACTAACTGCTCGGACCCACTACTGTTTTCAACGACTTAACATACCTTCATGTTTGTCTTATTGTAAATTCCACAAGTATGCTGGTGACGTACAACTTTACTTATGAGTTTGATAAGTAAAGCTTAATGAAGGCCTATCTGCCAAAATATCATGGTCATCCTTGAACAAATTGTTCATTAATCCTTCAAAATCTAAAGTCCGCAACATGAATTTCGTCGTGAGGTCGGTCGTCATTATGGCTTCAGTGTGCAGGCAATTCATCAAACCGTGGAAAAGTTTGAGCGTGAGTACACTATTTTGGATCTTAAGCCATTAACCAGACAGAGATTGGTGCGAAATGAAGAAAACTTAGCCACCGTAGCGGCCAGTATCCAAAAAGACCCAGAAATGCCGATTTGGCGCTGATCAGCTGAATTGGACATCGCCAGAGAGTCAACCCGGTTTATTTTGCAGTTGGATTTGGACCTACATCCGTACAAGATTATGCTGACGCAAGAATTGAAGCCAGATGACCATAGACAACGCTTTGAGTGCGGTAATTGGGCGCTGGAAATTTTGGCTGGAGATCCGGATTTTGGCCAAAAAATCACCTTCTCGAAGGATACCAATTTTTGGTTCAGCGGCTATGTCAACAAACCCAATGGGCATTATTGGAGCAAAAACAATCAACAAGTGTTCGGCCCAGCATCAATGCATCCAGAAAGATTAACTGTTTGGTACGGTTTGCTGAATGGCGGCATCTTCGCACCTTATTTCTTTCGAAATGAGGAGGAGACACCGTTGCCGTCAATCGTCTCAGGTATAGTGCGATGTTAACCGAATTTCTGTTGTGGTTCCAACCAGATGGCACTACATGCCATACAAGCTACGCAACGCTCGAAGTTACGAGTATGAAGGAGAAATTTGGCGACTGGGTTATCTCACGGCGAGCGTTCATCAATTATGCGATTGACACCACTCGATTATTTTCTCTGGTACTACGTCAAGTCCTTAGTCTACGCTTATAAGCCAATCACTTTTGACGAGCTCGAGGCCAACATTCGACACGCTGTTGCCGGAATAACGCCGTATATATTGAACCGAGTCATCAAAAATTGGACCCACCGCTTGAAGCGCTGTCAGCAAAGCCAAGGCGGCCATTTGAATGATGTGCAGTAAAAAAAACTTGGAGTCTTATTCAACAATACATTGACCTGGAATGATCATAATACGCATCTATATTAACATCGAAAATCTATGGCATCCTTTGAAGTTTATCAACAACTAGAGACTACCTACCTATTTCTATTAAGCTCAAATTGGCAAATGGACTTACTGTACCAATAATAGCTTATGGCTGCGAACTGTTTGCTTCTCCCGATTCCAGCTCATACAGGAAGTTTAATGTAACATTCAATTGCATGGCACGATACATTTTCAATTTACAAAGATTTGATCATGTGTATATACGCGAGAAAGATCGTCGGATGCAGTCTAAAGACTTTTATTGATTATTATTTTCTAATGCATAGTGGTACAATTGATAAATAAATTAAAATGAAATTGATATTGAAAACTATTTATTCATCAGGCATATGGCCTCATGGGCTGTTTTTAACGAAGCGCATCCTGTTAGTCTAATTTTAGGCCACTCTTTCGAACAGCTGGGGCTTTGTTTCATTAATAAGTCTAAATATTGGCTTCCAAGTCTGAAAATATATCAGCAAGTGCTAAAGACTTTACATAGCCTCACAGAAACTCACAAAAAGTAATCAAGTGTCATCATCTCCGCGATCCCCGTTGCCAATTCGGCCCATTTCGCGATATAAAGTTGTCGTTGAATCGAGTCCCGATTAAGACAATAATTTCATGGACACGTAGCGCCATGTTACTGGAACCACACACATCCCTCAATGCCGTGACACCATCATAAGGATAAAACAGTGCTTTTCTGCATGTCTAATTGAGTCCTCTAGATCTGCATCAATCCAGAAACGAGAATTCTGATTGAGCCAAAAGTAAGCTGGCCGCCAAACACGATTTCTCAACAAAAAAGAGAGTCGAGTAAAAGCTGCTCAAGAACCTGCGGATTGGGTCCTGGCCGCAGGCCGCGCTCTAGTGACACCAGCTAGATCTATTAGCAAAATTCTCCAGAATGTACAAAGATCAAACTGTTCCATTGACATCGAATTGACAATTGCGGATTCTCCGAAAGGCTTTCACTCACAGCCACTACAGTCTCTTTTGCGCACAAGTAGAAAGGGAATTCAACTGACTTGAAGTGCGGAATTGGATGCATTTACCTAAAAACCGAACTAATAAGTCTAGTTGAGGCCCAGTTTCACCCCGAACGTATTGCAATACCCGAAGTAAGTAAGCAAGTATGATACCCTGCCGTAATTTCTCCTCTGTTCCACCAGTATTAGATGAAGGTTATCATCATTTCAGTATTCCTACGGATAGCAGTACAGCAGTTAATCGTCCAGAATACTGGACATTCCAAATTCGACGCCAGGAGAAGCCACCAGCACCAGCAACTACCAGTAGAGATGACCTGTGGCGCTCCCATTGTTCCGATTTGAGTTCTGTTTTTTTTGTTAAGTTGGTAAATCTGTTGTTGATATTCCCTCTAAATCTTAGCGTCATAGCTTGACATTTGCAAAAGTTACGTAGCCAAGAGTACATCTATCACTGTGTGTGTTGGCGATTTTTTACAATTTTAGAAATGGATTTAAATTTGCAACAACGAACTTGTACTCGTATTAAATTTTGCGTAAAAAAACGGATTTAATTGTGTGCGAACGTTGCAAATGTTGGAAAAGTGTTTCGGAAACGATTCTCTAAAGAAAACGGTCGTTTACCAGTGGCACGAGCAGTTCAAAAGTGGTCGTGAGTCAATCGAAGGTGATGAACGCAGTGGCAGACCATCGACATCGAAAACCGACGAAAACGTTGATGAAGTAAAAGAAATGTTGGTCAATAACCGCAAATTAACCATCAGAGAGATAGCGGAGGACTTGAATGTATCCGTCCAAGACATTTTGGTTAAAGATTTGGGTGTCCGTCGTGTAGCAGCAAATTTGTTGCCAAAAGACCTCAATTTCATGCAAAAAAGGGAGGGTGTTGACGACGCAAAAGAGATGATTTGCGAAGCTGAATCCGATCCCACATTCATCAAAAGGGTCATTACTAGAGACGAGACGTGGTTTTATGAGTACGACACGCAATCCAGACATCAGGCAAGTGAATAGCGTTCACCAAATGAGCCGAGACCAAAAAAAAAAAACAAAAAAGAAGGCAATGCTCGCGGTTTTCATGGATTACAACGGTGTAGTGCATCATGAATTTTTGCCAGAAAGCCAGACAGTAAACAAAGAGTATTATTTGGGCGTTATGAGACGTTTGCGTGAAGCAATTCGCAGAAAGAGACCAGAATTATGGGCAGAAAACTCGTGGATTTTGCACCATGATAACGCACCGTCGCACAGTGCCATCATTTTGACGAAAAATGCAACAAATACCATTCAACAGTCACCGAATTCACCTGATTTGGCTCCCTGTGACTTTTTTCTGTTCAATCGAGTTAAAAAACACCACTACGGGGAACGCCTTTCGGAACGCAAGTTGTCTTGGACGGTTTCAAGTCTGATATTCACAACATAAATGCTGGTATACTCCAGGGCTCTGTTCTAATTCAACATATACCTTTGCTGACGACAGTACTCTCTGCTTTTCATATTCGTCCCCGGACTCACGTCCCTGCTCTTCGGTTGTAGAACGGGAGCGGCAGCGTATGTTAAGCTCATTAAATTCCGATATTAGCGACATAACCAATTGGGGAACTATCAACAGAGTGGAATTTAATGCTTCCAAAACTCAATGTTGTCTGCTGTCATTAACGCGAAATTCAAACACCCAGCCATTATCCATGAATGGCACTTACATCGTCGAAACCGAAAAACTTTTCCATTCTCGGTATGTGTGTCAGTGACAACTTACGTTGGAATGACCACATATTCGATGTCATCAAAAATGCTGCGAAATATCTAGGTTTCCTCAAGCGATGTAATAAATATTTTATCCCCTCTAGTCTGACCACAATATATGTATATCCGTCCAAAATTGGAGTAGAATGCCCACATTTGGTCAGGTACTCCTAAAACATCTTTAAACCTGCTAGATAGGATTCAAAACCGTGCGATAAAACTCATAGGTGATACTAATATCAGTCAATCAATTGACACCCTGGAACACCGACGTTATGTCTCCTGTCTCACTTTGTTTTATCGCTATTTCTACCACCAGTCCTCCATTGCAATCGCCAGTAGCATCACACCCCTCCAAAGCTATGACTGCTCATCAGTACACCCTCGAAACCACTTTTGGACGTACTCTAAAATATCGTGATTCTTTCCTAAGCCGTACAACTCGCTTATGGAATTCCCTGCCGATCTCTGTGTTTCCTGGTCGTTATAACTTGCAAACATTTAAAGGCAATGTACATCGGTATCTGTCCTTTCTTTCTTCCTAAATTTCCTTTGCCAGCGCTGTGTGCAAACATTTTAAGGGTACATAAACCCCTTGAGTGCGCGCTAATTATAAAAAAAAATATCACCGATCGTACCCAAAAATACATACAAGGCCATATCAAGACTCGGAGGATATCCTAAGAGCTGAAAATACGCCAGCATTGCAGGCCAGCAGGCCGAGATTGTTTCAAAAAAGTTACGATAATAATCCATAGAGTTTAAACACTCTATGCTCAGATCGCATAGGCACCAGTAAGACAAGCGTTATGGATTTTAAAACTACACCAGTGCAAGAAATGTCGGCTGTGGAATTGCTAAAGGTGAATAAACGTGAAAGTGAGAAAGCTGTATTTGGTGCTAATGGTTCAGACAACAAGGCACAATCTCAGAAATCTACAATGATTTAGCTTGATCTTAGCGGTTCACCCAAAACTTTTGGTAATAGGTGAATATAGCGTCAGAGTCACTTTGGTTCACCTCAAACAACGCTCATCCCAATGGAGGATGTATGCATCTCGTACTGATGTAATGTCATCCACTATCCTAGAAGCCAACAGTGAAGAGGATCATTCAAATTCTAGTGATGTATCTAGCGGCTCGAAGCCAGTCTCAGATGCAGGTGATATACCACTTGGACGTAACATAAAAAACTGGATCTTCAAAAGAATAGTTTTGCGCAAACGCAAGAAACCAATTTTATAAAAAGTGAACTAAAAACTCCGTTTGCTAAATAGATCAAACGTTCCAATTATTAGTAAATATAGGGTCCGCCAAAAATGTTTTTTTTTGAAAATGCTATAAAAAAAAACTACTGAATATTTTCTCAAATTTCTTTTTTTATTTGCCTCGGCTGGCCATGCAGTAGCCTACACGATCGGTCCAATTTTTAAGCACATTATCGATTGTGTGTATGTATTTGCTGTATTTCACCAATGGCTTCACGAATATTGTCCTTTAAAGCGTCAATTGTTTCTGGCTTGTCGGCGTAACACTTATCTTTTACGGCACCCTACAAATAATAGTCCAACGGTGTCAAATCGCAGCTCCGGGGTGGCCAAACGACATCAGCTCTGCGGCTGATAATGCGATCTTCAAAAACAGGGCGCAAAACATCGAGTGTAGCTTCGGCTGTGTGGCACGTAGCGCCGTCCTGTTGAAACCAAATGTTTCCAATATCCTCCTCTTCAATTTTTGTGAACAAAAATTCGTTCAACATGGCCCGATAACGATCGCCATTGACTGTAACGGCCATTCCTTGCTCATTTTCGAAGAAAAATGGCCCAATTATGCCTCTGGACCAAAATCCGCACCAATCAGTAACTCGTTTTGGGTGTGTCGGCTTTTCAATGTATGCGTGCGGGTTTTCTGTGCCCCAAATGCGACAATTTTGCTTGTTTACATACCCGCCAAGATCAAAATGAGCTTCATCTGAAAAGATGATTTTTTTGGCAAAATCGGCATCTTCTCTAAGTCGATCGCAGGCCCACTTAGCGAAGCGTTGTTCAAGCGTATACACAACCATATTCGTCAGCGGAAGGATAAAACTAATTATCTGTCAAATCAGACATGAGCTAAATGTTACCATTCACGAAATAAGCACTAGTTGAAAAAAAAAAAACGTTAGATGGCGGACCCTATATAAAAAGAACGTTCCATAAGGTACAGTGCTAGAAGCTTTAAATCCCTCACCTTTGGCTCCATCAACTCCTGTGAACCTTAACTTAGGTGCAAACAAATCCATTTCAAAAAGCAATACTAATGCGTCTGCAATTAATAAAGCGTCAAATATTTCCCCAGCCTTGGAAACGGCTTTTTAAAAATTTTCAGTGTTTTTTTTTTCTCCTTTAACAATTTTCATTAAAATTTACGTTTAAAAGTATATAATTCTAATTTATATGTTAGGATCTGCCTTTTTCTTAAAAGAAATAAAAATATTAAACAATTATTTATAACTGATTTTTGAATATAAGTTTTAAGTTTCTTATATGTAAAAATAGAATATAAATTAAATATTTATGTATCATAATAGTAAATCAAATATAATACATATATTGAACAAATACTCGTATGCCTGATTATCCTTAAGCTTATGAAATATTGCTGGTTTATTGGCATAGATCTTACTTTTGAGATGACCCCAAAAAGATGTGCAAGGGTGTCAAATAGCAGCATCTTTTTACATATGATAAATAATTCAGAATTTTATAAATTATTAATAATGTGCTCATGTGACAAAAATTAAAGTGGGAAAAATATATTCAGATACATCTGTGAGGCTATTCTCCTAACATTACTGCAAAGTAAATAATTAAATGAATTGTGATTCGCCAAATATTCACATCTCAAAAAGAAAATTTTGAAAACTTTGTAGGCTTGGTTAAACAGGGGTATGATGGATATGTCATCACAAAGACATCAGGCATCAAAACGGGCCCATCGCAATCCCTGTGGAGAACACTTTGTAAAAGTGGTAGAATTTTTGAGCAGCAAAAGAGTGGAAAGCTTTGGTCTAATCGCTTTTTTTTCCATATAACTCGCAATATGTGTTTTTGCATAGTACGAATAATCAGTGATTGCATTTTATTGCAATGAGTTCTACCCCAACAAGACGAACCACACTCTAACTTAGATTGAACTAATCCGTAATAAACTCTTTCTATAAAATAAGGAGGACAAAACTGTCTCAGATGGTAGAAGATGAGTGCAGTTGTCCTAAGATACTTTTCTTTAAAAGAGTGTGCAAATTCCAGTTCACTTTATCGTCGATATGCAAACCTAAGTACTTAGGGACTGACACTGGTACCATAACAAAACAAATAGTCGGAAATCTATGTCTACAATCAAAGGTTTAGCTTTCACGCAGACATCAGCTCCATATTGAAGATCATGACCAACTGTACCAAACGCCTTCGTTATATCTAAACCTGTTTCGGTCAACTTTTTAGAACCCATGCCCTTAACAAGAAACCTGCAAAAATTCAAAACCGTGTCTTCTGTTGATCTCCCAGATCTGAAACCATATTGATTAGTACTAAAGAAAGCACTCTTTTAAAGAAACAGAATAATTTGCATCTTTTCAAAGATCTTAGTAAAAACAAGAAGAAGGAGATCGGCCTGTCACTGTGAAAATTTGTTTCGCCACCTTTTTTTTGAAAATTGGTACAAGCTCTACATTTTTCAAACTTACAGGGAAAATTCCATTGTATACGCTTTCATCGAAAATATGTGCTAACGCCACTAGAAAAGTGTTTTGAGTGCATAAGTTGGTGGTTTTCATAATAGTTTTATGCAGTTCAAGAGCAGATACGAAAAAGGTACGACCAGAACCCCTTTCCACAGCTTTGTGTACAGGGTTACTGGTGATGTAAAAGTCTGCTTCGTTTAGAGAGTTATGGAGGCGTTTATAAAAAAACTGATTAAAGAGCCCCTCTATATCCACAGGAATAGCTACAAAACTATGTTATCATTGTAGTTAATACAAGAAGGTGCACCAAAGGAAGATTTTCGATTAAACAGTTCACTGACGATATTTATTTCATTGGTTCGATCTAGGCGTATCGAATGCAATTTATAAAATAGAAGGCTTTCAACTCTTTCGAGGTGACATCCTCGTGAGAATCGGAGACAGCGTTGCAATATAAAGGGCGACCAGATAAGAACGATAGGAAAAAATTTTAAATAAATCAACAACGGTGTGAGATATAAAATTGCTTCTGGCTTTATTTTGAAGCTACGTTCATGCCATTGTGTGTGGAATAGCACACCATTTAAATGACCGCCTCGGCTTCGCTGAGCACTGCCACTGTAAGATGTCTGTAAAATTTTTGAATTTATTCCGGCAATAGCGTGTCGAATGTTGGCCTCGAGCTCGCCCAAAGCGGTTGGCTTGTTGACGTAGTCCCAGAGAAAATAAACGAGTGGTGTCAAATCGCATGATCGCGACGGCCAATTGATGAGCGCTCGCCGTAAGATAATCCAGTCGCCAAATTTCTCCTTCATACCTTCGAGCATTGCGTCGCTTGAATGGCATGTAGTGCCATCTTGTTGGAATTATAGGTCTGGAACCACAGGAACTGACTTTCTGTGATCGAGCTCTGATCACAGAAAGTCAGTTAATATCGCTCTATACGAGGGCGGTTTAATAAGTCCGTGACTTTTTGAATTTCTGACCTCTTTACTGAAACAGCAACACTGCTCCTGTCAACAGGCATCTGTCAGTTGACTCCTGTCAAAATTTAAACTTGCTGAGTCAGTTAGTTTGTGTTTGACAGCTATTTTTATCAGACTACTCACTAATTTGAGGAGAAAATGGAAAAAAGTGAATTTCGTGTGCTTATTAAGCATTATTTCTTGCGAAAAAAAAACATTACCGAGACCAAGGCTAAGCTTGATAAATACTATGGGGACTCTGCACCATCGATTTCAAGTGGTTTACTGAATTTCGTTGTGGCCGTACAAGCACTGAAGATGCCGAACGTCCTGGACGCCCAGTTGAGGTCTCTACACCCGAAACAATCGAAAAAATTCACGATATGGTGTTGGCCGACCGAAGATTGAAAGTGCGAGAGATTGTGGAAGCCGTAGGGATCTCGCATGGCTCATTGGTTTCAATTTTGAATGATCACTTGGGCATGAAAAAGCTTTCCGCAAGATGGGTGCCGCGTTTGCTCACAGTCGACCACAAACGCAATCGTGTAACAACTTCACAGGAAGGTTTGGCGTTGTTTAATCGCAATATGGAGGAGTTTTTGCGCCGTTTTGTAACCGTGGACGAAACATGGATCCATCACAACACACCAGAGAACAAACAACAGTCAAAACAGTGGGTTTCTAAGGGTGAATCGGCGCCAAAGAAGGCCAAGGTGGGTTTGTCAGCCAATAAAGTTATGGCGACTGTTTTTTGGGATGCACGCGGGATAATCCACATTGACTACCTTCAAAAGGGAAGAACAATCAATGGGGAATATTATGCCAACTTATTGGACCGATTCAATGACGATTTGAAAAAAAAACGACCTCATTTGGCCAAGAAAAAAGTTCTTTTCCACCAAGACAATGCAAGGGTGCACACATGTGCAGTTGCCATGGCAAAAATCCATGAATTGGGCTATGAATTGCTCCCTCATCCACCCTATTCTCCAGATTTGGCTCCGAGCGACTACTTCTTGTTCCCAAACCTGAAGAAATGGCTTGGTGGAAAAAGATTTGACTCCAATGATGAAGTCATCTCGCAAACAAAGGCCTATTTTGAGGACCTCGACAAATAATTTTTTTTGGAAGGGATAAAAAAATTGGAGAAGCGTTGGACAAAGTGTATAGAGCTCAAGGGAGACTACGTTGAAAAATAAAATAATTGTTTTATCAAAAAATCTGTGTTTTAATCCAAAAGTCACGGGCTTATTGAACCGCCCTCGTACCTGAGACCATTAACGGTAACGGTGTCTTCTTCCTCATTTCGAAAGAAATAAGGCCGCCATGCGATAAACCGCACCAAACAGTGTATTTTTCTGGATGCATTGATGCTTGGCCGAATACCTTCTTTTTTTTTTTATAATCAGCGCGCGCTCAAACCCATTGAGCGTACCCCGAAAATGTTTGTACACAACGTGGATTTTGTTCGTTCCAATAACGGAAATTTTTTGCCTGTTGGCATAGCCGGGCCCCCGCCCAATTATCAAGGCTTCGCCCATCAATGGCGTTGTCTAATAAAAAGCGGGGGTAGATTATTCTATAACTGGTCTTATCGAAAACATCCAGATTTTTTTGCATGAATGGATGCTCGATTTGACCAGTTACAAGTTGCCGGTCATAGGTCTTGTTGGCGGCTTGACCACCGGTAGTCCATACCAGGACTTAAATCACGGTACCATGGGAGTCAGGAGTCCCCCGGATTTCGGTCCGGGCCTGACTTGTTAGAGGTAGGCCCCCTTGTGGGAGCGTCATGGTGGCTATGGTTTAAACCCAAATCGCGGGAACGGGTCTAACCCATTGTAGAGTTGCGAAAAAGTACTGGGTGCTGCGACCCTAAGAGCAGCAAGAGGTTTTAGGTCGGCCTCGACTCATACCAAGGGTGGAACTGTGCCTCCAACACAGTTCCGAATTGGTATCAAAGGATTGACGGAGAGCGATGGCAAGGCGTATCCTTGCTCCCTATGGGTGTATGGGCACCTCGTAAACATTAATTCTACATGACAGGTGGTTTACGATAAAAATCCAGGTACGTTCTGTTGACATAGCCGCTGAGCTAAAAATGGGCTTCGTCCGAAAAGATGAGTTTATGGCCAAAATCCGGATCTCCAGCCAACATTTCCAGCGAACTCACGGTGTTGTCTATGGTCGTCGGACTTCAATTCTTGCGTCAGCACAATCTTATACGGATGTAGGCCCAAATCAAACCGCAAAATAAGCCGTGTTGACTCTCTGGCGATGCCGAATTCAGCTGATCGGCGCCGAATCGACATTTCTGTGTTTTCTTCGATACTGTCCGCTACGGCGGCTATGTTTTCTACATTTCGCATCAATCTCTGTCTGGTTGGTGGCATAAGATCCAAAAGAGTGTACTCACTCTCAAACTTTTCCAAGGTGCGACGAATTGCCTGCACACTGAAGCCATGATAATGACAGAGCTCAACAAGAAATTCACGTTGCGTATTTACAACTGAGACGGAATTTCAATATTGATTTTTTAATAATTTCCGCACATTCGATAAGTGTGCACGCATAATGAAATGGCAAACCTTACTGAATATTTTGACATCAGGATGTTATTGGTAACTTCGACAGCTGCTGAAGCACAATAATTTGAAAAAAACTATCATTCCTATCTGGTCACCCTATAATTTCTACTCCATTTAAGAGCGCAGATAGTTCCCACAAAAACATCCTTACTTTGATCATTTCTTACATAAAAATATAATAAATATTTGTGTATTAATAAGATAAGACATTTTAAAAACATCAGAACTAACAAAATTGCACTTACAGTACTCAGGATTTAGAATTTCTTTGTAAAAAGCGGCAGCTCCCCAGCAGCATACGAGTATAAATTATTACATTTAGCTTCAAACTTATAACCCGGTGTATTAAAAAGACCTTTTTCACCATCAAATATCCAAGTTTCAGTTCTAAAGATTAGATCTGACTTATTTAAAAATGACTCTAAATGCACCAAGAACAAATCAAAATTTTTGCGGATACTACGTATATTTTGGTGAGTAAGATAGAAGTTATTATTTAATTTATTAGAACGACAAATGCTTTTATTAAAAACTCGCAATATGAAGGGATCAGGAAAGATCATTGTTTAACGTATTATTCATTATTTATTATAATATTATGTAATATGTAATCACAGCAAAAATAGTTTATCAAGATCCCCATGAGAACAGATTATAACTACTACTTGTCTGCTATATTAGCAACATCAGAAATGCAAAGAAATGAATAGCTTTTAGCAATTTTCGCTTCTTTGGCTTTATTGAATAATAACCAATTAGTATTCGTTAGCGAATCGCTGATATCGATGTGACGATTTCCACTTCAAAGAAGTCAGAAGACAGTAGCTTCTTGCGTTTATATTTCAGTATTGTATGTACATTCAGTTTGCGTTGGGCTGATTTAAATTTCAAACACCCAACACTACCCAGTGACGATTATAACGAAGTTGGTTTGCTGCAGCTACAGATGTTTTCAGATGAAAAATGTTCATGCAAGCTATACGATATTAATTTGATAGCAGAAGATAAAGAAGATTTTGTTTGTTGACATTTGAAATAGCAACACATTTTTTAAGTGATTTCTGTTGCAGAGAATTCACTAAAAAGATTGAAAGTGGTTGACATCTTTCCTCATTTGTTCTATTCCCGTAGCACGTTTATTAGAGTAAGTGGGATGTAAGTGTATAGCCTTAAAGCAACAAGTTAATGGCAAACTACTTCGAGAGCAATACAGGGAGAATGACTCGAACTCCAACTTTTTAAAATGCTATAACTTTTTTATTTTTTGATAAATTTTATTGTGCCAAAGCAAAAAATGTTGGAAAATATATCAATTTTCAAATTGTATCAGTAGTTTTCAATATGTCCACCTATGGCGCGAATAATGGCCTTGAGACGGCCGAAGAAATCATCGCACGCTGCACGCAAGTGGCTCTGCGGTATTTTGGCCCATTCCCGGCGAAGTGCTTGTTTGAGGTGATCCAAACTTTGGTATTTTTTAGTGCCAACCTTCGCCTTCAAAATACCTCAGACAGAGAAATCCAACGGACTTGCCTCCGGAGAATTTCCAATCCATTGTGTCGAAGAAATGAAGTGTGGAACATTGTTTTTTAACCAATCTTAGTGGACGCGCGCTTTGTGAGACTGTGCCGAGTTTTGTTGAAATGTCCACGGTCTCGCACCGAAATGATTGTTTGTCCAAGGCTTTAATACTGCCTCGAAGACAGTTTCACGGTATACGATCGCATTAATTTTGACGCCACGGTTCAAAAATACGAGCGGAGAGTGACCATTGGCGGTTATGGCGGCGCAAACCATCACCATCGGTGTTGCCTGCTTTCTGGTGGCCGCGAAGGTGGCCTTGGGCTTGAGCCCAAGCTCATTTTCCAGTATGTGTTGCATCCGTTCCAACGATATGTTGAGCTCAAGGGCCATTTTTCTTCCACTTCGACGCGGATTTCGCTCAATTCGAGCCTTCACTTTCCGAATCATTTCTGCCGATGTTGCTGTTTTTTTATGACCACCTCCATTGCGTTTTGCAACGCTGCCAGTATCACGGTAACGAGCTATGGTTCGAGACACAAATGATTTATTCACGTCGAGGTGTTGGAGGGCTCTAACGATAGCTACTTGTGGTTTTCCAGCCAAATATAAAGCAATCACACTATCACGTTTGAATTCCTTGGCGGATAAAAATTTTTCAACACAACTGAGACGCAAAGGCTTGTAAATAATAAAATTATCTGTCATGTGTCAAAATTTGAGTTCACTGTTATGAACGGTTTGGAAATTACTAGATGGAGTGAAAGGTAACCTCCTTGGGAATGATGAAAATTTTTTTTTTGTTAAATGTTTTTTTTTATTTTATTCAATACAGTCCCCTTTTAGTTTGATACACTTATTCTAGCGCGTTTCCAACTCCTTGATCCCGTCCGAAAAGTAATTTTCCGGAAGGTCTGCAAAATACTCCTCTGTGGCGTCGATGATTTCCTCGCGTGAGCTGAATTTTTTATTGATGAACCATCTTTTGAAGAGATAATAGTCCGAGGGATTCAAATCCAGTTACCAATCGACGCCAAAAGTCCGCCCGATTCCACATCAGCAAGTCCAAACACTCTTTCGAAGTGCTCTCGCGTTCGTGTTTTTGGTCAGGAGTGAGCATGCACGGCACCCAGCGGCAGGATAACTTTTTCATATGCAGAATATTGCCCAAAATAAGGCGTGTGCGCTCAGTACTAATCTTTGTGGTATCTGCTAGCTGGCGCGCCTTCACTTTCCGGTCAGCCAATAAAATTTCATGTATTTTTTTGACATTGTCTTTTGTAACCGCACCGGAGGGCCTGCCGCTGCGGACTTGATCGGAGGTGGAGTTGCGGCCACCACGAAACTCTCGAAACCAATATTTGACGGTGTAATCTGACGGATTATTATCCAACTTTTCTTTTGTTTCCTTCGCCGTTTTGCCTCTCAAAAAATAATGTTTTATGAGAGAACGAAAATCGATTTTGTCAATACTCAACATGATGCCAAACACGTCAACAACAATCAGCTGTCAAAACAAAACTAAAGTCGGTATCGCACTGAAATTTGGCATGTCTGCCTAAATATGAACAGACTTCAAGGCACCATAACCTTTTTTGCAGTAGTAACGCATTATGGCGGTCAAGGAGGTTACTTTTCTGAAGTCTGAAGTTGGTTGCAGTTCGAGTTATTTAGGGTGTAGTTGATTGACAGCTGTTGTCCTCTTTAGTGACATCGCTTTTCCACTAGGTAATGCGTCTCAGCAACTCCTCGTGCAATAAGGTTATTGAAGCATTGACATATCGTCCACATTCATATCGATCAATTTAGGCCATACAAAAATAGCATTCACTATTCACAGTAACAGCATTATCAGTACCATTCCCAAAAAAAAAACGGCCCAATAATTCCTCCAGCTCATAACCCACACCACACAGTTACTCTTTGAGGATGCGTCGGTTCTTGGGTTTTCATCGGCCCAAATGCGACAATTTTGCTCATTAGCCTGTCCTCTGGTATGAAGTGGACCTCGTCATTGAGGAAGATTTTCTTTGAAAAGTCTTCATCAAGTTGCGTTTGCTCGTGCATCCAATCGGTGACCGTACGGGTACTCGTAAGTAATGTATGAGAGGTTTGATTTCGGCGTAGGAAGACGAGTTGATTTGCGAGGGCTTTGACGTACTGCAGCGATATTTTCGGTTGAAAGGCCTTTACATCTGTAAACGAGCCGGTTTTTAGAATTTGTGCACCACATTCAAAATTACTATTCAGATTTTACTCGCCATTCTCACGGTGAACTACGCATTTTTCCATCCTTTAGATTGGACTTTGTTTTGCGAGTTTCTTGTTGCTTCTTATCTTCTTATCATTCTGGAAGCCAAATTTTAGTCTCCATCACCATTAAACGAGTATGTACAGTCTACAGAATTAGTTATCCATGTTCTCAGTTCATGAAGCCTCCAATTGTGTAGATTTTGGAATTGCGAAAACCACGATTGATTCCATATGACAGATTTTTCCACCGCCACGCCATATGAATACTGGCAAAAGGTACAATATAATCTTGTTGTGGGGTAATCAGGTCAGATCTACCAATTCACACTGACCGGTCGATCATGATAGGCCATTCTGCAGGGACTAGTTTGGCGATCACAAACGAATAGTTGTAAATGGGATTGTAGCATTCGCGAGTATAAGCCTTTGCAGACCATTACAATACTTCTGGGAAGGAATTCATTGCAATGTTTTTGACTACAGGTAGAAAGACACACACCCGTGATGTAATGATTTTTAGAATCCATGCTACCTTTTACTTTACCCAGGTAAGCTCTGATCTTTACTTTCTATTCAAGTCTTTTGAAGAAGTTATTTCAAAAGATAACTCATATGCCAGCCGTGCGTCGATTGACATAGCTTAGGCTACCAAAATAACTAAACCAGAGTTTCAAGGATTCATATTGGCTGTCATTTGGCAAGTTAAAATAAAACCTATGGGATCTTACTTAAGGTGGCGCTAGAGTTCGGGGTGGATCTGGGCCTCAACCAACTAGCGTATCGATCCAGCTCGACCTTTAGCCAGCTGAATCCAGTTTTGAGCGCTAAGTTGTTTGAGGTCCTCTTCCACTGAGTCGAAGTCTTTCTACACCGCGCTCTCTCTTGGGGGCGGATTCGAAGATTTTTCGGATCGAAAAATCTCAACACTCCCCAGCCACCTCAGTCGTTGGACCTCCACTCTTCTGGCTAAGTAAGCCGATGCCGCTGTACAGCCCCTATATTTCGTCGTTGTATCTCCTCCTTTACTCACCGTCTATGGAGACGACCGACAATCATCCGAAGAATTTTTTTCGCAAAACAGCAAAGAGCATCGTCATCCATTTTTGATAAAGTCCATGCCTCTGCGCCAGAGAGCGCTAATTGGCAAGAGTTATTCTTCGTTCGTTCTTAGCGCTGGTGTCGTTGTCTGAATTGATATTGGAGCCTAGGTAAATCTATCTATCGAGGGTAACGTTCTGTCCGAGACGTCGGTGTTCGATGCCCCTTC
Organism: Volucella zonaria; assembly: GCA_963966105.1. Classification (NCBI taxonomy): domain Eukaryota; kingdom Metazoa; phylum Arthropoda; class Insecta; order Diptera; family Syrphidae; genus Volucella; species Volucella zonaria. The sequence goes on along the minus strand of OZ014532.1, from coordinate 178,647,225 downwards.
TTGGTTTTGCTCTCTTCGCCGCTTCCGTCACAATATTTGCGAAAACCACACTGACATCACGCTGCTTTCTCCCGATTATGTCAATATCGGCATATGCGAATAATTGGTCGGACTTTTGAAAGATTGTGCTCTTATATTGGCGCGTGAGTTTTGCACTGTTCTTCCAAGAATGATGTTAGAGAAATCGTATGAGAGCGCATCGCCTTGTCGAAACCCTTTTTTGACATCAAAGGTCTCGGTGAGTTCTTTTCCGACCTTGATGGAACAGCGTCATTCTGCGCAAACGGACGAATTTGGCAGGGATGCCAAAACTAGACATTGCTCTGTATAGCACGTCTCCATAGATTTTCTTATACACAGCCTTAAAATCGGTGGTGTTTGGAGCTGATGGGTTTTTTTCCAAGGTCTGCGTAGTGTATATATTAGGTCGGCCTTTGCTGGTCTAAAGCCACATTGATATGGACCGATCAGGTTGTTGACGAATGGCTTTAGGCGTTCACACAATACGGGAGATGGGATCTTGTAGGCATGTTGGCGCTGTTCAGAGGGTCTCCTTTCTTGAGGATCGGACAAACAACGCTGAGGTTCCATTCATTGGACATACTTTCGTTCGACCATATTTTACAGATGAGTTGGTGTGTGTTCCTTACCAAGTCATTGTCTGCCGCTTTGAAGAGGTTGGCAGTCAGGCCGTCCTCTCCATCAGGACTTAAGCTTAGATATGGCGATCTTCATTCCATCCACCCTAAGTGGACGGAATTGTTGGTCTACATCGTCCAGGTTGAAAAGTTCTTTCTGTCTGACAGCGGTATTTGCTTCGTCAACGCTGTTATACAGTCTACAGAAAAGCTCATTCCAAATCTTCAGTATCGACTGGGAATCTACTACTATGTCGTCTGCCGTCGAACTTCCTCACAGTATTAGCTTGCCTTTGCGATGATCGGGATAATCGAAACCATACCTTAGGAAAAGTGCCTTGCCTCAATAGCAATGTTGTCAATCTGGCAGATTGATTGATTGATCTGGAGATCTCCAAGTCCTCCAAGGTGACAGTGTCACCAATGATGCCCTCACTTCTTAGCTTTGCATTAAAATTGCCGAGGACAATTTTAATGTCATAACTGAGGGACTGCTCGTAGGTCTTGTCCAAGAGCTCGTAGAAGTATAGTTGATGTTGTCATCTTTCTCCTCTATGGGACCATGATTCAGAAACAGGAGGACTGCTTGAGACTTGAAGAAATCATAAGAACATTGACAATTCTGATACAATTTCCGGTGGATTTCTATTTCTAATTTCAGGCTGTGCCATTGAAGCATTCCATCAGACGATATCCAGTGTGCCTTTCCCCTTGTTCTTTTTTTTAACATTGTACAAATGTTTTCTTTAATATGATTGATAATTGGCCCAACCACAAATGGCGATGATGCCATTATGACATTGAGAATGAGTCTATTTGCACGATGATGTCTCTATTCGTAGGTACTAATGGAATTGACCTTTCTTGTATATTTACATCGTCCAGAGACAGTACGGGCAATAAACCTTGAAAATTTGAAAAGCCCTACCATGTCTAGTTTGTAAAGTTAGATTTACTAAGATTAACATACTTTTGTCTCCAATCATGTGCAAGTAGACACTCGTGAAGCGAACGCAATATGTTTTGTCAACAACAATTTCCTATACATAGTAGGCAGTGCACAATCACTATTTCTAAGAATGTCGAGGGTACTACAGTTGACATTAATAGTGATTCACACTTCACTTATGCCAGTTGCTCATTCCTTTTATGTACTTGTTCCCTGACAAATTATCAGACTGTGATGATACAAATTAGTCACATGGACTATCTGCATACGGCTTTGAGGCACTTTCAAAACTATTGCTCATGGACTTTTATTCAAAGTCTTGGTGTTCTTGTAGAACTAAAGTCACCATTTGATAAACAGAGAATCCCCTTTTTTAGCCTGAATAAAATATGTGGATCCCCTTTACACTTTTCTATTTCACTCACAACTCATTTCAGCTCATTACGCAAGTCAAGCTAATTTTTCCTTCATAAATCTCAAGCCAAATACTTGTCAAACGCATTGACTTTTTTCTCGAACGCACTCGCCAAAAACCGACCTTTCGAATATGTACAGTATAATCTACAAATTTGGTTATATCCAATATCTAGCCACCAACTTTGTCGCTGATTTCAATTGACTTTTGGCAATTCAAGTGACATTTAACAAGTGATCCTAAATGGAAGTCATGCCCTTGTGGTAAAATTGCAATTTTCATTCGTAAATACGACAACTGACACAAATCACTTGTTGAATAGTGAATCAGTCTTGAAGTACGCTGCTGACCTTATTCTAGGTTATTCCACAAACTGTCAGCTGTTTAAACAAAGTCATACACAGTGTATCAATGAACTCGTCCCACATTCTCTTGCCTCATGCTTCACACTTCAAGTATGTGTGGAGATTTTTAGAATCGAGCAAACGAAGAAAAAAGTCTTAATCATCTGCCAAAGTAGTGGGCAGATGCACAAATACGTGTAGAACACACTTAAAATTGATTTCCCCCAATCAATTAGTTGATGTTGGCAACCACACGATATGGGTCACTAGAAACAACTGTCATTTAAGCTGTCACACAACTATAATTCCAGAAATGGCAAACATCATGCAAATAGCCCCTTGGAGAATTTACGATCACCTGTGTTAGCTGCACCTACTGTCAAACTGCATTACACTGCCAAACTCCAGTGCAAAAGCTATTGTTTCAGTTGGCCATTAATTAATAAAAAAAACCATCGAGAATGACAGCTTCCACCCACACGAAACGCTGGAGCTTATTCGCAATGGAACAACAAAACAAAAAAAAGAACAAAAAACAAAAAAAGTTCTTGCGTCACGCCTCCTCATTTTGGCAAAGTTTAACGAGTTTTCGCGTCAACCCAACTTGACTGGAGCATTACTGATGTTTGTTTGCACGGAATTGAGGTGGAAATTACCAAATTTGGTTTTGACAGAGAATAAAAGAGAAATTTAGCACGAATTTGCGAGGGTGGCTGCGACGATTTATCTTCTTACCATAGGTCGGGTAGCATATTAGGTAATCAACTGTCACCCGGTTGACAAATGATCTTCTCCAGCTTTTACTGTCGCATAATTTCCACGAAATTATTCAAATAATGCAACTTACTCGTAAGCAAGTAAAACAAGTAAAGTAAGTAAAGCGCCAAATATGTCTAAATGGCTTAGTGCGCCATAATCTGAGGCACTAGCCTAGAAATTATTGTAATAAACGTTTTATCCGATAGCAGCGCTACTCGTTCCATCGACAAATGCCCATATTGGTCGAGTAAGCCTGATTGACATCTCTGACGGTTGCCAGTGCAGGCTAAAACCGCTTTCAATGACCAGCACAGAGATGTACATACGAGTACTCGTACAGTTCGTATGTGTGCGCGTTCAATGCAACAAATTGCACTGTTCAATAAAATTGCTAATTTCGAGAAAAACAAATAAACAAACAAATATGGCGCGGCAGTCAGGGTCTTTTGACAGATGAAAATGTAAATGAAAACACAACACACTTAAGTCGAACATAAAAATTAAGCTCTATGATTGATCGCCACTTAGGCGATTGATGCAAATATCGACTTTTGACATTTCTGCGGCTATTAGCTACCAGCGGATTATGTCGATGACGTGCGTCGTACTCGCATTACTGTCATTTGATTTGTGAATGAGATGGTGGATAGATGTCAAAATGACTCAATTGGATGTCATAAAATTATGAAGTACAAATTGGTGTAGCGTGATACGTCTAGGATGGTAAGGATTTGCGGCTGCTTAGGTTTGATGAAATTCAATACAATGCTATTGACAACTGCTTAATCAGAACGTAATCAAGTTTGGAATAAAAGTATGCAGATGAAGGTTACACGCGAATGGATAGCAGGAGATAATGACAACGGAATCAACCGCGAAAGAAAGTGGAAGACGTAGTAAGCTTATAGTTAAAAAACTGACTAACCCTTTCGTTAGACCTGAAGATGTTTACAAAATGTAAATCGTTCACCAGTTCACCACCCGCTGATCGTCAAGTGAGGTTAACTTACTCCCATGCTCTGTTAAAGCTGGTGCAAGAACAGGATGATTACGTATCCAAAATTATAATGAGCGACGAAGCCCATTTCCACTGAATAAACAAAATTTGCGTTTCTGGGGCACCGAAAATCCAAGTGAAATGCATTCAAAGTAACTATTAAGTGCGGCATTTGCAGTGAAAAAGTGATTGACCCTTATTTTTTTGAGGATTCCGCATTGGATCCAGTAGGACGGAGCAACCATTCGCACAGCTCGTACAACGATGGATATTTTGAATCACCGATTTCCAGGCTGCGTGATCTCTAGTTTTGGCCTTTTGAACCGGTCGTCCAGATCGCCAGATCTGACGGTGAGAGACTTCTCGAAATCTCGCGTTTATTACAACAAAGCACAAAACTTGCAGGTCTTGAAAGCCAACATTGAAGAAGAAATCACCAATTTGGAGCCAAATTTTTTGCGAGCAACGATTCAAAATGCCGTAAAACGAGCACAAACGTGAATCAACTCAAGGGATGGCCATTTGACCGATATCATTTTTCGACTTCATGTCATCAATTTTACAACTTCAGATAAACTTTTCGTTCAAACAGAGTCCAATATTTTTCATTTCTAACAAAATGGCAGCCAATTTACATTATGACATTAGTTTTGCCCCACCTTGTACAATCGGTTTTGTGAAGACCCAACTTCGATAGCATTTTTGTGACATAGTGACAAATGTAAGAAATGCGGGCTCCTCGGTGGAGAAAAAAAAGAAGCTAAGTCCTAAGTCTACGGGTAGACGTAAGGCGTCTCCATTCTTAGACGAGGTTTCCTTCTGTCATTATGATACGCATTAAAACTATCCTGGGTAACCTTACTTTCTCTATCGCCATCGCTTTAATCACATACTCAAGATGCATCTTCAATAAGCCTAAAAACGCTGGTGATATCCCGGTTTCTAGGCACAATATGACATTGGGCGTGTTTGACGATAATCGAAAAGTACTCTTTAGAAAGTAGTGTAGGAACTGGTCCGTTTCTTCGAGGAAACGGTATCACCACACTTGAGCACCGTAGAAAAGTATTGAGGTGGCCGGCGGTTGAGCGCAATAATTTTTGCTTCGAACTGAGATATATACAATATTTATTGTTGAAAACGCGGCTAAACACAGATGAGATTGTATGCTTAGCTGGGCCCTAGCCCAATTATCAAGGCTTCGCCCATCAATGACGTTGTCTAATAAAAAGCGGGAGCAGAGCATTCTTACTGGTCTTACCGTAAACATCTTCAGATTACAGCCTCTGAATGGTTGCTACGATTTGACCAGTTACAAGTTGCCGGTCATAGGTCTTGTTGCCGGCTGGACCACCGGTAGTCCATACTAAGACTTAAATCACGGTACCATGGGAGTCAGCAGCCCCCCGGATTTCGGTCCGGGCCTGACTTGTTAGAGGTAGGCCCCCTTGTGGGAGAGTCATGGTGGCTGCGGTTTAAACCAAAATCGCGGGTACGGGTTTCCGTTTTGGTTTAGCCCATTGTAGAGTTGCAAATAAAGTATTGGGTGCTGTGACCCTAAGAACAGCAAGAGGTTTTAGGTCGGCCTCGACTCATAGCAAGGGTGGAACTTGTACCTCCAACATAAGTTCTACTTTGGTATAATGTATAAGCGGGTATAAGTATATATAAGAGAGTATTATTAGCGATGGCAAGGCGTATCCTTGCTCCCTATGGATGTATGGGCATCTCGTAAACATAAGGTCTTATGACAGGTGGTTTACGTTAAAAATCCAGGTACGTTCTGTACGTTTAGCTTCAGCAAGTTTACCCGCAAGATATTTTCTCATTTAGGCTGACCAATATCAGGACTCTCAGGTATTTAGCTATACTCTGGAAAATTTGGACCATTTCCACTTTTCATTGCAGGAGTATCTGGTACCGTCTCCTCTAAACACCATCATTTTCGATTTCACCAGGTTAACAGTTAAATTCCAAAGGTTGGAATATGCGTCGAGTCTACTCCACATTAGCTGCATCCCATCTATTGACTCGGAAGAGAAGACAATGTTATCCGCATACAACAGCGTGAGAATACTTGTACGACTTAGGTCAATTCCTCCTCCATTGTGTACCCTTAAAATGTGTGTACACAGAGCGGACGAAGAAAATTTAGGGAGGAAGAAAAGAGAGGTACCGATGTACATTGTTCTTAAATGTTTGCTAGTTATAACCACCAGTACGAGTAAATAGAGAGCTCATCAGGGCATTCCATAAGCGAGTTGTACGGCTTAGGAACGAATGACGATATTTCAGAGTAGGTCCGAAAAGGGGCTTGAGGGTACTCTGACAAGTATTCATAGCGAGATGGGTGTTACGGCTGAAGGTTTGAATGGTACTGGCGATTTCTGTGGAGCACTGGTGGTGGAAATAGCGACAGAACGACGTAAGACAGGAGACTTTACGTCGATGTTTGGCTGCGTCAATTGACTGACTGATTTTAGTATCACCTCTGAGTTATATTGCACGGTTTTGAATCCTACCTAGCAGGTGGAGAGATGTTTTAGGAGCACCTGACCAGATATGGACATTGTACTCCAATTTTGCGCGGATGAAGACTAGGCATTTCGCAGCATTTTTGACGACATCGAATATGTCGTCATTCCGTCGTAAGTTGGAATGTTTTTCGGCTTCGACGATGCAAGTGCCATTCATGGATAGTGGCTGGGTATTTGAATTTCGCTTTAATGACAGCAGACAGCAGAGTTTTGGAAGCATTAAATTCCACTCGGTTGATAGTTCCCCAATTGGTTATGCTGTTAATATCGGAATTTACTGAGCTTAACATACGATGCCATTCCCGTTCTACGGCCGAAGAGCAGGGACGTAAGTCCGGGGACAAATATGAAAAGTACAGAGTACTGTCATCAGCAAAGGAATATATTGGATTAGAAGTAGCATACAAAAGATAATTAATGAAAATTAAAAAGAGTGTCGGGGACAAAACGGAGACCTGTGGCACACCAGAATTTATCTTATGAATATCATATTTGCAGCTGAAAGGTAATATCTAAACCATTGCTGAAGAGAACTCTGTCAAATGCCTTAGAAATATAAATTTTTTTTTCTTAAATTTTTGGTGGGGGCGAAAGCCCCCATTTATTCGGCTTAATACAAGCTATAGCTTAAAATTAAACTTAAACTAAAACTTAAAACTAAGGTTGGTTAGAGTGGTGAAGGAGAACGGATTTGAGGTAGGAAGTGGTGCGGTGGAAGTCAAAGTCGCTAGGGTTTGAATTAATTTTTCGTAGCATACGGGAGATTGGTTCGTTCGCGCCATAGGTGGTGTGGTGGGTTGGGAGATAGAAGAGACGAGGGGTACGTAGATTACGAGGGTTAGTGTTGAGGAAAATAGAGTTGTGAAGGGACGCGCATTCAACCTGACCTGAAAGAAGTCGATGAATGAAGAGAAAGTCGGCTGCATCTCTGCGTTCCTCAAGGGTATTTAGGTTAATAAGGTTGAGACGGTTTTGATAGGGGGGCAGAGTAAAAGGATCATCCCAGGGCAAACCTCGAAGAGCGAATCGAAGAAAACGGTGCTAGATGCTTTCGATTCTCGAGATATGAACGCGATGATATGGGGACCATACTTGACTGGCGTACTCTAGGAGGGGAGAACAAAGGTAATATAGAGGGAGCTGGTCACGTATGGGTTGGTGAATTCTTTGGACCATCGTTTTACAAAACCTAGTGCAGAGTTGGCTTTAAGAATTATCCCATCCATATGCAAACGGAAGTTGAGCTCCCTATCACACAAAATGTCGAGGTCGCGAAGAGATTCAACGGAGGAGATAGGTTGGTTGTGGAGAAGGTAGAGTCGGGGAGGAGATTTGTGCCGCATATGTGAAAAGGTGATGAATTGGCATTTGGTGATATTAAGTTCCAAACAATTTTTGAGGCACCAGATCGAAAAACTATCAATGTCTTGTTGAAGAAGGAAGGAGTTATGGGGTGAGTAAATGGTTTTGAAAAATTTGGTATCGTCGGCGTAAAGGGAGACGGACGAGTGTTTGATGATCCTGTCGAGATCATTTATGGTTAATATAAAGAGAAGGGGACCGAGATGGCTACCTTGAGGAACTCCAGAGGTGGCCAAAAATGGAGCGGAGTGGGCTGACCTAAAACGAACACTGTAAAAACGGTTTTCGAGGTAAGAGGATATCTATTTTAACAGTATGGGTTCAAAGCCGAGGGCAGACAATTTGAAGAGTATTAATCGATGAGAGATTTTATCGAAGGCTTTGCTAAAATCGGTTGCAACTACATCGACTTCGTTGCCGTTCTCTAGGGCAGAGATGGCAAAGGATACGAATTCAACGAGATTTGTGGTGGTTGACCTACCCTTTAGGAAGCCATGTTGTCTAGGGGAAATAAGTGATTTGCATTGGAAGCTTAGAGCTTCATACAAAATACTTTCGAGGAGTTTGGGTATATGGGAGAGTTTAGCGATTGGACGATAGTTTGTTATTACGTTCTTTGATCTCTTTTTGTGGATCGGGGTTATAAAGGAGGTTTTCCAAACCTGAGGAAATTCACCTTGTGAAAGGGATAGACGAAAGAGATCAGAAAGGGCAAGGGAAGAGACGAAGAACATTTTTTAAGAAATATGGCAGGGAGGTCATCTGGACCGGGTGTAAATTTGTCATTGAGTTGGTGTAATTTATATTCGATTTAAGAGGGGTCCAAGATGTGAGAGAGAAGTGGGCCATTGGAGAAGTTCAGTAGGTAACGAAAATAGGATGGATCTGGTACAAAGGAGTCGTTGGTGAAGGATTGTTTAAAGAAGCTGGCAAATAGGTTGGCAATGGTGAGTGGATCGGTTGATGACTTGTTGTTGAAAGAGAGGGAAGGAGGGTAACCATCGGACTTTCTTTTGTAGTTAACAAATTGGTAAATGGACTTAGGGTCATTTATAAGGTTGACTTGCGCATTGTTAAGGTAACGCTGGTAAAGGGAATCGTAAAGTTCGGTGAAATGAAGATAAGCACCAAGATAGTTGAAATAGTCGAACAAGGATCTGGTACGCAGGAAAGCAGCCCATAACTTGTTTCTCTTATTTCGTAAGGAACGAAGCTTGCGATTATACCAGGGAGGACTAGTAGATGATGTTTTAAAGCGGAAAACGGAATGTAAAAGCTAAAAGAATTAAATATTTCTTTATAAAAAATGGATAAGGCGTCATTTTTACTTAGGTTGTGAAAGTTAAAGGGGGATCTGCTAAGATAGTCACTGATTTTGTGAAATTTTGCTTTCTGAAAGTCGTAGGATGAGAGAGTTGTGGGAGGAGTGGACTGGAAAGAAGAGTTATGAAAAAATGAAAGTAGAAAGGGGGGGGGGGGTGGTAGTTGTCGATTGTAGAGAGAGATAGGGGACAAAGTGAGACTGAGGAGTTAATTGAATCTGTTGTGAAAATAAGGTAGAATTGCCTGCCCATATAGTTGGATACACCACTGACTTGGCATAGACTTGAGTCTGTTAAGCGATCTAAGAAGAGACATTCCTTAGCTGAGTTGGCATTTGAAGCGATGAAGAACGATTGATCGTCTGATGGAATCCACTGTAGCTGAGGAAGATTAAAGTCGCCGAAAATAAATATATCGTCAGTAGAGTTAGACAGGTCAATTAAATAGTCGATCGCATCGACAACAAGTTGGTAAGAGTCGGTAGGTTGAGCTGGCAGGATGTAGCAACATAAAACGTAAAGGGACTTGAAGGGGAGTGATATTTTTATAGCGACAAAGTCGACTTTAGAGGATGAAGAGATGGTAATGGGAGAAGAGTTAAGGCTGTTGTGGATCGCCAGTAGGACGCCTCGAGAGGGGGAATCATCATGTGGGCGGGTACGATCGTCGTCGCGAAAAACATTAAAAGTAGGAGGGAACAATTCCTGGTTCTGTCGAGAATCAAATTGGTTTCAGTCAAGGCGTAAATATCAAAGGGAAGAGAATGCGATTGACGTAGGACAGCATTGGTTTTAGAGCGAAGACCTCTTACATTTTGGTAGTAAAATGTAAGAGGGATGTTGTGGGGTGGAGATGTATGGCGGGATGGTTTATGTGCAAACGAGGAAGGCACGTTATGGACGAAAAAATTTGTCGTGGTCAGCTCGGCTTCGCTGTAGGTGTGAGACTCGTTTAGAGTGAACGTAGTGGCGGAATGCAGCAAGGTCGTCTGCTACTTACTGAGGGGATATGCTAAAAATCTCGTGGTACCTGACATAAAGGTTCCTGAGACTGATAGGGTCGGTAGGGAGGCCTTCCTGCTGGATGGATACCATGACGCTGGTTTTGGTCTTCCCTTCGTAGCAAACCGAGTCCGATTTGTCATGTAGATAGGCGAGAAAGAGACGAATGTTTTCATATATCTTTCTCTCTAAGCCTAGAGAGTGCATAGCGACTTTCTGTAGTTCCATTGGTTTGCTGGGTTAGTTTAACTGTGGGGGGAAAAAGAGGATCAAGAATAGGGGCAGTGGAGGAGGGAGATGGAGATTCGTGGTTGGATATGGAGTTGGGCGACGGATAAGATGTTGGGTTTAGGGTATGGGAGTTAATAAAATTAGGGTAATTAGCTCCAGTTTGTAGGTCGAAGTTAGGAAATGAGTTGTTAGATGGGATCGGTGGCGTAGAAGATTGAGAAGGGATAATACGGGTGGTTGGGGTTAAGTTGAAAGAGACGCGTTGGCGCGGGGGCTTGGGTGGAACATTGGGAATTAGCGGATTAGAGGATTGATGTGTAAGGGCTTTGTGTCGGATAAGTGAGGAGGGGGGACTAAAATTGGGGAACAAGTTCGTTTTGAAGCTCCAGTTGGGATCGGGATTAGAGCTTCGTTTTTTGTTAGCGTGTTTTTTAGTTGGAAGGGTGATGGCATAATTTTGGTGAAAGAAATTCCGCACCCAACTAACATCAGGGTGTTGAGGAGCCCTTTCAACGTAGAATGCTGTATGGTTTCCATCTTTAAGCTTTTTGAGTCGGCTTTTCCATTCAGAGGGGGTCCATGAAGTTCCGAATTATTTGAGTAAGTACAAGTATCTCGCTTTCGCCAGAAAGATGTACGCTGTGTTTCCTCTTTTCGGTGAGACATGCCATCAAATCACCAGTGGACCTGTTACTACGAAGACCATACTGCCGGTCATTGAGAAATTCGAGATATTTCATGAGCTGATGGTTTATCAGCGTTTCCATGACCTTGGAAAGAAGGGACGTAAGTGGAATGGGTGTGTAGGAGGAGAGAGAGGAAGATTCGCCTTTTTTAGGGACGGACTGAACAAATGCTGTTCCATCTGCTCGGAAAGAGTCCTAGAGATTAGGATTGATAAAAAGGTCTACGTAGTGGTTTTGCCAGCGTGGGAGACCCATGCTCAGATCTGGACCAGCGGATTTGTGAATGTTAAGATCTTTAAGAACTCTTGCTACCACACGAGTGCGAAAGTAGGTTCGTCCTATTGAAGATACACTCAAGTGTAGGCGCAGACCAAACACAATCTGGAAGTGTTGAGCTGGCCGCAAAGTGTGCAGCAAGCGGACTTGTCTTGTCCAAAGAGCTGACTGCTGGAATGTCATTGTAAATGAGTATTGCGATGGAGGATGAGGCAAAATTTCTAATGTTTTTGACGAACGACCAACAATTTTTACTGCCTTTGGGACATTGTAGTTTTTTTGCCTCAGTTTTTGGTCGTATTGGAATTTTACAAGCTTAAGAAAGACGTTGCAGCCATTCCAGGCTCGCTTAAACTTTTTTTGGTTTTACTCTGTTGGGTTGGTCTTGTAGGACCGATAAAACATTTCTCTAACCCTGAGAGCCTTTTTACAGCTCGAGTCGTACCATGCCTTTTCTTTTGGTTTGATACTCTTCATCCGATGAGGGATAAAGGATCTCATTCCAAAGAGAATAGTTTCTGTAATCATATTAGCAGCGGCATCCACGTCGTTAACGAAGGAATATAACGACCAGTTAAAATTCCTAAAGAAGCTGTTAAGTCCGCTCCAATTGGCTTTCTCGTATTGCCGTATGGTTTCTTTAGGAATCCTTTCTCTAACTATGTGGTGGGTATACGAGAAATTAGCTGATATGACGCAATGGTCCGACGAGCCTAGAGGGGAAGCACAGTGTACTTATCAGGGTAAGAAGTTAAAAACAAGTCCAAGGAATTGGCGGTATGACTATCAACGTCTGGTATTAGTGTATGGTATCAGTATGAGGCTACAGGGACACAATTCTTTGTATGGAATTAGAGAGCGCATCAAAGTCGTCTAAGGTCGAATTGCGGTCCAGTTTGAGCCTTCTGGAAATAAGGAAGTTTTGGATAATTTGCTTACAGAGATGAAATTGAATTCCTGATTGGAATAGGGGTTACATTGTGGTGGAGTTTGGTAAGCTATTTCACTACGAACATGAATGGCGAGATCGCAGTGAAAAAAGAACAATGGCACCAGTTCGTAGTTAGGTAGGTTAAGATCAGAGTGATCTGAGAGGTGCGGACGGGGATCTACCTGCGTTTCACTAAGTTCCAATGTTGCAGATTTGTATTTACAGACGTGGACGTACGCAATATAAACAGTAATGTACTGTTGCTTTACTCCGGCCGATGTTGGAAATTACTCAGATATAGTCTCTCCATCCCATACTTATGCTGATAGTTTTCTTCGAAATTTCGATCTTATACAGTTTATGGAAAACTGCATCCCGCTCAATAAAATCGAAGTCCGCTCGGAAGTCCACAAGGAAGTCATTAGTAGAGTAGTTCTTCCTAAATCCTGCTTGCAACTCTGACGAAATATGACGACTTCTGACTCATTTTGTATTTAGAAAAGATATTCCTCAGTAATTCGCTGGATTGCTGTAGTCTCCCTTTTATGTAGCGGAAAGGCTATTGCAGCGGTCTCGAAAATTCTGTTGAGCTCCATGGTAAGCACGTGTACAAATTTCGTTATGCAGGTTTTCTAGAATTCGAAAGGAATTCGGTCACCCTCGGGAGCTTTTTGTGCCTTCTTATTTTCTATGACTTTTTTTATCTCCCAGGGTGTAAGCGAAGATTGTTAAAATGATCCTTGAGTAGTGGCGCTTTTAAGGATGGGCCGTTTATAACTTCACGGCTCTCTAAAACTCCACCAAGGAGCTTAAGTTTCTTATCGTCCCAATAATTTAATGCTCATTGGCGATATTTCTTGCATAGCAAATATGCTCGAAATATTTGTTTGTTGCACCAAAAAAGGGATTAACAATAAAAAGTTGGTCCTCCATAAGAGGATTTAAAGTTAGTGCTTTCTCAATAGTCTTAGGAACGTGAATGATTGTTCTCTTGCTCTTAAACACTTACAGTCGAACCACTTTCTTTTGCAAATATTTTCATTTGTTGATAGACTGATTGGTGGAATTGCCTCTTTGATTAATTCAGTGAGGTCTTTGACAGTTGGAGAGACGTTCGATGCATATAATATGCTTAACTTCATACGGTATGTCTCTCGACTTTTATCCTTTCATATTAGCTATTGCTTTAGCCCCGACGTGTTACTCTATGTCGCGGTACCCATTATTGTACAAACTATTTCCGGCGGTATGTGGTCTGAGTTCATTCCTAGCTTTATTAGAAACCTACGAAGTAGAGGCTGTTAATTTCCGAAAATGAAATAGTAATCTATTATTAAGCAGGGAATTCCGCGAATAAAAGTAAGCTCTCCGCCAGAATCTTCCTCGCAACGTCCACTCAAAACTCAACTCAGCTCCAGTATTTTGGCAGCCTTGTTGTCCCGAACTTCATCCTTCGATTTGCGAATCACATGATGATTTATAACTCCTGACAAAGTTGTTTTTAGATAGGCTTGCAACCGCCTATTAAAATCGCCAACAAGCATTAGATCTGATGTGTTTAAAATTTGTAGCTCATCGCTTAGTTTGTCGTAGTCGCGTTTCAAACACTGAAATTTCTACGCCGATCGATAGCAATATAGTTGGCCTCCACTTCTACTTCTTCGAAATGAACTAGGCAATTTAATAGGAGATCCACAGCCCGTGTTGAGGATAAGGAAAAATCACTTCCGCAGACTATTAAAATCCCGAGACCAAGCGTTGTTTTTTTTTTTGCATCGGAACAGAGCATTCAGACAAAGAACTAGTCCATCGTACTCCCTTTAACTTCGTTTTGATGAAATTTCTCTGTCATCCGAAGAACGACAAGTACCCACCACGTTAACGCCAAGTGCCTGCGGTCTGATGCATGCGTAGCCTGGAAATTCACAAAAGTAGTGCTGCGCTGATGACACACATCACTTTCATGGCAAGTATCCCTTATGCCTAGCACATTTAAGTGCTTAGAAAAAGCTTAGTGCCTGCATGACACTAGTAATTAGCTTGTAGTCTTCTCTACTAAGGGACAGCAGGAAAGTCACTGATCTCTTAGGGACACCGGGGAGCATTGATTTGGTCTGCCGGCAACCTGGAGAGGACTGCAAGGTCGCAGGTACACATAACGCGGGCTCGTTCTTTGCCTAGCATTTCATTTCCAGCTGCGTACAGTGAAGTCATGCATTCTTAAGCCAGCTTGAAAATCCTGAGAGGGTTCAGCAAGGCTTCAAGAGCAGATTAGCTGTCGCTACAGATGCAAATGACTGGCCCCCTCCACCGATTCTTCACAATATAGTTCGTCGTCATCAGGATTGGGCATATCTCCGCTTGGAAGACAGAGGCAATCGTCGCACAATTCATGAAACGTGGAAGGTGATCTCGGCAAATTTGTTTATCGTAGACATGAGTGCTCTTACAATTATTCAACTCATCGTCATGTTCCGTCTTCTTTCATTTTTCATTTACTTTAGCACTCCTCACTTAGTCATCAAAAACCGACGGCGACCGAGGACGTGACGACGTGACAAGTGCAACGAAAACGTACATATTTTTGTAAAACCCTGAAACACAGTAGCAAATGAGTGGAACAGATGAATTCCCTTAAATGGACAAAAGGTTTATTTTCTCAAATGCACATGTTGACCTTAAGATGCATTGGAATACCCACTCGTCACCTATCACGATTTTTCCAGAAAAATTTACAATTCTAGTCACGTTAAAAACCATTAGCCCCCTCATGATCTTCTTTTGGACATGGATAGACAATAGACAAAAGAAAATAAAACAACAAACCGATGAAACACCTTTCCAAAGAAATTATCATACTCGTCAGCACCTCATTTTCGAGCTTGGAGTTCACTAACTCCTCGTAAAACAAGTTGGTTGTCGAAAATTCAATTTTCAACTCCAAAAATGTCAAATTTATGGACTTGGCTTTTAAACGGGCATCGCGTAGGTGATATCGATTCATTTAAATTAATAGAAAAGATCGCGGATGATCGACGGATAATCGGATGTTAATGGGAGTTTCAGTGAACCGTTTTTGATACGATTTATTAGAAAAAAATCTATTTTGAGATTGGTTGGCGTTTTAGGAGGAATATGCAAAAAAGCAATTTAAATGTGCGAAAATCGTTAATTCTAAATTAAAAGATCGAGAGATAAGCTTAAGTAGAGGAATTGTTTTAACATGGTTTTTTATGAATTTATCCATTCCAGGCGTGGAAGGTGACTATTACACGCTTTTAAAATCAAATTGAGAAAGAACGAAAGGTAGAAGAGTATTCGTTCTAAATTCAATATTTACTTCTTTTTTAACGCTTTTGCCACCCACGGTAGTAAGATCCTTTTTTTTTTGTTAAAAGTCGCGGTGCGTGATCGACGCCAAAGTACCTATTGCATTCAAGAGCTAGAACACTGAAAGCTTGAGCGATAACTTAAAGATCTGTCCTCAATACGACGTACATATACAAAACTCGAGACAAATAAGTTTGCCATCTGCAGCCCTTCCAGACTCAAACAAATGACTGAGAGTACGATAATCTACATGGTGAATGACTCGAACTCCAACTTTTTAAAATGCTATAATTTTTTTTATTTTTCGATAAATTTTATTGTGCTAAAGCAAAAAATTTTGGAAAATACATAAATTTTCAAATTGTATCAGTAGTTTTCAATATGTCCACCTTTGGCGCGAATAATGGCCTTGAGATGGCCGAAGAAAGCATTGCACGCTGCACGCAAGTGGCTCTGTGTTTTGGCCCATTCCCGGCGAAGTGCTTATTTAAGGTGGTCCAAACGTTGGTATTTTTTAGTGCCATCCTTCGCCTTCAAAATACCCCGGACAGAGAAATTCAACGGATTTGCATCCGCAGAATTTGCAATCCATTGTGTCGAAGAAATGAAGTGTGGAACATTGTTTTTTAACCAATTTTGGTTGACGCGCGCTTTGTGAGACGGTGCCGAGTTTTGTTGAAATGTCCGCGGTCTCCGACTGAAATGGTTGTTTGCCCAAGGCTGCAATACTGCCTCTAAGACAGTTTCACGGTATACGATCGCATTAATTTTGACGCCACGGTCCAAAAATACGAGCGGAGAGCGACCATTGGCGGTTATGGCCGCCCAAACCATCACCATCGGTGCTGCCTGCTTTCTGGTGGCAGTCCGAAAGTGTAAATTTTCGAAGGACCTCTCTGGCAAGTAAACTCGATCATTTTGTTTGTTGACATATTGTTCGATAACAAATGGCGACTCATCGGAAAAAACCAAATTCTTCAACTTACCACTTTCGTGCAAGCGTAGCAATTCCTTCGCTCTTTCGACTCAAACTTTTTTCTGTTGGCGTGTAAGATCGTGTGCTTTTTGGAACTTTAATTCCTTGAGCCAAGCTCATTTTCAGTATGTGTTGCATTCGCTCCAACGATATGTTGAGCTCCCGAGACCTTGTTCCACTTCGACGCGGATTTCGCTTAATTCGAGCCTTCACTTTCTGAACCATTTCTGCCGATGTTGCTATTTTTTTATGACCACCTCCATGGCGTTTTGCAACGCTGCCAGTATCACGGTAACGAGCTATGGTTCGAAACACAAATGATTTATTCACATTGAGGTGCTGGAGGGCTCTAACGATAGCTAATTGTGGTTTTCCAGCCAAATATAAAGCAATAACACTATCACGTTTGAATTACATCGCGGATAAAAATTTTTCAACACAACTGAGACGCAAATCGTTTAAAAGTCTTGTAAATAATAAAATTATCTGTCATGTATCAAAATTTGAGCTCACTGTCGTGAACGGTTTGGAAATTATAGCAGTCTGAAGTTGGTTGCAGTTCGAGTTATTCAGGATGTAGTTAGTTAATTTAATAAGGAAGGATGCTGTAGAAACTTTCTGTTGCTGCTCTTCAATTTTCGAGAAAATTGTAAAAGCTCTCAAATACTGTGGCAAAGCAAAATACGTGGAAAAAATCTTCCAGAACATGAAGAACAGAACAGAGTTTCTATGTAAAAACCGATTCTCATAACAATGACTATGTGACAATAAGCACTGCCGAAAAATGTGGACCCGTCCAGATATAAAAACTTTTAAGCTAGAGGTTGCTGTTTGACGACCTGATCGTATCATTAATGTGGGCCATTGCGGTACTACTTATTACGGTTCGTGTTTAAACAAATTCAAATGACATGCTTTTGGGAATTCTCAACAGACAACTATAACATAGAATTCGGAATATACCTTGAATGGAGTAAGCCGCTAACGAACGATAGAACAGTGCATGTAACCCAAAACGTTGATGACGAATTTAATGATAATGAAGATCTTAGTGTATCTGACTATTTAGAAAGTGTTTCCCTCTCAAATGAAAGAAGTGCAACCACTTCATATAAACCCCCAATATCAATAATTGTTCCAGTTCATCGTAGAGCGTTTTTTAACGAAGTCTAAGTTGGTTCACATGCCTGTCCTGGCAATGGTGTTCATTTTGCTCTTCCAACTTTTGTCTCCTCCGTTCCTACATATTTCGTATATCCCTTATACACCGAGAATTTGTCCAGATTTGGAAGACCTCTTTTATAATCCCGATACACAGAAAGGGACCAAAATATGAAGTTACCAATCATCCTCCCATTGCTAGACTCTCTCATATATCCATACATTTTGAAAGTATTTATATAAAGCCTTAAGCTTTAAGTGCAAAAATTTCATTTCGAGCGGACATGGTTTTCTGAAAGGCAGACCAACTACCACAAACCTAGTTGAATTCGTGTCTTTTGCTCTCGCAGCCATAAAAATGGAAAAGAATTCGATGTTATCGCAACCGATTCCATTAAAGCTTTTGATAAGAGATCTCATCAATTGATCCTCTTTAAATTGTCTGCTTTCGGCTGTGAACCTCTTTTATTAAAATAGATATCTTCTTGCCTGGTGAATCAGTATTATTTATAGTGTTCGGTTTAGTTCCTTTCCTGTCTTCCGCTGGGATTCCACAAGGCAGCCATTTTGGTCCCCTTCTCATCATTCTGACCATTAACGATCATCGAAGAAAGCCGATTAGTTGAATTGGGCCTCGCCAGAGAGTCAACCAGGCTTATTTTGCCGGAAGGCGATAGACAACGTCATGAGTTCGCTAATTGGACGCTGGAAATATTGGCCTGAGATCCGGATTTTGGCCAAAAAATCATCTTCTCGGAAGAGGCACATTTTTGGCTCAGCGGCTATTATGGCAACAAGCAAAATTGCCATTATTGGAGCGAGCACAATCCATAAGTGTTCGGCCAGCGTCAATACGCTCACAAACATTGACTGTTTGGTGTGGTTTATGGCATGGCAGCATCATCGGACTTTATTTCGTTCGAAATGAGGAAGGCGACGCCGTTACCGTCAATGGTCTCAGGTATAGAGCGACGTTAACCAACTTTATGTGGTCAGACCTCGATAACATCGATATATCGAAGCTGTGTTTCCAACAAGATGGCGTTACATGCCATACGAGCGACACGCAAAGCCCGAACTTATGAAGGAGGATTTTGGCGACTGGGTCATACCACGGCGAGAGTTCATCAATTGGCCGCCGCGATCATGCGATTTGACACCACTCGATAATTTTCTCTGGGGCTACGTCACTTCCTTAGTCTTAGCTAACAATCCAACCATTTTAGACAAGCTCCAGGCCAGCCTTCGACACGCTATTACCGGAATAACCCCACACATATTGGACCGAGCCATCAAAAATTGAACCGACTGCTTGAAGCGCTGCCATCGAGGCTGAGGCGGCCATTTGAATGATGTGCTATTCCACACATAATGGCATCAACGTAGCTTTAAAATAAAGCCAGAATCAATTTTTTATCTCACACTCTTGTTGCTTTATTTAATTTTTTTTTCTATCGTTTTTATCTGGTCACCCTTTATTAAGCTTGTATTAAGCCAAATAAATGGGGTCTTCAGCGCCGACGGAAATTAACTGACGAACAATGCACAGTATCTAATCATGTTAAGCATAGCATCGGTAAAACACCTACCACAAAGATTGGCATTGTAAGATACCTGCCTTCTCCGCAGCCCGCTCCACTGGTCTACTCTGATGGAGTTTAACCGTAACAGGCAGGGCATTTCCGGTATTCTCTCCAATCTATCAAACGTGTTGTAGAAAGAGCGGCAGGTGTCATGTGTATCAAGAGATCCAGCAGCTTCTGGACCAGCGCCTAATTCGGCGATTTTTGTTTTAACCGTTTTATGTCTAGTTTGGAGGTTTTTGGCGCTTAGTTCGACGTCTCACCTGAGTTCATTTCAGAACTTTAGGATCGTTGACTCTTAAACCTTTCTGCCACGATAAGGAAAGCAAAGAAAGGACAACCTTTCTGTCGCTTCTGATTTGTTATCCTTTCCACACTTTACTCATCGAGTCGCATTTCGCATTACCACGTGGTGCGGCTAAAACTTTGCCAGCAAACATGACATTGATAACCTAAGAATATTTTGTTAGCTGGAAGAATAGTAATTTTTGCTTCTATCTTTTGACTTTAGCTGTGGTAAGCGGCTTGAATTCTTGAATGCGAATCCGATATACTCCTTCTCTTTGAGCAGTTAAACGAGCTCCTCAAATGTTTTTCTATGCCTCTTAGCACAATCGCTTGCAGCTTTCCTTTTTCGGAGTGTGTTCTCGAAACCAACTGTCAGTTGCGTGACTTTTTGGCAGAAATATTGACTATATGGTATGCATGTACTCGTATCTTCGATAAACGGAGGACAGTTTAGGTTCTATTTTTTCTGTATGAACGATTTTCTTTTCCTTCGACTTAGGCTCTGTCACGTTATTCAACTGAGGAACGAAGAAGCCAGAAATCATGTTACTGTAGTGCCCGTTGACGATGATATTTTGACCGGCATCATCCTTAGAGAAATATGGGCTGATGATTCCACTAGCCCATAAAGCACACCAAACAGTGAGTTTTAATGGTTGTAAGGGCGTCCCGACAAAGGCTTCTGGTTGTTTTTCACTTCAAATTCGGTAATTTTGCTTGTTTACATATCCATTTAACCAAAAATGGGCCTCATCGGAGAACAAAATTTTACGTTGAAAATGAGAATCAACTGAATCATGTTTTCGACCCATTCACCGAACCTACGACGCGTATACTGGTCACGCGACTTTAATTCTTGCACAAGCTGGGTCTTATAAGCTTTTAAGTAAAATCTTCCCCAAAGTGGATAGGCATAGCTCCAATTGTTGTTCACGATGGCGAATCGACTCATTCGGATTCTCCTCAACACTGCGCTCCACAACGGGAATAATTTCTTCAGTTCGCACTGTTTGTTGTCTTTGGAGATGCGTTTTATCCACTAGAGTGTACTAGAGTGTACGTACGCACGATAAATTTGGCGAACCGAATCATGGTTTTCAAAATAAGTTTGCACAATTTGCACGCATTGTTCTGACGTTAACATATTCACCGTAAAATGGCGAAATGTATTAAAGACAAATCAACTTTCAACTGTCAAATTTGCAATCTGTCGAAACAGTGTTGCCAATTTAAAAAACCAAACCTCTAAAAAGAACAATAAATCCAAACTATCTTCGAGGTTTAGATTCGTAAACTCATTCATTTGCAAGGCTCAATAAGCAGGCTAACTTCGAAATCCAGCTCTCAAACAAGACTAAAAGATTCACACCCAGATGACGGATGAGGAGCTGTGTTCTTTTATGACATGTATGGAATAGAGAGCCACCGTTCAGTCATCTTAGCCGTTGAGCTGATTCTGAAAACTTTAACCGATCCGAACTTCAGACTTATCGAAGTAACTCTATTAAAAGTCCATGGTTCTGATTTCATTCTCATTCTGAAATTGTTCCATAAAACATTCTCCTGCAGCTCGGAATGTCACATCTAGTATACATAGTCAGCCGATTGCTTATGGGCTATTAGTTCCAAGAAGCATTACACCTAAGCGAAGTTTATTTTCGAAATTCCAGCAAAAGAAGCGTTGTCTTTGACACCCACTCCTCCATTATGAGCCCACAATTTCAGATACCGAAGAGTTTAAAATTTATCTCACTTCTTTTGTTTTATTAATTAATTTTTTTCCTAACATATTACCATTGACTGTTTTCGTATGCACACAGTATCGACAGTTGGCACGCCTTTCAGTTGTCAATCATAAATTGCCCACATCCGCACATTTTCAACGCCAAATGACTGTCAATCTTGGTTAAAACAAAAAGGCGGTCATTCGTAATCAGCTTTGATCTAAAAAAATAACAGAAAATATCCCAGGGGTATAGCACACCCAGATAAAGTTTTACAACTTCAACAAGTAGCTGAAGCGTAGAATATATGCCAGAGAAGCGCTGGAGCTTTACTGGTATTCTCTGACTACAACGCCAATCCAAAATCGGCATCTCGAACTCATTTCGTGTTTACCTTAATTTATTCGATTATTCCAAATAGATGACAATAAATCACTAATATTCTGCATTATTTCAGTGATTTCATAAATATTTAGCAAATCCCGCTATTCCACATATTCTCCGGGCTGCCACGCTAAAATGTCAACCCAGTTCAATGCCTCATGGTGTAGACTATGTATACCCGAACTGGTACTCGCATTCGTACGCTTAACAAGAACTCAGCAAGACCAGGTGAAAACAAAAGACTTGAGTGCAAAACTCTTAAGCCCAGCGCAACAATCAATCAATGAAAGCCAAACTATCCATAACTCACATCATAAACATAAACTAGCTACAACTATGGAACACTGGTTTACTGGTTAACTCTCGTCCAACTACAACAAATCAGACACCATCGAACCGATGGAGGCTTCAGAGCAAAGGCCTATTTACCGAAATGGAAAAATCGCTTGTCTAGTGGAAAAATCGAAAAGAAAAATTCATAAAAAAATAGCTTAAACAACAACACCACAAAATGCAGTTTCCTTCAGTTGTATCCATGTTTGGTAACTCGTTCACTTGGATCTCATAGATATGTAGATAAATGCGTTTTGACAGATTGTCCACTCAACTGAGTCTGGGCTTAGATTGCTTATAATGCGGTCACCTTACTTTGTTACGAGTATACGAGTATCTAAGATGACTTTTTTTTTATTTTATTTTTATATTTCAGGTGTGTTCCGCCCCCAGCCCTCAAGGCATCATAATGGAAATTGAATGCGATTTGGCTTCAATACGAGATGAGGATTTGTTGAGAAAAATGGTGAGTAAAACACTGTTCACTCGGGATTGGGGACAATAAATAATAATAAGAAACAAATTGAAAACAACTTCAACTGTGTGTAGTGAGTTGAAAGTCGTCTTCAAGTCGCCGATGACATCATTGACCTGTAAAAGTTAATAAAGAAAACCAACAACAATCAATTCGAGCTTAATAAGAAAAAAAAAAATCCAATTTGGCAATACGCTTGTATTCGTTGAGATACATATGTTAAATGAATTGATTGTATGATAGATACGAGTACTCTTGGAATTATACCTGGTTCTGTGTGCAGCAGATGTTCAAAAAAAAAAAAAAAAAAAAGAAGTATCCAAACGTTGTCTCTGTGTGCTTCCAAATGGCATCTGAAAGTGAAAACAAATTTTAAATGACTTCCTAATTAAACTGCGCACTGGATTCTGCCTGAATCTTGTTGCCGAATTCAATGAAGTGCCAAAGTAGTCAATTAAAATCGAATAAAACCAAACAAATTGCTTTTTAACTTCCAGACCGTGGTTTGTGATTTTTGTGGCATCGCTAGGGACTTGGTTGCAGAGGTTTTCGAAGTTGACAGATGACAGATGTACGTGTGTACATATGTATGTGGAGTGATTAAGCTCTTCTCCTTAAAAAATTGTGGGACAAAAAGTAGACGATTTTTTGTGAGAAACCAGGGATGTTTAAATACATTAGCTACAACCTCCACCCAATTTGTTTTGCATTGTGTTGTACTCCTTTACTTACTAAAGGGTGTTTCAACCGAAGGTGTAGGATTTGTTTTTTTTGAATAAAACGAACAAATGTTGATATATCTCTGAAACTTTTATCACTTTATTTAGTAGACACAAGGAGATTATTTGTGGAACACAATATCTACCAAATGACAGCCTCGGCTCTTGCTTGAAGACCCTTATCCTTTTTTCGAAAATTTCAAACTTTCTTCCACATAATAGGTGATGGCGGCTAATGCTGCGAGTTGTTAGCGTGTATCTGGTTTTAATATAGCCCAAAAGAAAGAAATCTGACCGGGTTAAGCCGCACGATCTTGACGGCCAATGGGTGTCACCGAAACGCAAAATTATGTGGCCAGGAACCTTCTTGCGCATTAACTCGATTGTTTCGCAACTTGTTTGGCATGTAGTACCATCTTGTTGAAAGTAGAAGTCGTCCGTATCCATATTCTCGAGCTCTGGCCACAAAAAATTGTTTACAATATCTGGGTAGCGTGTTCCATTGACGGTAATGGCATTTCCGGCCTCACCTCCGGTCTATAAATCGCACCAAACAGTTACTCATTCTGGGTGCATTGGCATCTCTTGGATCACTCGTGGATTTTTGATGACTCATCTGCGGCAATGCGAAAACACGATTCTCTTGCAAAACTGTCAGCATGCATTTTTTCCAGAACCCAATCCTAGAACGTAGGGTGCCGCTGGTGGTCGGTCGGGTTCATTTCTTGTGTTAATTGGATCTTGTACACATAAAGAGCTAAATCATTCGTCAAAATTTAATGCACTGTGCCTGCGGAGATGTCAAGCTCCTGAAAACGGTGGTGAATGGAGGTGTTTTTTTTTTATAATTTGTGCGCGCTTAAGGGATTTAAGTACGCTTAAAATGCTTGCACACAGCGCAGACGAAGAAAAATCAGGGAGGATAGAAAGAGAGGTACCGGCGAACGTTGGTTTTAAATGTTTGAACGTTATAATGACTTGGAAATAAAGCGCTAGGCAGCGCATTCCATAAGCGAGTTGTACGGCTTAGGAACGAATCACGATATTTTAGAGTACGTCCGAAAGTGGGCCTGAGGGTATTCTGATGAGCTTTCATAGTTTTGGAGGGGTGGGATGCTACTGGCGATTGCAATGGAGGACTGGTGGTGGAAATAGCGATAAAACAGAGTGAGACACGAGACATTATGTCGGTGTTCGAGGGTGTCCATTGTTTGAATGATATTAGTATTACCTATAAGTTTTATCGCACGGTTTTGAATCCGGTCCAGCAGGCGGAGAGATGTTTTAGGAGCACCTGATCAGATGTGGGCATTATACTCCAATTTTGGGTGGATGAATGCTTTATATATTGAGGCCTGATCAGAGGGGGTAAAATATTTCTTACATCGCTTGAGGAAACCTAGACATTTCGCAGCATTTTTGACGACACCGAATATGAGGTCATTCCAACATAAGTTGTCATTGACACACATACCGAGAACGGAAAAGTTTTTCGGTTTCGACGATGTAAGGGCCATTCATGGATAATGCCTGGGTATTTATGTAAATTCCGCTTTAATGACAGCTGACAGCATTGAGTTTTGGAAGCATTAAATTCCACTCGGTTGATAATTCCCCAATTGGTTATGCTGTCAATATCGGAATTTATTGAGCTTAACATACGCTAGTGTTCCCGTTATACAGCTGAAGAGCAGGGACGTGAGTCCGGATACGAAGTGAAAAGCAAAGAGTACTGTCGTCAGCAAAGGAATATATTAGACTAGAAGTAACAGACAAGAGATCGTTGATGAAAATTAAAGAGTGTCGGAGACAGAACGGAGCCCTGGATTTATTTTGTGAATATCAGACTTGAAACCATCCAAGACAACTGGAATTGAATTGAATTACCGAAAGGTAATTTCTAATCTATTGAAGAAGAGAGGCGTTGATCCCCGTTTCCGACAAAAGAGCCTGATGCCAAACTCGGCCAAATGCCTTAGAAATATCAAGTACAACTATCTTGCTTTCGCCAGATTGGTGTACGCTTTGGTTCCACTTTTTGGTGAGACATGTGCTACGAAAACCGTACTGCCGGTGATTAAGAAGTTTTGCGTGTTTCGAGCATTTTCGTAATAAAATTCAACAAATTGGATTTTTTCTTTCACTGTATAGCGCTTCATGGTACATTTCTAAAATTTGTAGCTGATACCTGTCATCATATGCCATAAAAATGCATATCAGGACATGGGTACCAACTTTTCAGACATCACCGTAATACCTACAGAGAAATACGAGTATAAGGCGAGGTGATGTCATTTGGGCAGTGTGGCGTTAGGAAGCCGAAAAGTAGTACGCAGTCTTTCGGTCACGGCTGGTATTGAACCTCGAACAGTCCGATTGGGAAGCCAATATACCACCGCTTGAGCCACGGTCAACCATGCTATGGTTAGATGACGGGAGTCGGCTTGTAGAGCTGAAATATTGCTGCCGATGCCGCCCTTTCTTTTTATTTCATTATTTCGGCCCAAGCCGAAGATTATTTGACAGCAGCTGATAATCCTGCTTAAGTAGAGCCCATACTCTGACTGCAGTATATGAGTCTTCAAACTAAATACTTTATTTAACAATAGAACAGGAAAAGCAGGGTTAGAATTGAATATACATACTTTGCATACAGCTTCCATCGCCGCCTCCGACAGGCTCACTTACTCGGCCTCCATGGACGACGATGCAACAGTCTCGTTTTTGAGATTTCCAGGTTATCGCTGCTCCACTTAGCAAATACACATACTCTGTATAGGAACGACGGTCGATAGTGTAGCCAACCCAGTCAACGCCGGTGTACCCAATTAATGGCTCATCCGTTTTTGTACGCACCAATTCAATATCCGTACTTCCTGCAAGATATCTGAGGACCCGCTTCGCCAACCTCGAAACATTTTTTGCAACAGCAGGCCTTGTTGCCACAGGCAAGTACATCAAAGCACCGATCAGTTCACGGTAAGAGTAATTTTCGTGTAAACTATCAGCACTTATGTATGTCATCAAGAGTTATCTTCATTTCTGAGGGCGTGGCAGTTGGGTTCTAGTTTTCCATCCCATATTCCTTGAGCAATCCGTGAATGTACCCTTTCTGAGTAACCTTGATCCTGTTTTCATTTTAATCAATCTCCAGACTTCAAAATTTTGTATACATTTTCATTAGTGTTAAGAAACGCTTATTTTTGTTAGCTCCAGCCCTAGGTCCGAAAACATTTACTGAACTTTAGGTGCTATTGAGGAGCAGCTTGTCGCAATCCATACTAGGCTTCCCGCAAACGACAAGCGCTCCTTCATTCCCCTGGTTATAATTCCAGGCTCCGTTTTATTTCTCCTTGATTAGATGCAATCCGCTTCAGTATCTCGGCCAGCATCTCAGACACTTTTATTATCCTCGTCCAATGACCCAGTTAACCAGACTTAAAGTTTGAACTGAACTGCACAACCTCCCAACTGTTTTTCTTTATTATCGCTTGCATTGCCTCTTTTCATTCACCTCGTGCGTCGCTATTCTGGGCACTAGTTAAACTGACCTCAGCAACACCAGCGAAAATGTTATCCTCGGATTCAATTGCACCTACATCAACATTTAAATCTTTCGTTGTTTTTTGTTGCTTTCAACAACGTGGTCGCTCTTTCTTTCCAGTTCACCCAGGCGTATGAGAGATAGAAAGAATGTTGCATACTATTTTATAAACGTGGGAAGGCATATATTTCTTCCGTATACAGTCTGAGGGTCATGCTATCTACAATTGTATTCACTAAGGAGCAAACACCAACACACGTGATAGCATGTTTGCAGGTTTGTTATCAAACTATGCTATCCTAATCAGAGGTAAATTCGAGGACACAATCTCGGATCGCCTCCAGAGGGCTTTGAACCTAGTTGCAGAATGGTGCACCAAAGTTGGCCTCAAAGTCAATCTCAAGAAAAGTAGCATTGTTAGATTTAAAAAGAGAAAGACTCAGAAATGCCACTCCCTTGGTGCTCAACGGAAGTCAAATATCTATTAATCACACTGGATAAAAAACTTACGTGGAACACTCATCTTTTTTAGACTATTGACAAGGCCAAGACCTCACTATGGACCAGAAAAGGTCTAGCTGAAAAAAATTGGGGACTTAATCCCAAGTGACACTATGGACGTACAGCCCGGGGTGGACCTGGGCCTCAATCAATAAATCTCTCTAATTAGAGCGGTCTTTGGCTAATTGTCTCCAATTACGCACTCCAAGTTCGTTGAGGTCACCTTCCACTTGCGCGCGCAACCTAAGACGAGGCCTTCACTGCGTTGTCCCTCCGGATTAGAGTCGAAGATTCTGCGGGCTGGATCGTTGGTGTTCATTCCCTCAACATGTCCCAGCCATCTGAAACGCCCAATGCGTCACTATATGTTACAGCTCGTAGAGTTCATCGTTGAATCGTCTCCTCCAGATCCCGTTAACGCATACGAGACCAATATCTTATGAAGAATTTTTTTCTCAAAACGACCAAGGATATCTTCATCCGCTGTGGAAAGGATCTATGCTTCAGAACCACACAGCAGGACTGGGATTACAAGGGTCTTGGTTGTTCGGTAAGGCCTATACAACGATTGACAAGCGTTATTCTTCGTTTGATTTCTCAAGAGATGCCGTTTTCAAATATGACAGCAGAGCCGAGGTAGATAAAGTCCCTTACTACCTCAAAGTTATACCTGTCAACTGTTATATTCTGTTCGATTCGTCGATGCTGGGGTACCTTCTTGTTGACAGTATATACTTTGTTTTGCCCTCGTTTACGGCTAGACCCATTTTTGCTACTTCCGTTCCCATACTCTCAAGCGCACCAGTGACAGCTCCCTGTGCTCAATAATATCAATATCGTCGGCGTATGCTAGCAATTGAACAGACTTTTGACAGATCTTACCTCGTGGGTGGGGTTGTGAGTTTTGCAAAATTCCTTTAAGTATGATCTTAAAGAAGTCACATGGCAGCGCGTCGCCTTGCTTAAATCCTTTTTTGACATCAAAAGTCCCGGTTACTTTATCGTCATCCTGTACAAGCGGACGAGTTTGGCAATAATGCCAAAACTAGACATGGCTCTGTATAGCTAGTCTTTGTAAATGCTGTCATATGCTTCTTTAAAATCTATAAAAAGCTGGTGAGTATCGACCTGAACTTGGGTTTTCTCCAGGATCAGCTGTAGTGTGAATATCTGGTCGATTATGGACTTAATGGACCTAAAACCGCACTGATAGGGTCCAATCAGACAAAGGTCCAATACCTCTATAGTTGGCGCAGTTTAGGCTCTCCTTTCTTGTGAACCGGGAAAACGATGCTGAGATTCATCAGGGATACATTCATCCGACCAAATCTTGGAAATAAGTTGGTGTATGCTCTCCACCATGTCATCTCCAGCTGCCTTAAATAGTTCGGCAGGTGGCCGTCCAGCCCGTCAGCCCTGTTCGACTTCAGGTTAGATATTAGAAATCTGCAGAAATAGTTTTTCCATATCCTCAGCACCGTTTGTGACTCTAAGACAAGGTGTACTTGTTCATCTTTACAGGTTTCCGCTCCTGTCATATTACCCTGACACGTTCTTTTCACCTTTTGGTAAAACTTCCGAACATTATTTGTAGAGTAGCACTTTCTATTTCCTCTATCGCGCGCTTCTCCTGCTCTTCCTTTTTTCTCCGGAGAAGACAATGTTCTTCCCTCCTCTTTTGCTCTTAGAGCTCACCAGCCGCTCTCGTCCTTTGTGGGCGTGTTGGTTTTCTGCATATGCTTGCCGGCACTCTTCCAGCAAGCACGTCAGTTCGGCATTTCTTATGGCTTCTCGGCATCTAAGATACTGTTCTTTAGCACTTGATGCTGTCTGGAAAGGACTTCTCGAGAGGTTGAGGGATACGCAATCGACGTAGGTTCTGGCGGGTTGTTACATTGCAACCGTTCAACGTTAAATCTCCTCATAGTATTTCCCCGTGAGATATTCGTAGACTTACCTTGGCTGCAACTAGGTAGTGGTCCGAGTCCATGTTGGGTGGTCGGAATGTTCGGACATCTAAAATACTTGAGGAGTGCCTTACGACGATCGCAACATGATCAATCTGGTTGACAGTTTGCTGATCTAGTGTCTGCCGTGTTCCCTTGTGAATATTGAGGTGAGGAAACCGTGTGCTTGCTATAGTCCCGCAGTGAAATCGATTAGCCTTAGTCGGTTTCCAGACGTGGTGTCGTGTAGGCTATGTCTTCCGATTGTGCTACCAAAGATGTCCTCCTTCCCAATTTTGGCATTGAAGTCGCCTAGGACGATTTTAACGTCATACACCGGACATTGCTCGTAGGTTTTGTCGAGGAGCTCATAGAAACTTTCTTTGGTAGCATCGTCTTTTTCCCCTGTTGGGGAGCGAGCACAAATAAGACGTGATTGTGATAAGACGTTCACTTACTTCTTGCCCAAGTCTGCCGCTTTCAGCAAATCCGCATCCAAATAGACGCTGCTAACGTTCCCTATAGCAATCATCGTAGTAAACATCATATCAAATCTGCTTTATAGCAGTGTAGGGTCTCCGCTAATTGTTCGTCTGCATGCGGCTTGTTAAAGCTCCGAACATTCCACGTGCAGATCTGAAAGTCGTTGTCCTTTGTTCATTTTGGAGGGTCGTAAACAGTGAATCTGTTCTTATCCGAGGCTATTGATCGCTTCGTAACAATTACTTTTTTACGTGGAGGCCCGACCCTTTTTGCGACCCCTTGGACAAAAGGCCTTTATTAAGGGCTCATTCGCCACCAACTCTTTTCCAACAGCCTGACCTAGTGTTGGAGATTTCTATAGACCTGGTATTCAAGTACGTTGAAGCAGCTCGTATAGAGATAACACTAGTTCGACTTAACTGTGGATGCCACCGTTGATTCCATGCTTAGGATTCGTCCGCTGCCGTTCGGAAACAGAAGAAAGTGCCTCAGTAAGATGCCAGGCCCCAGTAAGTTACAGCCCAACTATATATATCTTGCGCTAAATATTTCTTCATAGCTACATTGGTAATTATCTTTCCATATGTGTATACTACACACCATCTGGAAGGTATGTCAATATCTTTGCACCTGTTGTCCATTTTCGCACAGTTAACCGTAGCATATATCACTCCTACATTTAAGTTGTGATAACTGTATCACATAGCACATTTATAGTTTATTTCCTCTGAACACATCATACCTATGGAACATCTGCCACATTCGTGACACTTTTAACGGAGGTGAAGTTAATAAAACAAGACGTAAATTCTCCATTTGAGTCTCTTGCATGTTTTCTTTTATTAAATCCACAATTCCAGCCCCCGCACCTCATTATATTTGCTAAATGCTAAAATCTTCTGTCAAAATTGAATTAGAAACGAACCTTCTCCGGTTTTTAATTTGACAACACGTAGCACATAAAGTACGAGTCTGACGTTTGACATACGAAATTTTACGATCGACCATTTAATTTGTGACTTAACACATGTCAATCGGATTTACTTGAATGCCCTTAATTGTCAAACCATAAATAACCTCAAATATTGACTTCAACTCGGTGGAGTCTACTTCAAGACCTGGTGTTAGATGGAACTGTCATTTCAGGGGAACTATTGTATGTATATTGTCGTGATGCGCGTGGGTCTTTTCCAGAATGACACATTTGACTCAGTTGCGATAATAATTCGCGTTCATGGTCACTGGTGCCATGGAGAATGAGAATACCAAGCCAGCTGTCAATTGATGACAACTTACGAAATCCCGAGGCATCTAGTCGCCACCGAGGCCCACGTATTTCAATTTGAACTTATTATTTATGTATTACAATTTGGGCTTGCTCTTGATCTGAAGACGAAGAAGAAGAGGCGTGAATGGTATAAAAAGAAACCTTCGGGCCCAGTTTGGTTTGACATAAATGCATGAGTGGCTAGATCTTGACATTTATGCGAGCATAATGTTAATTGAAATGTAAACAGAGTCTTACAACGATCAAATGTGGAGCCAAAGATAAGTTCGTGTTCATTTGCATGATGTCATGATTTATGGATGTTATGGTTGATGTCAGAGTTACTCGTAGTACACACAGTGGCGCTTGGGAGTGGGAAATTGACGTGCAATAAGTCATTAGTTGCGGTCTTGATTGGGCAAACATCAACCCACTTGCCGCGGATGGTGTGGTGTGAGAAAATCGCCCATCTACTGACATGAATATTCAAAAACCGAAAGTGGAACATGCATACAACTTGTTTGGTAGAAGATTTTGTCGGTCTCTGTAATTCGGGACAGCCGTCTTTACATGTCTAGACAATCAATAATGCATTTGAATATCTGAATGCAAGTGAGTGCAGAGCATGATTTTCAGATAGGGTAATAGCCACGATCTTTGGACAATCTTGGTATCGGTCTGTGATTGTTATTGCGCCAGATGAATGGGATTTGGAAATCTTCTTTGCAAAGACGTAGTTGTTCATGCATTATATAGAAGATGAGCATAAAGTTCAAAATAAGACTCCAAGCAGGGAACTGTTATTGTATGATGTCTACAATTGCTATTAGCATTTTCTTACCTATTTGGATGTTTCTACAATGCCTCAACCATTAAAGCTCTCCTGTTAGCGTTGCCTTTGGCAAACTGCTTCCATCTGTGCACTGCCTCCAATTAATGCACGACGGCTAAAACAAAGTTATTCTCTTAGGCCGGACACTCACAGAAGTCATGCCCCGTGGTGTCGTCATCACTTTAATACTCTTAGGGGCTTAACAAAAAACGTAGATGCCCCTCACGGTGTCAGCAGGAACTGCAAGGAAGTCTTAGAGAGGTCGGGAACGATTGGTTTAGTGTGCCAGCAAGCAGGAGAGTTATACCTAATCGAAGACACAGGCGGTCCTAACTCAGATTTGGTTCCTGAAAAACTCTCCTCTGCTCTGTGAAATCAGTCATCACTGTGTTCAGAGTAACCCTGTATTTTTAAATTAGCTTCGAAGTAGTGACTGGGTACAGCAAGTCTTTGAGCGTAGCTTGCCTGTCACTATAGATGTAGATACTTCAACATCTACCACCTCTTCCCCACAACAAAGTGAATTCATTGCCATCAGGATTGGCACAGGGAAAATGGATTTCTTATTCCCGCAGCAAAAAGAGGTATGGTGTCATTGCACCAAACGAAATGCCCATAAGATCTTTTTAAAGGGAAGATGGCTCTGGGAGTGCACGTCAAGATATGTATGTCACTAGTGCATCTAGACGCGATATGGTAAGCCTCCATGCAGCTGAGGCACATCGTTCTATGGAGTTCTGACGTATTTTCATGAATATTTGTTCCACTAAATAACCGAATCATAGGACACAATTTGGAAGAAGCCCCATGTCTTGCCAAAAGCTTCTTTACACTGCCAGAAAGGCAACATCGCCTTGGACATTATCGATGCGACATGTATAGTTCGAAGGTTTTTGTTATCGAGGATGATACACAAATACTTAGCTTCGTTGGACAACGGATGCTAATGCCTAGATGAGTCAGACTAGTCAGCGTCCCGTTTCTCGTAAAGAGAACAACCTTATTCTCGAGATTGACTGAAAGCCCATTTCTAGTGCACCAATCGTCGATTTGTGCTATAGAGCAGACAGTCGCCAGGCATGATGCAACAGACAGTACACACATCATCGCCATATTTCTGAGCGTGGATGTTAGAACTATTGTGAGCTGTAAGTAGAAAGTTGACCAACAAGCACCATAGTAGAGGAAATAGGTCACCGCCTTGCGGACACCCTTTGTTTACCCCCGCCATCAGATATTGCCCGCAGTCAGCATAAGTCTGAAGCTCTTGTTATCACCGTGATTTAAGGATACTTGATCGGCAAAGGCTATGCCGATTTTTTGTGATCGTTGCCGCCTGAGGTCAAACTGCCTCAGCTCCTGTCAGAATATCTGTAACCGTACCCTGGTCACAGTATGGAAGTGATTTCAGCCATCATCCTGAATGTTTGTTTTGCGATGTTTGTTTTGCGTCGTTTGCATTGCGTCGAACGCAGTGCCATTTGGTTAACATTTAAATAATCTGAATATCTTCAAGTCCCCTTGAAAATATTGAAATGTGGGATGCTAGTAAGACCCATGTCAATACTTCGCCCTGCCGTTAATTTGTTTGAGTCCAGAAACTCGTAGAGACTGCCTTTAGTGTCATCTTGTGGGAGCATGCTCACATATGCACAGGGTCTTTCAAGAGGGACGCTTGAAATTTGTTAGGTTATAGCGGCCATGTTGTTAAAGCAACATCTGTCAGATTTGTTATGAATTATTCAGTGATTCAGCAGATTACCATGGAACATTATAACGTTGAACAAATGATCAAATTTGCAGTTTGACGTTGACCCAAATTTCGCCAAAAATATTATCTTTAGCGACGAAGCCCATTTTTAGATCCACAGACGTCTGAATAAGCAAAATTGTCGGATTTGGGACGATACCAATCGAACATGAAATACACTACCACAAAATGCATTCCGAGGAAGTCACTGTTTGGTGCGGATTCTGGTCTGACGGAATCATCGGTGTTAAACAAGTTTTTGTAGCCTAAACTGAATGATATGGATACCGACATGTGGCTCCAACAGGGCGGCGTTACATACCACAAGCACATGCCACATCGGCGTTCTACACGAGCGATTTGAGGGCATGGTTATCTCGCATGGCAGCGACGTGAATTGGCCGCCGAAAACGTGCGATTTAACGTCTTTAGATTTCTTCCTTTTGGAGCTATCTTAAATTGCATGTCTGTGCGAATAAACCGCAAACAATTGATGCACTTAAAATCAATATAACGAACGGCCATCCAGCAAATTCAGCCAGAATTATGTGACAAAGTCATCGAAAATTGGACTTTTGGAATACGTGCCACCAAGAAAAGCTGCTGTGGACATTTGAACGACTTTTATTAGATACTTAATGCCATAAGATGTTCTTTCTTGTTGTTTTATGTACACTTAAAAATTGTGCGTCCTTATTACAGGATCCTCTATTTAGCTGACCTTGAAAATCTTTGCCGAACGAGGGTCCTGGAATCTCTCAACAACTCTTATGTCGTCAGCATCATGTTGCACTTTTTCCCGATTGTTGCAATTTTTTGTTAATTTTTATTATTCTTCGGTAGCCGGTCTGCCGTTAGGAATCAAACTTCAAGAAGGAAAAAAAAACAGCGAAGCGATCGCGAACCACACATGTGGTCGTTATTTCGGTAATGGCGGACTGCAATGTCAACAACGAAAAAAAAACCAAAAGGGGAAATTTACAACAGGCTGCAGGTTGAGTGCTGCCACTTTCGGTTGCTCAGCTAGGGGTGGGTTTATGGTTAAAAAAAGGAAAAAATATCTTAAAATAAGAATACACAAATGTGTCCGTAGGCGTCACGCAATCTTTTTAGCAAGGAATTGCGAAACGAAAAAAATCACAACAACAAAAGCCGAAAATCACGTTATAACGGGTGCTTTATTGGTCGGACTTTTTTTTTTTGCCAAAGGAATTGAGCGGTATAAAATGTTTACGGATCAAGACTAAAACTACCGTAGTAGAAACCGCTTAAGAGTGGGCTATCGCTACCGCTATCGTCCGTCTTCCCGAACGATTGAAAATAATTATTTTTCTCTAGCGTTTCGCGTATCCCGTTTGCCTTTCTTTTTACGGGGTAATAATTTTTTTTTCTTTTTTTTCCCGTTGGTTAAAAACCTACCGGGATCTCACTATAAACTCTCACCACACAATACTTAGCTTTGCCTGATATCCTTCTTTCCTCGTCTTCCCAGTTCTCCCTGTTGTTCCCTGATCCTGTCCTCTTTTCCTTTGACCTTCCACTTCAATATTTTTCCTTTGTTTTACTGTTTAATTTCTCCTTTCGCTAAATTTTTCTTTATCCTCTTTATACCTCTATATGGACTTATGTCCACTCAGACCATTGGTCACCCACCCGCGCATTCGTGCATTACATCTACTCGGTTAGCGGGTCCAATGTCTGGTATACGAGTATGTGTACAGCGCTCCGCTACTTAGCGTGTAACCATGGCTTGGAGCACCTCTGGACCGCTCTTTCCTACACTCAAGTGTGCCACTTTGACTACCCAGATCCTCGGGGAAATTTCCGAATTCTGGGAATTTTCTTTGGCCTGAATGAACATTCCCCTGAATTGCCTTGGGTTCAAATAACCCCTTCTTTCACCGAATTTGATCAAAGTGACAAAGAAAGTTCATTTTCTATTCATTTGCGATTACAAAAGTGAAACCAAGTCAGGATCTAGGGATCTTGGGTTAAACTTTTGAAAAGTTCCGAATGAAGAAGGAAGCTTTCCTCAAATTAAATTCTCTTATGAAAGGTGGACCCGGTGGGCTTCCGTGCAGATTGGGGGGGATATCGAATAGCGTCCCACTCTTTACATTGCTTATGTTTTATTTTTCATTGTACAATTTGTTGTTTGTTTTTTTGTTTTTGTTTCTGTCTTGTGTTTTGTTTGCTCCTGTGGTTTTATGGTTGTGTTGTATGGTGTGTGTTGCAGAGAGTTGCCGACCGTCCGCCTGGCTCTAGGCAACTTGTGCGGGATGTAGATGTTTCATTTACACAGAGGGTTCCAGACCGTCCATCTGGCTCTACATTTGTAGTCCAAATAATATGGCCGTCCGCCATATGTTCAGAGTGTTCCAGGCCGTCCGCCTGGCTCTATCTGGACCTGCTGGTTGTCACTTCCGAGGAGCGTAAAGGCAGAAGTCCGGGATTGGAAGAATCTACAGATGCCGGATGCCTTAGCTCTACTTAAGGCTGGAGACTACCCATTAGGGGGAACAAAACAACATTTGGGACAAGGGTCGGCTATTTCGTGTTGGATCCTTGCACAACTAGCCAAAACCTATAGCGCTTTCCTTGCGCTCTTGTAGCAAGCCGTCCGCCTGCTCTGTGGGGTTCTTCTTAGAGGTTTTTTTTTTTGACCATCCGTCGTACCTATTTAAGTTTTCCTTCCAAAATGCTGAGAAAGTGCACCGATGGCTGATGCGCCCATGGCTGCCCATCCCTTTCTCAGAATTTTGGACGAACAACTGTTAAAAGGGAAAGGTTTGAAGGAGTGAAGCGAATGTTTCAAGGAAAAAGAATTCAACTTGTTGTGGTAAATTTTACCGCAACAATCAAACACCGAATACCAGTGGCAACGCTGTCAACGTCCCATCAGAGACGTCGCCACTGATGTTCTGAGTTTCACCCGGCCACCACCAATGAACCCCTAATTTAAAGTTAAACAAGAAGCGTACAAAACGGCGCTGTAACGAAAGACGAGAGCCGCTCGTGAGCTTAACGTGGAAGAGAGTCGAGAAGAACATCTGCTTCTCTAGCAGAAGAAAACAGAGCACGAAAATCACGCGATCAAAGGTTTTGAGAGTTTTTACCGCAGGAATAACGTATGGAAGTTTTACCAATAGGTGAAATGAATGTTTCAAGGCAATAAAATCCCTTCAGAGACCTGTAAAGATGAAGGAAAAATTGTATTAGAGTCATAGTCAGCGCTCAGAATATGGAAAAACTTTTTCTGCCGACGGCGAAGGAGCACAACTTCTACTTCCTACCGTGAAGCCAAAACTTCCGTCCACCTGAAGGAAGGATACCAACAAATCCGCTGGACCTGATGGCTTACCAGCCGAGGTATGATAGTATTTAAAGCTGCTGGAAGTGGCTTTGTGGAGTACACACCAACTCATTTCTCAGATCTTGTCAGAAGAGTGTATGCCTGATGAATGGAGTTTCAGTATCGTTTGCCCGATCAACGAAAAAGAGACTCACTCGTCCGTTTATGCGGAATGACGATGGAAAACGCTCGCTGCTCCATCAAGGTTGGTAACGCCTTAACCGACACCTTTGATGTCAAAAATGCTGATGCGCTGTCATGTGACTTCTTTATCATCACTTGAAAGAATTGTGTGGAAGTCACAGGCAAACACTGGAGGCACAATCTTTCAAAAATCTGTGCAACTACTAGAGTACGCCGATGATGTAGGTATTATTGGTAGAACTCAACGGACTGTCACCTATCCGTTTGCTTGTATTTAAACGGAAGCTTCCAAAATGGGTTAAGTGGTAATTGAGGTTAAACCAAGCATATGCTGCCAATAAGAAGGGACACACAACGTCAACGAGTTGGGCAGAACGTAACAGTTGACAGCTATAACTTCGAGGTAATAAGGCTTTTGGCTTATGCTATCAATTCTGCCCACCAACCCTCAATAGAAATGAAACAAAGAGTCTATCTTGCAAATTGCTGTTTCTTGGCTAATATGGCAATCGAGTACAATATGTAGTAATGTCCTATCCTGAACAACTAGAAAACTCTGTGTAAGGCTTTGAACATCCCAGGCTTACTTTATGGAGCTGAAGCATGGACTCTATCCTCGGTAGTTTCTAGAGAAAAATTCTTCATAAGATATACTCGTAGTATTCGGTCCCATTTGCGTATTTGGAGGAGAAGATTCAACGACGAACTATACGAGCTGTACAGCGACATTAAAACTGCGCATCAGTCGCCTAAGATGGTTGGGACATGTAGAGCGAATAGACACTAGTTCTCCGGGCTGGGACAGCTCAGTAGCGGTAGACGTTGCTCTAGATGGTGGTGGAAGGCTACCTCGGACTGACTTGGAGTTCACAACTACAGGCAGTTAGTTAAGGATCCAGCTAAATGGAAAGGCTTATTAGTTGAGTCCCAGGTTCACTATGAGTTCAAACATGAATTATTATAATGCGTTCGATCACTATGTCTTGCTCCAAGGAAAATGTGCATGTTTTGTTGTCGATAGCGATTGCCAAGTACAATGTGTGGTACAATGTCGTAGATTATTATTCCCTTTTTACCTGACCCGTCCCATAGATCACAGTTACCTCTGCTTTACAGGTGCTCCGCTAATTGTTCAGCCGTACACTTTCTATTAAGGAACCCATCATTCCGCGTACAATAGTTTCAAAGTTCGCTGTCATTATTTCGCTAATATGGTTGGCCAACAGTGAACCAGTCCTCATCCGTCTTTTTGGTTATTTTGGGGCTTTTACGTGAGCGGGTAGTTAACCCCACGCACATCAGCTCTAAATTTGTTAAAGTGGATCATATACGAAATCTGGTAAACTGAATTTTGATGCCATTGTTGAATCAATCACGTGAAATCACCGGACGTACGTAGTTCATTGAATTGGAAATCTCGTTTGGACGAGACCGGTATCCGTTGGCTATCAACAGCACAACTGTTGTGAAGTCATATTTACAGAAATGGTCATCACTAAGTTGAACATGGATAGTGCCTACCCGGGTTATGCTGCTTTGATTCCACTTTAATTGGGCGAAATCGATTGATCGTCCCGGAGTCAGATCTTGAAGATAAGTCGTACTTTTTCCACAATAATTGACAAACAAACTCAATCCTCGCTTACACATTGCCACTTTCAAGGTTAAGGTTAAAAAGTATTTTCCAACAATTTGTTGTAGGTGCAAAATAATCCCCTATTTGTAAGAATACACATAGATCAATGCCAATGACGACGCCGATCTTAAATTATCACATTTCCACACATAGTAGCTTCTCATATACAATTAGATACATGTCAATCCAGATTCATCAGTGCAAACCAACGTGTTAAGTGCTTTGTATTTACCAGATACAGAAGTAGCAATTGCACACTGCAAACTGAAAACTGAGGACGGAGCCTCAGATGTAGGAGTCGGCTGGCGATGTTTTGACGGAAGTTATAATTGTTCAGACCGCGTATTTATTAGATAACCAGAGGAAAGCATCCATCAGTGGGACTTGGAATCGAAATGGAATTCCTTTCGTGGCTGAGGTGAATTATATATAATTGCGATTAATTTTGCCCGTGTGTAGGCTATGATTTACTTTGGAGATTTTCAATAGTACACTTCAAGTGATATCTTAGTTAGTCGAATAGGCTAATGGTAGACTATTTCAGAAGCGATCTGAAACCATAAATCAATGCCGCATGATGGAAGTCTGTCGCCGGGAGCTGAGAGATACTGAGTTTCACTCATTTGTTTGTGAAAATCGCAATTCGAAAGACCGTGTCTCGCCAAACGCCTACAGAGTAGCTCTTTGGATTAAAATGAATTAAACTGTCACTTTAATTGGATAATAAATTTAATAAAAAAATGTTTAGATTTATCTGGGGAGGTAATTGCCACAAACGATATGTTGATGCTTCTTAGCATCGTCTTGATACGAGTTTTTATCGCGATTTCTGAAAGGCTGGTGTCAGTGTCAGTTGAGGAAGCTCTTATCCAGCAATACTGTGGCCAGCCTTGTTTATCTTTTCTAATGATTTGAAACATGGGCCACTGTGGACTCTTCAGATAAAGTAACCAATATGCCACGTAAAATTCCACAATAGTAAGCTAGAAAGATTGATCGTGCTGCGATCGAAGTAAGGTACTCCTCAAGTATTTTCCGAGCGGCGAACATAGAATCGGACCACTACCTAGTTGCAGTCAAGGTACGTCTACGGATATCTCAAACGCCACAACAACGGAGAAATACTATACCGTTTAAACCTTTACCGATCGCGTATCCCTCAACCTCGTGAGAAGTCCTTTGCAGCCAGCATCAAGTGCTGAAGACCAGTAGCTTAGATGCCGAGAAGCCATCAAAATTGTCGCAACTGACGTGCTGGGTTTCTCTCGCCTACCGCCTAATGAAGAGTGTCGGCAAGTACATCCAGCTAAACAACATGCCTACAAAGCGGTGCTACTCAAAAGGACGAGAGCGGGTCATGAGCTCTACGACTAAAAGAGGAGGGAAGAACATCGGTCTCCGGAGAAAAAAGAAAGAGCATGAGAAGCGCGCGATCGAGGATATAGAGAGGTGCTATTGCAGGAATAATGTTCGGAAGTTTTACCAAAAGTTAAAAAGAACGTATCAGAGATGAACAAGGAAACCGAGTCACAGTCGATGCTGAGGATATGGAAAAACCATTTCTTCACACTGCTAAATGTTGAAGATGGCACAAATTTCGCTATCAGGCAGAGCGAACCATTCAATATCGACGATTCAAGTCAAGATTCCCGTCCACCCGACCAAAATGAAGTGAGGACAGCAATATGTAAACTGAAGTCGAACAAGGCTGCCGGGCCGGACGATCTACCCACCAAACTATTTACGGCAGGAGGAGATGACTTGGTAGAGACCATACACCAACTTATTTCCAAACCTCAGCATCGTTTGCCCGGTTCACAAGAAAGGAGACCCTCTAAACTGCGCCAACTATAAAGGTACCAGTCTCCTAAACATCGCATAGGAAATCTTGTCTGCTGTATTGTGCGAGCGCCTCAAACTATTTGTCAACGATCTGATTGGACCCTATCAGTGCGGTTTGAGGCCCGGAACACCCAAGAAGTTCAGATCGATACTCACCACTTTTTATGGATTTTAAAGCCGCATATGATAGCATATACAGAGACGAGCTATACAGAGCCATGTCTAGTTTTGGCATCCCTGCCAAACTCGTCCGCATGTACAGGATGACGATGGAGAAACCTCGCAACTGCATCAAGGTCGTTTACGACCTAACCGAGAACTTTGATGTCAAAAAAGGATTTAGGCAAGGCTACGCGCTGTCATGTGACTACTTTAACATCATACTTGAAAGAATTGTGCAAAACTCACAAACCAACACATGAGGTACGATCTTTCAAAAGTCTGTTCAATTGCTGACATACGCCGACGATGTTGATATTATTGGTAGAACACAGGTGCGCTTGCGAGTATAAGAACGGAAGTGGCAAAAATGGGTCTAGCCGTAAACGAGGGTAAAACAAAGTATATGCTGTCAACAAGAAGGGACACCTAACATCAACGAATCGGCCAGAATATCACAATCGACAGCTATAACTTTGAGGCCTCTTACACTTTGTCTACCTCGGTTCTGCTATCAGATCTGAAAACGACATTTCTTGAGAAATAAGGCCCTCTCCTTATTATTCCAAAAACGGTGTACACTAAAGTCCAACACGCCCCTCAAACCACATGCATCAAAACCTAATTCTTTCAGGCATCTATAGTGGCTTACTCAAGCCAAAGGCTTCGTCAGGATATCAGCTATCATTTGGTCTGTTGGTACATGTTCTAGCATCCCGAACAAAATGAGTCCTAATATCGATATGTACCGTGCGAGCGAGAAACACAGGATAGTTAGTCAAAAATTGAGACCCTCGGTTATGTACGAAGATAGTTATGCCATCTAAATTTCTCAAGAACAGCTCACACAGAATGCTTTGCATACAGCTTCCTTCGCCGCCTCCGACTGGCTCACGTACTCGGCCTCCGTAGACGACAATGCAATAGTCTTGTTTTTGAGATTTCCAGGTTGATAGTGCAGCCAATTCGGTCAGCGTCGATGTACTCCATTAATGGCTTATCCGTTTTTGTACGCACCAATTTAATATCCGCACTTCCTGTAAGATATCTGAGGACTCGCTTCGCAGCAACCCAGTGACACTTACTAGACTTGTGCGTAAATTGCGCCAACCTCGAAACAGTATTTGCAACATCAGGCCTTGTTGCCACAGACAAGTACATCGAAGAACCGATTAGTTCACGGTAAGGGTAATTTTCGTGTAAACTATCAGCACTTATGTATGTCATCAAGAGTTATCTTTCCATCCCATATTGCTTGAGTAGTCCGTGAATGTACCCTTTCTGAGAAAGCTGGATCCCGTTTTTATATTCATCAATCTCCAGACTTTAAAATTTTGAAACAATTTTCATCAGCGTTATGGAAAACACACACCTAATTTTTTGTTTACTGAACTTTAGGTGCTATTGACGTCCAGTTCATACAAGGCTTTCTGCACACGACAAGCGCTCCTCCATCTTGTATGTCTTCCAGCATTTCCCTGGTTATAATTCCAAATTCAGTTTTTTCTCCTTTTCTAGAAGCAATCCGCCCTGGTATCTCGGCCAGAATCTGAGGCACTTTTATGATTATCTCCTCGTCCAATGACCCAGTTAAATATGCTATCACCACGTTGAATTGCCAGACTTTAAGTTTGAACTGAATTTCAAGAGCAAGCAGCAAACGCAGTCTCCAAACGAGGTACAGAAGCAAAAGTCTGATGATAGTTGGCACCGTGCTCTTAACTATAGCCCTTAGCTACAATTCGTATCTTACCTCTCGCCACTTTGCCGTACACATCATACTTATTAGCTAGGACCCAGCAACTTCTGACCAAGTTCGCATTGTTTTTCTTCAGCACAACCTCCCAAGTGTTGTTCTTTATTATACTTGTCACCTCCGATTCCATTGCCTCTTTCCACTTTTCTTGTGCGTCACTTCTTAAGGCATAAGTCAAGCTGACTTCAGCAATACAAGAGAAGATCAACACTTCTATCTTTCGTTGCTTTTTGTATGAGCAGCGTGTTGTCTTAAACAACTTCCTTGGTCGCCCTTCCTTTCCAGTGCGTAGTAGTACAGGTCTCCCAGGTGTTCTCTTGCAGTCCTCATTTTGCAACTCCTTCACTTTCTGAAGCTCTTGTGGTTTTTCAGCGACTTGATTGTTTTTCAAGAATCGTGGCGAAAATTCAACCACTTTGGTTGGTCTGCTTTTGGTATCTTTTGAGTTTTCTTCGGTTTGTACTAAATTTTCCAACACACACGTATCATCTGGAACACTACAATGTACTTTCAGGATTTGAACATCTCGAGCGTGGATTATCTGACGTTTCCGGGAAAGCCAAATACTGTCTCGAGGATACCTCACGAAAACGACTCCCTCATACTTCTGTGCACGTTTACGTTGGTTAGGATCTTTATTCAAGAAAAGCGCCTTCGAACCGAAAATAATTTAATTTTAAACCACCTGTAGTCCACTTCTCATATGGGATTTGGTCTTCCAGACTAATTGTAGAACATTAATTACGGATATGTAAGCAGCAGCTTCAGAACCAAAACACGCACTGAAACCTGACAGACACCTGGGCATGTCTATTAGGGTTCTATTCCTTCGCTCGGCTCTGGAGTCTAAGAAACTGCCAACGCTCTCTGAATACCTTCGTGTTCAAGCTGTTCTTGAACTCTAACCACCGAGAGCGACTGTCCTGGTCATTGATAAATGCACAACACCATTCCCCATTACCTCAGCTGGCACACTAGTCGCGTGATGTAACCTTGTACTTGATGAATCACGCATGGATTAAAATAGTCCGTCATCACCCCACAAATGTGCTGTGCAACCACTGCGAATGATCCATGCCTTGATTGTTGGTGTAGCATTTGTTGCCATTGTATGATTCACTGCGATACATACGAGTATTTGCGGGCTGCTTCTTCTTTTTCTGTCCTTTGTCGGACATTCATTGGCTTTGTGCCCTAGCACACCACACTTGAAGCACTGGATTCTACCGCCCTTCAGCGATCTCTTCTCACGTTCGAATCGAGTTTGACGAAGACCGGCACCACTTTCAATAGACATAGGTACAACTACACTACCAGATGCCTGTTGTCCTCCTTCACTTCAGCTGTAGGCAGATTATCTCTGGACTCAATCGTACATTGAAAATGTTCATACGAAGAAGGAAGACTGTAAACAAGCATATTAGTCAGTAAATCTCCATTTATTTGCACTTTCATAGTCTCTGGTTTGTCAACAGAGTCGAGAAATGTCGCTATATGATCCTTGACGTTACTGCCGTCGTCTAACATCTGCAGCATTAACTGTTTGACCAATGTTGCTTTCCTTCCCGGTCCCTTCAATGCCTAAATTCCCGCGAAGTTTCGCACCCACGGATCTGCTTTAATTCCGGTGACTGAATAGATAATACCAAATCGGCCTTTGCCTTTCTGTCATTTCTCCGCCATTCGATGTTCAGAAACATCCGTGAGAGTGCCGTCTGCATCAGCGATACTCTACGTGGGTCTGAAGATCAGGCTCTTATCGAAAATTATTTCGATGTATTTTAGGGA
Organism: Volucella zonaria; assembly: GCA_963966105.1. Taxonomy (NCBI): domain Eukaryota; kingdom Metazoa; phylum Arthropoda; class Insecta; order Diptera; family Syrphidae; genus Volucella; species Volucella zonaria. The sequence goes on along the minus strand of OZ014532.1, from coordinate 178,602,803 downwards.
CTCCTATTCGAATCCTCATATACCCCGTGGGTTAGCGACTGGTTATTAAAACAACCTCAGTCTTGCGGTCGGGTAATTCCAGACCGGCAGACCGCCACTTCCTGATTCGGTTTTGTGAGCTACGGCGCTGAGGTCTGCGGTAAGAAAAGGCAGAAAATCGTCTACGGTGCCAGAGCGGTAGAATACGGCAGAAAACTAATACATGCAACTGATGTATAGCGGGTTGTGAGTGAAAATTTTGTTGGTGCACTGTTTCATGTTGTTGTAGGGGTATAACACCTACAGCAATTTGATTCGGTAAACCAACGTCAGAGTTTTCACTTCGTAGCCTTGCTCATGTAGTATCGTCGGTGTTTGTGTTTTCTGTGCTTGTTTGTGTTTATGACTAGGGAATTCAGGGTAGACATAGCCAATATATGCGGTCTAAAAAGTAATCACTTTTCTGCGCAGCTAGATCCCCGCCCACAACCTCACAGATCACCCTGACCTGAAGCTACCTGCCTACGAACTAGCGCCATTGTTCTTCTCTCACCGCGGTGTCGCAATTTACATACGTCCGCAGTGATGCAGCTTACCAAACTCCTCCACAATGTGATTCATGTTCCAATCCGGATCTCAACTTCATATGGCTAAAATTCCATATCCGTAAGCAAAATATGCACTACTGCTTTATTTACGGAAGGCCCAAACTGGACAGCAATTCGACTTTTAACTAGTTTGATGCGCTGTCTGACTCTATTCAAAGAATTGTATCCCTGTATCCTCATACTGAAACCGTTATTACGGGCGATTCCAATATACACAATTCTCAGTGGCTTCGACATTCTGGACAGACAACACCCGAAGGACGGTGTGTTGAGACCTTCGCTGCGGAAAATAACTTGACCCAGCTTGCAAATGAGCCCACACGAATACCAGACGTTGAGAGTCATACCGCCAACACCCTAGACGTGTTTTAACTTCTCACCCTGAAAAGTAGACTGCTGATGTACTTCCCCTCTAGACTCATCGGATCATTGTGTCATATTGGCGCGGACTTAACAGCTTCTTTAGGAATTTTAACTGGTCGTTAAGTTTCCTCGGTAACGACATGGATGCCGCTGCTGATATGATCACAGACACTATTCTCTTTGGAATGAGATGCTTTATCCCTCATCGGATGACGAGTATCAAACCAGAAGAAAAGGCGTAAACAGGCTGTCGGGGTTAAAGAAATGATTTTTCATTCATACGAGACCAACCAATCCAACAGAGGAAAACCGAAAAAAAAAAATAAACGAGCCAGGAATGACAGCAACGTCTTTCTTAAGCGTGTAAAATTCCAACACGACCAAAAACGGAGGCAGAAAATACTACAAAGTATCAAAGATTGGTCGTTCGTCGAAAATATTAAAAATTCTGCCTCATCCTCCATCCCAACGCTCATTTACATTTATTGTAGATGTCAGCTATGTGGACAAAGCCAATCTGCTTGCTGCACACTTTGCGGCCACTTCAACTCTTCCAGATTATACTTTGTCCCCTCCTACACTTAAGTGCGTCGAATCTTCAATGGGAGGAATAAAATTTTGCACTCGTGTGCTAGCTAGTCCGCTATTCTAGATAGAGTTTTTCTTCGCTGGCAAAACCACTGCGTAAGCTTTTTCATCAATCCTACTCTTTAAGACTCTTTCGGAGCAGATGGAAGGCTGCATTTGTCTGTCCCGTTCCTAAAAAACCCGAATCGTCTTCTCTCCCTCCTACAAATACATTGCACTTACGTCCCTATTTCCCAAGGTCATGGAAAAGCTGATAAACCGTCAGCTCATGGAATATCTCGAAACGTGAAGACTTCTCAATGACCGGCAGTATGGTCTTAGTAGCAACAGGACCACTGGTGATTTGATTTCACATCTTACCTAAAAGTGTAACCAAAGCGTACATCAATGTGGCGAAAGCATGATAGTTGCACGTGATATTTCTAAAGCATTTGACAGAGTTTGGCATCAGGCTCTTTTGTCGAAAATACGTGCTTTTGGGATTGGTGACTCCCTTTTTCAATGGATTAGAAACTAGCTTTCGAAACCTTTAATTCAAGTTGTCTTGGTTGGTTTCAAAGCTGATATTCACAAAATAAATCCTGGTGTGCCCCAGGGCTCCGTTCTGTCTCCGACACTCTTTTTAATTTTCATCAATGATCTCTTGTCTGCTACTTCCTATATATTCCTTTGCTGACGACAGTACTCTCTGCTTTTCATATTCGTCCCCGGACTCACGTCCCTGCTCTTCGGCTGTAGAACGGGAACGGCAGCGTATGTTAAGCTCATTAAATTCCAATATTAGCAGCATAACCAATTGGGGAACTATCAACAGAGTGGAATTTAATGCTTCCAGAACTCAATACAGTCTGCTGTCCATGAACGGCACTTGCATCATTGAAACCGAAAAACTTTCCATTCCCGGTATGTGTGTCAATGACAACTTTCGTTTCTTCAAACGATGCAAGAAATGCTTTTCCTCTACTTGGCCTCAATATATAAGGCATTCATTGGTCCAAAATTGGAGTACAATGCCCATATTTGGCCAGTTGCTTCTAAAACATCTCTGCACCCGCTAGATAGGATTCAGAACCATCCGATAAAATTCATAGACAATACTAATATCAGTCAGTCAATTGACACCTTTGTGGGAAACGAATATAAGACTTAAATGGATCGATCATTTCTGGCTTTCCTCTCTTCGATTTAGGTTTGGGGTGCGATAGACTTGAGAGGAGAGATATCTTTCATCGTGAAGATTGATAATTTCAGGACACAACCCCTCCATCGTGGTTGTACTCCAGCTACGGACGTATTCGGTTTCTACCTTTTAGTAGTATTTACCGCTCAGCTACCACCTAGAGCATGGCAGGATTGAACGTAACTAAGGACGGCCTTGATATAGCAGCAAGATCCCCCTCATTCCGGCGAGCATAGATCGGAGCTCACTCAAGCATACCTGCAGCTGCAAACGGGTTCGTCCCCCTACTACTCTTTGCCCGGTCTGGCCTCTAGAGTTGCCTGTGCTCGGTGGTCATAGTTGTGAATTTAGGTAGCAGGGTGGATCCTTGCGAGGGTTCAAGAGAGTTTGCGGAGTTCTTTTAGATTGCGTTAACTCGCGCTGCCCCACTCAACGACCAGAGCACTAATTTCGTTTTATTATTGCCGCCATCTAAGACGGGGTAATAATAAGCCAAAAACGTTACACCCTTGAACACCGACGTAATGTCTTCTGTCTCACTTTGTTTTATCGCTATTTGCACCACCAGTGCTCCACTTAAATCGCAAGAACCATCCCGCCCATTCAAACTTTCAACAGTAAGACCCATTTTGCTATGAATGCTCATCAGTATACCCTCAAGCTCAATTTCGGACGTACTCTAAAATATCGTGATTCGCTCCTAGGCCGTACAACTTGCTTATGGAATGCCCTGCCGATCTCTGTATTTCCTGGCCGTTATAACGTACAAACATTTAAAAACAATGTACATCGGTATCTCTCTTTTCTTCCTCCCTAAATTTCCTTCACTGCCGCTGTGTACAAACATTTTAAGGGTACAGAAACCGCTTGACCACTCTCACTCCTTCGGGTAGTGCTAGTCGCAGCCCCACCATACATTATGTTCCAAAGGAGAGGTTTGAGGAACGACCCTTGCGGGATTCCTGAGGAGTTTGCAACATATTTTGGTCTTCTGTTGCTGAAGCACCGCTGCCACGTACGTCTGTTGCTTCGGTGAATGCACTTGCTGACACTATTCATCAAACACAACAGAAATTTCAATGTGATGGACGAGTTCAACTTTACCCATTAGCGTGCTTCGTCTCTGTTACTTGTAGCTTGCTGATAATGTTGCCATTGGTCTTCTGGGTAGCAGCAAAGGACTTCATATTTAAGCCCTTCAACTTTATATTTCTACACAAAACCTCTTCGGTGTTCTGGCGTCGGCATTCGCACCTTCACTACAACAAAGTGGTGGCCAGAGCCGATGTTGGCTCCTCGAAACATTTAGATATACAGAATATCAGAGGTGTGTCTTGCATCAATCCCAATGTGATCAATCTGGATGTAATTGTTTTAAAGAGTGGGAAATACCTGCTAATATTGCATTTCGCCCCACTGCGAAGCCGATTAGGCTATATTTTCAAACTGCCCTTTCCTAGTTTGGCATTAAAATCGATAAGGACAATCTTTACGTCGTGCTCGTTGAAGCAATCTTTGGCAAAGTCATCCTTACACTCTGTAGTGATGTGAGGAATGAAGATCGTAACCAGGCGTTAGCACAGATGGTTGAAGTTCTAAGTCTCTTGCCTATATCTTCCTTTGATGACAGAATCCATTTCTATATGGGCTTTGGTTCTACTCTGTATAACAATCATCATAGTGTTACTCGTATGCGAGGGCAGTCCCAGAAGTATCCGACTTAACAAAGAAGACAAAAAAATTGGGGAAAAATACGTTTATTTCTCTACGTAGTCTCCTTTTAATTCAATACACTTTTCCTAGCGAGTTCAATAGCTTCGATACCCTGCTTATAGTGAGAATCGTCGAGATCCTTAAATTAGCCATCAACCGCAGACCCCACCGAGCCATTTTTTCAAATTCGGAAATAGAAAATAATCCGAGGGGGCTAAATCTGGCGAATGGGGTGCATGAGGAAGCAGTTCGAACCTTAACTCATCGACTTTGGCCATCTCGATGACGGATGAGTGAACTGGTGCATTGTCTTGACGAAACAAAACTTTTTTCTTCGCCAAATACGGCCGTTTTTTCTTGAATTCTTCTTTTAAACGCTGCAATAAGTTTGCATAATACACACCGTTGATTGTTTTCCCTTTCTGAAGATAATCAACGAAAATTATTACACGTGCGTCCCAAAAAACTAACGCCATGACCTTGCCTGCAGATGGAACTCTTTTCGCCTTCTTTGGAGCCGATCCTCCCCTTTGAGTCCATTGTTGTGACTGTTCCTTCGTTTCGGGTGTGAAGTGATGGACCCATATTTCATCCATGGTTATGAATCGACGCAAAACCTCAGCTTTATTACTGTGAAATTTCGCCAAACACTCGATTGAAGCATCCTTATGGCGCTGTTTTCATTCCATTGTGAGTAATCGCGGCACCCATCTGGCGCACAGCCTTCTCATGTCCAATTTTTCAGTCAAAATTCGATGTACAGCGCTTTTTGAAATGCCTACCATATCTGCTAGTTCACGTGACGGCATAGCGTCATCAAATTTCAAATTTAAGATTTATGAGTTCTACAATAGTCACACTTTTCAAACAGCAACCGCCATCTATACGTTAGGTAGGGTACTTCTGGGGCTACCCTCATATCTAGATGTCACAATTTCTGATATTCTTTGCGTGGCTTATCGCATCGCACTTGATGGATGTCAGTGATATTCGCTTTGCAGAGGTTTAGGAACTCCGTTTATTATTCGGCTACATGTAGGATACTTTTTAAGTGGACAGCCGAGATTTTGTGTACGTTTTTTCCTTTGTTGGCGTCAACAGTGAGTCCGTCCATATCCGAGGCTATTTGTTGCTTCACAATATATCGCGTTTTACGTGATTGTGCAGTTAACCCGACGGCACAACCCATATTCTAAAGGACCAGAGTCTTTAAAGGATAGTGCCAGTAGCCCATTATGGGGTTTGAACGCTGCTGTTTGCACGCTTGAAACGCCTTCGTCACTGTCTCTTGTTCGGCAGCTTGGATTGGTAGTCCCCATGTGAACTGACTTCTGAAGATGTCGAAGTAGCTGAATCTGTCCATGACTCTTGACTCTTGAGCTCATTTTGGTGGTTCCTTCGCTAAAACTGTGCTTTGCCTGAAAAATGCCCATGCATTGTTCACCAAGCTGTGATTTTGCGCTGATAATCTCCAATTTCATTTGCGAAATCGGGCTCAGCAATCTGCAGATTGGTGATCCTCAGCTACTTAGCTCCTCCTTTTTCAACCTGGGCTTGGGACCAGCTACGGTCGAGTTTAGACTACTCTCGTGTAATCCCTCGAGGGAGTGTTAGAGCATTATATGTCAAAACGAACAAACCTTTTTGATTAAATTCAAATCTTCTTCATCGATTTCAAATGATGGAAACAATGCAATTGTTGTTCGAATAGGATAATCTTTCAGTATAAGTAGCTTCAAATACGTGAATTTCAACTCAAAAGATTTTATTCAAAAGATGAGCCATAATGTTGCGAATGATCTGGATTTTTCGCACGTCTACGCATAATTATTACTCTCAGCACGATCAAATACGGAGTTTATGGATCAACACTCAATCAAACACACCTTATCAAGTCATTTCATTACATTGAATCGTCGAATATCCATATATGCGGATAGGTTCATTCATTAGTTAGTATCTATCAATGTACGAGTATATGGTATTTTTGTATATTTCCCTAAGAGTTTCTTAGTACAAGGCTTACACGTACGTAGAGGAGTTGGAAAGTATTTCATATTGAAACAGATCATGTTGGGATGACTCAGTTTCTAAATATATATACATGACCGGCGAAGATTAAATACTACTATGCTATTTGTAACATGTACGTGCCTTAATGTATTATAATTCTAACCATTCAGATGTGCAAACATATTTTTTTAGTGACTCCATTGTTATCTGTTTAGTAACATATGTAGGTGGCGCCTCAGTTCGGAGTGAAATTGTATCTTAAACAACACGCTTCGGGCAGCACTGTCGCTAGTTAACGCAATCCAGTGGCGCATACTAAGTTTGTTAAAATCACTATCTATGAGTATTTGCTTGCGCTGCCAAAGGCAGCTTCTTAAGCGTCTGGCTTGACGTCATATACCTTGTGGTCCAAAGGGTTAACGTTCATCGGTATATGACATGCATTTTTTACCAGGGCGATGCCTTCCTTGAGATCATATAGCCAGTTTTGGCATCTCCACTTCCAGGCCTTGCCAATTTAAGCGAGATTAAATGTAGTCTGAAACATGATTCAATCGAAACGATCGATGAAATCTTTATTTGCGCTAGAGTCATGCTTCGGTGTCATGGAGCAGGATTGGAATGGACACTGATGTCCGATATAAAGCTGTACTACACGATTGTCGTTTCAGCCTGAAAAACTGGTATGCTATTCGATTCGGTTACCCTAATTCATTTTTCACCAGTTGGCATCCACTCAATATCTGTAAACACGGCTTTTGTCCCCTCTTCTTCCAACGAAACCTGCGGTCTTCCTGTCAGCTTAGCTCGTCGCTTACTTGGCTGAGTTAACAAGCAGTCATCTTTCATCATAGTTGTCACCAGCTGAATTTCTGGACGTCAATTGCGGCATTGAAGTTATCATCTTGACATGATTGACCTTCTGGGCTAGCAATCTTATATGATGTAGACGAAGCCTTCTGCCCTGATCTATATGTCGATTTGCAGCCGATATAGTGTTTCATTATAATGCACCTTCTCCAAACTCAGCGCAGACGGGGCAGAAGATCATATGGAGAATATTTCTCTCAAAGCAGTCATAGACCTTTCATTCGTTCTGGAGAGTATTCATGCCCCTACTCTGTGTAACAGAGCAGGGATAAAAGGAGTCTTCTTCGTGCAGTGCTATGATTAAAAGACTTTCGAATATAATTCAGGATTAACAAGTTTCATTTCTTACCGACTTAAGATGGCGCTGGACCTCAACCAATATGCGTCTCCAGCCAGCTCCAGTTTCGTACGTTAAGTTGGCTGAGGTCCTCATCCACGTGCGTGTGTCACCTGAGACGCAGTCTTTCTCTACATCGCTTTACCTCGGGGACGGAATCGAAGGCTTTTCAGACCGGTCGGTGCATTGATGTCAATCCGATCCAGTCACCTCAGTAGTTGGACCTTCCCTCTTCTGACTAAGTCGACGTAGCTGTACAGCCCGTACAGTTCGTCGTTGTATCGTCTCCTCCATTCACTGTCTATGAAGACGGGACCGAAGAATTTTCCTCTCAAAAGAGCACCCTCATCCATTTGTGATAAAGTCCATGCCTCTGCGCCATAGAGCTGGACTGGGATTATTAAGGTCTTATGCAGGATCACTTTTGTTTTTCGAGAGAGAGTTCTGCTAGTCAATTGCCTTCTTAGTCCAAAGGAGCAGCGATGTCGTTGTCCGAATTAATAGCGGAGCCTAGGTAGACGTCCTTAACTACCTCAAAGTTATATCTGTCGAGGGTCTGAGACGTCGCTGTTGGGTGTCCTTTCTTGTTGACAGCATATGCTTGGTTTTCCCTCATTGACCGTTAAACTTATTTTCGCCGCTTGTGCCTCAAGTCTTGCGAAAGCGCCACTGATATTACGCTGCTTTCTTCCTATTATGTGAATATCATCTGCGTATGCGAGTAATTGGACGGATTTTTGGAAGATTGTGCTTCTTGGGTGTGATGTGATGCGAAAGAAATCGCAAGACACAAACGCCTTGTGAATATTTGGTCGATGGTGGGCTTTCTTGGCCTAAAGTCACACTACTAGGGATCATTCAGGTTGTTGGATCTTGTAGGCATGTTAAGAAGACTGTAGTTTTCGCAGCTTAGAAGGTTTCCTTTCTTGAGGATCGGACAAACAATACGAGGTTCCATTCATCGGGCATACTTGCGTTCGACCATATTTTACAGATGAGTTGGTGTATGCTTCTTACCAAGTCATAGCATGCCGTCGTGAAGAGCTTAGCAGCTTTGTTGTACTTAAGCTTAGACATAGCTATCTTCACTTTATCCGGGTCGGGTGAATAGAATTGTTGGTCTACATCGTCCAGGTTCAGAGCACGGACCTTCAGGGTTCGCTCCGCCACGCACTCACCCATTACGACAAAAGGTGCGTTAGGCCAGGCAGCAGCGTGTATACATATTTGGCCCACCCTCGCAGTCTGTTCAGTTAAATGACGTTGGAGCTGAGCCATCTGCCCCTGAATAGAGAGCAAGATAGCCAGCATGTTAGGTACAGATTCCGGTGCTCTAGGCGCTGGGGCCTGAGAAGCTACCTTTGCTTGTTGTACCGTAGTTCCCCTACCTGCCGCCATTTGGGCGTAGGTAACATGGGGAGTAGCGGCTGGAGTTTGTAAATGCATGGGTGGACGTTTAACTTCCACTTTCTGCTGCCGGGCCAGATTTATTCTTTTAATGTACTGGAATTTGGGACAACCCCGATAATTTGCGGTGTGTCCCGTGTTCCTACATAGCGCTCAAGAGAGCTGGCTCTTTTCTGACGTTCCGTCCTTACCCAGAACGCATTCCTCTGACTTGTGGTTCTTTCCGCACTTCACGCATCGAGACTGCATTTCGCAGTTCGACGCGGCGTGCCCGAACCTTTGGCAGCGAACTCATTGTAAAATGTTTTCGCTTCTCTTTAATTTTTCCCAGTGTCTAGGATTTTGATACTCCTTAGACAGCCCAGTTTACTGTCCTGAACCAGGAAGAACGGTAGTTCCTGTTTCTCCCTTTTAGCTCTAGCCGTGACAAATGGCTTGACCCTCACGAATTTGAGCCCTTCGCACTCCTTCTCTTTCAGCAGTGCAAGGATCTCCTCCCGATCAGTCGACAGTTCTAACCTCCACAGCAGCATTGTTTGCAGCTTCTTCCCCTTCGGGGTGTAGGAGAAGAACTCCGTCGTCGAAACCTTTTTTTCAAATAGGGAGTACATTGTGCTTGAAATTTTTAAGTGCAGGTACCGGGTACCGGATTCGTACTGGTACTTCAAAGTTTACAGCTCTGAATAGGAGAAATTTGCGCCAAAACATGGCGTATTGAGGCGCGTTAAAATTAACGGAACATTGAAGTTTGCTATTATGTGAGACGCCAACGACCATACTACGCTGAAAGTATCGGTTCTCGTCCGATCACCGAAATCAAGCAGCGTCGGGCGTGGTTAGTACTTAGATGGTTGACCGCTTGGGAACACCGCGTGTTGTTGGCAACACCGTCATTTTTTTATAAATATTTTATTAGGAGTCGTCCTCAGTTAGTCTTCGAGCACGTGTTGTTGTGTTTTGTATAAAACGTTAGTTTTTTATTCGATTATTAATTTAGTTATTTTTGTGCCATGAAATATGTAGTTCACTTTAATAGACCTTGGTCATGAACATTCTTGAGATTTTGGAGGCTATTTGTTGGTTAAACCGCCATCTCTTTTCCAAACACGGCGGAAGGTCTTCGCTGCGGCTCCAATAGACGCCGTTTTATAAACAGGCAGTCAATGTTATCCGCTGTGTTTTAAAGTTTGAAGAGAATGTTACTGAACTGACTTAAGGTGAAATATAAGACCTTTCGTAGCGGGACAACAATTTTAATTTAATTTTATTAATAGATATTTTATTTAAAAAGCAATTTCTGCTTTTCTATCTTTTTATTTGCAAACATCACTGTCGGGTTACACGAACCATTGTACTACTCCAATCAACTGTAACGCACAACTGAATACTGATCTGCTCTATTGTCTCTTCCTTTTTTTTTTCAAACCGACAGGAGAGCAAAACTACACCTTTCAATTGTCCATCTTTGTTTCCTCGTTGTTATCCTTTAATTCAATTATCAATCATGCAATTTTCTTTAATACATCTACAGGTCTACGTACATTTATTACATATACAATATTTGTTATGTTACTGTCACAATCATATATACAACATACTCGTATGTGGGATTATTGCGCGAAAAACAAATAAAAATGCACTCGATCAAATTAAATTCACATGTCTCTTGTCCCTTTTTTCTACAATTTTTTATTCACAATATACTCGTATCTTTTTTTGTGAATAGCTGCCCTCCTTGGAAGACTGGCGCTAACAGACTGCTCTTAAAAACTACCCTGCTTGCTGCTTTACATATTTTATCAGTAACCCTTCTGTGTGTTGATGTTTGTCTGCTTCCTTTGCCTTCGGTCTCGTCTGGCTTTGTCGTCCGTTTATTGCGATTAGCGGTTCTTATCTGCGTGTGTGTTAGGTAATTAGTCTGTCATTTGAAATGTATCCAGTGCTGCCGTTTTCGAATTCAAGAAAATCAGAATATTTCCTGTTTAGGAGATTCCAAATTAAAAAGTATTTCAACTAAAAAAAATTCCTTCATTGTTATTTTGAGAGGCCTGCAACATAAGAAAATTAAAACGAATTAAGAAATATAAGGACACAAACGAAACAAATATATTAAATTGGAATTCATGCGGATGGTAATGTTATACAAAGTTGTACGAGGGTTGTCCGCAACGTAAAGATAGGGCACTCGTCAATAAAAGCTGGTGAATGCTAGTTGATCATCTTTTGACAGTTACTTACCGAAGTTTCAGTCATTTTGGACACCCAGTTCTTAGTTGACAGTCGTTTGAGTGAGTCGATGTGAGTGGTTTTTGAGAAAATGGAAAAAATTGAGTATCGAGCTGTTTTAAATTCTCGTTTTTGAAAGGCAATACGCCTACGCAAATCAAAAATGAGGTGGACTCTGCACCAACATTTACCACAGTGAGACTTTGGGCAGCTGCGAGCTTGCGAGATGATGAGCGTTCGGGACGTCCAAAAACTGCAACCACTGACGATAACATTGCTAAAGTTCACCAAATGGTGTTAGACGACCGCCGAATTAAAGTGAGAGAGATAGCAGAGGTTATGAAAATGTCCAAAGGACGTGTTTGTTACATATTAAATCAAGATTTAGGCATGAGAAAGCTGTCCGCGCGTTGGGTGCCGCGTTTACTTACGTTAGACCAAAAACGTGTTCGAATGAACATTTCCAACGCTCTATCGGCGCAGTTTAGGCGCAATAAATCCGAGTTTTGGCGCCGATTAATTACTGTAGATGAAACTTGGATACATCAGTATACGCCCGGCTCCAAAAAAATCAAAAACTGTTTTTTCGGCTGAGAAAGTGATGGTAAAGGAGTTACGAGTATCTTAATCGATTATCTTCAAAAAAGAAAAACTAATACAGAAGCATACTACGCATCATTACTTGCCAAGCTGAAGGCAGAAATTGCGGAAAAACGGCCACATTTGCAGAAAAAGAAAATCCTGTTTCACCAAGACAACGCACCGTCTCACACCTCAGCGGTTGCCATGGCGAAAATCCATGAATTACGGTTTGAACTGCTTGACCATCCGCCTTATTCACCAGATCTAGCCCCAAGTGACTCTTTTTGTTCCCTCATCTAAAAACTGCGCTCGGAGGACAGAGATTTTCGCCAAATGAAGAGGCAATCACCTTCGTGAACAATTATATATTTTGCAGAGAAAAACGCCAAGTACTATTCGGACGGGTTAGGGAGATGGGAGCATCGCTGGGAGAAGTGTGTAGAGGTACAAGGAGACTATGTAGAAAAATAAAAAAAAAAAATTTGAGAAAAAATGTCTTATATCATTGTTCGGTCGGGAACTTTCCATGATGCTAGGGTATAAGGGTTTTTTTGATTTTTTTTGATCCTACTTTTTTAGCACCGGTGCTCTGCAGTCGTGTTAACTACGCATTCGCGTGCACACTTGCGGGACAGTTTTAATATGGTACACCCCATTGATCAAAAAGTACCCAGAAATGTCATAGCTTGACATTTGCAACAGTTACGTAGCCAAGAGTACATTTATCTCTGTGTGTGTGTTGGCGATTTTTTACAATTTTAGAAATGGATTTAAATTTGCAACAACGAACTTGTATTCAATTTTGCGTAAAAAACGGATTTAATGTTGCGCGAACGTTGGAAATGTTGGAGTTTCGGCAACGATTCTCTAAAGAAAACGGTAGTTTACCAGTGGTGCGAGCGGTTCAAAAGTGGTCGTGAGTCAATCGAAGATGATGAACGCAGTGGCAGACCATCGACATAATTCTGCCTGATAGCGGTATTTGGTTCGCCATCGCCATTATACAGTCTACAGAAACGCTCTTTGTAGAAAAACCTCAGCATCGAGTGCGACTCTGCTACTACATATGTTCCCTTGTTCGTCTCTACAGGTTTCAGTTCGGGGTTTGTGTCCTTGGCATGTTTTTTTTTGCTAAAATTTCCGAATCTCATTTCTGAGGTATTCGTAGCATCTCTCAATTTCCACGACCTCGCGCTTCTTCTCATGCTTCTTCTTTTCCCTCTTGAGAAGCCGGTGATCGCCTCTCCTGCTCGTAGAGCTCGCGAGCAGCTCTAATTCTTCTATACAGCGCCGCTTTGTATGCCTCTTGCTTACTTAGTTGCTTGTACTTGCCCGCATTCGTCGTCAAACCAGGAGTTTCGTTGTGGTGGCGGAGTAAAACCCAGCACATCAAAGCCTTCATCTCTGATGGTTTTTTGGCAATGTTGCCACTGGTCTTCGATAATTGAGGCTTGCTGCATAGAACCTCATAAGAGATTAAGGTAGACTCCATCGGAAAAGGATGTGACAATCTCTTGCAATTGTGGCCGTCCGACGTCAAACTTCCTCACACTGTACCGCAAACGTACCATGGCTACAACAAGGTGGTGTACCCTGGAACGTTCAGACATCTATAATACTGGAGAAGTGCCTTGCGTTGATCGCAATGTGGTCAATCTGGTTGACGGTTGGTTGATCGGAAGAGCTCCAAGTCCCTTATGAATATTGAGATGCGGGAGCCGCGTGCTGCGACAATGTTTCGCTCCGGCATAAACACGATTACCCTGAACCCGTGATGCAGGCTATATGTATGTTACTTTCCGACAGTACAACCGAAGATGCTCTCTCTTCCTGGTTTTGCATCGCCGAGGACAATTTCAATGGCACAGCTAGGGTACTGCTCGCACTGTCTAATAGCTCGTAGATGCTATCTTTGGTGTTGCCATCTTTCTCCTCTATGGGGGCGTGCACGATTATAAGGGTAATGTTGGCAAATTCAGCCTTAATATGGATTGTAACGAGACGCTCGTAAAAATGCCGGAAAATCAAGATTTTATTGCAAATCCCGGGGGAGAAAGAACTAAATTATTTAAACTATTTAAAGGAAATGCCGGAGCGCCGGCAAAACAACAACCTAAAAAAAAGAGGAGATGACAAACCGCAACCACACAGGTGGTGGTTGATGAGCGAATGAAGTGGACTGCACAAAAGCCAATGTGAGTCCAAGAAGGAATCGCAAAAAACCGGAATTGCAACAAGCAGCTGTTGGTTAGCTGCACACACCGGCTGCTCAGCAAGGGTTGGTGGCGCCTACCTGATTTATCGCAAAGATGGTCTATTTTAATGGCACAAATATGTGTTATTCAAAAAGGGGGTACTTATCTGGTTTTATAAGGTTTTCCTGCCTATGCGAGGTCGCTCTCTATCTGGATTTCTGCTGATGGAGGAGGGTGAGCCGTTTCCGCCACAATCACCGACTTCCGTCCGGTCGTATCCGTTGGGTGTCTCTCGTCCTCGATTTGTTTTATTTTGTTGTTCTCGTTCTCGTTCGTGTTCTTGTTCTCGTTCTCTTTTTCTCTTCTGTTTTTTTTGGTGGGTTTTTTCTTCGTTGTCGTGTTTTGTGTTTTTTGGTATTCGTTCTTTTATTCTCTCTTTTTTTTTTTGTTGGCTCTTGCCCTTAAGACGATAAGTTATCGACTGACCTTATCCGCCTTTTTGGCCATCGCCGCAACTCATACGTACACAGACACACATGGGGTTCCGTCAATTCAGCTGTTAGAGCAAAGGGAATCACACCCAGAGCTCCAACAGCTTCTCACTGAATCCCCAGCCAATCACACCAGTCGATGTTCTATGTTTGTGGGTCATGTTTGTCCGTTCTGTTTGTTTTGTCTTCCCAGTGATTGCTTTGGTTCGAAGCTAGCCCTCTGACCCGAAACCAAAGCTAAGGTTGAGGGCTTTAATTGAGACCGCCGGATAGGGAGAAAAACTTGTTTTACCAGGGGTACAATGGGGGGTCAGTAAACCTTCTTGCAGACATAGGGAACTGAATATCGACCGTGGTAGGGGGTTATACAAATTTATAATCCTGGGACAAACAATATTAGGTACGGTGGGCTCGCAACCATTGCCAATTGTGTTGACCTCTCGGGGCATCAAGGGGCGGACCGTCCGTCCTCTAGGGTCTCCAGGCCGTCCGCCTGGCTCTATCAGGGGTACCTATGTGGTCATCTCTGGAGCGGTAGGCCGGGGGAGGGAACTGAATTCAGAGGATCCAGTGAATCCCACCTGTACCATGGCATCCAGAGCATGACGGGAAGAAAGAAAAGAAGGGACAATACAAGAAGGGGGAGGAGAAAAGAAGAGGTCAACAAACAACGGATGGAAAAGGGAGTCTAGGATTTTTAGGGCGTGATTTACACGCAACAACTTCTTATCTAAGTCTGCCCCTAACTACAAGTCTGCATTCAAATAGGCGATGCTTTTACCGTTGATAATAGTCGCCGGTGTTAAATGGCATGATCTGAGCGACCAGATCACTACAACGGGAAATTACACATCCAGGAAATGACTCATGCAGTAATTGAATTATTTCTTGGGCTGTATGGTACATACGTGACACCATCTTATTGAAACTACATCCACATCTTGCAATTTATGCAGAAAAAATTGTATTATCATTATTCTCTAAGAAGTCGCACTTTCAAAGAAGAATACTCCAAAGATGCCTCCAGCCCAAACTTAATCACCAAGCAATGACATGTTGTGGATTCATTTGTTTCTCAATAATCACTCGTGGATTTTCTGAACGCCAAATTCGACAATTTTGACGATTAACAGAGTCATCGAGATGAAAAGGAGCCTCACCACTGAAGATTTTTTTGGAAAATCAGCATCCCCTTGTTGCTGTTCCATAATCCATTCAATGAACTCTCTTTTCTGTGCGAGACCAGTAGGCTCCAGCTTTTGAGTCAGATGCACTTTGTATGCATGAAGATGTACGCTGTAGCGAGCTTCTCAAAATGTCTAATTCTTGGCCATGCTGCCGAATTGATGTTCCTAGACTTTCAGCAACACTCTCACGAACTGCTTCGATGTTTTGGGTTGAATGACTTATTGAAAGACGACGAGAGTGTCTAACATCACTATTTGATCCAGTTTTGAATTAATTTCTTCACAGCTGATGAAATTAAATCACTATGCCGACCATATTTTGTACGAAAATTGCCTGCTGGCAAACCTTCATTATTTTTAAATTATTGCTCAACAACGAAAACGCGTTGTTGTTTCGTGTAGCAATCCATTTTTAATAATCCTGGACGGTCAGCAGTCACATACTTTACCGCACAATCTTGCGTGAATTTTGGGACACCCTTTATAAATGGGAGTGGAACATCCACATTTGGTCGCGTTCAGGTGCCAATTAAACCTCTCCGCACCTGCAAAACAAAACGCATGCTGTTCGTAAGTCTCGCAGCTTAACAATCAGCAGAAGTTGCCTCTCCGAATACTCAGCACCGACTGCGTCTCTAGATTCACGTTTCCGTGGTCATCCTTGTGTAGTCAGTTCGGGATTTGTTGCGCTGACGCGACCTTTTTTGTTTTTGTGAACTCATTGCTACCACATACTTATGGTAAAATATTTTGATCTCCTGCTGGTATGTGCCAACAGCAGCTCGCATCTTAGGTTTCGACCTGAGATTAGTCGTGTTTCGATGAAGACACAGCCATATGTCCTTGTGGATGAGAAAAATGTATTTCTTTGCCTCATATAATAACTACAAACATACTCGTACCTTGCGAGCGATAGCAACGGCCGCAGTAGATGTCGTATGTTTTTGATCTGCTTCTTGTCTGGTCCGTTCCATTCTATTCCGTCAATGTCTGCCATATTAGTCTTATAGACCCCAGTGTGCGGAATCCACACATTTTTACTACGATTTTTATCAGAGGCTAATATTGTTTTCATCATATATGTTATATAGCCTCTTTCGCATTGACTTATCCGCGTTCAGCTCCTCTGCTGAGGTCAAGTTGGACCGATGATAGAGACTTAAACCCTGATCCATTGTAAGATCGTAGGTTTCACGTGTCATCGCTGCAACGCATGTCTCAGTTATTTGTTCTCTGGTCAATGCCATTGTAATTGCTGGGTGAATGTAGTGTCTGCTTTATATCAGCTTAGGGCTTCTATCATATAACAGCATCAGAAAATCTGAATCCGTCCTCATTTGAAGTTTATTGAAGAAAAGTAACCTCCATGTAGATCTAAGCCCTCCATTTCTTATACACGGAAATGTTCCCCTGTTGCAAGGTTATTATATGTAGCTGCGGCTTATAACATCACATTGGCTTGTCACCTATTGACTATGGAGGATCTTCTGCAAAACTAGATCCGCTGTGGCATAGCTCTAGTTTTCAGGATCAGTCGATATATAAAATTGATTCTGGCTTTATTCTGAAGCTACGTTTATGCCATTATGTGTGGAATAGCACATCATTCAAATGGCCGCCTCAGCTTCGCTGGCAGTGCTTCAAGCGGTCGGTCCAATTTTTGATGACTCGGTACAATATATGAGGCGTTATGCCAGCAATAGCGTTATGAATGTTGGCCTCGAGCTCGTCCAAAGTGGTTAGCTCGTTAGCATAGACTAAGGACTTGACGTAGCCCCCGATAAAATAATTTTGTGGTGTCAAATCGCATGATCGCGGCGGCCAATTGATGAACGCTCGCTGTGAAATGACCCAATCGCCAAATTTCTCTTCAAAACTTTGAGCGTTGCGTCGGTTATATGGTATGTAGCACTGTCTTGTTGGAACCACAGCTCGGATATATCGATCTCGTCGAACTCTGACCACAAAATGTCGGTTAACATTGCTCTAAGCCTGATACCATTGACGGTAACGGTGTCTCGTTCCTCATTTCGAAAGAAATAAAGTCCGATGATGCCGCCATACCAAACTTTGTGGATGCATTGATTCTGGGCCGAACACTTGTGGATTGTGTTTGCTCCAATAATGGCAATTTTGCTTGTTAACTTAGCCGCTGAGCCAAAAATGGGCCTCGTCGGAGAAGATGATTTTTTGGCCGAAAGGCAAAATCCGGTTCTCCGGCGAATATTTCCAGCGGCTGCGAACGGCGTTGTCTATGGTCGTCCGGCTTCAATTCTTTCAATAGCACAATCTTATACGGATGTAGGCCCAGATGCAACTGCAAAATAAGCCGGATTGACTCCTAGGCGATACCCAATTCAGCTGATCGGTGCCGAATCGACGTTTCTGGGGCGATACTGACCGCCGTTTTCTTCATTTCGCACCAATCTCTGTCTGGTTGGCGGTTTAAGATTCAAAAGATTATACTCACGCTCAAACTTGCCTGCATACTGAAGCCATGTGACGACCGACCTCACGACGAAATTCACGTTACGTATTTACAACTGAGTCGGAATTTCGATAATCGATGTACGCCTCATTGACTATTTTGACAGCTGGATGTCATTGGTAATTTTAACAGCTGCTGAAACATAATAATTGGAAAAACTGTCATTGTTATCTGGTCACCCGTTAGTTCGTAGAGATCATGCTTCGGTATGTTGTCTTGAGCGAAAAGCATCAGATGATGAAATCCTCATAGAAACCGAACTCTTCGGCTATCTTCGGAATAAGGACATCATCTTAGCTAACATTTAGTTCGCTAAAAACATTTTTAACGTCATGTTGGCCATACAAATTTGGGCAAGAACTTTGAAAAATTATTTATTACATATCACAGTCTACGCACATATGAGAGTGGTACTAGAACCATTATACTTCAAAGTGAATTGTGGTTAAGCACTCATTTACAGATATTATATGCAAGTGTGAAGCGTAAAAGCTGGTATCGAAATCTCCAGTTGACCACAAATTTCCATCCGAGTGTGATATTTCAGGGATGATGGCTGTAATAGATATTGCCGGTTGCTTTGATAAAGAACTCTTTATTTCAGGCCAAGACTTTTATTGGCTGCATAATGAGGCTGTACTACTGTATCTTGATGAAAGATATTTACTTTCCAACTAGATATCTGTCGAACTGCTAACCAGGTGTTGAAAACCTAGGTTGAACAGTATCAACGTTCATTCGTGGAATTCTCCAGTTGAGATGCTGTCAGGAACATAAGCTTGCGGTTGTGCAATTTAAGAGGGATCCAAGTTGAGGATAAGTGTTTCTCTAATTACTGATTTAATTTTGGTATTGAACTACAATGGCAGCACAACTCACAACATCGAGAATGATTCTCAGAATTCAGCCTGCGACATGAGGCAGATTAACTGCAACCAATCCACTTCAGGAATGTAACCGCTGCTGCCTCCCAATTCACTTGTTTGCAGAGTGTACATAACCAAATGGCATCCTTACTCAATAAATAACTTCCCATCGGACATTTTCCTACGAACAACGTCCAATGTTCTCTAACTAAAGGTTAACCAATACCTCATAGATACACGGATACTTTGTCTGCATCGTTAGAAACAAACGTAGATTAACCCTCGGTCATCGCCAGTAGATAAGGTGAAATTCATCAGTTTTTCTGATCCGAAGTGTAATTATCTTTTGATGGATGAAGTGGAAAATGTTACAATCTTTCACTTTAAAAAAGGTAATGGCATTTTCGCAGGAAAGCAAAATGAATAGAAAGTAGAAGCCGACATGAAAGAGATACATGAGATGGAAGGTAACAAGAAAAATATCAATCCAATAGCAACTATGGTAAATTTTGTATAATCACAGTTGGACTTTTATGGAAGAGATATTGGATGTGATGTCCGTGATTTTGCGCAGCCGTACGAGGAGTGATATACTATCGGCTTAATGCAGAACGCTTTTAGAAGACGCTGATAATGGAAAGGTATTCAGTTTCTTGTTCAAATCAGTTATGGCCATTTGACTTATCAAACTATAGCAATTGCTTTATTTATCTCATGAATGGGCATTAGGAACACATGAGAGTATAAAATGTGATAGTCGTTGATGTTTACGAGGCATTTGCACAATCAAAAGTTGCGGTTTCTCTCCGAAATTGGTGGCATTTTATTGCCAAGTTGGCCGTCTAAAATTTTAACATACTCGTACAGCCGAAATTAAATAAATCAACGCATACCTTAAGGATCTTCTTAGACTTCTTATACATTCAATTTTGAAGATGATGCCGGGAGTAGCGGTGCAGTCGATGTCTACTCCGAAACAAGTCAGTTCTTTCTGTTCTATTGCTATTTCCACCACCAGAAATTGCCAGTGGCATTCCTTCAATTTTTTAACCGTAACACATGTCTTACTAATGCTTATCAGTATACCCTCAAGCCAACTTTCGGGCGAACTCTTAAATATCGTGATTCGTTTTTAAGCCATACAAGGTCTCTATTTCCTAGTCGTTATAACTTGCAGACATTCAAGACCAATGTACATCGGCACCCCTTTTTTCTTCCTCCCTAAGCTTCCCTCGTCCGCGCTGTATGCAAACATTTTAAGGGTTAATTTAAAAGACTAATGAGCCTATACTGTACTTTGTTCACTTCAAAATTCAATCTTTGTTATTATCTTTTTACTTAAGAAGTGCTGTAGTGTGACATCCACAGGAGACTTAATTCAAAAGCTTTTCTAATTGGTCCACTTGTTGCATTTTGTTCTTTTGTTACTGTTGAACACATTGCGGAGTAGGAAAGAACTGCTGTGATTGTTGATGTTAGCTCCTAGCCAAAGCTTGTGACGATTGGAAAATAGCAAGTAATCGAATCAAAAATATTAAACAGATACGCTTATGAGATTACTAGCTGATAAGTATTGGGTCTACAAGTAAGTTTCCAGCGTTTTTTTTTTCCAAAATTTGAAGTTTTATTATGAAAACATAGTTACAATGCTTTATTCAAAGTATCGTCGATAGGAAGCTACAACTTTCCCCCATCTTTCTGGCAATTTATGAATTCCGGACCAAAAAAATTTCTCGTCTTTCGAGCCCAAGAACGTATCGAGCCAATTTTTGATTTCCTCTACTGAGCTGAAGCGTATTCCCGTAAGATCGTTCTGCATCGAACGAAACAAGTGGTAGTCAGATGGTGCCAAGTCTGGACTGTAAGGCGGGTGAGGCAGAATTTCCCATCCACTATTTTCCAAATAGTTTTTCACTGAAACCGCAACATGTGGGACTCATGCCTGGTCTCATATTCTGGCCGTTTTTCTTTTAATGCCCGCTTCAAACGAATTACTTGGGTTCGATATAATGGTCCTTTGATGGTTTCACCACTCGGAAGCAGTTCGTAGTATACGACACCCTTTTGATCCCACCATATGCAGAGCATGACCTTATTCACGTGAATATTTCGTTTCGGCGTCGATTGGGCGGGCTCGCCGGGCTTTGTATACGATTTTCTGCGTTTAGGATTATCATAATAAATCCATTTCTCATGCAATGCAAAAGTGATTTATTTTTATACCGCTGCAGTAACATTTCGGACATGCAAAATCGCCGTTCAACGTCTCTTGGCTTCAATTCGTACGGCACCCAGTTTCCAACCTTTTGAATGAATCCCAGTGCTTTTAGGCGCAGGGAAACGGCTTGTTGCGTGACGCCCAATGATGCAGCAAGTTCTTCTCGAATCTGATACGGATCCTCATCCAGTAAAGCGTCCAATTCCTCGTCTTCAAAACTTTTCGGCTTTCCGGGGCGATCTTTGTCTTCAACTCCAAAATCACAACTTTTGAACCGTTTGAACCACTCGCGGCACGTCGATTCACCAATACATTCCGCCCCATAAGTTTCCGAAAGCAAAGGATAGGCCTCAGCAGCACTTTTCTTCATATTAAAGAATAAAAGCAGCGCTTCCCGCAAATGACGTTTATTTGGCTGAAAACTTGCCATGATTTTGCTCGATAAAATGTACGACACCGATAGAACTGCTCAAATATGGGGTCTGACATTTCTGCCCGGGATCCACTGGTGGCGCCATCTCTGACAAGCGCTGGAAACTTACTTGTAGACCCAATACAATCGGGTGTGACCGAGGGCTTATCAAATCCTTCATCGAATGCGAGATCTTGGTGAAGAAGCGGAATCCACGAAATACCAACTGAGAATGTGCAGTGAAGCAGCTCAGAACAAGACGGATTATACAGGAAGCTGTTCGGAATCTGAGCGAATCTCTTCCCAAATATTTTGATCTCTGGTGTATAGAAAAATTTCTACAGATTACTCTTTTCATCGAGGATCAAAATCGACTAACAACTAGCTCTTATTACTAAAATCGGTTGTGGTGACGGAAGGGGTTATTAAAAACGTGCTGCGGCCTTTTATAGTTTCAAGTAGACTGGCAACAGCTACGGTAAAAGTGTTCATCTTTTGCGGCTGTCCACGAATCAAGCCATTTTTTGATGTCTTCATATGAGCGGAACTGCTGACCAGCCAGAACATGTGCCATCGAACGGAACAAGTAGTAATCGGACGGGGCAGTATCCGGGGAATATGGCAGGTGGGGTAAGACTTCCCATTTGAGCGTTTCCAGGTAGATTTAAACGGGTTTGGCAAGGTGAGGCCGAGCGTTGGCATGCTGTACAATCACTTTTTTATGCCTCTGCTCGTAGTGTGGCCATTTTTCTCTCAGTGCTCGCCTCAATCGCATTAATTGAAGTCGATACCGTTCCCCAGTGATAGTTTCGTTAGTTTTCAACAGATCATAATAAATAACACCGATCTGGTCCCACGAAATACACAGCATAACCCTCGCAGCGTGAATATTCGGCCGAGCCGACGACGTAGAAGCATGACCGGGCAGTCCCCATGACTTGTCACGATGGGATAAAGAAAACTCTTCCTTTTTCACAAGCGAAAAAACAGCGCTCAACATTCCTTGGCTTCAAATCATAAGGAACCCAAATTTCTTGTTTCTCAATCGCTTGGAAATGGCTTGGATTTTGGACTTCCTTCACGCGGTTGGTCGTCAACATCGAAATCACCGTCTTTGAAGCGACAGAACCAATCACGGCGCGTTGTTTCACTTAGAGCAGCATCTCCCTAAAGTTTTTGGAGCTCTGGATGCGCTTCAGCCACCGTTTTCTTCGAATGTAAGAAGAAAATCAACACTTTCCGCAAATGACGACATTTGCACACAACCAAAGGTATATGACGCCAAAACAAAATCACTAATGTGTCAAAGCTTGGTTCATGACGTTTTGGATACGTCAAAATCGACCAGCACTTACTGCTGGAGCCATCTAGAAGAGAACTTAGTTGCGCACCTAATTTAGCGATTGGACGAGAGTTTGTTATTTTGTTCTTTGATCCTTTTTTGTGGATCGGGGTTATGAACTAGGTTTTCCAAGCCTGAGGAAATTCTCTTTATGGAAGGGATAAAGGAAAGAAATTAGAAAGGGCAGGGAAAAGAGAGGAAGAAATTTTTTTAAGAAATATGGCATCTGTCCCGGGAGAAGTGGGCCATTTAAAGTCATTTAAGGCCCCATCTCCAACCTAGCTTAGGAATGCATGGCTTCTTTGGGTGCACTCCCAGGTCACAATGCGATTGCGGCAAATAATTGCGCCGATTAACGTGCAAGGCGAGGCTCAGTGGAGGACATCTCAGGACCTGAATATGAGAACGCATTAAGACTGAATGCATGTTCGAGCAGAGTTTCTATTCATTGATCATACTATCAAATAATAACCTTCCGAGTTATTGATTTTAGTTCGGTGCAGTTTAAAATATTTATAAAATATGAGTCAAGAGGAAAAAGATCACCGACGAATGGCTCGAAAATACTTCGCATCCAAACCCTTTCATCGCAAAAAATTTAAACCCAGCACGCAGTACAGTGGATTCTGTTATTAAACGATATTTGGAGACGTTGACAGTTAAGCGAAAACAGAAAAGTGGAGCTAAAAGTGGAGCACATGATACAAATTTGGACAGGAAAATAGTGGGTACCATCGTAAAAAACCGGACTATGTCATCCAGAGATGTTGCTCGGAAATGTAATACCAAACAAACAATGGTACAAAGATCTAAAAAACGTAACGGTCTAAAAACACGAAAAAAACAAAAAACACCAAAAGTTACTGAAGAGCAAAAAAAGTAATAAAAACACGAGCCCGAAAGCAATACGAATTGATCGGCAACAAGAAAGCGTGCTTGGTTTTGGATGATGAAACTTATGTCAAAGCCGACTTTACTACTCTTCCAGGTGCGCAGTTTTACAGCTCGTTTGAAGCTGAGATTCTTCCGCAATCAACAACATTGAATGGGATGGAAAAATTCCATCTTTGCACATTTGCCAATGTGGACACAGAAGCTCATCGTTTATTACAACGGAAACAATTAACGGAGAAGTGTACATTAACGAGTGCCTAAAAAAAACGGTTGGTTCCTTTCTTAAACAAACACGAGGGTTCAACATTATTTTGGCCAGATTTAGCTTCAGCTCACTATGTTCATTCGACGTTGAGCTTTCTTGTTGCTAAAAGTGTCGACTTTGTCCCAAAAGACATGAAACCGCCCAATGTTCCACAGTGCCGTCCCATAGAAAGGTATTGGGCTTTGGTCAAAGCTAAATTGAGGAAAAGTGAGCAGTGTGCAAAGGACGTCAAAGATTTTAGTGCGAAATGGAAAAGAGCGTCCAAAAAAATCACGGATGTAACTGTCACCAACCTTATGAAGGACATTCGAAAGAAGTTGAGGAAAAAGAGGGAACCCAAATAATTTTTTGTAATTGTAAATGAATTTAATAAAAACAGAGTTTTAAAGCAAATGAAAAAAATTTACATGAATTATGAAAATATTTTTTTTTTTACTTTGAAGTTTCCAAATTTTATTCGTTTCAGTCCTTACGATGTCATCCCTTAGGGTTGAGATGATCGTAGAATAATCTGAGCTCAGATCATTTTCTTTAATATGCATGACATTTTTTTAACCCGGAAGAAGTCAACTAAATCTGGCGTTTTATCTGGATCGGTTGGCTTTCCAGTAGATATGAACTCACGCCCCATATCCTGAGGTGCTTTATATAGCTCACGACTTTTTTTTTTGTTATTAGTCGAGATCCCCAGATCTCCTCACACAATGAGGTTCCGTTCCTGTCTTTGAATAAGATACTTGTAATGTTCAGGGAATCCATTCTTGGTTTGTTCTTATCGATGCTGTTGTACGAGTAGCTTAAAACTCGTCTGTACTGTATAAGTCCTTTTCGTGGTGTTCAATGATTTTTTTGACTAATGCAGCACTTTCATTTCGACCTGCCTTAGCTGGATGTAGAGTATAGTAAGTATCAGAGTGTCGAAATTTGATAATGACAGACACTAAGCCGACATTAATTTTTTCTACCTAGTCCTGCCATAAATTCTGTTACAAAATTTGAACGTTTATTTAAGAAAAACATGTACAATAGTATTATTCAAAGTATTACCCATTTGAAGCTATGACTTTTTCCTATCTTTCTGGCAATTTGTGGATCCC
Organism: Volucella zonaria; assembly: GCA_963966105.1. Lineage (NCBI taxonomy): Eukaryota > Metazoa > Arthropoda > Insecta > Diptera > Syrphidae > Volucella > Volucella zonaria. The sequence goes on along the minus strand of OZ014532.1, from coordinate 178,577,482 downwards.
ATCCCAAAAGAACTGCGCCGGCTTGGCAGCTAAGAATGACTCAAGCCAATTTTTGATATTCTGCTCTGATGTGAACCGTATTTCAGTGAGGGCGTTCTGCATCGACCGGAACAAATGGTAGTCAGAAGGGGCAAGGTCTGGGCTATAAGGCGGGTGGGGTAAGACTTCCCATCCACTGTTTTCCAAATAGTTCTTAACCTGAATAGCAACGTGGGGCCGAGCGTTGTCATGATGGAAAATTATTGCCTCGTGTCTGGTCGCATATTCCGGGCGTTTTTCGGCCACTGCTCTCTTCAAACGGATTAATTGTATTCGGTAGCGTTGTCCATTGATGGTTTCACCCGGTTTTAGCAGCTCACAATACAGCACACCCATTTGATCCCACCATTACCCTCGCGCCATGGATATTCGGCTTTGCCTTTGATTTGGCTGGTTGGCCGGGTTTCACATATAATTTTTTGCTCTTAGGGTTGCCGTAATGGATCCATTTTTCATCACCAGTAACAATCCGATGCAAAAATGACTTCCTTTTGTGGCGTTCCAGCAGCATTTCGGACATGCAAAACCGCCTTTCGACGTCTCTCGGCTTGAGTTCATGTGGAACGCAATTTCCCTGCTTTTGAATATATCCAGCTGCTTTTAAACGTTTTGAAATGGCTGCTTGAGTGACACCCAAAGATTCTGCGAGCTCTTCTTGTGTTTGGCAACAATCTTCATAGAGTAATGCTTCCAGTTCTTCATCTTCAAACTTTTTTGGCTGCCCAGGACGTTCATCGTCTTCCAAGCCAAAATCACCACTTTTAAATCGTGCAAACCACTTTTGGCACATTCGCTCAGCTAGCGCATGATGACTTTCGGCAGCAGTTTTCTTCATATTAAAGTAATGAAGAAGAACTCCCCGCAAAAACACTTTTTCAGGCACAAAGTTCGACATATTTGAGTGAAAAAAAATTATTGTTGTTTACGCTTCAAACGAATGACATATACTGAAATGACGTATAATGATTTTAGCTTTCCAACGCATGTTCCAATGGAATAACACAAGTTACTCCATCTCTTAGCGAACCGAATTAAGTTATAGATATAAAACGCCTAAACATATTGTATTCAAAATGGTTTCATTTCCTAGACCACAATATTGATTATTAAAAAAAATTGGTTTCACTCGAAATGACTACCTTTTACATAAACACAAACTTCCAAATGGTGTCGCCATTGCGCTATAGCGACACGTACGGTTTCCATGGAGATCATGGACGCTGCTCTGGTTAAGGCTTTCCAAATTTCTGTGGAGAGTCTTGCAGGCCATGCTCTCCAATTCTGACCACTCAGCATAATCCAGTGGATTCAGATTTGGACTCCCCGATGGCTAATCTTCTACTGCTATAAAGTCAGGAATATTGACTCCGAGCCACTCCTGCGTAGTTTTGGCTTTGTATTGAAACGGGTATTGGTCAAACCCTTCATAACACCATCTAGCACATCTTCTAGCTAAACCTTTGCACAAGTTTTTACGACTTTTCACAGAAATGGAGGGATGTGACACCATGGTGAGAGACCCCCCACCAAACCATTACGGAAGCAGGATGATGTCCACGTTTAACCCTTGGAACAACTTTTTTCTCTTCTTTTGATGAAGTGACATAAATCATGTCATTTTGTTTGTTGAAAACTTCTTCCACGGTAAAAATTTTCTCCTCCGTAAACAGAATGTTGATTGCATTTTCCCAGCCTAAGTTTTTTTAGTTGAGAAGTTAGAAGATGACCCGTAGACCGACAATAGGGTTTCATATGCAGATCATCCCAAACTAGCTTAGACATGGATTTGGTTGATATATCCAATTCCTTGGACATGATCTTCTGCATCCTAAGTTGTCCGAATTCATTCACGCATTGCCTTTACTACCGCATTCGTACGGACGATGCGCGTGCGATCACTTCTTGGGCTGTCATCTACTCCAGACAATAGCTGAAGCTATCCCGAGTGGTTTTAGCAACTCGAAAATTTGGCCAGCACTCTTTCCGCACTTATGCAGCGTTATCATCGTGACTCGATTCTCGTTAACGCCCTACTCCATGTTAATAGTTTGCAAACTGAAACCGAACTAACTAGTATTCTTCACTGATCAGTGAATGTGTTCTGAAAAAAAAGTTAACGATTCTACTTATTCCCGCAAGAAGTTTTAGACGATAAACACTGGAAATTGTGTAACAGAACTTATGGCAGGACTAGGAATATCCAAGATAACTAACAGCTCATCTTGACGCTGGAGTAATCCATTCGCGTTCCTTAGCATTATTCTTACGAATTTAGCCATATTTAATTTAGTGTAAGTTCTAGCCTATCAAGGTGTTCTATAAGAAATTTGTTAAATAGTTCTTGCTGATCTAACTTAGTTAGTATTCTCTATAGGAGATCTGGAGTCAGGTTTTCTTTGGGAGCGGAACCAGTTTCCTTTAGGATTTTGCGAATAATCTGGTTTATCTACATTAGAAGGTTCATCGGACTCTGTTTGCGCTTTTTTGCTTTCTTTTTTAGGCAGGGTGTTACGTGTGGCAGGGTGAAGGTGGCTGAGGTTGCTGAGGTGGCTGAGGTGGAATCATTTTTGAGGATTTGGTTGATTCGATGCTTACTACCGAACCTAAGATATGTCGTATACTATGGATTCTCGAGAGGTTCTCTAGTTTTCCACTTCAGATAATTGACTTTGCTTGAAAACCTTGTTTAATGAGGTCTGACGTAATGAGATTGTGGTCACAGGAATGATGTAGATTTTTAATAATAATAATTAATCAAAAAACACTTAAAAAAAAACACATGTCAGATACAAAGGCCAAATTTGACAGGCTGTTTGACAGTTGTCCCTGTCGCAAGTTGTTTCTATTAAGTAGCCTCTTAGACTGAATGAAAACAGTCTATTAATATAGAGTTATGTTTCTGTCTGCCACCCATCAGACTTGGTTAGTGGTTTTCTAAAAGAAGGAACAGACGTTATGTTGAAATCAGTGTCGCCCTCGTAACAGTTTCCGATAGTTCTGCATATTCATTAACTTATAAGTTGTTGGCGGAAATTCATTATGGATGATCCAATACTGTTGTTATTGTTTTTTTTTTTTTTTAATTAAGATATACAATACATAATGTATAATAAATGATTTAAATATTTGCAAAAACTTTCTCAAAACGAGAAGAACAAATAGATTCACAAAAGACCCATAGAATTACCATAGCTATGACTTGGAACATCAACTGGTTTCATTTAATTGGTTTTTGTTACCTTTTTCTTTAAATGCCAACCGAAACTAGCTCCAAGTTTTTTGCACATTTTCTCCTACTTCAAATTTATTACGTACAAATACGTTTAATTTTGAAAAAAACCGGTAAAACCTGAAAATGCATCTGATAATACGAAATTCGATCATTTGAACGTCATTGAAAAAGTTTTTTTTTAATCGTTTTTATGCAAATTCATCTGTTTCGTAGAACTGGCTTAGGATTTATTGCTTTTAGAACAAGTTGATTAGAAGAGTCGTTAGCTTATGTAATATAAACAATATATGTATGAAGAGTTATACAGGAAGTGGTTATAGGTTTTTTCTTTTTTTTTTTTTATTTGATATAAGAAATATACTCTATATATTCTTTAAATTGCCTGTATGTATGTATATTTTGTATTTTATTAATATGTACGCACCTCTTTAAAGAAAAAGTAGGCGGCCATGAGTGGGTCGACGGATAAGTGACTAGTACCGCTTTTAAAAATGAGTAACACCTGTGCCAACATAATCTGGCCGTCAGTACGAAAATTAAGAGACTATAAACAGTTTCGATCTATTTAAGTCGCCGGTTCTAGATAGCAACTTTTCTGTCAAAACCTTAGAAACCTTCGTCATAGCTTTGCCATGATTAGTCATCTCAAATGGCTGTCAAGGCTAGGAATGGAGATCAATGTGATTGCCATACTTAATTCAGGAATCAGTTCCCATGACTTCAAGTCTATAAGACTGTCATCATTCCTTCTGAAAATCTGAGAAAGGCGCGCATAGCGTATCTAACCTTTGGCTCGACTTTTCAATACAAGGGTAATAAATATAGCAAGGATAAAATAGTAAAAATCGTCCTCGTAAAATTTAAATCTGAAGATATATGATATGGTGGCCTGAAAGAGTACTTGCTACAGCAGAAATACTAACAGCAGCACTATAAGGCCTTTGAGTTGAGGCCCTTTCATCTTCTTGAAACAGGAACTTCTAAGAAGAAGAATAATCAAGAAAGGGTTAGGAGGATCCTCAGCTCGGAATCATGTCAATCGGCATACCTCATCTATACGACATGTTTGTCAACGAAGTAATGGGTAATTTTTTAAGCGTTTGGTTTTTAACTGTTAAAATTGCAAAGTGATTACAATTTTCATTTGAGTTGATGAATCAATGCTTGCCTTTTACTTTTCAAAGACTATTCCATGTAAATGTTGAACACGACTACGTTTTAAGTGCTCGGATACGGAGAGTCCAATTTTTGTATCTCGCTAATAATACGTGTAATGTTATCTTCCAAGGCTGCAATTGACGCTGGTTGACCGGCATAGGCGAGTGATAAAAAAAGGCGTCAAATCGCACGATCTAACCGGGTAATTCACCGGTCCAAAATGAGAGATGAATGCCTCAACGAACTCATTTCTCAATTGGTCCATCGATTCGAATGCTATGTTGCATGTAGTGGCGTCTTGCTGGAACCACATGTCGACCTGGTTCAGCTCGTGGATTTTGGACAACAAAAAGTTCGAAATCATTGAACGATTGCTAGCGCCATTGACGATAACGTTGTCCCCACGGTCATCTTTGAAAAAGTACGGGCTAATTATGCCGGCGCATTGTCTTGCAAAAACAAAATTTTGTTTCGCTTCATGTGAAGCCGTTTTGCAGCGATTTCGGCCTTCAATCGCTCCAATAATGCATAGTAATACTCGCTGTTGATGGTTTTTCCTTTTTCGAGGTAGTCCACGAAGAGTATGCCATGACAACCTCAGAAAACCGACACCATAACCTTTCCGACCCATCGAGCCTCCCTCGGCCGCTTCGGAGCACTCGTGCCGGCTTCAGTCGATTGCCGGGCACTCATTCTGTTCTCTGGTGTAAAAGTCCGCCGATTCCGCATCAGTAAGTCCAAACACTCTTTCGAAGTGCTGAAAAGTGAGCATTCGCGGAACCCAGCGGCAGGATAACTTTTTTATATGCAGAATATTGCCCAAAATATGGCGTGTGCGCTCAGTACTAATCTTTGTGGTATCTGTTAGGTTGCGCACCTTCACTTTCCGGTCAGCCAATACCATTTCATGTATTTTTTTGACATTGTCCTCTGTAACCGCATCGGAGGGCCTGCCGCTGCGGACTTGATCGGTAGTGGAGTTGCGGCCACAACGAAACTCTCGAAACCAATATTTGACGGCGTAATCTGACGGAGCATTAGCCCCATAATATTTATCCAACTTTTCTTTTGTTTCCTTCGCCGTTTTGCCTCTCAAAAAATAATGTTTTATGAGAGAACGAAAATCGTTTTTGTGCATACTCAACATGATGCCAAACACGTCAACAACAATCAGCTGTCAAAACAAAACTAAAGACAATATCACGCTGAAATTTGGTATGTCTGCCTAAATATGAACGGACTTTAAGACACCATAACCTTTTTTGCAGTAGCAGCGCATTCTTTCGGTCAAGGAGGTTACTTTTCACCCCACCTAGTAAAAACGGAATAAAATGTTGCATGATCAATTAGGCGTACTACCTAAAGCGAGATTATGGAGGTTACCTTGAATACAGTCAGAGTAAAAAGGTAAAAAGCTGTGGTCTCAATGCCAACAATTCCAAAACGGAACTGGTTCTTTTTACCAGAAAGCACAAGATACTGCAGTTGTCCCTCTCGGACAACGCGAAGTATCTGGGCGTAGTTCTAGACAAAAAACTGAATTGGAACCATAACGTAGCGGAAGGAACTAAAAAGGCATATAATGCTCTTTTTATCTGGAGGGGCTTAAAACCTGCTATATACGGTGGCGGTAAGACTCATACTCATATATGGCACACCGCACTGGTGCGTTCCGTACCACCCCTATGGCACCCAGGTGGTGCATCTAACACCGCTTAATTTACAGATTATTTATTATTTATTTATTTAACACTTACTTTAATACAATTTGTTTACGTTATCCACAAAGCTACCGCTTATCTGCAGATATTTGTTGTTAATTGTGGTTTATAAAATGTATGTAAAGATAAATATAATAATTCATTACTATTCCAAAAAAAAGTATTTAGTATTTATTATTCTGTCTGTTTAACTGGTATCACCCCTTTTGTTTGAATTGCAAATAGCATCCCTAAGTTTGCTTTCATAACGGTCTGCTACTTTATCAGCTGCTTCAGCAAGGATGTACCAAACTTCGCGGCGTTCATTCTGGTTCATTCTGAAAAAAAAATTGGTGGCAACATTGCGATACGAATCACTAATTTGGGTTACTTCTAGAGCAGTAGTTTCGGGCACTGCACGGTCCTTGCGGAGCTATTGCCAGGCTATCCAATTCTAACGGATGAAATTCCTTCCTTGGTCGATTTCGACATTCTGTATGATATAATATTCCCGGAGAGGAAGGATTGGCAAAAAAATGCAACAAACCCATTTCTGGATGGGTACGTCAACAAACAAAATTGTACAATTTGTGACGATACCAATCGACATGAGATCAAAGAGCGTCCAATGCGTTCCTAAAAAGTCACTGTTTTGTGTGGATTTTGGGCTGGCGGCATCATCAGTCCATATTTCTTTGAGAACAACGTTGGCTACGACATCACCGTCAAAGGCGAGCGCTATGATGATTATCAACTTCCTGAATTGTATGATATGGGCACCAACGACATGTGGTTTCAACTGGACGGCGCTACGTGCCACACAGCTCACGCCACATTGGAAATTCTGCACAAGCGATTCGAGGGCATGGTCATCTCACGTGGAGGTGATGCGAGGTGCACGACCGAGATCGTGCGATTTGACCCGTTAGACTTTTTCGTATGAGGTTTCCTGAAGTCGCAGTTCTATGCGAATAAGCCACAAACCACAGCGGCCCTCATACACATAACCCATCCCATCGGTCAAATTCAGCCTGATTTACGCGCCAGAGTCATGGACAATTGGACATTTTGGATGCGCAAATTAACGAATTTGATCAAAATCGGTGCAAAAATTTCCGCGTGAGTTTTAATATCCACAGCTCGAATTCCATCAATACCAGGCGACTTAGTCTCTTCAAGCAAATTATTCTTAGCATTTCAAAGACATTTGTTACTTGAATAAAAACTGATCTGTCTAACGTTCTATTTGAGTGTATAGAGGTAATCAAGTCGTAATGGTGCAAGATTTTCGCTAAAGTTTTTTGCCCATCCACTAGCTAGATTATTCAAACACATTTGACCACTGAGATTCTTAATTATAGTTTCATCAACGCTAGGCTTTTGATCTCACCTATTAGGCTCATTTATTAGGCTCCATGTTTGGCGGGAATCTGGTTTTATCTGGTTGAACTTGGTTTTGTAAAAAAGAGATTTTTGCGCTGTTACTTCTTTGTTTATACATGCAGGACGTAAAACACATGCGAGACAATATCGCGTAGTCGAAAAAAATCTTTAGGGAAATTCTTTTTCGAAAACCTGAAGGAAATAGACAGCACGAACTTCAAAGGCCTTCTTGGCTTTTGCATAGAAATTGGATGTTTCACCAGGGAGATTGTTTAGGTTTTTGCCCTTTGAGTACTTGATGCCCCAGCCTCTATAGTATATGCGCCTGTCCCCGTGTAACTTTTTCCTCTTTCCAAAAATAAAAATAACCATAAAGGGCTGTTGTTTTTCAAGCATAGTTGAGATAAAAAGCTCATCGCTGAAGGAATCCTGAGAGAATTCCAAAGATCGAGTTCCCGACGTGTTTCGGTGACTAGAAGAGGTGCTGGCATAAGTGTATAATATCTAATGGGGACTACTTTGAAGATGATAAAATTGGGTGGACTCAAAGACGTCAAAAAAATGTGCAATCAAATCTATAGCTTTGTTCAGCGAGGAAAAACTAGAACAGAACCGCACAGATTTGTGAAAAATGTCAAATCAAATGAGAACAGAAAAGTACAGCACAGCTGATTTTGACATTTTTCACAATTGTGTTCTACTTCGAAAGTAGGTGCAAGATTTTCTGTTCCGAACACACAGAGCAGAACAGATTCGGACAGAAATTTTTCTCACTGAACAAGAAAGCTTGTACTTTTCTGTTCGGAACAGTCCGGAACAGCTTCACTGAACAAAACTTATCTGTTGCTATTGCACTGCAAATGTGGTGTTGCTGTTGCCCTGCGTGACTTAGTTTTGACGTTTATGAACAGCTGCGTTCCAATGAAGTACAATGGAGAAATTAATAAGAAATTTTGTCTTGAATAATATTATTGACAATTTTGAACTTTTGAAAGAAGACGCACGCCAAAGATTTTAAACTATCCCAGGTACCATTAAAGAATATCCCGACGACATATTTTTTTAGCCATTCCAGAATGAGCCGTTCTACGTTTCAGGTATTCTGCAATATTGACTATCATAACATAAAAACTAAATTAATATTTAAAGCCTTAAAAGATGCATTGAAGTTGAAATGGGCAAAGTCTAGAACTGGAAGAGCTAGTTACTCGATTGAAAACTGTCTTTATCTTACATTAGGTTAGGTAAAAAAGTAAGCTTTCGAAAGATTTCCGGCCGATTTGGAGTGGTAAATTGAACGACTTTCAATGTTTTCATGACGACAGTGGAGGCAATTTGTAGCCGAAAGCAATAATTGAATACTGTCAAAATTTAAGATCTAATCCCTTTCCATTCATCCTTGGCTGCATTGATGGCACTCACATAAAAATTATGAGCGCTAATATTGATGCGAGTAGTTATTATGATTATAATGGTAGCTTACAAAGACAATGATTACTTAAGTCCGGAGGAGAAAAAATATGACTATTACTTAAGTTCCACAAGAGTTTGTATTGAGCAAACTTTTTGTATTTGGCGAAAAAATTGTTAAAAGATATATTTATTAATAAATGATGCTTAAGATTCTGACTCCAAGAAAGACAAATTGTGAAAAGAGAATAAAAAAAAAGGGTGACAGTTCAATTCTGACATTACACTATATGTAGTGAAGTCAGTAACTAATGTCGATGTGTTCAAGAACTATTAACACCAACGATGAATTTCTCATCGATTTCACTGACAAAGCCAGTCTTCTTGTTTCTGCTGACAGATCTGGGTCCTACAGACAGGGATACGAAGCACGTTGCTATTTGACAACCTTATTTTCAGCTTGATTAATTGAATGAAATTTGTTTAAGAAGACATTCGTACAAAAACAAAAAAAAAACCAAACCATTCAGTTCATAACAATTAAAGTAAATAAAGTAAAAGTGGTTAATAAAAAGTAAAAGCAGTCCTTGTCTCATTGCAAGATGTTCATAAGCATGTTTTTCTAATCACGCATTTCTTTCAAACGCTCCCTTTCCACTTGGATTCGGTCTTTTTCAATGGTCACTAGTTCCCCATGCCTGTTTTCTTCTTTAATGGCTTCTTCCCTAAGGAACTCCAAAACTACATTGCTTCTTAGTTTCCTTCTCTTCGACGGTGTATTTCGTTCCTCATCGCTTCTATTTGAATTAGAAGTGGATGGAAAACTTGCAGTGGGTTCAGGAGCATGTTCATCTTACAGGAGAAATGATGACTGCAAATTTTGAGACAGTGGTACCACAGAATGCTTTGTACCGTATATTTCTTCAATCATTTCAAAGTACTCGCATACCGTCGTCACACGGCCAGTCTCCTTATTCCTTTCTTTAATCCTTTAGCCGTTAGTCTTATCGCGAATAAAACAAACACAATCCTTTAAAAAAAAATAATTTACGCTCTTTATTTGGTTGCTTATAGGCATCTGTATTCTACAGTGTTTGACTTACGACTGAGTCCTACCTACCGGCAGACTCTTTTCCTAGTGTTGCCACTTTATATTTCTTATATTCGTATCAGTTTCTCTCCTATGGCTTGCTACAATCCTTTTGTATGTTATTATTAGATTAAGGAATTTCCTACCGATTTCTTCTCTAGAAAACAGAAATCCTGTAACTATTTCCTTAATTTCACGCAAAATCAGGTTACACAATGACGATTTCGTTTGTTTTTCCTGAGTTCAAATCAGCTTCATATTTGAATCGAGTTTGAAGCAGTAATTTAGTTTTCTCCTCTGTCCACATATTGCGATTACTTAAAATTAGGTTTACCATATTTTTGTTGACCTCTATCTGGACATTATTTCTAATTTGCCGCCGGCTATCTTAAAAAAAAAAAAATACATGTTTAATATTGCTTTAAAACGGTCTTTTTAAAAACTTCGGTACAAAGTCATTATTTTGAGGACCACTCATATTTTTCCGAGAAGAGGACTTTTTTCAAAAATAATTTGTTATTTTTTATATTTTCGTGAAATTCACTACACTTTAAGTCGACATTTATTTTTCACATTATTAAGGCTTTAACAATCGATTCCGACAGTCGCCCCCTTTCCTGTGACCATACATTGTTCATTATAGAAAAAAGCCGCTCCACGGAGGCAGAAGTTCCTGATGGAAAGAACGTATACTCGAGGACTCGTTCGAGATTTGACAATAAAATGCTTTCATCCTTAAAATGGCTAAAAAGTTGAACCCATCTATCCTCATGACTCTTATTGTCATGTCTCCAAATATCAATGTTTCCAGACCAGTGGGTTTTCACCAGAACTGCCTCATCGAAATGTTCATCAATTTCGATTACTGCTCTTCCAATATTTTCATTAATTAGAACTGCTGATGATTCTATTTCGGACCACTTTAAATTTTTCCCACCTCCAAAACTGTTCTCCCACAATTTCAAATAAAATATTGAGCGATCATAAAAATTCTTAAATTCATTCACAGTCAGATGGGAATCAGACTCGCCCTTTAATTCGACAAGTAGTTTTCTTGCTCCTTGTGGCATAAAGTTACAATCCCGCCTTTCCTTAAGATTAATTTTCAATTTTTCTATCTCCATAGCAATGCAACTTGCTGTAGGTAGCGTTAGTTTTTTCCATAGAAGATATTGTTTTAAGAGACTTAATGGTCCGTGAACAAAGTACAAATATATTTCACCGTATTTATTATCGAAAAAGGATTTTATCAGAAGTGGGTAGTGCTCTTGAAATCTGAAGTAGGAACCTAGCCCTTCGAAAATTTGAAGAATCCTTTCAATAGCTGGTAGGAGAGGAAGAAATCGAGTATTTCCGTGTTGTAAAACTTTTTTTATTCAACTTCTGCAAACTTATAAAATTCTTTTAGTTGAGTCACACGGACTCAATGTAATGTGAAAATATTTATAAATTTTCACCACAAGACATTCCACTTCAATGGGCAAAACATCAACTGCCGTTTATAGACAGTTGTGAGTAATATGGCCACCACAATCTATGCCTTCAATATGCCTTCCCATTTCAACTTTTAATCGGCTGTAAACATTATTTTGTCCTCTTCTTGCCACTTCCCCGAAATTTGTATTGCAATTATCCCCGCAAAAACCGACAACTTTTTCAAATAAATTATTCCTTTTAATAACGGACAACAAACCATCTGTCAAAATTTCGGAAGTTTCACCCGAAACTGACTGAATGTCTAACAGCGTTACTTTTATTCCTTGCTCTGGGGAGAAGTAGCGCACAATGAAAGGTATCATTTTGATTTCCTTTCTGTTAGAAGTATTAAACTCACAAAATTCGACTTACTTAAACCATCATTGAGTTCATCGAGAGACATTGGTGTAATCACATTTGAAATGACGGCCTCGGCCTTCGTCTTGGCAAGAGCAAACTTTGGATCGAAAAATTTTGAAATTAATTTTGAAGAGCAATCACAAGACTTAAAACTGAAATTGTGAACGGCAGTGTGAAATGGAAACGTTGCTTCCTTGGCTGCTAATAGTAAATCACAGTCATGTTGTCCATCAGTGTTTTTAAAGAAAGATGGCGGAGTTGAAGCACAAGCGGCCACTGTTAAGAAAGTTTTGTGTTTCATACATTTTAAATGATCTTTTATATCGGAACGTCCACCATGCGAAATCGAAAATTCAGAAAGACATTGTGCACATTTGACTTTTGCATCTTGACCACTAATTTTGGTCAAGAATGGATATTCCTTTTGTAGGTCATCATTGAACTTGCAGTTCCTCTTCGGTTTAATAATTTCAATCACTTACGAGTATGGTTATTATTATTGCACGACAAAGTGATTTATTTCAGCTTTAACTCGTAATTTAAAATTTAGTTCAGTGTCAGTATTGTAATAATGACAATTCATTCAGTGAATGGTAGCGTTCAGTGTTGTCTATATAAAAGTGTACTAGATTATTTTAAGTAGATCTAATTAGTTCGATATCGAACCGATAAAGAGCGATACAATGTCGCAAGGGAAATGTAAAAAAGAGATAACAAACCAAACCGGCCGGGAAGTTGGCACAAGGCCTTCAAACCGGGATTATCCCGGTCAAATCAGGATGTATGGTAAAATGCACAAATGAATATGTAATAATAATAAATTAGTTACCTTTTTTGCATTCTGAATACTGAAAAACAAACTATTGACATCACCGCAACAGTAAGAGAACTGTTGCGCAGATTGCCTTGTTTTGACGTTTGATTGCGGTAGTGTTGCAAAAAAAAATTTTGATTTGAGCAGTGCTGCCAAAATGTTGCCTTTTTGAACTCTTTGCTTTTCTATTGCTGCAATATGGTGTTTTTTTAATTGGGCCATTGTTGCAGATGATTAAATAAAATTGTTTCTGTTGTGTATGTGGTAAAATAAAGAGTCACGGATTTCAACAACTGTTTATTTCAATTAAACTTTTAATTTAATATTTTAAACTAAACATTTGATAATAAAATCTCGGGGATCGAAAGAAGTATGCGTTCACATTGACAACGGGAAATAAAAAAGAAAGAGTGAGCGAAAGGGTTTCACTATAGGAAATGACATATAAATATTGTTTTATCGTACTTTTGATGTGATGCCAAATCCACAATAAATGTATGTATATAACACTTAGGTTCAAGCTCAATCTCCCAACCAAGTACGAATGGTTATTCCATAATCCTGCCAGCAACAATTTCAATCTTGGAAAGATGCGTGTCTGCAAATGGTTGGAAAATACGCCCAAGGAGCAGGATAAAGCCAAGCAGTCCGTTATACCTAAACCAAGAAATAAGTTAGTAAATAAATCCAATTTGCCAAAACCCACCTCCTCTTCCCACAACAAACCCAGCTCCAATTGGAGTTTTAAAACAACAATTTTTCCTAATTTTAAGCCGCCCACCCAAACTCCAACTCCCCCTATTCCACCTCAAGTCAAGCCCCAACGTCAACGTGTCTCTTTGGACTTAACCTCTACAACTCAAACTCCCGCTACTCAAACTCCCACCATTCAACCCCTAACACACACGCCTTTCCCTAATTTCGACCTCAGAACTGGAGCTAAGAATCCCAATTTCATCAGTTCTCACATTTTAAACCCTATTTCAGAAAAACCAGCCGTTGCGACACCGAACTCATTAACCACTCCCTCTTCTATTGACCCCCTTTCGCCACCAACTGTTAAATTAACGCAGCAAACTAGCGATACCACCGAATGTCGCTATGCGCTCTCTAGGCTTAGAGATAAAAAGATATATGAGAATATACGTCTATATCTCGCCTATCTGCACGATAAATCCGACTCGGTGTGCTACGAGGGTAAAACGAAAACAAGCGTCATGGTTTCTATCCAGCAGGAAGGCCTCCCAACCAACGTTACCAGTCTCAGGAAACTTTATACATAGTATCATGAGATTTTCAATACGCCCCAGCAAAAAGTTCCAGACGATCTTGCCGCTCTTCGCCACTATGTACACTCTAAAAGAGTCTCACACCTTCAACGCAGTCGACTTGACCACGAAAAATTTTTTCGACCCTAAAAAGTCATGCAAAAACCTCCCTCTCACCTTCTATTACCAGAACGTAAGAGGACTCCGTTCTAAAACCCACGCTGTTTTCCGCCAATCTCATGCTCTCCCATTTGATATCTATGCTCTGACCGAAACTAATCTTATCCCCAACATAAAAAACCAGGAGTTATTCCCTCCTTCTTTTAATGTTTTTCGGGATGATGATCGCGCACCCTCCTTGATTGAATCCCTTGTCGAGGTGTCCTACTGGCTATTCACAACAGCTTGGACTCCTCTCTCGTTGCAACATCATCCTCTCCTAAGCTCGACTTTGTGTCGGTTAAAATAACCCTCACTCGTAGAGGCTTATACGTTATGTGTTGTTACATTCTTCCGGCGCAACCTATCGAATCCTACCAACTTGCTATTGCAGCAATTGACAATTTGATCGACTTATCAGAATCGCTTGATGATATCATTATCTTCGGCGATTTTAATCTGCCTCAGCTGAAGTGGACTCCATCTGAAGACCTATCTTTTTTCATCGCTTCCAATCCCATTTCTACTAAGGAATGCCTATTCTTAGATCGGCTAACAGACTCTAGTCTATGCCAAGTCAGTGGCGTTTCCAACTATATGGAAAGGCAATTAGACCTTATCTTCACAACTGATCCCATCAACTCCTCAGTATCGTGTTGCCCCCTATCTCTTTCAACTATTGATAACTTTCATCCTCCACTTCTTCTCTCATTTTTCCACAACTCTCCCCTTCAGTCGCCTCCCCCAGCAGTTCTATTTTCTTACAATTTTCACAAAGCTAATTTCCGTAAAATTAATACCTATCTAAGCAGTGCTTCTTTTGAGTTTACCAATCTATCTCTGGTTGATGCCCTCTCCATTTTTTACAGAGAAATATTCAAATCCATCTCCCTTTATGTGCCTTACTCCCGCCATAAAACTTCTTCTACATCCCCTCCTTGGTATAATCGTAGACTTCGCTCTCTACGAAACAAAAGAAACAAGTTATGGGCGGTATTCCTTCGCACCCACTCTTCTTCCGACTATTCAAATTATCTAGGTACATATCTTCATTTCATTGAACTCTATAACTCTCTCTATCAGCGCTACCTGAATAGTGCGCAAACCAATCTCATAAATGACCCCAAGTCCTTTTTTCAATTTGTCAATTGCAAAAGTAAGACCGATGGTTATCCTTCCTCCCTCGCTTTCGAAACCAAAACTTCATGTGATCCTCCTACCATCGCCAACTTTTTTGCTACATTTTTCAAGCAATCATTTGCCAACAACTCCTTCGTACCAGATCCCTCTTACTTCAATGATCTACCAAATTTCTCTATTGGTCCCTTTCTCACTCATAATTTCGATCCTGCAGTTATTGAAGAAAAGTTACAAAATCTTAAAGATGAATTTGTACCTGGCCCAGACGGACTCCCCGCCATGTTTCTTAAGAAATGCTCTTCCAACCTGTGTCTACCCCTTTCCTACCTTTTTCGTCTATCGCTTACACAGGGTGAATTTCCCCAGATTTGGAAGACCTCTTTTATAATCCCAATACACAAAAAGGGATCTAAGCATGAAGTTACCAATTATCGTCCCATTGCTAAACTCTCTCATATACCCAAACTCTTTGAAAGCATTTTATACGAAGCGTTAAGCTTCAAATGCAAGCCTTTTATTTCACCCCGACAACATGGTTTTCTAAAAGGTAGATCAACTACCACAAATCTAGTTGAATTCGTGTCTTTTGCACTCTTAGCCTTAGAAAATGGCAAAGAAATCGATGTTATCGCAACAGATTTCACTAAAGCATTTGATAAGATATCTCATAAATTGATCCTTTTCAAATTGTCTGCTCTCGGCTTTGAGCCGCTCTTTTTAAAATGGATTTCTTCTTACCTGGTAAACCGATATTATAGTGTTCGGTTTAGATCCGCCCTTTCTGTTCCATTCCTGGCCTCATCTGGAGTTCCACAAGGCAGTCATCTTGGCCCTCTTCTCTTCATTCTTACTATCAACGATGTTGAGAGTGTCATTAAGCACTCCTCCCTCTCCCTTTACGCTGACGACACAAAATTTTTTAAATCTATTTCCTCTCCCCAGGACTCTGCCCTTCTTCAAGAAGACCTTGATCGGTTTTCAATCTGGTGCCTCAAAAACTGCCTAGAACTTAATATAGCCAAATGTCAATTTATAACCTTCTCACGTAAATACAACCCGTCTCCCCCCCGACTTTATTTTCTCCATGGTCAACCAATTCCCCTGATTCAGTCTTTTTAAGACCTTGCCATATTATTCGACAGTGAGCTTAATTTTCGTTCGCATATCGATAAGATGATCCTCAAAGCCAACTCATCACTTGGCTTTATTAAACGGTGGTCCAAGGAATTTTCCAACCCGTATGTAACCAGATCTCTCTACGAGTATATTACCTTTGTTCGCCCCCTGCTTGAGTATGCCAGTCAAGCTTGGTCCCCCTTTCACCGGGTTCATGTTTCCCAAATCGAGGGTATTCAACGTCGATTCCTCCGATTTGCTCTCCGTGGTCTGCCGTGGAACGACCCTTTAATCTTACCCCCCTATCAGGACCGCCTCAAACTTCTAAATATGAATTCGTTAGAAGAACGTAGGAATATTGCTGACGTTCTTTTCATTCATCGTCTTCTCTCAGGTTCCATCGACTGTGCATCCATTTTGAACTCCATTTCCTTCAATACCAACCCCCGCAATCTACGTTGTCCTCGTCTCTTCTATCTACCGGTCCACCGCACCTCTTATGGCTCCAACGAACCTATCTCCCGAATGCTCCGAAAGGTCAACTCGAACCTCTCCCTTTTTCATTTCCACCTGAGCACTCCTCGTCTCAAACAAGATCTCCTCCATCACTTCCTTGGTCACTGAGCTAGTCTAAGTCTTTCTGTTAGTTTTTAAGTTAGATTAAGCTTGTATTAAGCCAATAAATGGGGGCCTCAGCCCCCACCAAAATTAAAAAATTAAAATTAAAATTATTTTATAGGCATAAATATCTATACATATAAATATCTATCTATATAAAGATTGAAAATGATGTTACAAATAATGTTTTTTTGTTTTGTTACGTACAAGATATATAACAATTTTTTTTATTGTCCTATTTACCATATCCAAACCTTTCTGGAGCTTTTCTAACTCTATTTGACCTACGCAATTCGGTGAGACTAGGCTCTGAGATGTTTAAAGGTTCTAAGTTAGTATTTTTTTTCATTTTCATGATTAACATTTTCATCTTCATATTTAGAGGTTGCTTCTGTGGAGCTGTCATTACTAGGGGAAACCTCCATTTTGTTGTATTCGGAAAAACTTTCTTTATTAAGGTCTCCCTTCCTCCGAGTGAACGGGCTAATCTCGCGAATTTGGTCAAAATGCCTCTTCCATTCTCTTCCATCATCAAGCTGTATAAGATAATGAAGATCTCCCAGTATTTGACTGATCCTACGAAATTTCCATTTTTCATTTCCAAATTGTAAAGCTTTCAATAGCTTTTTTTAGATAGAAACTGGCATCATTTGTATTTGTAATAATTCACCATAATCGGGTTAATCAAATAAGAATTTATCACTTATGCATCTTCATTGGCATGTTTAGAGGACTTTTTATATTTTATACTGTAGTTAAAACTTTGAAGAAAAAGAGCATAATGTTGCATGCGAGTGGCAGATAATACTTGTAAACTCTTATTAGGGGAAAATATCTGAATTAAAGGTGCATGATCTGTATACAAGGTAAAAGTATTTCCGTAAAGGTATTGGTAAAATTTCTTGACCCCAAAAATTATGGCGAAAACTTTTTGATGCAAATTGAATAGGCCTCTCTGTCCCGTCAGGGTACAAATGGCTAAGCAGGGCTTCTACTCCGTAGGGCGATGCATCTGTAGCAAGAACTAAAGGCAGTTTTGGGTTATAGTGTACTAGTACCGTTAGAGATTGAATTTCTCTTTTATCTGTATTGAAAGCCACCTCGCAATCGGTGGTCCACAAAAATTTCGAATTTTTCTGTAAAAGTTGATTCACTGGGTATAGGGTTGAACTTAAATTTCTTAGAAAACGCCCGTAATAGTTAACTAGACCGATAAAAGCACGGACTTGTGTTTTGTCCTTCGGCCGTGGTGCATTTTGAATTGCATCTATTTTAGATTTAATTTTATGGATACCCTCTTTATCGATCAAATAGCCACAGTATTCAATTTAATCCTTCATAAAAGTACTTTTTTCTATAATTTTGAGATTAAATTTTTGTAAACGCTTTAAAACTTCTTCTAAATTTGAAAGGTGGTTTTCGTCACTAGATCCCGTAATTTTAATATCATCTAAAAATACTGTCACCCCAGGAATATCTTGGAGAACCTGCTCCATGCATCGTTGCCAAAGAGCTGGTGCACTAGCCAGCTCGAACATTAATCTATTGCATCTAAAAAGACCTTTATGCGTATTAAGGGTTAAAATGTGTCGCATTTCGGATTTAACTTCGAGATGTAGATAAGCTTTACTAAGATCGATTATAGTAAACTTAGTACCCCCTGCCATTTTAGAAAACAGTTCATCAATTGTGGGCAATGGGTGTTCATCAATCTCAATATTTGGGTTTACAGTGCACTTAAAATCAACAAAAATACGGATGCTGCCATTAGCTTTGACTACTGGAACAATAGATGTAGCGCATTCCGAACTGTCAACCTTTTCTAAAATGCCTTGCTTGACTAAATTCTGTATTTCCTCTTCAACCCTTTTTTGGAGTGCAAACGAAACATGATGCGCTTTAAGGAAAATTGGTCTTATATTTGGTTTTAAGTGTATGGAAGCTTGCATTCCCGAGATTTTTCCTACACCCGGAGTAAAGATATCCCTACACCGACAATTCCCATTACTTTTTGAACACACCTCGTACATATTCCTTTCTATACAAACGGTTGGAAATTGTGATTCTATCCGTAGATACTCGTATTCGTTTCGTCGCAGATACAATTTAAACAGGTTCATCCCCAAAACTAATATCTCTTCATTACTGAATGACCCTTTCAGTTTCAGAAACATCGTTCGCATCGCTGCTTCTTTCCAAGCTATTAAAAGAAAAATATATCATACTCGTACCATAAATCATTGTCAATTGAAGGTTATCAATTGAATCAATTTGACTAATCAAAAGATGATCAAAATTCTTAATTCAAATTTCCATAATTTCAAATGAAGGATATAAAATCTCATTCAGCACTTATGAATATCAGGCAACCCCATAACCGATAGATAGGGGATCGGGCTCCCCCCGAAAACAAAACCGAATTAACTCATTCAAAACAATTAAGCACTCAACTCTTGAATCTCAAATCCTCCACTTCTGACACTTGGTGATAAATATCGCTCCATTTTCTCTTTCTCTTCCATCCATCCATCCGAATGCACTTGTACTAATTTATTCAAAACAATTCCAGAATGCGATAGTGTACTCGTATTTACTGATCGGGTCGGTCTCGATGAGTTCGTCATCGCTATGACTCATCTGCTTAAACGTCTGCACCACTTTGATTTCATATCTCTAAAACGGACAGAGTACTCGTATCTATTCGTTTGTAAACACCACTATTGAAGTGAAATAGTTTTACAAGATTGTTGCGTCCGAAAAAAAAGCCGGTCGATCTCTTCACGATCGCGCAATTTACAGCCGTATATGGGTACGGTGTATGGGTACAAGTATCTAGCGGTGCAAAATTAACCGTGGAGGCGTTTAGCTCATTCAAAATGACTAAACCAGCAATCTACTTGGATCGGATTGGGGTACATATCGGTTCGGTCTACTATTATTGTTATTAACTGCTCCGGCTACCTCGACACGTAATGTAAGGAACGCGCGATCGGTCGGCGATCGTTCGGTGATCGTTCGGCGATCACGTCTGTATATGATCGGTACAATCGTCGTTACTGTTGTTGGGACGCGTGTAATTGATTTTGATTTCGTTTACTGTATGAGTACGCCTGTGATGAGTATGGGGGCTAAACCTCTGTGAATGTGGGAATCTGGGAATGTATGGGCTACTAAGTGCGAATGGTGGCGGGCGAGCCACCTTGCTCGCGACTCCTATTCGTATAATCGTATCTTGGCTGAAGACATCGGATGGCGGGTGGGGGGGAAAAAAAAATCCGACTGTTGCCTGTCGACGAAGTCGTCGTCATCATCGTCGGTGTCGGTGTCGGTGTCGTTGTCGCTGTTGTTGTCGCTTTATTGCCTGTACTCGTACTTGTTGTCGTGGTCGTGGTCGTGGTCGTGGTCGTGGTCGTAGTCGTCATCGTCGTTGATCGTTTGTCCGCGAACCGCCGCCGCCGCGATGAATCTGAACCACGGTGTAGGTACGAATACGAAGCCAGAGCCAGTGCTAGTGCCAGTGCCAGTGCCACCAGAATCTTGCACTTAGCTTCCAAGTCAGACATCGATTTCAGTTTCAGTGAGAATTTGGTGTTCGATCAAGACGTTCGTATCTTCAGCACTTGAAAATAAAAGTTTTTCGTTGTTGTCCTATTTGGATTGTTTTTTTTTTTTTTTTTTTTAAAGAAGAAGAAGAAGAAAAAGAAAAACTTATCCCCCTCCCTACAAAATCAGTTCACTGTGCGTACAATTTTGTCTGTCCATTTGCCCTTCTGTCTGTTTGTCGGTCTAATTTTTTGCTTAGTTAGTGCATTTGTAGTGCGAAATAAAAATTTGCATTTTAACCTATTCTCTTTGCAGCTGTTCCTTGTTTTGTAAATATTCTTCTCCCTTATTGCAATGAAGTGAAAATTCAATTACCAAACGGTGTGACAAAGTGTAACGAATAAAACCGAAAAGTGCTAAATAAGTGTTCGACCTTTAGGGAACCTAAAAATTCCAAAAAAATTAAAAAAAAAAAAATCCGTAACGAACAATTTGTTGAGTTACTGGTGATTTGTGATTAAAGTTGAACCTGTTTCAGAGATACGTTCTTTTGTTAAGTGGTGTGGTGAATTTTTGGGATTAATTTCACAAACTCTCTTCGAACCGAGAGGAGGACTTAGATAGGAGGCGAGAATTCTCGGTAAGGATTGAACTTGTTTCTGAATATACTCATACTAAGCCAGAATTTATACCGAACCTAAACTTGGGCGTAAGCTATTGAAAGTATCTGCAGTGCTTGTGCTCGTATATAAGTTGGCATCTGCATGGCGATGCCGAGTTAAGTGATAAATTTAATTTAGTGTAGGCTTTGACAAACATCCTACACCGACGTTACTCGTAAATGGATTTTTATTAATTCGGTTTTTATTTTTTATTTTTTTTTGCAATGTTCGACTTTTTGTGGCCGTTTAGATTTATTGAATGGCATCCATGATGTCAGAGTTTCTCAGGTTTCAATGTCACGGACTGTAGCATTTATATAAATTTTTTTTTTATTTTTTTAAAGTTACAGATATTCGTATACCCACTTGTACCTACTCTCGTAAAAACTGGATTGAGAAGATTATTCTTATTGGCGTATCCGTACGTATCCCAGCCTCGGGGATAGGCGAAACCTGTTTAATTTTTCGCAAAAGAAATTAAGAGAAACAAGAAAAAGAATCGTAAAAATTCAACCGAAAAAAGGATCGGATTCTGTTGAATTCTGTTGAATTCTGGTTCTTGATTTTCGCTGACCATACCATTTGGAACTGACGCTCTGTTCTGCTGTTAATCTTATGCTTGATAGCGAAAGTATGAAAAGATGGTGCGCAGGTTGCCGGTTTAATTTGCCGAATGCAAATTAGAATACCAAATGAGAATGAGATTGGAATTGATTCAATCAATTAGTGCGAATGGAACGTTGATGATCTAATTTGAGACTTTCATTTATTTGTAGTTAATTTTTTTATTTTATTTTTTTTTTTTTAACTCAAAACACGGAATGAAGTCATAATTTTATCATGTTGCATTTGGTCACGTTTTATTTACAAGTTGAGAATAAAAAAAAAAAATCCTAAATACAAGTTGTTGTTTAATATTTTTAGGTGTTTTCGAAAAAGGTTTGACAAGGGGTCGATTTGATATGGCCTAGCTTTTTTAACGCTTTGAATACTGTAGTTGTTCAAACAGATGGTAATCACCATGCTCAAGATCAAAGCGCATATGCACATCTGTGTGCATTTCCTTTCATCTGGAATTAAGTTCTGACATTTGAATGTCATTCTATTTAGTAATCAATAGCAGTCATAACCAAATACTTGCTTATTAACTTAAATAGCGCTACAGTCTAGGATGGATCGGCGTGGCCTTTTGCCAGCTGCATCCAGTTGCGGACACGAAGTTGACTGAGGTCTCTTCTGTGCATCATCTAAGATGAGGTCGTGTTCTTCGTAAAGTCGAAAACCTTATGCGCTGCAACGCTGTTATCCATGGACTCAAGGTGGTCTAGTCATCTAAGCCGGGTTATTGGAGGTTTCTTTGACGAGGTAGGCATAGCTGTACAGCCCTTATAGTTCACTGTTGAAACGTCTCCTTCATTCTCCCTTGATTCAAATAGGACCGAAAATTACCCGAAGGACTTTTCTCTCGAAGCACCTCAGAGCATTTTCATCTGCTTTCGTCAGTATCCAAGCTTCTGCGATTTAAAGCAGAATGGGGAGCATCTGAGCTTTTTTTTTAAAAAGACTTTTTGGTCGCTCGAGAGGGTCTTACTGCTCAATTGCCTTCTAAGCCCAACGCGATTGGGAAGACTGATTCTTCGCATGATTTCCGAAGTGGTATCGTTGTCGGAGTTGATATCGGAGCCGAGGTAGATGAAGTTGTAGCTGTAAGCCGTGACATTTTGTCCTAGGCTTCGATGTTGTGTGTCCCTCTTTGTTGACAGTATATAAAGGGCGTTTCAACAAGAGGTGAAAGGCCTTTTATTTCACTGCTGATGCACAAGAGGTTGACAGATGGTGTCAGATGCCATCTATAAATTTGGCAATTTTACTATGGAACGCTACTCAGTGAATGAAAAAATCCGAATCGTTAAATTTTATTAGGAAAATTCACGTTCAATCGCGGCAACGATGTCAAAAATTCGCGCCAATTTTGTGCCTTCCGAGTCGGGTGTGTGCACCGAAATAAAAAAATTCCAAAAGACGGGATCAGTACAAGATATGAAGATGTCGAAACGTGTTCGCAGAGGACGTTCAATGGAAAATATCGCCGCAGTAAAGGAAAGTGTCGAAAACGACTAAAAACCTCCATTCGTCACCGTTTTCAGGAGCTTGACCACAGCCAGACAGCACCGAAATTTGACGAAAGATTTGGCCCTACGTGCGTACAAAATCCAATTAGCGCAAGAACTGAAGCGCCGTACGTTCTCGGATTGGCTCCTGGAAAACGTTGCTGACATTGATCTTTGCAAAAAAAATCGTGCCTTCGGATGAGGCCCATTTCCACGCAGGGACACCGAAAATACATGAATGGTTCAGGAGATGCAAATGCACACAAAACGAGTAACTGCTTGGTGCGGTTTATGGACGGTAGGGGTTATAAGGCTATTGCAGTCAATGGAGTGCGCTATCGAGACACGATAAACAATTTTTTGTGGCCGAAGCTCGAGGATATGGATACGGGCGACCTGTACTTTCAATAGGTTGGTACTGCGTGCCATACGAGTCGCGAAATAATCGAGTTATTACGCACGATGTTTCCCGGCCGCGTAATTTCGCATTTCGGCGACATCCATTGGCCGCCAAGATCGTGTGACTTAGCATCGTTAAAAGCAAGGTCTATGCCAACCTTCCACAAACAATTTCAACTCTGAAAGCGAACATTAAAGCCATCATCGCCGAGAAAGAGTGATTGAAAATTTGTAGAAAAGTATGAGGGTCTGCAAACAGAGGAGAGGCGGTCATTTGGAAGATATTGTGTTCCGTAAATAATTTAGAGATATCTCCACAATTGTTCGTATTATTGAAAAAACAAGTCCCCCACATCTTGTTGAAACACCCTTTAATTTGTTTTTCCTTCGTTGATCGCAAAACCCATCACTGGCGCTTCTGCTTCAGTAGTCGCAAGCACTCCAATGACAGATCGCTGTGCTTTTTTCATTAGCCGTATTTTTTGCACATCAGCTATCAGCTAAAAAAAAATAATTTAAGTGTAAATTACAGTAATAACATAGCGATGTACGCTAAGTGCTGCCAAACCATATTTTCTTCGTTTGCGATGAGTTTTCCAATTAATTTTTAGAAATGTCAAATATTTGCCAAGAAAATTTTTTCAAAACAAATTAAATTTGTTGATCAACCGACAGATGAACCGCCATTAAATGTAGAGACGTATCTGTTCTACCAAGTTTATATAATGAGCCCTTAAGCGGAGTTGGGTAATTTTTTGTGACAATCGCTAATATGAGTGCAAGAAACACAGCTATTATGTCTATGTTGTCTGCATATGCGTGTATTACTAACCTTTACGCAGCAGCGTTAAGTTACATGAGCTTGGCGGTGATGCCAAAACTAGACATGGCTCTGCATAGCTCGTCTCTAGGGATGCTCTATACGCCGGTTTGAAATCGATGAAGAGGTGATGTATATTGACTAGGAACTCCTGGGTTTTTTTCCCAGATCTACTGTAATCGGGAAATTTGGTCAATGGTGGATTTTCCTAGTCTAAAACCACACTGACAGGGACCGATCAGATTGTTGATGAAGGGTTCACATGATACGGCAGACAGAATTTTATTTGCGATGTTGAGGAAGATTATTCCGCTGTAGTTGCCGTAGTTCAGCGGATCTTCCTTCTTTAGGATTGGACAAATAACGCTGAGGTTCCATTCGTCGGGCATACTTTCGTCGGCATAAATTTTAATGTTGAATTAATGTAGGCCCCGCGTCCTATCATCATCTGGTGCTTTAAAAACCTAAACAATTAAACCATCGGGTCCAGCACCTTTGTTGAATTTATGATAGGAAAGGGCTGTGCTGACTTCATCTTGGTCCGGTAGATGGAAATGTTGTCTGCCTTCGTTCAGATTTAATGGATCATTTTGCCAGACGGTAGGGTGTTGTTCATCATCAGCATTCAACAGTCTGCAGAAGTAATCTTTCCAGATTCCCGGCATCGCCTGAGGTTTTCTTCTCCATCCTTGTAGATTTCTGTTCGGGCTTTACAGCTTTGGCATGTTCGGTGGAGCTTCCAAACTTCATACTTCTGGTAGCACCACTCTAAGACCTGAATAAGCTCTTCTCGTGCTGTTTCTGAGGCTCTTACATAGTATTGTTCTTCTGTTCTTTTTTGCTCATAGTATTCGTGAACCCCTCTTGTCCTTTTCTTGAAAGCCGTTCGGTACATCCGTTGTTTTTTCAGATTTACCTGTCTGCATTCGTTTTCGAGCCAGGGTTTTTTTTTTATTGGGGCGGATTGAAACCCTTTACGATTTTAGTTCTGCGGCGTTAAACTTCCTCACAACAGTTCGTCGGCTTTGAGTGGTTACGGATATCCACATCCTTTTCTAAACTGCAACAATATAATGGTCCGAGTCGATGTTAGCTGTTCGGAACGTTCGGACATCTAAAACACTGGAGGACTGTCTTACGTTGATTCCAATATCATCAATTTGGTTGACGGTTTATTAATCAGGAGTTCGCCAGGTCCCTTGATGGATATCTAGGTGTGAAAAAAGTCTGCTGGCTATAGTTGGACTACGTCCCGACCTAAAATCATTAAGCCTGTATCCGTTTCTAGAGCTGACGGCGTGTAGGCTGTACTTCCCAAGGACGATTTTCACGTCATACTCGTATTTAGGGTATTACTCGTAGCTTTTGCCGAGGAGCTCGAAAAAGCAGTCTGTGGTAAGATCATCCTTCTCCTCTATCGGGGCATGGGTTTTAATGAGGTTTCTGTTGACAAATTTATTCCTTATGCATCGTCGTAAGCCGTAAGCACAAGACCTTTTTCTTAAATTTTTCTTTTACGGCGAACTCTCATCCGAATAAACGCTGCGACTACTGTCTTTGTCGTGCCGGTTATTAGTAACATTTTCCATAACAGATATCACAGTTTTGTATCTTCTTTTTGTCCGATGAATCTCATCACATCATAACTTGACAGGTATGTCTGCTTTGTACAAGGTGGCGCAAAAGTCATCGGAAGATGCTATAATTTTTGCAAATAGCGGAAAATGTCAATTCTACCTTGACATTTGTGAAGTAAACAGATACAAAATACACGTCAATAAGACATGAATCGCTATACTCCTAAACAACGCCATTACACCCGCCTAAAGTTACTGCATGGTGTGCTGTTTACGTTGGAGGCGTCATCGGGACTTATTTTTTCGAAATCGCCCTGGGCCAAACGACTACTGTAGACTGCGAGCGCTACAGAGCCATGATCAATGACTTTCTCCTTACTCAAAATAATCGCCGGAAGTTCTGGCAAGAGTGATGGAAAATGTCACAAATCGGGCCCGAATGGTCGTCAATTTCGGCGGCGGCGGCGGTGAATCCTTCACTATCCGAGGCTATTAACTGGTTCGTCATATTTTTTTTGTATCCTCCCGTACAGGGTTTTGTGTTCTATGACAGCGTAGGCCATTTTATCTTGCATGAGTAGTGCTTTACTCATGCTGCTAGCGGAAACCACCACTAGGAGGTAAGGCAACTACTACGCTACGAACTTGATTATTGTAAAGTTATAGGACAGCCAACAGCATTGCGATCAGTCATCGCGCAGATGGCCAATAATAATCAAATATCAACGGTTATTATCTTCAGGGATATGATGAAGATATTGCTATCCTATTTTAGAATAAATAATTTCAGATCGTCTCAAGCAATCTTCTAACCTTTTTAGTTGGCTGATGCAAAAGATATATCGCAACTTAAATCTTGAAAGTACAATACTACAGCACCTTTTACGAAATGAAGAAACTTACTTTCTTACTTAGATTGCGCTACAGTTCGGGATAAAAATGGGACTCAACCAATAAACTTTTCCAGCTAGGGCACACTTTGGCCATCTACATTTAGCTGCGCAGTCTAATATGGTTGATTTCACCTTTCACTTGTTAGCGCCGAATAAATGAAGGCTTTCTTCTACTATCTTTCCGGATAGAAGATTCTTTGAGCCAGATTGTTATCGCCTATTTGTGCCATATTATCAAGGCATCTCAGGTGTTTGATGGGCGGTTTTCTGACTAGGTCGATGTAATTTACGTAAGGTTCAGTGTTAAATCATTTTTTTCAAAACCCAGCAACGCAAACGGATCTAAGGATATGATCTATCGCCTTTACTGAAGTCTATACTTCTGCACCTAGAAGAAGAACTGGGATGATTAGGGTCTTACATATAGTCTCCTTCATGTTTTTTGACAAGGTCTTAGCTCTGGATTGCCTTTTTAGGTCTGAGAAACAGCAATTGATAACCGTAATGTTGCGTTTGATTTCTGGCGAGGTCTCATTATCCAGTATTAATGGTATTCTGAGTATAATACTCGTATAACAGTATTCTGAGTGAGCGTCTATCTGTTTCGTCAGTATTGTGTCTCGCTTTTTTTGAAAGCATATCCTCGGTTTTACTCTTATTCACAGTTGAACCCATTTTAGCTATTTCTGTCTCACTATTTGCAAACGCATAACGCGCTACATTCTGTCAGTGATATCAAAGATACTCGTATCTGTTGCATATACATACAACACTTTTGGCAAATTATGCCTCTAAATTTGTTCTCCAACTTTCGCGCGATTTTCTGAAATGTAATATCATATGACATCCTTTTCTACAACAAAGTTTTGCGTGATATTGCTTTTACAAATCAGTAAGGCAATGACAGGTAGTCAATTTAGTTAGATGCTTCCATATCCGGTCTCAAATTCAATAAAGTGGTGGTGAGAATTATTGGCCAAGGGTGGATTTATCGGGCGTAAAGCCGCACCGATATGGGCTAATAAGATTTGTTACAAATGCTTTGAGACATTCACGCCGTTTGATAGATACGATGTTTAATTGAAATTAAGAACAGTTATGCTTTTGTCGATGGCGCAGTTAAGGGAGTCTACATACTTTCTTGAGGATCGGACGAATGATACCTTTCATCAGATATAGTTTCCTCCGACCAGCAGCCTTGTTATTGTCAAGTTTAGATATTGTTATCTTTAATTCATTTCAGACAGATAGACAGAAATTTTGACTTTCGTCGCCCAGTTGAAAGGATTGAATGGTCAGTTCTGCCTGACAATGCAGTCTGGGTCGTTTACGCCGTTCAATTGTTTGCAGAAGTGTTTATTCCATGTCTTCTACCAAGTTTCCTGATTCATGCCTACAGGTCTCTGTTTGGGACTTGTTGTCCTCATACGTGCTTTTAGCCTTTTGGTAAAACGGTGTCTCGACTTAATTGTATCATAGTATATTCCTATTTCCTCGATTCTTAGCATGAGAAGCATGGTCGAGTAAAGCTGAGTACATCAGTTGGTATCTACATATGCCACTGATTTTCAGTACTTGATATAGGTGATAAAGGGCTCTTGTTAACCTGTATTAAATCTCCTCATAGCATTTCTTCATTCCTACGGCATCTGAGATATCCTTAGACGTACTTTGGCCACAACAAAGTTCATATATACCTAGGAATCCCGAAATGCTCGGACATCTCTAATGCTGGAGATGGTAATATGAACACTTGGTTGACTGTTTTAAGATCAGGTGTCCTGGTTACCTGGCACCTGTAAATATTGAGGTAAGAAAACTGTGATCTTGCTGTATTGATATTTCACCTATCAGCAAAGTCGAGATGCAGGCGCGCTTTTGCTATTTAGGGTATTGCTCTTAGACTTTCTCGAGAAACTCGTAGAAACATTCTTTGATAGCTATTTCTACAATACATAGTAGTGCCAGTGTATACCATGCATGTTTTTATTGTTACAAATCGTACATTCACATGCTGAAAGCTGAAGATTTCTGTCCTTGCTCTGCCACTAACTGCAAGTTCGCACCTAGGCAGACGTTGCTCGGTTTTCTGAAGCAGTGCGTGTCGCAGTTTTCTACCGTTCTTTTGTCCAGCCCATCTCATCGCATTGCCTAGATGGCATTGATATCTGCTTTTAAGTAGCCTAGGACCCAAGCTAATTATTCATCTGTACGCGGCCTCTTCACGATCTGAACGACTCCTGACACGACCTGCGATTGGATTGAGGTAATAAATTCACCGTACGTCCGCCCTTCTTCTGAGGCACAATCATTCTACATATATGGACGAGACTAGTACCACGTGGAGGTGAAATAAACGCAATTAATGTGCGGTCAGGTTGACTCCATTTGGTGCCGTAAACCAAGGCCGTAAATACGAGTAAACATTTTACAAATTGTACAAGTGAGTAATGAAATAATTTTCAAATAATCCTCAAAACAACAGCTCGTATATAGGCACCTAGCCATCTAATAGATGTATACATAGATAGATACCTATTTAAACAAAATGGAATTCTCTCACAAAAGCCATTGGTACCTGATGCCTTTTTAATTGATGCCTCAAATGGAGCTATCCCATTCCATTACATTGCACGTTAAGGTGTTTTAATTGTGTGATTAAGTGCGATGGATACTTGTGTAAATGGGTAGTTCCTACGACGCGAGCTTCATATTTCAGTCATCCGATATTGCCATGACTATTTTAGGAGTAATTGTTATATTAAATTCGGAAAAGTGACATTTTATAGGTTAGCAGCAGTTTTTCGTTCAACCAATGCGTTGTGCCTGAAGAGCTAATCCGGGAATATCAGCATTTTGTTTGGTATGGCTTTGTAATATCAGCCGAAGGATTGACATTGTTATTTGACGTTACAGTGTTTCGGTTAGTTGCAATGCTTACTATCACTCTACTCTGTTCAATAAAAATCTGCACTACAGGCCTTATGGGAGAGCTTTTTTTCGAACACGGGTGCCCTTCGCTCAGTTTTCGGTTCAAAATACTACAAATTGCCCCTGAAGTGCCACTGGTTTACATTGAAATATTTGTTCTACCTCCTTTAGCAATAATAATCAATTTATTGCATGTGTACCCGCCATTGACATCTTCTAAATTTTCTAACAGAACCAGAGTTACAGTATTAAATTTAACAAAGCGATCTTGTTTTTTCGCTGGTATATTCACAAGGTCTTTTGGTTTTTGTTGGTTTCAAAAGCTAATTCTAATCTAAATGAATGGTAGGTGTTGCCATATATGAATTCACCATAGGTTTCCTTGCTTAAAACGCGTGGTATATAAATAATTGTACTATTGTAGATGGCGCAAAAGTCATCACCCTATCGGAAGATGCTATAATTTTTGCAACTGGCTGCAAAATAGACGTTAACAAGACATGAATCGCATACTCCTAAAGAACGGGGAATAATTGTTACGACTTTTTTGCGGAATAATTCGTCGGTGGTGCTGGCGCAGCGTAAATTTCGGCACATATTTCCCGCTCGTCCGACACCAAATGGGCAAACTCTACGACGTTTAGCCGCTCGCCTAGAAGTGTATGGGACAACACGCGATGCTGCATCCGACACCAAATGGGCAAACACTACGATGTTTAGCCGCTCTCCTAGAAGAGTATGGGAGAACACGATATGTTGCCGCGTATGGCCGGACCCGGAGCAGCCGTTCTGTTGTTACAGAGGACCCCGGAGTATCGACCAGACGAGATGCCACGCAATTGGGCATCAATCGGCGGTCTTTACAGAGAATTTTGGTGAAAGACTGTAAGATGTTCCCTTACAGTACATCAGCTGTTAGCTGTTGACCCTCAAGCGCGTGTAACCTACGCTCAAGTTATATTGAATCTCGGCCACGAGCGAAACAACTTTTCATCGAAAATCATCATGAGCAACGAGGCCCATTTCCATCTCTGTGGATTTGTAAATAAGCATATCGCTTTTGGGGTACCGAAAATCCGCATACAACCCATGAAGAGCCCTTACACCCGCTCAAAGTTACTGCAAGGTGTGGTGTTTACGCCCGAGGCGTCATCGGGCTTAATTTTTTTCAAAAACGCCGCGAGCCAAACGACTACTATGGACGGCGAGCACTACAGAGCCATGCTCAATGACTTTCCTATTCCTCAATTGAATGAATTGGGACTGGAGAACATGTGGTCCCAACAGGACGCAGCAACGGCGCATGCTGCACGGGCCATAACTGGCACTGGCCGGCAGGATCGCCTGATTGTGTTTTGGGTTTTTTGAAGTCACGAGTCTATGTCAACAAGCCTCAGACTCTTGAAGCCCTCAAAGAGAATATCCGTCAAGAATGCGAGGACTTATCGCGGGAAGTTCTGGCAGGAGTTATGGAAAATGTCACGAATCGCGCCCAAATGGTCGTCAATTCCGGCGGCGGCCACTTAGCCGATATCATTTTCTCGAGCTAATGGAAAACAATTTAACACACGAAATACTCGTAAACATAATCCAAAAGCAGAAGCAAAGTTTTTCATTCATAAAAAAAATTACAGCCAAAAAACATCGCCACCTAGTATATTCGGAAAAGGACATCGCAAGCTCGATAAGATTTGTTCAGGAAGGGCTTTCAAGCTTTGTTTCAAGCAAACACGACGATCTTCATACCGATATAAATGCTCCAGTGTGTGAAAAGTGATTTGAAAATGTCTTGAAACGTCTTGAACCAAGGTCCGTCAACGTGATGGATAACGCTGGGTATCATTCAAGAAAAAAAAAACAAAGCGCCTTCATCTTCCACCAGAAAAGAAGAAATCAGAACTTGGCTTAGAGAAAATAGCACAGCTGCCAAAGAAATCAAATGGTGAAAGCTGAGTTGTTGGATGTTGTCAAATGCAGCAAAAACAAACTTGAGGTACACGTGGCAGAAAAACTAGCTTAAACTTCAGGACAAAAAGTACTACGATTACGTTCTTACAACTGCGGGCGTAATCCTATAGAGTTGATATCGGCTCAAGTAAAATGATTCGCAGCAAATCCAAAACAAAATTTTCAAATGAAATGGATTTTACGTAGCCTTAAGATGTTTGCACATAGCAAGGCGAAGGGAAGTTAGGGAGGGTGAAAAGAGAAAAACCGATGTACGTTGGTTTTAAATGTTTGCAAGTTATAGTGACTTGGAAATAAAGAGCTCGGCAGAGCATTCCATAAGCGAGTTGTACGGCTTAGGAACGAATCACGATATTTCAGACTACCTCCTTAAGGAGGTGGTGAAAATAGCGATACAACAAAGTGAAACACGAGATATTCGAGGGTGTCGAATGACTGTATAATATTGTCATCACATATGAGTTTTATCGCATGGTTTTGGATCCTATCTAGCAAGTGCAAAAAGATCTTAGGAACACCTGACCAGATGTGAGCATTGTACTCCAATTTCACGCGAATAAACGCCTTATATATTGAGGTCAGATCAGAGGGGGTGAAATATTTCTTACATCGCTTGAGGAAACCTAGACATTCAGCAGAGTTTTTGTCGATTTCGAATAAGTGGTCATTCCAACGTAAATGTTCATTGACACACATACCGAGAATAGAACGTTTTTCGGTTTCGACGACACACAGCAAATTCATGGATAATGGCCGGGTATTTACATTTCGCGTTAACGACAGCAGACAGCGTTGTGTTTTGGAAGCATTAAATTCCACCATGTTGATAGTTCCCCAATTATTGTTGTTATGCTGCTAATATCGGAGTTTAATGTGCTTAACATACGCTGTCGTACCCGTTCTACAGCCGAAGAACAGAGACGGGAGGCCGGGAACGAATATGAGAGAGTGCTGTCGTCAGCAAAGGAATATATTGGATTAGAAGTGGTAAACAAGAGGTCATTGATGATGATTAAAAAGAGCATCGGAGACAGAACAGAGCCCTGGGGCACACCAGGATTTATTTTGTGAATATTAGACTTTCAACTATCCAAGACAACTTTAATTGAACGTTTAGAAAGTAATTTCTAATCCATTGAAGAAGAGAGTCACCGATCCCAAAAGCATGAATTTTCGACAAAAGAGCCTGATGCCAAACTCTGTTAAATGCCTTAGAAGTATCAAGTGCAACTATCTTACTTTTGCCAGATTGATGTGCGCTTTGGTTCCACTTTTCGATGAGACATGCCATCAGATCATCAGTGGACCTGTTGCTACAAAAACTGTACTACCGGTCATTGAGAAGTTTTCGTGTTTTGAGACATTTCGAGACACAAAGAAGGGACGTAAGTGCAATGGGTTTTAAGGCGAAGAGAGAAGAAGATTTTTAGAGATCGGCTGGGAAAATGCTGTTTTCCATCTGCTCTAAAAGAGTCCTAAAGAATAGGATTGATGAAAAAGCTTACGTAGTGGTCTTACCAGCGAGGAAGAACACCTCTTCCGTAGAAGGGGACCAGAGGATTTGTGAATGTTAAGATCTTTATATACTCTTGCCATTACACGAGTGCGAAAGTGGATTCGACGCACTCCAGTGTGGGCCGGGACAAAGCACAATCTGGGAGTGTTGCCGCAAAATGTGCAGCAAACAGATTGGTTTTGTCCAAAGAACTGACAGCTGGAATGCCATTGTAAATGAACGTTGGGATGGAGGATGAGGTACAATTTCTGATGTCTTTGACGAACTACCAAAAATTTTTAACCTTTGGGACATTGTAGTATTTTTTGCCTGAGTGTTTGGCCGTATTGAAATTTCACTCACTTGAGAAAGACATCACTTCTGGCCCATTTTGAACTTTTTTCGGTTTTCTTCTGTCTGGTTATTCGTGTAGAACAGAAAAAAATATTCCTCTAACCCTGATAGCCTCTTTACAGCTCGAGTCGCACCACACATTTTTTTTGGTTTGTTACTCCTCATTCGATGGATAAAGTATCTCATTCCAAAGCGAATAGTGTCTGTTATCATATCAGCAGCGGCATCTACGTTGTTACTGAGGAAACATAACGACCAGCTTAAATTCCTAAACGAGGTGTTGAGTCCGCTTCAATTGGCTTTCTTGTATTGCCATATGGTTCTTTTTGGAGTTTTTTTTTTCTAACTGTGTGGTCAGTGTACGAGAAAACAGCTGATATGACACCGTAGTCCGACGAGCCTAGAGAGGAGAAGCACATCAACAGTCTATTTATCAGGGTGAGAAGTTAAAAAGAAGTCCAGAGTGTTGGCGATATGACTCTCAACGTCTGGTATTCGTGTGGGCTCTCATTTGCAAGCTGGGTCAAGTTATTTTCCGCAGCGAAGGCCTCAACACACCGTCCTTCGGGTATTGTCTGCCCAGGGTGTCGAAGCCACCCAGAATTGTGTATATTGAAATCGCCCGTAATAACGATTTCAGTATGAACAGAAGCACTTAAGAAAGTGAACAGTGAAAAATGTCTTAATTGTGTTAAACATGTTGAACTAAAAGTTGAGCCTAAGATGTTTTTAACTTTAAATAATAAGAACGACAGCAGCAGTGAATTTTCTTTGAGTTAGTTTGCTTTTATTATGTTATTAGGTAACGTTTTACACTGGTACAGTAAGTAAAAATAAATAAAAAATGTGACTTATGCAATTTATTGTTTTTTTCTCCAATAACATAATATCATCAAAACAGGTAGATGGCAACCCTGTGGTAATTATCTTCAGAAATTCCTGTCGACAAGTATGCATATCGTGGTACCCTTATGAAAGCTTTCAAGAGCGATGTGCTTATGCCTTCCATTGTAACTAAAGTGAGAGTACTGCAGATTTTCGTTGAACAGGGAGTAGTAACATGAAACAATGGTTACGCGTGATCATAGTGCCATACTTCATCTTCAAAAGCTATGCCATCTCAATTGAATAATTATTCCACAACCTTTACAAGAGTTGCTCTACAATTCCACAGAACCTTTATAAG
The DNA here is from genome assembly GCA_963966105.1 of Volucella zonaria. Classification (NCBI taxonomy): domain Eukaryota; kingdom Metazoa; phylum Arthropoda; class Insecta; order Diptera; family Syrphidae; genus Volucella; species Volucella zonaria. The sequence continues at coordinate 178,542,580 of OZ014532.1, read as the reverse complement.
CATTATTGAACAAGCATTCTTCCTCAAATGTGCCAAAAATTGGGAGTAGCTGCCAAGGAAAGGAAGCAATGGTTCACATCAAACTTTTCGCTGAATTTAAGTGCATATGTCCCAACAGTATCCATTCTTTCTGCATATCTATCAATAGAAGATGCACCCTTTCAACCTATATACAGGTGATAAGCAGTAGAAGAAATGTAACTTAGAAGCACAGCTAAACGGGTTGATATTTTTATGACGGCGGCACACTAAAAGAAAATCTCGAATGAGATTCGCACTATGAGTCGAAATATAGGGTCTTCCAACAAGAGGTGTCATTTTAAGTCAATAGACAAATGCAACATTTTTATGAAAACGGATACGAAATTTTTATTTTTATCTAAAGTACAAGCTCTGATGTTAGTAATGGAATTCAATATCTGACAATGCCCCCCTTGGCTCTGCCTACAAAGAGTCATTCTTTTGAAGAAATTTTTATCATGTTTTCGCATAATTCCGGTTGTATATTAGATAAGATTAGATTAGATTTGATTTATTTACTGTTATGTAAACAAAAACCAGTTAGCATGGCATTGCCATCTGCTTGGTTGACAAAATGCATAGATTATTATTTATAGCATAATAGGAAGGTATAATGAATTAATTCTTTATCATTTTGTTACCTTTTATCCGTTTTAGAAGTTTTCATTGAATATTCTGTATCAGCAACAATTTTGCAGTGCCTGATTAGTAATAGAATGTTAATCTCATTAAGACTTTAGAGGACTTGGTGGTCCTATAAGACTTTATTTCTAAACACAGATCTCCTTGTTTCACGCAAAATGCAAAAAAAATTGAAAAATATCTTCTGTCTTTGCCAAATTAGAAGATCGTCCCTATGGGGTATACATATAATCCATCTTAAGGAGTTCTTTACGCGCACCTTCAGAACCGTTGCTATTTCCTTTAGGCTGTGTTCATCACGAAAATAGTAATTGTGCTCCACTGACATCCTTAGCACTTTGACCACGTACTCCAGCTGTAATTTTACGGTTTTAGCGAAGAGTGGTGATCAACCTGTCTCCAATATGAGCCTATAGTTTTGCGTGTTCGGTGACAGTTGAAATGATCTCTTTACATAAAAAACCTAAGAAGTTTTTCCACAATCCCATGTTGTTTTCATCCCCATGCTTGAGCAGCGTAGAAGAGAATGGATTCTGAAACAGCCTCAACAATTTTACATTTGCAGCTATGGGCGATATATTTATTGGTGAAACAGTTCCTCCAAGCACCATCGATGTATGCTTTTGGCTTCAACAGTTTTTCTGTTAGATGCATCTCCATATAGAACTTCCAACTTCACAACTTAAACAGTTTCCCTATTAAAGTGCCATTTTTCATTTGCACAGTTTCTGTGTCCACCTCTTTTGAATATCATTATTCGAGACTTACTAGACGGAGTGAAAAGTGACCTCCTTGACCGCCAAAATGCACTGCTACTGCAAAAAAGGTTATGGTGCCTTGAAGTCCGTTCATATTTAGGCAGACATGCCAAATTTCAGTGCGATACTCTCTTTAGTTTTGTTTTGACAGCTGATTGTTGTTGACGTGTTTGGCATCATGTTGAGTATGCACAAAAACGATTTTCGTTCCCTCATAAAATATTATTTTTTGAGAGGCAAACTGGCGAAGGAAACAAAAGAAAAGTTGGATAATAATTCGCCAGATTACACCGTCAAATATTGGTTTCGAGAGTTTCGTGGTGGCTGCAACTCCACCTCCGATCAAGTCCGCAGCGGCAGGCCCTCTGATGCGGTTACAGAGGACAATGTCAAAAAAAAATACATGAAATGGTGTCGACTGACCGGAAAGTGAAGGTGCGCGAGCTAGCAGATTAGTAGCAGATCAGTACTACAAAGATTAGTACTGAGTGCACAAGCCATATTTTGGGCAATATTCTGCATATGAAAAAGTTATCCTGCCGCTGGGTGCCGCGCATGCTCACTCCTGACCAAAAACACGAACGCGAGAGCACTTCCAAAGAGTGTTTGGACTTGCTGAAGCGGAATCGGGCGGACTTTTGGTGTCGATTGGTAAATGGATTTGGATCCCTCGGACTATTATCTCTTCAAAAGATGGCGCATCAATAAAAAATTCAGCTCACGCGAGGAAATCATCGACGCCACGGAGGAGTATTTTGCAGACCTTTCGGAAAATTACTTTTCGGACGGGATCAAGAAGTTGGAAAATCGCTGGAATAAGTGTATCAAACTAAAAGGGAATAAAATAAAAAAAACTTTAAAAAAAAAAAAATTTTTTAATTCCCAAGGAGGTCACTTTTCACTCCATCTAGTATGTAGGCTGACCAGATTCCATGCCAAAGAGCTAAAGAGCCCATACAACAACACTGAGTCAAAAGCTGCCTTGAAGTCAACGAAGAACGCATAAAGCTTCCTATTCCTCAAGAGAACTTGAGACTCCACAATACTATTTAAATCAAACACGTTATCTAGAGAGGAGTATTATTGTTCCTATCCATGCAGTTAGTAGCAAAAAGGGAATGCCTCGGTAGTTCCCTGAGTCCATCCTATAATCTTTTTTATAAATGGAAAAGATCAGGGCTTCCTCGAAACTTTCTTGCTTACATAAGTTTTACAGACCGGGTTGGACCTCAACGGATGCCTTTAGATAGCTGCCTCCAGTTTCGGATGCTAAGTTGACCGAGGTTCCCATCCACTTGCGTGCGCCACCGCGATTTTTTGGACCAGAGTATTCCAACCGCTCTACATGACTTAGCCGTTTAGATCCCTAAAAGAACCTTATGGCAATATGAGAAATCCAACTGGAGCTGCCTTAACAGCTTCTTTAGGAATTTTAACTGGTCGTTATGTTTCATCGATAACGACGTGGATGCCGCTACTGACATGATCACAGAAACTATTCTCTCTGGAATGAGATGCTTTATCCCCCATCGGATGAAGAGTATCAAACCAAAAGAAAAGGCGAAAAGATCAACCCGACAGAGGAAAACCGAAAAAAGTTTAAACGAGCCAGAAATGACTGCAACGTCTTTCTCAAGCGTGTGAAATTCCAACACGACCAAAACCTGAGGCAAAAAATACTGCAATGTCCCAAAGGTAGTAAAAATTTTTGGTCGTTCGTGAAAAACATTAGAAATTCTGCCTCATTATCCATCCCCACGCTCATTTACAATGACATTCCAGCTGTCAGCTCTTTGGACAAGGTCAATCTTCTTGCTGCACATTTTGCGGCTAGCTCAACACTACCAGATTGTGCTTTGTCCCCGCCTACACTTGAGCGCGTCGAATTTACAATTTGACGAATCCACTTTCGCACTCGTGTAGTAGCAAGAGTACTTAAAGATCTCAACATGCATAAATCCGCTGGTCCAGATGGTATATCTCCCCTTCTTCTGAAGAGGTGTTCTTCCACGCTGGCAAAACCACTGCGTAAGCTTTTTCATCAATTCTACTCTTTAGGACTCTTTCCGAGGAGATGGAAAACAGCATTTGTCCAGCCCGTCCCTAAAAAAGGCGAATCTTCTTCTCTCTCCTCCTACAGACCCATTGCACTTACGTCCCTTTTTTCCAAGGTCATGGAAACGCTGATAAACCGTCTGCTCATGAAATATCTCGAAACACGAAAACTTTTCAATGACCGGCAATATGGTTTTCGTAGCAACAGGTCCACCGAAAAGTGGAACCAAAGCGTACATCAATCTGGCGAAAGCAAGATAGTTGCACTTGATATTTCTAGGGCATTTGACAGAGTTTGGCATCGAAAATGCGTGCTCTTGGGATCGATGACTCTCTTCTTCTATGGATGAGAAATTACCTTTCGGAACGTTCAATTCAAGCTGTCTTGGACGGTTTCAAAGCTGATATTCACAAAATAAATGCTGGTGTGCTCCAGGGCTCCGTTCTGTCTCCGACACTCTTTTTAATTTTCATCACTGATCTCTTGTCTGCTACTTCTAATCCAATATATTCCTTTGCTGATGACAGCACTCTCTGCTTTTCATATTCGTTCCCGGACTCATGCCCCTGCTCTTCGGCTGTAGAACGGGAACGGCAGCGTATGTTAAGCACAATAAATTCCGATATTGGTTATGCTAACCAATTGGGGAACTATCAACCGAGTGGAATTTAATGCTTCCAAAACGCAATGCTGTCTGCTGTCATTAAAGCGAAATTCAAATACCCAGCCACTATCCACGAATGGCACTTGCATCGTCGAAGCCGAAAAACATTCCATTCTCGGTATGTGTGTCAGTGGCAACTTACGTTGGTATGACCACATATTCGATGTCGCCAAAAATGCTGCGAAATGTCTAGGTTTCCTCAAGCGATGTAAGAAATATTTTACTCCCTCTGATTTGGTCACAATATATAAGGCTTTCATCCGTCCAAAATTGGAGTACAATGCCCACATCTGGTCAGGTGCTCCTAAAACATCTCTGCACCTGCTAGATAGGATCCAAAACCGTGCGATAAAACTCATTGGTGATACTAATATCAGTCAATCAATTGACACCTTCGAACACCGACGTAATGTCTCCTGTCTCACTTTGTCTTATCGCTATTTCCACCACCAGTGCTCCATTGAAATAGCCAGTAGCATTCCGCCCATTCAATGCTCATCAGTTTACCCTCAAGCCCATTTTCGGACGTACTCTAAAATATCGTGATTCTTTCCTAAGCCGTACAACTCGCTTATGGAATGCCCTGCCGACTTCTGTGTTTCCTGGTCATTATAACTTGCAAATATTTAAAAACAATATACATCGGTACCTGTGTACGAACATTTTAAGGGTACAAAAACCCCTTGAGAGCGCGCCGATTATAAAAAAAAAATACGACGGCATACCAAGATAGCGTCTTTCTTACATTAGGCAAAGGTCTATAGAGGATACGGTTAAATCTACCACAAGTACCTCTTTACTATTCTCCTTTAATTCCCTCCTTTCTTTGTTCCTTGCCTTAAGTGCATTAAGCGACCATTCCTTTGTATTTTCTTTGAACGTGGAAATGGGAATAACCTATTCAGTAACAAATGATTCATCACAAACGCATTTTTCACCCCAAAACCACTTCCAATAGTTTCCCTCTTCGACAGGATATACATATATGTAAGCCACCTCTCACAGGCCAAGAAGAAATCCACGAATTCCATTGATGACTCAATCCGTCACCCATGGTGAATGCCGTCAGAGATAAGACCCTTCAGCGCTTGTTGTTTTTCTTTCATAGTGCTGTGCATTCCATTCTTTGACTCTTCAAGAATTCTCCAAATCCAAAATTCTCCCGTCTTGGTGATAAGATTCAGTAGAATTTAGAAAATTCAGCCGTCCAACAAGAGTTCTTATTTACAAAAAAGCCCCCAAAACGTTTTAGATAAACCCTAGTCCCCGCCACAGTATCTTTGTTTGCTGCATTTAAATATATTTTTATTTTCTTATTAAATCAACATTCTGCGAATGAAAATAAGATTAAGTGCTCCTACTGGCATACGTGTTGTAATCCTCCCACAGAACTACAAACGAGTAGAGCTAGTAATCAAGGAATGACGAAGCCCGTGACCAAGACCATTAAGTCTCATTAGGAATTTCATCAAGCGAAACGCAATAATACTTTGGTGACCTATATTCGAGTGATTTCCGATGGCGATATGTATCCGTTCATTCGTCTATAGTCGAGGGCTTAGCTGAGTTGGTGCATATTTTACAGTCAACCTGCAAAAAAAGGTTAATAGCAACGGGTTTTTGAAACTGAGGGTACCCCTCTAACTAATGGTAGGCGTCTCATTAGATTTATCTACCCACATTGCGCATTATATTGTATGTACATAGTTGAAGGTACTCTCACACAAAAAGTATCTACGCATTACCTCTGCTCTGATATTCACAATTTTTCGTCTTACTCTCATTTGCCAATATACCAGGTATCTGTAGATGTATCTTAAACCACTGAACTGATCTACCTTTTACCTGAAATACATAAATACTCGTAAAACAAATTTTATTTTCGTTCATCTAGAGAGGTCTACTGCATGAAAAGACCCAATCTAGGTTGACCTCGGTTTGAATTGGAATATCAATTTTATTGTATATCGTATCTGGAAATTGCTCTTCGCTTATCAAAATGATGTCATGGAATGAACAAACTCCAGCCGTATCTCATAGATATGTTACACGTTGTGTGCCGGTTGAAAATTCAAACAGGTGGTAATTGGCTTTGTAGTTTGTTTGTTCGACTAGAGACTAGAGCCGGCTAAGCGGGGAACGGATTCATGATTTAGTTTCGTTTGAGTGAACTATAGATAGAGATACAACGAGGAAGACTAAACTGGTGTTGGATTTTACTGTGAGTTGGTATTTTTTTGGAAGGTGATTTCATGCAGTTGATTAGCAAATTTGTTTGAAAAAAAAAAAAAAGAAGGAAAATAATGTTTGTGAACTCTGTTCCATCATGAGACTATAATTGACGGATTTGGATGGATGGATTGGTGGAGATCTGATACAAGAACACTTCCTGGTGTAGGGAATGTTGGGAGTTTGTTTTTGCGACAATTTGTTTGTCACAGTGATGCAATGTGTTGTGAATTTGTTATTTATTTGTTTTTTTATTTTTTGTTTTATTTGCAAAAAGCTTCGTGAAAATAATCCGTGAGATGTACGTGAGATACGATTGTGTGACTGTGTGTTGTTTTCTCTTCAGTTAGACGGGTTTTTACGATTTAGATCAGATATTCACGGTGTTGAGTAAAAATGAAAAAGAAAAAACAGAATATATCTCAGTTTGCTTTCGAAGATTTTTTTTTATTGTCAATAAAACTGGTTGGAGGAGTAATTTCTGAGATTTTAAAATCATTAACAAGCGTGACGGCATGTTCGGCGCAGATGTTGTTTTCTGTTTTCCAAGTTCCACGAAACAAAAGCTCTAAATCAAGCTAAATTAATTGTGAAGACGAATTTCGAGAGAATACGTAGATTTCTCTCGTCTGTTTGAATAGAGCGTGCATATGTATAATTAAGGCCCGATTCCCTTTGTTATATCATCAAAGTCATGCTAATTTCTCAAAAACAGAGCGTTATTGATCGTTTGTCTGCTCTCCTTGTACTAACCTCTCAGAGGCAGGGTGCAGGCCTTCTTCTCGTACTAACCTCTCACAGGCCGATTTTGTTTGGCAGTTCGTATTTGACAGTTGTGGAGAGCGCTCAGAATCAGTCTATTGTGGAGCAACTAACGTCGAAATACCGGCTCCTCAATAATATTTTCTACGTTTTCACTACTAAGTTTAAGTACCTGCCCCTGTTTCTGACCGTTGAAATATTTAACGCGTATAGTAATATGTCTAATGCTAATCTGCATTGCTACCTTGACGTTTATGGAGTTAGTTTAATTAGCGGACATTAGAACCATTCTACGAGCCGCTCGATTTTGAATCACCCTGTTACTGAAGCCAAGAGTTTGTTGATGTTTTTTCATCTACGTCATCCAACATTTATTTTTCTTTCTATCTCGCTGAAACTAGAACTTCTATTGCTTTTTTGACCGGATTTTCCAGCGGCCTCATTTGAACATGCCAAAACTAGCCGATTTTAGTGTGTCCACTATCGGTTTTTTTATTTGGAGACTTCTACCGAATCTGTGTACGAGTTTTGTAACACTCACTGCCATTCGTAATATTTTCATTTTAGTTGTTGTCACTTTTAATTTATATTTCTCACACATTGTCCCACTAATCGAATGGCTACCGCGTATTACAAACTTTTTTAAGAGTAAGCGTCATTTGCTGTCATGAAATACTGCGGAGTTTTCGAGCCATTTGAGCCGACCTACAATCCGTTTTTCAAATCAATGAAGACAACATGCAGATCTTCGAAGGCTCGCAATGTTTCCCCTTTTTTTTCTGTCGGAATAGAGCAATCAGACAAAGAACTAGTTCATTGTACTCCTGGTAGGTTCCTCTTAATGGAATCTATCAGTTTTTCGAAAAAAGACGAGTAAGCGGTTCAGGGATAAAGTGCGTACAGTCCCAAGAGCAACCCGGTCAACACCGAGTACGTGCAGCCCTATGCGATCGTAACCCGGACATTCACAGAGGTAATCTTCCGCAGTGTCGTCATCACTTCCACAGGAAGCATTGCAGGATGCTGCATCACTTAATCCCAGTACATTTAAGTGCCAGAAAGTAACCTGCAGTCTTTCCTGCTGAGAGACACCAGGAGGGCTGCTGCGCTCATTGAGATGTCGCTGGAAGTACTCGCTTGATCTGCCGCTATCCTGGAGAGTCATGCCATCTGCAGTTATATTCATCTGAAACCCAACAGCGAATGAAAACCTTAACCGACAACACGGGCAGACCAAACGTAGGTTTTTGGTCCTGAAAAACTCACCGGCGATTCCATTTCCCGTGATCCCCTTGTGACCTGGGACCCAGACAAGACTCAGTGAATTCAGCCTTTCGACAGCTTGGAAGTCGTAAGAGGGTCCAGCAAGGCTCTAAGCGCAGTTTGGCTGTCGCTACAGGTGCTAATGGTTCGCCCCCTCCACTGATCCTTCACAATATAGTTCGTTGCCATCAGAGCTGCGTATGTCTTTACTTGGAAGGTAGACGCAAGTTTTCCTAACGAGGGGTGAAATCTAACGTTGTCGCCCTCTAGAAAGACAACAGCACCACTTACTATATCGGTTTTGGAACAGTCCGTGAAGCCCCGACTACATTCATTTTCTGGCTCAGATTCTGCCCGAAACCAGTCTAGGGCATAGGCAAAGTTGGTTTTCTATTTTTCCGGCAGCAGGAGTTCTGGTATTATTGCATCAGATGGCATGTCCATACGACCAGAGTCAGAAGACAGCTGGCGGGCAAGGTTATCAAAGCTCCAGTGCGTTTTGCACCAACAGCCACTTCATTTTAAACGGGAAATGGCTTTGAGAGTGCTGTCCATGACATGAATATCAAGGAGAGGGAGATTCGTCTAGATTCACTTTAGAGCAAAACTAGGCATACTAGGGAAAGAACTCATGCACCCAAGAGAGAGTCTGGTAAAAGTAGCAATAACGTATTTTCTACCAGACATCCGACGCACAGGACATTATTGGCCTTATCATAGCCAGAACCCTTCGCGGTGGCAGGCCGCATGTCTTGCCGACAGGTTATTTGCACTGCCAGAAGGCCGACAGCGCCTTAGAGACTTTCGACGCAACAGGTTTGGTTCATAGAATTGTTGGATGGTGATGCCTTTAAGTACTAGATAAGTCAAACCAAACAGTTTCCTCCTTCTCGTAAAGAGAACAACCTCAGGAGGATTGACTGAAAGCCCATTTCTAGTGCATCAATCGTCGAATACGTCTAGGGCTGTCTGGCAGTCGTTAGACACGATGGCACAGATAATGCAGCCACATCATCCGCGTATGCTTGTGCGTAAACATCAGAAGTATTGAGCGCGTTAAGCACTAAATCGGGCAACATGGCCATAGTCAGCACCCGCAATCAGTGTCCCATTCACCAACATTGCTTTTATCCATGAAACTAGTGATTCATCTACTATACACCGTGTTCTCTGGCCAAGTTACACACGCCGTCAAAAGTTGCGTTGTCGAAAGCACAAGCAATGTCGATGAAAACGAACATCCCGTCTTCCTTCTTGTCAAGTGCGCCATCTATTCTGCCTACCAGATTTTAAAGCAGGATCTTCCGTCTTACTTAATTACTTTCCGAGGTCCCCTTCTACTTGTGTGCACCACCTAAGACGAGGTCGTTCTCTACTGCAAAACTTTCTGGGCCGGGCTTGGTATCTATGCGCTCTAAGCCGTGACGAGGTCGGCATCGGCGTACAGGTTGTATAGTTGGCTGTTGAAAGGTCTTCTCCATTCTCCATTGATGCAAACGGGACCGAAAATTATCCGAAGAACTTTTCTCTCAAAGCGCCGAAGAACATTTTCATCTGATTTCGTCGTACAAAGTCTTTTTGGTTGCTCGAGAGATGGCTTTAATTGACGACTTCTAAGACCAAAGAAGCAGAGTGAGGCTTTGCATAATTTCCGTGCTGGTGTCGTTGTTGGCGTTGATGGTAAGCGTGGAGCAGAGGTAAATAAGGTCTTTTACTACGTCATAGTTCTAGCTATCTGCGTGACGTTTTGTCCTAGGCATCGATGCTGTGTGTCCCTCTTTGTTGACAGCATATACTTTGCTTGTTTTTCATTGACCGCTCAGCCCATTTTGGACGCTTCTGCTTTGGTAGTCGCAAGCGATGCATTGACATCTCCCTGTGTTTTTCCCATTATGTTAATATCGTCAGCATACGACCGCCTTCTTTAAGTCCTTTTCTGATGGAGCAGCGTGCATTCTCCATCATTATTCTGCATAGTCGCATAAGCCCGGCAGGAATGTTGAAACTAGGCACAACGCTGTATTGTTCGTCTTTATAGATACTGCTACATGTGGATTTGAAATAGATGAAGCGGCGGTGTGTATCGGCTTGAAACTCCTGGGCTTTTTCCAAGATCTACAGTAATGCGAAAATCTATTCTATTGTGGACCTCCCTACTCTAATATCACACTGATAGGGGCCAGCCCGATCGTTAAAAAATGGTTTAAGGCATCCACACAATGTATTGTTGAAGACTAGACCTTTTACACAATTTTTAGGAGATTGATGCCTAAAAAGATGGGGTAGGTTGTAGCGTTTCCCTTCTTGTGGTTCAAGCAATTGTTGCTGAGGTTTCATTCATCACGCATGCTTTCCTTTGACTAAATTTTGGAAGTGCTTTGTTGCCGTCTACCAAATTTGCTGCCTTAAATAGCTTGACGGTATATCAGCTACCTGTATGTCAATATTGGCTTTCATCGGGCAATTGAAATGGTTCGATGTGTCTGACAGCGAAGCTTAGGTCGTCTATTTACTCGTAACTGTCCTCAGATGTAGTTTTTTTCGATTCCTCATCTTGTTGGTCATCTTGGGTTTGTTAGTTTGACACGTCCTATTGGATAAAACTTCCGAGTGTTGAATTTTCGTTTCAGCGTTGCACATTAAATCTGCTCACAGTATTCCACTTCTGTTGTCACGTCTAAGATCCTCGTAGACGTACCTTTTCGGTAACTAGGTACTGGCCGGAGTCCACATTTCAGAATCCATAGCACATATTGCATCCATAAGAGCAGAGTCAAAAAACAGTCAGCACGCAGGACCATGGAATGCTCTAGTACGTGTTGTGCCAAGGGCCACTACTTTTTAAATAGAAGATATACGAGTACTTGGGAGTGCAACCCAGGGTATGTATGAATATCAAGGTAATGGCAATTCATCAGTTCGTCTAGGGCAAAGCCAGCTCCCACTCAGCCGAAACAAATCGTTTTTTGGAGTGTTTTAAATACGAGAATTATGTAAAGCGTCTTTCATTAAGCGCGTCCAATCTTTAAATTTAAATTAAACAAAGTGTGTATGAGATATCATCGAATAGTCGTTTGAAAGGCCTATCGATGCCATTGTGTATGGAATATAACATCGTCCAAATGCCCGCCGTGGCTCCTCTGGGTGGCGGGCATCCAGTTTTCCATGACTCTGGAGCATAAATCAGGCTGAATTTGACCGATGGCATGGGTTATGTTGGCTTTGAGGGCCGCTGTGGTTTGTGGCTTATTCGCATACAGGATGAATGACTCGAACTCCTACTTTTTAAAATACTATAATTTTTTTTATTTTTTGATAAATATTATTGTGCTAAAGCAAAAAATGTTGGAAAATACATCAATTTTCAAATTGTATCAGTAGTTTTCAATATGTCCACCTTTGGCGTGAATAATGGCCTTGAGACGGCTGAAGAAAGCATCGCACGCTGCATTCCCACGGAAGTGCTCTTTGAGGTGGTCCAAACTTTGGTATTTTTTAGTGCCAACCTTCGCCTTCAAAATACCCCAGACAGAAAAATCCAACGGACTTGCATCCGGAGAATTTGCAATCCATTGTGTCGAAGAAGTGAAGTGTGGAACATTGTTTTTTAACCAATCTTGGTTGATGTGCGCTTTGTGAGACGGTGCGGAGTTTTGCTGAAATGTCCACAGTCTCCGACCGAAATGATTGTTTGCCCAAGGCTTCAATACTACCTCTAAGACAGTTTCACGGTATACGATCGCATTAATTTTGACGCCACGGTCCAAAAATACGAGTGGAGAGCGACCATCGACGGTTATGGCGGCTCAAACCATCACCATCGGTGCTGCCTGCTTTCTGGTGGCCGTCCGAAAGTGTAAATTTTCGAAGGACCTCTCTGGCAAGTAAACTCAGTCACTTTGTTTGGACATATTGCTCGATAACAAATGGCGATTCATCGGAAAAAACTCACCACTTTGGTGCAAGCGTAGGAACTCCTTCGCTCTTTCGACACAACTTCATTGTGCTTTTTGGAACTTCAATGGCTTGAGCCCAAGCTCATTTTTCAGTATGTGTTGCATCCGTTCCAACGATATGTTGAGATCACGAGCCATTTTTCTTCCACTTCGACGCGGATTTCGCTCAATTCGAGCCTTCACTTTCCGAACCATTTCTGCCGATGCTGCTGTTTTCTTATGACCACCTCCATGGCGTTTTTCAACGCTGCCAGTATCACGGTAACGAGCTGTGGTTCGAGACACAAATGATTTATTCACGTTGAGGTGCTAGAGGGCTCTAACGATAGCTACTTGTGGTTTTCCAGCCAAATATATAGCAATCACACGATCACGTTTGAATTCCATCGCGGATAAAAATTTTCAACACAACTGAGACGCAAATTGTTTAAAAGGCTTATAAATAATAAAACTATCTGTCATGTGTCAAAATTTGAGCTCACTTTCATGAACGGTTTGGAAATTAAAGCAGTCTGAAGTTGGTTGCAGTTCGAGTCATTCACCCTGTAGACTTGCGACTTCAGAAAACCTCACAAGAAAAACTCTTACGGGGTCAAATCGCGCGATTTAGGTGGCCTTCACACCGCTCACATCACCTCCATGTGAGATGACCATACACACGAATCGCTCGTGCAGAATTTCCAATGTGAGGATGATATGGTGTCCAATTCAGGCCAAAGGAAGTTGGTAATCGTCGACGTCGTTCTCAAAGAAATCCGATGACGCCGCCAGTCTAAAATCCACACCAAACAGTGACTTTTTCGGCATTGGATGCTCTGGGATCTCATGTGGATTGGTGTCGTCCCAAATTTGACAATCCTGCTTGTTGACGTACCCATCCACCCAGAAATGGGCCTCATCGCCGAAGATGATTTTTCGGTGAAAATTAGGGTCAGTTTCCAACTGCTGCAGAGCCCATTCAGCGAGCCCACGTCATTGTCTATGGTCGTTCACCTTCAGCTCTTAGGTCAGTTGAATTTTATACAGGTGCAGGCCCAAATCAGGATGCAAAACTCGGCAAGTTGTGGTCTGCGAAAGACCGAGTTCTTGTGAGCGACCCGAAGTCGACCGCCACGGATGCCCACTCTCACGGATAGCGGCAATGTTTTCGGCAAATCTTGCGTTTCGTCGACGTACGGGCGTCGGTTTATCATTTACTGAACCAGTAGACTAAAACTTATCCACCACACTGCGAATAGTCCTCTCGGTAGGACGGTTATGGTGACCGTAAATTGGGCGAAGTGTGCGGAACGTTACCCGAACAGAACACCCATTTTGATAAAACAATTCCATCATTTGCACGCGTTGTTGAACGCTATGTCCATCCATGGTGATTTGGCAAAACAGACTGAATAAATGACAGCCAATTTGACAGATGTAGCTTCAACAATATAGCCGCTATCAAATTTGCGTAGAAGCTTTTTCCAGCAAATAATCCATGCACCGGATATGCATACGAATAGACCTAAAGAACCCTACTCGCTGAGAGGCCCCATGTGATTACGTTGCCCTAAAGCTAAAAGCGCCTTGGAGGTTTTTGCCGCGATATTTTTAGTCCAAAGAAGATGTTTATCCAGGATGACATGCGTTGCCGTCAAAATCGCATTTAATAGGTCCATCTGCCACAACAATAGATGCCAGGCACCAGCTAAGACGGGTTGTTTAACTTACTTTCCCTGCAGTTCTAATGGTATTGCGGCTTTAAGTCGGTTGTAAGTCGGTTCTGATCTGATTCAATCACCTGATTACAGAGGATGAGACAGAAAGACGCTCGTGTACGTGCCATCCATTTCGGAGTTTCTGCTGAGCCTTGTTGATTTGTCCCTTTTGAGGATTTTGACTAGTCTGCTGGTTTCGCCCAGTCTTTACTAGGGCTCTCTTCGAAATTCGAATTGGATTGTGGCGGTTTGGTGGTGGCAGGAGTCCCGAATCAGAACGACGAAATGCCGGGGTAAGGCCACTCTCCATTCGTTTTGTATCTTGTGACTATAACAACTAACTTGTGGTTGCAAAACTGCCCATGCTTAGGTATTGATACTGTATTTGGTATAATAAGACATGCGCTTAACAGAAAGTTGACTTAAAATGTTGAAATTAAACCGAGTAAATATCATAAATACTGCGAGGAACGTGCCTAATTTATACTCGTTTGAAAATGAAAAGAAATTGTCTCTTCCAGGGTGCAGATAGGATCGCGAATCATACTTAGATTTAGTAGTCTCTCTAGACGGAAGCCTTGTCTAAGCCCAATTTTTCCAAATCTTACTCTCCCTGTGAGAATAGAATTTTCTCATTTTTAAGTGTCGAGTAAAGGGGTCTGGGTATTGAAACATTCGCTGCTGCAGTGAATCCACTCTGAATTGAATCACCAAAGAGAAGCTGGTGGTACCCTTATGCATAAGACGGTTTGAAACCTATCACCGTCCGATCTTTAGCCCTTTTAGGCAGCAACACCGGTTTCATTCGGATCTTGTGTGCGAGAAAGGTCTTAGCAAGGGGAGTCCCTGAAGCTTTCTTCCTCTCGGCCCTGGCTAGTCCAAAGAAATAATTTAAAATGTTCTAACGACGAAAATAATTGTACTTTACCTATCCATTAGCACCTTTGCGGTTATGTTAATTGCTCTACTCGCCGTTTCCTCTCTTGTGATTGGACTCAAACCCACATCACCCTTTATAATAGAAAACCAACCTAACATATAAGCGATATAAATTCCTCATGTCAAACGTAATATCCGTAAATTATCGTAAAATATTGGCGAATCACTGAGTTGGTGTACTTAAACCGGAAAACCTTTCCACTGAGACTTTCAAACTCTCACCACCTATTGCCTTGCACAAATCGTTGTTTCCAAGAGATTTGAATCTTCAATTTACCTAAACTGACACCCCCAACAAATCGCTGTATATCTCACCTATCCAAACGACTTTATTAAATTCAACCCACAACCTGCTTCAATTAGCTCGAGACACATTCGTGCTCCATACCACGGCAAAATGAGAATCGATCTATCACCAGTTCTAAATGCACACATGACGTAATCTCTCTAAACTCTAGACCCTCAAAATAGAAACCAACACGCTTTCAGTCGCTGTAAGCCGTGTAGAAAATCGTTATAGATACATTTACGATAATGCGCATGCATTCGTTGCCACAATACGAGTATCTACGAGTATTTACGAATGTAAAAAATCTAAAAAAAATTAATAAATCTACAGCAGGTAATGAAATTAATGTCATTACGAGCCATTACCTGTTGAATGGCCTCCTCAATGAATGAAATGAGCTTAACGATCCAGCCACCTAATCACCTTACACTATGCCAGCTACCAACTCTAGTGAATTGCGAAATAATCTCTTTTTGCATCGATGACGCAGTCCTGACCGAGGCGCGATGAGTTTTGTAGAATTGCGACGAGACCAGAAATGGTAAACATTCGGTGGTCGTTGGAACTGGCGTGGGTCGTTCTCCAGCCAACGAAAACAGCAACTCATACCAGACAGTGCTGACTAAGCCACCTGAGTGTCGGTGTCACCCCCGATTCTCGGTATATGTAATTCACAGAGTGAGCTTACTAGCTGGCCTAGCTTACCACCAGATACTTGATTTTCAGTTTAACAACGAACATCGACCGAACGACAACTATCTAGTTTTTCATAACCGACAACAAATATCTAAACGCTAAACCTAAACGTTAAATCAAACACAATAGCGAATCCAAACGCAGATTGAATTCATTAGCAAGCTGGTGTTGAGTGAAATTGTATTTTTTTTTTCATTCTAGTGGCAACAATCCGAAGATTTTGGTCGAAAAAAAGAGATCCGATCGCATCTGTACAAGTTACGTGAATCCAGACTAAGAGAATTCTATTTAACGGAGGGTCGAGGAGGCGACATCATGAATCCATCAACAGATGTATGCTATGGAAAGACTCCATTGACTCCAAGCCATGGAGATTCGCTTGTCGATCAGAGTTTCCAAAGCTTGAAATCGAAGGAAGTCCGTGATTCGGAGAGTCCAATGCGTGACATCAAGTTTCGTAATAGTGGAGGTGTTGCTGGTGGTGTACTTGTACCAGATACCACCGGTTGGAATGTGCATACTTCGTCGGAAGTGAGTCCAGATGGGCGTGCGTTCCGTAGCGAAACCGTGGCGAAAACAGATGGTGAGTAAATTTTGCATTAATTCGATAGTGTCTCATGATTTTGACCATGAAAACAATATTTCTTTGTCTGTTTGTAGGTGTTGAGCAGATAGCTGGAGGTCGAGCTGAATTTGCCGGACGTAATGAACAGAAATCAAGTGCCTCACACCAGGGTGATGATAAAAACTATGTGAAGAAGGCAGCCGAGAGCTCCAAGACACATTTGCAAGAGAAGGTTGTCGTTGGTGATGAAAATTCTGGTCGTACAGAAATGAGAAGCAGCTCGGTGACATCATCATCGTCTAAGGTCGTATCGTCGTCATCACAGGTTATTTCGAGTGGTGATACCGGTCTCGATTGGGAACCGGTTGGAGCGAAGAGATTGACACAGGGTCAGACGCAGGATCATATCCAACAACATCAGAAGATGCTTTCCACGGCTGATACAAGTGCTCTTCATAGTGAGCAACAGAAATACCAGAGAAACGAACGTAACGAACGACAAGAGACATCAAGTAATGTACGTGAGGAAAGCAGAAAGTACGTTGACATGGATAAATCTTCGCCTGAATATCAACAACATGTTCAATATCTCATGTCTCAGCCAGGTGCCATAGTATCTAATACAGTTGAATACCCGAAACCGGGTGTTAAAATGATTACCACTGTGAAGAAATTACCCGATGGCACCACTGTCAAGACTAAGAGGTATGAAACCGAAGCCAGTGCTGACGCCGGATCTATTACTCAAACCCTGAAGCAACAACAACAGCAGAGAACTTCATCAAACACCACCCAAAAGACAACTGAAAAACGTGTCCAGGATTCTGAAGATATTTTCACTCGTTTGTCAAGAACTCGTGACTCTGGGGCTCCGTTGAGTCCCCAGAAAGTACCAGATTCCCCGTCTCAGGATGATGTTTACTCACGTTTGCAGAAATCCCGTGGAAGTACTACGAATGAACAGAAATTTTCTGAAACAATCGATCAGAGATCCACACAAATTCTTCGCGACACCAAGCAGCAACCAACCTCACCGTCAACTCACAGAGTGCCAGTTCGACGTCCCAGCGATGTAGTGGACAATGTCGAAACCATTTCTTCCACCAACAGAATCGTTAGAAAAGATCAAAACCAGAGCGTTCGTAATGAGAAGACCACTAGTGCTGACTTTATTCAAACAGAGCGCGATCGATACACTGTTGATCGTGATACACCCAACCGAAAGGGTCCTGATGGGTTACCAGAAGCTCTTGTGCCAATAACACCTGGACGATTCAGTCGCCCTCAGCCAAATGATACACCAACTAATGGATACACAACTACCGGAGTTATCCAGCAGTCATCGAAGAGCTCGGCGAAATTCTCCGAAAGTCGTCGTTACTCCACGGAGACTGTGGAAAGCTATCAGCATTCTGAAAGTCATAATGAAAGTCAGGATTTTACCACCCATGGATTTCCATCAGTTCGTAGGCCAATAGAGGAGCCGAAAGGTCGATCTCCAACTTCTGGGCGTCCTGGTCAGGACTTTTCTACTCACGGCTTTCCATCGGTAAGGCCAGATAAGACGACCCAGCAGTTCCCTTCCCAAAAGCCAAGCACACATGATGATTATAGCACCACCGAGAGGGTGCACATCATCACCACTGATCGTCCAAGGCCGGATGATGCATATCCACATACTCCAGATTCCACAACAACTACATCTCAAACAAAGTATTCAACTAATGAAACACGTCGTCAAGTTACTACTTCCACCGATGGATATAGTAGCACTCATGGGTTTCCATCGGTAAGGGAAGGAACTCCAACTAGAGATTCACTAAGGCGTCCACTTTCTTCCGAATCAGCTCCTGGCGATTCTCCAAGGCGTCCAACCGGTCAGGAACCATCGACAAATCATGTTCGAAAGCCATCTACTGATAGTTTCACCACACATGGATTTCCTTCGGTAAAAAGCGGAACTCCAACTGAAGACTCACCGAAACGTCCTTCAGGTGTCGAGCCAACAACTCCTGGTCGTAGACCAACCGGTCCAACCGGTCCAGCCGGTCCAGCCGGTCCAGCCAGTCCAGGCGGCTCTGAACCAATAGATCAAAGTCGCAGACCAACAAGCGGATCATCAGGTCCTGAACCAACCAATCGCAGACCAACAGACAGTGACTATAGCACTCATGGCTTTCCTTCTGTAAAACCTGGCCAAACCGCTCCAAAACAGTCATCTCCACAATATGAAGATTCTCCAAGAACCCCAAATCGCCGTCAGCCAAGCGTTGATCGTGACGACACTATTTCTGTCTCCTCGGATCGCAGCAACAGCGTCATCTATGAAAAAAGAATAGATGCCGCCCATCAGGCATTTGCACGCTCTCTTCGCTGTGCCTCTCCAGTCGATTCGATTCGACGTGACAGCATTGATCGCCAAACTCCCCGAACCAGTGTGTCCTCCACTCGAAACACATATTCTCCATCCAAACGTGACGGACGTAGTCCCTCTCATGAGAGTATTACCAACTCAGAGTCTAGCCGTATCAGTTCCGGCACAATAACCAAGACATACCGACCCACAACCACTGACATCAGACGTATCTCTGGGCCAAAAAGCCCAATTGGCAAATCGGCACCAAGTCATGTGTCCAACGAAACAATTGACATAAGTCTTACTAGAAGAATCACACCCAGGCCTTCGGATAAATCTACCGGAAGACCGACAGGTAAGTCAGTAGAACTCCCCATACTACTCTCCCCCAACCAAAATGTCGCTTATGCTTCCTTCAGTTAAAGACAAGTCCGATTCGGCAGAGCCTATAGTGCGCAAGAAAATCTTCGAACAAACCGAAGCTTTTCTTGCTAGCGAAGGTATTGCTGAAGAGCCGATCCTTAAAAAGGAAAATTACTATCAGCTTGGTCCGTCCGATGCAACACTTCCGTCTAGCCGCCTCAAAAAAAGGCTGCTCCATGGTAAGATCAACCTCATCCATGTGTGCTTTTGTTGGTTTTTTTTTTTTTTTTTTTGTTTGTTTACATAATTATGATTTTGGGTGACAGGCATCATTGTGCTTCTCATTTTTGTTTTGTTATTGCGCCGTTAATGCATTGCAGTGTCGCCTAGGTTAAGATTTAAGTAAAAGAGAAAAAACCTTTTACAGGTACCACTCCCACTACTTCCCGTAGGCCCACAACTTACAACCCAGAAGAAGAGGTAAACACACTTCTCGACACAGCTACGAAACACACTACTACGACATCAACATCAACTAGAACACCAACAACAACAACAAGATCTGCGAAACCACAAGAAGCAAAACCATCCAAACCGGATACGCTCTATAGTAGCAAGCCGAAAACTAAGCCCGAGGGATACGTATCCCTACGTCGGGCCACTGAAATCACCGATAAACACAATCAGACGACAAACAAACAAGTATCCTATCCCCATTACATTCCTGGTGCTCCAAAAGGTAGAGTTAGGTTCTGTTTATCCCCGCAGTAGTAGCGTTAAAATTGCGTATTTGCATATTTGCGTATTGCGTATACATACATACATAGCTAGCGTTAATCAATAAACGATTTTACACAATCACATTTTGTTTTACTAACCATTAATCTCATTCGATCGCATATTTTCAGCAGACCGGTCATCACCGCACCCAGAACGAACCCAGACATCACCGTCAGACAGACCAACGAAAAGTTTCCCATCACCAGCACAAACCACTCCTACTACTAGCACCATCACTCACAATGCACCAAAGTCCGTTACGGACAAACCGAGAGTAGCACCATCCACTACCACTAGCCCAACCGCCAAGCCATCTTCCCCATCTAAATTCGATAACAGCATCACAAGTAGATTTACTAAAACCGTTAAAGTAGACAATTCCATAACGCGAGACACGACAAAGACAAGACGTGAACCGGAGCGGAAGCCACAGCCAAGGGGCCCACATGAACCGGAGGATGTTGACGAAGGTTACGTGCCCGGCACTAAGGGCAGACCAAGACCGACATCTCAACGACCCACCTCAGATGATGAAGGTTTTGAGCCAGAGTCTCCAAGGGCTCATTCTCCTACTAGTGACTTTGAATACCGTAAGCCGAATCGACCAGACACCTACGATGAAGAGGATACCATCTTTAAAAGTCCACGAAAGACCGATAGAAAGACTGTTACGACAGATTTCTTGGACACCGAACGCGGTGTTACGCAGCCGCGTAAGCCTGGAGATACAGACCGTAGGGCCAAAAGACCAGGTGAGCCAGACGATTTTGAGCCGAATAATCGCTCCAAATCAGGTCCTGGCCCTAACGAGCCAAGACGTCCTAGTGATAAACTTCGACGTCCTGAAGATGAAACTCCAGGACAGCGCAGACCAAGGAAACCATCGAGCCCCTCCCGGCCATCGGACACAAGCAGGCCCAAAGGTACAAAACCACCATTGGACCGTAGCGAAACATTTGAGGAACGATGTCGCCAAATTTTGGGTATTGACGACGAAACAACTACTGAGCAGTCAAAAAGAGTTCAGGAATTCATTGAGACCGAACAGGTAACAGACGATAGGCGTCAACCAAAAAGACCATCGTCAAGTCCACACAAAAGGCATCCAAGTGACACTGTAAGCATTGAAGATTGTGATGATGATGATAATGGTGTTCCCCGAAAATATCCAACGGGGAAAACTCCATCCACGACCATCACAAAGAAAACGACGACAGGCGAATATCCTCGGGATAGGTCTCCAACCGGTAAATCTGGTCCTCAGCCAACTGGAAAAACTCCAACGGATTATCCTCGTGAACGTTCGCCATCTGGCAAAACACCAAGGGGCCCAAGGCCTACTGACTTCGATAAAACTACTGTCACAACTTCCACCACTGTGACTAAGGGCGATCATTCGCCCTTGACACGTCCTAGAGAAGGATCGCCTTCTGGAAAGTCGCCAAAAGGAACAAGGCCAACGGAAACCGATGAGTTCGGAAAGCCTTGGCCTGTTGATGATGATCGTACGCCATCAACACGTCCAAGAGATGGATCACCCTTGAACAAGACACCAAGAGGTACTAGGCCAACAGAGGAAATAACGCGAACAACAAGAACCACAACGGACAGAACAACCCAGGAAATCGTCGACGATGTTTTTGAACCAACTCGTCCTCGGGATAGTTCTCCTCGCGACGAATCTCCAGGGAAACCTCGTGGAGTAAGTCCAAATGACGACACGACTGTCAGGCGAACCACCACTACCAGGGACACGACAACCTTCGACTCAACGAAGGGTCCGAAGGACTATCTTCGCGATCGATCTCCACAGAAACCTCGTGGAGTGAGTCCAACGGATGGTACAACTGTAAGGCGAACCACCACTACCAGGGATACGACAACCCTGGACTCAAAGAAGGGTCCGAAGGACTATCCTCATGACCGATCCCCAGGGAAACCCCGTGGAGTGCGTCCAACGGATGACACAACAGTCAAGCGAACCACTACTACTAGGGATACAACAACCTTGGACTCAACGAAAGGTCCGAAGGAATCTCCTCGTGATCGATCTCCAGAGAAACCTCGTGGAGTGCGTCCAACGGATGACATAACTGTCCGCCGAACCACCACCACTAGGGATACCACAACCTTCGACTCAACCAAAGGTCCGAAGGACTATCCTCGTGACCGATCTCCAGAGGGACCTCGTGGAGTGCGTCCAACGGATGACACTACTGTCAGGCGAACCACCACTACCTGGGATACGACAACCCATGACGCAACCAAACGTCCAAGAGACTATCCTCGTGACCGGTCTCCAGAAAAGCCTCGTGGAGTAAGTCCAACTGATGAAACTGTCAGGCGGACCACCACTACCAGGGATACCACGACCTTCGATTCAACTAAAGGTCCAAGGGAATCTCCTCGTGACCGATCTCCAGAGAAACCTCGTGGAGTGCGTCCAACGGATGACATAACTGTCCGCCGAACCACCACCACTAGGGATACCACAACCTTCGACTCAACCAAAGGTCCGAAGGAATCTCCTCGTGACCGATCTCCAGAGAAACCTCGTGGAGTGCGTCCAACGGATGACACAACTGTCCGCCGAACCACCACCACTAGGGATACCACAACCTTCGACTCAACCAAAGGTCCGAAGGACTATCCTCGTGACCGATCTCCAGAGGGACCTCGTGGAGTGCGTCCAACGGATGACACTACTGTCAGGCGAACCACCACTACCAGGGATACGACAACCCATGACGCAACCAAAGGTCCAAGAGACTATCCTCGTGACCGGTCTCCAGAAAAGCCTCGTGGAGTAAGTCCAACTGATGAAACTGTCAGGCGGACCACCACTACCAGGGATACTACGACCTTCGATTCAACTAAAGGTCCAAGGGACTATCCTCGTGACCGGTCTCCAGAGGGACCTCGTGGAGTGCGTCCAACAGATGACACTACTGTCAGGCGAACCACTACTACCAGGGATACGACAACCCATGACGCAACCAAAGGTCCAAGAGACTATCCTCGTGACCGGTCTCCAGAAAAGCCTCGTGGAGTAAGTCCAACTGATGAAACTGTCAGGCGGACCACCACTACCAGGGATACCACGACCTTCGATTCAACTAAAGGTCCAAGGGTATCTCCTCGTGACCGATCTCCAGAGAAACCTCGTGGAGTGCGTCCAACGGATGACACAACTGTCCGCCGAACCACCACCACTAGGGATACCACAACCTTCGACTCAACCAAAGGTCCGAAGGACTATCCTCGTGATCGATCTCCAGAGGGACCTCGTGGAGTAAGTCCAACTGATGAAACTGTCAGGCGGACCACCACTACCAGGGATACTACGACCTTCGATTCAACTAAAGGTCCAAGGGACTATCCTCGTGACCGGTCTCCAGAGGGACCTGGTGGAGTGCGTCCAACAGATGACACTACTGTCAGGCGAACCACTACTACCAGGGATACGACAACCCATGACGCAACCAAAGGTCCAAGAGACTATCCTCGTGACCGGTCTCCAGAAAAGCCTCGTGGAGTAAGTCCAACTGATGAAACTGTCAGGCGGACCACCACTACCAGGGATACCACGACCTTCGATTCAACTAAAGGTCCAAGGGAATCTCCTCGTGACCGATCTCCAGAGAAACCTCGTGGAGTGCGTCCAACGGATGACACAACTGTCCGCCGAACCACCACCACTAGGGATACCACAACCCTTGACTCAACGAAAGGTCCTCGTGACCGGTCTCCAGAAAAGCCTCGTGGAGTAAGTCCAACTGATGAAACTGTCCGCCGAACCACCACCACTAGGGATACCACAACCTTCGACTCAACCAAAGGTCCGAAGGAATCTCCTCGTGACCGATCTCCAGAGAAACCTCGTGGAGTGAGCCCAACTGATGACACAACTGTCAGGCGAACCACCACTACCAGGGATACGACAACCCTTGACTCAACGAAAGGTCCGAAGGACTATCCTCGTGACCGATCTCCAGAGGGACCTCGTGGAGTGCGTCCAACGGATGACACAACTGTCAGGCGAACCACTACTACCAGGGATACCACGACCTTCGATTCAACCAAAGGTCCAAGGGACCATCCTCGGGACCGATCTCCAGAGAAACCTCATGGAGTGAGCCCAACTGATGACACAACTGTCAGGCGAACCACCACTACCAGGGATACGACAACCCTTGACTCAACGAAAGGTCCGAAGGACTATCCTCGTGACCGATCTCCAGAGGGACCTCGTGGAGTGCGTCCAACGGATGACACAACTGTCAGGCGAACCACTACTACCAGGGATACCACGACCTTCGATTCAACCAAAGGTCCAAGGGACCATCCTCGGGACCGATCTCCAGAGGGACCTCGTGGGGTGCGTCCAACGGATGATACTACTGTCAGGCGAACCACTACTACCAGGGATACCACGACCTTCGATTCAACCAAAGGTCCAAGGGACCATCCTCGGGACCGATCTCCAGAGAAACCTCGTGGAGTGAGCCCAACTGATGACACAACTGTCAGGCGAACCACCACTACCAGGGATACGACAACCCTTGACTCAACGAAAGGTCCTCGTGACCGGTCTCCAGAAAAGCCTCGTGGAGTAAGTCCAACTGATGAAACTGTCAGGCGGACCACCACTACCAGGGATACTACGACCTTCGATTCAACTAAGGGTCCAAGAGACTATCCTCGTGACCGATCTCCAGAGAAACCTCGTGGAGTGAGCCCAACTGATGACACAACTGTCAGGCGAACCACCACTACCAGGGATACGACAACCCTTGACTCAACGAAAGGTCCGAAGGACTATCCTCGTGACCGATCTCCAGAGGGACCTCGTGGGGTGCGTCCAACGGATGACACTACTGTCAGGCGAACCACTACTACCAGGGATACCACGACCTTCGATTCAACCAAAGGTCCAAGGGACCATCCTCGGGACCGATCTCCAGAGAAACCTCGTGGAGTGAGCCCAACTGATGACACAACTGTTAGGCGAACCACCACTACCAGGGATACGACAACCCTTGACTCAACGAAAGGTCCGAAGGACTATCCTCGTGACCGATCTCCAGAGGGACCTCGTGGGGTGCGTCCAACGGATGACACTACTGTCAGGCGAACCACTACTACCAGGGATACCACGACCTTCGATTCAACCAAAGGTCCAAGGGACCATCCTCGGGACCGATCTCCAGAGAAACCTCGTGGAGTGAGCCCAACTGATGACATAACTGTCAGGCGAACCACCACTACCAGGGATACGACAACCCTTGACTCAACGAAAGGTCCGAAGGACTATCCTCGTGACCGATCTCCAGAGGGACCTCGTGGGGTGCGTCCAACGGATGATACTACTGTCAGGCGAACCACTACTACCAGGGATACCACGACCTTCGATTCAACCAAAGGTCCAAGGGACCATCCTCGGGACCGATCTCCAGAGAAACCTCATGGAGTGAGCCCAACTGATGACACAACTGTCAGGCGAACCACCACTACCAGGGATACGACAACCCTTGACTCAACGAAAGGTCCGAAGGACTATCCTCGTGACCGATCTCCAGAGGGACCTCGTGGAGTGCGTCCAACGGATGACACTACTGTCAGGCGAACCACCACTACCAGGGATACGACAACCCATGACGCAACCAAAGGTCCGAAAGACTATCCTCGTGACCGATCTCCAGAGGGACCTCGTGGAGTAAGTCCAACTGATGAAACTGTCAGGCGAACCACTACTACCAGGGATACCACGACATTCGATTCAACCAAAGGTCCAAGGGACCATCCTCGGGACCGTTCTCCAGAGAAACCTCGTGGAGTGAGCCCAACTGATGACACAACTGTCAGGCGAACCACCACTACCAGGGATACGACAACCCTCGACACAACCAGAGGTCCGAAGGACTATCCTCGGGACCGATCTCCAACAGATAAATCAAGTCGGTATCCAAAACCAACTGAAGACACTGACACAGAAGATCAACCAAGGGATAGATCTCCTCAAAAACCTAAGGGAACCAGACCATCTGAACCTTATGAAACAACATTGCAACAAACGATAACAGATACAACGGTATTTGATGGTACCGTTTTTTCTTCACGTCCGAGAGACGGGTCTCCTTCAAAGCCAACAGGCCATTATCCAGAAGAATTTGAGGTAGTTCCACGCAAGCCGGATGATTTTCCACGTGGTCAGTCGCCAACGGAGAAGCCGAGAAGGCTGCAACCAACCGAGGACGATATTACAGAAACAACGGTCAAGAAAACAATAAAAACGACCAGCGATAATATAACGTTGGAAGAAATTGACTTGGAATCTCCAAGAGATCGTCCTCGCGGTACATCTCCATCGGATAAGCCTAGGAGACGTCGACCAAATGATGAAGAAACTGATGAAACAATTATCCGGAGAAGGACTGAAACGACAGTTGTTGAAGGTGATTCACCAAAAGATTATCCACGTGATACATCTCCAACGGATAAGACTAGAAGACGCCGGCCAACAGATGAAGATATTGATGAAGTAGTTACCAAGAGAACGACGAAGACAAGCACAGATAAAACCATTTTGGAGAAGGTAACTGATCGATCTCCAAAGGATCGTCCACGTGAAAAGTCTCCATCGCAGAAACCAGGCCCAAAGACTTATCCTGGAGATACGTCACCGAATGAGAAGCCACGAGGACTGAGACCAACTCACGAAACCGTTGTCCAAAAAACCACAAAAACTACAACTGTCAATGATCGTGTGACAAAGGGCCCTCGCGGAACTACTCCTTCCGAGAAGCCCGGATCTAGGGGTTATCCTCGTGACAAATCACCAACTGAAAAGCCCAGAGGACCGACCAAAGATTATCCTCGCGGAACATCTCCATCGGATAAACGTAGAAGACCGCAACCGAGTGATGAGGAAACTGATGAAACAGTTATCCACAGAACAACCGAAACCATAGTGATTGAAGGTGATTCACCAAGAAATTATCCGCGTGATACATCTCCTTTGGATAAGCCTAGAAAGCGCCAGCCAACAGATGAAGGCATTGATGAAACAGTTATCCGGAGGACAACTAAGAAAACCACAGACAAAACCACTTTGAAGGAGGTAACTGATCGCTCTCCAAAAGATCACCCCCGTGGTACATCTCCATCGGATAAGCCAAGAAGGCGTCGACCAAGTGATGAAGAAATCGATGAAACAGTCGTCCAGAAAGTTACCGAAATAACAACCATTGAAGATAATTTGCCAGGCGATCGCCCACGTGGTACATCGCCATCAGAAAAACCCAGGAGACGTCAGCCAACGGATGAAGACATTGAAGAAACAATTATCCGGAGGACAACTAAGATAATCACAGACAAAACCACTGACCAACCTCAAAAGGTTCGTCCACGTGAAAAATCTCCATCGCAAAAACCAGGTTCAAAGACTTATCCCAGAGATACGTCGCCTAATGAAAAGCCACGAGGACTGAAACCAACTCACGAAACAGTTGTTCAAAAAACGACCAAGACAACAACTGTCAAAGATCGCTTGACGAAGAGTCCCCAAGGAACATCTCCATTAGAGAAACCTGGTTCAAAGAACTACCCCCGAGACAAGCTGCCTACTAAAAAGCCCAAAGGTCCAACTAAAGATCATCCTCGTGGAATATCTCCATCTGATAAGCCAAGAAAACACCAACCAAGTGATGAAGACAGCGATGAAACGATTACCGAAAGAGTCACTGAAACAACAACTATTGAAGGTTCTGCTCCAGAATATTATCCACGAGGAACATCTCCATCGGATAAGCCAAGAAGGCGCCGACCAAGTGATGAAGAATCGGATGAAACGCTTATCCGTAGAACAACAGAAACGATCACTGTCGAAGGTAAATCTCCAAGAGATCGCCCACGTGGTATATCCCCGTTGGATAAGCCTAGAAGACGTCGACCAAGCGAAGAAGACATCGACGAAACAATTGTCCAGAAAGTTACCGAAACATTAACCATTGACGATGATTTGCCAGGCGATCGCCCACGTGGTACATCACCATCAGAAAAACCCAGGAGACGTCAACCAACGGATGAAGACATTGAAGAAACAATTATCCGGAGGACAACTAAGATAATCACGGACAAAACCACTGACCAACCTCAAAAGGTTCGTCCACGTGAAAAATCTCCATCGCAAAAACCAGGTTCAAAGACTTATCCCAGAGATACGTCGCCTAATGAAAAGCCACGAGGACTGAAACCAACTCACGAAACAGTTGTTCAAAAAACGACCAAGACAACAACTGTCAAAGATCGCTTGACGAAGAGTCCCCAAGGAACATCTCCATCAGAGAAACCTGATTCTAAGAACTATCCTCGAGACAAATCTCCCACTGAAAAGCCCAGACGACCGACTAGAGATCATCCTCGTGGAATATCTCCATCTGATAAACCACAAAAACGCCAACCAACTGATGAAGACAGCGATGAAACGATTACCGAAAGAATCATTGAAACAACAACTATTGAAGGTTCTGCTCCAGAATATTATCCACGAGGAACATCTCCATCGGATAAGCCAAGAAGGCGCCAACCAAGTGATGAAGAATCGGATGAAACGCATATCCGTAGAACAACAGAAACGATCATTGTCGAAGGTGATTCACCAAGAGATCGCCCTCGTGGTATATCTCCATCGGATAAGCCTAGAAGACGTCAACCAAGTGAAGAGGAAACTGACGAGACAATTACCCAAACAACCACTCGAACGACAACTATTGAAGATGATTCTCCAAGGGACCATCCACGTGGCACATCTCCTACGGATAAACCAAGGAGACGCCAACCAACAGATGAGGATATTGCAGAAACCACTGTGCGAAAAACAACAAAGACAACTAGAGATAGAACCACCCTGGAAGAGGTTACTAATCGATCTCCCAAAGATCGACCACGAGAAATATCTCCTTCACAGAAACCAAGTCCAAAAGGTCATCCTCGCGATACTTCACCAAATGAAAAGCCGCGCGGACCGAAGCCAACCCACGAAACAATTATTCAAAGGACAACTAAGACAACATCAGAGAAACCAGGCTCAAAGAGCTATCCTCGGGATAAGTCGCCCTCTGAAAAGCCCAGAGGACCGTTGAAGGATCATCCGCATGGTATAATCCCAGCAGGAAAACCGATAAGACGTCGACCAAATGAAGAGGAAACCGACGAGACAATTATCCGTACGACCACAAAAACAACAATTGTCGAAGATGATTTACCAAGAGACCATCCACGGAGTACATCTCCTTCGGACAGGCCCAGAAGGCGCCGACCAAGTGAAGAGGAAACGGATGACACAATTATCCGAACAACCACGCGAACGACGACCATAGAAGGTGATTCTCCAAAAGATCGTCCGCGGGGCACATCTCCTTCGGATAAGCCTAGAAGGCGTGAGCCAACCGATGAGGACTTCGAAAAAACCATTGTTCAAAAAACAACAAAAACAACTAGAGATAAAACCACTCTGGAAGAGGTTACTAATCGATCTCCCAAAGATCGACCACGGGAAATATCTCCATCACAGAAACCAAGTCCAAAAGGTTATCCTCGCGATACTTCACCAAATGAAAAGCCACGCGAACCGAAGCCAACCCACGAAACAATTATTCAAAGAACAACTAAGACAACATCTATTGATGATCGGTTAACAAAGGGTCCTCGTGGAATATCACCATCAGAGAAACCAGGTTCGAAGAATCATCCTCGGGAAAAATCGCCCACTGAGAAACCCAGAGGACCAATTAGAGATCATCCACATGGTACATCTCCATCTGACAAGCCTAGAAGACGCCAACCAAGTGATGAAGAAATTGATGAAACGATTACCGAAAGAATCACTGAAATGACAACTATTGAAGGTATAGCTCCAGAGTACCAACCACGTGGAGTATCTCCATTGGATATACCTAGGAAACGTCAACCAACGGACGAGGATATCAATGAAACAGTTACACAGAGAAGGACTAAAACAACAAAGGATAGAACAACTTTGGAGGAAATAACTGATCGCTCTCCCAGGGATCGTCCTCGTGGCACATCCCCATCGGATAAGCCCAGAAGACGCCGACCAAGTGAAGAAGAAACCGACGAGACCATTATCAATTCAAGCGTACGAACTACAATCATTGAAGGTGGTTCTCCAAGGGATCGTCCGCGTGGCACATCTCCTTCGGATAAACCCAGAAGACGTCAGCCAACCGATGAGGACTTCGAAGAAACTATTGTGCGAAGAACAACAAAGACAAACAGAGATAAGACCGTTCTAGATGAAACCACCGATCGATCTCCATCTGAAAGGCCTAAGAAATATCAACCAAACGAGGAAGATACCGATGATGATTACATGCAAAGGACTACAAAAACAATTCGAAATGAAACAACAGCATATGATGCAGACACCTATCCCCGTGATAGATCACCAAGTGATATTTCAAGAATACGCCCCCGTGATGGTTCTCCTTCAACCAAGCCAAGAAGAGATTGGCCTAGCGATGTGGAAGAAACTACTTTCCACACCACCAGCAGGATTACATCGCAAGAAACCGACTTTGAAAAGCGCTATCCAAATGGTCGTCCAAGAGATCAATCACCCACTACTCGCCGCCCAAGTAAGCCTTCTACAACCACTACTACAACGACGCGAAAAATTTCTACTCTTGAAGAACAAGATCTTACAAAATCTCCTCGTCCGAAAACCCAACCCTCTGTTCGTGAGAAAGTTCCATCGAAAACTACTCCTTCAACTTTCCGGTCTCAACCTACAACTGAGAAGCGAATTCCAGCTGACTTGCCATCATCCGTTCGAAAACCCAAACCAACATTTGGTGTCACATCGAAAACTACAACTCAAACTACTGTAACAAAAGTGCCAGCCACACGTCCGAAAGCTCCAAAGGATGTCCTCAAGAAACCAACTAAACCAGTCACGGAATCAACTGCACCAAGACCTGGTGGCAGACAGCCCGAAAGGAAACTCTCTCCCAGTATCTCGCCAGACTCTAGTCCTTCGCGTCCAACTAGTGAAGCTGAATTTGATTCACCTAATCGCTCGCCAAATACAAGTCCATCCCGAAAAAGTCCAAGTCCCACACGGTCCGTAAAACTAGAAGATATAACCTCATCGGTCATCACAAAGAAAACCACTGTCACGATTGATAAGACAAAACCTAAAGTCACACACGTCACGACGGCTAAATTCCAGGTGACTCCACCAACTTCTCCAAGCAAGGTGACTGGCTCACCTTTCAAGAAGCCAAGTCCGAAATCATCCGCACCGAAGCCTGTTGGAAGTCGTACAGCCACCGAAAAGACCACAACGAGGGTAACCACCGTTCGCAAGGATGTCGTAGTTCCCACAGATTCGGAAAGAGACTCAGAGGTCCCAACCGACTTCGAAGATACCGATACTCCCTTGTCACAGAAAACACCAATCAAGAGGCGGCCAGTAACAGAGAGGAAGGAATCCGCTCCGGTTCATCGTGTAACTAAGGTAGACAAAGACCAAAAAATGTCTCGCTCTACGAGTGAAAACATAATCAAGACTCCAACAACCAAACGTCCACTTCGAAATGAACCACTTGAACCCATTAAGCAAGTCGATAGCCCCAAGCCCAAGGATGGCAAATCCTCTCCTAAAACCGACCGACGTCCAAGTAAGCACCTTACCACTAAAACCATCAACCTGACCACCTACGACAAAGTCATCAATAGCCAGGACATGGAGAGCGTTCTCATCGACATTCAACAAGCAAAAAGCTCTAGAGAACCTTCTCCCAACAAGATTGTCCCAACCCCGGTTTCTGTAGATCTCTACACAGGAAAGCCTCGCTATCCTGATGTCGTGCAAGAGCCCGAAGATGAGCCCCAAAGAAAGCCAAATGTTAAGAACATTCCAATCTTCGAGGAAGAAACAAGCGAATTCGTCGGTTGTCAGATTACCGAGGTAAATGAGGAAGGTTACGAGAATACTACCAAGTCCCGTACAAGGAAGTTCATTGACGAGGAGTCGCGACCAAGACGTCCTACTCCAACTATTGTCACCGGAGAAAATGTTGACAACGATTGCTTGCTAAGTGTCCATGATAAGGTGTCGAAATTCATAACGACCGCAGAAGAGGTTAGCAAGCCAAAAACCTCGGCCCCATTCCGTCGTGAAGTCCCAGAAGATGAGATCCCAGAGGATGACGAATGTCTCCTAACCGTCGACGAGAAGGTTAATAAATTCTTAAAGACCGCCGAAAGTGTCACTAAGGAAGTTAAGACCTCAACTCCAAAGCCAATTGAACGCCCGCGCATTGATGATCTAGATGAGGAACTTAGAACCGATGAGTGTGTCCTTAGCGTCTCAGAGAAAGTCAACAAATTCACTTCCAAGGCCGAAAAACTAGCCCCAACTGCTCCACAAAGATCTCCTGAGCTTGTGGCACGCATTGAGAGGCAGATCTCAAAGCCAAGTGACGTAGAACCCGAAAGTCCTCGAGATACAACCGGCTATCCCGACAGTCCCGAAGAAGAAGACGACAGTCCAACTTCGGTGAGGAAGGTCAAGCAAACAAAGTCACTATTTGAACGAGAAGAAAGGAAATACACTGACAGGCAGATTGACATTCTGTCTAGACCTTCAGTTTGGGATAAAAAACCAAAGCCCGACGTTAAGTTAGATGATATCCTCGCCCATAGACCAAAAGATCAATCTGAAGATGAACCAGAACCAGAACTAAAAACTATTGACCACACTCCACGAAAGAAGAGTCCTGTCAAAGATCAGCCCCATACTCCATACACAAAACCATCCAAGCCTATCACAGACACCGTTTCCAAGAGAAAGGAAATTTTCGAAAACAAAATTTCCACTCACAAGACCACAACATCCACAAAGCCCGGCTCCAAATCACCAGAAAGAATCACAAAAACTCCAATTGGTCGAAAACAGCCATCAGAGGAGCCTGATTCAAGGTATCCAAACGAATTTGCTCCTAAATACGTCGACGGTCATCCTCAAGAACCGGATGATATCCACGAAGACGTATATGGATCCACAAAGATAAATCGCTCACGTGAAACCTCTAAATCGGAAACCACAAGACTACGTCAATCTCCAGTTCGACCAACTACTCAGACCCAGACGAGGCAACCGAAACAACCAGATGATCATTCACCATCACGTAGGTATCCAGACGATAACTCACCCACTACCCGACACCCGACTCGAGACCACTACATGGAGAGACATGAAACCTCCGAATACACAACTCGTAGGCGATCATACCCACAGAACTACCCCGAAGATCATTCACCAGATCGTAGAACTCCTAATGACAAATCACCTTCCCCCAGTAGAAGTAGAAAGCATCCTGACGAAGAGCCCGAAGACTATACCTTCAGCTCGATGCGGGAAGAAACAAAACAACAACACCACACAACACGCAAATCCTATACCAGTCCAAAGGACATTCCCTTAAATCAAACTTCTATTCCAGATGATGACGAATTCGATCGTGATCACTCACCAGCAAGATCGACGAGCACCGTTTCGTCGCAAAAACGTATTTCCACTCACAGGACAACTGCAAGTCGACCGATTATAGATACGAGACGACCACGACGTCCATCTGGTAATGAGCCATCTACGCCCACATCACTCGGAAGGAGTCTAAGACCAAAGGCAGTTCCCGAAACAGTTGCAGCTCGTCGGAATATATTTGAGAAGTCTCCAGGTGACGCTTCACCGAAACCTGGTAACAGACGTCCATCTTACATGGAGCCCACAAAGAGCTCTCTAGAGCACACCCGACGGGACTCTCTCGAAATAACAAAGACAAACTACTCACGCAAGTCATCCATGGAAGAGGAGCCCTACGAGTCAAGTCTAAGAGGTTCTATCAAATTTGGCGTCGGTCTTAAGCACAAAGATGACTCGAAACCGAGAAGAAAGTTGAGTTCGTCAGATATGCCCAACATTGAAGACGTCTATGACTTGGAACTGCTCGAGGAAATGTTGAACATTGTGACTCTGTACGAGCAGAGAAGGCGCATTCGCGCCCAAATTCGCATTGTGAGGAAACTTCTCGAAACCAAGACCAGGGAGGAGGTGTTGAAAATGTCAAGGATGACAACAGTCCGTAAGACCTCAACGTCCTCAATGAGAGACAGTCCTATTCCACGTCGAGATACCCCTATCCGCTCCGATAGATACTACCCATCAGATGATATGGATTCCGAATCTATCATCGAATCACGTCACGTCGAAGAACACGAAGAGATAATCCGAGAGCGAAGTGTTAGTCCCCAAAGTAAGACCAGGAAGACTGTCACTAAAGTGACCGAAGTTCGACGAAGCGGAGAGCCTACAACACCGAAACGAACTACTCCCCGAAAGGAAGAACCAAAAGATTCGAAACCAATTTGGGCTACAAAGAATATTCTCAAGAAACCTTCCGAGAACGAAAAGGTAACTCGAGCTCTCTCGGCTAAAAAGACTACCTCGACTTCGACTTCGTCTAACTTGAGAACCCAACAAACTCACCGTCAACGTGTCCCTGTGGATGATGATTGTATCACGTCAAGCTATGGAATCGGTCCAACTGATGAAGATGGTAGACCACTGTTTGGTATTCGGGCTCTAAAGAAAAAGACAACCACAACTAAGGCTGTTCAGCCCAGTGAAACCACGAAAAGTAAGTTAAACTCAGCCCCATGATCCAATACAAATAAGCCTAACTTGTCTCTTTTCAGTCACCGGAACAGTTATAACGGAGAAATATTATTCGGAG
Organism: Volucella zonaria; assembly: GCA_963966105.1. Classification (NCBI taxonomy): domain Eukaryota; kingdom Metazoa; phylum Arthropoda; class Insecta; order Diptera; family Syrphidae; genus Volucella; species Volucella zonaria. The sequence continues at coordinate 178,507,722 of OZ014532.1, read as the reverse complement.
AATGGAGCCGAGCCCGTCGGTGAACGTAAGGTAACGGTCTACTCATCGAATCCAGAGGATCTCTTGGCATTGGAATCCCAATACGATCGTCGTGATAGTGAGACTGTAAAACGAGAACGTCTATCCAAGGATGGCCTAACTACAATCACAAAGGTCCAAAAAGTTGGCAAATATATGGTGAGTTCAATTCTCATTCTATCTCCCTCTAGTCTTACTAAAAACATTTCTACCTTAGCCTGGTGAGGTTCCGGCTTTATTGGATGACACCGAGTTCCCGAAAACAACAGTCCGTCGAGGATCAGTCAAAGAAATGAGCGAAAAGTTTATCCGTAAAGAGTCCTCGTCCTCTGTGACAGAAAAGTCAAGTGGGTACCCCAAAGCCGGTTTGATTCTACGTACTCGAACCAATTCTGGAGCCACCGCTGATACCGCAGATCAATATGAGGTGCGCGGTAAATCTGTCGAATACGATGAGGAATCCGACAATGATTGTGATGTAGAGATACGTACGTCAAGGAAGCACTCCAAGGTGGTGCAAGAGAGCGAAGATGAGATGGAGATTCGGCGAAAGATGAACACGAGATCGTTTTTGAATAGTGGTGGATCAAAGGTAACAGGAGTCGATGATGTGCTGGATCGCATGAGGAATGCCGATAACGGTAAGATGAACAAATTTTTCTTTTAAATGGTTTTTTGAGTTGCATTTGTAATTTGTAGTTGTTGTCGATGGTGATACGATGGAGGACCAGGAAGCACGAGCATTGCTTAATAAATTCCTTGGTGCGAGTGTTCTTATGTCTGGGGTGGAATCAATTATACCGCAAAGGGATCTTAAAATGACGACAGCAGGAGCTGATAATTTAAAGAAACAGGGGGTGAGTCTTTAAAAAAACTTGTAAAGCGAAATTTCTATGATATTTTGGGTTAAAATAAGGGCTGCTCTTTACCCTTTCTCTATCCTTCTCAATCTCTATTTCAATTCTATAGAGAGTGATTCTTTTTATATGTAAAAAAAAATAAGAGATCAGGACTGCAGCTGTATCTAAGCATATTCCCATGATCCGTTCAAGAACAAGGCGCTTTATTTCGTGGTCTGGTCATGGACATGATCAGTTTCAGCAGTCGATTCTCCATGAAAACGAAGCTAACGATATTTCAATGGTCTCCGGATGTATGCTTATGACATGTTTACAGGTCTCAGAGCAAGATTAGCTGATACCCCTGCATCAGCACTATTAAATATGGTTCAAATATCTTTCAGCAAGTTTTCTAGGAGGTTATGTTACTTCACTTAGATGCTTGACAAAAGCGCAGTGCCGTTAGGATTCTAATTTGTAGTCTACAGTCTATCCTCCCAAAGAGCGGCCAAAAAGGCTGCAAACATTTTAGAGATCTCGATAAGCCTTTCTTTCATCTGCCTGCTACCTGGAAAGTCATGCAAGCTACGGTTGTAATCGCTAGAGATCCAACTGTCAATGGAAGCCTTAACTGAGCACGCAGGTATCCAGGTATCTAGGTTACCATAAAGTCCTCGTATGAATCTTGCATAACACTTTCCATACATTATCATTTTCTGCGATCCAATTAAGACCTGGGACTCTGGCCTGGAATTGTACTCCAGAAACCTTGAAAACTAGCTTGGAGATGATGAGGTATTCAGTGTGGTCTCCACAATATAGTCCCTGCCATCTGAATTACGTTGTTTTCCTCTGATTAAAGACACAAGTTTACAGAACGGGTAGCGATGTCAACGGTTCTCGTCCTTCGCAAAGACGCAAAGGGCGTCACATTTTAGATCTATTCTGTGACCGTCGAAAGTCGACTTCGCAATTCCGTATCAACCGAAGTTGCGGCGTCATTGTGCCGTTTAAGCATGCTCGTAAGATCAGAGGCAAATGACAGTCGCCGCGCAAATTCCAGTGCGAATGTATGAATTTCTTGGCACTGAAGGACCACTACTTGTATTCGGAAGATGGCTTCTAAGTGCAGCCCATGATACGAATATCATGATGATTCATTGGTGTGTCCAGAGTAGAGCTTAGCGTACTAGAGACTCTTTGAAGTCTAATGAAAACAGCAAGTAGAGTTGGTCTTCTTATAACCATGTTGATCCAGATGGTAGCAAGCCCCATGCTTTGCGAAAAACTCCCTTACGCTGCCAGAGGATCCACGAGGCTTTGCATGTTTTCTACGCGATAAGTATAGTGCAATTGAGTTTGCTAACCAGTAACCTCCGTTGGGAAAGCGGATGGTATCGCATTTTAATACAATATGATTAGCCAGACCACTCGTCGTCTTTGAACGTCTACGGCCTAGCCGTCTATTTGCTCTTTAGAGCAAACAGAAGCGATTGGCAAGAGTTATTTTTCGCTCGATTTCAGCGCTTGCGGAGTTTACTGCAGAGCCTAAGAATAAAAATTCCAATATCTTGCCTCTATACTCGTACACGGTATCACAAACAGTCTAAAAATCTAGAAACAGGTGCTGAGTATCCATTTAGTATTCCTGGGCCTTCTCCAAGATTTGTTGCCGATGCGACATTTGGTCGATGTTGTTGGCAGCAAGAATCTTGTATGCTTCTGTAGTGGACGCCGTTCAGAAGCTCTGCTTTTCCAGGACTGGACAGACGATGTTGAAATTCTTCAGACATGCGTTTTTTTTTACTGATGGGCTGATACATGCTCCTTACTAGATCATCTCCTCAAGTCTTGAAAAGCGCAACTTCTGCGAATTTGTTTTTGAGTTTAGATATTGCTGTTCATCGGTTTAGTTAGATGGACAGAAGTTCCATTCGTTCGAGTTGAATTGTGTGAGCTGCCTGACAGTAGTATTATCGTCATTTTCGTCATTTCATAACGGGTGACCAGATAGCAATGATAGTTTTTCCAACTGTCACAGTTACCAAAAACATCCAGGTGTCAAAATATTCAGTAAGGTTTTTACGCTTGCCGAACCGAGGTCGGTCGTCATCATGGCTTTGGCGTGCAGGTAATGCGTTGCTTCGTGGAAAAGTTTGAGCGTGAGTACACTCTTTGAATCTTAAGCCACCAACCAGACAGAGTTTGGTGCGAATTAAAGAAAAAATAGCCGCCGTAGCGGCCAGTATCGAAGAAGACCCATAAACGTCGATTCGGCGCCGATCAGTTGAATTGAGCATCACCATAGAGTCAACCCGGCTTATTTTGCGATTCGGATTGGGCCTACATCCGTATAAGATTATGCTGACGCAGGAATTGAAGTTGGACGACCGTAGATAAAGCCGGCCAAAAAAATCATCTTCTCGGATTAGGCCCATTTTTGGCTCAGCCGTTACGTCAACAGAAAAATTGCCATTATTGGAGCTAACAATCCACAAGTGTTCGGCCAAACATCAAAGTATCCACAAAGATTGACTGTTTGGTGCGGTTTATTTCTTTCGAAATGAGGAAAAAGACACCGTTACTGTCAATGGTCTCAGGTTTATAGCCATGTTAGCCGACCTTTTGTGGTTAAAGCTCGACAACATCGATATATCCGAGCTGTGATTCCAAAAATACGACGCTATATGCCATACAAGCGACGCAACGCTCATTGTGAAGGAGAAATTTGGCGACAATTGGCTGCCTCGATCATGCGATTTGACACCACTCGATTATTTTCTCAAAGTCAAGTCCTTAGTCTACGCTAACAAGCCAAATACTTTGGACGAGCTCGAGGTCAATATTTGACACGCTATTGCCAGAATAACGACGCACATAGTGCACCGAGTCATCAAAAATTGGACCGACCACTTGAAGCACTGCTAGCGAAGCCGAATGATGTGCTATTCCCCCCATCATGGCATGAACGTAGCTTCAAAATAAAGCCGAAATCATTTTATATCTCACACCGTTGTTGCTTTATTGAAAAATTTTTCCCTATCCTTAGGTCACTAGGATAGGTCACTCTAAAGAACACAGAAGTAGTTCTTTCAAATTACAGGTGTACCTTTCGATCTCGTCAACCTTGCGTTTTTGCTAGCGTCTCAAACATGGCCTTCCTATTGGTGGTCGCCTTGTAAAACCTAAGACATCAGAGACGATATTTCTGAAGGCATTGTAGCATTGCCACTGATCTTCCGAACTTGATTGTTCGGCTGTGGGATAATGTGAGTGGTTGAGGGAGAGGCAGTAGGCAAAGGGCCTGGTGATCTCTTATCGTTTCACATCATTAGTATTTGTATCATCCGCATTTGTACCTCGGTTATTACTAGGTAGTGCTCTACTAGGCATAGACCTCGGAATATGTGGACGCCTGTATATGTGTCTTTCGTTGATTGCAATATGATCAGTTTAACTTGTCCTGTTCTGATCAGGAGACTGCCATGTGCCCTTATAGATTCTATGATTGGGAATGCTAACCATGACGATGTTTCGCCCAATTGCGGAGTCTAGCAGTCCGTTTCTGTGCTTGTTTCCTGCACTGTCAAAGATGCTCTCTTTCCTATACTATGATTGAGGTGACCAAGTACAACTTTATGCCATACTAAGGAAACTATTCATAGATTATTTCTAAGAATCCGTAAAAGCCTTCCTTGGTAATGTCGTATTTCTCCTTTATTCGGCAATTTTGCTTTTTTTTATAATTACGAGTAGCTCGCGTTCAAGGGGTTATTCTACCCTTAAAATGTTTGCACACAGCGCGAGAGAAGGAAACTTAGGGAGGATGTAAAGGGAGGCACCGATTTTCATTGGTTTTAAATGTTTGCAAGTTATAACGACAAGGAAATAGAGAGCTTGTGAGGGCATTCCATAAGCGAGTTGTACTACTTAGGAGCGAATCACGATATTTTAGAGTATGTCGGAGTGTGCGCTTAATGATGTACTGATGAGCATTTATATCAAAATGGCTGTTACGCTGGGCATGTGGGAAAATAAGACTGATGTTAACAAATATCAGTCTGGTACTAGTCGTTCGCATAAAGGATGAGCCAACAGCTAGTGTGGAAGCTTTCATTAAATTAAACACACATTTATTATGAGGTCAATGTAGAATTTTATTGGCTAATAAAGTTCGGTCTATGGCAATTATGAATGTAACCACCCTGGATTCTGTTGCGATCTACCATCCGAAGGTCATAATTATCGATGACTTTTTGAAGTATAAGTTAGTCAACGGCCGCAATTTCAGGTTAGATCTTATGTTTGAGATCCTGAATTGTCGCTGGGTTATTGGCATAGACCAATAATCCCATAGGATGAAGTCTTGTAGGCCAATCAACTTCTCCTCTAACAGAAATAATGAGATCTTTAAATTTCGTACGGAATAAATTGACTGATTGATGGCTTGAGTGGGCGGTAGTACCCTCCTGTTGAAACCAGAGGTCGTCCAGACCCAACTTATTCAATTTTGGAAAAAAAAATAGTCGGTCAACATGTTGCGGTAACGTTGTCCATTCACTGTAACTGTCTCTCTATCTTCGAAAAAGTACCGGCCAATGACGCCGCCAACCCATAATTCGCACCATACAGTGACTTTTTTGGGATGCATTGGTTTTTCTCATATGGGTCCGCAAAACGATAATTTTGTTTATTATATCCAAAAATGTGCTTCATCGGAAGATGAAATTGGAAGGCAAATTGTCCTGGTGATCCAACATCCAGTTAACAAATCGGCGACGTCGTAGATGGTCCAAAGGCTTCAACTGTTGTGTAATTTGGATTTTATAGGCATACAAATGAAGATCAACTTTTAGAATTCGCCATAAAGGGCCATAAGTGATGCTCAATTGTTGACTTCGGCGACGAATTGAGGTGCCTGGCTGGTTTTAATCACCTTCGCTCACAGTGATGATGTTTTGGCGTGTACGAGTTGGTCGAGCATGCTGATACAGCTTCTTCAAATCGCTTTACCATTGCACGAATTCCGCACTCACTAGGACGATTATGATGACCGAAAAATTTACGAATTTTACAAATTGTTGTTTTTTCAGATCGTCTATTTTGGTAATAAGATTGAATAACAAAAATGCGTTGTTGCGTGATAAACGACTCCATGACTTAAATTGCCAAAGACCTCTTTATTTGACCTCTTCCAAAAAGATCAACCACATTGAATTCAGAAAATGGCAGTAATTGACAGCCAACTTCCAGACCATCGGCTGGCTCACCCTATATGTTCAAGGCACATGACTTTATCTTTCCGTCGAAGAAAAATCCACAAACAGGTATACGATGCGAGCAGTTATAGTCGGTGTCGTGGTTTCTTGTTCGGTTCATCTCATAGAATTTCTGGAATGGGGGCTTTATGACCCTTATAGGTCTCCAGTGCCTCGTTTACATGGGCAGTCAACATTTAAGTCAATCTTATCTGAAGGCATTGTTGGCTTTATCATAGTTTTGTTAATCTTTCCCATAGGCTTGTTAGATCTGACGTGGAGTTTTGTTTCTGGATCAATACCGACAGACGTCCCAATATTTTTCCCGAAGGACTTATTTTTATGACTTCCGAGACTCATATTTCAGCCGATCAGCAAGATATGTACACAACTCTTCGCCTTAGGTTTTCATTTACGATTACAGCCAGAGACGCAGACTCCAATGGATTGGTACTAACCAAGTGACCTAAGTTTGTCACCGAAACATTAAGAACCAAGTTCTTAACTATCGAAGCTAGGCCAAGCTGATAAATGCTCATCGTTAGTTCCCTAGACTATAGTTATCTAATATGCACTTTGTGGAGGCAATGGTCCGATTTTCTAAGTTCCAGTCTCATCTACCAGGTTCGATAAGATATGTTCCCCGGCTCGAAGTCTGACCAATAAACTTAGACCAAAAACAGATGCCATACCTATAGTTCTGCCGTTCAGTAGACATATCCCTAAGATGAATTAAAAAGACAAAGAAACAGGTCAAAATATAGAACAAAATAAATCTTCTAGAATCAGAGGCATTTATGCGAGTCTAATTTGTGAAGCCACAAATCAAACACTTCTTTCGCCCGTGGCCTAGAATCAAATCATCTCTCATAAATAGCTTCCTCTCCGTTATCTAACTTTCGAAATAAATTTTATTACCAATTAAAGGGTCACTGTCCCCTAAAAATAAACACAATCAACACTTTCATTCCGAAAATAGCTTTCAGAAATATTTATTTTATTTATTCACACTCTAGTTAGCCACTTTTAGTATACGAATGTGGCTTAGCCACAATGCCACACTGACCTCTAAAAATATCTCACACTTAAACACACTTTCCACGAATGCAGTCCTTTTGGCTTCTCCAGATCTGCTCTGCTCCAATCCACCGAATAATGTTGGCCTCTGAAAATAGCTTTTGGTTGGATGAAACGCCCCAAAAAGGAAAAACACTTGAAAATAAAGAAAACTTCTCCACATCAACTGCAACTAATGCGTCCATAATTAAAGTGCTGTGTTCTCGATTTCGATCTGCACCGTCCACCCTTGACCATAAAATGTACTCGTATCGAAGATACTCGTACTCGTCCGATGCATCTTAAATCCATGCACTCAAAATCCGAGTACTTAAAAATCATGCACCATGAACCATCATCGTCGATGATCGTTTTCATCTAACTTAAGAGAGAAATTCCATTCTATCATACGAGCAGAACCACAAGAAGAGAACACACCCAAGGTGGCCAATTATCAGGTGTATCCATAAGTTGTACAATGGACGCGTGCGCATTAGACCGCACACAAAAACCGCCACAATTCTTCGCATAATTTTGATTTTACCTTTTTCTTTTGTGTGTTTAAAATCAAATCCGAAATGCTTGTATCTAAACTGAATGAACGGCTACTTTGTACATACTTGTATCTATCGTGCAGTCGTACCTAGTAGTTCGGAACGGTGCTCAAAGTAGAAAATTCGTTTCGAAAGTTCCCTCAGTACAGCATAGACCACGGCCAAATTTACATCTTCAAAATCTTGTTGGTCTGATCAAGAAGCGATATTATTTTCTATTCTATTCTATCTCGGGGAAAGGGATTGCTCTTAGTTTTTTTTTTTTTTTTGTATTTACATATACATATTTTCGGTGTTAAAAAAAAAATAAATAAATCACCCAAAATCAAGTATCTAAAGTTTGATCGAGTAACTTTGTGTAATTTCCTGTAGCTTTACTTGTCAAAGTTAGTTGAAAATTTTTTTTTCTTTTTAATAAAACTTGTGTTCCGTGTGCATAAAGTGTTACGAAATAATTGAAAAAAAAAAAAAAATCAAAATTTTGCAAAAGATTTTGATAAAAAAGCAGAGAAACAGATTTTATGATTAAAAAGTAAATAAATACACCGCCTCCCACCCAAAATATAATACCCAACCATCTATTGCTGTACTCATCCATCCAATCGATCCGGAGTGTGTTTGGGAACGTAGAATAAAGATTTTTGATTTAGTTAATTTTTTTTTTGTCTTTTGGGGGAGAAAAAGTTCAACGAATGTGCAAGCATATCCACCTGAACTTTAATGGAAATTAAATAGGAGAGAATAAAAAATTCAAACCGAAAAAATAACAAGAAATAGAAAGGAATACGAAGGAGAAGATACATACATCCACAAGATCCATCAGCAAAAGAACTCTGTACGAAACCGAAAATAGATTCGTAAGCGTACTATTTTTACGAATAAGAGGAATTTTCTATTTCGTTCACAGATACGAGTAATTTTCCTTTTTTTTGTTTTTTTTTTGTAAAAATTGTTCACCATCATTATTTTCGCGGAGAGTGTTGTGTGTTTTTTTTTTCATTGAATTTCTGAACAAAGGATAACACAGGAAACAGAGAAGAGATACTTTTGGCTGAGCAGTTGATGATTTTTTTTTTTTAAATTTCAACTGCATTTCCCGAGGTAAGTTCTCCAATAATGAGTCCAAAATAAATTTCAAAACAAAAAAAAAAATTAGAAAGGAAATGAAAAAAAATTTACAATACAACAGAAAAAGTTTATTCGATTTTGTGCATTTTATGTTACTCCTTCCTACATGTCGTCGGAAGTAATTTTAGAAAAACCAACAAAAAAAAAAATAAATAAATAAAAAAAACAGCCTGTTTTTGAGAACGACAATTTTCGAAGATAGATTTTCAGTTTAGTTGAAGATCGTTTTCGAGTGCGGATAGAGTGAATAAATGTAAAGTGTTTGGTTTTGATTTATCGGTGCCTCTTGTTTCTATCAAGAGATACTTTGATGGAAATACTAACCGGAATCTGCATAATGTGAGGAGAGGGATTACGTAAAAAAAAAAATGAATATTTTCGAAATCGCGGCTTTTGTGGTAGCCCTAGTGGCATTTGTTGTAAGTTTGCTACACTTAAATTCAATTTTTCATAGCTGGATGGAGCAATATTTTGGGGGGGAATGTATCTTTACATAGATCACAGTCTGTTTTCGGATTTGAATTGAAGAATTTGCGTAGGTTTCGAAAGATCAATTTTGTCAGAATTCCAAAATTCGCTTGCGTTGCTGGTAAAAATATTGCTGTTGATTTAGGAATTGGAAAAAATGCAACGAGTGCCGAAGATTATGAACAGGAATGCTGATATTATGAAATAATTACAGGCAATGTTTGGTTTATAGGCCGACATTCCACATCTATCTATAGCTCTGTTTAGGTCTTTGGAAAAAAAAAGTAGGACATCAGATATTTGTGGAAAAACTGCTGGCAACGAAAATATAATTCACGGAGTACATACTCCGCTAATAATAATATTTACATAATCTCATCCATTTAATTGAAGCTCAGCCCTTATTTCATTATTTGTGGTATAAATAAGACGATATGGTATATTTAACTCATCAAAAAGAAATCCCCCTGCGGACTCCCATGATTTTGGTACTGCTGGGCTCTTTATCTCGGGTAATTTTTTGATACCTCGTAAAGAATGACGCAACACTCCACTATGATGGAACTGCTGGTTTCTTAAATCAGCTGAGCTGAGCTAGCGTCATTTCTCGAAAAAACGCGGTGTGTTGGCTTCGGAAATCCAGATATCATTTTCATTTCCTGAGAACTTACCATAGGGCGTCAGCTTGAGAGATTCACACTGAAATTGAATTTTTTAGGGCTTGCGATGACAGCAAAAACATATGGAAAGCATGGTAACTTAAGCGCGATTTTTCAAAGTTAAATATTTTTATAAAGGATCTTTCACTAAACGCTTCCTCTCTTTAAATTAAAATAAAATAAAGTGTGTGTAAGATATCATCGAAATTTTTTTATTCGTTGAAAGGCCTATCGATGCCATTATGTATGGACATCGTTCAGATGTCCGCCGCTTCTTCTCTGGGTGGCGCGCATTGGAAATGTCCAATTTTCCAAATCAGGCTAAATTTGACCGATGGCATGGCTTATGTTGGTTTTGAGGGCCACTGTGGTTTGTGGCTTATTCGCATGGACCTGCGACTTAAGAAAACCCCACAAGAAAAATTTTAACGAGGCCAAATCGCGCGATCTCATTGGCCAGGTCACATCGCCTTCACGTGAGATGGATGACCATGCCCTCGAATCGCTCGTGCAGAATTTCCAAAGTGGCGTGAGCTGTGTTGCATGTAGCGTCGTCCTGTTGAAACTACATGTCGTTGGTGTTCATATCATCCAATTCAGGCCAACAGAAGTTGGTAATCATCGACCTATAGCGCTCGCCATTGACGGTGATGGCCTGGCAAACGTTGTTCTCAAAGAAATATGATGACACCGCCAGCCCAAAATCCACACCAAACAGTGACTTTTCTGGATGCATTGGACGCTCTTGGATCTCATGTGAATTGGTATCTTCTCAAATACGACAATTTTATTTGTCGATGTACCCAGTTGTCCAGAAATGGGCCTCATCCCTGAAGATGATTTTTCGATGAAAATTAGGGTCAGTTTCTAACTGCTCTAGGGCCCATTCAGCGAACACTCGTAGTTGTCTATGGTCGTTTACCTTCAGCTCCTGGGTCAGTTGAATTTTGTACGGGGGCAAGCCCAAGTTACGACGCAAAATTCGCCAAGTTGTGGTCTGTGAGAGACACGACATCGACTGCCTCGGACTCGCCTGCGCACTCTCACGGACAGCGGCGATGTTTTCGGCAGATCTTGCGTTCCACTGACTGCGAATAGTCCTCTCGGTAGGACGGTTATGGCGACCCATTTTGATAAAACAATTTTATCATTTGCACGTGTAGTTGAACGTTATGTCCGTCCATGGTGATTTGGTAAAACAGACTGAATAAATGACAGCCAATTTGACAGATGTAGCTTCAACAATATGGCCGCTGTCTACTGTCAAAGTTCGGAAGTCCCTATTGGAAGACCCTGTAAAACACTTCCGCAACACTTCCAATTATCTTCCAAATTCTTGATGGTATCACTAAAAAACATCTTCGTTTTGACGAAAATATTATAATACACTGAGTGTCTCTCGGACATCATTCCGAGACCTTCAATCCTTTTCATCAAAGTTGTTCGGGAAAATTAGTGAATCTAGAGTGCGGATGCTCTATTTTTTCCCAATCGACCTGATGTAACTATGTGCAGGCTGTTCCAGTTGTCTAAATGAGTGATTATCTATACCTGGGCATTTGGGTCTAATGCCGACTTCAATCGGCATAGCTATTGACAGTTTATTTCTATGATGATAGTCTGGCTAGAATGCAATGGTCCAAAGTGGATGCTTCCCTCGTCATCCAACCATACAAAGCCTGAGGCAAAAATTCCAAACAAAAGTTGTAGACATTTTATGGTCTTTCGTCAAAAACATAGTGGATTCGGCCTCATCCTCCACCACAACTTTCATTTACAATGCCATGTCTCCGACTAAACTTGAGCATACCGAATTTTCAATGAAGCGATTCTGCTTTTGCACTTGTGTAGTAATAGAGTACAGAGACCTTACGTTTCAGATGGCTCTCTTCAAACTAACTCTTAGGGATTCTTTCCGAGAGAATAGAAAACACGATTTGTGCAGCCCATCCCTTGAAAAAAAAGGAGAATCTTCTTCTCCCCCTTCCCAACGCTCCCTTCCACCATGTTATCTTGTCTATCCTGGGTTTAATATAAATATAAGGCATTTATTCTACCAAAATAAATTGTAGTACAATGCTCAAATCGGGTCAGGTGCACCTTAAACCGCTCTGCACTTACTAACTAGATAGGATGTAAGCACGCGCGATAAATGATGCCAATTTCTTGCCTTACCTTGTTCTTTCTTACGATATTTCTGCCACCAGTGCTCCAACGAAACCAGTAACTTTCCGTTCCTTTAAACCTTCAACCATAAAACTAGCCGTACTATAGCCATTATAATCAGCAAACATTCAAGACCAACGAACATCGGTATCCCTCTTTTTTTCTTCCTAATTCTCATACGCCCATGCTGTGTGTAAACATTTGAATGTTGTTCATAATTTGTTGAGCGCGCGTTAACTACAATATTAAACAGCAATTAGTGTTATTGTGAGTGGAACCCAGTTTCCATCTGGACCATGTGGTGAGCGTCTCAAACTTCCCAACCACGTTGTCACAATTTTTGACGGTAGTCAAAGGGGGCTAGCGTTGTCATAATGAAAGACAACAGCTTTCCTTTTGGTCAATTCGGATCGTTTTCTTTCAACTTCCTGTCATAATCTCTCGAGTTGTGCACTGTAGAGTTCAGAACTAACAGTTTGACCATTGGGTAATACCTCACAGTGGACGTTTCCCTTCCAATCTCACCACTCACACGTCTTCTGCGCAGTCAAACCTGCCTCAAACGGCTCACCATTATTTGCCCACGATCTTTGACGTTTCCGATTGTCGTTCGAGACTATGACCCGTTTCAGACATGACTCGAGTTCATAACGTTTCAATAACGCATTGCAGATGTTAACTCTGTCCATCTTGTTTTTCGCTTTCAATTCATGAAAAATCCATACATCGAGCTTATTATTGTACTCAGCTTCCTCTAAATGGTTCAAAACAGTTTTGTTGTCAATGCGTAGCTCCATACTAATATCGACAGTGATATGCCTATCTTGCTCGACATTTTCAAGATTTGATCAACTTTTTGGGAGATTGGACCAGAGCATGGCTTATTTTTGACATCAATATTCCCAGAATAAAAGCGACCGAACCGTTTCAGCACTGCGGATTCTCGTAAAATTCCAACTTCGTAAACAGCATACATTTCCTTACAAGTCAGCGTAGCGGTTTTCCCCTTGTCGAAGTAGTATATCAAAATGTAGCGGAATTTTTCATTGTATCTCTCCACTTTCAAATGTGAATAACCTTACAACTACTCCAAAAAAAAAGCCACATGCATACACATAAATTCAATGCTAAACTGTCACCTTTCAAACGAGTGTTCACAGTTGTCAATACAATCAGCTGTTCTTCAGTTCTTCAGTTATTTGGATTTAACGCCATTATATATTCAATAAAGATGTCAACTAATCCATCCAGCGAAACAAAATGTCTACGAGCGGCGTTGCAAATATAGAGAGCACAAAAAAGCACGGCGAAGATCACGAAATATTCATAACTGCTGATGATTCTTTTCACCAAAGTGAACATTTTCAAAATCCAATTGGTCTGTCACCACTTCAAACGGTATCTGTTAATATTGACATAAATTTATCTTACCAATTTTTCATTGTTTTCACGAAGCCTTATTGAGGCATCAGTCAATTGTAAAGAGTTCCATGACTAATCGCCCCAACAATAGCATATGACAAATGTCAGTTTGACGGTTATTGACCCTACATTAGCATTGTCATGTCATTTATCATCATCGATAAAGATCTATTGTCATACCCCAGTGAACTCGCTTCTTGATGGCTTGATTGGAGACAATTTTCTGAGGAAACATAAATTGTTCTCTGCGAGTTTGTTTTAAACAGCTCCTGAGGACAAGAGCTGAATGCCAGTTTATTTTCGTGAGAACTGCATCAATTTATACAAACTGATTTTGTAATTTTGGATTTTTACTTCAATACAACTACAAACATCCTCAAACACTTGATCCATTTTGCAACACTCTTGCTCTAAATACATACGATATACTTTTATGTTGCAAAAAACTTATGTTTGCTACATACACATACAAGTTTTGAGCTTTTGAATGACGCAATCTTTCAATGTCATAATATTATTTTGTTTTATTGACAAGAACCGGTATACAAGAGATTCTATTTATTTGTTTTTCTGAATTATAAACAAAATATGTCACACTTATGATTTAAAGTCATAATTCTAAAACGTCAATAGTTTGTTTGCTTTGTCGGTTTGTTATGCTTCAGTGCTGTCAAAAGTTTTACACAAGTGTTTGTATAAAATACAAGCAATGGATTTGTCAGAATAACGACGCAGTATTCATAAAATTTACAATAAACTTTCAGAAAAAAGGAGATGTTTACAATTTAGTCACAACAAAGGCCATATTTTCTATTTTTAGGACAATTTATTAAACACCGCACTGACATATGACATTTCCAGCATGACATTTATTAAAGCGCGCTTTGCTTTATTTGTATTGTACGTTGTATAGCCTTTTTGACGGATTAATGGTTCAATAAACAATTGTGTCCCATAAATTGGAATTGGAATTGGAATTTAAGTTCTTTGAAAATTGTAGAACCAAGTGTGACGTGGACAAGTACTCGTATTTATAGTATGCTTGTAGGGACTTTCAAAATGTACTTGGAAAGATTATTTAGAGGAATAACTGTGACAGCTAACTTGACAGATATTTTTATTATTGTTTATTATTAGGTTGGTTCAATGTCTGTGAGATTGCAGGGCACTTGTGGTCACTAAAAACCAAGGATGATTGTCAAAAAGCCAAACTTTTTGAACAAAATACGACAGTGCTTCGGGGCGTCCGGGCGTCGGCTTTGTTAACGTTACGTTCTATCTGATTTGAATGCGCTCTATCATATATAACTTTATTATGGACAATTTTTAGATATACTTCCTCGTTTGTGTTTCCAGCTGTTAACTTAACAATTTTACTTCTAGTTTGAGTCACTTAACGCAGCATTACATTCTTCTTTACAAATGTCAAATGTAAGGTCTACGGCTGTCAAACGTGAAGTCAAAGCCCAAGTGATGAATGCGCTTTTGTAGTTTGGTAAAGTCTAAAAGGCGCGAAATCTAACACAATACAGGGCTTTAAGTGCGGTTGAAGTGTAGCACTTGTTGATAAAACAAACTAGTCTATTTTAAGTGTACACTGGCTGACTGCGAACAAAGCTGTTATTATTTAAGGCGATTCCTGTCTGAGTTATATTAAAATCATCAGGTATATTTTAGATAACTTAAAGTTTTCTATATTTCAATTGTTCTTTTTAAATAAATCGTCGCACCTTGATGAGCTAGACCTCATTACGCTACTTCTCTTTCTTTAAATGTCATGTGGTGCAGTGGTTCGGAATCTAAGACGAAGTATTCGTTAACCTGATCATTTACTACAACTGAATAATTGTGACTTGAAGGATCATAAATAAAATAAAACAATATCCTTAAGTACAATACCACTCCTAGATCTTGGCATGAAGGCTTGGCTATAAAAAAAAACCAAAATGGCGCCCCGACGCTTTTGTCACTTTTTGACCTGTGGAATGAGTGCAGAGTATTTTTTTTTTACCCAGGTTACACTACAATCTGAGTTGGACAACCCTTCTCGATTATCAAGTTGAAGTCGTCTTTAATATTTTCTTTTTATAGGTGACCTACCTTTCCTGCATTGCCTTTCGTCTTCGGACCGAAGCATTGGTCTCCATTTGGCATAGATTCTCGAGCAATTTTATCGATACAGTTCGTCACAGTAGTAATTTTCACAGTCACTGCTATTGGAGACATGGTTCGAACAATTTTTTTTTAAAAGTTAATACATACTTGTCATAGTCAAGAGTCATGACAACTGCGTTGTTCTTTTACATCCTTCTCTTGAGACTAACCTTAAGAGGATTCCGTCTTTGTCTGTCAAACAGTGTTTAGCTGTTAGGGAAATATTGTTTTATGCTTTCGCTGGAATGAAAACGTTAACGAACTTGTGTTCAACATCTTGGTTGCACAGCACTACCACAAAATGGCGTTAAAGTTCCCCTGCACAGCATCATGGGTGCACTGCTTGATATTCCTTCAATACATGTCCTTTTCTAACTTTTGCCTTGGGATTTCGATCGATGTAGCCATTGATGAAGAGAGCGCGACATTGGTCATGTCAACATACAAGTACTCAGGATACACCTTACCAGACAGATGGTTACAGAAATTGATTTATTTCAATGAAGGCCTTAAACACTCGATGCGGGATAGATGAAAGTGGACGCAGCGTTTACGAGTATTTAACATGGACCGCTGTCAATATGTTCTGATGGGTCTACAACCTAAAAGAGAGTGGCCAACGGCGTCTTCTCTTTAGATTTTAAGATCTATCTCTACTTTAGCCTCTTGAAACATTGCAGTTCCAAGTTAAAAATACCGCATTCGTTGTTGATATACCGACAATCAGTCATTTACATCAAAAAATCTAAGGCGGTGAAAAACTGACTCGTGCCCAAATAATTGATCAAGCTCGCACCTGCGCCGTAATCCCAGGGCGAGATTATTAAGGTCTTCAATCCAGTTATTCGAGCTAAAGTCTTAATACTTTCTAAACCCAAAAACAAGGGCAGTCAGAATGACAGCTCCTCACTCACATTATAAGTGTCAGATGCAACAATGTAACATTGTGTCGACGTTCTTCTTTATTGACAGCATATACTCGTATCATACATACGAGTAAATCGACGTCGGTATAGAGTGCAGCATCATGTCGTTAACCATTTCATTGCTCTTCTGTGTGATCTTTTGAAGCGTCATTGTAATATTGTAATTTAAACGTTTTAAGTTAGTCAATTCTGTTTGTTCTATTGAAAAAACTCGCTGGAATGTATGCACAGTTTAGCCCAATTTAGCTGCAACCACCTTCAGAAGGCTGTAACTTGCAAAACAGTAGGTAAAACTGCGTCAATATTTCGCCTAATGACAGTTGGCTTCATTATTTACAAGTGGAATTCAAACGTAATAGTGTGATAGCGCTATATTTGAGTGGAAAGTCACAAGTGGCTACTGTTAGAGCCTGCCAATACCTCGATGCCAATATATCCTTCGTATCTTTATGATTTTGGAATCCCCTTCAGCTCCTTCTGCGAATTCTCCTTTATCGTCTCAATCGTCTCAAAACGCTTTCCCCGAAGTAGTAACTTGAGTCGTGAGAATAGGGAAAAATCAAAAGGAGCCATTTCGGGTGAATACGGAGAGTGCGGAATGGTATGAACGTTGCTTTTGATCAAATAAGTCGCGTACAAGATGAGATCTGTGAGCCGGTGCGTTGTCGTCGTGAAGAAACCGCGAGTTATTTCTTCACAATACTGGCCTCTTGCGATGAACATTTTCCCTCTATTGGTTTAATACGCCCACGTAATACCCCTTATTTACTGTCTGGCCTGGCGGAAGAAATTCAGAGTGGACCACACCATGGCAACCAAAGAAAACGGTCCACAAAGCCTTGATTTTGTGAATTTTTGAATTTGGCTTGTCTGAGAAGCGCCAGTCCGATGATTGTTTGTTAGTTTCGATGTCATTTCGATGCCATATTGCTGCAACAAATTCTGGGCTCTCGGAACAAGCCGCGCTTCAACTCATCTCATGCTAAAACGTCGTGCTCAATGCTCTGTACCGACCCGAACGAGACACCAAGATCGGCTGCTATCCCTGATCCTCACAGGACGATTGCAAGGACAATTTTCTTAACTTTTCGATGTTTACATCAGTCATACTGGTGGATGGACGACCGGAACGAGGCAAATCATCAACCACAGTACGGCCCTCTTTAAACTCTTTGTACCACTCGTACGTTTGTGTTTTCGACATTATCGACTTCCCGTAGGCTACCGTTGTGTTAGAAACACAAAATTTCAGGCAAATTCTTTGCTCAACTAAATTCGACATTGCGAAATTCGCAGAACGCAACGAACACTGACTTCTATACAAAGCTATCACACAAAAACTCCCGACAAATGGCGCTCAACCAAAAAAAAAAGAGCTTTGACAATATCTCAAGAGCGGTTTGTTTGAATGGGAAACTTCGGGTACTATTCGATCAGAAGGTATGTTCCAAAAGACAAAAATATCGATGCTTAAAAAAACTGAGGTTCGGTTGCGCTTGCACGAACGTTGCTAGTTCCCGAAAATTGTGTTCTCTGATGAGTGTGGAATGGAATAATTCGTAAACAAACACAAAGATCGAGCAGGTCGTACGAAAATTGGAAACTTCGATTGTCCGTCAGACGTAAAGCGCCTCCGTTTATCATGGCCTGTGATGGGCAATGGACGTTCGCTGCTCATGCTTTTGGACCGCGGCGTAAAGGTGAATGCGAATGCTTAAAGCGAAAATGTTTTGGAAGGTGCTTTGAAACCTTGAGCAATCAAACATTTCGGTGAGAGAGAATGAACGTTCCAACAAGACTCTGTGCTAGCACACAAAGCATGCGTCAACCAAGTATGGTTAAAAACGTTTTCCCTTGCTTCATTTCTTATTTCATGGTCTCCGCGTTCACCAAATGCAAATCCACTTAAATTTTTCATATGGGACATTTTCAGCACTATCAAAGTGTGGATGCGCTAAAAAAAGTATTTTCTTCGAGAATGGAAGAAGATTGTACTGGCTCACGTTCGTGTAGCGATTTTCAATTTTTTGTTTTGTACAGCGTTTCGAAAAGTTGCAGTTCAATTGGGCTACCCTGTATTGTAGTGCGCTTTATCCTTCGTCCTGTAAACCGCTAGTTTGCTGTGAATCTCTGATATAAAAGTTCATCAGCTCAAATTGCATTTTTTCGTGAGTTACGATTAGGTTAAGTAAAGTTAGAGTATGTACGATATCTCCTTTAAGGTGCACCTACATAAGTCCACGATATCACTGGGAGAATGTGGAAGGGCAATGCCCTGACTAATCCTTGAACCAGAGAAATTTCTTGACGACTTTCTCAATTTCAGTGACCTTTATATATGTAGAAAAGATCATTAAGATCTCAGAAGTGACTACTGTCTAGAGATTGCATTTTGATGAACGTAGGGCAGTTGCAATTAAAACTCTTATTCCTGTGAGGAGCAGCTAATCATTGCATGTGTATTCCAATAGCACAGTATCGTGTTTCCGATGTGGGTTGTGAGATATTAGCTCCCCTACCGTTCATCTGTTCATTTGGTCGTTTGGGATCGAGTTTAGCTACTGTCTCTCACAACGCATTGGTGCGTTCGTATTGACAAGCTGCCTACTACTTATTGCCTCTGATCTTAGTTTGGTCAATTTGTTGACGGAACAGTCCTCTGGGACCTCCAAGTGTCGCGGAACCCAACACACTTTGATTTTGCACTGTTTGGCCATCTCTAGATATGTAACGGTAGCAATGACAGTTTTTCGAATGGTTATACTTCAGCAGCTGTCAAAGTTACCAATGACATCCACGTATGATACGCAACGTGAATTTCGTCGTAAGGCCGGTCGTGATTATGGCTTCAGTGTGTAGGAAATTTGTCGTACCGTGGAAAAGTTTAAGCGTGACTACACTCTTTTGAATTTCAACCAGATAGAGATTGGTGCAAAATGAAGAAAACAAAGCTGCAGTAGCGGCCAGTATCGAAGAAGACCCAGATTCAGCGCGGTTCAGCTGAATTGGGCATAGAGAGAGAGTTAGCCCGGTTTATTTTGCGGTTGGATTCGGGCCTACATCCGTATAAGATTGTACTGACGTAAGAAATGAAATCACACGACCATATACAGACCCCTGAGTTCGCTAATTGGCTGCTGGCAATGTTGGCCGGAAATTCATCCGCATTTTGGTCAAAAAACCATCTTCTCGGACGAGGCTCATTTTAGGCTTAGCGGCTATGTCAACAAGCAAAATTGCCATTGTTGCCAACCATTTTGGACGAGCTCGAGGCCAACATTCGACACGCTATTGTCGAAATAACGCCGCACATATTGGACTGAGTCATCATAAATTGGACCGACCGCTTGAAGTACTGCCTGCGTAGCCGAGGCGGCTATTTGAATGATGTGCTACTCCACACATAATGACATGAACGTAGCTTCAAAATAAAGCCAGAATCAATTCTATATCGTTCTTATCTGGTCGCCCTTTATATACGTCGATTTTATGGCTCTGCTATCTACGTATATTGCAATATCTGTCAGGGATGCTGGATTCAGGATGCTGATGAAAAGCTAAGTTTTCGGTCTTGGTGATGCTATTGTGAGTTTTTCGACCGAAGATTGGTGTCTGCAAAGGTCCTCTGATAAGAACTCCCTGCTGACTATTACGGGTAGATGTTCTGTGAACGGTTTTGCATTATTTCCGTTCGTCCCTTTCTGGAATTATGCGAATAAAGGTCCACTGGTGAAGGTAACGATGGAGCATAAATAGACCATCATCCTTAGCTATTTGCTCTTTCTCTTTCTGAGTATCTTTCAGTCTTAGGACAGAGTTTTCAACAAGCTGAGTGCCGAAAATATAAATAGGTAACAAAGTTTGGAGGGCCGCCGTTGGAGAGATTCTTTACGTATCGATGATGTTTAGGCAGTCCCTTGTGCTTTTCTTGTAAGTTGATGTGAGTCCTCTTTTCCAGTGCGTACTGCCAGATGACGATGCCTTAATGAGAATTGGGTTGTTTGAGCTTACAACCTTCTTGCACGACTGCATGGCATCTATTTAGTAAACCCCTACTCCCGTTTTCTTCTGCGAGATTTACAGGATAAGTACCTGCCACTTAGCTTGGATTGGATAATGAATGGTATCTAGATTTTTTTTTGTCGAGAGGATCTATTTTGTTCTCGTCGAATTGACACCAAGAAATATGCCAAAAATACATGTATTGGAAAATATTGGAGAGTGTTCGTGGATGTTTGGCCGACACGTAGTTAGGGACGTTGAAGAACCAACCAAATTGGGCCATTGATGCATCATGACAACGCAGGTTGCTCTCTCAAGACAAATGCAGTATTGCCTAGAGTCTTGTTGGGGCAATATTCGCTTAAAATAACAGGTTCCAAGGGCTTAAATATCGAACAAAAAAAACTGTGACTCTCAATGCCGAAAACCTACTACTTATAATAGCATTAACGACCATCCAAGGTTCGTTGGAGTTCAAAAACAGACGCATTGCTTTCCTGATCGATTTCGAGTTCAAAGTTTAACTAAACCAGAAACAGTTTCCGATCCAATATTCCGACAGCTGTCATCTATTGCTTGGATTATCGCCAATTTTCAATACCATAAACACGTAGATTCAACCTTAATGAGTACACAAAAGTTACCAGAAATAGAGACAATTATAGGGTAATTGCCAGTCGTGGGAATCCGTCTCTCAAATCCTCATAATTAGTAACGTATCCAGGTTGGCATCTTCTCGTTATTGTGAAATGTAGAACTGTTCAATGTCTGTACAGTTCCGTCATCTCGTACTCCGTTCTAAATCGTACTATGTCAGTACGATGTGTGCTAATTTTTCATGTCCAAAGACACTTTTATAATCGACGGCCTATCAACGTAAGTGCTCATAAAAATCATCACGAAAAAAAAAGTTCAATGTCACCGAAATCTATTTCGGTCCGTCCCAACGTCACATTATGTCTAAGCCGACCTCGATTCAAAGTTAAACACCTTGTCCCCTCCCCCTTCTAGATATTGTAGACATCGGTGACACTATTCACTATTCGCTTCCAATTCCATGACACCATTGTACAATGGCACTTTTCATCACCATCACCTCCATATCCAAACAAATTGTCCAATATTCCGATCTGGCATGTGTGCCAAAAGTTCGAACACTTTTCCAACGCCTCGCCTCCTCCAAAATGTAAAAAAACAATAAATTACACGAAATTTTGAAGAAAACAAGAAAACTCGTCTTTTTAAAAAAAAGAAAAAAAAATTCATCTCAAGCTGAAAAACTCATGAGAGGGGAAACTAAAATTAAATTTTCGAAATTTAATTTTGGGAAATAGCGCAGGGAACTAGATTGCGACGAAGGCGGGCGGAACAGCATGCGTAAAATCACCGTCCAACACGGTACAACGCCGAACCTATTTTGGTCACGATCGGCGCGATCCATCTCCTCCGTCTCTGACTTGATCACCCCACAAATTTCGGTCGAACATATGGTGGCGACTCGTCAAAAATTTATTGAGAAAATTTTGAAGAAAAGCGTTTGCACATACGTAAATTTTTCTTTTCTTCGAAAATTTTCCCAAGATTTTTCCCGTGGGCCGGACACGGACATGCCTGTTCGTTTTACGTTGCTGCTTCTGTTCTGCGGATCTTTTCTGTTACTGAGAGCAATGGTCGTGCATATGGGGAATTTTTTTTTGAGTTTTGCGAAAATTTATTTGGGATCGCAGTGGCACGTTTGTTTTACGAGTATTGTTAGACGTAAATTGGAGCGCATGCACTTTTGACAGGGCACGAGGCGGTGGAAATTGGCGGATAGAGCTGGCTTTTTGGTTTGAAATGCGGAAGATTTTGACAGAAGGATTTTTTGTTTCCCTTTTTCGGTGGACATGTGCAATGTGCCAACGTAAATGAACTCAATTTTTATTGTTTTTCAATTCATGCGCATTAACCTGGATGAGTTGGTTTTTTCGAAAGCAATTAGTGGTACCGATTTGGAGTATGGTAATCGTTATGCACAAATAAAATTGGCGAATCGGATTAATGAACTCGTGCATTTTAAGGAGCAAATTTTAATGGATGTTATAAAAAATCTGACAGGTCTATACCGTTGATGTTATTTACATTGGTCGTTACAAGTCACAATGCCAATGCGACAATGCTACATGAACGTTGTCTCAAGGCCTAAGAGAATGACAACAATAAACCCGAAGATGTCAAACTTTTGATGGCATTCGGGATGGCAATGGAATGTTTCGAAATAACTTAACGTTTGGTTGAGTGCAATATGTCAATTGTCAACCGTCAATCATCGGGAAAAGAAGACGATTTGCAGTCTGAATTAGCAGCAGCGGAGGCAATAAACGAACGGTCATGTTGAGGCGACTTTTTGGGACTGTTTGCAAGTAGAATTTTTCAGATGTTGACGTTTCTAAAAAATGTTTACCACTGATTGCCTCAAATGCATGCGGTCACTTGTCTTTGAATTACCTGTGAATTATCAACAACGTCAATTTTACTCAAATTTCAAGACGGACGCCATCGATTAGGAGTTAAGATTGTTTTCGTGATAGACACTAGCTTCTTGACGCCAGTGTGAATGACTTTATAGAATCATGCGTTGTCACTTCGTTACTCGGCGAATTCAAAAACTCATGGTATTCTCAATTTTAACGGAGTTGTCACTAGTTGTCATTGCGAACAAAGTCAATGAAAATGGCTCATATTTTGACAGCTAACATATGACAGATACAAACTTTCGGTAACGTTCATATTTCAGCAGTCTTGCCCTACGGTAGCCCTGTTCAGTACTGGGATTAAGCAGTTTAGAATTTTGATTACAGGACTAATTTGTAGGGAGACTGGAAAGAGAATATTAGAAACTAATTCGGGAAGTGCGTCTTATAAATAGTGAAATGAATTCTTTCCCAACCCCTGGCGAATATTAGGGGTAGTCCTGCTGCTCGCATGCATGACTGAATGCTTGCCAAGAGCCTCAGACTAATTAGTGGGAATTCTTTCATGGTGAGGATCATGGAGGGAATGGTTGAACTTTCATGGGCGCAAACTGTTTTCCGAATGAATCTCTGTTCAAGACGTAACATGCCTAACAACTTTGAAAATCCTTATGTTCTCAAAATTTGGTGGTCAGAACTGAAGGCGCAATCTATCAGAAGGAGCAAACCCTGTGGATTTTTATCGACTTTCGGGTTGTTTTTGACAGACAACACGGCAATACCGAATCAATCGTTTTGTGAATAAAAGCTATACTGGTGAATAGATCCCGGATTGAAGGTATTGACTGTGGTCAATATGTGTAGTTCTGTCTCTACTGCTATTGCTAATGTTGCCTGGCTCACTGCATAGCCCTCCCAACGTCTACTTTAAGGCATATCAATATAATGTAGCGGTACTTTTTGTTGGATCATATCCAGCAACTGTTTGCTATGTAGCGATAGACGATTCTCCGAAAATTAGGATTGTTCTATTTACTAGAAGGAGGAAGCTGACTGCTCTGATTCATCTAGCGCTTAAGGGTATCACCATCAGTTTTTATTAACGAAAAAGTTGGTCAATCATTTTTGGACTAAAGTCACGTCAAAAACCTTAAAAATTGTGTCGGCTTTCTGGCAGTATTAAGGAGCATGACATGGGGCTAGTGATCGAAGAGGATTCTTGGAATCTACGCGGCTATAAGACCAATATTAATCTTATGCGTAAGATATCTGGTGGAATAAACTTTTAAAATAATACGTTACTGCTGCTTTTATTAGACTCCAAAGAACTGTCTATTTCGGCTTTTCCTACCACGCAAGGCTCTTATTCTTCTTAAACTCGCTCTCCTTGATAAATTTGCACTCCGACTTGCAGACATGCTGTCTGATGCAAGAGCAACAGGACACTGATACTGCGAAATACGAAATCGACTTTCTCTATGTCCATGGATGATTTCGCCCAGAATCTGTATCAGGAAAGGTGTTGGGTGTTCACGGATGGCTTCAAGACTGATTTAGGATGCGGAGCTGCTATCTTTTCCGAGGACGACGACGTTATATTTCATTCGGCGTTAGGAAAACTTGCTTCTGTCTCCCAAACGGAGAGAGTGAACTCTATTATAAATAATCAGCAGAGTTAGCGAATTATCCGCATCTATAAATAAAACCAAGCCGCGGCCAAGGCTTTGCTGCAAACTCCCATCACTTGAAAAATGAAAGGTTTCTCTTAATACAGTCGAAAAGCTGAAGGCTGAGAGAAAGTTTGCCAGTTTCTGAACCTGATTACGACTGCCTGTGTTGTCTGTTAAGACTTTTATTGACAGTTGTGTTTCGTATGCGTATAATTGCGGATGGCATAATTCTCCAGGATGCCGACAGAGCAAACCAATTCTTCTCGAAGACTATCACGAACGTTTTTGATGCTTGCGATTGCTTTCATTTTCCAAATGAAACTTCCGTGCACTTGTGCTGAAGCTTACTTGGATTAGTGTGTACGAGTTTGAACAATATTTTAAGATACAGACTCATTGAAACGTCGTCTTAATTGGTCAGTTAAGTTTGCGAGGACTGCCTTTTGATTATTATTTTTTTATTTTTGAGGGGTTTGGAACCCAATATCTGCTCCCCTAACGACTGACCTCGCATCCTTTTTTTTACTATTTGTTGAATAGGTTTTCTCATATATATTTTAGGGTCCACCCATACTTATTTGCCTACTTTGAAAGTGCAGCTAATAGTACACCTGTATCGAGTTTTCCATTAAGGACTGTACATTTTTATTTCCGGTTAAAGTACATCTCATGTCATGGAACTCGACTTCATTCATATGTCCACCACGATCTGGCTTGCAGCTATCGATTCGTTGGAGCCAATTTAGCTTGTTGGAGTACACACCGACTTGACGTAGCCCCAGAGAAAAATGTCCCGGGGTGTGAAATCGCCCGAGCGAGGCGGCCAATTGACTGGTCCATTTTTTGAGATGTCACGCTGACCAAACTTTGACTTCAATAGCTCGATTGTTTGGCTTGCTGTGTTGCAAGAGCCGCCGTCCTATTAAAATCACATCTCACCAATATTGAGTGCACGCAATTGCGGCGATAAATAACATGCCAACAAGCTCCGAAAGTGATTTCTAACGAAAAAATAGCGCCCGATGACGCTGCCGGCATAGATACCACACCAAACCGCCAATTTGTGTGAAAATAGTGGGATCTCATGAAGCACACGTGGGTTTGTAGGCCGCCAGAAATAAGCTGCATTGCTAAATATGATTTTGCGAAGGAATCACGAATCGACTGTAACCATTTCCAGAGCACAATTTGAGAAAGTTCGACGCTTCCTATGGTCATCTGGCTTTAGTTCTTTAGTCGATTTGATCATATACGGGTGTGGACCGAGATCCTTCCGCAAAATCCGCCACAATGTTATTTGAGCGATGCCCAACTCCTGCGAATCGCGGGGAATGGATTGATTTGGGTCGCTGCCAACAACTGAACTTATGGCGTCAATTGCATTTCTATTTCTTACTGGCAAAGGAATATGCAGACTCAAATTTGTGCCCCAAATTACTAATTGCGAGTCGGGTGGGGCGATTACAACGACCGAAAATTGACGTTAGCGCTCTTAAAGTTGAGGCCATCGACTCCGAATTTTGGTAATAAATTTTAATAATTTGTAAACGTTGCTCGTTCGAGTATTGAACTAGACATTGACAAGCAAAATCGTACTGACAGTTCACAAAAAAAAATAATTAAGGTGCGTTCACATTTAAAGAAAACATATATAAATATGTTAAATACTACTAAGGCGACTAAATTATATGAAAAATCTTTTTTTCTGTTATCTAAAAGCTAACCTGTTATTGCAAGGCATTTTTTGTCTAGAAAACTAAATAAAATGATGCCGAAGTCCGATATGAACAGTATTAAAATTGATCTTGTGACAATCATATCCCATTTTTGGCGTTGAAATTTCGTTGTCTTGAGACAAAAGAATGTCATGCGAAGTGGTAATTTGCATTTATCGACAATAGCCCTTCAAATGATTGCATTAAAAAACGGCTTTGAGCCTCTGTAACACATTTGTACTAGTAAGTAAATTCAAAACAAAACATACGTATTGTGACAGGATTGCTAACTTGACATCACTTGCCAGATATGACCCGAAAAATAACAAATACACAAAAAATAAATAGTAAGCAATAGCGTAACGGACTATTAAATGACATTAAAACGAGTACCTATACAGTGACATAGTCTATTTGATCTATTAGAAACCGGAACTGTCACTGAAATGTCTTAAAAGTCATTTAAATTCGAATGAAAACATTTCGTCTCTAAAGGCGTCAGTTCAGCATAAAATGTATGACTATGACTGATTTTCATATCTTTGACAACCATTTAGTAGGTTCTACTCATACATCAAAGAAAAATCTTCAAGCTGCAACAACATTTTAAATAGGTTCAAGACCTTCATTCATCTAAATTGCAACTAAATACATCTACACCAGCAATAAATTCCTTTAAAGAAACAGGTCTCCCTATTTTTGGTGGTTCAGTCATGTCATACCCCAAGCCTTACGTCAAAACCAGCTGTTGCCAAACACGTAGCTGCTTGGCACAACAACAACAGGTACAACCCACGTATTCTAGAATCAATTATATCGACTAAATAAGTGTTTCTATTTATTCTCAGTCTTCAATATTTGTATTCGCCTTGCCAAGGCGACACCTTTACCAATATCAACGAATACGACAACCCAAACGATTCATTAATCATCATGACCGTTGTGTCATTTCAAATTGCTGTCATTTCAAAATCAATCTAATGAGTGCATCTAGCCAAAAAGCATTTTGCTCTGTTCATTGAGTGCATTTCCTCGATGCATGTTTTGCCGCGCCTTAATGTCGTACCTACTCGAGCAACTAATCACTCACAAGTTTGTTGTGTGGTCCGTTTTACGTTTCAGCGCCTATGCACCCGACAAAGTTCGCGTCAATGATTAACAATTTGTGTGGTGCGGCCATTCGAATTACAGGCATAAGTGCAAGTCCATGGTAACATCTCAAGGATACATACCACCCCCCTTGAATTGTATTTTCGGTTTTTGGTTGTCAGTGTCTGCTGTCATTGTACTCGTACTTCGTATCTATACCGATAGTGTTCGAGTATGTCTGACATTTTATTTCTCGGCTGCCAAATGTCTTTGGCAATGCAATTTTCTCTTGCGATCGCTGATTTTGTTGATGTTTCCACCGCCCCCTTTATGACCAAAACAAGAAGTAGATCATAATATTCGCTACTACCCATAGTTTACCTGCAATCGTGTGAGTGTCCGAGTGTCCACTAATGTAAAGGTAATCGTACTCGTATAAAATGGCAGCACTGCTGTTTCCGCATCCTCGAACATGTCAAAAGAAATAGCGTGTTTTCAGTTCTGTTTTTAAAGACGCAACTCACTTTGGTGATGGACATTTCATTGAATAGAGAAAAATATAAAACCAATCACCGTTGTTTACCAAGTAAACACACATAAGTCGCTTTGACTGACGCTGGTTAAAAATAAAATGGTTGCGTCCACCCCATTTTAGACTTATGACTAAGTAGGCGATTGCCAAAAATGGCGTTTTTAACGAAAATCCGTTTGGGTGTTTCTATTTTTTGAAATAAATGAGAAATATCTCATTATTTTCGTGAATCTGAGTAAACTGTCATTAAAAAGATTAAAAGCGAAAAAAGCTTTCAAGTGAAATGGATGATCGCCATTTTAGATTAGAAGACAGAGAACAGTCTGGAGGCAATTAAGATTTCCTCTTGCTTTGCTTCACCGCATGCGGTGGTGAACTATACATACACACATATGAATACAGTTTTTAGGCGCGTATAATTTATCTAAGCTACACGAAAATGTATCCGAAAATAGAAGAGATTTTCATCGTCGCGTGCTCTTGACTTGTGCGATGTTAGCGAGTACATGGTTGGTCTTGGTCTTTTACAAACGCGTGTAAGCTATGGTAGGCACGCAGGCCTACACTTGACTATTTAGCTGTGTAAAGTTGAAAATAGCAGGCGTAGATACATATCTAAATAACTTTTAATTTACTTCCAACAAGGGGTCAGTTCAAAGAGTTAATGTGTAATGTTGCTCTAAAGCAGATTGATTAAAAGGCATGTTCAAAGGTCGAAAAGATGTGAGATAACCTTAGATTGACAGCTGATTGATGTTGGAGTACAAAACAGAAAGCATTTTTCACTTCAGCCTATTTGGGGATTGGTTTTATTAAAAATATTTTCAACCACAGAGATCGTATGTTAAGTGTTTTAATGCATGCGGCTGAAGGAAATTCGGTTTGTAATGTTTAAGTGAACACGAATGAACACATTTCTATTTAAAGTGTATGTAAATATTTACAGAGGAATAAAAATACTCGTGTATGTCCAAGTTTACTTTCCAGTATATAGAAGAAGGTTTAGGGTATCGGTTACAGACTGCGTAATTGCCTGACAAGATGGCATATTCGAATTTTGTATTGAAGAACAAATTGGTTTCCGGTACTCCTAATTTTTGGTTAACAAAGTTCTACCCAGTATTTTAACAGATATTGCTTTCCCTATAACTTTTTCTGCTTATAATGGTTCTAGTTAAGGACTCATGATTTTTGTAGCTTACGGTATGCGGCTGTCAGAATCGGCTCAAATTTTTTTCTGAACTGAGCTTTTGTCATTTCAATCGTTCTTGTGCTTTCTATTCTATGCCATGAGACTAAATATCAGATTCAGACCTTTATTCTAGATTCTATATTAATAAACTGAGGTACTGAAAGTTATGCTGAAAATGGTTTTGGTCCTTCGAGCTAAAACTTTGTTTCACCTTTTATTATACTTTCTTGTTGCTGGGTATCTGATCATAGGCTTATTTTTAAGTACATAAGGTCTGGACATCTTATTCCAAGTGACACCTTCTCCAAAGAGTTGGATTTAGTAAACTAAAACACATGTGTGAATCGAAAACGATTATCTGATTAGACAGAAATTTCAAGTACATCATTGGAAAATGTCTGATAGGTCATAGGACTCAGTATTTTCCTCAACCTCTTCTGCAATTATATTTCCAATACTTGAAGATTGATCGAGGGCGTATTTCACTTAGTCTTCTTGTTGCAGCAGCCTCAGCAATAGAGAGATTTGAACTAGAAGCCCAGTGCCACACATTAATACTTAAGCCGCACAGGCCCAGGATTTAGAAATCGGTTCAAGGGTAGGTATGATACAAAGGAACCTACAAGAAGACTCTGCTCTAAAAAGCATCCTTTCATATGTGCAGACAGTTTCTTCCTGATTATGGAGTTCAAGGGAGCATTTTGGAGTGTTTTTAAATTATTTGGATGCCATCAATGAGGAGGGCAGTGTTAATCTTCTAACCCACGACATTTTCTTCGCCCTCCACTCTTACCGTCATTCGGTGCAGATCCCTAATCCTGTGAGAAAGTTTTGATGTTTGAGTTGAGATGTCGCAACGAATTCCTCCGTTTCCAGTAGATAAGGCTGCACGAAGCACATCGCTAATCACCAATAAAAAAAGTTTCGGCGGTAGAATACAACCTTGTCGGACCCCACTTTGCATCTCGAGCTCCTCTGACAACTTTCTTCTCTGAAGAGCATGACATTTAGACCCATCATAGGTTGCTTCGATAAAGTTTGTGGGCATACTTCTACTGCGCATGACAGGCTCGATAAACTGACACTGTCCAATGCATTCTCAAATTCAATGAACAGCAGTTGAAATAGAGGCCAATATTCAACGCACGGTTCAATAATGATCCGCAGGCTATTGATGTGGTCGACACAGGAGCATCCAGAACGGAAACCTGCTTCTTCGGCATCGAGTGTATTCTCTAGATTTTTTTTTATTCGCTCAAGAACTACTTTGGCTATTAGCTTATGAACTGTGGGAAGAACGCCAACGCTCCTCCAGCTTTCACATTCCATAGGACCACCTTTCTTGCGGAGCTTGAAAATCTTTCCCTTTTTCCACTCGTTGGGGAAACTTCCTGCCTCCCAAGCTCTCTCAACAAGAGGATGTAAAAGCTCTGCTGATATTGTTAGAGCTGTTCTCAGAGGCTCTGCGGGAATACCATCTAGTCCTACCGCTTTGTTGTTCTTCAGTGCGCTGACTGGGTAATTGTTGCTTCGGGTAGCTCAATTTGATTTGGGTGCACATTGCTGGCGAATACTTCTTCCTTCGCTTGAGCTGATGCTCATCCGAAATGAGTACGGAACCATATAGGCCTTTCATTGTATGTTGGCTAGAGTGATGACCATCTGTCAGCTCTTTGGTGATTCTTAAACCTGTTCGCTGCTTCCTCTAGTTACGTTTGTCACGTCATACGCTTTCCTGTACTTCTCTCATTTTCCTTCCATATAAGGACTCTAACTCCTTTCTACCTACTGCTGAGGTATCAAGGCATAGGAGCTTTAAGTAGCTTACGTTCTTCAATCCGTCACCAGGTATTCTTGGTAAGCCATGTGCTATATCTTGCCTGCCATCTACGACCAATACTTTCCGCGCTAGATGTAAAGACATTTTTCACAGCGTTCCAATGTTCTTGGATGATTGTGGGCAGTCAGCTTAGGGAAAAGTGGTGGCGTACTGAGGAGATCTTTAGCCCGCCGATGTTATACCTACGTATTCTGGTGATATTGCGAAGTATTTGAACAGATGCAGTACGTAACTGAACAGTAGCTACCATAAGGTAGCCATATCGGCTCCTCGTCTGTTTCGGACGCCAAAAAGACAAATTATGAAACGTCGACTGCAGTGACTGCCTATCAGTTGACACCATGCTCAAACATGGTGCCTGCTATGACTAGGTGATTGATGTTGCAGAAATCAACAAATCTTTCACCATTGATCACATGTTTAAGCCCTTCATTGTGGTCGCCTACCTTTGCATTCATGTCCCCCAACAGGATGACGATATCTCCGTTCGGCGTTGCGTTGAATACGGCGCTTAGCTGAATGTAAAAGTTGTCCTTGCCATCCTCAGTCAAGGGATTCGATAGGGCGTTACACTTTACGATAAGATCCTATGACCATGTGGATGCTGGGGAATTAAGCCTCTGCGTGCTGTAGCTTTTAGCAGCAGACGCATAATGTTACATGTTGGGGATTGCTACTCTCCCGCGTTGAACCATCTTACTTCACTCACTGTCAATATGTCCAAGTTATATCTAAGGATCTGACGTTCCAATTGGATGGATCTTCCATTTTGAGATCCCTCTCAGAGGTCGAGCAGTTTTCGAGCAGCCAATAGTTTCCCGATCAATTGCAATGCAGATTCTTTGATAGCTTTGTTGGAAAAAAATCTATTTGAAGCAGATCAGAGAGCTTCCTATTTATATCGAAAAAAAACAACTTCAATGTGGAGACCGATTTCGAGTAGACATTAACGAGACATAATCCAACTTAGATTACATAGATATCTTCATATTGCATCATTGAACGCAGACGTTAGAATTGTTTAGAGCATTGCGTAAAGAATTCACCAATATACACCACCAGTCGTAGTCATCTTACCTGATATTTCAGAGACAAGCCATGCTTATTCCCAGGAGTTTTTTTTAGGCCGTTGTGGGCCTTCTGTGTTGATTTGGAGAAGGCTTACCGCACTCGCCGTAATACCAAAAAGTCGGCTTATACAATAGAAGTGCTGATCAAATAATTGTATCCTTCTTTGCTGATCAGTGGCGATATGATCATAAAAATAGGAATGCATCACAGATATCTATGAAGAGATCCATGGACACAACAAAGGTCAATAAAACTAAATGCGGTCCTACTTAAAAATATCTGAGATTAACTTTTGACAGGACCTGATTATATTTTTGATATTTTTCTCTCAGTCTCAAAATTGGACGGATACGAAGGCGAAATACGTTTATCTTTTGTAATAGTATCAGCACATACTGCCTTATTTTAGATCTGTGAAATGGCTTGTAAAGAATGACGTTTCCTTATATTTGAGCACCAGATAAGGCCCTTTAAGCATGAGATTCACTTGCTCTATAAATCTCGTCCGACTGAAGTGCATCTTCCCGGCCACGCCAATGTCGCTAGATGGCTCGCAGACTATGCTGTTACGCGAGTATCTCCTCCTCCAAAGCCCAAGACCCTTGAATAATACGGGTCTTATATGGGTTCTACTAAGTTTCTTAATAAATAATCCATTAAAAAATGGAGCAGGTAGTCAGATAATTAAATAAAATATGCATGCCATCTCTCGAATCGCTTTATTAGTAATATTGACAACCCAGTCGGTATTTGTTTTTTAATTTTTCCAGCTGTCTGTATTTTTCAAATCAATTTTAATAAAAACATTTTCAAATTTTTCCAGGTTAAAGCTACTCGTGTAACGAAAACGATAAAAACCGCCACCACAGGTGGAAGCTCTTCATCACCAGTTGCCAGAGAAACTTGTGATTTCGAGGAGATTTGGGACGAAGAAACTTTGAAGGAATTGGTTAGTACAATTGAATTCATTTTTATTAAAATAATAATTAATTAAATAATTTTTTTAAACAAAAAAAAAAAAAAGCTTGAAAAGTCAACAAGCTACGAGGAACGTCGATCAATACGTGCACGTCTAAGACAACTAATGGCTGAACGAGAAGGTAAAGCGATTTTGAACTAATTTTTTCATAACCAAATTTTTTAAATGATCCACTATTAATTCCTAAAAAAAATATATAAACAATCGTTAACTATGTATAAAAAAAATTAAACAATGAAAAAATAGAAAAACTTAAATTAGGACAAAAGTAAGAGCCCCTAAATCATAAAATCATATTTCTAATTATGAAACAAAAATATGGTGGTGATGAGAACAATCACCATATGCTTGCAAGATATATTGATATAATAATAATATTTTTTTTTAACAGAAAACTATTTTTAAAAAATAATTTTCCTACATTTTTAGATCGATTATATTGATTTAGTTCGAGCAGATTTACGTGGTTTCGCGTATTCGAGTTTCTCGATTAGGTAGATACAAGTTACTTCAAAGTGTTAACTGTTGTTGTATTATCTTGTTCACTTAGATTTTGTATATTTTAACTTTTATTGTCAAAAGGTACACTGTATTCCATTGGTTTGTCTATATTTTTTTAAATGTTTCATTATACAATATAAGATATTTTCCTATTTTTTTTTTTTTTAAATTATGTTGCTCAGTATTGTTTTTGGTGTCACACAGTTTTGGTAAATTTACAGTTTGCAAATGCTATCTAAGGGATGTTTCGCTTGCGAAATAGCTCCGATTTTGTAGTTTAAAATTTTAAGGAACGCGTTAAAATTTTTCGGTAATACAGATCAAATCTTAACGCACTACTGATATTTTCCCTGCCGTTTTTCGTGATTTCTCTAAAAAGACAAGAAAGATAAAAAATTATTTTCCTATCCAGATTCAAAAATTGTATGTCATGTCCTTAGAAATGCTTCCTAGCTAGCTACTGAACATCTAATATGATCAGAATAACCAATTCAAAGATGGCACTTTGGCCTAAAAGATCTTTTATACTACTTAGTCAGAACTATTGTCAGGCTAGCAGGCTTTCTACCTTCCGAATGAAGTTGATAACACTATTAAGTAGCAGAGGAATTGATTAGTTCGTTGGAGCCCAATTGTTCCCTGAAATAGATCTTTCGATTAATTCCATTGAGGGCTTGACATTCAGATAAGATGTATTCAGCTGTTTTGTCTTCTTCAACACAAAGTCAACACTTCAGAGAGCCGATTAGATTCATTTTGTTGAGGTGATATCTTAAGTAATGTCCTCTAGACTAACCTAGTAAGTTTTTGATATTGTGTCGACATCTATTGTCATTTCTGTTGAAGGGAAGGATAGCTCGTTTGGCCTGTCTTAGACCTGAGTTATTCTTCTAATATGAGATGCATCTCGAATGCTCCCAGTTATTGATAGCTAAATTGACTGCTTATTAAGGAGTGCAGCAGGAGTGCCATTAAAGGCAGTTTCCGACCCCTTTCTGGCCAGTTCGTCTGTCTTTTCATTCCCATCAATGCGCTCATGACCAGAAACCCACCATTGGTTGGTTTTGTTCCTGGATGTTATGTTTTGGACTGATTTGGAGTCAATGGTGAGCGAGCTAAAGGCATTTATAACTGCTTGACTGTCCGTGAATATATAGATGTTCGCGCCTTTGATACCAGAGTTTTAAATATGGTTAGTACATACTTGAATGGCGTGGAGTTCTGCCTGAAATACACTGGGACTTTTGCTCATTGGATCATCATCTTCCAGCGGCTAGCATTAGCTGTCACTCACCACATGACGTTTGTCTTAAGGTATGTTCGTTGTGTTTTCAGCTTTTGAAATGCAAGCATTGATTTTTGAATGTCCGTGTTTTGTTTCACTGACTGCACTGTAAAATCATTACTCTGAGTAAGGCAAGTCAAATCGAATATGGACTACATTTTCTTCACAAGTTAATTCCTACCAACTAGTTAATTTTGATGCAACTTCTCGCATCCAAAGTTTGGAACACCTTGTCAGGTAGATGACTCTTAGATGTTTACTGAACTCCGTTCGTTGTGATATGCCAGCTAGTGAAACTGATTTAAGTACACTGATCGTACAAAGTTTAAACATCCTTAGATGATAACGACACAAGATCGGACGATCTAATAGTGTCTGCGACTTTATAATAGTCCACATCCCTAAATCTAAATCCAAGAATTCAAAGGAGGACTGAAGTCAAAAACAGAAATTCAAAGGCAGCACGGTTGGGACCTAAACTCTTCGATGTAATGTCATATAGTCGATCAATCGTCCAAAATGAATCTTGCTGTGAGCTGAAGGAATTTTTATTGTCTTTTTCGAGCTTAACGTAGAAAAGTAGCTTCTTCAGTGTGATACCTACATGAATGCGTCTGTGTCGCGTTTCTGCTAAAATTCGTTCAAGCCCATATACTTTGTACAGAAGGTGCCGAAACACGCAACGCATTACCAATTTTGAGTTGCGCTACGACGTGAAGTTGGATACAGTAAAGAAGAACGTAATTCAATTGCAATGCGATACGAAGTGAAGTTTGGCACAGTTAAGAAGAAAAGAAAAAAAAACAATTTTTGAATGACATTTCATCACGATGTGAAAAACGGACGTTGCGTTTATTTCAGCAGGCATTTTGTTCCCCATGCGCTGAGTTGCTTTCACACACTCAAACCTATTTTCTTATTAACTTTCTTGTTTAGATGAGGCTATAGTCCGTGGTGAAATTGGCTTGCACACTCCATGATAGTTGACGTCCTCTTCTCCGCCGTTCCTCCGGGTACGAATCGAAGACTGATCGATCAAAAACACTAGAATTCGTTAGCCCTACATGTCCCAGCAATCTTAAACGAATGAATCGCATCTTACTGATCAGATCGATGTCGCCGTACGGCTCAAAATATTCCGCTCAAAACAGACAAGGCTATCTTCATCCGTCTTCGCCAAAGTTCATGCTTCTGGGTCATAGAGTGCTAAGAGTCTTATACAGAGTCTTCCTAGTATTTCCCGACAATAACTTTTTACTCAATTACATTCTTAGGCAAAGAAGCTGCGATGGGCAAGTGTAGCTCTTCGTTTGTTTTCTAAAGAGTTGCACTTAACACCATTTAAAGTGAAGCGTATTACTGTGATACGTATTACTAATTCAAGGTTATAACTACCAATAGGGGCGATTTGTCCGATTTGGTGATGTTTTGCGCCTCATCACAATATATACGAGTAGTATGGTATAATTTGAATTTCCCTGTACAACCCATTTTTGCTGCATCTATATCAATATTTCTAAACGAAGCACTGACTGCTCGCTGTATTGGGACAATATTATCAATGTTACGAAGTAGTTGCACAGAAAATCGTGCATCCGGTGACGAATTGCGATTTCCGCACAAATTTCTCAAATACGGTCTTCAAAACATCATAAAACAGCGATTCAAACCTTTTCTGACATCAAAAATTACGAAGCAGGGAGCATTCACCGCCGTCACTCTTCATAGTTTGACGCGTTTGGCGGAGAAAGCAAAGCTGAGCATTGCTCTGTACGAGGGTGGATCAATAAGTCCCTGAAAATTGAAAAAAGGAACACTCCTGTATTTTACAACATAATTTCCTTGTAGGTCGATACATTTCGTCCAATGTTTCTCGATGCCCTCAGAATAGGCGTTTGTTTCATCGATGACCTCTTCATTCGACACAAATATCTCTTACCGCCGAGCCATTTCTTCATGTTCGGAAATAGTCGCAGTAAGCTAAATTTGTAGAATATGCTGGATGAGGGATTTGTAATCTAATTCATGGAATTTGGCCATTGCGACTGCGGACTTGTGCGCCGGTGCACTGTCCTCGAACAGAACTTTTTCCTCGACCAATGCTGTCATTTTTGCGTCAAATGGGCATCCAATCGATCCAACACCTCTCCATAATAGGCGCCGGTGATCATTTTACCCATTTCAAGATAATCGATGTGAATGATATAGCGCGCATCCCAAAAAACTGTCGGCAACGGCAGACGTACCTTGGCCTTCATTGGCTTGGATTTAAGAGGGGAAATCTACTGTCTCCACTGTTCCTTGGTCTCTGCTGTGTTGTGATGAATCCGTGTTTCGGTCACGGTTACGAAACGGCGTAAAAACTCGTTCGGATTATGATTGGACATCGTCAAACACTCTTTTGAAGTTGTCAGTTATCGATGTATGTCTACTTCGCGCACTTGCACCTGATAGCGACCAGAAAATACGACCGCACCAAAATTGAATAAACCAGGGGTGGATGGCTCCAATCGATGGTGAAGAACCCCGAAAATACTTTTCAAGCTTTTGTTTGGTTTGCGTGATGGTTTTTTGCGCAAAAATTAGTATTTAATGAGCACACGAAATTCACCTTTTTCCACTTTGACGAAAATTCTCGTAAGCTTCTGTTTCAAATGGCTGTCATAACAAAACTATTTGACAGATCTGTCGGAAAATGTGGGTGCGTTCCTTCGCAAGATGCTTCTTGACAAGCAAAATGTTGAATTTGAAGTGACAAATTTCGATGGACGAGTATGTCAGTGCTTTCATGTGCAAATATAAGATCATTGACAAATGATTTCAGGCAGAGAAGACTTTGCACGCAATGTTAAAGTAGCTGATCCCCATGCGGTTAGCTCAGTATAGTGACTTTACTTTCTTTTTGATCAGGTTGGTTTGGAGATCCAATCATTACGCATACTTTTCTTCGCCTAGATGTTGGAATTGATTTGGTTTATGCTCTCTATAAAGTCTCTTTCTACTTGTCCATCTTTTCAAGTCACTGAACATTTCTTTGAACGCCTTTTTCGATCCTCGGCTCAAACTAGAGCCTCTACTCTTATTTTGGTACGAACTTCGTTGAACATGGCATAACCGGCAAAATTTCGAATAGGAATCTTAGTACGATAGGGAACCATGGAGTCGGCCGTATATGTAGAATCCTGAAGTGACTACTTTAGTCCATGATCAATTAAAAGGACTCTTTAAGCACTTGTCGTTAAAAATCTGTTGCAGGATGGTCTTCAAAGCAGCTGTAGGGCATTTTCTGAACTCATATGGTTTGCATGATTCTAGCTGTCATTAAGCGTTCTTTAGACGCGACACATTGCATTTCATTCATAATTATGAGAGTATAGATAGAGTCAACAACGACTGTGAATATCCAGCGCATTATTCTTAGACGAAGACTTCATCTCGGGCGTAGAAGTTCCATATGATCACCTGTGGCTTCCGTAAAATTGCGTCAGTTCTCTCCACCATCTGTCAAAACTGTGTGACATCAAAATAATATTTCTAGTAGAGTATGTTCAAAAGAAACCAAATGTCAATCCCTTGTTATTTCGTCTTCTATTGTGTACTTAGTTTCGTCAAAATGTTTTCTCTTAAATTTAATTTAATTATGTTCATTTTGTTAAAACAAACAATCAACTTTCTTATAAATTAGCATGTGGTGAACTAGTAGCAAGCGTTAAAGCTGAGCTAAACAACGATAAAAAAGTTGATGACAAAAAAGTAGTAGATGATGAAAGTAGCTGCAGTGAATATGAAGAAATAATAGAAGAGTATACTGCAACTGAATCGGAAGATGAAGAACAAACAACAACAACCACAACAACAAAAACAATTGTCAATGCTGATAAAAAACAACAACCGGAAGTTAAGAAAACCGTTGAAGAAGTTAAGAAGACCACAATAACCAAGAAAGAAGAACCAAAACAAACTGCAACTAAAACCGTTGTTGTCGAAAAGACTACAGTTGTTAAAAAAGATACTTCAGCTCCATCTGGTGTTGAAGAGAAGAAATCTGACAAAAAAATTGAACACAATGTTGACAATGATGATGAAACAAACGCATCGACAGATAGCAACAAGGGTGAGTCGTTGTTAATACCATTGTTGCAAGGCTTATTGCATAAAAACATGCCTCAAGCACGTTCATCTTCTGGTACTTCAAAAACTGCAGCATCTACAACAACACGAATAGCAAATCAGAATAGCAACAATCTGAAAAGTAGTCTTAAGAGCAATCAATCACAATTAAGTAGCACTAGTAGTAACAATAATAATTCGTTGGGTGATAGTGAATTAAGTAGTGAAGTAAGTAAGAGTAGTACTTTAGGACAGGGTGGTTCAAATCTGAGAGTGACAGCTCAGCATATCGAAGACTCGGGGACGGAGAGCGGAGAAGATTTGCGATTGATCGCAGCTGGGATTCGGGATTCTATGCAAATCGAAGGGATCGAAGATCATAGTGATATGAGTCTTATAAACGAAGTTACGAACGCTCTCAACCGCTTGGAGAGTTCTCTGAAAGAGGGCAAGGACCTGGCTTTAGATAATGGGAAGAGGAATACTTTGCTGGCTCTTGTTGAGCGATTGCAAACCGGTTTAACGGCTCCTGATAAATTATCAAAAGCCGATGGAGAACATGACTTTCCCGACGAAACTTCTTCTCCAGAGGCTGATAATCATCGTTCAAACAGGCAAAGATTTGCCAAGAGGAGGAATCGTAATAATAGACACACTGTGGGAGTGAGTAAGGAGGAATTGGCGGACGCCAGGCGTTATATAGAGGAAATGGTGATGATTGAGAACATGTCAAATTGTACT
Organism: Volucella zonaria; assembly: GCA_963966105.1. NCBI lineage: Eukaryota > Metazoa > Arthropoda > Insecta > Diptera > Syrphidae > Volucella > Volucella zonaria. The sequence goes on along the minus strand of OZ014532.1, from coordinate 178,467,894 downwards.
ACACCAGAAAGTAATGTAGCAACCACTCCTCCGCAGTTTTTCGAAATTCAGAAGCAGAATTCATCCGGAGCCATTTTGACGAACAAGAGCGCACAAAATCCTTCTTCAAACCTTTTCCGACCTAATCAGTTTGTTCCCAATACCCTCAAGCATTCGACTGAAGCTGGTGCCACACATCCTGATGTCCAACTTCGACAAAAGAAGGGAAATCCAGGAAACCCAAGTCAAAGACAGAGTGCTGGTAACATGGATAATTTGAACAAGCCCGAGACATCAACAAATAAGAGGCCTTTGTCGGACTCGTATGACTCATATTCAACACAAAACAACCGAGTGAAGTTTAGTGATACAACCGAACAGTCGGAGAGCTTTGTACAAGAAAAGAACCAATACAACCGATCACATCACTCCGATAATCAGCCAGATGTGACAAATCGCATGTCACCAGACATAACACATTTCAGTTTCAATCGATTCAACAACAAAAAACAAATGATGAAGCGTGCCAATACCATCGATATACCCAAGACCCATTGCTACAATCCAGAGTTTGACACAGACTCAGAATTCGAAGAAAAGAGCTCATTTAAAGTGAAAGGTCTACGCGGTACCGTCCAAGTCAGTGTGAAACGTAAGCCCCGTCAAGTAGTACCTAATTTCGAACCGAAAACCGAAAATGATCACAAATTTTTGGCCTTTATCCAGAAACAGAACACAGCCCCTGGTTTGGCCTGGAAGAATTCCAAATCAGTCTCGAATTGGACGAACAAATTTGGAGACATTAAAAATGTCTTTGAATCTGGAGCGCCAGCGCCACATTCCAGTGGACCTAAAGTGCCAGCTCAAAGTGAATCATCGGCAAAGAACTTCTGGAAGAAAGCTGAAGAAAACAACCCCCACAAAGTAAGTAGTAACGTACTCACTTCAGCCTTAAAGGCAAAAGAACGCAGTCAACAGGCGGTGCCCGAAGTGATTGTGCCGCAACCAATTCATTTGAATAATTTTATTCATAATCCACAATCTGCATTCAGGCCCATTGAAAATCCTCCAGAGCCTGTTCACCAGCAATTCAAGCCGATTCCCATGGAGAGACCAACTTATACTGTAAGCAGCTATTCACCGACAAAACCTTACAACCCCGTGCCACCACGAAGACAGGTAATGGAATCTCCGCATTATTCCCAACCCTCACCGACTAAGACTTGGGTGAAGCAAAATACGGCAACCAACTCTCCAGTTACTTTACCTTGGACCGTGAAACCTCCGGAAAACAGTGTTCTTAAATTAGCTGCGACTAAGTTTGAAGAAAGACCACCGCTCAATGCGGTCCGGCGACATCAATCATTCAAACAGCAAGAGGCACAGAAACGACCTTCATTGCCAAACACAATGCAGCCTTGTCAATACCCATACGATGGTTACTCCCAACCAAACTACATGTCCAACAGCCATCCAACATCTTACTCTGAGTATTCGATACCCAGAGCTGTTAGAGAAGACTCTCTTACTAATCCTCAAGCTGAGCCACTTGTTCTTACTCCAAACAAGCCAGCTTACAGCCCTCATAGTTTGCAACCTTATGAATATTACTCTCAGGATCTTAATGCGAATATCCAGCAAAGTGACATGACCGACGATGATATCGACGACTTGGAGAGCATGACAGAGTATCGAGTAGAAGCCAAAGTCATGGGTAAACCGGTGAGCCAACAGGCAGTCACTATAGGAAATAGAACAGCTCATATGAGTGATGATGAAGTCTTTGGTAAAAATTCTCGAGCAGCTAAGAGTCTGCTTTCAGTGATGAAAACTATCGGCAATGGTAATGGAGACACAGCTCCGAAGAAAGTAAATAGAAAACCAGTTCAAGCGAACAATTGTATATCACCAAATGGACGAGACTATCAGGCTCCGATTGTAGAGCCATTATTCCCAGAGGTAACAAAGTTCGAAGTAGATCGTACGCCAAAGTATGTTGGAGAAAAACCTTATCAATCTCAACCGACAGTTGAATATCAAACCAATCCAGCGTATGTACCTCTGACAGAGTATCAACCACCACAACCACCTCGAAGAAATCATGTGCCTCAAGATATAAGGAATGCCAGCAATTACTATCCTCAAGAACGACCAAACGTCAACCCATTACCACTGCGTGAGGTGCCTCATCATTTGCCCATACAGTCGGAACCTATTAGTCCGGCAAGTTACACATATAGCTCTCCTACCAAAACACCTGAGTCGGCTCCGTATACACCTCAAATCATCCCCGATCCTTCCTATATACAGAACCTCCCATCCACTGATCAATCTTATTCGGAATCAACCATATCGGATGATTATACTCTCTCTAGGGATACTTATCAACCATCATACGCTTCGAAAGTTCAAGAAACTCATAATCAATATAATCCGACTCCTAAAGGGTATCCTGGACCACAGCCACGTCCGGTTGTTAATTTGCCTCAAATTCCTCTAGAAACAAGTTATACAAAGGTCTACGATAAACCGCTGGACATGAGTGCCTACCAACAACCACCCGTAGCTTATCAAACATCTCCGAACTATCAGAGTACATCATATCAACAAATGTACCCACCGGCAGATGGTCCACGATCACATGTCCAACAGTCATCTATTTCGCAGCAGAGTTCACAACACCAACCATCACCTTATCCTCAGCAGGAACAACACTATCAGTCTCCACGGATTAAACAAAATGTAGAATCGCCTGGAGGATATCTACCACAGGGAACATATCAATCACCAAAGATCCAGCAAAGTCCACAATCCCCAGGATATCCTCCACAGGGGACCTATCAATCACCAAAGATCCAACAAAGTCCACAAACCCCAGGATATCCGCCACAAGGTGCTTATCAGTCACCGAAGATCCAACAAAATCCACAATCCCCAGGATATCCTCCGCAAGGTGCCTACCAGTCCCCAAAAATTCAGCAAAATCCGCAGTCTCCAGGATATCCTCCACAAGGTGCTTATCAGTCACCAAAAGCACAACAAAGTCCACAATCCCCGGGATATCCTTCACAAGGTGCTTATCAGTCACAAAAATCCCAACAAAGCCCACAGTCTCCGGGATATCCACCACAATTGTCATATCAGTCGCCGAAAATTCAATCGACTCCACAATCTCCGGGATTCCCATCACAAGTGTCATATCAGTCACCTAAAATTCAACAAAATACACAATCTCCAGCGTATCCCCCACAGGGAGTTCAGCAACCAAGTGCGCAAATGCAACAATCTTATCAGCCTCCCATGATCCAACAACCTCAGATCGAAACTCCACCTCAAAATCGAGCTCAGCAAAGTTCAAAATCGGCGGCTCCCTTGCAGCAAACTTATCAATCAAGACCTGAAATCCCGGCTCAGCAGTATCAGTCTCCCAAAGCTCAAGCACCCTCAAAACCTCAAAGGTCGGTCCGTAAAACCGAACCCTCAAACCAGGGCTATCAACCTCCGAAGTCCCAGGCGAGTCTTCAACAAAAGCCACAAATACCACGAAAGAACGAGACAGTAGTTCAATCTTCGAAAACTCAACACATTACGGCCTCCTATCAACAACAGCATTCTCAAAATGTTGTGTCATCTGCGAGTCCTATCAAACAGCCCTTGACAAACAAATCCACTGCACTTAGCCGGCAGACGTCCCTCGATGGCCAAAAACGAGTTCAAGCCCAGTCGAAAGTTTATGAACAAGTCGACCAGATTCGACGCAAGAGCTTGGGCAATATTTTAGAAATAACACGCATAGAGCGTGAAGCACAAGAGCAGAAAGCCGCCGCTATTAAGCAAGACATGTACTCAGTCCAACAAGATGTCTACTCTCAACAGATGAAAACCGAACGAAAGACCGAAATCCGCCAACAACAGGAGAAAAAAGTCTATAAATCATCGGCTCCCGATGACACGCCTGATATTGTGAAGTCATCTCTCAAGCAAGACGACATACCAATTCTTAAAAAGTTCGGTCCACCCCAGAGGCATTGCTACATACCGAATGCCTATCAAAATCCTTTGACAAAGAGTGAAACAGTAGTGTTGCCCAAGAATCTACAACCTACACCGCGAAAGTTATCCGAACCATCGGCGGGGCGTGGTCCGGTGATTGTTGAAACACCCTCAACACCTCAACCTGATAGTCAGGATGAAATACCTCGGAATATAGTTTTCAACAATGTTAACGCTTTTACAAGTATGACCCGCCGGCAAGGTGAATCATCAATCGAGTACTCGAGCCAACAGAATCGCCCTAACAAACTCAGTAAATGCGACTCGTGGCATCAAATCTGTCAAATTCAAAATGCCGGCAAACCGCCATCGCCCAAATTCAACACCGGCAGCAGTGGACTTCGGCGATCGAAATCCGGCCACACCTTAGCCCTTCCCAAACTCTACGAAGCCGGCTATGATAAAACCGAGATATCCGAAAAACAAAAGACTGTCGCTGCTTACTTCTCCGGTCAGAAGTCACCGAACAGCCTCTCTCGAAACTCATCTCAATCGAACTTAGCCGAGGAGTCCACAACGGTTTCCGTCAAGAAGTCTTCGATCAATCGCATCAGGACGAGCGAGAAAGCCTCCATTAGCAAACAAAGTCCCAGCTCAGGACTGTGCAGGAGTCACACTATGCCACAAATTGCAAATATCAATCTGCTCGATGAGAGCAATGTTGAGGATGCCTTTGAACAATTAATGAATGGTTCCTAAATGGCACCTAAGACACACAAGATGGCGTCAGAGCGTCCAATTTGTTATAGAATTTAAAGAAAAAAAAAAGAAACGTCCATTCCAAAGATACTTACAACTTGGTTACGTGTCTCGCTCTCTTCCTACTCACTCTTTATTTGTGCAATCTATAAGAAGACACACACACACTATTGCCCTAAGAATTTTTTATTTGTTATATGCGTTAGTTGCAAATTTTGAATGACAGCTGACAGTTGACAGTTGACAGTTTGTAAAATTAAAAAAAAAATAAAAAATAAATATAAATAAAATCACTCATAATATCTATGTAGCACTGTATTTGTATGCCGAAGGGGGACTCAATATGGTTTATGTTTACTTTTGCTTGGTTGTGTGGTAACAAAAATAAGTAGAGCGAGAGAGAAAATATCTATTCACACCTGTCAAAAAAATAAATAAAACTAGCAAATCTTTCAAACTTCAAACCTCCTTACAAAACCGGACTATCTTCTTCAACGTACTCGTAAACTGCAAAATAAAATAAAAAAATCTAGAAATATCCATTTTTTTATCTTCTCGTAGTGAGTTTAAATGACGTTTGTTTGACTTGGTTTTCATTGTATGTGTGTGTGTGTCGATTTGTCTGTGTGTTTAGCTTTGATTTAATTGCGCTCTCATATCATAATGTGTTTTCGTTTTTCTTAATGTTTTTGTTATGTCATCCGCCTGATCACTCTAAAAAAAAAAAAAAAAAAACACCACCTAAACGCTTAGCATGTTTTTTCTTGGCATACACTTAGCATAAATCTAAATGTAAACCATGTTGTCCCACTTCATTAAAATATACATAGAAATATACACATACTTCTATGCCAAAACAAATTTTGTAAAAAAAATTTTTATCGATTTTTGACATTTTTGACAAGATCTACGTTCATCTTTTTGAAGTCAATGATATCCATCCATATTTGTTGACGTTTTTTTTGACATTTTTCAAAAAGTTTGCCTTGCATGCTGTGGTTTGATATTTTTTTTTTCCAACTTCCTGCTTGAAATCCATCATGGAAAATGTATTTTGTAACGATGATCAAAATTTTGAAGTTGTTCAGAAGTGATTTTGTACTTTTTTTTGAACATTTTTGACATACTGCCTTCAATTTTTGAACGATCATCTGTCCTCTTCTTGGCGTTTTTTTTTTTTTCAATTTTCACTATTTTTTTTTTTTTTTTAGAATAGAAAACTTTTGAGATTGAAACTAATTGCGAAGGCTTTTATTTGTAACAAATTTGAACTTTATCTAACGGTTTTAATAATTTTTTCTTTAGAATCATCAACAACGACTACTAAAACGGAAACCAAGGCAGAAGATGGTGGTATCGTTACAACAACTACAAAAGGTTCGTCTTCATTTCCAATGGAAATTTTGGATGTTTTTGTTTTTTTTTTTTGAAAATCTTTAAAAAATTTCTATTCTTGCAGTTACAACAAGAACAGTGACCGGAACACCAAAGCCAGTTTCGCCATTTGCCAAGTTTCAACAGCTTGACAAGCAGAGTTCCCTGCAATCTCCAAAGTAAGTATGCAAAACTATTTCAAATTATGTACTCGATTCGAAAACAAATTTATTTTTGAAAAAAAAAAAAAAACAATTCCACTACACATGCTTTTATTCACTAGATAGACTTTTACAGTTAACATTTTCAATAAAAGAAAACATAACATTTGGGCAGAAGGTGGCAAAATGAAAACATCAAATCATTTATTATTTCTTTAAGAATATTTTCTGGTAACCCTGTTTGGTAGAAGGAGCTTGAAAAATGCATGCTAGAGAAAAATACATAAGTAGAGCCCGTTCGATATTATGTGAATACTATAGTTTGAAAAACAGTAAATTACGCCCCGGTGAAAATAGAGTTGAATAGGGTCCATGACAGTTCTGACAGTTTTCTTACGCAAGGGTTTTTTGAATTCGTCAGCTTGCTTTTCCAAATCAACACCCTTTTCCGACAGAAAAGCAATTAGTCGTAGAAACAAATTTGCACCTTGTGTATTTGCATGTTTTTTTTTAAATTTTCTTGTTGAGAATAGTTTTGTTCGGTGCCAATCCCAGGTTGTCCAATTCGCTACCTGAACGCAATTTTATAGCACTGAAACGGCACTTCAAACACGGCACCATGTTTTTTGTGCGAATTAGTTCTGAACTCGCACTAAATTTGGAACGAGGTAAAGAATAAGTGCTGTCAGAATTCTTTTGTTGTTTACAATGTGGAATACTTCAAAAAACAAAATAAATTGCATGAGAAGTGTGTTTTAAGTTAAGCAAAAACCTATTTCGGGGATATGATCACCTCAATCGTCCTGTCAGTACAATACAATCCACACAATATCCACTTCCAACTCGTCAATAATTGCTTGCTTATCCGCGAAAACTGGTGTGAAGTCGCTGATCTTGATCACTGTCTCGCCAAATTGTAATTTCATTTGTGCCTGGCCTCACAAACGTGGGATTGAACAGCATGTCGGGAGAAACAGGAAGATTTTTAGTAAGTTCGAAAGAGAAAGGCCGATTTCATCAAAAATCCACCGAAAATCATCTTCAAATATGACTTTCTACCGGGGCTTGAATGTTTCGTTTCCAAATCATATCGTCTTTGACGTAAATTTTCATTTTGAAAGTGTTGCGATACGGGAAAGGTCTCATCAGGTGAACGCAACAAGTTGTACGAATTTTTCCCAGCGTTCGTTTCAGATTTCACTGTTCCTCTATCTGTCAAAAATTCTTTCATTCCAATGACCTCTTTTTTTTGTGTGGAGCACGTCGAGCTATTCTATTGAAACTATTGTACAACCATCCACATCAATGCCATCCACATTTTGAAAAAAATTTTCTCTAACCATGTGCCAAGAACGATCTCCATAACGCTAGCTCCAACCTTATTTTTAAAAATATTATTTATATTTAGGTTGTACACGGAATGAACATATTCATTCTCAAGAACCACTGAATGTATCGACTTCAGTTTGACGACTATTTGACAAGTGACATTTATGGAAAGTTCCCGTATAAAAAGTTTTTAACGTCAGTTGTTTGCAATCATGAAATCTTTCGGATGTTGCGGCCACTGAAAATCAGACGAAACTTTGTGTATCTTACGAGTATCGTGAAATTATTTGAGGATACTGGTGGAATAGTTAACCTTGCAAAATGCGGCCGTCCGCAAACTGTGGGCAGGCCAGAAGTCATCAAAGCCGTGGAGAACCGCATTCGTCGAAATCCGCAGAATATCATGTCTCGGGAGATGGATTTCAGCAAAGACAACATGATTTGGGACTCAGCCCATACAAGAGACACGCCGGCCGCTTACTCACAGAAGCATTAAAATAGAAACGTAAGTCAAAACCGGAAAGCCTTGAACGGTCACATACGAATTCGAGACGAGACAATTTCCACCGTAGAAGAATCGTTCAGCAAGCAGAACGATGGAGTGTATGCTCTGTCATCACGACATGCATCTGAACTCACTCCGAGAATTCTACGTGGCCACCACCCAGCTTCTGTGATGGTTTGGTGGGGCTCCTTTTCTGCGAGAAAGGTGTCAAAACATCGACGAAAGTGTATCAAATGGATGTGTTAGAGAACACAGTGAACCGCTCAATAAAACACTATCCACAAATAAACGGTGCACCTTTCAACAATACTACACTCCAGCTCATAAGCATAAATGACTCAAAGACATCTCAAAAACCATGTTTCGAACTTAATTTCCACGGATGATTAGCCATCTGGTAGCCCAGGCGTTAATCCATTAGACTATAAGACTATGGTCCGTTGTGAAGGCTATAGCTTGCACTACTCGATATCCAAGTATTGAGTTTCTAAAGCGCGCCTTTGCCCGAACAGAGGAGGTGCATGAGGTGCATCAGCTGCATAGTGCAATCGATGTCTACGTTATTGGAAAGCAAATGGAGGCATTATTATGAGATCAATGTTGAATTTTATTGGTTAATAAAGCTCGGTCTATGACAATTATGAATGGAACACAACATCGTTCATGTGAGCACCACGGCTTCTGCTGCAAGCGACTATCCGAAGGAATTTTTGAAGAATAAGTGGGTTAATGACCGTAATTTCGATTTAGATATTATGCTTGAGATCCTGAATTGTCGCTGGGTTATTGGCATAGACTTTACTCTCCAAATAACCCCACAGGAAGAAATGGGACCTTGAAGGCCAATCAACTTCTCCTCTAACCGAAATAATGCGATCTTCAAATTTCGTATGCAATAAATTGATTGATCGATGGCTTGTGTGGGTGGTAGCACTATCCTGTTGAAACCAATTTTGGAAAAAAAATAACCAGTCAACATGTTGTGGTAACGTCCTCCATTCACTGTGACTGTCTCTTGAGACTCATCTTCGGAAAAGTACCCGCCAATGATGCCGCCAACCCATAATTCGCACCATAAAGTGACTTTTTTTGGGATGCATTGGTTTGTCGTGGATCTTATATGAGTTTTCCGGTCCGCAGAAATTACAAATTGTCCTGGCGATCCAACATCCAGTTAACAAATCGGCGATGCCGTAGATGGTTCAAAGGCTTCAATTGCCGTGAAATTTGGATTTTATAGGCGTGCAAATGAAGATCAACTTTTAAAATTTGCTATAAAGGGCCATAAGTGAGACCCAATTGTTGACTTCGGCGGCGAATTGGCTAGTTTTGAACACTTTCGCTCACAGTGGTGATGTTTTTGCGTGTACGTGCTGGCGGAGCATGCTGATATGGATTTTGACTCGATACTGAACCAGTTTCTTCAAAATGCTTTTCAATAGCACGAATTTCGGACTCACTAGGACGATTATATTGACCGAAAAATTCACGAATTTTAGGAAGTTACTTTTACAGATCGCCCACTTTCATAATAAGATTGAATAACAAAAACGCGTTGCTGCATCTGTCAAAAAGATCAACCACATTGAATTTAGTAAGTGACAGTAATTGATAGCCAACATCCACACCATCTGTTGGATCACTTTGTCACAATGTCACAAGATCTACCTCATGCTAGCTCTACGAGTATGTGGGACATCGCCTTCAAAACTTTCTAGGTTTACGAAAGAGCTGAAACTCTCGCGCCTCAACACGATAGCTATTTTTAAACAAATTTCAAATGTTAGGTTTGAGAGTTTCGGAAAACAACGTATATATCTGGCCTTAGGCCTTAGAGAGATGTATTCGTTATTGTTTAGCGCCTTTAACCAATTACTAAGAGTTGCCTAAAGTGCTTTCACGTCATACGATAGCATAAACATCGAGGAAAAGAACAGAAGTCATTCCGGAGTAGTTAAAATGTAATTTCAGTGGAAAATCTTACACGACATTAAAAAGAAACAGATTTTGAACACTGCCCTGACGTACTTTCACTTTAAATGTTCCGACTGTTCCCGCTGTGCGTATACAATATTCCAGCTTTTCCAATAATCGGGTCGCTTGAAAGTGGGATGCATATGGATTGCAACAGGCAATTTAGAACTTCGGCCTAAATTCCTTATCAAAGTTGCTATTACGGTCCCAATCTGTAGAGCTTGATTTTTAGACAGGTACTGACAGTTTTTTAGGGTCTGTTAGCCCAGACAGCGAACAAACCTATTTAAACGTTGACGTTTTGAAAACATTTTCTCAGAGGTCATTACTACTCGTGTATGGAAGGTGACACGAAATAGCGATAAGAGTCACATTTTGTTTATTTTAGGTTAAGGTTAATTTGTAGTATGGCCAGGAGAGTTGTCTTCTTGCCTGACTTCCTTAACCGACAGACCATTTAGCGTTATCCAGGATGTACCCCGAGGAGGCAATATAACATTACACCCCGTCGCATATCCGTAACCATTCCTCAAAAAACAGACATGTTCTTTGAAGAATTATAAAAAAAAAACACCAGCGCTCGCTAGCAAGATGACAAATCTATCGTAGTTATAGGTCAGCGGCGGAATTAACCTTAAGCATGAGTCGAGCTCGTGAAAGAAGCTATTCCAATCGGCCTTGGTGAAGCCCCAGCGCGGCTGTTGTACAGAAGCAGTTCGAGGAATCTAGATTCGGCTATGCGGGGTGCTTTGATAGACGGACTGACCATCAGAATTTATTAAGAACTGAGTTATTAATTTGGCAGCCTTGTTAGGAAGTTTCCCATCGAACATAACATATTTAGTGGGATAAGGTCCAAATTTGCGAGGGAGCCACCATTACAAAAATTCTTACCCTTCCGATCGGCCTAGTAGACATTGGCCATTTCAATAAGTATAAATGCTACAAAAATGTAAATCCTTAAAATTTAGCACTTTGAAGGGTCCAATTCAGAGTGTTCAGGACTAGTCTCCAGTCTTGAGGTATTTTAATCTTAGATTTCGCATTATTACGACCCATATCCTTGCCGCATTCTAGACAAAGGGAAACAATACTTTCACACTGTCAAATCAGTTTAGTCTGTATATTACCTGATAATTCAATCCAAAATATTGCAAAATATATCGAACATATGTATAATGCATAGTCAGTGCCCTTAGGAATCATGCTTCCGTCGAGATATGGAAAGATCTTATACTAGACTTTCGGGTTTAGCAGCATTAAGTTCAAGGGGCAAGTATATTGTACTCGTATCGTGGAAGGAACAAGGAGAAAATAAGGAGATACGACCTAATTCTGTAGCTGTAGGAAAAATGATTAAAACTTGGCTCGGCTTCCGGTTTCCGAACTTGTCCTCGAAAAACAGGTAAAATGGTTGCAATATCTGCTAAATTTTTATTCAGCGCTGTGTAGTCCTCTTAGTAATTACAATAGATCCGAAATTATGCTTTGAAAATACGAGTATCTACATAAAGCTATGACAATGTCTTCACCGATCTCTTGAGTAATTTTTGTTTACACTCCTCGTCACTTTCGCGAGACGATAAGGATCAATAAGTCTTCAAAGTCCTATTTAATGATATCTGGATTTATAAACTGCATATTTTAAAAATGGTAGTCGGTATAGGGCAAGTTTGGTGAGTTGAGTGGATGAATGTGGGTTTTATATCCCAATACTTCCTAGGAGAGTGAACTATGTTGCATATGGTCTTAGATTATTACGATATGATCGTGTCTATTTACTAATGGAGGCTGCTTTTACCACAATTTGTTATGCGCTATATCGATTTCTCGACAGCATGACTCTTCTGCGTTTCCTTCTCCACATTTAAGAAACGAATAATACACAACGCTTCCATTAGTCCACCATAACTTTTTGGGGGCATAGTTTTGGACGTTGGTTATATGTACATAGCAGCTTGTTCCAGAAGTTGCCCCAATATTTAATTTTTTTTTTGTTATGTTGATACAACTGTTCTTGTCATTTCCACCAATATTGTAGCCTCATAGCATTCCATTTGTGAAAGGCACAGCGTTGGGTTTCATCGATTTCCTTCTTCTCAGCAACTTTTGAAGTGGAGTTTTTTTTTATAAAAACTGGACAATGAGTTAGTAAAGGATCTTTCACTAAACGCTTCCTATCTTTAAATTTAAATAATACAAAGTCTGCGTGAGATATCATCGAATTTTTTTATGCGTTGGAAAGACCTATCGATGCCATTTTATATGGAATATAACATTGTTCAAATATCCGCTGCGACTTCTCCGGTGGCGCGCATCCGAAATGTCCAATTTTCCATGACTCTGGCACATAAATCAGGCTGAATTTCACCGATGGCATGGGTTATGTTGGGTTTGAGGGGCCATGTGGTTTGTGGCTTATTCGCATGTCTGCGAATTCAGAAAACCCCACAAGAAAAAGTCTAACGGTGTCAAATCACACGATCTCGATGGGTAGTTCACATCACCTCCACGTGAGGTGACCATGCCCCCGAATCGCTCATGCAGCGCTCACCGTTGACGGTGATGGCCTGGCCAATGTCGTTCTCAAAGAAATATGGACCGATGACGCCGCCAGCCCAAAATTCACACCAAACGGTGACTTTTTGGGGATGCATTAGACGTTCTTGGCTCTCATGTGGATTGGTATTGTCCCAAATTTGACAATCTTGTTTGTTGATGTACCCTTTCATCCAGAAATGGGCCTCATCGCCGAAGATGATTTTTCGATGAAAATTAGGATCAGTTTCCTACTGCTCCAGAGTCCATTCGGCGAACAAACGTCGTTGTCTATGGTCGTTTGCCTTCAGCTCCTGGGTCAGTTGAATTTCGTACGAGAGCAGGCCCAAGTCACGACGCAAAATTCGGCAAGTTGTGGTCTGCGAAAGGCCGAGTTCTTGTGAGCGACGCGAAATCGACTGCCTCGGATTCTCCTGCACACTCTCACGCACAGCGGCGATGTTTTCAGCAAATCTTGCATTTCATCGACGTACGGGTGTTGGTTTATCGTTTACTGAACCCGTGGACTCAAATTTATCCACCACACTGCGAATAGTCCTCTCGGTAGGCGACCGTAAAATGGGTGAAGCGAGAGGAACGTTGCCCGGACAGAACATTCATTTTGATAAAACAATTTTATCATCTGCATGTGTTGTTGAACGCCATGGTGATTTGGCAAAACAGACTGAATAAATCACAGCCAATGGCCACTATCAACTGTCAAATTTCGTAGGAAGACCCTGTATTATATTTCCGTGTTAAAAATACAATAAAATCTGCGCCACAAAAACATTAAAAATCTAGAAGAAGCTGTTTGGCGACCATTTTCCAAAAAAAAAAAAACAGAAATCAGCTTTGGAAAACATGTCTTTCGGAATATCCATGCATCCTTCAGAACCGGCTTTGCAGCGATACATCTCAAGCCTAATTTACTGGTAAAATGTCGTGAACGTATTCAATCGAGATGTTAGTCATATCTGCTAACTCTCTAATGGTAAATTTCCTACTTATCATCAGTCTTTGATTTCATCGCTATGTTCCTCAGGTGTTGATGTCGATGATGTGTCAGAACGGTCTTCATCGTCAACAACTCCACGACGATGGTAGACAGTGTCTTCTGGTGAAAGACACAGCAACTTCCAAACATCGTAGCATAATGGCTGAAAGTTGAGAAATTTGAAAGTTGAACCTTGCAGCAACCAACAAAATATTCATAGCTAGATATTCTCCAACAGCTGCCGCAAGTTCTTCTTCAATATCCCTTTTCTTTGGTTTATTTTCGAGCGAAAAGTTTCAAGAAAAGCTGAATCGAAAAGGCTGTAGTTTATCTTTTACACTTCTATGGTCTAAATCTTTTCAGACATGAAAGGTTCATTAATGTTTTTTCATTTAATTTAAACCATATGTTGTATTGCAGGGGCAATATGTAGCCGTGATAATATTCCTTTAAAGTTTTAGGCCGTGTCAATGTTGTAATTTTTATATTTAAAAAGTTGTAGGACTTGTTTCTATTTCTAAAATCTGGTCTCTTAAAAGGAAGTAGGAAAACCCATAATTAATGTTCAATCTAGTCCCAATATTGACAATATTGACTCAAAAGATTACACCTCTGATAGGAAAGATAAATATAATGATAGTCTATTTCACTTTACATCTGCCAGCTGCCACCAACTGTCACCAGTATTGTCAATCATTTCGGAATCAACACCCTTCTCTAAAACCCGCAACAAATAACCAGCTTAATAGAATTCCAGATTAAAAACAAAACCAAAACAACACATCTTCAAATTAATTACTAAAAACTCGGTTGGGTATTCGAAAAGCTGCTATGCTTTGCATCCTCTTCCTCCTCTTCCTTCTAAGAAAAAGTGGACACAAGAGAAAAAATAAAAACACCACTTAAAACAGTATCTTATTTCCACCTCTACTCTGAACTTTTTTTATTATATTTTTGTTTTCTTAAAAAAAAAAAAAAAAACATACAAAAACAAATCAATCAAACAATTTTTGAATATTTATTTCTAAAAATTTTTAATAAAAATTTGTTCAGATCCCCGCTTACACCAACAACCCCAGGGGGTTCTAGTTCCACGCCTATATTCAGATTTACTGATCCGGCATTAAATGCACGCGCCGCCACTGTTAAGGAGCAACTTTTACAGTGGTGCCAAAGTAAAACGCAGGAATACGAGGTATCAAGGCAACGTTGTGAAAAATAAAAAAAAAAAACAATTTTTCTTTCTCCTAATTTTAGTGTTCATTTGTAAATATTCTTTTTTTTTTTGTTTCTACTGGTAGTAGTTTTTTGATTATTTTTATTTTATTCGCTGATTTTAACCTTGTACAGTTTTTTTTTTTATTTAATTTAATTTTTTCAAAAATTTCTCTGTAGACGAGGTTGACGTTTTGGTGTTGTATTATATTTTTAACGTATTTTTTTTTAAGCTCACACTTACTCGTAAGCTCTTGGTAATAAAATGCTTTCATGCAAACATATTTGGTATTATTTTCTAGCTCTTATAACAAAACCACGCTTTTTACTTTATTATTTTGGTTGGCTGTAAGATAATTTGCTTTTCTATTTAAATATTTGAACAAAAGTATTGAGGGATCAAAGAGAAGGTTGACATTTTTGACAGATTTTTATATTTAAGATTTACAGGATAAATGTTGGAAAAAATCCAAATGACCTTTAGAATGTGGTAAGTAAGTGATGCTATAAGTCGAAAAACTTGCAAATTTAATTACGATAGTAACAGGGATGGTCTAAGTTTTTTTTTTCGGAAAATAAGTGCATTTTTATCGAATTCGATCTACGAGGATTTAACCGATAGCAATGGAATTTGTCAGATGCCATATGACTTATGATCGAAAGAAAAGAAAGGAAAACAGGCTTCGACATCAAACTTCAACCTTAATTCATATGTCCAAACCCTCATTTGTAATGACTGCTGGCCATTTCGCAGCCAACTCAACTCGTTCAGCTTATGCCTGATTATGAAATTAAATTCCTTCTTCTAAAAAGTTGTTCTTCTACGCTTTCAAAACCATTGAGCATTGTTTTTCAATCATGAGAAAATCCAAAAAAGCCTGCAGAAAGACGATCTTTTTCTCCCAATCCTACATACCCTTTTTGGTGATAAATCGTCAACTCATGATATCTGGAGTATCAAAAACTTCTTAACGACCGGCAGTACGGTTTTCGTAGCAACAAGTACATCGGTGATATGATGTCATGCTATGCAAGCTACGTGCATTTCATAGTTCACAGGCATTTAACAAAATTTGGTTTCCGACGCTTTTGTCGAAAATGGTTCTCAATATACACAAAATCAACACTGGTGTGCCACAGGGCTCCATTCTATCATCGAGCCTCTTTTCAATTTTAAATAATGATGTTTATATTCCTTTGCTGGCAAGAGTGTCTGCTTTTCATATTCATTCTTGGACTCGCGTTCCATATATTCGATGTTGCCAAAAATATTGCGAAATTTCTCAAGAGATGTAAGACATACCCCGGCCGATTTAGCCTAAATTTATAATATAAGGCATTTATTCGTCAAAAATTAGAGTACCATGCTCACATCTAGTCAGGTGCACCTCAAACACCTCTGGACTTCTTAGAGAAGATTGAAAAGCGTGCGACGCCAATATTGGCCAGACAGTTAACAACCTCTAACACCGAAATAATGTCTCTTGCCTTACATTGCATTACAAGAAGCATTTCGCTTATTCCAACCTTCAATCGTAACACCGTTTCCTTACTTCTTATTTCCGTGTTTGGAATAGATCAGCACTCCAAGTCCTCTTCTACTCGTGCGTGTCATCTAAAGTGAGGTGTTTCTCTACTGCGTTGTCTTTCCGGATTAGATTCGAAGACCCTGCAGGTGGGAGCATTGTCATAGCCATCTCAGGCGAAGGAAGTGCAGTTTTCTGATTAGGTCGATATCGTTGCACAGTTCGTATAGTTCGTCGTTGAATTTTTTCCTTCAGAGCCTGTCAACGCAAACGGGACCGAATACTTTAAGAAGAATTTTTCTCTCGAAAAGACCGAAGATATCCTCATCTGCTTTCGAAAGTCCATGCTTTAGCCCCAAACAGTAGGACTGGACAAGGTCTTATACAGGGTCTCCTTAGTTGTTTGGAATAGGCCCTTACTACTCAATTACCAAAGAAACAGCGATTGGCAAGAGTGATTCTTCATTTCTGCTGAGGTGTTGTTGGCATAATTTATAACACTAGAGTAGACAAAGTCCCATACTATCTCAAAGTTATAGGTGTCAACTGTGGCATTCTGTCTAATTCGTCGATATTGTGTGTCACTTTTTGTTGACACCATATGGTATATCTGGTTTTGCTCTCGTGTACCCATTTTGGCATCTTCCGTTTCAAAACTAGCGAACGCACTGGCTACAGTTCTGCCCAATATGTCAAGATCATCAGCGTACGCTAGTAGTTGCATGAACTTTTGAAAAATTGCGCCTCAGGCGTTTGCTCGAGAGGTCCGCACAATTCTTTCAAGTTCGAAGTTTCACGACAGCGCGTCACCTTTTCTTAAGGTCTCAGTAAGATTGCCTCCGACGGCGGGATGTTGGACTTCGTTGCCGCTATAAAGTCCTCTGATAAAATTTCTCCATATTCCCAGCACCGACTGCGACTCTACCACAAGGTTTCCTTCTTCTTCTCTACACTTTCCGTTTGTCTTTTGGTAAAACTTATATATGTTGTTCCTTGAGTACAAACTCTCAATACCTTTGATCATGGGCTTCTCGTGTTCTGTTTTATCCTTTTGGGGAGGCCGACGTTTTCCCCGTCCCCTTTGCTCATAGAGCTCACGAGCGGCATAGGAGTTGTAGAGAAATTGCGGGACGCAAGGATTCTGGTGCTCTCTTGCGATTGCAGCTTTTCTAAGTTATATCTTCTAACAGTAGTTCTTCTTTCCTGTGGAACTTGGGAAATCCGCAGTGATCGGAGTCGATGTTGGCTGGCCATAACGTTCGTACATTCATAATACGTCGATCGCAAAATGATCAATTATGTTAAGCGTTCATGACCCGCAGACCGCTATTTTCCCTTGTGTATACTGAGATGAGGAAACCGTGTGCTTGCTGTGGACAGGTCTCAGTGATGTTTCTAACAAAATCATTCTTTGCAGTCTAATTTTTCTTTCCTTTTCCGTCAGAATAGAGTAGTCAAGGAAAGAGCTTATACCTAGAGAACCAAATCATTGTACGTCTGACAGTTGCAGTCACATAATTAACATTCAGTTGATGCTTTTTTGGAGCTGATTGATTTAACATAGCACAGCTCTAGGTTACATATGACACTAAATTTGTCTAAAAGTGCATCACTGCTATGTTTAGCAAATTTGTCAGAATTTTAGTAGGCCACATGAGATCGCAAAATTGCCCTGAACCTACTGAGATTCATCTGAGTATGCTTTCGCATTTTATATTTTTCAAATATGCAGGAAGGATACAGATAGTTAAATTAAGCCTGATAAGGCTGACTGCCGTGACAGTGAATTTCCGAATTTGTTCCGTCAGTAGATGCTTTACAAAAAGACTACACGTCTGAACATATCTATATTTCAAATAGAACAAATGGATATCGGACTATGATTAGAATTTGATACCTTTCCAAAAGCCCGGTGTTATGAAAGGGTTTCTTATAATTTTGAGGTCACCAACAAATATATTTTTGGACCAGAACTTCATCTTAGAACATTTTGAAAAGCCAAAAATTTCTTAAGTGAAAATCTTCAAATGTCAACCAAATTTTTGATCTCCAAACACGGACTTTGCTGCTGTTTTCTTTTAAATTTTGTTTAATTTCGTTACGTCTTCAATACAAAACTTTTATTAAAATGTTCTTTTTCTTAAATTTTATATTTAGAACGTTCAAATAACAAACTTTAGTACGAGTTGGACAGATGGTTTAGCATTTTGCGCCCTGATACATCATTTCTTACCAGATGCTTTCGATTATAGTAAATTAACTCCAAAACAGCGAAGACATAATTTCGAACTCGCTTTCCGAGTGGCTGAGTAAGTTTATTTTATCTTCTATTCCAATTTATTTATTTTTAATTTTATATTCGTTTTAACTTACTTTTTTGTCGCAGTGAAAAAGCCGGGATTGCGCCGCTACTCGACGTCGAAGATATGGTAGTGATGAAGAGACCCGACTGGAAGTGCGTATTTACATATGTCCAAAGTATCTATCGTCGGTTCCGCAATTGCCAATAATCACACTTTTTTTTTCTAAATTTAAATTTTTTTTTATCATAAAAGAAAAAAAAATCTATTTATTTTGAAATTTTCGATTTTTATTTTGTTGCTAAACCACAAAAACCAAAAAACAAAGAACCAAAAACTAAACAAGAAAAGAAAACAAAAAGCACTTCAGGGTGTATTCATGCATTTTTTTTTTTTTTTAAAAAATTAAAAAAACTAAAAGTTCTCAGCATATGTTTAAACTAAAAGCATATGTTGTTTGGTTGTTTAAACAAAAAAGAAAAAAAGAACTAACTAACATAAGGTGCTCTCGAATATTTATTAAAAAAAATTTTTTGTACTTTTATATGTCCTGTCTGACTTGGATGCTCGTTACTATTATTATTATTTGAACCTCTCATTTTTTTTTTGTTCTTATTTTTTTTATTGTGTTTTACTATAAATAAAAGAGAACAAAAAAAAAAAAACTAATTTTGTACTCATAAAAAGAAATATATTTATTAAGTCTTGTTTTTAAATTGAGATACTCGCGCAAAAGATACTTGTTTGTTATTCATTATATAATTTTGTCCATTTGAAAATACGAATTGTTGTATAAAAATAATAAAGAAGATAAACTCACAGATTTATCCGTTAAAACTTAGAAAGTAGCTGAAGGGAAGTACAATATACTCTTCTCGAATTTAATTTGAATGATCTTGTCGTTTTCGCAGATTTTTTTTTCTTAAAGTATTTTAATTGAAAAGATAATTAAAGAAAAATTATATATAAAAAATCTGACACACATTTACTACATTATACGATTTTCATGAAAATGAGAAATAAATAAAACAAAATATTTTATTTACTAATTTTGCAATAAATTGCAAATGCTTAAATGCATACATAAATATTTTACTTATTGTACTAAACTATAAACTACTAATTTATGTAGATTCAGTCAAATATAATATTTTATTATATTCTTTTATTTTTATTTTTTTGTTTTAAACAAAACCAATTGTTAAACCTATTAACTTTTTATTTTTATTTTTATTTTTGAATTGAGTCAAACTTGGGCATTGAACCCATGAGATTGTTTTGACACATTTTTATTTTAACAATGAATACGTACGTGTATTAATTTTTTTTTTCTTTTTGTTATGAAAAATAAAACATTTATAATTTATTTATGGCGTTTCTTTCTTTTATTCATAAAATATAAGCCTGATTTTAATTTAGTTCGAATGAACAGTTTGAACCTTTCTATGTACAACGATAAACTAAATCAGATCATCCTGGTGATGGATGATCGCTACCAGATCCTATTCTTAAGCTTTAAGATTGTGGCGACGCACACTGGTCGATTTATGTTCGCCAGCTGGACTTTAATATTAAATGATTCTATTAACACAGGAGGCAAAGATTTATTATTTTTTTCTGGAAGGTGCCTTTCATCACATATAATTAGCGAATTATGAAGAACATCCTCATTGGTTGCGACCCGTGACATCTTTCTTGAGGAGCTTTCACGGTTCAGCTTGTAGTTCTTTTGACGGGCTTCTAAAACGTCTTGCGACAGTTGGCTAATAGGAATAGCGAATATCTCAATAAGGTCAGCACCATGAATAAGTATTTTATGGATGTTCACAGGCATTTTACACCAATTACCACTTTGATTAACAATTTTTCGGAATTTATTCAGAAAATTAAAAATACAAGTTTATTGATCTAAATCTATATTGTCCCCTTCAAAGTAATCCCCATCGACTGCAACACACTTATGCCAGCGCTTGATTCAATCTTCGAAACATTTTTTATATTCGGTTTTCGGTATGCCCATCAGTGCTTCTTGCGATTTTTCCATTACTTCCTCTCGGCTGCTGAAACGCGTTCCCCGTAGTGGTCTCTTAACTCGATTGAACAGAAAGAAGTCACAGGGAGCCAAATCAGGTGAATTTTGTGTCTGCTGGATGGTAAATTGCATTCTTCGTCAAAAAATTACGAATAATGCTGGCACTGTGCGACGGTGCGTTATCATAGTGCAAAATCCACGAGTTTTCTGCCCACAATTCTGGTCTCTTTCGGCGAATTGCTTTACGCACACGTCTCATAATGCCCAAATAATACTCTTTGTTTCCTGTCTGGCAAAAATTCATGATGCACTGCACCGTTGTAATCCATGAAAACCTGAAAACGACGTGGTTTTTTTGGTCTCGACTCATTTGGTGAACGCCATTCACTTGCCTAATGTCTGGATTGCGTGTCGTATTCATAAACCCACGTCTCGTCCCCAGTAATGATCCTTTTAATGAATGTGGGATCGGATTCAGACCAAGACGGTCTCTTTTTTTCATGAAATTGAGGTCTTTTGGCACCAACTTTGCTGCTACACGACGGAAACCCAAATCATTAACCAAAATGTCTTGGACGGATCCATAGGCAATGTTCCAGTCCTCCGCTATCTCTCTGATGGTTAATTTGCGGTTATTGGCCAACATTTCTTTTACTTCATCAATGTTTTCGTCGGTTTTCGATGTCGATGGTCTGCCACTGCGTTCATCATCTTCGATTGACTTACGACCACTTCTGAACCGCTCGTGCCACTGGTAAACGACCGTTTTCTTAAGAGAATCGTTGTCGAAACACTTTTCCAACATTTCCAACGTTCGCGCACCATTAAATACGTTTTTTTACGCATAATTTAACACGAGTACAAGTTCGTTGTTGAAAATTTAAATCCATTTGCAAAATTGAAAAAATCGCCAACACACACAGAGATAGATATACTCTTGGCTACGTAACTTATGCAAATGTCAAGCTATGACGCTTGACTTAGAAGGAATGTCAGCAACAGATTTACCAACTTAACAAAAAAACAGAACTCAAATCGGAATAATGGGAGCGCCACACGGTGGTGTCCCCGGGAACTTTTCGGTCAAGGTGGTGTATTTCCTGATACATAGTTTGGCTGTGTCTAAGCAATACTTTCTGAATTTGGCTGGGTCTATTTTCAATCCAGATGAAAGAGTAAGCAGTACCATGGCTCACAATAAATTCCAATTATACCGGCTGTTTTTGCTGGGTCCTTGAAAAGCGTACGGGCAGTGTTACCATCGTTCGTGTTACCCCCTCCTTGTTTCGGAAAATCGACTAATATTCCTAGCTCATACCTGAGCTGGTTTTGAAGATGGACTTTTTTTATCTTGAACTAGTTTTTTGGCCTCCTCTCCTCTTGCCTGCCAACAATTATTGTCAAGTTTGTACGACAAATGCAACAATGATTCTATGAATCGTATATGTGCGTGAAGAGTTTATAAACCATGTCCGAATGCGTTACTATCGCAGGGTTTTTTTTTAAACTGCACTAGCTTTATTTTTGATAGTTGCGTTGCAAGTTTTACCGTCAACCATTGTCTTCAACAGCACGTGATGTATGTTCATGGTTTTTCCGTTTATAGTCAAACTAGTGGGTTGAAGCATATCTATTTCAGATTCCATTGAACTCTGTTATAGTGGTATCTGAGCTTTCCTTAGCAGTATCTTGGTGATGAAGTTCTTAAATTTATCCATAAATTTGTACATCCATTTTCAGATTTCTTCTGGATTTCTAAAGGCACAATGCATGTTAACAATATGTCTGAATCACTTGCGGCAGGTTTTACCTAAAATGTTTGCTTATAGCGGGAGTGTTCCCCACTACCGGCACATCCCCACTTCCAAGTACATTCAAAAGTATCGCCATTTTCACATCCAAAATCAAATACTTAACGCTGTCTGTGCTTCTAAAAGACGCTGCAAAGTAAAATCCAGTAAGAACTGTAGCTTGATTTTCAGTTTCTATAATCGTAATGGGTGTAATAGGTGGACAACATCTGTTTTTTGCTTCCAGAATAGAGTCATGACTAGGGTATATGTTCGCATTTCTTTCTTTAGCATTTTTTTGAAGATTTTTATATTGATGCTTCGTTAATTTTAATTCAGACATTAGAGCTAAGACTACTTCAGGTGTATACGGGATTGCTGATTTCGTTATATGAGGTACCTTAAGTTTCATCAGACTTTTGGGTGAGCTGCCAATAGCTTTTTTACGAACTCGGCTTCCGTTGCAACGGACAGTTCTTCTGAAGACTTATTCATAAGTTCTCGAATTTTTCTTTTTTTTAGACTTTAATTCACTTTCTAGAAATGTTTTCTCTGGCCTTCCAAGTTGAGATTTTTGCTTATTTTCTTCTAAATATTTCATTTCTTGTAAGTGACGGCCTCTCTGTTGGAAGAACATTGCTATCTTTATAATGGAAAAAATATATTTGATGGCGATTTTTGGCATGCAATGTTTATTGTTAATTAAAGTGAAAGACTGAAACTTAGTATTAAAATTACTTTTGTGCTCAGACTATGTCGGAGTTTTTTTTTTAGTCCTTTATACATAGAAAATTCATCTTGCGACATATTTGGTTATTCATATTTAGTCGATGAAAACTTGTACTTACAGTGACAATGCAAATTCTTAACTGGAACACATAATAGCAAAGCGATCTCAAACAAACAACGATGATGTAGTTGTTTTGAACTAGTTATTTGTATATTGCTCTCTAAAGTTAAAAAAATATGTTCATTTTTGACTTTTGTCCAGCTACTGATGTATAAAATCGGCCACTGTGCGACGTCAGAAAAGTTACTTTTTCAGCACTCTCTAAGGAAGCGGTCGATGAACTTGGCCACTGCGTCTTCCCAGCTCAGAGATTCTTAACATGAACAGACTTTTTTTCAAGACATCTTTTATAGACGCCCTTTCTTTTCTTTTCCATTCCCCTTATTTTTTCCAATAATAGTTAGCAGCATCACGCAGTTGCCAAAAGACAACTTAGGATCGTACTTAAGACTGTTGTCATTATGAATTCCGAATAATGCATACAAGCGTGTTTCTTTTAAGAACTGCAGAGTTTTTTTTTTAAACAACAAGAACAGGAAGAGGTAATCGAATAACATCAAATTACACGATCTTTGAGACCAATCCACTAGTCTATTTCACGATACAATGTCCTCAATGATGATTTGTAGCACTTTTCTGCTGGTCCAACATATCATCCGTATCATCGACGGCCATATTTTCAAAGAACACTAATATCAAATGTAAACAAAGTGGAAACACATAGATGTAAGAGTTTAGAGTAGCTTAGAGTGCCTGTGTGGGGACAGTAAGTTAGTAAGATTGTTAAGTAATTTTAAGCTAGCATTTAAGCATTTTTTGTTAGTATGTAAGAATTAATGATTTAGAAAATAAAATGCATTTAAAACTAAACTAATCTATAACCACTAAGTGCATTTAACGCAAGGTTTGGCCTCATTTTTTTTAAAAAAAAAAAGGACCAGTAATGCCACCAGCATGAGGCTGTAATTGAGACTTATAAGTCTCTACTGGATTTACGGATTTACTTCACTGCAGAAATGACAATTTTGTTTTTCACAAGCCCATTAAACACGAACTCCTGTCGGAGGTTATGGTCCTGCGGATTTAGCTCATGAGTTCGATGGATGTAATACGGCTGTAGGCCGAGACTTTTTGCAAAATTTTCCGCACAGTGGACGGACAAAGGCCAAAGAGTTCTGATCGACTCCAAATTGACAATTTTAAGTCTTCCGCTACACATTCACTTGCAACGGCTGCAATTTGTTCCTTTTTTTTTGGTGGGGGCTGATTCCCCCATTTATTGGCTAAATACAAGATTAATCTAACTTAAAACTAGGACAAAAAAGTAATAGAACAACTTAAGAGCTAGGGACGGAAGGAAGTGATGGAGGAGATCTTGTTTGAGATGAAGAGTGCTCAGATGGAAATCAAAAAGGGAGAGGTTTGACTTGACCTTTCGGAGCATTCAGGAGATTGGTTCGTTGGAGCCATAAGAGGTGCGGTGGACCGGTAGATAGAAGAGTCGAGGACAACGTAGATTGCGAGGGTTGGTATTGAAGGAAATGGAGTTCAAAATGGATGCACAGTTGATGGAACCTGAGAGAAGTCGATGAATGAAAAGAATGTCAGCAGTATTCCTACGTTCTTCTAACGAATTCATATTTAGAAGTTTGAGGCGGTCCTGATAGGGGGGTAAGATTAAAGGGTCGTTCCACGGCAGACCACGGAGAGCAAATCGGAGGAATCGACGTTGAATACCCTCGATTTGGGAAACATGAACCCGGTGAAAGGGGGACCAAGCTTGACTGGCATACTCAAGCAGGGGGCGAACAAAGGTAACATAGAGAGATCTGGTTACATACGGGTTGGAAAATTCCTTGGACCATCGTTTAATATGAGATGAGAACGGAAATTAAGCTCACAGTCGAATAATATGCCAAGGTCTTGAAGAGACTGAACCAGGGGAATTGGTTGACCATGGAGAAAATAATATCGGAGAGGAGACGGGTTGCATTTACGAGAGAAGGTTATAGATTAACATTTGGCTATATTAAGTTCTAGGCAGTTTTTGAGGCACCAAATTGAAGACCGATCAAGGTCTTCTTGAAGAAAGGCAGAGTCATGGGGAGAGGAAATAGTTTTAAAAAATTTTGTGTCGTCAGCGTAAAGGGAGAGAGAGGAGTGTTTAATGACTTTCTCAACATCGTTAATAGTAAGAATGAAGAGAAGAAGGCCAAGCTGACTGCCTTGTGGAACACCAGATGAGGCCAGGAATGGAACAGAAAGGGCGGATCTAAATCGAACGCTATAATATCGGTTTACCAGGTAAGAAGAAATCCATTTTAATAAGAGAGGCTCAAAGTCGAGAGCAGACAATTTGAAGAGGATCAATTGATGAGATATCTTATCAAACGCTTTAGTGAAATCAGTTGCGATAACATCGATTTCTTTGCCATTTTCTAAGGCTGAGAGAGCAAAAGACACGAATTCAACTAGATTTGTGGCAGTTGACCTCCCTTTTAGAAAACCATGTTGTCGGGGTGAAATAAAAGGCTTGCATTTGAAGCTTAAGGCTTCGTATAAAATGCTTTTAAAGAGTTTGGGTATATGAGAGAGTTTAGCAATGTAACGATAATTGGTAACTTCATGTTTAGATCCCTTTTTGTGTATCGGGATTATAAAAGAGGTCTTCCAAATCTGGGGAAATTCTCCCTGTGTAAGGGATAGACGAAAAAGGTAGGAAAGGGGTAGAGACAGGTTCGAAGAGCATTTTTTAAGAAATACGGCGGGGAGTCCTTCTGGGCCAGGTACAAATTCATCTTTAAGATTTTGTAACTTTTCTTCGATAACTGCAGGATCGAAATTTGGAGTGAGAAAAGGACCAATGGAGAAATTTGGTAGATCATTGAAGTAAGAGGGATCTGGTACGAAGGAGTTGTTGGTAAATGATTGTTTGAAAAATGTGGCAAAAAAGTTGGCGATGGTAGGAGGATCATTTGAAGATTTGGTTTGAAAAGTGTGGGAGCAAGGATAACCATCAGTCTTACTTTTGCAATTGACAAATTGAAAAAAGGACTTGGGGTCATTTATGAGATTGGTTTGCGCATTATTCAGATAGCGCTGATAGAGAGAGTTATAGAGTTCAATGAAATGAAGATATGTACCCAGATAATTTGAATAGTCGGAAGAAGAGTGGGTGCGAAGGAATACCGCCCATAACTTGTTTCTTTTGTTTCGTAGAGAGCGAAGTCTACGATTATACCAAGGAGGGGATGTAGAAGAAGTTTTATGGCGGGAGTAAGGCACATAAAGGGAGATGGATTTGAATATTTCTCTGTAAAAAATGGAGAGGGCATCAACCAGAGATAGATTGGTAAACTCAAAAGAAGCCCTGCGTAGATAGGTATTGATTTTACGGAAATTTGCTTTGTGAAAATTGTAAGAAAATAGAACTGTGGAGGTAGAGAAGAAGTGGAGGATGAAAATTATCAATAGTTGAAAGAGATAGGGGAGAACGTGATACTGAGAAGTTGATGAGATCAGTTATGAAAGTAAGGTCTAATTGCCTTTCCATATACATAGTTGGAAACGCCACTGACTTGGCATAAACTAGAATCTGTCAACCGATCTACGAAGAGGCATTCCTTGGTAGAAATGAGATTGGAAGCCATGAAAAAATATGGGTCTTCAGATGGAGTCCACAGGCAGATTAAAATCGCCGAAGATAATGATATCATCAGGCGAGTCTGATAAGTCGATCAAATTGTCAATTGCTGCAATAGTAAGTTGGTAGGATTCGATAGGTTGCGCCGGAAGAATGTAACAACACATAACATACAAGCATTTACTAGTAAGGGTTATTTTAACCGACACAAAGTCGAGTTTAGGAGAGGATGAAGTTGCAACGAGAGAGGAGTTCAAGCTGTTGTGAATAGCCAGTAGGACACCTCGACAAGGGGATTCAATCAAGGGGGATGCGCGATCATCTTCCCGAATAACATTAAAAGAAAGAGGGAATAACTCCTGGTTTTTTATGTCGGGGATAAAATTAGTTTCAGTCAGAGCGTAGATATCAAATGGAAGAGCATAAGATTGACGCAAAACGACGTGGGTTTTAGTCCTCTTACGTTCTATTAAAAGAAGGTGAGAGAGAGGTTTTTGCATGACTTTTTAGGGTCGAAAAAATTTTTCGTGGTCAAGTCGACTGCGTTGGAGGTGTGAGACTCTTTTAGAGTGTACATAGTGGCGAAGAGCGGCAAGATCGTCTGGAACTTTTTGCTGGGGCGTATTGAAAATCCCGTGATACTATGTATAAAGTTTCCTGAGACTGGTTGGTAACGTTGGTTGGGAGGCCTTCCTGCTGGATAGAAACCATGACGCTTGTTTTCGTTTTACCCTCGTAGCACACCGAGTCGGATTTATCGTGCAGATAAGCGAGATATAGACGTATATTCTCATATATCTTTTTATCTTTAAGCCTAGAGAACGCATAGCGACATTCGGTGGTATCGCTAGTTTGCTGCGTTAATTTAACAGTGGGTGGCGAAAGGGGGTCAATAGAAGAGGGAGTGGTTAATGAGTTTGGCGTAGGGTTTAAAATGTGAGAACTGATGAAATTGGGATGCTTAGCTCAAGTTCTGAGGTCGAAATTAGGGAAAGGCGTGTGTGTTAGGCGTTGAGTGGTGGGAGTTTGAGTGGTGGGAGTTTGAGTGGTGGGAGTTTGAGTGATGGGACACCCAGTACGTTGACATATTGGTGGCTTTGCGTCATAAACGACTAGAGTCTTTGTGGAGCGCAATTTATCAATAGCACGAAGAATATCGATCATTACTTACTACTTAGATGGCGCTATAGTCCGGGCTGGCCCAGAGCCTCAGCTAAAATGCCTATCCAGCTAGCGCGGTCTTTTGCAGGCTGCCTCCAGTTGCCGACTCGAAATTGGCTGAGGTAACCTTCGACTTATGTGTTCCATCTAAGATGTTTCCACTCTCTACTGCATTGTCCCTCCGAGTTGAAGTCGAAAATTTTCCGAGCCGGTAAGCTGGTGTCGCTCAAGATGACCTAGCCATCTAAGCCGGGTTATCCGAGCTATTCTAAATTCGACATGACTGTTCGGTATAGTTGGCTGGTGAAACGTCTTCTCTATTGAAGCTAATGAGACCGAAATCTACCAGAAGAACTTTTCTCCCGAAGCGCTCGAGAGCATTTCCATCCGCTTTCGTCAGTGTCCAAGTTTCTGTGCCGTAAAGTAGGACTAGGATGATCAGTGTCTTGCATAAAATCTTTTTGGTTGTTCGCGAGAGAGATTTACGACTCAATTGCCTTCTAAGCCCAAAGTAGCAGCGATTAGGAAGAGTTATGCTTCGGTACCTGAAAATTGCTGTTGTCGTCGTTGGTGTCGTAGATGTTATGCGTCACTTCTTCTTGATAGCATACGAGTCTCCTTCGCTGACCGCCAAATCTATCTTTGCTGCTTCTATGGAAAACGCTCCAATGACAGTTCGCTATGTTCTTTCCATTATATCAATATCGCAGAGTAATCAAATAAGTGAACAGACTTGGCTTTGCTGGAGTGGGCTTGAGAGTTTCACAGGATTCTTTCAAAAATGATGTTGAAAAAATCACATGATAACGCGTTGCCTCTTTTAAACTCTTTTTTTGACATAAAAGGTCCCGGTGAGTTATATACTACACTGACCTTGATGTAGCAGCGTAGATTCTCCATCGTCATCCTGCACGAATGGACGGGATTGACAGGGATGCAAAAACTAGACATTGCTCTGTATACCTCGTCTCTTTAGATGCTGTCACTCGTGAAAGACTCCTCAAAATCGATGAATAGCTGGCGTGTATCGATTTGGGGCTGATCTGCCAAGATCTGCCATATTGTGAATATTTGATCGATGGTGAACTTCCTGGCCTAAAGGACCAATATGGTTGTTGACGAACGGCTTCAGGCGTTCACGCAATACAACAGATAGGACCTTGTTAGCAATATTAAGAACATTCATCTTTCTACAGTTCAGAGGATCTCCATTCTTCCTTTACTTTTGTCCGACCATACGAGTATTTTACAGAAAAGTTGGTGTATGTTCCTTACCAAGGCATTGCCTGCCGCTATGAAGAGCTCGGCAGTATAGTTATCTACATTTCACCCGGGTCGAGATGGCGGAATTGTTGGCCTACATCATCCAAGGTTCTTTCTGGATGACAGCGCTATTTGGTTCGTTATCGCCATTATAGCGTCTTTAGAAATGCTCTCCCAAATCTTCAGCATTCACTGCAACTCTACTAGAATGTTCCCTTGTTCGTCTCCCCAGGCTGCGGTTTAGGGTTTGTTCATGCTTCATTTTTTCTTCCTGAGAAGCCGATGTTCGTGTCTCCTCTTCTGCTCGTAAATCTCCTGAACAGCTATATTTCTTCTATGCAGCGCAGCTTTGTACTCGTTTGCATCTTGCTTAGATGCATGTGCTTACCGGCACTCCCCATCAAGCCAGGGGTTCCGTTGTGGTGATCGAGTGAACCCCAACACATCAGAGAACCCCAACACATCTGATGGCTTTTTGGGAATGTTGCCACCGGTCTTCAATAATTGATGCTGGCGGCATAAGACCTCTTAAGGCATTAAGGGAGACTCGGTCGGAAAAGGATTTGGCAATCTCTTGTGATTGTAGCTATCTGACATCAAACTTCCTCACAGCATAAGCTTGCCTTTGCGATATTGGCTACAACATGCTAATGGTCCCTGGTACGTTTCGGATATCCAAGGCACTCCGTCAGCCTTGTGTCGATCGCAATGTTGTCAATCTGTAACGGTTGATTGATCAGGAGTTCTCCATGTCCCCTTGTGAATATCGAGATGTGGGAACTGCGTGCTAGCTACGACAATATTTCGGCCCACCATAAAGCATATTAGCTTGAATCCGTTATAGGAGATAGTGTGGTCCAGGCTACACTTTGCAATAGTATTACGAAAAATGTCCTCTCTTCCTGGCTTCGCATTACAGTCATCGAGGACAATGTCATATTTAAGGGCACTGCTCGCAAGTCTTGTCCATGAGCTTGGCAAATTTAGCCATATACGGATTATTACGAGGTGCTCGTTAACATGCCGGAAATTCAAGACACCTTGTCTAAGTTTGCCTCTAACAACAAATACGCATCCAAATACGAGTAGGCATTGCTTTTGCAGTCGATATCACTCGCCGTAGTAAATATCGCAGTTTTTTGTCCAGCCCATCCCATCGCATTTCTTGGACGGCGGTAACATCTGCTTTGCAGCAGTCTATGGCCTCCGCTAGTTGTTCAGCTGCTTGTAGACATAACATTGAGGAGCTTAGCATTCCACGTACAGATCCGAAATTCGTTATCCTTATTTCGTTTGCAGGAGTTGTTAACAGTAGCTCCGTCCGTATCTGAGGCTTGTTGTTGCTTCGTAACTAAAGATTTTTTCCGTGGCCGGGCAGTTACCCCGACGGCACAGCCCCCAACCGGGAAGGCCACAGTCCCAGCATCGTACAACATATTTTACAAGACTGGACATAGAATTGACACTTGCGAGACTCGTAGAAGAGGATGGTATTTTCAAATAGTTCACTTTTTTCGCAAAAGGACGTTTGATACTTGTATATCTCGTAACGCTCTTAAGATCGTATCTTACGATCATAAAAACATTTTGTTTGCTTCATGCATTGGAAAATTTTCCACTGTTCGAACTAGGGCGCGGTTCAAGGACCTAACACTTGGATTTGGATTAGTGCAAACGTAGTCTCCAGAATGGACCATAGTCTTGCAATCTACTGGATTGAGGTCTGGGATACCAGATGGCCAATCATCCGTGTAGCGTTTTATTGAGCATTTTTGTCCTCTAAAACGTCCGTTTGATACACTTTCGCCAAGGTTTTCACACCTTTGTCGCAGGAAAGGAACTCGGTGAACCTATTGTATGCGACTCCCCACTAAATCATCACAAAAGTTGGGTGGTGGCCACGTTGAACTCTCGGAACGATTTCAGACACATGTCGTGATGACAGAGCATACACTCCGTCGTTCTGTTATTGAACGATTCTTCTTCGCTGGAAATTTTAAGAATTCGTCTGTGGCCGTCCTTAGCGTGTTGGCGAAGCAAGGCTTTCGATTTTGACTTACGTTTCTGTTTTAATGCCTCTGTAAGTGCTGGTGTGTCTCTTGAATACGCTGAGTCTCAAACCACGTTTTAGGATACGCAATATGCTGATATCCATCTCCCGAGACATAATTTTCTCCTTGTGCAGCGAATTTCGACGAACTCGATTCTCCACGACTTTGATGACTTGTGGCTTTCGAACGGGCGCGGACCGCCGGAATATTTTGCCCGGTCGACTATTTCATCAGTATCCTCAAATAATTTCATGGTACGATGCACAAAGTTTCATGCGATTTTCGGTGGCCGCAACATCCGAAAGATTTTGTCTTTTTCGTAGCCGCATTTTCACAAGCATATTACGACAGCACGATTTTCAAGCGAGTATCATTCCATGATTGCTGACGTCAAAAACTTTTTCGCGGTAACTTTCCATAAATATCACTTGTCACATAGTCGTCAAGCTGGAGTGGATGCGTTCAATGGTTCTTGAGAATAAATGGGTGCATTCCGCTTACCAAAACATTTCCTAGTACTAGGTAGCATGCATAGGTGTCTATGTTATACGATGATGGTTTATAAAGCAAGCTGATTACTTTTTGGGATGAGTACAACTTTCTGTTGTTTTTTTTTGCATTGTT
This sequence comes from Volucella zonaria, assembly GCA_963966105.1. Classification (NCBI taxonomy): domain Eukaryota; kingdom Metazoa; phylum Arthropoda; class Insecta; order Diptera; family Syrphidae; genus Volucella; species Volucella zonaria. Next base: position 178,435,890 of record OZ014532.1, on the reverse strand, counting down.
GTTGGAGTCTTCCTTATTTTAGGCATCTAGTATAGAGGTTATTGAACGTGTCTGTTTTCGTTAGGATTGCTTCCTTTAGCACAAAGCTAGGGGCTCTGTCCATTTTGGAAGCCCTGTTGTTTTTTATTGATCTTGGTTCTGCTAGCCAAAAGTCACTTGTACCCGGTGGTATTGTCACCGTATTTTCTGGTGTTTTTCACGGCAGATTGATACTCTTATTCCTATGAAACAGGCTATTGACTGTGATACAATTTTTGAGCTTCTAAATAGCTCAGCTCTTTTCTAATTAATGAGTTCTTCCCGATTCGTCTCGACATGTCCCTTCTTTTCGACAGCATATTCGCGGTCTAACTCAATTTTGAAGCTTAATCCCTACAAGACTTTTGGGAAATTGTGCCTCTGGTGTTGGGTTGCACGTTTCTTAGTATGAGCATCACTGGGATTGCTCGGGCGAAATTATTGCTGATTTAGGCAAGAATTCTTGTGGTTCAGAAAATGACGCCTTTGCCAAATATTGCTTCTAAACCTTAAAGAAGAATTGGCAGACGCCTCATCAAAAACTATCAGCCAGGTTGATCATATTGCATTTAACGCAGGACATAGCTCCAGTATTCTGGATGATGAAACATTTCGAGCGGATAAATTTCAGACCACTACCGGACGGCACAGCACCGAACGGCTATAATCGTGAGAGACTGAGTATTCTGATCGAGTTTCCAAAAACCTTGCGGGAAGCCCTACGCTGCTAAGGCTAGCAAGCCATAAGAGGCCCCTCATTTGATAAATAGGCTGTTTGCAGATTAGTACAACAAAACAAGTGATGCACAAGACGGCGCCGCAAAAACGGACGAGAGCTGCTTAAAAACATTATGAGTAAGGGAGACGGGAGGAACATCGGGCTCTCAGGAAGGAAAAGAAGGGATCTTAAGAGCTCTTGATCCAGGCCACGTTTCTTTAGATTAAGAAGGCATGTAAATAGGACTATCTCATGAATGGAGAAGGCATTGTATAGCTCTCTTATCGTCCAAGTCCTACAGTACTCGTATGATACAAAAAATCTGACTGACTGACAAAAGAACTTATCCGCAGAAGATTAAAATACTTTTAGTTGCTTTGAAGGATATTTTTTTGAGTACTCGACCCCCAGTTTCTTCGAAATCATAAGGCAGGACAACGCGTTAAAGAAAGACTTATTTTTAAATGGCACGTTCAAGTGAAAAGAGACCTTCGGAAACTTGGTGTTGGTTGGTATAAATGTTGACCTCGGCCTATAGCCTAAGCTTACGAAAGTTAGAAAGATGTCTTTCATATCGTTATCAATATTGGCTAGCAGCATCTCCTGCTTCCACCTCGACAATTGCGAATGGAAAAGGTTAGCGTCAAATCGATCAACCGGAATGATGTTGAATGTTTCCAGTATTGACACTTTGCCTTAGTCACTGCAAGAACGTCTTGTCCAGGAGCTCAAATTAGCTCTGTTTGATGTTATTTTCCATGAAACAAGTTCAGTTAAGTGTACCTTTAGCCTGACTATGATCAGACGGCTCAAAATAAGGAAAACGTGCCCAAAATTCCACATGGTGAGCTAAAGGCAAATTGGTCAAATAACACTTACACTTCTACTTCATTTAGTTTAATTTATGATATAAAACAATTTAGAAAAATTCCAAAAACTCTATCGGAACTTCGGTATCTAATGTCTGGTCTTGATCTTGTCCACCAAACTTCCACCAGTGATATATTATATCCTTTATTCTGAAGCATCTTGATATTGAGAGCTCAAGAATGTGAAAGAAGATAACACCTAGAAAATAATCCAAAGCTAGAGTGTGGAATAATTTAATAAATGGCGAATTGAAGAGACTTGAGGTCAATAGAAGGGTAGGTGTCAGTACAATTACTCGTATTTGCATGCTATCTTGACTTTCTAGTTGTAAATGGTCCATAATTTGTAGTACCTAGGTGACAAGTTTTGAAAGATACTCATCAGGAATGAGGAGGGAGTTACAAAAAAAAAAAATCCCTTCCAACCTGAGAAAGAATAACATAGGTTATTGGAGCGATGGATATCAGTTGTGTACAATTCTTCAAAATGGCTCCAAAATATTTCATCTGGAAAAAGGACCAGAAGAGCTTTTTGTAGTCTCGTTTCTCGGGCGGTAAATAAAAGCTCTTTCCGCAGATTTCACAGTTGTTGTTGCCTCTGTGAAGTATCCATCGTCGTAGGCACATAATGTGGACGTAGCCCTAGAGTTTGAGATTCATTCAGAGAGAAAGATCTGGATCTTTGACTTGGTACTTACAACACTCCCCTTGCATTCACACGGACATGGTTGAACGGATATGTCATTTCGATTCCAGCGACATATTCTACAAGAATGTCCGAACTCATTTGCCGAACAGACGGTAATCAAAGATTCCATTGATGGATCTGGCACTTGATCGTTGATCATTTTGATAGGGCTGCGCAGGCGGAAGGCAATGTTCTCGTTGACTCTTACGTTCCGGGGAAATTGTTGCATAATGCTGTAGATACCCTCATTAGAGTTCATTTTGCCCTTTAGAGCTTTCAGAGATCCGAATTTGTCCTTTTTTATGGTGGATAACAATTTAGTCCATTTTCGACAAGAACTTATAGAATTTCGCAGGATTTTTTGACTGAAGTTCTTGCATGAATTGACGGAATAAACAAAAAAGAAATAAATTCTTCCTTTGACAGGAAATTAAGAAAAAAAAAAACACGAAATTTTGATGATTTGTTTCGAGAGGTGGAAAGACGAAAAGCAAACTCCTTAGACCATCTAAACGGGCCGCTACAAAAATAACGATTTCAAAATCGTTGGAACAGAATTAATAGCAAATTGCTCCTTAGTACTCGTAGTGGCCACCTATGAAATTTACTCCTTTTCGTCAAGAAACATTGGAAAGACAAAGTAGTACTGAATACACTGGATTTAAAATCCATGATGTAAGACTCTAGGAGATTTCTTCCAACCCTCCTCTATATCGTTAGTTCTTTTCCGTTGCTAGAACGACTCCCTGTTCGGACATAAATTCATTGCATGTTTTTTTTCTGTCGGAACAGATCACTTAGACAAAGAACTAATGCTTGTAATGCTCTTTTAAATTCCTCAGTCTTTGTAGAAAGGTTAGTGAAGTCCCTACAGTACCATACCTGCAGCTAAATGCTCGACAGTTGGAAAGATACTAACAGAGAAAAAGCTCTGTCGTTTCTTCATTACTGTCACAGCTAGTAGTATCACTTAGGCATTTGGCAAAACCGTAATGCCCTGTAACGATACCAGTATGCAGTCTGCAGTCTTTCCTACTGAGGAACTGCAAGAAATGCCACTACTCTTAATACAGCTACCTGCCTTGGGAAACACTCTGTTTTTCCCACGATTACATTCTGGACTAGCACCTTGGGAAGGCCAAATTAGTTCACCCTTCCGAGTGCGTTCAGAGAAAGCTTGGATTTTTGTCGTAGCTTGGAAGTAGTGAGGAGACTCAGCAAAACCTCAAGTACGGCTTGGCTGCAGCTATAAATAAAAATCATTGCTCCTTCACCAATAATTACTTGGAAGACCGACGAAAACATTCCTAACAAGTGAAATCTAAATTTTTACCGTTCCTCAAAAAGAAATCACCGGCACTTGCCAGTTTGATTTTATAGCCATCCGTGGAAGCCCACCTTTATTTCCTTTCCGGAAGAAACGTTAGGGAAGTTTTTTTGGTGTCATCACATCCTCCAAACGGCATGTCTATAAGATCAGTGCCAAAGACAGTGGAGTCTGGAAAAAGCTGGAGTGACATGTTTTTGTGAAAGCTTGTTCCACCAGAAAACCGGCGCTTTTTTTTTTTGTTTACCCTTAAATGTTTAGACACAGCGCGGGCGAAAGAAAATCAGGGAGAAAGAAAAGAGAAATACCGATGTACATTGGTCTTAAATGTAAGCAAATTATAATGACCAGGAAATAGAGAGATCGGAATTCCATAAGCGAGTTGTACGGCTTAGGAATGAATCACGATATCTCAGAGTACGTCCGAAAATGGGCTTGAGGGTGTACTGATAAGTATTCATAGCGAGACGGGTGTTACGGTTAGAGATTTGAAGAGGCGGAATGCTACTCGCGATTTCTATGAAGTACTGGTGGTGAAAATAGCGATAAAACAAAGTAAGTCTTAGACGGCGGCAATAATAAAACGGAATTAGTGCTCTGGTCGTTTGCATTTAACCCAGAGTTCTTGAGTGGAGCAGCGCGAGTTAACTCTTGAACCCTCGCAAGGACCCTTCGTGCTACCTCACTTCACCCTAATAACCCCCGAGCACAGGCAGCTCTAGAGATCAGACCGGGCAAAGAGTAGTAGGGGGACGGACCCGTTTGCAGCTGCAGGCATGCTTGTATGAGCTCCGATCTATGCTCGCTGGAATGGGGGGGACCTTGCTGCTATTCCAAGACCGTGCTTAGTTACGTTCAATCATGCCATGCTCTAGGTGGTAGCAGAGCGGTAAATACTACTAAAAGGTAGAATCCGAATTCATCATTAGCTGGAGTACAACCATGATGGAGGGGTTGTGTCCTGAATTTATAAACATTCACCATGAAAGATACCCCTCCTCTCAAGTCAATCGCACCCTAAACCTAAATCAAGGATAAGAAAGCGAGAAATGGTCGATCCATTTAGGTCGTACAGTCGTTTCCCACAAGGGTGTCAATTGACTGACTGATATTAGTATCACCTATGAGTTCTGTCGCACGGTTTTGAATCCTATCTAGCAGTTGCAGAGATGTGGACATTGTACTCCAATTTTGGGCGAATGAATGCCTTATATATTGAGGTCAGATCGGAAGGGGTAAAATATTTCTTACATCGCTTGAGAAACCTAGACATTTCGCAGCATTTTTGACGACATCGAATATGTGGTCATTTCAACGTAAGTTCTCACTGACTCAGATACCGAGAATTGCAAGTTTTTCGGTTTCGACGATGCAAGTGCCACTCATAGACGTGAGTCCGGGAACGAATATGAAAAGCAGAGAGTACTGTAGTCAGCAAGGCAATATATTGGATTAGAAGTAGCAGACAAGACATCATTGATGAAAATTAAAAAGAGTGTCGGAGACAGAACGGAGCCCTGGGGTACACCAGCATTTATTTTGTGAATATCAGACTTTAAACCATTCAAGACAACTTGAATTGAATGTTCCGAAAGGTAATTTCTAATCCAAGAAGAAAGCCATCGATCCCAAAATCATGCATTTTTGACAAAAGAGCCTGATGCCAAACTCTGTCAAATGCTTTAGAAATTTCAAGTGCAGCTATCTTGCTTTTGCCAGATCAGCAGTGGACCTGTTGCTACAAAAACCATACTGCCGTTCATTGAGAGGTTTTCGAGTTTCGAGATATTTAATGAGCTGACCGTTTGTTAACGTTTCCATGACCTCGGAAAGAAGGGACATAAGTGCGGTGGGTCTATAAGAGGAGAGAGAAGAAGATACGCCTTTTTTAGGAACGAGCTGAACAAATGATGTTTTCCATCTGCTCGGACAGAGTCCTAAAGAGTAGAATTCATGAAAAAGTATACGTAGTGTTTTGCCAGCGAGAAAGAATACCTCTTCAGAAAATGGGGAGATACGCCATCTGGCCCAGCGGATTTGTGAATGTTAAGATCTCTAAGAACTCTTGCTACATCAAGTGTAGGCGGGAACAAAGTACAATCTGGAAGTGTTGAGCTGGCCGCAAAGTGTGCAGCAAGCAGCTGACAGCTGAAATGCCATTGTAAATGAGCGTTAGGATGGAGGATGAGGCAGAATTTCTATTGTTTTTGACGAACGACCAAAAATGTTTACTACCTTTGGGACATTGTAGTATATTTTAGTTTTTCGTCGTATTGGGATTTCACACGCTTAAGAAAGGCGTTGCAGTAACTCCTGACTCGTTTGAACTTTTTTCGGTTTTCCTCTGTCGGGCTGGACTTGCAGGACCGAAAAAAACATTTCTCTAACCCTGACAGCTCGGTTTGATACTCCTCAATCAAAGGCAATGCTGTTTGTGCTCATATCAGCAGCGGCATCCACGTCGTTATCAAGGAAAAATAACGACCAGTTAAAATTCCTAAAGAAGCTGTTACTCGTAAGTCCGCTTCAATTGGCTTCCTCGTATTGCCATACGCTTCTCTTGGGAATCTTTTTTCTAACTTCTCGACCACACAGGTCGATGTACGAGAAATTAGCTATTATAACACAGTCGTCCAACGAGCCTAGAAGGGATAGCACATTGACCTTGTATTGGGTCTATAACTTAATTCGTGCTGTTTGCTAAGAGATGGCGTAACTTGTATTATTCCATTGGAACATGCGTTGGAAAGCTACTGTCATTGTACGTCATTTCAGTATATGTCATTCATTGGAAGCGTAAACAACAGTAATTTTTCTTCACTCGAATATGTCGAACTTTGTGCCTGAAAAAGTGTTTTTGCGGGGAGTTCTTCTTCATTACTTTAATATGAAGAAAACTGCTGCCGAAAGTCATCGTATTTTGGTGGAAGTTTATGGTGAACATGCGCTAGCTGAGCGAATGTGCCAAAAGTGGTTTGCACGATTTAAAAGTGGTGATTTTGGCTTGGAAGACGATGAACGTCCTGGGCAGCCAAAAAAGTTTGAAGATGAAGAACTGGAAGCATTAGTCTATGAAGATTGTTGCCAAACACAAGAAGAGCTCGCAGAATCTTTGGGTGTCACTCAAGCAGCCATTTTAAAACGTTTAAAAGCAGCTGGATATATTCAAAAGCAAGAAAATTGGGTTCCACATGAACTCAAGGCGAGAGACGTCGAAAGGCGGTTTTGCATGTCCGAAATGCTGCTGGAACGCCACAAAAGGAAGTCATTTTTGCATCGGATTATTACTAGTGATGAAAAATGGATCCATTACGATAACCCCAAGCGCAAAAAATCATATGTGAAACCCGGCCAACCAGCCAAATCAACGGCAAAGCCGAATACCCATGGCGCGAAGGTAATGCTCTGCATTTGGTGGGATCAGATGGGTGTGCTGTATTATGAACTGCTAAAACCGGGTGACACCATCAATGGACAACGCTACCGAACACAATTAATCAGTTTGAAGAGAGCAGTGGCCGAAAAACTCCCGGAATATGCGACCAGACACGAGGCAATAATTTTCCATCACGACAACGCTCCGCCCCACGTTGCTATTCCGGTTAAAAACTATTTGGAAAACAGTGGATGGGAAGTCTTACCCCACCCGCCTTATAGCCTAGACCTTGCCCCTTCTGACTACCATTTGTTCCAGTCGATGCAGAACGCCCTCACTGAAATACGGTTCACATCAGAGCAGAATATCAAAAATTGGCTTGATTCATTCTTGGCTACCAAGCCGGCGCAGCTCTTTTGGGATGGGATCCACAAATTGCTAAAAAGTTATAGCTTATTCAATACTTTGAATAATACTATTGTACATGTTTTTCTTAAATAAACGTTCAAATTTTGAAAAAAAAAACGCACGTTAGTATTTGTTGCATTAGTTTTTGGCCTTATTGGGATTTCACAAGCTTGAGAAAGGCGTTGCAGTAATTCCTGGCTCGTTTGAACTTTTTTCGGTTTTCCTCTGTCGGGTTGGTCTTGTAGGACCGAAAAAGAAATTCTCTAACCCTGACAGCTCGGTTTAATCCAAAGTGAATGCTGTTTGTGATCATATCAGCACCGGCATCCACGTCGTTATCAACGAAACATAACGACCAGTTAAAATTCCTAAAGAAGCTGTTAAGTTCGCTCCAATTGGTGGTCGATGTACGAGAAATTAGCTGCTATGACACAGTCTTTTATTTATCAGGGTGAGAAGTTAAAAAGAAGTCCAGGTGTTGGTGGTATGATTATCAACGTCTGGTATACGAGTACGTGTGGGCTAATGTCCAAGCTGGGTCAAGTTGCTTTCCGAAGCGAAGGTTTCAACACACCGTCCTACGGGTGTTGTCTGTCCAGAATGTCGAAGCCACCCAGAATTGTGTACATTGAAATCGCCGGAATAACGATTTCAGTATGAGATACAGCGCATCGAACTCGTTAAAGGTCGAATTACTGTCCAGTTTTGAGAAATAGTGGAAAATTTGTTTACAGAGATGGAATTCTAACCACATGAAGTTGAATTCCGGATTGGAACACGGATCACATTGTGGTGGAGTTTGGTAAACTACATCACTGCGTACGTAAATGGCAAGACCGTGGTGAGAAAAGAATAATGGCACTAGTTCGTAGCCAGGTAGCTTCAGATCAAAATGAGCTGAGAGGTGTGGGCGGGCATCAACCTGTGTTTCAATAAGTGCCAAAACAGCTGGCCTGTATTTGCAAACGTTGACGTACACAGAAAAGTGATTACTTTTTAGCCCGCGTATATTGGCTACCTCAACCCTGAATTCCCGAGTCATAACCACAAACAAACTCAAATAACACAAAGACTGACTATACTAAGCTAGGCTGCGAAGTGGAAATTCTGACGTTGGCTTATCGAATCCAATTGTTGTAGGTGTTGTGCCCTTACAACGAAATGAAACAGTGCACCAACAAAATTCACGCTTGAAACCCGCCATCCATCGGTTGTTACATACACTCGGTCACTGCCCGTGCTCGTGCCGTATGACAAATACAGCAACAGCAGTGGCCAAGTGGAAGAATCAGCACTAAGACCGGTGGCAGGAGAGTTGGGATACCCGCACTCAGTCGTTCACTGACTTTCGTTGAGTGCGGAGGTTCGGCTGTTCTCTTTCGACAAGTGAAAAATATTACAATTGTTCGTAATATTGACACAAACCGTGTGGTGACCCACTTAGAACAGCGGTGGTAGAATTGGAGCCACAATCTGGTGGTCCGGGTTCGATTCCCAGCTCAAGACTTTCTGTTTTTTTTATGATGACAACTGCTCTGTGATCGTGGATCCGCAGGAGAAGGTAGAGGCTAGAGGAGCGACTTTTCAGGAAGTGTACAAGGCGAATGCTATCATTGTCCCGAACCACGATCTGGAGAATCGAGTCCTTGTGTACAATTTCTACCTTCGAAATGAAATTGTGAATTGGCGATTCGAGAGCTCGGGTTTCACCCAGTTCAGTGACGAGAATATGGCAAATAATGCCATCGCCGACGATAGGGTACTACCCCCGTTCATTTCGAAGGAAGAGCTCCAAACGATCTTCGAATCACTTAGAAGTAAGAAATCAGTGGGAACCAATGAAATACCGAACATTGTGCTTCGACATCTCCCATTAGAAGCGGTGGACATTTATACCACCCTGTTTAATAATGCAATGAATAATGCACATTATCCAGCGCATTGGAAAACTGCGGTGGTACATCCCATTCCTAAAAGGGATAAAGACACATCCAATCCGGCGAATCTCCGGTCGATCAGTCTTCTTCCAAACATCAGTAAGGTTTTCGAAAAGGCGGTCAATAGAGGCTGACTAAGAGGGTTGAGGACAAACATATAGTTTCGAATAGTCAATTCGGTTTTAAGGCGGGGCATGATGTCATTCATCCCGCGTCTAAACTGGTTTCTGATATCCAATGGAACAAAGGCAAGATCCAGTGAACAGGTGCCTGCCTGATTGACTGGGAAAAAGCCTTCGATACCGTTTGGTTAGAAGGACTATTCTTCAAACTGAACAGGCTGGGCATTAGTAAACCACTGCTCTATATTCCTTACAATATGTTAACAGATAGACAGTTCATTGTGACTTCTGCTGGAACATTTCACATTAAAAACGGTCTGCAGCAACGCGCGGTACAAACAAGTGATCTGATAGATTCACTTCACCATGCCATAGCGAACGCAGACGACTTAATCGCGTACAGTTCAGGTCCAAAAATTGAGGTCACTAATATACTTTTGCAACGTGACTTCCATAAAATTAGGACGCCTTTGTCTGGGGCCTCTAGGGATACCAGAAAAAACGGGCGGAAGTTTCCTATCGTGGGACAACACGGACAGCCACTTGCTTGTCGAAATGTAGTCAGATACCTTGGGATCTGGCTGGATCAATATCTGTATTTTAGCAAACATATAGATGTCTCTTTGGCCTGAGCCAAAGGTGCTTTTGCCCTTACAAAGAGACTGTTTTATAACATCCAACTCGATGCGAGGGTGAAGGTTAATACATGTATACAATAACGAAATACTATATAAAGCAAAACTGCTATATCAGTTAGTTAGTTCTTGTTAAAAAGCGGCTCTGTCCGCATTGAATTTTATCGCTCTGTTGTCGCCTTTTTTATTTGGTTTGTCCAAAGCTCCAAAAAAAGAACGGGTCAACGCAACGGGACGCATACAGAAACCTGTAGAGTGTTTTGAATATGGAGAAACCTCTTCTTCAGACTGTATTACGCGACGAAGTCCAACATCTCGCCGGCGCACTGTGGGGCCTCAAAACTAGAAACAATTCCTGTCCTAGATTTAGACAAGTGAAACTTTTTGAAATCGTTAGATATCACCTATTAATGGTAAATAAACTCATTTTCACTTTTAATTTTTTTTATTTTTTACGTTTTAATTAAGAATTAAAGTATTTATTTAAAAACACATAAATCGAACAATTTTATTTACAATTGTTTTACATTTTTTTCGAACTTATATATTTGGTCTACAAGTAAGTTTCCAGCGTTTGTCAGATGTGGCGCCACCAGTGGATCCCGGGCAGAAATGTCAGACCCCATGTATTTTATTTGTAGGTTTTGTATCTGTCAACAACTTTGCAGCGTTATATTTGAGCAGTTCTATTGGTGTCGTACATTTTATCGAGCAAAATCATGGCAAGTTTCCAGCCAAATAAACGACATTCGCGGGAAGGGCTGTTTTTATTCTTTAATATGAAGAAAAGTGCGGCTGAGGCCTATCGTTTGCTTTCGGAAACTTATGGGGCGGAATGTATTGGTGAATCGACGTGCCGCGAGTGGTTCAAACGGTTCAAGAGTGGTGATTTTGGAGTTGAAGATAAAGATCGTACCGGAAAGCCGAAAAGTTTTGAAGACGAGGAATTGGACGCTTTACTGGATGAGGATCCGTGTCAGATTCAAGAAGAACTTGCTGCATCATTGGGCGTCACGCAACAAGATTCATTCGAAAGGTTGGAAACCGGGTGCCGTACGAATCGAAGCCAAGAGACGTCGAACGGCGATTTTGCATGTCCGAAATGTTACTGCAGCGGTATAAAAATAAATTATTTTTGCATCGTATTGTCACTGGTGATGAGAAATGGATTAATTATGATAATCCTAAACGTAGAAAATCGTATACAAAGCCCGGCGAGCCCGCCCAATCGACGCCGAAACGAAATATTCACGTGAATAAGGTCATGCTCTGCATATGGTGGGATCAAAAGGTGTCGTATACTACGAACTGCTTCCGAGTGGTGAAGCCATCAAAGGACCATTACATCGAACCCAACTAATTCGTTTGAAGTGGGCATTAAAAGAAAAACGCCCAGAATATGAGACCAAGCATGAGTCCGTCATTTTTCATCACGACAACGCTCGGCCACATGTTGCGGTTTCGGTGAAAAACTATTTGGAAAATAGTGGATGGCAAATTCGGCCTCACCCGCCTTACAGTCCAGAGTTGGCACCATCTGACTACCACTTGTTTCGTTCGATGCAGAACGCTCTTACGGGAATACGCTTCAGCTCAGTAGAGGAAATCAAAAATTGGCTCGATACGTTCTTGGGCTCGAAAGACGAGAAATTTTTTTGATCCGGAATTCATAAATTGCCAGAAAGATGGGGGAAATTTGTAGCTTCCGCTGGACGATACTTTGAATAAAGCATTGTAACTATGTTTTCATAATAAAACTTCAAATTTTGGAAAAAAAACGCTGGAAACTTACTTGTAGACCCAATAAATACATATATAAAGACGTAATAAAGAATATATATAGTGCATAATATTGTTTTTCAATTGGTTTCAATGTTTTTGCAGCGAAATTAAAAGATTGATTCATTTAATGAACAACCATCTTCGCTCTCAAATTTGCCATCAGATGCATCACAATCACCTGCACAAATTCACAAATTAAAAACATCTTTGGGAAATGATTTAATTTTTTTTTTTTTTAAGTTTTCTCAGACTTGTAATTAGTGGATCAGATGTAATCAACACCAAATTAAAAACATCTTGATTAGTCCTCTCCCGAGAATATTTTCTGGAGTAGCTTTAGCGATAATTCTTAAAATCTTTATTTTTCGCCTCCTGAGCTTCTTCAGATAACGGTCCGATAGGAAGAAGAGCAGTGGATATTCCATCTGATCCATGGATTAGGCCCCCGCCCAATTATCAAGGCTTCGCCCATTAATAAAAAGCGGGGGCAGAGCATATTACTGATCTTATCGTAAACATCTTCAGATAATAACGCCTCTGAATGGTTGCTACGATTTGACCAGTTACAAGTTGCCGGTCATAGGTCTTGTTGGCGGTTGGACCACCGGTAGTTCATACCAGGACTTAAATCACGGTACCATGGGAGTCAGGAGCCCCCCGGATTTCGGTCCCGGCCTGACTTGCTAGAGGTAGACCCCCTTGTGGGAGCCTCATGATGGCTGTGGTTTAAACCCAAATCGCGGGAAGGGTTTTCCTTTGGTTTAACCCATTGTAGAGTAGCAAATAAGTACTGGGTGCTGTGACCCTAAGAGCAGGAAAAGGTTTTAGATCGGCCTCGACTCATACCAAGGGTGGAACTTGTGCCTCCAACACAAGTTCTGCTTTGGTATTATACTATTAATGTAGGTAAGCGATGGCAAGGCGTATCCTTGCTCCCTATGGATGTATGGGCATCCCGTAAACATAAGGTCAACATGACAGGTGGTTTACGTTAAAAATCATGGAACGTTCTGATCCATGGATTAAGAGTTTGTGTACAGTGGGAGGCATAAAAAACCACGGATAGATGCTTACAAAGTGTTTGGCGGTATTAATTGCGTATTTCTTGAAGTTTTCAATGTTTATTTTATATCCGCTTGATATTGCCACTAAAATTGTATGAAATTCTTCAATTAATACTATGTATGTCAACACCCAAAATTTCGGAGACGTAGTTTGTATTATTAAAAAATCTCCGAGCAGTGTTGCCATCATTTGTGTTGCCAAGCCCTGGTTTTAGTTGATCAACATTAAGCCCCATTCGATTTTTGAATTCATTTTGTATTTGAGCTTTGCTTTCTGCCACTAATTTTTTGTCGTCATTTCGGCTTGCCACTTTTTGATTGGCAGTTTATATCCAACATGTAACAGACATTCAAACACTCTAATCCAGCAATGTAATATTGATAAACCAAACTCTAAAGTATCGAGTTTATGAGGTTTTGACAACATCTTCTCTATATCATTGAATTCTTTATAGCTTGCACCACAGATAAAGCAACGTTGAGTGGAGGTATGCGTTGCACGCTTCCCATCCACCATAGTGAATAACAGCTTGTGAGTAACGCTAACAGTATTGCCATCAACGTCAACTACCGAAGGGTTTAATTTCTGTATTTGTTCATCAACGTGCATCTTTTCGGAAATTGATAGTTCTGCCGTTCTTTAAGGAAACATACTCGTATTTTTATAGGACGACAGTACCTCATAGAAGAAGGCCGCGGGTTTTGCCACACAATTTCTCTTTTATTCAAATTGTCAATAAACAGTTGCAATGGTACCATAGAAATAATAAAAACACTGAAATCATTAGCTTCCATTCCAACATATTTTTGTTTATATGGACTATGGCCTGAACTTCCGTCGAAGCCCTACTTTGTTCAGTTGATCGCTGTTTAATTCTGTGGTTAAACATTTTTGAGATTTTATCGAACATTCAGTGGTGTGGTCCATAAGTGCCTGAAGATAAACTTCAGCGGAAAATGAAGATACTTTGATACCTTCTGGATAACAGTCTTTTTTGGCATTGGAATGGAATGACTTTATATGAAGGAAACCTTTCAGGATCTTTGCTTCTAATGACATTGTACTGATGTCTCGTTAATTTTGCTTCTACGAGTGCCGAAAGGGCTTCTTCTCCTAACATCTTTACTTTTTGTTTTGTTTCCTGTGCTTCATAAGCTTTTTAGATGTCGGTACATGACCTGCAGCTCTCAGGCTTACCTTCGCAGCAAACTCGAATTCCATAGAGGAAAAATCTTTTCGTACCATATATCAGCCGTTTTACATCGTTTTTATCTATCACTACATTCTTCAAAGCTCTCTTTTGGACGTCCTCTTTTGTATGGGGTTGTATTGTATTGCCTGATACCAATTGATGTTTGCAACCACTTTTAATTTTCTTGAATCGTACTACTTTGCGATCTGATCTGAACCATTTTTCTTTGAATCCTGAAACAAACTGGGATAGTGTGTGATATAATGCGACCATCTTATCTGGAGGACAATTAGTGCGTTCCTGCTGGTCCAATTTCAACAATTTTATTTTCTCCTCCAATGTTGTCCATCCGGCATTGTTCATAATGTCGAATAACTTCATTCGAGATAAAAATAAATCACTTGAGTTCGAACTAGGGCAAAATGTGAACATTTAATAAATTCATAAAAAAGCAACCAAAAATAGCATTTTTTTTTTAAATTAATTTAAAAAAAAGGCGCAAGTATGCGCAGCCGATCTCTTTTGAATCTATTAGCCAACAAGTTCAACTATATAGAAATGCAAATATCTCGATGTGGAACGATGTGGAAACCTACTTTAAGCTTAAGGTTTTTGAAAAGACATAAAAAATGTTAGTTTCTGGAACACACTTCCATTTTTAATTAAAACAACTAAAAACAGGCACATACATGGTTTACTGCTGATTAGAATATTAAACTACATACCTGAAGCTTTCGATTCCATCTCTTGGCAATGTTCTATTTTAATTTTTAACAAAACTACAGTATTTTGAAACCAACACTTTTTTTTCACTTTTGCACATCACTTTCACAATCGTAATAAAACTGTGACTTCAAATGCTTACCAAAGAGTGGGAGAGCATGCAAATGACTTAAATGCGTCATTCGATGCACTGACATGTTATCTAACAGGAAACATGCAAAACATTATCATTTTTCTCATTTCATTTTTTGAATTGTTTCCAGTTTTGAGGCCGTTTTGCCCCCACTGTGCGGCGGAAGCAATCTCACCGAGACAAAACGAAGAATCACTCTTGCCAATCGCTATTTTGTGGACTAAAAAGGCAATTTGTAACACCTTGTCCACTTTTATGACGCTGAAGGATGGACTCATTCGAAAGCGGATGCAGATATCCTCAGTCGTTTCGAGAGAAAAATCCTTCGTACAATATTCGCTCAACGAAGAACTAAACGAGCTATTAGGCGGCTTCGACCTAGGCAGAAAGCTGCCCATCTGCCGCCTGAGATGGATAGCACATGTTGGGCGAATTGGCACAAATGCTCCGGCCTGCAGGGTCTAACTCGGAGTGAACAACGTAGAAGAACTGACAACCGGTTACCCACGTTCGCCCCGAACTGTAACTCCACCTATGTAAGTAATACTGGCGATCAATATTTATTTTGTAGCTACAGATAAAATATGAAAGCTAAGCAAGAGCAAGTCTGCAGTCTACCCACAGATCTAAAGACACATACCACTAGTTAAATGAATACTCTGTTCTAAATTTCCTGTCCATTACAAATTTATTAAAAGCAAATCACATACGAGTATCACCAACAATATTCACTAATTTCTGTCTAAGAATCTTTCCAGATGAATTTTTTGGCATTTCTTTTACAAAGAATACCCCACCGTGTAAATGCTTCTCCTTAATAAAATATCCAGCAACTGCATCGCAAACATCCTTTTCTGTTAAAAGACTTTTGGGATCCTTGACAATCGCTGCAGCCAAAAGATCTCCAGCAATTTTATCTGGTATTCCAAAGACACAAGCCTCTACTACGCCAGGAATTTTCAAAATCTGCTCATCAATCTCATTGGGGGAGATCTGAAAACCATGGTATTTCAAAGTATCCTTCTGTCGTCCGCAGATGAATAGATATCCGTCTTCATCAAAGTAACCCAAGTCTCCAGTTTTAATCCAACTATCTTTACAAATTGTTTCTGCAGTCATTTCGGGGTTTCTGAAATAGCCCTCCCATTTATACAGACTCCTGACGCATATCGCTCCTGTCTCGTTGATGCCAAGGGCTTCTCCATTCTCTCCAAATATTGCAGCTTCTGTATTCGGAGTCAACCGTCCAACAGACCCTTCTTTTCTCTCCGGCCACATATTCAAATTTGACACTCCTCCGAGTTCAGTTAGTCCATAGGCTTCACTGAAACTGTTGGTTGGTATATAATCCTGCATTTTCTTAGATATCGCCGTGGGTACTGCTGATCCACCAGTGAGGAAGTTTCGGATGCTTGAAAGATCCCGTCGAGCTATGTCGGGAGACTGTATGGACAATGACGTTTGAGATGAGGATAAAACAGCTTGAGTTATTTTATATTTCTCGATTAAGTTTAGGAAGAGCTCTGGTGTGAAGACCTCATCGGTGATGATCCGTAATCCGCCGGTAATCAACGATCGCACGAAGAGTAAGACCCCAGTAATCCAGTAAAACGTACTGAATGAGAATAGTACATCATTGGAGCCCATGAATGCCCTGAAAATAAAAATGTAATTCTCAAAGTTTATCTTAGTCCGATTCGACATTATCTTACAAGTCTTGACGACTAAGGAATTGTCTATGGGATAGACACACTCCTTTGGGCGAACCTGTTGTCCCAGATGAAAACACAATGGCCGCAGTTTGATTTCCTCCTTTCTGAAGCACCACCGGCCTGAAATATGTAGTTTATGCTAAAAATAAAAATGTATTCACTATTTGGAAGGACCTACGAAAAGTCTTCCCTAGCAGTAGTTCCGCACACAATATCCTGCAAATTAAGAACTCCATCAATGTGACCTTTGAGAATGTAAACTTTCGAGTTCAAGGAAATTTCTTTCATTGCCTCTGCCAATGTTTCATATCCATCAGCGTCGCAGAATATCACTTTAGGCCTTGTCAAACCAAACGAGTGATTAATGGTATTTTTGTCGGAAGTGTGGTAAATAGAATTAATTATCGTGCCAATTGTAAACGATGCTAGGAGCACCGGAGCTACGAATGTTGTGTTGGAAGCCATCAATCCAATAACATCTTCTTGTTGAAGACCCAGATTCTGTTGGCAGTGTTGGGCTATTTTAGTCCCAAGTGTTGTCATATCTTCACAGGTGAGGCGTTCATTTGTGGGATCCGATATCTACAAGTACAAAGAACTAAGACACCGTTAGTCTCGTGGTGACTATGAAAATATATTGCAACACGTCTTACCTGAATAACTTTTTGAGGGTTTACTCCCAAGACGAACAATGCAACTTGTCCAAGAGACATGTCCTTATGAAATAAAGGAACTACCTTCCTGCCGCTCCATATTTTCTGATCTGCATTGAAAACTGACTCCCGGACTGCTGACATTCTCTAAACTACCTTCAATTTAAATAGTAAGAAGTACAACCGAACGTTGTGAGCAGGTTGTTACAAATGCGAATAGTTGTATCGTAAGACTGGAGCTCAGACTCGGCAATTGATTAAATAACACAATTATTGTAGATACTGTGAGATAAAAGGAACAAAAAAAAGACTGTAGATTCATGATTATGATATGCACACTGATTATGAAGCAAAGAATCAAGGCGATGAGATGCTAATACCCTCCTATGGAACTGATTCACTTAATCAACTACTGAGATCACCTGATTGCTTTGCTGCACTTTTACATTTCATTAAATGTTTTTATGATTCGAGTTTTCTTTTTTAATGCTGTCGCTGAGTGTCAGAAGGAAGCATAATCTGGGTCAAGTATCAGGTCATTAAGAATTACATTATTTCTGCTTTCTATTAAATAATATAATTAAATGTGCAATTTGATTAATTGTTTAGATTTATTTAAAGTTGTTGGAGTTTGTAAGGTTCTTTAGTAAGTGTTGAATTTTGGCCGGGAAATTAAACACTTCAGGTTCCAATTTTGAGCTCGTTTATTTGAGAATTCAGTTCCGACTGAGCTAAAATTTCCGAAGTACCTACCTAAAAGGAATTAAAGTTCTATAATCGAGGTAAGCTTACATCATATTAAATTAAGGGATTTTTATAGCTTTCGAAATTTCTTACATTTGGTTTGAAGTGTTATAGGATTCTTTCCGGCCTTTGCATTTAAGTACGACTCTTACAAAAATATCCAGACAAAAGGAAACAAGATGGTCGGAAATTTATATGAAGTTTGACAGGTTTTAACATTTGACGTGCGCCTTCTATTGCCCGATCATGGCGATGCTGCCAGCTTCCGCAACAGGTAAGTTAATATGTTGTTCTCTAGTCGTCTTTGAAGGTTCCCCGAGCAGGAGCGGGTTTAGAATATCACTGCAGTATCCCGCCGTCGTAGAAGGCAACTTAGAAGAAAATCACATCTTGACCATTTTTTTTTTAAATATCCACGTGAGCCTAGCGACACATAAATACATACCACCTCGATTCTGGAATTTATTCAGAAAGTTAAAAATACAAGTTTATTCATCTAAATCTACATTGTCCCCTTTAAAGTAATCCCCATCGACTGCAACACACTTATGCCAGCGCTTGACCCAATCCTCGAACATTTTTTATATTCGGTTTTCGGTATGTCCATCAGTGCTTCTTGCGATTTTTCCATAACTCGTACTTCCTCTGGGCTGCTGAAACGCGTTCCCCGTAGTGGTTTTTTAACTCCATTGAAGAGAAAGAAGTCACAGGGAGCCAAATCAGGTGAATTCGGTGGCTGTTGGATGGTATTTGTTGCATTTTTTGTCAAAAAATTACGAATAATGGTGCAAAATCCACGAGTTTTCTGCCCACAATTCTGGTCTCTTTCGGCGAATTGCTTCACGCAAACGTCGCATAACGCCCAAATAATACTCGTACTCTTTGTTTACTGTCTGGCCTTCTGGCAAAAATTCATGATGCACTATACCGTTGCAATCCATGAAAACCGTGAGCATTGCCTTCTTTTTTGACTGAAAACGAAGTGGTTTTTTTGGTCTCGGCTCATTTGGCGAACGCCAGTCACTTGCCTGATGTCTGGATTGCGTGTCGTACTCATAAACCCACGTCTCGTCCCTAGTAATGATCCTTTTAATGAATGTGGGATCGGATTCAGACCAACACGGTCTCTTTTTTTCATGAAATTGAGGTCTTTTGGCACCAACTTTGGGGAAACCCAAATCATTACCCAAAATGTCTTGGACGGATCCATAGGCAATGTTCCAGTCCTCCGCTATCTCTCTGATGGTTAATTTGCGGTTATTGGCCAACATTTCTTTTACTTCATCAATGTTTTCGTCGGTTTTCGATGTCGATGGTCTGCCACTGCGTTCATCATCTTCGATTGACTCATGACCACTTTTGAACCGCTCGCGCCACTGGTAAACGACCGTTTTCTTTAGAGAATCGTTGCCGAAACTCCTACATTTCCAACGTTCGCGTACCATTAAATCCGTTTTTTACGCAAAATTTAACACAAGTTCGTACAATTTCTAAAATTGTAAAAAATCGCCAACACACGCAGAGATAAATGTACTCTTGGCTACGTAACTGTTGCAAATGTCAATGGGGTGTACCATATTAAAACTGTCCCGCAAGTGTGCATGCGAATCCGTAGTTAACACGACTGGAGAGCACCGGTGCTAAAAAAGTAGGATCAAAAAAAATCAAAAAAACCCTTATACCCTAGCATCATGGAAAGTTCCCGACCGAACAATGATATAAGACATTTTTTCTCAATTTTTTTTTTTTTTATTTTTCTACATAGTCTCCTTGTACCTCTACATACTTCTCCCAGCGATGCTCCCATCTCTCTAACCCGTCCAAATAGTACTTGGCGTTTTTCTCTCCCAAATAAGTGTTCACGAAGGTGATTGCCTCCTCATTTGACGAAAATCTCTGTCCTCCGAGCGCAGTTTTTAGATGAGGGAACAAAAAGAGTCACTTGGGGCTAGATCTGGTGAATAAGGCGGATGGTCAAGCAGTTCAAACCGTAATTCATGGATTTTCGCCATGGCAACCGCTGAGGTGTGAGACGGTGCGTTGTCTTGGTGAAACAGGATTTTCTTTTTCTGCAAATGTGGCCGTTTTTCCGCAATTTCTGCCTTCAGCTTGGCAAGTAATGATGCGTAGTATGCTTCTGTATTAGTTTTTCTTTTTTGAAGATAATCGATTAAGATAACTCCTTTACCATCATTTTCTCAGCCGAAAAAACAGTTTTTGCTTTTTTTGGAGCCGGGCGTATAATGGTGTATCCAAGTTTCATCTACGGCGCCAAAACTAGGATTTATTGCGCCTAAACTGCGCCAACAGAGCGTTGGAAATGTTCATTCGAACACGTTTTTGGTCTAACGTAAGCAAACGTGGCACCCAACGAGCGGACAAACAAACTCGTTCTTTGGACATTTTCATAGCCTCTACTATCTCTCTCACTTTAATTCGGCGGTCGTCTAACACCATTTGGTGAACTTTAGCAATGTTATCGTCAGTGGTTGCAGTTTTTGGACGTCCCGAACGTTCATCATCTCGCAAGCTCGCAGCTGCCCAAAGTCTCACTGTGGTAAATGTTGGTGCAGAGTCCACCTCATTTTTGATTTGCGTAGGCGTATTGCCTTTCAAAAACGAGAATTTAAAACAGCTCGATACTCAATTTTTTCCATTTTCACAAAAAACACTCACATCGACTCACTCAAACGACTGTCAAATAAGAACTGGGTGTCCAAAATGACTGAAACTTCGGTAAGTAACTGTCAAAAGATGCACAACTAGCATTCACTAGCTTTTATTGACGAGTGCCACTATCTTTACGTTGCGGACAACCCTCGTATAACTTTGTATCACATTACCATCCGCATGAATTCCAATTTAATATATGTAAGTATTTGTTTTGTTTCTATGAAGTATTACTTTGTTTTTGTTACATAAATAAAATATAAACTATGTCGTGTTATATTTCTTAATTCGTTTTAATTTTCTTATGTTGCAGGCCTCTCAAAATAACAATGAAGGAATTTTTTTTAGTTGAAATACTTTTTAATTTGGAATCTCCTAAACAGGAAATATTCTGATTTTCTTGAATTCGAAAACGGCAGCACTGGATACATTTCAAATGACAGACTAATTACCTAACACACACGCAGATAAGAACCGCTAATCGCAATAAACGGACGACAAAGCCAGACGAGACCGAAGGCAAAGGAAGCAGACAAACATCAACACACAGAAGGGTTACTGATAAAATATGTAAAGTAGCAAGCAGGGTAGTTTCTAAGAGCAGTCTGTCTGTGCCAGTCTTTCAAGGAGGGCAGCTGTTCAAAAAAAGACACGAGTATATTGTGAATAAAAAATTGTAGAAAAAAGGGACAAGAGACATGTGAATTTAATTTGATCGAGTGCATTTTTATTTGTTTTTCGCGCAATAATCCCTCATATGTTGTATATATGATTGTGACAGTAACATAACAAATATTGTATATGTAATAAATGTACGTAGACCTGTAGATGTATTAAAGAAAATTGCATGATTGATAATTGAATTAAAGGATAACAACGAGGAAACAAATATGGACAATTGAAAGGTGTAGTTTTGCTCTCCTGTCGGTTTGAAAAAAAAAAGGAAGAGACAATAGAGCAGATCAGTATTCAGTTGTGCGTTACAGTTGATTGGAGTGGTACAATGGTTCGTGTAACCCGACAGTGATGTTTGCAAATAAAAAGATAGAAAAGCAGAAATTGCTTTTTAAATAAAATATCTATTAATAAAATTAAATTAAAATTGTTGTCCCGCTACGAAAGGTCTTATATTTCACCTTAAGTCAGTTCAGTAACATTCTCTTCAAACTTTAAACCACAGCGGATAACATTGACTGCATTGCCTGTTTATAAAACGGCGTCTATTGGAGCCGCAGCGAAGACCTTCCGCCGTGTTTGGAAAAGAGATGGCGGTTTAACCAACAAATAGCCTCCAAAATCTCAAGAATGTTCATGACCAAGGTCTATTAAAGTGAACTACATATTTCATGGCACAAAAATAAATAAATTAATAATCGAATAAAAAACTGACGTTTTATACGAAACACAACAACACGTGCTCGAAGACTAACTGAGGACGATTCCTAATAAAATATTTCTCTAAAAAAGGACGGTGTTGCCAACAACACGCGGTGTTCCCAAGCGGTCAAACATCTAAGTACTAACCGCGCCCGACGCTGCTTGATTTCGGTGATCGGACGAGAACCGATACAGTTAGTTAGTAGTAGTTTAAATGCATTTTTATTTATTTTACTTAATTTACTCTTACATGCTAGACATAAAAATGCTTAAAAATTAGCTTAAAAAACTTACAAATAATCTTATTCTAACATACTGGCCCCATGCGGGCACTCTAAGTTAAACCTAACTCTTAAACTAAGTCTTTCGACGGATCTTACAGTCTATATTTAAAATTATATTTAACATTACAACTAAAACTAAGAAAAATTAATTTTAAGTAAAAACTTAGTATATGGACATTTTTTTTTTAATTAAACTTACAGACTACCTAAAAAATAAATCTTAATCTACTTAACCTACTTACATATAATATTCATACACACATATATACAATACAGAATACATACACACTTCATATATACATATATGCATATACACATATGCATATACATACACATATATATATATATATTTTTTTTTATCATTTTTTATTTTTATTTATTTTTTTTTTGTTTTTATATATATTTTTTTCTTAAAATCTAACTTAAACCTACCTAAAACTATATAAGCCGGCCATGGCTAAAAAAACAAAAACAAAAATTAGGCTGGGCCAATCTGCTTCACATGAAGCTACGCATCACTGGAGGAGTTCGACGACGAAACATCCTCGCCTTCATCAAGCCACCAAAATTGCTGGTGCTGCTGAGCAACATCCCTCCTATCACGACTTCCTACCGCCCTACTGAACCGGAGACGCTCCGCACTGCCATGTGCGACGTCTCTGTCGTAGTTGAGTCGCCTGTCCGCAGCTGTTCGAGCGACGTGGAAGATTAGCGGCACCGCCAATCTGTCCTGGATCAGACCTTTACTATCTAGATACAGGAACGCTTCTGGAGGAATAAAGCCGTCAAGGCGAGCTCTCTCGTGATACATATAATTGGGGTAGTAAGCCCCTGAGATCAGGTTGTTCGATGAGGTCATTGCTCTCGCAATGTGCCTTCGAGTCAACTTAATGACGAAATTGTCCACTCTTATCAGGTTCGCCGTATTGTACAAGACCTCATTAGAATTTTATGTACTCGGACTCTGGTGTTCTGTATAACCGAAGACAAGCCCTCTCAAAGACCCGAATCTTTTCCAATAAACTTGCTCTCACGTTGAACCACACGGGACACCCAAATACAAGCATGGGCCTGATAAGGGCCATGTAACAGATTACCTTCACCCTCGCATTGAGTTGGCTGCTATAAAACAGTCTCTTTGTAAGGGCAAAAGCACCTCTGGCTCTGGCCAGAGCAACATCTATATGTTTGTTAAAATATAGATATTGATCTAGCCAGATCCCAAGGTATCTGACTACATTTCGACAAGCAAGTGGCTGTCCATGTTGTCCGACGATAGAGAACTTTCGCCAATTCTTTCTGGTATCCCTAGAGGCCCCAGACAAAGGCGTCCTAAACAGAATGGTTTCCGATTTCTGGAAGTTGATTTTCAACTTCCAGTCAGTTGATTTTCAACTTCCAGTCGTCGCAATATTGTTTAATTTTATCGAAGTCACGCTGCAAAAGTATGTTAATGACCTCAATCTTTGGACCCGATCTGTACGCGATTAAGTCGTCTGCGTACGCTATGGCATGGTGAAGTGAACCTATCAGATCACTTGTGTAAATGTTGAATAGGATCGGCGAATTTACCGCACCTTGTTGCAGACCGTTTTTAATGTTAAATGTGCCAGCAGAAGTCACATCGCCATTCTTCACGATGAACTGCCTACTGGAGAGCATATCAAAGAGAATATACAGAAGTGGTTTACTAATGCCCAACCTGTCCAGCTTGAAAAAGAGTCCCTCTAACCATACGGTATCGAAGGCCTTCTCCAAGTCAATCAGGCAGGCACCAGTGCACTGGTTCTTGCCTTTGTTCCATTGGATATCAGAAACCAGTTTCGACACAGCATGAATGATAGCATGCCCCGCCTTGAAACCGAACTGATTATCCGGAACGATATGTTTGTCCTCAACCCACTTAGTCAGGACTCTATTGATTACCTTCTCGAAAACCTTACTGATGTTTGGAAGAAGACTGATCGAGCGGAGATTCGCCGGATTGGAAGTATCTTTATCCCTTTTAGGTATGGGATGTACCACCGCAGTTTTCCAATGCGCTGGATAATGTGCATTATTCATTGCATTATTAAACAGGGTGGTATAAATGTTCACCGCTTCTAGAGGGAGATGTCGAAGCACGATGTTCGGTATTTCATCGGTTCCCACTGATTTCTTACTTCTAAGCGATTCGAAGATCGTTTGGAGCTCCTCCTTCGAAATGAAAGGGGGTAGTACCCTATCGTTGGCGATGACGTTATTTGACCTATTCTCGTCACTAAACTGGGTGAAGCCCGAGTTCTCGAATCGCCAATTCACAATTTCATTTCGAAGGTAGAAATTGTGCACAAGGACTCGATTCTCCAGGTCGTGGTTTGGGCCAATGATAACATTCGCCTTGTACACTTCCTGGAAAGTCGCTCCTATAGCTTCTACCTGCTCCTGCGGATCCTCGATCACAAAGAAGTTGTCATCATCAACAGCCTCACTTGGATCAATGCCTGCTGCTACAAGTATTTGTTCGTTGTTCGTCGTTCGGGTGATTCTAAGACATTGAAGGTCGTTCTGATTATTTCTCCGAAATATTTTATTTATTTGCGGGAACATATTCGGGTTGCTGGTGTTTACAGCCCGAATTTTATTGTTCCAATACAAACTTACAGAATTTCTGTAATTTTCCTTTATTAATGTCTGGAGGTTTTTAATCGACGACTTCAATGTCATGATCTCCGGGTTATGTCTGTCAGTAAACTGTCTGTACAAGGTTTTTAGTCTTGACAGCAGTCTACTTTTTTGTCGGTGCAGTGCGTCAATAGTTGCGTTGCGGAATAAGTCTTCGTCGTCAGTGTGTTGATACCGAGGTATCGTTTTGTCCATTGTTCGTTTGATTGTCTCGTCCATTAGTATTAGATACCTGTCAGTCTCCTCGTTTGACAGATTTCTGTTGGATGGTGGGTAGAGCGAATTCGAGGAGAGTGCTCTAGTCAGTGTTCTGGTGAAGTGTGTCCAACGCACCCTACTATAATTGTAGGAATGCCTTTGCACAAACTCATCCAATTCCGCAATTTCGTTGGGAACAGTTATTTCGGTGCTGAGACCGCAATGGTCACTGTCATACACGAAAGTGCGCAGACAGTTTGTAGTTTGTTGGTTAGTACATGTCAGTTGTATTCGTGAGTCGAACAGGAGAAGATCCAAATAGGACCCGTGTCTGGGAAACGACGGACTATCCGTCGCCTTAAGCCCGAGTCGATACGTTATGCTATGTTGACTCCACCAATTGAATAGTAGGTTCCCTCTAGTATTTGGTGTATTATTTCCCCAATCACTATGTTTGGCGTTGAAATCTCCGCCGATAATAAAATAGTTGTCTTCCAATTCCAGCCTCAGGAATCGAAAAAGTGTCTCGAGCTCTGAGATGAATAAGGTGGATTGAGTAGCCTTAGGTGCATAGACAGACACCATGTACAGCCGCTTTCCACTACGGAGGGGAATATACACGATGCATGCTTCCAGCACTTGGAACCTACGTACTACACGACTGTATACTCTTTTAAAACGTATACCTTTTCTTACGAATATCGCGACGCCACCTCCCTGAATGGAGTTGGGTCGGTTTCTCCGTACTATTTTGTATCTTCTGTGCCTCATTTTATGTCTTTTGGTAAGCTTAGTTTCGCTAACCAAAAGCACATCAGGGGCTTGGTCTTTAAGCAACTTGAATAGTGCGGCTCGTCGTTCGAACCTAATCAGTGAATTCACATTCACTGCAAGGACCTTCAGGGTCTGCTCCGTCACGTACGTACCCATTACGACAAAAGGTGCGTTAGGCCAGGCAGCAGCGCGTATACTTGATCCACCCGCGCGGTCTGTTCAGTTAAATGACGTTGTAGCTGAGCCATCTGTCCCTGGATAGAGAGCAAGATAGCTAGCATGTCAGGTACTGGTTCCGGTGCTCTAGGCGCTGCGGCCTGAGATGCAACCTTCGTTTGCTGTACCGTATTTCCCCTACCTGCCGCCATTTGGGCGTAGGTAACATGAGGAGTAACGGCTGGAGTTTGTAACTGCACGGGTGGATGTTTAACTTCCACTTTCTGCTGCCGGGCCAGATTTGTTCTTTTAATGTATTGGAATTTGGGACAACCCCGATAATTTGCGGTGTGTCCCGTGTTCCTACATAGCGCGCAAGAGAGCTGGCTCTTTTCTGACGTTCCGTCCTTACCCAGAACGCATTCCTCTGACTTGTGGTTCTTTCCGCACTTCACGCATCGAGGCTGCATTTCGCAGTTCGACGCGGCGTGCCCGAACCTTTGGCAGCGAACACATTGTAAAATGTTTTCGCTCCTCTTTAATTTCTCCCAGTGTACAACCTGGTAGTCCAGGACTTTGATACTCCTTAGACCATCCAGTTTGCTTTCGGGACTTAGCTGAACCAGGAAGAACGGTAGTTTCCGCTTCTCCCTTTTAGCTCTAGCCGTGACAAACGGCTTGACCCCCACGAATTTGAGCCCTTCGCACTCCTTCTCTTTCAACAGTGCACGAGAACCGATACTTTCAGCGTAGTATGGTCGTTGGCGTCTCACACAATAGCAAACTTCAATGTTCCGTTAATTTTAATGCGCCTCAATACGCCATGTTTTGGCGCAAATTTCTCCTATTCAGAGCTGTAAACTTTGAAGTACCAGTACGAATCCGGTACCCGGTACCTGCACTTAAAAATTTCAAGCACAATGTACTCCCTATTTGAAAAAAAGGTTTCGACGACGGAGTTCTTCTCCTACACCGCGAAGGGGAAGAAGCTGCAAACAATGCTGCTGAGGAGGTTAGAACTGTCGACTGATCGGGAGGAGATCCTTGCACTGCTGAAAGAGAAGGAGTGCGAAGGGCTCAAATTCGTGAGGGTCAAGCAATTTGTCACGGCTAGAGCTAAAAGGGAGAAGCAGGAACTACCGCTCTTCCTGGTTCAGGACAGTAAACTGGGCTGTCTAAGGAGTATCAAAATCCTAGACACTGGGAAAAATTAAAGAGAAGCGAAAACATTTTATAATGAGTTCGCTGCCAAAGGTTCGAACTGCGAAATGCAGCCTCGATGCGTGAAGTGCGGAAAGAACCACAAGTCAGAGGAATGCGTTCTGGGTAAGGACGGAACGTCAGAAAAGAGCCAGCTCTCTTGCGCGCTATGTAGGAACACGGGGCACACCGGGGTTGTCACAAATTCCAGTACATTAAAAGAATAAATCTGGCCCGGCAGCAGAAAGTGGAAGTTAAACGTCCACCCATGCATTTACAAACTCCAGCCGCTACTCCCCATGTTACCTACGCCCAAATAGCGGCAGGTAAGAGAAATACGGTACAACAAGAAAAGGTAGCTTCTCAGGCCTCAGCGCCTAGAGCACCGGGACCTGTACTTGACATGCTGACTATCTTGCTCTCTATTCAGAGGCAGATGGCTCAGCTCCAACGTCATTTAACTGAACAGACTGCGAGGGTGGACCAAATATAAACGCTGCTGGGTACGTGCGTGGCGGAGCAAACCCTGAAGGTCCTTGTAGCAAATATGAATTCACTGATTAGGTTCGAACGACGAGCCGCACTATTTAAGTTGCTTAAAGACCAATACCCTGATGTGCTTTTTGTTAGCGAATTGCCTTATAGTGAAATTTAATTTATCTTTTACAAGTTTGTCCAAGAGCTTAGGAATAACTGAAAGTTTAGTGATCGGTCTAAAGTTCGAAATAAGATGTCTATCACCAGATTTGTATATTGGGTCTATAATAGAAATTTTCCAATCGTCAAGAAACACACCTTCCGACAGTGATTGGTTAAACAAGTCGGACAACGGAAAACAGAGTGAACTAGAACAATGACGTAGGACAATAGGAAAAGATCCAATAATATCTGCTTTTCGGTGTGATTTTAAGTTTCTTAATCCTACTTCAACATCACTTACATCAAACAAATAACATGAAGTATTGGGTCTACAAGTAAGTTTCCAGCGTTTGTCAGAGATGGCGCCACCAGTGGATCCCGGGCAGAAATGTCAGACCCCATGTATTTTATTTGTAGGTTTTGTATCTGTCAACAACTTTGCAGCGTTATATTTGAGCAGTTCTATTGGTGTCGTACATTTTATCGAGCAAAATCATGGCAAGTTTAGAGCCAAATAAACGTCATTTGCGGGAATCGCTGCTTTTATTCTTTAATATGAAGAAAAGTGCGGCTGAGGCCTATCGTTTGCTTTCGGAAACGTATGGGGCGGAATGTATTGGTGAATCGACGTGCCGCGAGTGGTTCAAACGGTTCATGAGTGGTGATTTTGGAGTTGAAGACAAAGATCGCCCCGGAAAGCCGAAAAGTTTTGAAGACGAGGAATTGGACGCTTTACTGGATGAGTATCGTGTTAGATTCAAGAAGAACTTGCTGCATCATTGGACGTCACGCAACAAGCCCTTTCCCTGCGCCTAAAAGCACTGGGATTCATTCAAAAAGTTGGAAACTGGGTGCCGTACGAATTGAAGCCAAGAGACGTCGAACCGCGATTTTACATGTCCGAAATGTTACTGCAGTGGTATAAAAATAAATCATTTTTGCATCGTATTGTCTCTGGTGATGAGAAATGGATTTATTATGATAATCCTAAACGCAGAAAATCGTATACAAAGCCCGGCGAGCCCGCCCAATCGACGCCGAAACGAAATATTCACGTGAATTAAGTCATGCTCTGCATATGGTGGGATCAAAAGGGTGTCGTATACTACGAACTGCTTCCGAGTGGTGAAACCATCAAAGGACCAACTAATTCGTTTGAAGCGGGCATTAAAAGAAAAACGGCCTGAATATGAGACCAGGCATGAGTCCGTCATTTTTCATCACGACAACGCTCGGCCACATGTTGCGGTTTCGGTGAAAAACTATTTGGAAAATAGTGGATGGGAAATTCTGCCTCACCCGCCTTACAGTCGAGACTTGGCACCATCTGACTACCACTTGTTTCGTTCGATTCAGAACGCTCTTACGGGAATACGCTTCAGCTTAGTAGAGGAAATCAAAAATTGCCTCGATACGTTCTTGGGCTCGAAAGACGAGAAATTTTTTTGGTCCGGAATTCATAAATTGCCAGAAAGATGGGGGAAAGTTGTAGCTAATGATGGACGATATTTTGAATAAAGCATTGTAACTATGTTTTCATAATAAAGCTTCAAATTTTGGAAAAAAAAACGCTGGAAACTTACTTGTAGACCCAATACTAAAAACAGATGGTAAGGAATTAATGTAACACAGGTCGGCGGAGGTGCTGGAATTGGTTGAATTGTAGATACTTTGAAAATATTCAGCAAACATATCCGCGATTTCTTTAGGCTCACTCGATTGTTTGCCACTTTTTCTGTTAGAATTTATAAATTTCCAAAAATTTGTAGGATTATTTCTTAAATTATTTTCAACTTTTGTTATACCAGGCCGGGCGAAAAACTGGTTTCCTGCTTATAATAGGTATACAATCGTTGAGAATATCGTAAAACATATTATTATTGTAAAAGTCCTGATCTTCTAGGATATATTTTTGCCCAAGAATTCATTTGACCAATTTATATTATTAAAACAATTATTTGTACAAGAAAGACTACTAGCATCAAATTTAAAAACCTTAATTGGATTGTAGAGTTTGGAAAAATTATTAAAATTATAAGTTTCTGTAACAATATTTATTGCACAATGATGAACTGAGTTCGATAACAAAGGACAACATTGTAACAGAGACGCGTTTAAATCATCTGGTACGAACACTAAATCCAATAGTCTATTTAAAGAATTCTTTACAAAATTTATTTGATTTAAATGATTAAATAACAATGAATCAACTAACAACATTTCTATTTCGGAAGACGAATTGGTAAGAATTTATTATCATTTGTTTATCGCCACAATTAAAATCGTCTAAAATTACACTATTATAATTTTTAAACTGCAGCAATGCGGCAACTCTAGCGATATTCTCCATATGCTTATTGTAGTGTGGGACTATTCGGGGGAATGGAACAAAGAAACAAAAGCATACCATTGCCAACAGAATCCACGCGCACACATAACATACTTGGTCGATATGTAGCTGATTGTTTACACTAACATCGATTTCAATTTCAACAGCTCCAAGACAGTCGATACCGTTCCCCAGTGATAGTTTCGTTGGGTTTCAACAGTTCATAATAAATAACACCGACCTGGTCCCACCAAATACACAGCATAACCTTCGCAGCGTGAATATTTGGCCGAGCAGACGATCTAGAAGCATGACCGGTCAGTCATCATTACTTTCTTCTCTTTGAGTTTTCCAGTTGTAATCACTCGTCACGATGCGATGAATAAAACCCTTCCTTTTTTGCCGTTGGAGCAGTTGTTCACAGGCGAAAAAACGACACTCAACGTTCTTTGGCTTCAAATCATAAGGAACTAGAGTTCCTTGTTTTTGAATCATTCCCAACATTTGCAATGGCTTGGAACTGGCTTGACGGATAACTCATAATGCTGAAGCAAGCTCTTTTTGCGTTCGGCACAGCTCCTCATGGAGCAATGCCTCCAATTCAGCGTCTTCGAAGGATTTTGGCCTTCCTTCACGCAAATCACTGCAGCGTGTTCCAGGCGGAAATTTTGGCGATTAAAGAAGCCCTGTCCTGGCTGAAGAAAAACGTGATATCAGCAAGGGATATCCGCATCTTTTCGGATAGTCA
The DNA here is from genome assembly GCA_963966105.1 of Volucella zonaria. NCBI lineage: Eukaryota > Metazoa > Arthropoda > Insecta > Diptera > Syrphidae > Volucella > Volucella zonaria. Next base: position 178,404,749 of record OZ014532.1, on the reverse strand, counting down.
GGCCGCTATCAAATCCCTGGACTCAGTCTCACTAAATTCTAAAACCGCCCTTGAATGCCGGTCATCTCTCATGGAGATGGCAGAGCAGTTCAACCTTCACCTCTGTTGGGTGCCGGGCCACAGAGATGTTCCAGGGAACTGTACACCCTGAATGACTCGAACTGCAACCAATTTCAGATTGCTATAATTTCCAAACCGTTCATAGCAGTGAACTCAAATTTTGACACATGACAGTTAATTTTATTATTTACAAGCCTTTTAAACGACTTGCGTCTCAGTTGTGTTGAAAAATTTTTATCCTCGATGGAATTCAAACGTGATAGTGTGATTGCTTTAAATTTCGCTGGAAAACCACAAGTAGCTATCGTTAGAGCCCTCCAGCACCTCTACGTGAATAAATCATTTGTGTCACGAACCATAGCTCGATACCATGATACGGTGGCGTGGCAGCGTAGCAAAACGCCATGGAGGTGGTCATAAAAAAACAGCAATATCGGTAGGAGTGGTTCGGAAAGTGAAGGCTCGAACTGAGCGAAATCTGCATCGAAGTGGAAGAAAAATGGCTCGTGAGCTCAACATATCGTTGAAACGGATGCAACACATACTGAAAAATGAGCTTGGGCTCAAGCCATTGAAGTTCCAAAAAGTACACGATCTTACACCGCAACAGAAAAAAATTAGAGTCAAAAGAGCGAAGGAGTTGCTACGCTTGCACGAAAGTGGTGAGTTGCCGAATTTGGTTTTTTCCGATGAGTCGATATTTGTTATCGAGCAATATGTCAACAAAAAAAACGACCGAGTTTACTTGCCAGAGAGGTCCTTTGAAAATTTACACCTTCGGACGGCCACCAGAAAGCAGGCATCACCGATAGTGTTCTCCGCTCGTATTTTTGGACCGTTGCGTCAAAATTAATGCGATCGTATACCGTGAAACTGTCTTAGACCCAGTATTGAAGCCTTGGCCAAACAATCATTTCGGTCGGAGACCATGGACATTTCAACCAAGATTGGTTCAAAAACAATGTTCCACACTTCATGGATTGCAAATTCCCCGGATGCAAATCCGTTGGATTTCTCTGTTTTGGGTATTTTGAAGGCGAAGGTTGACACTAAAAAATTTGGACCACCTCAAACAAGCACTTCGCCGGGAATGGTCCAAAATACCGCAGACCCACTTGCGTGCAGCGTGCGATGCTTTCTTCGGCTGTCTCAAGGCCATTATTCGCGCCAAAGGTGGACATATTGAAAACTACTGATACAATTTGAAAACTGATGTATTTTCCAACATTTTTTACTTTGGCACAATAAAATTTATCAAAAAATAAAAAAATTATAGCATTTTAAAACGTTGGAGTTCGAGTCATTCACCCTGTAGAGCCGATGAACTCGCCAAAATTGGAACCACTCTACCTATTCTACCGGAAAAGGGTAGCATAGGTATCCCAATCGCTGCGTGCAAACTAATATTAAAGCTGGATGCCAATAAAAGAACAGACCTTAGGTGGACTGTTGGACCAACATGTCTAGCGACCAAACAAATCTGACCAAAACTGGATCTGTATCGCTCTAAGTGTCTGATCCTTCTAAATAAGGAACATCTCAGCGCCATCATAGGTGTCATCACTGGACACTGCCTCACGCAAGCACGCAAGAATGCTTGGCGCCTTTACAAATGATTTCTGCAGAAGCTGCATGCACCTACTCTGTGCATGTCCAGCTCTCTCCCAGAGAAGAAAACTTCACTTAGGAGCTTTCTTCTACAACGACCTAAACGATCTGAAAAATATAGACGTAAACAGTCTCCTACGCCTCGTCAGAAGCTCAAATTGGTTCCATCAATAAGAGGATCATAGATCCACGTGGCATCACAATGGGCCAATAGGCCTAAGTGGGTTGGTATATCCAACAGCCACTATTACCTACCTACCTTCACGCGGACGGTCGTCAACATCGAAATCATCGTTTTTCCGTCTTTGAAGCGACGGAATCAATAACGGCACATTGTTTCACTTAGAGCAGCATCTCCGTAAACTTTTGGAGTTCTTGATGCGTGAAAGAAATCAACACTTTCCGCAAATGACGATTATTTGGCACAATGTCAGACATTTTCACACAAGCAAAAGTGTATGTAGCCAAAACAAAATCACTAATGTGTCAAAACGGTTTGTGTCTAAGCTTGGTTCATGACGTTTTGGATATGTTAAAATCGACCAGCACTTACTGCTGGAGCCATCTATTGACATCGGAGAACTTATTTGGGCACCTAAAAGAAGCGAAAGTAGGGTTCGAGTGTTAATGGACGAACTACATATAGGGTCCGCCATCTAACGTTTTTTTTTTTTTCAAATAGTGCTTATTTCGTGAATGGTAACACTTAGCTCATATCTGATTTGACAGATAATTAGTTTTAAACCTTCCGCTGAACGAATATGGTTGTGTATACGCTTGAACAACGCTGGGAAATATTGCGACATTACTTTGCCTGCGATCGACTTAGAGAAGATGCCGATTTTGCCAAAAAAATCATCTTTTCAGATGAAGCTCATTTTGATCTTGGCGGGTATGTAAACAAGCAAAATTGTCACATTTGGGGCACAGAAAACCCGCACGCATACATTGAAAAGCCGATACACCCAAAACGAGTCACTGTTTGGTGCGGATTTTGGTCCAAAGGCATAATTGGCCCATTTTTCTTCGAAAATGAGCAAGGAATGGCCGTTACAGTCAATGGCAATCGTTATCGGGCCATGTTGAACGAATTTTTGTTCACAAAAATTGAAGAGGAGGATATTGGCAACATTTGGTTTCAACAGGACGGCGCTACGTGCCACACAGCCGAAGCTACACTCGATGTTTTGCGCCCTGCTTTTGAAGATCGCATTATCAGCCGCAGAGCTGATGTCGTTTGGCCACCCCGGAGCTGCGATTTGACACCGTTGGACTATTATTTGTGGGGTGCCGTAAAAGATAAGTGTTACGCCGACAAGCCAGAGACAATTGACGCTTTAAAGGACAATATTCGTGAAGCCATTGGTGAAATACAGCTGCACACAATCGATAATGTGCTTAAAAATTGGACCGATCGTGTAGGCTACTGCATGGCCAGCCGAGGCAGCCATTTGAATGAAATTATTTTCCATTATTAACCGGAAGGGTTGTACTTTCAAATAAAAAAAGAAATTTGAGAAAATATTCAGTAGTTTTTTTTATAGCATTTTCAAAAAAAAAACATTTTTGGCGGACCCTATAGAATCGCTGAAACTCAAATAACACACAATTACTCCCCATTAGCACCGAAGAGGTCTTATAAGCGTTATAGATTGATAGATAGGTAGATAAAATAGTTTACTTCTTATAGATAAATTACAATTTAACAGCTTACAAAAATAGTAATTATTTTTTAAAAAAAAATTACAATAAGAAAGTAAGTGACATTTTTGCGTACATTAAATGGAAAAATAGTATTGAACGTCACGTAAATGAATTTAGTTTGGGTGTGGTGACCCTTTCGAAAACAAATAACGCATTTCAAAAATTTAAGAAATTAAAAATCAGAAAAAAAAAACAAGACGAAATGAACAAATCAGAGTAATGAACATTAAAACAAATTATAATGAGAGCAAAACAAAGTTTGAATCAAGAAGAGAAGGCAAAAAGATATAAAAAACCAGAAAAATAAGGTGCCGTGACATACCGCCAAGTGAGATAAGGCCAAATTATTTTGAGACATAAGACCAAATACGTATTAAGATATAGACGCCTACCAGACATATTTCGCTTAACGCTAAAATTGAGATAAGAATAACACTGATATGTGCGAAGCGAGCGAAGTGAGCCACCCAGAGGTTGAAATCCTGTTACCCAGCGAAGCGAGTCACCCAACCCAAACTTGAAATACGCCATACTCCCTTATAGGCGCCTGCCTGACAATTGAAGGTTACACTTACAAGGATTTCACACTATGGGCATCTCTTCGACTCATACGCCGGACGGCCTTCGGCCTCACATGCAGGTGTTCAAGGCGCCGCTACGCGGTGGTAGTACACTAGTCATTGAATCCAATATTGTGGTCCTTTTTGTAGACAATATCTACGTTAACGATAGCATTGAAGTGTTTACCTATATTATGTAAGCTATTTGAGAAAAATAAGGTGCCGTGACATAACGCCAAGTGAGATAAGGCCAAATTATTTTGAGACATAAGACCAAATACGTATTAAGATATAGACGCCTGCCAGACATACCATATTTCGTTCAACGCTAAAATTGAGATAAGAATAACACTGATATGTGCGAAGTGAGCAACCCACCCTAGGGACTCAACAGTTGTTGACATACCCTGAGCGGAGCGATGAAATCGCGTGAGTGGCTAAACCCTGCGGAGAAGATGGTGAAATCCTGTTACCCAGCGAAGCGAGTCACCCAACCCAAACTTGAAATATGTTTGACAATTGAGGGTTACAGTTACAAGGATTTCACACTATGGGCGACTCTTCGAGTCATACGCCCTACTGCCTTCGGCCTCACATGCAGGTGCTCCGAGCGCCGCTACGCGGTGTGTAGTACACTAGTCATTGAGTCCAATATTGTCGTCCTTTTTGTAGACAATATCTACGTGCTTACCTATATTATGTAAGAAAAACAACTGTAATTGGGGTGATTTTTCATTTTGAGTGGGCTTTAAGGCCTATTCTAAATGGCAATAACAGGCGTGGGCCTTATTGCTTAGTCATCAAAATCAGATATACAGTGGAAAGTGGCATAAAGCCAAAAAACATAAGGCCAATCACAGCACCAGAAAAGAATCAAGGATTCAACACACAACTAATGATTTTAAACGACTACAACATATCTGAATTAAAAAGTCAAAGCTCCACATGTTTCACGAACATAACAGACATTCAAATTGATCTGATCGTCTGAGGTACAATAGTTTGTTAAAAATCACGATACGCAGTGGTCCGAAAGACCGGCACAAATAACAAGTAAGAAAGATTTATACGTAGACCAGACCTCAGAAAGAAATGACGAACTGGCAGAAAACTCAAGTCACGGAACAGAACAAAACTAGGATATCTTCCAGGCTTTTGGCAAATATTCTTTAAGACATATTGGATTTTATTAAAATAAGCACTCCAGCAGGCAATTCGAAAATGTTGACTAAATTTAATACGACAAATGACAGAATTCGCAGACTATCTAGTAACCTTGTGTATTTAGAAATTTTATTAAAGATAAGAATTATAAATGATAGTGTAGAACACGTTTAAACTAACATCGCTTCAAGCAGATTAGCAATTATGCCCCATAATTATGACTTAGTAACACACTAAGAGATAAATATGATATCAATTTTGATAAGTTACGATAAATTAAAATAGGAACATCAAAATATAGCAATGAATTTAGCAAATTTTCTTCGCTAAAGAAATAACATAATAGAACCACAAAATATTTCGGCACTGCCATGACAGTATAGTGAGTTCAATGATATAGAACGAAGAAATTGTAAAAAGAAACGAAGCAGTCTATAAATTCAAAAAACAAAATACCGGCTTCAAAAACTTGAAAAACGGAAATCTACTTAAAAAATTGTATTAAAATCAAAAATAGCAAAGAACTACTTATAGAAATTGAAAAAGGATTATTATTATTAAAAAAATTATAAAAATATTGATATATCAAGTACTTGCTTAATTTTAATATGAAATGAATGGAAAAGAAGAGTTTGAAGAAAAATTTGTAATACCGTATGTTTAGTGTTGGAGAGCTAAATATTTTAAGTTGAAAAAGATCTCTTTAAAACTGAATAAAATGACCGTTTTGGGTTGATGTTATAAGCGTTCTGTTTTATTTTACTGTCTATCAAAAAATACTCTATGTTGCAGGAAGCAACTGTTTTAGGTTACAATGTTGCTATACATTTTATGCAAAGTGACAGCTGTGGTTTTGTTTGATTTGGTTAATTAACAATTCTAATTTCAATATTAGACACATTTACTACAATATTTATTTAATATTTAAGTTTATTTAGATTTATTTGTATTTCATCTGCAACACCATATGAAGATTTATGGAATTCTACAGAAAGTCAAGATTCGACGAAATTTTGCTAAAACAAGTAGAAAATGTAGAGCATATGGAAGAACTAAATTTCCCAGAAAAACCCACATAATATACAACGCCTGTACTCTTGTAATTATAGTAATTGTTATCGTAATTATCATAATTTTTATTAATCATAAACTGAACAGGTTAAAAAACAGAATAATCATAACTCAGGGGAGTCATGAATCAATGACCGCCAACTATCGAATCCGACATCCGCTCCCAAAGCAAACATAATTCCCAGAATCAGTTTCCGGACAGACAATAATTTTTTGCTTACGCTTGGGTAAATATGAAAATGGATTTTCCCAAGCTCTGCGCTGCACTCCCACTGGGCATAAGCATGTCTAGGTTAAGATTCATTTATCTAAGTTTAATTTTTAGCCAACTGTCAATCCATAAAGACCAAAAATCAAAATAAATAATTTCTATCGGGACTTGTGGAATTTTTATTACTAATTGCTCCACATACTCGTAACTCGCGTGAATTAATAACGTAATCTCACTTTCTTCCCATTCCATCACTCTTATCAAGTCACGTAAACCAGATTACATTATCATTTAGGAATGTAACCAACAACATTACCACCGACATGATCTAAAATACCTTATCGCAAAATAAACTATCAACACTAACAATTAACTATCCAAGCGATAGTAAACAACAAACTACGGAGTATTACATGGTGATAACAGCCGTCGCATCAATAGTATAAATAGCATTAACATTTTATTTAGTAGTTTAGTCTTAAGAATATCAACAAAGAGCAAGTATTTCGGCGTAGCATAAAATAAATAATCTTTTTACTCAACAACCAACATTAACAAACGGCTGCTAATTATAAAATAAAACACACCACACGTAGCGACAATTTCCCGCTAGTTATTTCAATGTTATATTTGAGCAGCTGTCAAAGTTACCAATGACATCCAGCTGTCAAAATATTTAGTAAGGTTTGCCATTTCATTGTGCATCATTTTACGCATGCCGAACGTGCGGAAATTATTAAAAAATATTATCCAAATTCCGGCTCAGTTGTAAATACGCAATGGCTTCAGTGTGCAGGCAATCCGTCGCACCGTGGAAAAGTTTGAGCGGTTCTGGATCGTAAGCCACCAACCAGACGAAATGAAGAAAACATAGACGCCGCCATAGCGGCCAGTATCGTAGAAGACCCAGAAATGTCGATTCGGCGCCGATTAGCTGCATTGGGCATGTCAACCCGGCTTATTTTGGGGTAGAATTTGGGCCAATATCCGCATAAGATTGTGCTGACGCAAGAATTGAAGCCAGATGACCATAGACAATGCCATGAGTTCACTAATTGGGCGCTGGAAATGTTGGTTGGAGATTCGGATCTTGGCCAAAAAATCATCTTCTCGGACGAGGCCCATTTTTGGCTCAGCGGCTTTGTCAATAAGAAAAGTTGCCGGAACTGGAGCGAACACAACCTACAAGAGTTCGGCCAAGCATCAATGAATCCACAAAGATTGAGTGTTTGGTGCGGTTTATGGCATAGCGGCGTCATCGGACCATAATTCTTTCGAAATGAGGAAGGAGACACAGTTACCGTAAATGGTCTCAGGTATAGAGCGGTGTTGGCCGACTTTCCGTGGTCAGAACCCCAACATCATCGATATATCCGAGCTAGGGTTCCAACAAGACGGCGCTATATCCCATACAAGCGACACAACTTTCGAAGTTGTTAAGGAGAAATTTTTCCAACTGGGTAATATCGCGGCGAGCGTTCATCAATTGGCCGCCGCGATCATGCGATTTGACACCACCCGATTACTTTCTCTGTGGCTATGTCAAGTCCTTAGTCTACGCTAGGTTAGGTTAGGTTAGGTTAAACAGCGGTGTCATCACACAGATATCAGGCACCAAAACAGGCCTATCGCGATGCCTGTGGAACCAGTGGAATTTGTCCTCAAATTGCAAAAACCTAAGCAATCGCCCTGGTGAGCACCCAATTTTCTTGCAAAAGTCAAGAGGCGATATTGCCTCGCATTCACACAGTATGTGTATTATATCCTCAACAGCTTGCAGATCACCGTAGAATCTGCAGATATCCGTAGCTGATAATTTGAGTCTCTTTGCGTGTTGCAGCAGGAGACTGTCCTGTTAGGATTCCTATTACTGTCATAAGCTTGTCCCTGTTTAATTTTGTTAACTTCCTAGATCTTTTTCCGGCAAAGAGCTGCCAAAGATCTAGTCTTAGTCTTATCGCGAATAAAACAAACAAAATTCTTTAAAAAAAAATAATTTACGCTCTGTATTTGGTTGCTTATAGGCGTCTGTATTCTATAGTGTTTGACTTACGACCGACTCCTACCTACCGGCAGACTCTTTTCCTAGTGTGGCCACTTTGCAATCACTAGTTAGTGTTGCCACTTTATATTTCTTACATTCTTATCAGTTTCTCTCTTATGGCTTGCTACACTATTGTCGAGTAGCCCTCCTTTTCTTGCAAGCTCGTCCGCTTGTTCATTTCCTTTAATACCGCAGTACCTGGCACCCAGCCCAGTTTTACCTGGTTCTGACTGCACAGTGCCTTAAGCACTGTACGACAGCCCCTGACTGTATCAGAGTTCAAGTTGGTTGATTCCATTGCCTTGAGTGCGGCCTGGCTATCGATGTATTGTAGATAGCGATATCTCTTTCGGATACCGATCATCTGCATTATCTCAGCCGCCCTGAGGACAGCCAGAACTTCTGATTGGAAGACACTGCTTGCGTCCGGTAGACTTACAGATACTCAAAGTTCTGGGTCTTCTGAGAAGATACCAAAACCTGTTCCTTCCTCTGTTTTTGAGCCATCTGCGAAGATTGCAATTTCATTCGACCTCATTATTGCATTTTTTCCCAGTGCTCCCTCTCCGGATAAATTATATCCGTTAGCACCGCGCCATGTACGAAACTACTGCTCTTGAAGTAACCCAGATTAGTTGGTCTTATCGCGCTATTGTCAGCAAGTTTTTTGATCTGTGAAACAAGCGGTGCCGCACATATAGGACAAAGTCATTAAAAATTGGACCGACCGCTTGAAGCACTGCCAGCGAAGCCGAGGCGGGTAAGTTAAAAAAAGTTTAAAAAAGTTTGAAAAATGGAGAATAATATTTCGGAAGAGGAATACTTCGATGTATTAAGTGCAAAACCCTCAAGAAAAAGGAAATCTAGAATGGAAGACGAGGATTTCGTAATTGTTTACAATTTTATCCGTGCTTGCTGGACAAAAGCCAAACTCCAGCCATGAAAATTAGAAAGCAAGCTGCATTGGAAGCTACGGTGGAGCAAATTTGAAAAAATCCATGGCGTTGATTTGAACATCTCCCAAATTCGGAAAAAAATTGAAAATGTGAAGGCCCGCGTCAAATCAAAAGGAGGTAAGAAAAGGACGGGCAATCTTCCCATCAATTTAAAAGACCACGAAAAACAGCTACTGGATTTGATGGACTTTAAATATAATCCAGTTTTAAAGTTCTGAAGGTTCAGGAACTCGTGCTTCCTGCGACGGTAAGTATCACTTTCTGGAAAGTCTTCGTCGTTGAGATACTTTGCTATATTATGCAATACAAAGCAAGCTATTATAATTTTAGGCACTATTTCTGTGCCTAGTTTAACTCGGGAAGCCAATAAAGGAAATCTTCTGCGTTCAATAATTACTCTTTCCAGGGTATGTAACTTGTTATATTTTTTTGGGCATCTGTGACTGGATTCCTGAAAGGTGTCATAATCTATGGTGTTAAAGCATAGCTGCTGCCGAATTATTAAAATATTAAAAACAGCTGAATTTCTCCAAATTCTTGAATCATGCACAGATCCTGGGCATTGGACATCAACACTTGTGAAACATTCCTTAGCATTGCACGTGGCTTGCACATACAGTGAAAAAAAAACCCTTGCGATTCAGATACTCATTGCCATGTAAATGAGGCTTTAAGATCTGAATATGAATACAATCCAGAGCTCCAATTGCACTGGGAAAAGAATACTCGGCTTGCCATTCTTGTTTAGCTTCTCTCAATTCTGGGGTCGTTGAGGGAAATTTCATCCATACATTTGCTTTTGCACATATTGTTTCACAATTTTCCCCGATCTAATTAAAACTATTATTGTTCGATTACCGGGCTGACGGCAAAACCAAGAAAACCAAAAACGAAAACCAATTTAATGACAAAAAAACTGAGCCACACCGTCGGTTGTTGAGATTCGTGTGACGATCTGTCACTTGGATTTCCTGGGGAACAGAAATTTCCCTGGGGGGGAAATTTGCACTAGTAGCAATATCGTTTGCTGAACCAAGTGGCTGCTTAGCTGGGCTGGGTTCAGGGAAAACGATATTTTCAAATGAACTTCAAAACGCGCCATGCACTTTTTGCTCCGAGTGGAAGTGCAAAACCATAGGTTATAAATAAATCGGAAGAAATACCACACAATACCCCGAAGCTACTTTACAAACGACGCTTTATTTGCGAAGTGATGGCAAAACAATATATTGCGGAAGCAGTTACGCGGCAACAACAAAACGTTAACGCAAATAGTGGCACTGAAGTTACCACTAAGTAGATTGGACCGCAAGTTGGGGACCCGATACCAACTACGCGAACGACTGCAAAATCTTATTTTTTTTTTTATTAAAAAAGATTCGCCCGGGGTAACGCGAGGTGAATAATGTTACTTACGAGGGGCGTTCAAGATATTCTCGGTATCGGGGTGAAGCTGTGGTTGCATATATAAATTGACTTATTTATCAAGTAACACTATTATTTTAGTGCATTCATGTAAAATTTAATATAAATGTGATTATTAATTCGCGTTTGATCTCTAGTTAAACAGAATCATAATGGCAACTGAGGCGATGATGGTGAAAATTGAGCATCGCGCTGTAATTAAATTTCTCACTAAGCAAGGAAAAAGTCAAAAAACTATTCATGAAGAGATGGTGGCTGTTTACCAGGGTTCCGCACCTTCATTATCAACTGTGCAAAAGTGGTCAAGTGAGTTCAAGAGAGGCAGAGAGAGCATTGAGGACGACCCCCGCTCCGGCGCCCCGGCTACTGCTTGTACGGGAGAAAGCATCAAAGAAGTCGAAAAACTTGTTCTTGAGGATGCCCGAATAAAGGTGAAAATGATGGCAGAGATCACCAAGCTTTCAATTGGTACCATTCACACCATTCTTCATGACCATCTTAACCTTTCAAAGGTCAGTGCAAGGTGGGTGCCACGAATGCTCACAGCGCCTCAGATAAAAAGTGAGTTTCGCATGCTGTAGAGAGCTTTTGGAGATGTGTAGTGAGAACGCGGACGGTGTTATGGATCGAATTGTTACTGGGGACGAAACATGGGTCCACCACTATGACCCTGAAAGCAAACAAGAGTCCATGCAGTGGCATAAAAAAGGAACAGACCCCCCGAAGAAGTTCAAAGTCACTCCGTCTGCCCGAAAGCTCATGGCCACAGTTTTTTGGGACTCAAAGGGAATCTTGCTCATTGAGTACAAAAAAAAAGGTGAAACCATCAACGCCACATCCTACGCTTCCACTTTGCATAATTTGCGGGAGGAAATTAAAAAGAAAAGACGGGGTAAACTCGCAGCGGGTGTGTTGCTTCTTCATGACAACGCTCCTGTTCACACGGCGCGAGCTTCCAAGGCTGCTGCGCGAGATTGTGGTTTCGAAGAAATCCAACACCCATCCTATAGTCCAGACCTTGCCCCTAGTGATTATTTCCTGTTTCCGGACTTGAAAAAATGTCTTCGTGGAAAAAGATTTTCGGATGATGAAGAACTCAAGTCGGTATTTTGCAGAGAAAGAGGAAATTTATTATTTTGAGGGTTTAAAAAAGCTTATCTCAAGATGTAACAAATGCATTGATGTTAGGGGAGATCATATTGAAAAATAAAAACAATTTAAATTGAATTCGCATTTTCCTTCATATCGATACCGAGAATATATTGAACGCCCCTCGTATCTGTTACTTTAGAATTGCTATACTCCTGTCGTGTCCGTCTTGACTTCGCCCGTATTTCCTCTTCGTTTTTGTATATCTCTCAGTCCTTTCTCTTTTTTTCCTTTCTTCGTTTTAAAATTTCTTGTGCTCTTTGCTCTTTGATGGTCAACCAAGAAGTGATTAACCCTATTCCGATGACATTAGCTCGAACCGTAGGTCTCACACATACGCTGCTTCATGAATCCGTTCAGACGGATGCAACGGTCCAATTTTGGTCTTTGTGCGCAACGCTCCGCAAATTTGCTGAAGTGTGCCGCCGTGCATTGGATTTCCGTTGCTTTCACTCTCTCAAAAACACACACATTCGTGCTTCTTTCTTATTTCCCAAATCTGGGGAAATTTCCTCCAAGATTGGGATTTCCCTTTGGCCCGAGCTAATATTTCCCTTTACGATCATTCGTTGGGGTTGCATTCAGTCTGAATGCAACACCAGTCCTTCCCAAAAGATAAAGGAAAAAGGTAATTTGCCAACAATATATGGCCTACTCGCATTTATACATCCTAATCACGCCTAAGGGTGAAACAAGGAGCTAATCACGAGACGGGCACAGGAGTGGGAATTCTACTTCTGGAGTGCTGTTCAATAAAAACTAAATAAAGACATCCCGGCGAATCCTCTTGTCAAGAATTAATTAAATGAGGGCAGCGCAACTAGGGATCCATTCTTTACAACACTTTTTTGTTACAATTTTATTTTATTTTTTTTTTTTTTGTATTTAAGGCGGTCACCGTCGGTCACCGAATAGAGCGTATATGGTAGTCCGCCCGGTTCTGTGGCTTTGTGTATTTATTATACGCAGAGGGTTCCAGACCGTCCATCTGGCTCTAGACGTACAGTTGGGATTAAGGTGACCGTCCGTCACTCCACCGAGACTCCGAGACTCTCATGGATCTATTTGTTGTCCCCTCCGATAAGTATAAAAGCAGAAAGACAGAGCTCAAGAACCCACCAATTCTTCCCGCTAATATACTTGGGGGTGGGGCAAAAAGCGGATCGGGCAGGAGAGACCATGATGGAGCGGAGATGCCTTTTAAGGCTAAGGAATCTACCTGATAGGAAAGACAACACAACACAAGGGCAAGAGCCGACGACTAAAACGTTGGACGCTGGTCTCGCGCCTTCCTCCAAATGGGTACTTCAACGGACTGTCCGTCCTACCTGCTGTAGTTGATCCTTCTAGATACTAGGAAGGTGCACCATTGGATGATGGACCCATTGATGCCCACCACCCTTCTAGGATTTTGAAGAACCAACGGAAGAGAATCTGGGTGAGTGACGCCGAGAGGAGAGGGAACGAGTAGGACTTCTTGTGGTAAATTTTACCGCAACAATATAGCATAACACACTTTCCAAACTGTTTTCGATACAGTGGATCTATGAATCCCAATATCCTCACCAACTCCAACTTGGAATCCCGGGTCACCAATGTATCGAAGGAAAATTTTCATTTTCGCCATTCTTGGTATGGCACCACCACGCGTTTCTTCAGGAATATCGGAAAGAAACTGATTGCTTAACCATTCCATATTACGAAACTCGAATTTATACAGGTCCTTGAAATTATTCCCTGTGTCCCCGAAACATCGTGAATTATATATCTTTGTTTTTAGCGTTTGTATGTTTAAAAACATTTCTGAAAATGAATATTCCCTGTGTTGTTGATTATCTTAACCCTCTACCGCATACGAAGCCAAATATGGCTCTGCATTTTATGATGCATATTTTTCCAAGAAAACCTTTTCCAAATGACCTGAAATTATTTTTTTACATTAGTTTGTCGATCCCTTTACAAATCAAACGGTACTTTTCTTTCTGTCTGATAATTATAGCTAATGATATTAATTTATACATGAGCACGCATTAAAAACGGAAGTAACAAATAAGTTGCGATTTTAAGTGGTAATTACTAGATGGAGTGAAAAGTGACATCCTTGACCGCTAGAATGCGCTGCTACTTCAAAAAAGGTTATGGTGCCTTGAAGCCCGTTCATATTTAGGCAGACATGCCAAATTTCAGTGCGATACTGTCTTTAGTTTTGTTGTGACAGCTGATTGTTGTTGACGTGTTTGGCATCATGTTGAGTATGCATAAAAACGATTTTCGTTCTCTCATAAAGCATTATTTTTTGAGAGGCCAAGCGGCGAAGGAAACAAAAGAAAAGTTGGATAAATCTTATGGGGCTAATGCTCCGTTAGATTACACCGTCAAATATTGGTTTCAAGAGTTTCGTGGTGGCCGCAACTCCACTACCGATCAAGTCCGCAGCGGCAGGCCCTCCGATGCGGTTACAGAGGACAATGTCAAAAAAATACATGAAATGGTGTTGGCTGACCGGAAAGTGAAAGTGCGCCAGCTAGCAGATACCACAAAGATTAGTACTGAGCGCACACACCATATTTTGGGCAATATTCTGCATATGAAAAAGTTATCCTGCCGCTGGGTGCCGCTGGGTGCCGCGCATGCTCACTCGTGACCAAAAACACGAACGCGAGAGCACTTCAAAAGAGTGTTTGGATTTGGTGATGCGGAATCGGGCGGACTTTTGCCGTCGATTGGTAACTGGATTTGGATCCCTCGGACTATTATCTCTTCCGAAACCTCAAAAGAAGGCTCATCAAGAAAAAATTCAGCTCACGCGAGGAAATCTTCGACGCCACGGAGGAGTATTTTGCAGACCTGCCGGAAAATTACTTTTCGGACGGGATCAATAAGTCGGAAAATCGCTGAAATAAGTGTATCAAACTAAAAGAGGACTATATTGAATAAAATTAAAAAAACATTTAAAAAAAAAAATTTTAATTCCCAAGGAGGTCACTTTTCCCTCCATCTAGTACTATAAGTATTCAGCAAATATTATGAATCAATTTCGAGTGCAAAAGTGGTATTAGTTTATCCTTACGAGTGATTTTCTTCGCGGTGCCATATATGGTTTCGTATGCATCAAGAGTTGCGTTTTCGAAAATTTTTTTCTAATATTTTTGCTTATTTCATTTCAATTTTCTTCAAAGATAGATGATTTAAACTTTTATCTAAATTTAAACTTTGATCTAAAAGTGATGATTAAGAAGATGTGGAATTTGAGACCGCACTAAACAACAGCGACTGCCTTATAGTGCCCGAAACTGACACCGAGTCTGAGTCTGTAATCTAAACTATTGTAATTGCATCAGCTTCAAAATAAAAAAAGACAAGCCTGAAAGTATTTTGAATTGGAGAAAAGAACATTTTCAATTAACGGGTGCTATTGAATAGCCAGGATTGGTGATTGGGCTGAAAACACAGTGGATTATTTTTCGTTCTTTTTACGGAGGAATTACTTCAATTTGTCTTCGACCAGTCAAACTTAAAAGCTCTTCAAAACAACATAACTAAGCCAGAAAACGAGTAATAACAACTGAAATGGAACAGTTCGTTGACATGGTGATTTAAATGTTTTGTGTTCAACTGCCACTTATTGGAATAAATCTGTTGGCCAGTGGGAAACAATAAAAAGGCACTTACGCTTGAGTGATAACGCCGATTTAAGCCATTTGGAATAGATGGATGCGACAAACTTTTTAAAATAAGACCATTTTTGGAAAAAATAAGTCAACGGATTCTACAATACTTATTCCAAAAGTAGAGCTTCTTGCGGTGGGTGAGTAAATAATACCCATTAACTGCCGTCACAAACTGAATCAGTATAACCCAGCCAAGCCTCACAAGTGGGGTTACGAGAACAAAGTTCTAAGTGGAGTTTCAGGATTGAGTTTCGACTACAAAACTTTTGGGAGAGCAGAGTAACACCTTCTCCGAAAAAAGCCCCTTATTTAGGAGGCACTGCAAACTTAGTGACGAGGCTTACATCTACAGTGGTTAAATATGTCAACCACCAATTTTTTCCCCTATAATTGGTATCACAGTCCCAAATTGCAAGTTCACCTGTATGAAAATGGATTACCATTTTTGAGCACAGTCAGACTAAATGGAGTCCCCAATTCTAAAATGTCAATAGAGATAGAACTGAAAAAACCAGGTGGTGGTGGAGTGAAATTGGGACTGGTATTCTAGTTTCATAAAAAGGCTGCAAACGTGCTGTCACAGTGCATTGGAAGCGAGCCAATCCTCACCAAACTGAAATTGCGAATTGGCGATTCGAGAGCTCGGGTTTCATCCAGTTCAGTGACGAGAATGTGGCAAATAATGTCATCACCAACGAAAGGGTATTACCACCGTTCATTTCGAAGGAAGAGCTCCAAACGATTTTCGAATCACTTAGAAGTAAGAAATCAGTGGGAACAGATGAAATACCGAACATTGTGCTTCGACATCTCCCACTAGAAGCGGTGGACATTTATACCACCCTGTTTAATAATGCAATGAATAATGCACATTATCCAGCGCATTGGAAAACTGCGGTGGTACATCCCATTCCCAAAAGGAATAAAGGTACTTCCAATCCGGCGAATCTCCGCTCGATCAGTCTTCTTCCAAACATCAGTAAGGTTTTCGAGAAGGTGATCAATAGAGTCCTGACTAAGTGGGTTGAGGACAAACATATCGTTCCGGATAATCAATTCGGTTTCAAGGCGGGGCATGATATCATTCATGCTGGGTCCAAACTGGTTTCTGATATCCAATGGAACAAAGGCAAGAAACAGTGCACTGGTGCCTGCCTGATTGACTTGGAAAAGGCCTTCGATACCGTATGGTTAGAGGGACTCTTCTTCAAGCTTGACAGGTTGGGCATTAGTAAACCACTGCTGTATATTCTTTTTGATATGCTTTCCAGTAGACAGTTCATCGTGAAGAATGGCGATGTGACTTCTGCTGGAACATTTAACATTAAAAACGGTCTGCAACAAGGAGCGGTAAATTCGCCGATCCTATTCAACATTTACACAAGTGATCTGATAGGTTCACTTCACCATGCCATAGCGTACGCAGACGACTTAATCGCGTACAGATCAGGTCCAAAGATTGAGGTCATTAATACACCTTTGCAACGTGACTTCGACAAAATTAAGCGATATTGCGACGACTGGAAGTTGAAAATCAACTTTCAGAAGTCGGAAACCATGCTGTTTAGGACGCCTTTGTCTGGGGCCTCTAGGGATACCAGAAAGAATTGGCGAAAGTTCTCTATCGTCGGACAACATGGACAGCCACTTGCTTGTCGAAATGTAGTCAGATACCTTGGGATCTGGCTAGATCAATATCTGTATTTTAACAAACATATAGATGTTGCTCTGGCCAGAGCCAGAGGTGCTTTTGCCCTTACAAGGAGACTGTTTTATAACAGCCAACTCGATGCGAGGGTGAAGGTAATCTGTTACATGGCCCTTATCAGGCCCATGCTTGTATTTGGGTGTCCAGTGTGGTTCAACGTGAGAGCAAGTTTATTGGAAAAGGTTCGGGTGTTTGAGAGGGCTTGTTTTAGGACTGGTCTTCGCTTATACAGAACACCAGAGTCTGAGTACATAAAATTCTATCCTAATGAGGTCTTGTACAATACGGCGGACCTGATAAGAGTGGACAATTTCGTCATTAAGTTGACTCGAAGGCACATTGCGAGAGCAATGACCTCATCGAACAACCTGATCTCAGGGGCTTACTACCCCAATTATATGTATCAGGAGAGAGCTCGCTTTGACGGCTCTATTCCTCCAGAAGCGTTCCTCTACCTAGATAGTAAAGGTCTGATCCAGGACAGATTGGCAGTGCCGCTAATCTTCCACATCGCTCGAACAGCTGCGGACAGGCGACTCAACTACGACAGAGACGTCGCACACGGCAGTGCGGAGCGTCTCGGGTTCAGTAGAACGGTAGGGAGTCGCGACATGAGGGATGTTGCTCTGCAGCACCAACAATTTTGGTGGCTTTTTGAAGGAGAGGATGCTTCGTCGTCGAATTCCTCCAATACTTGATAGCTTCATGTGAAGCAAAGTGGGTCGCCTAATTTTTGTTTTAGCTTTGGCCGGCTTACATAGTTTTAAGTAGGAGTAAGTTAGATTTAAGAAAAAAAAAATATATATAAAAAAAAAAAAAATTAATAAAAATAAAAAATCCAAAAAAAAAAAAACAACAACATATATGTATATATATATGTATGTACATGTGTATATATATTAAGTATATATATATTATGTATATATATATGTATATATGTATGTATTAGATGTATGTAAGTAGGTTAAATAGATTAAAATTTATTTGTAGGTAGTTTGTAGGATTTTAGTTTTAAGTTTTATAATAAAATAAAAAGAACAGTCCTGTTAGTAAGTTTTTTTTGTACAAAATTTTTTCTTAGTTTTAATTATAATGAATAGAAATAGTATAATATAGTAGTAAGATACGTCGAAAGACATAATTCAAGTGTTAAGTTTAACTTAGAGCGCCCGCATGGGGTCAGTAAGTTAGAATAAGATAATCTTAAGTTAATTAAGCTAATTTTTAAGCATTTTTTTGTCTAGCATGTAAGAGTAAATTAAGTACATAAATAAAAATGCATAAAAACTGAAAAAAAATCCTCACCAAACAGCTGCTCCTCGAGCTGTCGAGGTTTATAACAAATACGAGTATATGGGTTATAAATTTGGTTTATACAGAGTCCCCTTGCGGTCAAAAAAATTGTGAAGGAAAATGTATTTTCGCATGACGATGTATGCTCAGTAATCGTGTGGCTCAGTCAGAATGACTTCCGCCTACCATTATATGATTTCAAAACTAGCCGTTTTTGAGAATATACGCAAAACAAACAAATCACTTTTAAAAAAATATGGTCGGCGTTGCAGCAAGTCAGTTGCAATCAGATTGGATAAATGTATTGTATAACATAAACTCATACGAAGCCATTTATGTCTTGATTTTTTATTTTTTAAATCAGCAACAATTTTTAATTTATTTTAATAAAAGTTGGTTAAAAACTCTTAAGCAAAACCATTTTAAGAGCCTTTAACTTTTTTTCTGCTCAGGATTTAATTCATGCAGTAGAGGGTTAAAAAAAACTTTGACAAATAAATTTGACAGCTCTCCGCTCCAGTTTTCAAACTTCAACTTTGAGGAAATTTTTTATTCACTCCAAATTGAGTGTTCCCTTCAACGAAAGCACTTTACTCGTGAGTGATAACTCGGAGTGTTCCCTCAGTTTTTATTCACACCACCCAATGTCATGAACGTAGCTTTAAAATACGAGGGCGGTCCAAGTCCGTGACTTTTGGATTAAAACACAGATTTTTTGATAAAAAAATAATTTTATTTTTCAACGTAGTCTCCCTTGAGCTCTATACACGTTGTCCAATGCTTCTCCAATTTTTTTATCCCTTCCAAAAAAAATGATTTGTCGAGGTCCTCAAAATAGGCCTTTGTTTGCGAGATGACTTCATCATTGGAGTCAAATCTTTTTCCACCAAGCCATTTCTTCAGGTTTGGGAACAAGAAGTAGTCGCTCGGAGCCAAATCTGGAGAATAGGGTGGATGAGGGAGCAATTCATAGCCCAATTCATGGATTTTTGCCATGGCAACTGCACATGTGTGCACCCTTGCATTGTCTTGGTGGAAAAGAACTTTTTTCTTGGCCAAATGAGGTCGTTTTTTTTCAAATCGTCATTGAATCGGTCCAATAAGTTGGCATAATATTCCCCATTGATTGTTCTTCCCTTTTGAAGGTAGTCAATGTGGATTATCCCGCGTGCATCACAAAAAACAGTCGCCATAACTTTATTGGCTGACAAACCCACCTTGGCCTTCTTTGGCGCCGATTCACCCTTAGAAACCCACTGTTTTGACTGTTGTTTGTTCTCTGGTGTGTTGTGATGGATCCATGTTACAAAACTGGGCAAAAACTCCTCCGTATTGCGATTAAACAACGCTAAACCTTCCTGTGAAGTAGGGGTGTAGAGACCTCAACTGGGCGTCCAGGAGGTTCGGCATCTTCAGTGCTTGTACGGCCACAACGAAATTCAGTAAACCACTTTTTTACCATTGAAATCGATGGTGCAGAGTCCCCATAGTATTTATCAAGCTTAGCCTTGGTCTCGCTAATGGTTTTTTTTCGCAAGAAATAATGCTTAATAAGCACACGAAATTCACTTTTTTCCATTTTCTCCTCAAATTAGTGAGTAGTCTGATAAAAATAGCTGTCAAACACAAACTAACTGACGCAGCAAGTTTAAATTTTGACAGGAGTCAACTGACAGATGCCTGTTGACAGGAGCAGTGTTGCTGTTTCAGTAAAATCACGGACTTATTGATCCGCCATCGTAAAGCCAGAATCAGTTTTATTTAAATTTTTTTTCCTATCGTCCTTATCTGCTCACCCTTTAGTAAGCTGTGAAATGCAAACCCTAAATTTTATTGCATACCTACTATCATTCCTTCTTTCTATGAAAAGTGACAGACAGATGGCAGTCTATGAAATATTGTTCGTGGAGACACGGTGTAAGATCCGCGTGTTGGAACCTTGGAGTGGTCGCAGCTTGAAGAAATGATGATTGGAAGGCGAGTGGACATCTTGTTTGTACCAGAAATGAAATGGCGAAGACAAAAGCTTATAAGATGTACCCTGCTGACCGCTGACGAGTGCACACACGTTAACATAGTGCACTCGCAAGTTTACACTCGTTGCTCGTGTGTTGTAAAAAAGAAAAAAACAAACGCGAGCGAGTTATGTTAGAGTCAATGACCGCCAACACAATCAACCCAACATCCGCTCCCAAAGCAAACATAATTCCCGGAATCGGTTTCCAGAGAGACAATAATTTGTTGCTTGCGCTTGGGAAAATATAGAAATAGAAATGCATTTTCTCAAACGCTGCACTGCATTCCCACTGGGGATAAGCATGTCTAGGTTAAGATTCATTCATCTAAGTTTAATTTTTAGCCAACTGTTAATCCATAAAGACCAAAAATCAAAATAAATAATTTCAATCGGAACTTGTGGAATTTCTATTACTAATTGCTCAACATAACTCGCGTGAATTACTCACGTAATCTCACTTTCTTCCCATTCCATCACTCTTATCAAGTCACGTAAACCAGATTACATTATCATTTAGGAATGTAACCAACAACATTACCACCGACATGATCTAAAATACCTTATCGCAAAATACACTATCAACACTAACAATTAACTATCCAAGCGATAGTAAACAACAAACTACGGAGTATTACATGGTGATAACAGCCGTCGCATCAATAGTATAAATAGCATTAGTATCTTATTCAGTAGTTTAGTCCTAAGAATGTCAATAAGCACGCATTTCGGCGTAGTATAAAATAAATAATCTTTTTACTCAACAACCAAATTAACTCGTGCGATACAAAAAAAAATATTCAGTGCAGTGTCAAAAAGAAGTATGTTGCAGTGCGGGTATCCCAGTTCAGTTTTATTTCTATCAATTAATTTATACTTACAAGCTATACAAAAAAACGCTTAAAAATTGGCTTAAATGACTTAAAAATAAACTGCCCATGCGGGCACTCTTAGTTAAACATGATTCGTTCTATGTCTTTCGACGTTTCTAACAGTGTTTTTATTTTTACATTTATTAAAACTAAAACTAAGAAAATAAATTTGAATTAAAAAAAAACTTAGTGTGTGGACTTTATTGTTATGTTGATGTTTCTTTTGCAGCAAGCCATACAGCCATGAATGCATGCGATTCACATGCAGGCAGAATTAACAGAGGTTGGATTCTAGATAGTGGATCGACATCACTGATCACACTTGTGCGGCGATGAATATTTGTTCAAATCCATGGGAGATTTCATCAAAAAAAACGTTAAACCTTCCAAGCGTTGCTTCGGCGGATGTGAAGGGTAAGGCGATTGTTTACCTGTCGGCAGCTGGAGATTGTGGCCCACAATTAGATAAATTCAAGGACATGTTATACCACCTTGATCAAAAAGTTCCCGACCACGCCCACCGTGTGGCGCTCCCATTGTTCCGATTTGAGTTCTGTTTTTTTTTTTGTTAAGTTGGTAAATCTGTTGTTGACATTCCCTCTAAATCTTAGCGTCATGGCTTGATATTTGCAAAGTTTACGTAGCTCAGAGTACTTCTATCTCTGTGTGTGTTGGCGATTTTTTCAATTTTGCAAATGGATTTAAATTTTCAACAACGAACTTGTACTCGTGTTAAATTATGCGTAAAAAAACGTATTTAATGGTGCGCGAAAGTTGGAAATGTTGGAAAAGTGTTTCGGCAACGATTCTCTTAAGAAAACGGTCGTTTACCAGTGGCACGAGCGGTTCAGAAGTGGTCGTGAGTCAATCGAAGATGATGAACGGAGTGGTAGACCATCGACATCGAAAACCGACGAAAACATTGATGAAATTCTCGTAAAAGAAATGTTGGTCAATAACCGCAAATTAACCATCAGAGTGATAGCGGAGGACTGGAACATTGCCTATGGATCCGTCCAAGACATTTTGGTTAATGATTTGGGTTTCCGTCGTGTAGCAGCAAAGTTGGCAAAAGACCTCAATTTCATGAAAAAAAGAGACCGTGTTGACGTCGCAAAAGAGATGATTTGCGAGGCTGAATCCGATCCCACATTCATCAAAAGGATCATTACTGGGGACGAGACGTGGGTTTATGAGTACGACACGCAATCCAGACATCAGGCAAGTGAATGGCGTTCACCAAATGAGTCGAGACCAAAAAAACCACGTCGTTTTCAGTCAAAAAAGATTGCCTTCACGGTTTTCATGGATTACAACGGTGCAGTGCATCATGAATTTTTGCCAGACAGTAAACAAAGAGTATTATTTGGGCGTTATGCGGCGTTTGCGTGAAGCAATTCATAGAAAGAGACCAGAATTGTGGGCAGAAAACTCGTGGATTTTGCACTATGATAACGCACCGTCGCCGTCGCACAGTGCCATCACTATTCGTAATTTTTTTGACAAAAAATGCAACAAATACCATCCAACAGCCACCGAATTCACCTGACTTGGTTCCCTGTGACTTCTTTCTGTTCAATCGAGTTAAAAAACCACTATGGAACGGGGAACGCGTTTCAGCAGCCGAGAGGAAGTAATGGAAAAATCGCAGGAAGCACTGATGGGCATACCGAAAACCGAATATAAAAAATGTTTCGAAGATTGGATCAAGCGCTGGCATAAGTGTGTTGCAGTCGATGGGGATTACTTTAAAGGGGACAATATAGATTTAGATGAATAAACTTGTATTTCCAATTTTCTGAATACATTCCGGGAACAAGGTATGTTCCTGATTTAAGGACAAATTTAATTTCTATTTTCAAGATTACGAACACAGGTTTTCAGTTTCATGCACAAACCAGGCAAGTCGTTCTAACCTAACATAATGTAAGAATAAAATTGTCCTCATTGGAGTGCACTTCGGCCAGTTGTATAGCTATTTTGACACCTCTGGAAGAGCGGGGGTTGGTGATGCCCGAGCTACTCCAGGAATTTTAAAAAATTTCAAATTTGTCACTGTCGGTGATCTTCGGTGGCCTAGACGTTGATTGAGCTGTATACAGCAGTAGCGCAATTTTTTAGGTTCGTATTAAGACCTTGCATTACCGCAGTAGCCGCTGAAAATTGTATGTGTAAGCTCCATGTGTAAGCTCCATGTGTAAGCTCCATGTGTAAAGAATGTTGAATAAGGGAACGGTGGGTGAACTTACAAATGGAATCAACGACGTTGCCTGAATCCAAACTCTTGACTTGCTAGTTCTCTTTAATGGCCACTTTAACATAACATATTTTGAGCCCAGGTGAGAGACGGCTTCTGAACCAGTTGTTAGACTACAGTTCTTAGAAACGATTAGGGCTTAAACCAAGTAGTTCCTTTTCTCGCGTATATGTTGGTTTTAAATTCTCATTTTTCTCGACGGCAGATCAAGTACAATATTTCTTCCCAAATCCCATTTTGTGACAACGACTCTTCTTCAACAGCCTCCACTGTGGACCATGTAGTCGGAATCTTGCTTTTGGTTAGGCCATCGGGTCTAGAAAGGCAAGAGTTACCATCAAGACTTCAACTCTCTCGGTCTACGAACATTGAAACTATGGACATGGTCATAGGACAGAGTTTTAGGACCATTGTCGTACCAAAACGTCAAGGTTAGAGGCGGATGATAACGATTTAGACTAGGGAGAAGATGAGATCAAGCTCTCTTCCTAGATTGTTGGGGGTACATTTTAATTGGAAAAGACCGGAGTCCGTAAGACAGTTGATGAAGAGAACGTCTTTTTCAGATATCGCGCTAGCAGCAGTTGAATACACGTATGTTTGATCAGACTGAACCCATTTCATCTTAGATCGAGTTAAATCAGCCAAAGTAACGAGAGCTAGACTTAGAGTCGTCTTGAAAAAATAGGCGGTCGAACACATCCACAGCTAGCTGCTAACTATGGACTGGTTCAGAAGAACGAATCTAACAATAACAAATGTAAAAATTACCATCATTACATTGAACATCGTAGTCTTGGGTGAATAACTAACAATTTTTATAATCGGGTGAAAGATCAGAGATCAAGTTATGCAAAGAGAGCTAAGATAAACTGCAGAGGCTTAGGTAGCCCTTATATTTTAGCAGCAAGTGATTAAAGGTTTTGGAAGCATTCTTTGAAGTTTCTGTGGCACCAGCGCGGAATCGTTGGATGAGTTAGTCGTTTTCAAAACTGGACCCTTTCCTGGAAGGAAAGACCGTAAAATACTTGGGCGGCATATGAGGAAAGATCATCCGCAACATCAGTTGGAGTAATATTACAATTTTCGTGAAAACGCCCGAAGACTTGACGGAAACCCTAGTTCCATTGATTCATATAGAGTAGCCCTTAGAAAGCAAGATATAACCGGACATTTTCGTGTATTCTATTATATTTTATCCGGGATAGAACGTAGCTTTCACCATCACTCGTATCAGCAAGCTGCGTGGTAAGTTTGATCGTTGTGGAAGCCATAGGATCAATGAGAAAAGGCGAAGAGATTTTAGATGCAATTTGTGTTTTTTGAGCTTAGTGTGGGGCAAGCAGGGAACGAAATTTGGATAAGCGGCTGCTTTAGAAATCAGGTTATCAGAGGTAGTTTGGTTATTTATCGTTCAGGAACTAGGCGAGAGGCTGAAGGCTTCGACAAGCGGGTGAAAGGTTTTTATTTTGGAGAAGTTTGGACTGAGGTGTGGCAAGACGAATCGGGCTTGTTGTTTAGGCGCACGATTAATATTTTTGCTGGAGTTTTGTTTGATATTTGGCTGGGCTGATCGTTCGGCACAATTTTCTTGATCGACACTCTGTCCAGCATAAGAACATCTGAATGAGTTCTGCAGGGTGTGGAACAACTTCGTGCTTCTGCGTTGGTTGGGCAGCTGAGGTCGAGCAAAATGTGATAAAGCTGTAATTGCTGCAGTTTCAAGCAACTTAGTATTTACTTACTTACCTAGATGGAGCTGGAGCTCGGGACGGACCAGGACGTCAGCTAACATGCATTTCCAGCTAGCGCGATCTTTTTGCCAGCTGTTACCAGTTACGCACAAGAAGGTGGCTGAGGTCGTGTTCCACGCGCCACCTAAAATGAGGTCATCCCCTATGGCGATGTGCTTCTGGTTTGAAGTTGAAAACTTTTCGGGCTCTAACGTTGGTGTTCATGCGCTCAAGGTGACCTAGCCATCTACTTCCACTCTTTTACAACGAGGAAGGCACGCTGTACACCCCGTGCAGTTCGCTGTTATAGTGTCTCCTCTATTCTCCATTGATGCAAACGCGACCGAACATTACCCCAGGAATTTTTATTTTGAAGCACCCGAGAGAGCAGGATGCTGTATAAAGTCTTTTTGATTGCTCGAGAGAGGGTCTTACTACTCAATTGCCTTCTAAGCCCAAAGATGCACAGATTAGCAAGAGTAGTTCTCCGCATAATTTCCGCGCTGTCGGAGTTGATAGCGCAGCCGAGGTAGGTAAAATGACTTTCCTCTAGATTTGTCCTTGACGCCGATGTTGTGTGTCCTCTTTTTAGCGGCCCTTACACCATCAATAGAACCCCATTACCAGTATTGTCATAACTACATATTGACCCTTACACGATCAATAGTAATGTCATTACCAGTATTGTCATTACAGACAAATTAAATTCATCTTTACTCCATCACTACTTTTGAAATTTACACAATCAATAATATTGTCATTACTTGCTCCACAATTCTGGATGGGCTTCATAAGCTTCTATGAAGGTACGCAGCACTTCACTATCTTCAACACTATCTACATAAACTAAAAGATTCCGCATTATCAGTAATGATAATATACGTGTTGCTGCACCGGTTGCATAAATCGAAATGAGTAATGACGAGGTATTGACGTAAACACCTTACACGGTCATTACTAAGGACATTACTGAAGGTAATGATGGCTCGATATCAGAAATTCCAGATTTTCGTCAATACCGTCCACCATTCCAAGTAATGACAATACTATCGACCATACACGATTATTATTAATGTCAATATTTTGCACTAATGACATTACTCTTGATCGTATAAGGGCCGCTTTTGATACTCTTTTTCCGAGCGCTACATCTATCATGGCCGCTTCTGCTTCAACTGTTACAAACGCTCCATTGAAAGCTTGTTGTGTTCTTCCCATTGTATCAATGTTTTCTGCATAAGCGAGTAATTGTACAGACTTTTAAAAGATAGTGCCTCTATGTATCTGTCTCAGGATTTTTCGAATCACCTGTTCCTGCTTTAGTTTTTGAGAAAAAAAAGTGAAAACAACGTTAACTTTGCAATTTATTTTTGAGGTGCGAGAATAAAAAGAAGTCTTGGGGTGCCAAATCAGAGCTGTACGGCGAATGACCCATCAATTCGATGTTTTGGGTGCTGTTTTGTTTGAGCCAACCTGTGGGGAATGATCCGTGTTCAGCGGTTGCTTTTCATTTTTTCTCCAAAGACTTCTGGAAAACAAATGGTGATGTACCATTCCGAATTCACAGTTCTACATTCCTCTAATGGCGCGGCGACCATTTGCTTCGAAGTGCTTCGTGGCCGAATAAATTTTGTTGGACTTGGCTTGTCTTGGAATACCCATACAGTCGACTGCTGCTAGCTTCGGGGTCAAATGTATAGGTCCAAGACGTCTTTTGAAGCATCGCAATCGATTTTTTTTAACATTTCTTTGAATCAATCGACACTAACCTTTTTTTTAGCAATGGCCAAATTAGGCGGAATCCAACGCGAATGAATCTTTTTGGCGGCCAATGTTCCTGCAATATTTAATGTATGCGAGCGGAACAAATAGCCAACTATTTTTTATTTCCCGGACGAATATGAACACAACTGTCAAAAAGCTATTAGCAGTGTATTCTATATCATATTTCTGTAAAAGTAGCATTCGGGAGATGACTTTAACGTAGACAAGGCTAACGATTGCAGTCGGTAAGTTATTACTTTGGTGTCTTTTGGAAACAGCAGCAACTTCCCTGGGACAAACCAACCAACTGGTGTCGACAAGGATTCATACTATTTTTCAGTGACGAGAGAAAGAGGGAAGAAAAGATAGAGTGTGCATTTAAAAGAATCGTTCGTTAAATTATACGGTTTAGAAAAAGCCTGGATTTATATCAATCAATCTAGAACATTTCTACTATATAAAATATTTTGTCTATCCCTGCAGCAATTCTAGAGGATTCATTCATTTATGATTAATTTTTTTTTTTTTGCAAAAAACTCCATCGATGTGCAAGTATTTTTTGAATCAAAATAAACATTCAAGAATAACCGCCACATTTCAAATTTATTAAATCAACTCTGTCACAATTTTTAAACAAGCAAGCTACAATCAACGAACACATCCCAATTCTTTTACGGCGAATAACATAATAACAAACCCTAACCCACCACAGTGACGGCGAATAAACGAAAGTGAGAAGAGGCAGAAAGGAAAACCAGAGCGAAAAAACACCACACCAACCAACCAACCAAGCAACGGGCGCTGAGCAGCAGACAAAACGAACGTAGACAACATAATAGTGAGCGCAAAGCAAACGAAAACAGCACAAAGTGAAAATCTCTCAAATTCGTAACCCGACAACGGACGACTGGCGACGACGAGACACGAATATATTACCAAAAAAAATTAAACAAAAAAAAAAAAACCCTCAAATTCATCTATTCAATCGAAAGAATACGAAAAGGGAAAAAACCGAAAATAAACCGTGTTCGTGTACCCAAAAACGGCAACAACATGGCGGAGGAAGTTCTTTTAAAAAACCCATTGTCCCTTTACAAGAAGTGTTTGCAATGTTTTGTGACAAATCTCAATTACAAAGTGTCCACCATGGATCGTGTCGAACAATTGCGATTTCTACCTCCAGGAGTACTCAAGGATATCTACGCCAAGGTAAGTGCAGTCAGTTCATCGCAGCACGAATAAATGCATTCCAAACGGGGAACCCAAAAAAAAAAAGAAAAAAAATCGATTCCCCCCATTCGAGAAGCAACAGAAGTGTCGTCCACCTCTTTGTTGTTTTTGAGTAGAAGAAAGGGTTCTAAAACAGTCTTCCGCTCGTCTCCCCCGAAACTGATGATGAGCCATGAAGAGGCCCTTCGTTGTCACTCTTTACCCTCTAGTCCCGTCACGATGCAGTTCTCATTTCTAGCGCTGCATAAAAGTGAACGCAAAACAACAACACAAACAACGTCGTCGTCGTCGTCGCGCTATTGACAGCAACAGCAAAGGCAGAAGCAGCACCAGCAGCAGCACACAGCCCAGAATCAGCTGGCTGACATGGTGATGGCATTGGTTCGATGGTCTGGTGGAGGAGACTACTTCGGCTACATGATGGAATTTTCACTTTTACTTCTTCGTGTTTGATTTTGTATTTGATTTTCTTTTCTTTCAATAATTTCTCTCTCACTTCACTTTTGCACGACAATGACAGCATAGTCGTACGTAAATGTATGCATTTGTGTTAATTAGGGGGAGGAGAAGATGGTGTAACTTGGTAGAAAAAATTTACCTTCTGGCAATGATCCAGAAAAATCAAGGAAACCTCATAGAAGCTAAGCTAATTACCATTTCAGACAGCCACTTCATCATGTCAGAAAGTATTTCAGTTCACTTAAGTTCAGCTTTCTTGGTCTTTTTTTTTCGTTTCTGTTCTGCCCAAGGAAAGACCTTCAAAAGCCAGTCAAGCGAGGAATACATAAATGAACTCTGGGTTGTCGCCTGTTTGCCCGGCCACCATCAGATCCCATTAGCACACGTTTTCGTTTGGTTATTCGTCGGCGTCGTCGTCGTCGTCGACGTCGTTGTCGTTGTCGTTGTTTTGGTCTTATTGACTCGTAGCTTTTCGTTTTCGCATTTCTATGCGTATTTAGTCGTCTTTAGTATTCCAATCAAAACTGGTGAATGGGTCAATTAAAATTGCTGTTCTCCGTTTGGTTGATGAACGACGAGCTTCGAGCTGGAGCATTTGTCTGCGTCAATAAACTATTACGCATGAGACTGATAGATAGATGGATGCATGCGGAGGTTGTTTGCCTACATATCTACGAAACTCCATTCGAGAATCTTTATTGGTTTCTTTGTTATCAATTTTACGAGTATACACTTGGGTGTACGTGTGTACTTAGCCAGAGATTGTGATTAAGAATTTGCGTTAAGTACTCGTTCTCGTATTCGTACTCGTACTCTTACTCATACTCATAATCGTGTTCGTAATCATAATCGTGCTGCTGCGGTGGAGACGTCTATGCGACGACGAGTGCTAATTGCCTATGTAAAGCAGGGCCTATGGCACTATGTGATGGTGATTTCGATGAAAAGTTTATTGAATCACTTCATGTTCTCGAGATGCCACAAATGGGTGTCGTCGTATGGCTTCTCTATTCTTAATTTGGTTGCACACAAGGACGACAAGTGATTCATCTTTCATTAAATATTCGAGGAAATGTTTCCCAATTGGTAGTACGATCATAAATTGGCAGCCCCTTTGTCAGCTAGTTAACAAAAAAAAAAAAAAAAAACTTGTTAGGGCCAGGTGGTGAGCTTCTTGAGAGTGCCACGAGATACTATCAAACGGGGTTAGCTATGCAAATCGTGTTATATAGCCCTATTCTCACAGCTGTGCTAATTTGAAAGATTCACACTTCTTAAATAGCAGAGCGTTCGTAATACATCTGTAGTTTCCATGTGATTGTGATGCTTCGTTTTGACCGCATTCAATAGTTTTCAAGAAGTGTATATGTGTACATACGAGCATGCGCGCGTGCCTTTATCCTCGTAACTTTTGTTGTGGGATGTTATTGTGGTCAGCAGAGTGACTCAGAACGCGTAATTAGCTCTCTGAAAACTGACGCTGAGGCGGAGGCACAGATTGAGATTTCCCTTGCTTTGGAAATATCCGGTGGAGAAAAAACCGGATTTACTAAACCAGATGCCAGGTTGGTTTCTTCTGCTGGAAGGCGATACTAGACGAGCCTGGCGCTTTGAATGTATGGGGGAGGGGTTTTTGGTTAGCCCTTAGATCCGCACTTGGGCACATTCGGATTTTTTTTTATTTTTTGGTTCAGTATCTTAGCGTGTCTTTATTAATTCTATCTTCTCAATTTACGGGTGGAAAAGTACTTATAGCATTGACATTACTTACTCAGACTTACACTCGAATAAATCTCTCCAGTTAGCGCGGTCTTTGGCCAACTGCCTCCCGTTGAGTAGCGATCACTTGCTGCCATCAGTCACATGTCCTGCGTTTACGGCTTGATCGTCTTACTCCAAAAGCAAAATACATCATTTGCGTAGACTTTAGTTGTGTGGCCTTTCTCTCCATAGTTTCTACGCTGCTTAGATTGGTCATGGGAGGGCTCCAGGCACCTGAAACATTTGGTGTTGGTCTAGCGCACATGAACACCTCAGTTTTACCAGCTGATTTTGATTTTGCCAAACTCCAACAGTTTACCTTTTCTGCCAACAGTCTGCTACTTTCCCTACCTGCGTGCCATCGTTGGCCTTCCTCAGGCTGAACACGTCTTCTTCGCTGTCCTCGACATTCTGCGCTTGGATAGCTTCGCAAATATCTCTTTTAGTAGTAACTATGCCGAGAACATTAACTTTGAGAGTGGATACTCAAGGTTCTGATCGATTATGAACCTAATCGATCCTACGCCAGATGCTTGTAGTTTGAACAGCAGGTCGCCATTCTGCGTCGGTCTAATTTTTGTGACCGATTTCCCCAAATGGTGGACCTTGTGCGGGTCATCTAAGTTGAGATTTTCTTTTACAGCCTTGTTCATCTCGGTAGGAACTAACAACTCTCTGGGTTGGAGTGTTAATAAATACTCATTACCTCCTAGCCATCTCAGATCGATGTCGTTGTAAAGCTCGTAAATTTCGCTGTTACATCGCCTTGCAAAGTCCGTAAACGCAAATCGAACCAAATATCATTCGACGAATCTTGCGTTCGACTAGGAATATCTTCATTCGCATTTGATAAGGTCCATGCTTTAGGGTCATATAGGAACGATTTGGGTCAATTATAGAGTCTCCCCAGTGTTTCTTGACAAAACCGTATTACTCTATTGCCGGTATAAACTAAAGTAACAGCGATTGCAACTCTTCGTTTGGTTTCGGATGAGGTGTCATTATCAGAGTTGACAACAAAGACGAGATCCTGTCAAATTCGTGGATGTCGTGCGTGCCTACTAAGTTTTGCCCTCATTCACAAGTAAAACTTCTTTCGCCACTTCTATTTCAGTACTTGCAATCGCGCAGCTAGCTGCGTTCTGCTAATAATATCAATGTCATCCGGGTATGCTATAGTTGCATAGATACGAGTATTTGCATATGCTGTTGAAGAAATCGTCATCTTGCTCAAAGCCTTTTCGTACATCAAAGGTCTCGGTTAATACGTTGGGATGCCAAGACTAGACATGGTTCTGTACACCTCATCTCCATATATCCTGTCATGTGCGAGCTTAAAGTCGACAGAGGGTGATGAGTATCAATCTGGATTGCTTTACTTTTGCCTAGGATCTTGTGTGGTGTGAATATTTAGTCAACTGTAGAGTTGCCAGGCCTAAAACCGCAGATCGCTGACAAATGGTTTCAGGCTTTCACACGATACGGTCGACCAGACTTTGTACGCGTTGTTAAGGAAATTGATGTAGACTTAGTTTAGAAGACCTGCTTTCTTGTGCATCGGTCGAACGACGAGTTTCTATTCATAAACAATACTTTCATCCCAAATCTTGGAAAAGTATTACACCCTGAATGACTCCAACTGCAACCGACTTCAGCCTGCTATAATTTCCAAACCGTTCATGACAGTGAGCTCAAATTTTGACACATGACAGATAATTTTATTATTTACAAGCCTTTTAAGCGATTTGCGTCTCAGTTGTGTTGAAAAATTTTTATCCTCGATGGAATTCAAACGTGATAGTGTGATTGCTTTAAATTTCGCTGGAAAACCACAAGTAGCTATCGTTAGAGCCCTCCAGCACCTCTACGTGAATAAATCATTTGTGTCTCGAACCATAGCTCGTTACCGTGATACTGGCAGCGTTGCAAAACGCTATGGAGGTGGTCATAAAAAAACAGCAACATCGGCAGAAATGGTTCGGAAAGTTAAGGCTCGCATTGAGCGAAATCCGCGTCGAAGTGGAAGAAAAATGGCTGATGAGCTCAACATATCGTTGGAACGGATGCAACACATACTGACAAATGAGCTTGGACTCAAGCCATTGAAATTCCAAAAAGCACACGATCTTACACCGCAACAGAAAAAAGTTAGAGTCGAAAGAGCGAAGGAGTTGCTACGCTTGCACGAAAGTGGTGAGTTGCCGAATTTGGTTTTTTCCGATGAGTCGCCATTTGTTATCGAGCAATATGTCCACAAACAAAATGACCGAGTTTATTTGCCAGAGAGGTCCTCCGAAAATTTAAACCTTCGGACGGCCACCAGAAAGCAGGCAACACCGATGGTGATGGTTTGGGCCGCCATAACCGCCGATGGTCGCTCTCCGCTCGTATTTTTGGACCGTGGCGTCAAAATTAATGCGATCGTATACCGTGAAACTGTCTTAGAGGCAGTATTGCAGCCTTGGGCAAACAATCATTTCGCTCGGAGACCGTGGACATTCCAACAACCGTCTCACAAAGCGCGTGTCAACAAAGATTGGTTAAAAAACAATGTTCCACACTTCATTTCTTCGACACAATGGATTGCAAATTCTCTGCAAATCCGTTGGATTTCTCTGTCTGGGGTATTTTGAAGGTTGGCACTAAAAAATACTAAAGTTTGGACCACCTCAAACAAGCACTTCGCCGGGAATGGGCCAATATATCGCAGAGCCACTTGCGTGCAGCATGCGATGCTTTCTTCAGCCGTCTCAAGGCCATTATTCGCGACAAAGGTAGACATATTGAAAACTACTGATACAATTTGAAAATTGATGTATTTTCCAACATTTTTTACTTTGGCACAATAAAATTTATCAAAAAATAAAAAAATTATAGCATTTTAAAAAGTTGGAGTCCGAGTCATTCACCCTGTAGTGTAATCTCTCAACCAAGTCATTTCCTGGTGCTTTAAATAGCTCAACAGGTAGGCCGTCCGGCAGCATTGATATACTCAAGTTTAGATAATCCCATCTCTAGTTTTTTTTTGCTTGGATGGACGAAAATGTTAGCTTTCATCGCATAGGTTGAATTGTTCGTTATGTCTGGTAGCGAAATTTGAATCGTCGTTACCGATTATTAGGCTGCCAAAGTTGTTTTCTATATCCCCATCACCGACTGTGATTATTTTAAAGTTCCTGCTCTTTTGACCTTGAAGAAAGCGAGACTTGCTCAAAAAGCGAACTAATAACTCTCGTTCTTTTTTGTACCGCTGCTTCATAGCCGAGTTGTTTTGGTAGAAGTGCCGGGTCTTTATTTGCGGCATTTCTGACCGTTTCTTGGAATCGATGGCATTCCTCTTCAGCACTTGATGTAGTCTTGATTTCAGTCGTTTAATGATAAATTTCCGCACAGTATTTCTTCTATTTTATGGTGTCGGAGATACGAGCATCTGTAGAAATTCCTTTATCAAAACTAGGTAACAGATGTGTAGAACGTAAATATAACTTTTTGTTTTGAGATGTCTTGTG
This sequence comes from Volucella zonaria, assembly GCA_963966105.1. Taxonomy (NCBI): domain Eukaryota; kingdom Metazoa; phylum Arthropoda; class Insecta; order Diptera; family Syrphidae; genus Volucella; species Volucella zonaria. Next base: position 178,370,526 of record OZ014532.1, on the reverse strand, counting down.
TTCACCAATGATTTTTTTAGTCCGTTCACAAATTCTCAATTATTTTGATTGGGATCGCGAGACTGAGAAGACCATGGTAACACGGATACTTGATGGTCCCGCAACCAAGTACTTCCCAATTTCGATGAGTGTTTGAGATCATTGTCCTGCTGGAAGCACCATCTTAATGGTTTATTGCCCTTCGCATACGGTAGCACATTCAGGGCGAAATACTTTCTTAAGAGTCGTTTCGTTGGGTCGACAGGACGAGATAGAAATGTATCAAAGGGGACGATATACAGCTTTTTTTAAATTTTTCAAAGAAGTTGATTTTGCAAGAACTCCCCTATACAATGAAGTACCCATGTACTTACTATATATGGAATAGAAATAAGTTCCAACGTCGAAAACAAGGTGAAAATGTGAGTGGTTTTCCGGGTGTACGTAGAAGTAATGTCATAGGATGTACCGTAATCCTAACAATTCAGAGTGCTTTTATCTCCGCATGCTGCTTCACCATATCCGAGGTCCAACTTAAAGATGGTAAAAATAGTATCTCTGTGCAGGTACAAATCAACTTGCAAGGCTCTGGGAATAATGGAAGATGTTACACATTGGAATGAATCCCTATCTGACGCTACTCTTTCTCGATCACCGACATCTTTGCGACATCTTTTCGCTATTATTTTGGTTTTTTTCATGTCACCGAACCACTAAGGCTTTGGCAGCAGATCAGAAATAATTTTGCTGAAGGCATATTAAATCGCATGCGGAATGTATGAGCAGATGTTGATTACAACGACAGCATTTAGAATGAAGCTCTTATGATTCTTGAGCAAATCGTACAATCAATAAGCAATAAAAGTATTAGCGATTTTGGACTGTCTCTGCCAACTGATTGAGCTAATGATGATATATTACTTGATACGGAATTTATTAAAGAAACCTCATACAACAGAGAGGAGCTACTGCAAGAAGTAGATAAATGCAAATAGTCCTTGACTGTGAAGCAAAAAGCAGTGTTCAATAACGTTCTAAATAGTATCGAACATATTTTTAATAAATCTAATTCTAGGAAAAATTAGATCTACTGGAAAGGTTGGAATAGCGGTAGCACCTTCTGGCATTGCAGCGACACTTCTACGAAATAGGCGAACAGAAGACGCAGCCTTTGAATTACTAGTCAGTTATGCGCATATTAGAAGTGCAGTTTGTAATATTTCTAAGCAAAGTGCAGTTACAAAATTGTTACAAAAATGCTCTCTAATTGTTTGGGATGAATGTACTATGTCGCACAAAAAGTCATTAGAGGCTGCTGACTGAACTTTAAGGGATTTAACCTTTTAATGCGCACAAATTTTTTTTTTGTCTTCAAAAACGCATACGTACAGAATAAAAGTCACATATTAAAGGAAAAATAATAAAAAAAAACATTTAAATTGGTATTACATTTATTTTGGAGAAAAAATGCTATGTTGCCAAATGGCAACAATGCTCGTTTGAGGTTTTTCAACAACAATGCTTTTAATAATGTGATAAGAATGTTTTGATAAAAAAAATTATAGATAGAAACCATGAAATTTGCCGAAACAATTTCTGTCTTTCATATGGCACAGAGCCACCTTACATTTTGTGCATTCTATACGAGAAAAACCTTTGCAATTTGGAAATTTACATCGATTTTTCTTTTCGCAACGCTTTTCATTATGACCAACTCCATCAGTTCTTATATCTTTTGGTGGCACATATTTAACTCTCCTAGATTCCTTATTTTCGTATTTCCAGATCTTTCATTCACCTTTTTATACAAAATTCAAGAATTTATTACGCTCATATCAATCATATGATAAAACAAATGGATGTACCATTTTCGGCTTTTAATTCTTATCCTATATCTGCCTAAAAAACTATCCATAAGATCTACCCCTCTCATATGGGTGTTGTAGTCTTGTACTATTTTTGGACAAGGTATAGAAATAGTTTTCTTTCTCTTTCTATCATACCGAGAGACGATGATGGCTGGTTCGGAGCCGACATAGGTGGAAGCAAGAGTTACCATTTTGTTGTCTTTCCAGCAAGTGAGTGATATATCTTTTCCTTCATAGTTTGCCACTTGTTCTTCATATGTGCCTCTTTCAATAGATTCCTTCATAAAATCCTTATGCAGGGGCAGTTTACAGCTCTTACCTAGCCTGTTTCTCTGAATCGTTCCTAGAGCATATATACCTTGAGTTGCCAAATGATGTAGTAGCGGAATTGATGTGTAAAAATTATCAAAGTATATTATGTGGTTTACCAGTCTCGGTACATTGCGACAGAGGCGAAGTACAGTGTTACCAACTATTCCAAGGTCAAGCTCATCAGGCAAGCATTTACAATTCTGTCCAGAATAAATTTCAAAATTACAGGCATAGCCTGATAGAGAACATAATACATAAAATTTGAATCCCCATTTATGGGGTTTATTTGGGAGGTACTGTTTAAGAAAATGAGCCACTTTCGTGGCACATATTTGTTTGTCCAACGAAAGCCTTAGTTCTATCGGCACAGTACTTGAAAATAAATTATTGAGGTGATCTATAATTGATCGTATTTTATGCAGACGATCATGTTCTGGATGTTCACGAGGTCTATGAAGGCTGTTGTCGTTGAAATGGATCACTGATCTCAGTTTTGCAAATCTCTTAGATGACATAGTTTCCATGATGTGCTGAAAGCCATATTTTCCCCAATAAGATCTGACATTAGGATAATGAAATACAGACGTAAAAATCAGAACACCGAAAAACTGTAGTGCTTCTAAAGTTGTTATAGGTGGACTATTAGGAATATTATTTTGGGCGATGTACAAATTAGTCTCACTAACAATTTTGGAAATTATTTCATCGTTCATAAACACGGAAAAAAATTGCATAGGGGTTTCTAATGACGTCATATCTGATGGCATTGAAGTATTTCCTAAGAAGGTGATTCTATTCTCATCCCACTTCAAACGTCTTTTTTCCCATATTAGGTCTCTATTTTTAGATTTCCATAGAGCAGCACCAGAAATAAGTGGACTAAACATTGATAGAACTGATTCTTCCGCGACTAAAGGCTGATCACACCTTTCAACTTCTTCATTTTCCTCGCCTGTATCTTCGCCTTGTGATTCATTTACAAATTTCTCAACACCAACATTGTAGTCTATGTCGTCTTCATCACCAATATCTCCCTCATCTTCGGATACATCACCTGCCTCTAATACCGCCAAATATGCTTCTATGTCCTGAGGTTTCATTCTGAAACATTAGAATTGGAAGAAAAATACACAATTCTCTGTATAATAATTTTCAATAAATATCTAGCCTACCAAAATACGTTGAATCTGGATACTTGCTACAATTGGTGCAATACCAGATTTGCAACCAAACACGCAATGTAGACAATTGGCAACATAGCTGTTTACGCCAAATTTATATAAAAAAAAGGTTCTTTGGAGCTATTTGTAATGAAATAAAAAATGTTTACCTTTCTTCCACTGGGTATATAATTATCTGTTCGCAAAACAGAAATCTTTACACTTATATTCAAAACAGATACACCGGTGAAATTACAATTTCCAAACGTTTGCACTTTGACAGATAAAATGAAATTCGAATTCGAGCAAAACCCGTTAACCTGTTATTTTTCTTAGTTTTTCCTTTGATTAAAGTGGCGTACCAAATGCGTTCGGAAATTAAACTCTTTTGCATTGTTTTTATTTTTTTGCTTAAAGTGTTTGTAGACAAATGGCTACAGAGCGCATTTAAGGGTTAAGATCAACTAATGCGCCAATTGGGGGCTGTAACAATATTACTAGCAGGTGACTTCCGTCAAACATTGCCAGTTGTAACTCGAGATACTCGAGCTGACGAAGTTAATGCCTGCTTGAAGAAATCTGCAATATGGCAATTTGTTGAAAAAATGAATCTTTCAAAGAATATGCAAGTTCATCTGCAAAACGACGGCGATATGCTTCTGCAAATCGAAAATGGAACAGTACCACAAAAAAATGGTGAAATTACCCTTTTCGTTGGAAACCAAGTTAGCAACATCAATGAATTAGTGGACTGCATATACATTAGGGTGACCGAAACGCTCGAAGAAAATTTTTTTTATGATTTTTTTACGGGGGAACCGCTTAAAATGATTAGACTTTGCAGATTTTAAGATAGCTAAAATTTGAGATCGATTGCTTCCAAACAGCTAATCCCATTCTCACTATTTATATGCTTAAGTAAATGTAGTTCCGTTACACATATTACGTTTATTTAAGAGCAACATGTACAATAGTATTATTCAAAGTATTGTCCATCTGAAGCTATGACTTTTTCCCATCTTTCTGGCAATTTGTGGATCCCATCCCAAAAGAACTGCGCCGGCTTGGCAGCCAAGAATGAATCAAGCCAATTTTTCATATTCTGCTCTGATGTGAACCGTATTTCAGTGAGGGCGTTCTGCATCGACCGGAACAAATGGTAGTCAGAAGGGGCAAGGTCTGGGCTATAAGGCGGGTGGGGTAAGAATTCCCATCCACTGTTTTCCAAATAGTTCTTAACCGGAATAGCAACGTGGGGCCGACCGCTGTCATGATGGAAAATTATTGCCTCGTGTTTGGTTGCATATTCCGGGCGTTTTTCGGCCACTGCTCTCTTCAAACGGATTAATTGTGTTCGGTAGCGTTGTCCATTGATGGTTCCACCCGGTTTTAGCAGTTCATAATACAGCACATCCCACTAAATACAGAGCATTACCTTCGCGCCATGGATATTGCTTTGCCGTTGATTTGGCTGGTTGGTCGGGTCGGGTTTCACATATGATTTTTTGCGCTTGGGGTTGTCGTAATGGATCCATTTTTCATCACCAGTAACAATCCGATGCAAAAATGACTTCCTTTTGTGGAGTTCCAGCAGCGTTTCGGACATGCAAAACCGCCTTTCGACGTCTCTCGGCTTGAGTTCAAGTGGAACCCAATTTCCTTGCTTTTGAATATATCCAGCTGCTTTTAAACGTTTTGAAATGGCTGCTTGAGTGACACCCAAAGATTCTGCGAGCTCTTGTGTTTGGCAACAATCTTCATAGAGCAATGCTTCCATTTCTTCATCTTCAAACTTTTCTGGCTGCCCAGGACGTTCATCATCTTCCAAGCCAAAATCACCACTTTTAAATCGTGCAAACCACTTTTGGCACGTTCGCTCAACTAGCGCATGTTCACCATAAACTTCCACCAAAATACGATGACTTTCGGCAGCAGTTTTCTTCATATTAAAGTAATGAAGAAGAACTCCCCGCAAAAACACTTTTTCAGGCACAAAGTTCGACATATTCGAGTGAAGAAAAATTACTGTTGTTTACGCTTCCAATGAATGACATATACTGAAATGACGTACAATGACAGTAGCTTTCCAACGCATGTTCCAATGGAATAATACAAGTTACGCCATCTCTTAGCAAACCGCACGAATTAAGTTATATACCCAATAATTCACATTGGAAATAATTTTACTGCCACTTACAACAATCTTGTCAGTTGCCAAAAAGCTTTCGAGTGGTTAAGTTTGATTATTTACCAATAGTGCAAGTTCGAACATTTCAATAAAATAAATTCGCGGTTTTTATTGTATTATTATTTTTTCAATACAATAAATTAACTTATAATAAATTGTGAGTCTTATTTCTGTTGTGTTTTCTATAGTACTTTTAGTAATTTTAAGGATTTTACAGTTATTTATTGTGTTCTACTGTTCTTTGATATGGGATCTACACCGAACATGAAAAGCGGAACCCGTGAAAAAATATTTCTTATCGGCTATGCGTCTCACCAAATAACAGGTTGTAAATTACCCTCACATCGTCAAGTCTTAGCAATATTATTTTTCAATTTACGGACTGTTAAATTAAACCTGAAAGAATCAGCGAGACTTGTCATTCGAGAAGTATTTATTTTTTGGGAAAAAGCTAGAATTCCATCAAAATACGAAAACGATGCAATTATAAAACTGGAGAAGCTTTTTAATGAGTGGAGAAATCACCAACGAAATAGAAATAAAACCATTGAAAGCATAAAAAACAAAATCAAAGGATTTGCCTTAAAAATGGACGATCTCTTTGACGTAGCTCATCAAGATGCCTTGACTATGAGGGAACCCGAAGGTATGGCTTTTCTTTTGAAACAGAGAGAAACAGGTCGTCGAGGTTGTATGATTGGAGTCGATCTTCGGTTCACTCGAGCTGAAGAGGAAAAGCCTAAAAAGGATGCAGAGAAAATGAAGCGCAAAATTGAAGAATTTAGTTTTGATATCGGTAAGCTTGACTTTCATAATTACTCGATCTCTTACTACTCTTGCTCTGATTTTAAAAGACCCTGACAATGAGGAGGAGGAGGAGGAGGAAGCTGAAGAGGTCCATCAATTTGGGGATAACCAGCAATCTGCGAATTGGAATAGAATGGACGTTTCTACATCTCAGGCTACCACCGAAGTTTTTGGACCTTCTAATAGCAAAAGAATGAGGTATAGTCGTGGAGTGAAAGAGATTTTAACAATGAAACTCTCTATGTTGTTAGATCGATGTAAGTTATCCGATAGAAATGCTTCTCGTATAATTATATCTACAATAGAAGCACTAGGACAGAATCCAAATGACTTTGTAGTTTCAAAATCAGCTTTACATTCAAAAAGAAGACATTATAGAGAAAAATACTCCGCGGATATCCGAAAACGAATACAAATAGCAGAAAATGAAGCAGTGGTTGTTCATTGGGATGGGAAACTGTTACCAGGTGTTCTAAAAAGAGAGCAAAATGAACGAATTGTCATATCTATATCTTATGGTGAAAATGAGCAACTGCTAGGAGTGCCAGTTATAGATAATAGTACTGGTGAAGAGCAGGCCGCAGCTGTGTATAAAATTATGGAACAATGGGGAGTTTCACACTCTGTAAAAGCAGTTGTTTTAACACCACTGCTTCGAACACTGGAAGGCTAAAAGAAGCATGCAAAATTTTGCAGCGAATGTTGGATAAGGATTTGCTTCACCTGGCCTGTCGTCACCACATTCTTAAAGTTTTGCTTAGAGGTATTTTTGACTGTAAGTCGGATACAACCACTGGGATCTCAACCAGATATTTTTAAAAGATTTCAAAATGAATGGTCAAAAATAGATCTCAAAACATATAACGCAGGTATCCGCGATAAAAACGTTAATAAACACCTAACCCCTGATGTTATAGCCCAGATTACAGGTGAACTAAAAGCAAAACTCACTGAATGTCAGCCTAGAGATGACTACAAAGAATTCCTTCAGTTGATTCTAGTGTTTCTTGGAGAGCTGGATGGTAACGTTGTGGGATTTAGAACACCAGGCGCCCGTCATCATGCTAGGTGGTTGGCTAAAGCTATTTATAGTTTGAAAATATTTCTGTTTCGAAGTCAGTTTACAATGAGTAATGAGGAACGAAATGCTCTGGGTGATATCTGCGTTTTAATTGCAAAAATTTACTGCAAAGCTTGGTTTAATGCCCCAAGGATATCTCTGAGAAAGCTCTTGAGAAATTCTCAAATCATTTATGGTATTTGAGTTCAGAGTTGGTAGGTCTGGCGTTTTTTGACCCAACTTTATCTGACGGGGAAAAATCAGAAATGGCCAACAGACTTTTGACAAGCAATGACGCAGAAAACAATCGAATTCCAAATCCAAAGCTTCAGAAACATCAACTTGAACAATTTGTCGCAGCTGGATTAAAAAACATTGTCAACAAAGAGACATTAAACTTTTTTAGCCGCTTAAAAATAAATGCAGATTTTTGGAAAGAACCTCCAAATGTTTGGGCTGAAAACTCGAATTTTAAAGAAGGTTTCAGAATAGTTCGATCACTTAAGGTCGTAAATGATTTGGCAGAACGAGGAGTAAAATTAATAACTGATTTTAATGACCTCTTAACAAAAGATGAAGATCAAAAGCAATATGTCCGCCAAGTAGTCAGTGAGTGCCGAAAATTCGATCCCAATGTTTCAAAAACCACTTTATGTAAATTTCTGGATTAGATTATTTTTTTTTTATATATTTATTACATTTATAATAAGGTATCAATTATTGAAAATATGTTATTAAAGGAATTTTGTACATTTGTTATGTGGTTCGTTTTTTATGTCAAAGGAAATTTTTTAAAAAACACATGGTTTATCAATATTGCCCGAACTTTCTGCTTCACCGTAAATTATTTTATAACATTTATATTGAGCGTTGTTAACAAAAGTCTTACTTTTTATTTAATACATAAATAGTGAGAATTGGGTCAGTAGTTCGGGAGCTAGAGCTTTTTTTCTTCGCAAAACACAGAAAAAACTGCGATTTTTGAAACTTGAGCGAGAGTCGGCACCATTTACCGTTATCAAACCGAGCTCAAATTTTGGCTATCTAAAAATCCGCAAAGGTTTATCATTTTATGGGGTTCCCCCGGCTCATTTTCGAAAATCTATTTCTTGTGGTCACCCTAATATACATATACGAGTATCTTTCTGTTCAACATATAAACAGCAAGACTCCTTCTTGGTTCGGTGAAAGAGCTATTCTTGCACCAAAAAATAATTCTGCGTACAAAGTTAATGAAATGACTTTAAGCAAGATAAATGGTGACGTACGCATTTATAGATCCATTCAAACCGTTGTAAATACTGATGACTCTGTGCACTTTCCAACAGAATTTTTAAATTCTACAAATCCAGCAGGACTACCAGGGCATTTAATTTTCTTAAAAGTTGGAGTGCCAATAATTTTATTAAGAAACTTATGTCCCCCAAAGCTGTGCATTGGAACAAGATTGCTTGCTTAACCTTCGAAAATAATGAATATTAAGATTTTTATATTAATTTGCTGCCTATACATTATCACAGCAAGTGCCTACTCAGCAAAGCGGGTACATCAGCTAGTATATAGTATATCTATTGAAAATCATGTTCAGTTTCTCCATTCGAATGGAAGTATGTGTATTTCTGGATAGGAATGAACCCTTCGACCCAAACGTCGGCACATCTCTAATTGGTCAATCAATTGAAAACCAGTCAGTCCGATGATGACCTCGTGGGTGCCACAGTTTTTTTTTTAGATACATAGAGTCAGTCTGGCGTTATGGTTGCTAACTTGTTCAAATGGATTTTAATGGAATTTATTATATTTAACATATTTGTCGTTGAACTGGAAAGATGTGTGTATTTTAATCAGATGTTTTCTTTCCTCGGTTTTAAATATGTGTATTTTGTTAACTGCGCTCAGCAGTAAGCATTCTGTTGAAGGTAGAACACATAATAAGAAAAACCAGTTACAACACGTTTTCCATCGTGTTGAATTGGTTTCTGAAACTTTTCATTTCGTTTATCAGTTCTTGAAATTTAGTAAAAACTGCTCTTATCACATGTACATATGTTCGATATCGCTTTTTGGTGTAAATACATAGTTTGGTCGTGTTGTTTGAATCGAAAGTGTGTATCTCTCTGTTTCGCGCTATTTCTACTCCTACGTACGAGTATCTTTATGCTGATCTTGCCTTGGAGCCAATTCTTCGTGACTGAGGGGCTTGTTGAATGCAATTTCATTTATAAATTCATTCGTCTGCCCATGGCTGGGTTAAAGTGGAACCAACCATTTGTTTGCGTTTTTTTTTGTTTTAATGCTACATAGTTTGTTGCCACAACCATGTGGGATGAAATCATCTATTTAATGATGTCATTTTTGTTTTCTATTTTTGGTAGTATTTAGAACGGTTAAAAAGAGAAAATTGATTAATTCCTCATTAGCATAGCAAATTTGTATTGCAAATACCTGACCTAGGTAAGCGAGGAAATAATTGAAACTGACTCGTTTGGCTGGTTTTGATACTTGTTATTGTTTGAAAAAAAAAATGGTTTATTGTACTTCTAGTAGTCGGTTAGGTCTCTTGCTTATGCGTAGGAAAGATTTGGGTCATGGGTAGAGTTCACTTTTTTGAATCGTATGATATCACCTATTCTCAGAAGGCTTCCATGTCAGACAATATGTTCATCGAATTCAGAATTGGAAGCGAGTTTTTGGTTTTGTTGAAGAGGAAGAAGATGCCTTAACCCTGGAAAGATAATCATATTTTGGAATTTTAAACAGCTTTATTTTGTGTGTTATAATGATCTGAAAAAATCTATCAGGATTTACATTTTAAAGGGTGTTTTTTTTTTTAGAGGTTTGGCTTTTAAATTGGCAACACTGTTTCTACAGATTGTCAATTTGGGAGTTGAAAGTTGATTTGTGGTTAGTACGTTTTGCCATTTTACGATGAATATATTAACGCAAGAAGAACACTTGCAAATTGTGCAAACTTATTTTGAAAACCATGGTTCGGTTCACCAAACTTATCGTGCGCTACGTCCATTTTACGGTCGGCATAATCGTCCATCTGAGCAAGTTATTTGGAGCATGATGAATCGTTTTCGCACCACGTACACTCTAGTGGATAATACGCATCCCCAAAGATGACAAACCGTGCTAACAGAAGACGTTATTGCCGTTGTGGAGCGCAATGTTGAGGAGAGTCCGAATGAGTCGATTCGCCATCATGCGCAGCAATTGAACGTATGCAAATCCACTTTTTACGGAAAGATTTTACGGAAAGATCTTGGCTTAAAAGCTTATTAGGTTCGGTGGATGTGTCGAAAATATGATTCAGCTTGATCCTCATTTTCAACGCAAAATTTTGTTCTCCGATGAGGCCCATTCTTGGTTAAATGGTCGAGACGCCCTTACAACCATTAAAACTCACTGTTTGGTGTGCTTTATGGGCTGGTGAAATCATCGGCCCATATTTCTTTAAGGACGATGCCGGCCAGAATGTTACCGTCAATGGAGAGCGCTATAGAAATATGATTTCTGACTTCTTCGTTCCTCAGTGGAATGGCATTGACGTGACAGAGCTTCCTCACAGAGCGCGACACCATTAATTTATTGCGGGAAACATTTGCTGAGCGCATAATTTTGCGTAATGGACTGTGAACGGGCCTCCACGATACTGTGATCTCACAACTTTAGATTATTTTCTTTGGGGGTATGTGAAGTCACTAGTCTATGCCGGTAAACCAGAGACGTTGGACGATTTTGAAGTCAACATCCGCCATGTTATTGCTGATATACGGCCCCAGTTGCTCGATTAAGTTGTCGAAAATTGGACTTCACGATTGAGCTTCATTCGAGCCAGCCGTGGCGCGCATATGCCCGATTTCATATTTAAGCACTAATGGCATAAAATTATCTATTGAATAAAGCTAATATCATAGAAATTAACATTAGCTTCAAGTGTTTTATTTCATATTGAATTTGTATAACTCTAAAAAAAAACACCCTTACTTCGTTCCACTATCACACATCATGACAATTTCCTGGTCATATTTACTTGGTTTATTGGGTATGTACATCCTAAAAGGGCATCGTCTTCGAAAACCAAGTAGTTGCTCATCTGTAGTAAGGAATGCCCACGCTGTGTAGTTATTAATGCACTGAATAAACACATCTTCTTGCCGAAGCGATGGATGTAATGTTTTGTCATCAGTCCTGAGACATCTTAACAAATAATCGACTCGATCACGGCTCATAGCAGATGAATACATCGTTGAGAAAGACCTGTCAAATAGTTCTTCTGTAGACAGGTGATTATCTTTCCCCACTGCTGTCAAAACTAGTATTCCAATCAATGCCCGAATTTCATTTTCACTTTTGTCACTGAACGTTGCACTAAACGTCTTTTCAGAGCTATTTCAGCTTTGGTCCATTTTACGATTTCAGTCAGAATTTCGTTGATAGAAAAAGCATTGAAGCATAAGATGGGTTCATATAGATCGCGGACAATGCGTGTTGGACCCCTAGAAGTTCTTACAATATTCAATGCTGAGACTCTGAGACTTGATGTCGAACATGCATGTTTGTTCTTACCTCTAATCCTTCTTGAAAACAAACTAATGATTCGATGAGAAGCCAATGATGATGATCGTCTACTTCCACGTCATCAATAAGAGCATATTCAACATACTTTCTAAGTCTTCCTCGCTGTCATTCTGCTTCACTCTCTGTTTCTAGACCTTCATTCCCTTCATCATTTTCTAAGTTAGCGGATAATATACAGAGTGTTCCCTAATTCGATGACGATAATTTGCGAAATGATTCCTTGGCATATTCTAAGAAAAAAATCGTTCTACAATAAGGGTCTATCTCCAATGTTGACATCATTTATCTGCGATTTAAGAAAAGGCTTACTTTGGTGTACCCTGACCCATTTTAACGGAAATTGCTCTGTTAGTACTAATGTTAAAAACTTCGTGTAGGACTTTATTTTTAGAAGAAATACCAGGCTTTACTAGATGGAGTGAAAAGTGACCACCTTGGGACTTAATTTTTTTTTTTTTTTTTTAATGTTTTTTTTTTATATTATTCAATATAGTCCTCTTTTAGTTTGATACACTTATTCCAGCGATTTTCCAACTTCTTGATCCCGTCCGAAAAGTAATTTTCCGGAAGGTCTGCAAAATACTCCTCTCTGGCGTCGATGATTTCCTTCCGTAACCTGAATTTTTTTATTGATGAGCCATCTTTTGAGGTTTGGGAAGAGATAATAGTCCGAGGGAGCCAAATCGGGCGAATACGGTGGATGCGACAGCAATTGGAGCCGTAAGTTATTGATTTTAGCCGTGGTTGCGATGCTCTTGTGCGCCGGCGCATTGTCTTGCAAAAACAAAATTTTTTTTCGCTTCATGTGAGCCCGTTTTGCAGCGATTTCGGCCTTCAATCTCTCCAATAATGCACAGTAATACTCGCTGTTGATGGTTTTTCCTTTTTCGAGGTAGTCCACGAAGAGTATGCCATGACAATCCCGGAAAACCGACGCCGTAACCTTTCCGATCCATCGAGCCTCCCTCGGCCGCTTCGGAGCACTCGTGCCGGCTTCAGTCCATTGCCGGGCACTCATTCTGTTCTCTGGTGTGTAATAGTGGATCCAAGTTACCAATCGACGCTAAAAGTCCGCCCGATTCCGCATCAGCAAGTCCAAACACTCTTTCGAAGTGCTTTCGCGTTCGTGTTTGTGGTCAAAAGTGAGCATTCGCGGCACCCAGCGGCAGGATAACTTTTTCATATGAAGAATATTGCCCAAAATATGGCGTGTGCGCTCAGTACTAATCTTTGTGGTATCTGCTAGGTGGCGCACCTTCACTTTCCGGTCAGCCAACACCATTTCATGTATTTTTTTAACATTGTCCTCTGTGGACTTGATCGGTAGTGGAGTTGCGGCCACCTCGAAACTCTCGAAACCAATATTTGATGGTGTAATATGACGGAGCATTAGCCCCATAATATTTATCCAGCTTTTCTCTTGTTTCCTTCGCCGTTTTGCCTCTCAAAAAATAATGTTTTATGAGAGAACGAAAATCGTTTTTGTGCATACTCAACTTGATGCCAAACACGTCAACAACAATCAGCTGTCAAAACAAAACTAAAGACAGTGTCGCACTGAAATTTGGCATGTCTGCCTAAATATGAACGGCCTTCAAGGCACCATAACACTGATATCTTGTTTGAGTTTTTAGAGATCCAATTTCTAAACCGGTTCCATTTTCATTGCCCATGCTAATTTTCAACTTTGAGGTCACTTTTCTTCAGAAAATTCATTTCTTTATATCCAATGGTTACCGTACTCTTCATCTAGCCAATTCTTAACCTCACGATCATAGTGGGCTGGAGCACCGTCCGTCCTCTTGAAAATATGATGAAGCTAGTTGAATCAGTGTAATGTCCTCCAATAGTTCTGGTAAATCATTTCGCAAAAACTCCCGATAGTTTGTAGAATTCAGCCTACGTGGTAGTTTGAAGGGGCTGATTAACTTGTTTCCTAGTACACCTGCCCACATACTGACGCTGAATTTGTATTGAAATGATTTACGTGTCATTGTATTTATGTGGATTGTCCGCAGCCCACGTATGAAGATTATGAAAGAGGCAAACTGCTCTGGGCGCTGCATAGCTTCAAACCATACACGTCTGCTGGTCCGGACGGCATAATACCTGCCGAGCTACAAAGATCCTCAGATATAATCCTGCCTACGCTAGCGAATATCATGAGGAGCTGTGTGGAACTGATCCACTTTCCACTGTCATGGAGAGCAGTCAATGTAGTTTTCATACCCAAAGCCAGAAAATGTTCTCATGCTGTCCTAAAGCACCTCAGACCTATAAGTCTATCATCTTTCCCACCGAAAACTCTAGAACGACTGATTGATTTCCATATACGAGCTAAAATTGATCCAAGACTTTTACCAACGGCTCAACATGCCTAAGCAGAGTCCAAAGAACAACATGTCTATGCATAAGCGGAAGCTTACGGTCTACTCCCTCTGCTGCGTTAGACATTCTGTTTCACTTCACACCCCGTAATATCTTCAGCAGGCAAGTAGCTGCGACTGTAGCTATTCGCCTTAAAGCGATTACACAGTGGACAAATAATTCTCAACATTCACAACATTCTTAATACATTAGGAAACCTCACAAAGAACACTGATTACACCATACCTGAACTTTGGTTTGACAAAGACTTCCATGTAAGCTTCCCCTCTAGATCCTTCTGGAAGGAAGATGTTTTCATGTAAATCCACTTCTACACAGATGGGTCTAAAACCGATAGCGGGGTGGTGGCGGTGTTTTTTTAGATAAGCTAAATCTAAGCCTCACTTTCCGTCTTCCAAATCACTGTAGCGTGTTCCAGGCGGAAATTTTAGCGGTTAAAAGAGCTCTGTCCTGGCTGAAGAAAAACTTGATATCTGCAAAAGATATCCGCATCTTTTCGGATAGTTAGGAAGTTATCAAGTCCCAGTTTCATTAAATTTTAAAACCGCCCTTGAATGCCGATCATCTCTTATGGAGATGGCAGAGCAGTTCAACCTTCACCTTTGCTGGGTGCCGGGCCTAAGAGACATTCCAGTGAACTGTAGGACAGATGAACTCGCCAAAATTGGAACCACTCTACCTATTCTACCGGAAAAGGGTAGCATAGGTATACCAATCACTACGTGCAAATTAATATTAAAGCTGGATACCAATAAAAGGACAGACCATAGGTGGACTGTTGGACCAACATGTCTAGCGACTAAATAGATCTGAATCGCTCTAAGACTCTGATCTTTCTAAATAGGAAGCATCTCAGCGCCATCATAGGTGTCATCACTGGACACTGCCTCATAGGCAAGCATGCAAGAAGGTTTGGCGCTTTTAGAAACGATTTCTGTAGAAGCTGCATGGGCGAGGAGGAACAGGAGACAAACCTCCACCTACTCTGTACATGTCCAGCTCTCTTCCAGAGAAGAAAACTTCACTTCGAAGCTTTCTTCTACAATGACCTAAATGATCTAAAGAATATAGACGTAAACAGTCTCCTACGCTTCATCGTAAGCTCAAAATGGTTCCATGAGTAAGAGGATCATTGATCCACGTGGCATCACAATGGGCCAATAGGCCTAAATGGGTTGGTGTTTCCAACAGCCGCTCTTACCTACCTACCTACCCCAAAAACACGTCCACTCTCTGATGAGTCTGCGAACCGACTGAGATGTTACGAAAGCAGAGCAGCTAACTTACAACATTGAAAAGGAGAGCGTTTTCGCGTGGGTCAAAATGACCCAGATTATCTTTCCAGGGTTGAGAAGGAGCTCGGAAAACCTGTTTCACTGCTCCGTCGAAGCTCAGATCAAAAGGGAATGGATCATAGAGAATGGGAACGCTGCCTTCACCAAATGTTTTGAGCTGATATTTCCAGCACTAAAAACCTCCTACAGATCGTCCATTTCATGGTAAAACACATACTTGCAGCGGCTACGTAAAGAAACCCGAAAAGCTTGTAAACAAATCACTTGAGACTAATTTGGAGGAAAACCAGAATCTTCACAGATCGAAATAAAAAGAATTTAAGAAACTAATTTGGCTTTCGGAGAGTGCCTCTTATAAAAATTTTCGCAACAAGATCAAAACATTCGGTGAAACCATTAGGCTGACCAAAGTTCTCAAAAGAGGGAAATCTGCCAAATTGCAATCGCTCAGAACACCTAGTGACACTTACACTGAGTCGAAAGCAGAGACGCCTGTCTACCTTTGCGACTCATTTCCCAGGTAACATAATTAGAACCAGCTCTTATCAACGCACCTGCAATACACTATTGTTTCCTTCGATGGCCTCAAGCTGCCTGACATCAATGGTACATAGGTGCTGACAAGCTGCTAGCAACTCTGAAGAGAATTTTCATTATTAACCTGGCACTAGCACTGGCATACATACCGAAACCCTGGCGAACAGTGAGAGTAGCCTTTATACCGAAATTCGGAAAAGATGACTACACGCTCGCTGATGGGCAGATTTCAAGGCGCACTTGGCAACAAGGAGTACGCCCTGTTCATTCAGAGTGCTTTCGACAACGCACCTTTTGACGTTATGTGTAACTCCCCCAGACACAGCCGAATCATAAGTTCTATGGATAAGAGCAGTGCTGTTGATGACGATTGATGTACTGGAAATGGGCATCCAATCAATCCTCTGAAAATTGAGGTTGTGCTCTTTAAGAAAAGGAGGAAGCTGACTGATCTGACTCCTCTAGTGCTTAAAGTCATTATCATCCGTTTATCCAACGAAGCTTAGTATTCGCGTGTCATCTTAAAAACAAACTTCCTCTGATTAAACATGTCACGACGAAAACCTTGAAGACACTGTTGGCTTTCTGGTAGGTAAAAGAGCTTTCGGCAAGTTATGGGGCTCCTGCTCCTTTTTTTACTCCAAAAAACTGTCTGTTCATGCTGCATGAGGGCTTGTCCTAATATTGATAAATTTCTTTTCCTTTGATATTCATACCATGGGCTGCACCCTCAAAACCATCTTTGAAAATAAGTGATCTTATGACGTTTAGATGACCTCACGCGTCAACTATTTTTTAATTTTGGTCTAATGAACATGTTGTTTGATGCGATGACACCAGAACCCGTGTTATTGCAAAAATACGAATTCGAATTTTCCTGTGTAAAGGAATGGATTCGGGCAGAATCTGATTCACGGAAGGAATGTAGTTGGGGTTTCACGTATGGCTCCGAAATGGATCTAAGATGCGGGTCTAGTATCTTTCTGGAGGACATCAGCGTTAGATTTCACTCGAGAGGGCGAGTGACAGCCAAGCTTTGCATAAAACTTTGCTGAACTCTCTATCACTTCCAAGCTATTCGTATTGTAGTTCCCTATATGCATTCGGAGGACTGATATCACTGTGCCTTGTTTGGGTCCCAGGTCACAGTGGGACCACGAGAAATGAAACCGCTAGTCTGATCAGGTTCAGAGGGGAGTTCCTCATGAACATAATCGCCTTAAGTAATACTCTCCAGAATGCCGGCAGATCGAACAAGTGCTTCCCGACGTCTCCAAGATATCAGTGACTTCTTTGCTGTTCTCGAAACAATTTCAGTGTCATATTCCTGATGAACGGCCCGCTTATTTATCCAAAATATTGTGTTAACATACGAGGGGCGTTCAATATATTCTCGGTATCGATATGAAGGAAAATGCGAATTCAATTTAAATTGTTTTTATTTTTCAATATAATCTCCCCTAACATCAATGCATTTGTTACATCTTGAGATCAGCTTTTTTAAACCCTCAAAAAAATAAATTTCCTCTTTCTCTGCAAAATACCGAACTTGAGTTCTTCATCATCCGAAAATCTTTTTCTACGAAGACATTTTTTCAAATCCGGAAACAGGAAATAATCACTAGGGGCAAGGTCTAGACTATAGGGTGGGTGTTGGATTTCTTCGAAACCACAATCTCGCGCAGCAGCCTTGGAAACTCGCGCCGTGTGAACAGGAGCGTTGTCATGAAGAAGCAACACACCCACTGCGAGTTTACCCCGTCTTTTCTTTTTAATTTCCTCCCGCAAATTATGCAAAGTGGAAGCGTAGGATGTGGCGTTGATGGTTTCACCTTTTTTTTTGTACTCAATGAGCAAGATTTCCTTTGAGTCCCAAAAAACTGTGGCCATGAGCTTCCCGGCAGACGGAGTGACTTTGAACTTCTTCGGGGGGTCTGTTCCTTTTTTATGCCACTGCATGGACTCTTGTTTGCTTTCAGGGTCATAGTGGTGGACCCATGTTTCGTCCCCAGTAACAATTCGATCCATAACACCGTCCGCGTTCTCACTACACATCTCCAAAAGCTCTCTACAGCATGCGATTCTCACTTTTTTCTGAGGCGCTGTGAGCATTCGTGGCACCCACCTTGCACTGACCTTTGAAAGGTTAAGATGGTCATGAAGAATGGTGTGAATGTTACCAATTGAAAGCTTGGTGATCTCTGCCATCATTTTCACCTTTATTCGGGCATCCTCAAGAACAAGTTTTTCGACTTCTTTAATGCTTTCTCCCGTACAAGCAGTAGCCGGGGCGCCGGAGCGGGGGTCGTCTTCAATGCTCTCTCTGCCTCTCTTGAACTCACTTGACCACTTTTGCACAGTTGATAATGAAGGTGCGGAACCCTGGTAAACAGCCACCATCTCTTCATGAATAGTTTTTTGAATTTTTCCTTGCTTAGTGAGAAATTTAATTACAGCGCGATGCTCAATTTTCACCATCATCGTCTCAGTTGCCATTATGATTCTGTATAACTAGAGATAAAACGCGAATTAATAATCACATTTATATGAAATTTTACATGAAATTTTACTAAAATAATAGTATTACTTGATAAATAAGTCAATTTATATATACAACCACAGCTTCACCCCGATACCGAGAATATGTTGAGCGCCCCTCGTATGAAGCCCTTTTGTACCATACCAATCGCCAATATCAATTTATCTTCTGGGCAACATCGTTCAGCGAGTTTAAAGCCATAATGGTATCATCCATTATAATGAGCTCTATAAAGCCAGTACTAACTTTAGGATTCCGAGGAAACTTTGTTGGTGGCGTCGCACAATGGCGGGATGCACCCTGCAGTTTCAAGGAAAATCGTCCTAATTGTCCGGACTTGCACTTGTCGTGTGACCTCGTTTACGTTGTTTTGGAACAGTACACCGATGGCACCATTAACCCGTAATCGGTCCATCGGTTTAAAATGCGCTAGCGATATATGTAAATATGATTGCTCGTTCTCAGTGCGTCGTAATTAAAAGCTATACTACGGTTGAAAATGAAGCCGAACAAGTTGGTTTTAAAGGCAATACGGGTAAGATTGTCGACCAACAATTAATCCGTTGCATACCAACTTGGATGAAATCTCACTATCGAAAGTTACAACTTTAAAGTTAAGAAGTTTGTCTACCACGGTAAATCCTTAATTCCACGAACGACACTAATTAAAATTCGTTGATGAATAGTGCTGAGCATCTGCTGCTATGATAGTTAGGGCAGGCAATTGACCTGACTCGAAAGAATTCTACTCTGCTTGACAATAACCAAGACAACTGAGCTGATTGAAGGCACTTTTCAAAGAAAAATACTCCATCGGATACGTGGTTTTAGTAGAAAGCGTATGGATGAGAGGGCGCAATTTTACAGATATTTATGGGGATTTCTTCAGGAAGGAAAAAAAATTGTCGAATACAGTGGCTTGCCTACATCGTGTGATTGGAAAGCACTGTTCTAGAGAGGAGGGCTCTTGATTTCTATCCGTTTGGTTTAAGGAGAAAAGGGAATACGAACCTGAGTTTGAAAATTCATGCAGTCGCTGATGTTAGATAACTTTTTCTAACGAACTGGAAGTTGTTCGCCAGGAGTCTTATAGAATGGAAGAAGGCTCTAACCCAGGCTATCAACCTCCAATGCTTGTTAGCTAGAGTGAATAAGTGAATAGTCCTACATAATTTGAAATTCGACTAGTCCAGTCCCTTGATCTAACTTGATTACTACAAGGTTGTTCAGAAAGTAATTACGTTCTTTTACCAGTTTAAATGCATATACATATTTTATTATTCGGTTCGGTATATTAACTTGATTGTTGAACAGATCCCTGCAAGTAGTGCTCGAGATGTTTGAAGATATCGGTTTTGGTTGGAGAAAGGGCCGATGATTTGTAGGAATTTGCAGCAAATTTTTCGCAACGTATGTCATTGTCGTGTAGAAGGATTAGACATTTGTTGACAATCTCGGAATTATGTATTTTCTGCTGTTTCTGGTGTGTTATGCTAATATCTTCATTTCTTGGCAGTACTTCCTTGCTGTAATGTTTGTACTATATGTAAACTAGTGGATTATTCCAGTCCACCAGACAGTCTTTGTCATTGTCTTCGTTTCGTTCAGTTTCGGCTAATAGTGCTGCTTTGGCTTTTCATTCACGGTGCTGAACCGCATCGGTTATCGTATAAAGTCCATTCGATAGTGAATTGTTTTAATTTTCATACGCAAAAGCTGTTTTCAATCATGTAACACTAATTTAACTTGTGTGACACACATTCGTCAACACTTTTTCATTCTCAAAATCGATCAAGGTGATCAGAAATAGTTGATTTGCTTACACTCAGAAGCTCTTGTACCATTGTGCTTGGATCTTCTTCAGTGAACATCTTTAAGCCTCCATAAATCGCTGTACCTCAACCAAATGTGCTATTAATCCCGAGTTACCTCAGCTATCTAACGACCTCTTTTGAACTCTTACAAGAAAATTGCCTGAGTTCCCTGAACATTTATTTTTCGCAGTGTAAAGCATATTTCATATTAACTTACAGACACAACCATTTCCCATGGAGGTAAATCTTTCGATCTACATACGTATTTCCAGAAGTACCCAACCTAATAAAGAAAACACAAAAAAATTGGGGAAAAATATGTTTATTTCTCTACGTAGTCTCCTTTTAGTTCAACACACTTTTCTCAGCGATGTTCAATAGCTTCGATACCCTGCTTATAGTGAGAATCGTTGAGTTCCTTAAAATAGCCATCAACCGCAGACTCCACCTCTTTGCTATTGGAAAATCTTTTACCACCGAGCCATTTTTTCAAATTCGGAAATAGAAATTAATGCGAGGGGGCTAAATCTGGGTGAATAGGGTGAATAGGGTGCGTGAGGAAGCAATTCGAACTTTAACTCATTGATTTTGGGCATCGCGATGACGGATGTGTAAACTGGTGTATTGTCTTGATGAAACAAAGCTTTTTTCTTCACCAAATGCGGCCGTTTTTTCTTCTTCAATGAAAATTATCCCACGCGCATCCTAAAAAACTGACGCCATGACCTTGCCTGCAGATGGAACTGTCTTCGCCTTTGGAGCCGATTCTCCCCTTTGAGTCCATTGTTTTGACTGTTCCTTCGTCTCTAGTGTGAAGTGATGGGTCCATGTTTCATCCATAGTTCTGAATCGACGCAAAAACCCGGCTTTATTGCTGTGAGAGTTTGCCAAACACTCAATTGAAACATCCTCACGACGCTGTTTTTGTGCCATTATGAGTAATCGCGGCACCCATCTTGCGCACAGCTTTCTCATGTCCAATTTTTGAGTCAACATACGATGTACAGCGCTTTTTGAAATGCCCACCATATCTGCTAGTTCACGCACTTTTAATCGACGGTCATTCGTCCACCAAAATCCACCATATTGTGGATTTTTTTCAGCATTACTGGTGACCTCACCTCATTTGGTCGACCACTGCGATGTTCGTCTTGGCAAGTCGTACGGCCTCGCTTAAACTCTGGCACCCAATATTTTATTGTTGTAAACCAGGGAGCCAGACTCGTCCAGAGTAGAATCCAGTTCCGTTTTAAACTTTGTTGGATTGAGGCCTTTCAAATGAAAGTATTGTATCACATAACGACGTCCAATTTTTTCCATATTTAAAAATTCATTGAGAGCGTTCCCTATTGATGGCTGCCGAACAAATAATAAGCGTTGTCAAACGTCAAATTTAAGCTTTATCGAAACCAAACACACCTGAGTTTCAAACCACTACATCACAACAATGCTTTCCTTTCTCCTCCTTCTATCAACAGTAAAAGGGTATCATAACCCCTTAGGCGTGCGTAAATTATAAAAAACAAAAAAAAGGTTAATACTTTCTACAATTGTCATTCTTTTTATACAACAACCCCCATCTATACGTCAGGTCGGGTACTTCTGCGGCTATCTTCTATATATGCAAGTATATTTTACCTTGAAACGTACTGTCACTTTGGCCCTGGGGTCGGAGTATTTTACTGCTTAGAACGAACCCTGTAGCACCTAATAAAGGCTGACCAGATAAGAACGATAGAAAGAAAAAATGTAAATGAGGCAACAACGATGTGAGATATAAAATTGATTCTGGCTTTATTTTGAAGCCATTATGTGTGGAATAGCACATCATTGAAATGGCGGCCTTGGCTTCGCTGGCAGTGCTTCAAGCCGTCGGTCCAATTTTTGATGACTCGGTCCAACATGTGCGACGTTCTCCCGGCAATAGCGTGTCGAATGTTGGCCTCGAGTTCGCCCAAAATGGTTGGCTTGTTAGCGTGGGCAAAGGACTAAGCTCGCCGTGAGGTGACCCAGTCGCCAAATTTCTCCTTCACAACTTGGAGCGTTGCGTCGCTTGTATGGCATCATGTTGGAACCACAGTTCAGATATATCGATGTTGTCGAACTCTAACCACGGAAAGATGGTTAATATCGCTATATACCTGAGACCATTGACGGTAACGGTGTCTCCTTCCTCATTTCGAAAAATAATAAGGTCCCATGATGCCGCCATGCCCCATAAACCACACCAAACAGTCAATCTTTGTGGATGCGTTGATGCTTGGCCGAACACTTGTGGATTGTGTTCACTCCAATAATGGCAATTTTGCTTGTTGACATAGCCGCTCAGTCAAAAATGGGTCTCGTCCGAGAAGATGATTTTTTGGCCAAAATCCGGATCTCAGGCCAGCATTCCCAGCGGCCAATTAGCGAACTCATGGCGTTGTCTATGGTCGCCCGGCTTCAATTCTTGTGTCAGCACAATCTTATACACATCTTTGTGCCTGTTCACACTGGCGTAGGCATGAAAGTCCTGGCCATGGACGTCGTGTTCACTGGGTTGAAAGACTTTGCCAAGCGGAACACTTGAATCGGATCATTGTTAATTTTTAAATTTGAGCAGTTGGCCCTGAAACATACTTCTTTGCCTCTCCTTTAGTGTAATGTAACATCAACGATCAAAACTAAAGTGAAAAAAACATGTCAGGAATGGGACGTTTTTTTTCGGTGCAAGTAACCCTTCTTCTCACTTAAATGAATTTAATTTTAATTTTGGTGGGGGCTGAGGCTTAATACAAGCTTAATCTAACTTAAAAACTAACAGAAAGACTTAAGAGCTAGTGACCAAGGAAGTGATGGAGGAGATCTTGTTTGAGACGAGGAGTGCTCAGGTGGAAATGAAAAAGGGAGAGGTTCGAGTTGACCTTTCGGAGCATTCGGGAGATAGGTTCGTTGGAGCCATAAGAGGTGCGGTGGACCGGTAGATAGAAGAGACGAGGACAACGTAGATTGCGGGGGTTGGTATTGAAGGAAATGGAGTTGAAAATGGATACACAGTCGATGGAACCTGAGAGAAGACGATGAATGAAAAGAACGTCAGCAATATTCCTACGTTCTTCTAACGAATTCATATTTAGAAGTTTGAGGCGGTCTTGATAGGGAGGTAAGATTAAAGGGTCGTTCCATGGCAGGCCACGGAGGGCAAATCGGAGGAATCGACGTTGAATACCCTCGATTCGGGAAACATGAACCCGGTGAAAGTGGGACCAAGCTTGACTGGCATACTCAAGCAGGGGGCGAACAAAGGTAACATAAAGAGATCTGGTTACATACGGGTTGGAAAATTCCTTGGACCACCGTTTAATTAAGCCAAGTGATGAGTTGGCTTTGAGGATCATCTTATCGATATGCGAACGGAAATTAAGCTCACTGTCGAATAATATGCCAAGGTCTTGAAAAGACTGAACCAGGGGAATTGGTTGGCCATGGAGAAAATAAAGTCGGGGAGGAGACGGGTTGCATTTACGTGAGAAGGTTATAAATTGACATTTGGCTATATTAAGTTCTAGGCAGTTTTTGAGGCACCAGATTGAAAACCGATCAAGGTCTTCTTGAAGAAGGGCAGAGTCCTGGGGAGAGGAAATAGATTTAAAAAATTTTGTGTCGTCAGCATAAAGGGAGAGGGAGGAGTGCTTAATGACACTCTCAACATCGTTGATAGTAAGAATGAAGAGAAGAGGGCCAAGATGACTGCCTTGTGGAACTCCAGATGAGGCCAGGAATGGAACAGAAAGGGCGGATCTAAACCGAACACTATAATATCGGTTTACCAGGTAAGAAGAAATCCATTTTAAAATGAGCTGAGAGTGCAAAAGACACGAATTCAACTAGATTTGTGGTAGTTGATCTACCTTTTAGAAAACCATGTTGTCGGGGTGAAATAAAAGGCTTGCATTTGAAGCTTAACGCTTCGTATAAAATGCTTTCAAAGAGTTTGGGTATATGAGTAGCGTTCCCTTTCTTTCGGACAATCTTCCTGTTCACGCTAATGTGAACAGCCACTTTGATTGGTGTCAGTGCCGTGTCCCAATTTTTCAAACTTTCTTATGTCACCATTTAAGGTTTAGCAATCGTGGAGGGTTTTTTTTTTTTGTTAATTGAGTTACTGCTGATCTTATGCTCAAGAACTAACACATTCACTTAGATACTGATCTATCAATGCCTTCTTTCTCCAGAGCTTCTTAGAGAAGTCCTCTAAGTGTTAATTAATACCTTTTCAATGTCTTAGAAAATACATAGTCTTACGTTTCGAGAGCCAGTAGATACCGAGTATTGTTAGTGGATCTGTTGGTCCTGTATGTAGCTGGCGGTAATGAAGTACATCCTCACATTGAAGTTAGCCTACTTTTTTCAGTCATTTCGTTCCAAATTGTCGCTTTTAGTTATCTGGGCCAGGTGTTGGTATATCGGGCAGTGGGGCTACTATGATGCAATCTACTCCTGCTAGCTTCAAAGGCTGTGATTCTCACCATGCAAAGTGCACAAAAAAAAACCTAAACCCCTCACATCACGGAATAGAGACTTAAAAAAACAGCCTGGGCCTTGTCACACTGGAATTGCAGGGTCATCAATTTTTTTTTACCTATTATCTGGTAGAGAGTCAGACAATAAAATTGTTAACAAATTGGTACAGTCGCTGTTTATTTGATGAACACTTAGCATGCTAACTTACATGACTTCGGACTTTTATGTGTCCGATTTTTAATCGCTTTCAAACTACGTTTATTCCCATTCAAAAACATGGAGTTTTTGCTTATTTGGAATGATGTCAAGTTCAGTAATTAAACCAGCTAAACTCGTCGGGAAAAAGGGCAATTTAAAAACAATTAAATAACGTCATCATTCGAGAAGTTCTCGCACATACTTTCCGCCTCGTAATATATTCATACATAGATAATTACCTACTTAATCTGATACATACTCAGAAGCCAGTTAATATCTCATATGTTCATTTCATGTTTTGCATTGTGTACACCTCTTTGACCTTTTTCTTTTTTTGTCCCTTGAGAGTTCCACTGAAACTCAGGTCAGCACATTTACTCCCATTCATCATCGGTCAAGTTCGAAGGAATAATTTTGACTACAGCAAAGGTAAATTGATTAATAGGGAGTAAACAAACATGAGCGTATTTGATGTAGTGTGGTCTTGGTTCCAGAAATTTAAGCAACCTGTTTCTCTTGCCCCTGACTCATGAATCCAAGAGTACTTAACTGTGTCTTACGGCTTACAATATTCAAGTACAAGGGAGTTTTTACTTTTCAAGGTTAACGACATACAATACAACAAAAAAACATAAATGACTAAGTCAATTGTAGTCCGTGAATACACATTCGTGTCCATTGGGAAAAATTTGATTCAACCGCAAAGCTAATTTGCTCTTTTAAACTGTTGAAAAGGATATATTATGGTATATTTCATTCGAGACTACAATACGGGATTGCCTGCTGGGAGGCCTCTTTTGATACTCCAAAAACACATCTTGAAGAAACTTAGCTATAAGCCCCGCTTTTATCCCAGTTTTCCACTCTTCAGAGATTTGAGGGTTCTTCCAGTCCGTCACTTGTACTGCTATAAAGTTCTAAAGATATTTTATTTAAGATCAGGAAATCTAAACTTCAGACAAATCGCCAATTACAGTCTACGTGGCAATTTATTAAATCAAGTCACTGTACCCGTTTTTCGTACAACCGCGTTTCGAAACTTTTATAGTGTTTCATCGTGTCGGTTATTTAGCAAACTTCCGCTTTTTATCCGAGCGATTAAGTCTCATCTTGTCTTTGTAAGACTTGTTAAAAATTGGCTCTTTTCCCTTGATGTTGAGAGTGTTGAATCTTTGTTTATTATTTTTCTCTGATATTTTGGTGTAATGTTTAGTTTTCGATTTAGTTTTCATAAAAAATTGTATAAACTAATTGTTAATTTTTGTTGGCATAATATGTATGACATTATCTCTATTTTCCTTTCAAAAATACTTATATCATTATTATTTCTTTTAATGTTAATGTAGCTGGTAAATTGTAACTGGATTTTAAGAAGTAAATTAATATAAAATTAAAATTAATTACAACTTAAAAAAAAATAAAAAATTAAAAATATAGGAAACCTCTTTGCTCTGTGCCATTCTCGATAGAAGGGCCTTAAAATGGGAGGGACTACTTGCTTTCCTTATCCTCGAATATATTGTAGAAAAGGTTTTGTAAAAACTTCGTCTGTTTGCGAATAGAGATGAAACACCATCAACCGTATTCCAAAGTCGAACATGCTTAATCGGTGGAGAGTGCCTATTCAGATCGTTTCTAAGGACTGAAGTGAATAAAATTTGGAAACTTCAAAGTAAAAAAAAAAATATACCCTAATTCGTGCGGTTTTTTTTTCAAAATTTGAACGTTTATTTAAGAAAAAACATGTACAATAGTATTATTCAAAGTATTGCCCATCTGAAGCTATGACTTTTTCCCATCTTTCTGGCAATTTGTGGATTATATCCCAAAAGAACTGCGCCGGCTTGGCAGCCAAGAATGGATCAAGCCAATTTTTGATATTCTGCTCTGATGTGAACCGTATTTCAGTGAGGGCGTTCTGCATCGACCGGAACAAATGGTAGTCAGAAGGGGCAAGGTCTGGGCTATAAGACGGGTGGGGTAAGACTTCCCATCCACTGTTTTCCAAATAGTTCTTAACCGGAATAGCAACGTGGGGCCGAGCGTTGTCATGATGGAAAATTATTGCCTCGTGTCTGGTCGCATATTCCGGGCGTTTTTCGGCCACTGCTCTCTTCAAACTGATTAATTGTGTTCGGTAGCGTTGTCCATTGATGGTTTCACCCGGTTGTAGCAGCTCATAATACAGCACACCCATCTGATCCCACCAAATACAGAGCATTACCTTAGCGCCATGAATATTCGGCTTTGCCGTTGATTTGGCTGGTTGGCCGGGTTTCACATATGATTTTTTGCGCTTGGGGTTGTCGTAATGGATCCATTTTTCATCACCAGTAACAATCAGATGCAAAAATGACTTCATTTTGTGGCGTTCCAGCAGCATTTCGGACATGCAAAACCGCCTTTCGACGTCTCTCGGCTTAAGTTCATGTGGAACCCAATTTCCTTGCTTTTGAATATATTCAGCTGCTTTTAAACGTTTTGAAATGGCTGCTTGAGTGACACCCAAAGATTCTGCGAGCTCTTCTTGTGTTTGGCAACAATCTTCATAGAGTAATGCTTCCAGTTCTTCATCTTCAAACTTTTTTGGCTGCCGAGGACGTTCATCGTCTTCAAAACCAAAATCACCACTTTTAAATCGTGCAAACCACTTTTGGCACCATAAACTTCCACCAAAATACGATGACTTTCGGCAGCAGTTTTCTTCATATTAAAGTAATGAAGAAGAACTCCCCGCAAAAACACTTTTTCAGGCACAAAGTTCGACATATTTGAGTGAAAAAAAATTACTGTCGTTTACGCTTCAAATGAAAGATATATACTGAAATGACGTACAATGACAGTAGCTTTCCAACGCATGTTCCAATGGAATAATACAAGTTACGCCATCTCTTAGCAAAAAAAAATATTTGGGTTCCCATTCTTTCCATAACTTCTTTCGAATGTCCTTTATAAGTTTGGTGACAGATACATCCGTGATCTTTTTGGACGCTCTTTTCCATTTAGCACTAAAATCTTTTACGTCCTTTGCACACTGCTCACTTTTCCTCAATTTAGCTTTGACCAAAGCCCAATACCTTTCAATGGGACTGCACTGTGGAACATTGGGTGGATTCATGTCTTTTAGGACAAAGTCGACATTTTTAGCAACAAGAAAGCTCAACGTCGAATGAGCATAGTGAGCTGAAGCTAAATCTGGCCAAAATAATGTTGAACCCTCGTGTTTGTTTAAGAAAGGAACCAACCGTTTTTTTTAGGCACTCGTTAATGTACACTTCTCCGTTAATTGTTTCCGTTGTAATAAACGATGAGCTTCTGTGTCCACATTGGCAAATGGCCTGCCAAACGAGATATTTTTACCCGAATTTTTCCATCCCAATCGATGTTGTTGATTGCGGAAGAATCTCAGCTTCAAACGAGTTGTAAAACTGCGCACCTGGAAGAGTAGTAAAGTCGGCTTTGACATAAGTTTCATCATCCAAAACCAAGCATGCTTTCTTGTTGCCGATCAACTCGTATAGCTTTCGGGCTCGTGTTTTTATGACTTGTTTTTGCTTTTCAGTAACTTTTGGTATTTTTTGTTTTTTTCGTGTTTTTAGACCGTTACGTTTTTCAGATCTTTGTACCATTGTTTGGTTGGTATTACATATCCGAGCAACATCTCTGGATGACATAGTCCGGTTTTTTACGATGGTACCGACTATTTTCCTGTCCAAATTTGTATCATGTGCTCCACTTTTAGCTCCACTTTTCTGTTTTCGCTTAACTGTCAACGTCTCCAAATATCGTTTAGTAACAGAATGCACTGTAGTGCGTGCTATGTTTAAATTTTTTGCGATGAAATGGTTTGGACGCGAAGTATTTTCGAGCCATTTGTCGATGATCTTTTTACGGCGTTCCTCTTGACTCATATTTTATAAATATTTTAAGCCGTACCGAACTAAAATCAATAACAAACTGAAACTAGAAAATATACAGGCTAATAGCTCGTATTAAAATTTACAGATTTTATTCGTTTCAGTCCTTAGAAAGAGGCTGTTGCCACATTTGTTTGAGTTTGACATCAATCTACCCAAGGTGGCGAAATTAAGGCGGTGTGTGAGGTCTTTCCAAAAGATCTATTCAAAGTTCGGCTACTGTAAGTCCTATTCGATCATGTTATTAAGCAAAAAATAGCCTTGCATATGAGTGAATTTGGTGTTTTTCAAACATACACATTTGTATCGATTTCAAAGCCCCCTATATCAGCGCGTATCGACAAGAAATAAGTAGAGAAAAACAGCAGGATACCTGGGGTGCGCTTGCGAACATAGAAACAGAAGCAGTGTAGGTATTCTTGCGCGCGTACCAATCAAACGAAGAATAATTTCCTAACCAACCGCTGTCACCGTCTACGAAATGTTTCATCTCAGAAATTGTTCGTATCAGCCCTGGAAGGTAGAGGGTGTGTCACTGAATTTGAATCTTACTTCTACTAGATGGAGTGAAAAGTGACCTCCTTGGGAATTAAAAAATTTTTTTTTTAAATGTTTTTTTATATTGTTCAATATAGTCCTCTTTTAGTTTGATACACTTATTCCAGCGATTTTCCAACTTCTTGATCCCGTCCGAAAAGTAATTTTTCGGAAGGTCTACAAAATACTCCTCCGTGCCGTCGATGATTTCCTCGCGTGAGCTGAATTTTTTATTGATGAGCCATGTTTTGAGGTTTGGGAAGAGATAATAGTCCGAGGGATCTCAATCCAGTTACCAATCGACGGCAAAAGTCCGCCCGATTCCGCATCAGCAAGTCCAAACACTCTTTCGAAGTGCTCTCGCGTTCGTGTTTTTGGTCAAAACTGAGCATTCGCGGCACCCAGCGGCAGGATTACTTTTTCATATGCAGAATATTGCCCAAAATATGGCGTGTGCGCTCAGTACTAAACTTTGTGGTATCTGCTAGGTGGCGCACCTTCACTTTACGGTCAGCCAACACCGTTTCAAGTATTTTTTTGACATTGTCCTCTGTAACGCATCGGAGGGCCTGCCGCTGTGGACTTGATCGGTAGTGGAGTTGCGGCCACAACGAAACTCTCGAAATCAATATTTGACGGTGAAATCTGAAGGAGCATTAGCCCCATAATATTTATCCAACTTTTCTTTGGTTTCCTTCGCCGTTTTGCCTCTCAAAAAATTGTTTTTGTCCATACTCAACATGATGCCAAACACGTCAAAAACAATCAGCTGTCAAAACAAAACTAAAGACAGTACCGCACTGAAATTTGACATGTCTGCCTAAATATGAACGGGCTTCAAGGCACCATAACCTTTTTTGAAGTAGCGCATTCTGGTGGTCAAGGAGGTCACTTTTCACTCCATCTAGTATTAGGTCACTGAAAAATTAGAAACCTTTCGAACTATCTGCACATTGTAGCGACATCTAAGTATAATAAATAATCAAGTTTATACCTACAATATACATGGTTAGTCAGACAACCACTCTGATCCATACCTAGTCACCCCAACTAGTCTCAGTTTCTCCTGCTAGGTTGAAACATCATTTAACGATTATACTACACTTAGCTGTTTCTAATGCTACAACTCTTAATCTTATTCGATGACGGTCGATTCTATCTATCACCCATTGATTGAGCCACAAATATGAATTTTGCTATTCCGTTGACTGAATGAACTCAATAAATATTTCTTTAATGCTCCTCTTACTAACTTACAGTTCGGGGTAAACCTAGGCCTCAGCTAACAAGCTTCTCCAGTTACCTCGGTCTTTAGCTAACTGACTACAATCGCGCAGTCCAAGCCGGTTGAGATCTCCTTCTACTTGGGCGCGCCACCTGAGGACTATTGGTGTCCATTCACTCTACATGTCCTAGCCATCTCAGGCGACTGATGCGCAGTTTTCTAACTAGGCCGATGTCGCTGTGCAGCTCGTATGGTTCGTCGTTGAATCTTCTCCTCCAAAGCCCGTTAACGCAAACGGGACTGAATAATTTTTGAAAGATTTTTCTCTCGAACCGATTGAGAATATCTTCATCCGCTTTCAATAGAGTCCATGCTTCAGCGCCATAAAGCAGGACTGGGATGATCAAGGTCTTATATAGAGTCTCCTTAGTTTTTCGAGATAGGGCCTTACTACTCAATTGCATTCTTAGCCAAAAGAAACAGTGATTGGCTGTGATGTTGGCAGAAGCTATAGCAGAGCCAAGGTAGACAAAGTCCCTTACTACCTTGAAATTATAGCTGTCGATTATGAGTGTACTCCCAACTATGTACGCTAGTAGTTGCACGGACTTTTGAAACACTGTGCCTCCAGTGTTTGCTTTTGAGTTCCGTACAATTCTTTCAAGTATGATGTTAAAGAAGTCACATGGCAGGGCTTCACGTTGTCCAAAACCTTTTTTGACACCAATGGGCTCAGTTGAATCGTTACCGACTTTGACGGAGCAGCGTGCGTTCTCAATCGCCATTCTACACTGCTCTATATAACTTGTCTCTATAAATGCTGTCATATGCGGCCTTAAAATCGATGAAAAGATGGTGGGTATCGATTTGGACTTCTTAAGTTTTTTCCAGGATCTGCGGGGTATGAAGATTTGGTCGATTGTAGACTTTCCTGGTCTGAAACCGCTCTGCTGGTTGGCGAAGGGTTTTAGACATTCACACAATATGGCTCATAAGAAGATCTGGTATGCGATAATAAGGCGTCTTAAGCCTCTATTGTTGGTGCAGTTGCGGCGGTCTCCGTTTTTGTGGATTGTGGCAACGAACTAAGATTCC
Source organism: Volucella zonaria (assembly GCA_963966105.1). Taxonomy (NCBI): domain Eukaryota; kingdom Metazoa; phylum Arthropoda; class Insecta; order Diptera; family Syrphidae; genus Volucella; species Volucella zonaria. Next base: position 178,338,517 of record OZ014532.1, on the reverse strand, counting down.
ATTCATCAGGTATACACTGATCAGATCTGAGAAATAAGATGGTGTATGGTCTCCATAAAGTCATTTCCAGCAGCTTTAAATACCTCGGCCGTCAAGTCCAGCTGCTTTGGTGGATTTCAGCTTGGATATTGCTATCCTTACTTTGTTTTGGTCAGGTTGACGGAAGTTTTGGCTATCATCGTCTAAGTTGAATGGTCTATTTTGCATGACGGCGGAATGTGGGGTTCTTCGCCGTTATACAGTCTGTAGAAATGGTTTTTCCATATTCTCAGCACTAAATGTGACTTTACTACAAGATTTCCTTGTTCATCTCCATAGGCTTCCGGTATAGTTGGGTGAAATCCAGCACATCAGTTGCGTCGTCTCTGACGGCACGTTGGCAGCGTTGGCATTGGTTTTCGGTACTTGATGCTGCCGGCATAGGTGTTGAGAGATTTCGAGATACGCGTTCGGTGAAGATTCTAGAGGTCTCTTGCGTTTGCAGCTTTTTTACGTTATATCTTCTGACACTAGTTCCTCTTTGTTTTGACGCTTGGGAAGTTCGCATTCGCATCTTTGCTGCAATAAGGTGGTGATCCAAGTCAAAGCTGGGTACCTGGAACATTCGGTCTTGACTAATGGACGCATGCTTTACGTCTATTGCAATGTGATCAATTTGATTTAAGCTTTTGCTGCTCCGGAGACCACCGCCATGTCTTCTTGTGTATATTGAGATGAGGAAACTGCTCCTCTATAAATCCAAATTAATTAATTAGGGAGATTCCATTACAAGACCCGTTCGGCTTGATTTTCTCAATGTCGTCAGCATATGCGAGGAGTTGTCGAAACCCTTTTCTGCCAAATATCCAATAAATATTTTCAGCTTGTACGATTATCTTACAGGGACAAGTTTGGCAGGAATGCCTAAACGTAGTGCTTTCCGTATACTGCATCTTCTGTAGCTGGTGCAGATCGTTTCCCTTCTTAAGGATCGGGAAAACGATACAGAAATTCCATTCGTGGGGCACACTTTCATCCGTTTTCCATATTTTAGAGGTGACTTACTGTTCCTTATAACTCTATCCCCGCTGCTTCGAATAATTGGGCTGATAGTCCGTTTGCTCTTGCAGCCTTAATGGTCTAAAGCATCGCTATCAAGAGCTCTTCTTAGCCATTATGTGGTTCATTCTGTTTGACAGCGGAATGTGTGTCGTGTTCGGCGTTAAATAATCTGAGGAAGCAATCCTTTCTAATTTTCACCACCGACTGTCACTCTATCATTATATTCCTATCCTTATCTCTGCATGCTATTTGATATTTGTGTCCTTGGCAAGTTCTCTTTATATTGTGGAAGAACTTTGAACATCCTTTCTGTAGAAACACCTCCCAATGGCCGATGTTCCTATCGTCTATTTTGCTCATAGAATGTCCTTTGCAGCTCCACCTTGTATGTTTCTTCTTTTGTTGCATGTGCTTGCGGCGTGGGGCTTCGTTGGGGTCGAGTGAAGCCTAGCACATGAAATGTGGCCTCTAATAGCTTGTTGATAATTTGTCACTGATTTTCTGAGTTAATGCTGATGTAGGACTTCTTGAAAGATTTTGGGAGACATGATTTGAAAATGCTTTACAGTCTATTGCGATTGTTCCCTTTCGACGTTAAGCTTCTTCGCAATACTTCTTCGGTGTTCTGCTTTTTGATTGGAACAAGGTTTGAGTTGTTGACTGCTCGAAACATTATTTCTAGGTTTTGTAAAACGATGGTCCAAAGAATTCACCAACCCATACGTGACCAGGTCCTTCTATATTACCTTTGTTCGTCCCCTCCTAGGGTACGCCAGTCAGGTATGGTCCCCATATCATCGCGTTCATATCCCGAGAATCGAAAGCATCGAGCGCCGTTTTATTCGATTCGCTCTTCGAGGTTTGCCCTGGGATGATTCTTTTACTCTGCCCCCCTATCAAAACCGTCTCAACCTTATTAACCTAAACACCCTTGAGGAACGCAGAGATGCAGCCGACTTTCTCTTCATTCATCGACTTCTTTCAGGTTAGGTTGAATGCACGTCCCTTCACAATTCTATTTTCCTCAACACTAACCCTCGTAATCTACGTACCCCTCGTCTCTTCTATCTCCCAACCCACCACACCACCTATGGCGCGAACGAACCAATCTCCCGCATGCTACGAATAATTAATTCAAACCCTAGCGTCTTTGACTTCCACCGCACCACTTGCTACCTCAAATCGGTTCTCTTTCACCACAATAACTAACCTTAGTTTTAAGTTTTAGTTTAAGTTTAATTTTAAGTTATAGCTTGTATTAAGCCGAATAAATGGGGGCTTTCGCCCCCACCAAAATTAAATTAACTGTGTCTTAAATCGATTGCAATAAGATGACAGTCCGTGTTGTGGATATTGAGGTTAGCCCAAGTTCATTTTTGGAACTGATGTTGCGTACATATAAAGTATTCAAACTTACTTACTTAGGCGGCGCTACAGTCCGGAGTGCACCTGGGCCTGAACCAATAAGCCCCTCAAATTAACGCGATTTTTGGCTAACTGCCTCCAGTTGCGCACTCTAAGTTGGTTGAGGTTCTATTCTACTTGCCCGCGCCACTTAAGACGAGGCCTTCCTCTACTGCCGCCTTGTTCCTCCGGATTAGGGTCGAAGAATCTGCGGGCTGTAGCGTTTGTAGCGTCACCATAGTAGACGTCACAGTTGTTCGTTCTTCTTTTGCCCGGGTAACCCATCATACTTCTTGGATGGCAAAATTGTCGTTCGAATGAGAGCATTTGTTGGATTAGCAGTAAAGGCCTCAGAGTTGCAAAACTGCAGCTCGTTGTAGAGGTAATTTGACTGCTGAGGTGGCATTAAGTTGTGAAGAAAACAGAGGGATATGTATTTCAGAAGGCTTCCAAGACAGCAGGAAGTTACTTTCTTCGGAAAAATCAGTCTTTCTAATCGCTGCTTCTTTGATAGATCAGAAGATAATTGAGCAATCAAAAACGCATTATGCAAGACACTGATCATCCCAGTCCTGCTTTACGGCACAGAAGCTTGGGCACTGACGAAATCGGATGGAAATGCTCTCTGTTTAGCTGAAAAGCAACCTACTTAGGTCAATAGGCACGGTCCGATCCTTTTGCATGATAATTCTAGACTCCATACCTAACAAGTAAAACAGTACAAAAACTGTTGCAGTTGGGATTTGAAATTCTTCTGCATCCACCGTACTCTCCTGATATTTGCCCAACGGATTACCATCTTTTCCGCAATCTGGATTCATTTTGCCGGCGGAAGGTCTTCCGGAACCGAGCAGAGGAAATAAAAGCCTTTGAAGATTTCATTGCCTCAAAAAGTCACTGCTGCTACGAAAAAGGAATATTTGACCTTGTATCAGATTGGAAGAATGTCATAGATGCCAACGGATCCTATTTTGATTGAATAAAAATTTACGGAAAAATAATATTGGCTTTTAAATTTTTACTATAAAATCGGACATTTCATGTGGTACAACCCAATATATGGTATGCACTTTGGAGCACTTTACAGCGTTTGGCTGTAATAACGTACAATTATTAACGTACAGGGAAAAAAGAGTGCGCCCGAGATTTAACCCCGGTGGTACCCCACTTTGTACGTTTATATTTCTCGAGAATTTCTCACCAACATTAAAACATTTACCATTTGACTTAATAAGTGTTACGGCTGAAATGGAAATGGAAGTCTTTAAGTTTAGTGCAAAGGATCGCACGATTTACTGTGCTTCGGAGAAATCAAGCGGAGAAGGCTCACGGATCTCTGTTACTACAATACTAAGAGAAGTTCAGTATTGCAGCCCCTATTGGATTTGAAACTAAGCTGATGATCGCATAGAAGATATTTGTTATTTAGGTAATGTCGTGTCATTGTTTTGCTATTTTCTCCAAAAGAAGAGTTGCCATAGAACTGTACTGAGTTCCTCCCTTAGAGATTGAAAATATTGAAATTAAGATGTGGGTAAAGCCAGGTAGAATATACGGAAGCAGTGGCTTTACAAACTCTGAAGTTAGGCGATAATATTGACAGTAGAGCTTCCGCACTTCCATGTTTCCGCTGATCGCAGTTGATGTCCGCAGAAACTGCAGCGTTCTCCTCACCGACACTTAGGCCACGAATCTACTTCCACAGTGTCTTTCCTATGATGAAACTTGCTGCTGTAGTAAGTTACCTTGGTAGATCTAGTTTTCGAAACAACTTTGTTGCGAAAGGAACAATATTCATATGACCTGAGCTGTCGACCTAGGTTAGTATTTAAAAAATAAATCAAAACGACTGCTTAATGAAGTCAAAAAGAAGGTTGCATTTAAAATTATAATTTTCCAGTTGCTGAGTTTAGAAATATTTTGCTATCTGCATTGAACCGACCACAAACCACCCATATCCAAGTTAAAGTATATTTTAGTTCAACAAATTCTTTACGCTTGAGACATGAATTATTGAGTGACTTAGCGGTAATGGCATGTGACCACACATACATAATAGAAGTAATTCTAATCGTCTATATTCGGTCTTATCCATTAAACAGAACATCACGTAGTTTTTTTTTCAAATAAACAAGCGTTTACGTCACTTTTGTTGATATACGAGAGTATAATGTGCGCGTAGTGTATGGTCATTTCAATTGACTTCAAACAAAAGTGCAATAAAAGGTCAGTGTCTAATGTACTCGTACAACTTCAATCAAAGATGATGGGATCTTTCATAGAGAACGTTACAATATTGAGAAGAAACGAAATTTGGTACATAACACCTCAGACTAGCATACAACACCTCTGTGCGGCCATAAGTTGCATGTAACCTTTCCCAAATAAGATCATTTACCTACCTAGCTCATCGTGTCATAATTAGGCCAAGGTCTAGTTTAGAGATCTTTTAGAGATCTCATGAAAAAAGGTTTAATTTTCCTGAGTGCTATAAACTTTTTGGTTGCAATTGCCAAACACTCGCCTCCCTACCCGGGCCATTAAATGTCGACGTTGTAATTAGCTCACAGCGTTATTTTGTTTTGTATTTCACAGATATGACAGGCGATTGCTTATTTTTTGTTCGTTGTGAAATAGAATCACTATTTGTTTTTGAGTAGTCGGCTGTGCCCCCACCCAGCTCTTGGGTGTAGTGCCAATGAACCACCACGAGTACGAGTGAGTGAGTACTCGAATGTACGACTTTGTGCAGTTTATTTGCCCTGGGAAATGCACTATACATTGCACAGTTTCATTCAATTCATTTAATTCATTCGATTGGTATCTTATCTATCGCACAGTCCGTTCGCCCTTCACATGGAATCTTCTTGTTCGAGTTTGTAAACAAGTTCCCCCACTTCCTGGCTAGCAAATTGTGTACTCGTACTTGGGGTTTTCTGAGTTCACACCTTTGAGTCAATCCAAGTTTCATTGCACTATTTGGACACGAGTAAACATTCCGTTGAGATAATAAATTAAAGAAAACGCGCAAAATTTTTGGCTGTTCAAAGAGCAGTATCTGCACAATAATCAGCGTTCTTGGCCACCCCACCCGAAAATAATCGAGTCACGTGTAATCGAGTCGTATACTGCAAGGCTATTTCTGTTTTTATTTGTTCTTACAAGTCAATGTGTTGGTACTAATAAATTTAGTATATCCCAAGTAGTTCCTAATACGAGCAAGTTCCTGTTAATGATCGATTTGATATGCCCATATGGTGGGAGCGACACCGACGCTTGCTACTGGTTATGAGATGAAGCATCGGTTAAGTTAGTTTTCACGACTCCGTGCTAATTGCCATGGAAAGGTGGTGGTGCTTAGTAGTTCTATGTGGAGAACATAAAGTGTAATTATACAATTGCAGCACTGATGGATGTTATGAGACTAAAATTGGCATCGGAACTAGTCGGCTGTGCTTATAGCTGCGTCACTACTTATTTTTAACACCATGTACCATGGGGATTTAAGTAAATTTCAAAATAATGTTTTTCGAAAGAGCGAAAATTGGAAATTTCACATTTTTGAAAACATTACACAACTTATTACGTTCGCTGATCTTCGGAACATTACTCGAGAGATTTGGTAGGAATACATTTTTGATAACCTTTACGGGGTTAAGCATGAGAATGTTTTAAATAATATTTATTTATAATGCTGGTCAATGACTAATTTGAGTTTGTTGTTCACAGTTTGCAGTGGAGATGGAAATTACGAGAGACTTTGGAATAATTGTGCATCAGTTAAAGAATAATTACCGCACGCGGTGGGCGTTATTGTACATACAAACTTGGAAAAGCAATTAAACGATGACCTATGTTTACTGAAAATTCAATTTGGATTCACTTGCTTTTAATTACTGACTCATTCGGCCTTCGTCATTTACGTAAGATGTTTGCGAAGATTTCATTGGGAACTGAAGTGGATGTTTGAATATAAATGGTTGACAGTACAAGTCTGTATAAGATCAAGTTCCGAAGATAATTCCGCATTTCTTAAAATAAAAGACTTGAGATAGCACGTTTGCGAAATATTGGAGCAGAACACTTAGAGAAAAATCTAGTCTAATGTACTCCTTACACATGTTTCTTTTAATAAAACATACGTAATCGCTTCCGAGACAAAGCGGATACAGTATTAGTATTCACCACATTGGCATCATAGAGGAAATGCCTCGCTATGTCGTCATCACTTTTATGATAAACGACGCAGGTGTTTAAGACGCCAGTGAACAATCTGCAGTGTATATTGCTTAATGTTGAACTTTATAGACACTTAAAAGAGAAGCCAGGGACTATTCCTTAGTCTGTCTGTATTTCAGAGAGCTACGGCACCAAGTCAATTGATTAATTGAGGACTCCAGCACTTCTTATACATCTTAACTCTTTCTACCGAAAACTCCACTGCCACTTTCTGAATTGTTAACGGTATTAAAACCGTCTGTCCGATTTAACTATATTCCTTTCTCGGCTTAGACTCTGACAAAAGACGTTTCCAGCAGTCAAATTCTTGTGTCATAGAATCAAAGGTCAGCCAAGGCCAAAACGATTGAAATGCGAGACTCACTTTTTAAAAATCGGTATTCATACCGCTGTCCGGCTACAAATAAGGATCCTCTTCAAATTTTGCAACACTTGTATCAAAACATGCAACATTATGCGTAACAGTTATAGCGGGCTATGTGGTTCAGTAATGGGAATTGAATTTTGGTCTGATTATTTGAAAAAAAAAAAAACACAGATTGGAGCTAGGGACGAATCGTAACAGTCTCTTCAGCTACATTGCATTGCACAAGCTTTGTAAGTGGACCATTCTATCACTCCTTATTTAGCGGAGTTCTACGCTGCTCCTAAGCTATGGAAAAACTTTAAATTTTTTATGTTGACGTACGTTGGACGATTCTGGAAGGCTCTTTCGAAGGCATAGGTCGAGAACCTCTAAAAGCATCGACTGCATCGATGTAAGTGAGTGGAGCGCTTTGATGGCAACCTGGTTGTCAATCAAGATTCTTATGTTGTTTATGGTAATGGAGCTGAGGCTAAGTATCTTGCAGAAGACACTCGAGAGTTTGTACGATTTCTATACGTTCAGTTCCGCTGAGAAGACACTTGCTTCCATCTTGGAGCCGTCGGTGAAGATCGATACTTGGTATTTCAATTGGGGTAGATTATTATTCCATCCCGTCTTTTCCGGAATGTGAGCTTGAATATTGTTATTAAAATTGAGAAGCCAGACCCCTAGGCAACAGATCAAGAATCCAGATTGGTAGCACTACACGAAATGAGTTTCTGTAGCGCCCCTGTGGTCCCAATAAAGCTTTTCGTTGGACTCTGCTAATTCTGTGATGTTGTAGGCTTTGCTTAAAGCGGATCACCACACGAGCGATCCATAAGTGAGAATAGTAAAAACTACGGCAGTGTACATCCGGAGGACTATATCAGGCTGCATCCCCACGTTTTATCAAAGATCTTGTTGCAGGCGTAAAAAGCGACGTATGCTTTCTTTACCCTGTGTTCTATGTTTAGTTTCCAGTTGAGCTTGGTGTCAAGGATGACAAGGTGTCAGTTTTACTCGGGTTAACTAACGCCAAGTCAATAACTTGTGGCCCAGCGCTTAGCTTAGTCAGAGCGCTCTCTGTGAGTTCAATAATCACTGAGGGGAATATCCATGATACTAAAATAACCACGTCGTCCGGGTAAGTGACTGCCTTGATTCCAATGTTGTCGAACTCCGTCAGAATATTGTTGATGACCAGGAGCCATAAAAGAGGTGAGATAATTCCCCCCGGCAGGTTACTTCTGTCTACGGATTTGTTTATGAGGCTGTTCCTCAGTTATGACTAAATGATTCTGGTTTTTAGGATGGATATGATTCAGTTGCTGACGAAATCTTCTGTGCCAAGCTTGGTGAGAGATTTCAAAATGGTTTCAGTATGTACATTATTGAAGGCACCTTCTACGAGTATGTCTAGGAAGGTGGGTAACATATACTGTTTATAGGGGATAGATTTCTCAATTGTTTGCATCGCCTCATACGGGGCTGTCTCCGCTTACTTAACATAGATAGGCATATTGGGACTTTGAAATTGGAGATCTTTTAAGGGAATCCCGGATATGCATGCCCAGTATAAGTTCTACGGTTTTGAATGTAAAAGATGTAAGGCTAGTGAGTGTAAAATCCTGGGCCAACTCATGGCTTTTTTTGCCGATTTTAGGGATGAAAACTCGAACTCGTCCTTAAGTTGAAGGCCCTCCCAAGCATCACTAATCTTAGCGATGCGCGAGATAAGGAAATCCTTGGAAAACCGATCCACGCACTTGACTACCCGGTAACTTCTGACAACCTCCTCAGAATCATAGCCGGGCATAGTTTCAGTCTGGTAGTTCATCATATGGTTCACCATTTCGATGCTGGCCTACGAGTACTTACAATAGATAGCCGTTTGAAATGAGTTCGTCCATCAGTTGGACCTGAAGCTGGTCTCTCACTACGTTTGCGAAAGACGGGGGTTTTCTGTGGCTTTTGGGCTTTGAGGCGATGGAGTGACCGGTTGTTGAGGCCGAGGAAACTTTGCCTCTTTCAGAAGCATATGTGGTCTCGGAGAACTTAATTAACACTCAAGTGGGTATGACTACACTTAAGTGCCTGAACACGTTTCAAGTTTTTCAGAAAATGGGACAGAACTATTTCGCTCCATGGGTGGCATCCAACATATAATGGGGAGACAAAATTATTAGTGTAAATTCACTTGATGTTGTATTTAGGCAACCATTCATCTCACGAGATTTTAGTTGCCTGAAAAAAGTTTCGATCACGGCTGGTATTGAAACCCGAAGCGTCCAATTGGGAAACCAATACACTACCACTTGAGCCACGGCCACCCTAGGTGGAGCCATATCCAGACAGATATGGCCCGTCTACAATAAAAACAAGGCGAATGACTTAATCAACAGAACTTGCACCGAGAGCGCAAGAATCACAGCAATTATCACAGGTTATACTGGTCGAGCCAGTAGCCGTAACAGTTCACATGAATCACACACTTTCACTGTCACTGCCTGACACTAGCTAGAACCAGGCATCGCACACTTAGCAAACCCTTTTTCAAGGAATTGTTAGAGATTTCTGGCATAAAATTATAAATTTTCTGAACTCAACAGGATAGATCTGATAACTACCCTCTAGCGACATCCTTCAACATCCAGGTTACGTGAGTTGTGTTATCAAAATGGCGCTGCTTGTGTTTCTGGTAGAAGCTTACCAGACCACCACTTCTACCTGCCTACCAGCTCGAAATTTGTTGCTTCAAACAAACTTACGGAAATTCTGTAATTTTCTTTTATCAATATTTGAAGGTTTCTGATAGAAGGCCTAATAGTTATCTCTGGCAGTGAATCTAATCAGTTCAAGGATTGTAGCCTGGGGAGCAGACTGCTTTTGGTTTGGTGCAGTGCGTCAATTCTTGTGTTGAGGACTCCGGGCTCGTTGTCAATGTGTTAACAACGAGGTATCGTTCTGTGGATCGATCGTTTTATGGTCTCATCCATATGCTTTAAATATCTGTCTACCTCTTCGTTTGACATATGTCTATTGCACTGTGAGGAAGGTAACAATAGTGCTCTGTGCCTGTTCTGGATTACTGTGTCCATCACACGCTACTATAATTATAGGACGTTTGAACCTTTGTTTGGAGGCTGAGACCCTGACACTGAGTCATTCAAGAATACGCGTAGGCACTTTATTATACGTAATCCTGCCATAAGTTCTATTACAAATATAAAACACTATAAAAAAAAAAAAACACTAAACATTGTATTCAAGATTGATTCATTTATTAGACCACAATATTGATTATTAAAAAAAACTAGATTCACCCGAAATGACTGCCTTTTACTTTAACACAAGCTTCCAAACGGTGTGGTCATTGGGCTATAGCGGCACGTACGTTTTCCATGGAGATCGTGGAAACTGCTCTGGTTAATGCTGTTTTAAGGCTTTCCAAGTTTCTGTGGGGAGCCCTGCAGGCCATGTTCTCCAATTCTGACCACAAATCATAATCCAGTGGATTCAGATCTCGGCTGCCCGACGTCTAATCTTCTGCTGCTATAAAGCCAAGAATATTGACTCTGAGCCACTCCTGCATGGTTTCGACTTTGTGCACTGGAGCAGAGTCCTTTTGGAAGATCCATCTGCTGTATCCATTGAAAACGGTATTGGTCAAACCCTTCACAGCACCCTCTAGCACATTTTCTTGGTAAACCTTTGCACCAGTTTTTACGCCCTTTTCACAGAAATGGAGGGATGTGACACCATGGTGAGAGAGCCCCCCATCAAACCATTACGCAAGCGGGAAGATGTCCACGTTGAACCCTTGGAGCAACTTTAGATGAAGTGGCATAGACTTCTTCCACGGTAAAAATTTTCTCATTCGTAAACAGAATGTTTTCGTGGCCATTGTCCGCGTGCCACTGCAAAAGTCGCTTGCATCTTTCCAGCCTAATTTTTTTTTAGTTGAGGAGTAAGAAGATGATCCGTGAACCGACAATAGGCTTTCATAATCAGATCATCCCGAATCAGCCTCGACATGGATCTGGTTGATTTCTCGGAATTCGCTCAGGCACTGCCTTTACTACCGCATTCGTACGGACGACGCGCTAGCGATCACTTCTTGGCCTGTCCTCTACTCCAGACAATTCGCCGAAGCGAGCAATAGCCCGATAAACGAATATTCTCGATATTCTGAGTGGTTTTAGCAACTCGAAAATTTGGCCAGCACTCTTTCCGCAGTTCTGCAACGCTATTACCGCGACTCGATTTTCTTTAACGCCCCACTCCATGTTAATAGTTTGCAAATTGAGACCGAACTAACTAGTATTCTTCACTGATCAGCGCATGTGTTGAAAAAAAAAGTTAACGGCTTTATTCCCGCAAGAAGTTTTGAACGATAAGCGCTGGAAATTATGTAACAGAACTTATGGCAGGACTAGGTATATGTCAAACAACAAGAAATGCAGATCAGAACCATGTTTGGGAAAGGACCGACTATCAGTCGCTTTTGGACCGAGGTGGTAGATAACACTGCTGACCGTGACAATTGAGTAGCAGGTTCCCTTTAGTGTTTGGTTTATTACCGGTATTTACCCAATCCCTATGCTTGTTGATATAATCTGCTCTCCGATAAAGGAATAATCAATCCACCTTCGATTCCAACCTTAGGAATGGAAAAAGAGTAGTTTCAGCTGCAAGGGTAGATACAATGGTGAGAGAGAGGCGATGATACGTATCCTGATTACCTATGGCCACACACACCAACCTCCAGTAAGACATAAAACGATCTTTCTGCGTCCAGATTTTAGTGAGCTTCTGGCAAGAATATAAATCGAACCCATATTGTATTTGGCATTTTCGGGACGTCTTTTTCGAAGAGATTTAAGGAGCATTCTCACATCATCGCTGCATAGTGCAAGGTCCAGCATACCAGAAAACCTCCTAAAACGAATTGATAAGGAAAAAGTACTTGGCCGTAAGTCAATCACTAGTTAATCGGTTTTGTTTTTTTTTTTTTTCAGACTATAGATAATCACTTTCCGGTTCCACATTAAATTGGACTCAAATAAAATCGACCATAAATTGTATTTGTTCGAGCAACGAATTCTGTTTAAATAAGAAATTCACATTGGCGATCCCATAAACTAAACAATCTTCTACGGCAAATAAAATATAAAATTCAATTTGATCTCTCCCGCCTTCACTGTTTACATTTACTCGTACAGTAAAGCGCCAACCGTCGTGCCAAAAATCATTTCATTGTGTTCGTATCTACTGTATCTCTGGAAACGAACAAATTTGAGCAAAGCAAAAATAATTGATGTCCATACGAGTACATGCGAATGCCAAAGCACAATGTATTCGTACAAATAATGTGAACGAAACACATTTCTCACCGCCTAATTAGAAGATTTAATAAAAATTGTAAAAAAAGAAAAATTAGACGGGGAAAGAAGATCTGCTAATTAATCAATCCACCGAGGCGTAGAGTCTAGGTTCAGTTTGCATCAAGTCATACCCGTATGTGCTCGAATACGAGTATGCCTTGGAAGATTTAACCGGGTCATACCATAAATCAGGCGAGAGACACAATTTAACCATTCAGTAGCAGGAATCTGATCAAATGTTAATGTTCAATCAGTGTACTTTGAGTGATTCGATTGACTTTCACATTTAAGTCAATTTACCTCTGTCAATAAATATTGATTGAATTACCCTCCATCGAAACCAAATGAACTATACGTTCTTCATCGAATCTATTTTCGGCTTCGCTTCAAATATTATGGAGCAAAGAGCACTTTGTGGGGGGGGGGGGGGGGATTCCTTTTTTTTAAAGTTCGCAAGTGATTCGTTTTTAGACGAGTTTAACAGCGAAATTAATTTGCACATACTTAAATATTTCAACAACTGCGATGAGCTTCTATTCGGAAAGATTGATACACGAGGCGGCACAGATACACTCCAAGGAGGGCGTCTTTTATGATTTGTATTTTATTCGTTTCTTCGTAAGTCACGCGCGCATTGAAATCGATTGTCGATTTTGATATTTAGAATTTAACAGTGATTAATGTAGAAACTCGTCTTCAAATCGTAGGAGTACGCCTTCAATTTTCTAGACAGGGAAGAATATTTTGTATCGATTTGAAGTGCAATATGTTTTACTGACTAGAATTGAAGAGATACTCGTCCGGATTGTTCATTGTCAACGATACTGCCGGTTGTTCATGAAGAAACTTTATCTGTTTCAGTGTCAATTTGAGTGTCGGTTATAGCGAATCACTTTGAATTTAATGACGTGACTTTGTTATTAAACACTTTTGATTAAAATATAATGTCGAATAGATATTTTATAGATATAAATACAGTGACACTGGAATTTTCCAGTTCGAAGTGGTTTTGCTTCCTCTTTTATAAAAAAAAACGTGACATTTAGTATTAGGCTTTGGAATGGGTGATGCAGTGAAGAGCTTACGAAATGATTTGGTTACGAAATTAAGTAAAAAGATTAAAACTCGGATCGGCCAGAAGATTCCAAAGATGATGCGGAGGTATACCATATATTGATGAAGTTTAGACCACAGCTTTTGTGTTGCCTATCCTGCAACGTACCGGATACATCTAATTTGTTGTTGTCTTGTTGTCATCAGAAGCATACATACTCGTAATTGTTTCAGCAACGTTATGATGTCATGTCTGTCGAATATCTCGATCTTCCGCTCTATGAACAGGATCGCTGATGACAACTAGAACCCCCATTTAAATTCCATATTTCTTATATAACACTTGACACCAAACGTCTTCGCGAGTAATGACGTAGTAAAATATACGAAAGGCAATCCAAATGAGTTTGCGATTCATACTCAACATATTGTTCTATGAGAATTCGAACATTGTGCTCTACACCCTGAATGAATCGAACTGCAACCAACCTCAGACTGCTATAATTTCCAAACCGTTCATGACAGTGAGCTCAAATTTTGACACATGACAGATAATTTTATTATTTACAAGCCTTTTAAACGATTTTGGAAAACCACAAGTAGCTCCAGCATCTCAACGTGAATAAATCATAGCTCGTTACCGTGATACTGGTCATAAAAAAACAGCAACACCGGCAGAAATGGAAATGGCTCGAACTGAGAGAAAGCCGCGTCGAAGTGGAAGAAAAATGGCTTGTGAGCTCAACATATCGTTGGAACGGATGCAACACATACTGAAAAATGAGCTTGGGCTCAAGCCATTGAAGTTCCAAAAAGTACGTGATCTTACACCGCAACAGAAAAAAGTTAGAGTCGAAAGAGCGAAGGAGTTGCTACGCTTGCACGAAAGTGGTGAGTTGCCGAATTTAGTTTTTTCCGATGAGTCGCCATTTGTTATCGAGCAATACTATATGTCAAGAAATAAAATGACCGAGTTTACTTGCCAGAGAGGGCGTTCGAAAATTTACACCTTCGGACGGCCACCAGAAAGCAGGCAGCACCGATGGTGATGGTTTGGGACGCCATATCCGCCGATGGTCGCTCTCCGCTCGTATTTTTGGACCGTGGCGTCAAAATTAATGCGATCGTATACCGTGATGAAACTGTCTTAGAGGCAGTATTGAAGCCTTGGGCAAACAATCATTTCGGTCGGAGACCGTGGATATTCAACAAGACTCGGCACCGTCTCACAAATCGCGCGTCAACCAAGATTGGTTAAAAAACAATGTTCCACACTTCATTTCTTCGACACAATGGATTGCAAATTTTCCGGATGCAAATCCGTTGGATTTCTCTGTCTGGGGTATTTTTAAGGCGAAGGTTGACACTAAAAAATACCAAAATTTAGACCACCTCAAACAAGCACTTCGCCGGGAATGGGCCAAAATACCTCAGAGCCACTTGCGTGCAAGGCCATTATTCGCGCCAAAGGTGGACATATTGAAAACTTCTGATACAATTTGAAAATTGATGTATTTTCCAACGATTTTTACTTTGGCACAATAAAATTTATCAAAAAATAAAAAAATTATAGCATTTTAAAATGTTGGAGTTCGAGTCATTCATTCGTATGTACACGAGGGTAGTCCCAGAAGTACCCGACCTAACAAAGAAAACAGAAAAAAAATTGGGAAAAATATGTTTATTTCTCTACGTAGTCTCCTTTTAGTTCAACACACTTTTCCCAGCGATGTTCAATAGCTTCGATACCCTGTTTATAGTGAGAATCGTTGAGTTCCTTAAAATAGCCATCAACCGCAGACTCCACCTCTTTACTGTTGGAAAATCTTTTACCACTGAGCGATTTTTTTCAAATTCGGAAATAGAAATTAATGCGAGGGGGCTAAATCTGGATGAATAGGGTGTGTGAGGAAGCAATTCGAACTTTAACTCATTGATTTTGGGCATCGCGATGACGGATTTGTAAACTGGTGCATTGTCTTGATGAAACAAAACTTTTTTCTTCGCTAAATGCGGCCGTTTTTTCTTGATTTCATCTTTCAAACGCTACATTAAGTTCGCATAATACACGCCGTTGATTGTTTTTCCTTCCTGAAGATAATCAATGAAAATTATCCCACGCGCATCGCAAAAAACTGACGCCATGACCTTGCCTGCAGATGGAACTATTTTCGCCTTCTTTGGAGCCGATTGACTGTTCCTTCGTCTCGGGTATGAAGTGATCAAGCCATGTTTCATCCATGGTTATGAATCGACGCAAAACCTCGTCTTTATTGCTGTGAAACTTCGCCAACCACTCGATTGAAATATCCTCACGACGGTGTTTTTGTTCCATTGTGAGTAATCGCGCATCCATTTTGCGCACAGCTTTCTCATGTTCAATTTTTCAGTCAACATGCGATGTACAAACGGTCATCCAATACCATTTTGTCGATTTTTTTATACATTTCTGGTGAACTCACCTCATTTGGTCGGCCACGCGATGTTCGTCTTGGCAACTCGAGGCCGTACGCTTAAACTCCGCCACCCAATTTGTAAACGAAGGAGCAGAGTTGAATCCAGTTCCGTTTTAATGTTGGCTGGGTTGAGGCCTTTCAAATGAAAGTATTGAATCACAGAACGATGATCAATTTTTTTCCATATTTAAAAATTAATTGAGAGCGTAGACTATTGATGGCTGCCGAACAAATACTAAACAACATAGCGTCGTCAAACGTCAAATTTAAGCTTTACAAGGTTGGTACTTTCTATGATTGTCATTCTTTTTATGCAATAACCCCATCTATACGTCAGGTCGGGTACTTCTGTGACCACCCTCGTAGATTGACACCTTTTCCAAAATCGATGGCAGACTGTTGTAGACATTTCTGATTCTAATAAGAACCACATCAGCACTCTATCAGATTAACGTTTTTCGGGAGATTGAAAATCATTTGGTTTTGTTCAGTAGCTCAGCGGCAATGTTGATTGATACAAATACGGAAATTTTATCTTCGGTATTGAAGACTGTATCAGTATCGACTTAGCACTTCTGATTGATTGGTTGATTTAGGCCAAAGTCAACCCTGGACAGGTTTTAAATAAGAAAACTTAAAAACTAACAATTTTGCTACTTAAGTGCTATGTGGTTAGAGCAGAGGACTAAGGGCATGTGTAGATTCGAGAGCAATCTTGGGAGGTGGGTCTTAGGTGATAGAAGAAATTAGGTTGAATAGAGTTGACTTCACGTCGCATTCTTGGCATGGGAAGAGAGGAGCAGATCTAAGATTTCGTGAATAAACGTTCAGCGAGATAAGTTACAAAATAGTGCGAAAGTCAATGCTTTTACAGAAAAGCTGATGCGCAAAGATTGTCATCTTTACGACATCTTCTAAGGATTTCAGCCAGTTTTAGGCGAAATAAATACGATAGTAGGTTGTAGTTGGGTAAACATCCGCTATACGCTTTCTACACCCAATATATAGTTGGTGAGGTAGGATGTCCAGCGCCGGAAGAAACCGAGATCGAAATTGGCTTTTGTTATGACGTTGTCTACCTGGGTGACTATAAGAGTCTCAGTGAGTTCTTTACCGAACTTGATGGAGCAGCGTGTATTCTTCATCGTCATCCTGCACAAACGGAAGACACTACTCTGTGTAGCTCGTCTCTATAGATGGTCTCATATGCGGCCTTAAAATCGATTTGGAGCTTATGGGTTTTTTTCCAAGATCTGCCTTAATGTGAGTATATGGTCGATGATGGTCTTTTCTGACTTGAAGCCACACTGATATGGACCAATCAGATTGTTAACGAATGGCTTCAGGCGTTCACACAATACGGCAGATAGGATCTTGTAGGCGATGTTAAGAAAACTGATGCGTCTGTAGTTGACGCAGTTCAGAGGGTTTCGTTTTTTGAGGATCGGACAAACAATGCTGAGATTCCGTTCATCGGACATACTTCCGTCCGATCATATTTTACAGATAAGTTGGTGTATGTTCCTTACCAATTCATCGCTTGCCGCTGTGAATAGCTCGGCAGTCAGGCAGTTCGCTCCAACAGCTTTGTTGGACTTAAGCTTAGATACGGCTATTTTCACTTCATCCGAGTCGGGTGGACGGAATTGTTGGTCTACATCATCCAGGTTCAAAGGTTCATTCTGCCTGAAAGCTGTATTTGGTTCGTCATCGCCGTTATAGAGTCTACAGAAATGCTCTCTCCAAATCCTCTGCATCGACTGCGACTCTGCTATTATGTACCCTTGTTCGTCTCTATAGGCTTCGGTTCGGGGTTTGTGTGCTCCTTCTTTTTTGTCATGAGAAGCCGGTGTTCGTCTGCTCGTAGAGCTCGTGAGCAGCTCTAGTCCTTCTATGCTTAGCTGCATAAGCTTGCCGACACTCGTCGTCAAACCAGGAGTTTCGTTATGGTTGCCAAGTGAAACCCGGCATCTCTCATTTGGCGATCTCTTGCGATTGTAGCCAACCGACGTCGAACTTCCTATTCGCTTGTCTCGGCGATGTTCGAGATATCCACAACCTTACATTGGCTACAACAAGGTAATGGTTCGAGCCAGGAGTGCCTTGCCTCGATCACAATGTAGTCAATTTAGCTGACGACGGTTGAATGATCAGGAGATCTTCAAGTCCCCTTGTGGATACCCCCACCGCTGCAAAGTCGACTAGTTTGAATCCGTTGTCGGAGGTGGTGTCGTGTAGGCTATACTTTCCGACAGTGCTATCAAAGCTGCCCTCTCTTCCTAGCTTTGGATTAAAATCGCCGAGGACAATTTCAATGACATAACTAGGGCACTGCTTGTAGGTCTTATCTAAAAGCTCGTAGAAGCTGTCTTTGGGGGCGTTCGCGGATATAAGGCTAATGTTGTCAAATTTAGCCTGAATACAGATTGTGACGAGGCGCTCAATAACATGCGGGAAAACAAGCCTTCTTGCCTAAGTCTAAAAACAAATCCGCATCCAAATAGGCTCTGCTTTCGCCGTCGATAACAATCGCCGTCCGTATACGAGGCTTGTCGTTGCTTCGTAATCTAGTTTATTCTTTCCATAGTCGGGCAGTTACAACGGCGGCCCAACCCCCAACCTGGAGGGCCAGTTCCATTATAGATACCCGTAGGACGAGGGTTTGGTTGAACCGAAGTCGGTATCCCGTTCGGGAATATGAGCGCTGCCGTTGGTCTATTATGAGCTCAACCGCCACCATCTCTTTTCCAAGACAGAGATATCAGTCTCTGATATCCTTACCGGTCTGAGCTAGAAATATGTCAGAGTAGCCGGGATAAGGTCTAATACCACCTTAATAAAAAATTTTCCGCAATTTATTCAAAAAATTAAAAATACTAGTTTATTCATCTAAATCTATATTGTCCCCTTCAAAGTAATCCCCATCGACTGCAACACACTCATGCCAGCGCTTAATCCAATCTTCGAAAAATTTTTCATATTCGGTTTTCGGTATGTCCATCAGTGTTTCCTGCGATTTTTCCATTACTTCCTCTCGGCTGCTGGAACGCGTTCCTCGTAGTGGTTTTTTAACTCGATTGAACAGAAAGAAGTCACAGGGAGCCAAGTCAGGTGAATTCGGTGGCTGTTGGATGGTATTTGTTGCATTTTTCGTCAAAAAATTACGAATAATGATGGCACTGTGCGACGGCGACGGTGCGTTATCATAGCGCAAAATCCACGAGTTTTCTGCCCACAATTCTGGTCTCTTTCTATGAATTGCTTCACGCAAACGCCGCATAACGCCCAAATAATACTCTTTGTCTGGCAAAAATTCATGATGCACTGCACCGTTGTAATCCATGAAAACCGTGAAGGCAATCTTTTTTGACTGAAAACGACGTGTTTTTTTTGGTCTCGACTCATTTGGTGAACGCCATTCACTTGCCTAATGTCTGGATTGCGTGTCGTGCTCATAAACCCACGTCTCGTCCCCAGTAATGATCCTTTTGATGAATGTGGAATCGGATTCAGCCTCGCAAATCATCACGTCAACACGGTCTCTTTTTTTCATGAAATTGAGGTCTTTTGGCACCAACTTTGCTGCTACACGACCGAAACCCAAATCATTAACCAAAATGTCTTGGACGGATCCATAGGCAATGTTCCAGTCCTCCACTACCTCTCTGATGGTTAATTTGCGGTTATTGACCAACATTTCTTTTACTTCATCAATGTTTTCGTCGGTTTTCGATGTCGATGGTCTTGGTCTGCCACTGCGTTCATCATCTTCGATTGACTCACGACCACTTTGAACCGCTCGTGCCACTGGTAAACGACCGTTTTCTTTAGAGAATCATTGCCGAAACACTTTTCCAACATTTCCAACGTTCGCGCACCATTAAATCCGTTTTTTACGCAAAACTGAATACAATTTCGTTGTTGCAAATGTAAATCCATTTCTAAAATTGTAAAAAAATCGCCAACACACACATGATAGATGTACTCTGGGCTACGTAACTTTTGCAAATATCAAGCCATGACGCTAAGATTTAGAGGGAATGTCAACAACAGATTTACCAACTTAACAAAAAAAAAACAGACCCCAAATCGGAACAATGGGAGCGTCGCACGGTAGTGTGTTGCGGGAACTTTTTGATCAAGGTGGTATGCTTTGTTCCGGGATTTTATTTCCGCTTATAGTGCTGCTATTTTTATATGCTGGTCAGCACTCGCGCTTGTAACTTTGGCAAGTCGAGTCCGGATGGACATCGACCAGTACCCGATGGTTATCACTTGGAGGTAAAATGAGCACAATTGATGTGTAGAAACACTTACAACACTGGTCATTGACATCTCTCAGTGCCTACCGTATTTCTACAGCACCCAACCACCTGATGGTAGACTTATGGGTCGGAAATCTTTCGGCCTGACATGAGAACATTTACCACTTTTTAGCTTCTCTCCGTAACAGAGAAATGTGTTTCAGATCCCAACAATATTTCAAGATTATCTCTAGCACTAGCAGGATGATATGTGCAGTTCTTCTACGCTTGCAAAACCACTGCGTAAGCTTTTTATCAGTCCTACTCTTTAGGACTCTTTCCGAGCAGATGGAAAACAGCATTTGTCCAGCCAGTCCCTAAAAAAGGCGAATCTTCTTCTCTATCCTCCTACAGACCCATTGCACTTACGTCCCTTCTTTCCAAGGTCATGGAAACGCTGATAAATCGTCAGCTCATGAAATATCTCGAAACACGAAAACTTCTCAATGACCGGCAATATGGTTTTCGTAGCAACAGGTCCACTGGTGATTTGATGGCATGTCTCACCGAAAAGTGGAACCAAAGCGTACATCAATCTGGCGAAAGCAAGTTAGTTGCACTTGATATTTCTAAGGCATTTGTCAGAGTTTGGCATCAGGCTCTTTTGTCGAAAATGCGTGCTCTTGGGATCGATGACTCTCTTCTTCAATGGATTAGAAATTACCTTTCGGAACGTTCAATTCAAGTTGTCTTGGACGGTTTCAAGTCTGATATTCACAAAATAAATGCTGGTATGCCCCAGGGTTCCGTTCTGTCTCCGACACTCTTTTTAATCTTCATTAACGATCTCTTGTCTGCTACTTCTAATCCAATTTATTCCTTTGCTGATGACAGCACTCTCTGCTTTTCGTATTCGTTCCCGGACTCTCGTCCCTGCTCTTCGGCTGTAGAACGGGAACGGCAGCGTATGTTAAGCTCATTAAATTCCGATATTAACAGCATAACCAACTGGGGAACTATCAACCGAGTGGAATTTAATGCTTCCAAAACTCAATGCTGTCTGCTGTCATTAAAGCGAAATTCAAACACCCAGCCATTGTCCATGAATGGCACTTGCATCGTCGAAACCGATAAACTTTCCATTCTCGGTATGTGTGTCAGTGACAACTTACGTTGGAATGACCATATATTCGATGTCGCCAAAAATGCTGCGAAATGTCTAGGTTTCCTCAAGCGATGTAAGAAATATTTTACCCCCTCTGATTTGGCCACAATATATAAGGCATTCATCCGCCCTAAATTGGAGTACAATGCCCACATCTGGTCAGGTGCTCCTAAAACATCTCTGCACCTACTAGATAGGATTCAAAACCGTGCGATAAAACTAATTGGTGATACTAATATCAGTCAATCAATTGACACTTTCGAACATCGACGTAAAGTCTCCTGTCTCACTTTGTTTTATCGCTATTTCCACCACCAGTGCTCCATTGAAATTGCCAGTAGCATTCCGCCCATTCAAACTTTCAACCGTAACACCCGTCTCGCTATGAATGCTCATCAGTATACCCTCAAGCCCATTTTCGGACGTACTCTAAAATATCGTGATTCTTTCCTAAGCCGTACAACTCGCTTATGGAATGCCCTGCCGATCTCTGTGTTTCCTGGTCGTTATAACTTACAAACATTTAAAAACAATGTACATCGGTACCTGTCTTTTCTTCCTCCCTAAATTTCCTTCGCCCGCACTGTGTACGAACATTTTAAGGGTACAAAACCCCTTGAGCGCGCGCCGATTATAAAAAAAAAAAATTTGATATTCGGTTGGTATTATTCCGTCTAGTCCTGCATAGTCCAAACCTCTACATACGCAAAGGTGTACTAGATGGAGTCAAAAGTGACCTCCTTGGGAAATAAATTTTTATTTTTTTTAAATGTTTTTTTTATATTATTCAATATAGTCCTCTTTTAGTTTGTTACACTTATTCCAGCGATTTTCCAACTTCTTGATCCCGTCCGAAAAGTAATTTTCCGGAAGGTCTGCAAAATACTCCTCCGTGGCGTCGATGATTTCCTCGCGTGAGCTGAATTTTTTATTGATGAGCCATGTTTTGAGGTTTGGGAAGATATTATAGTCCGAGGGATCCACATCCAGTTACCAATCGACGCCAAAAGTCCGCCCGATTCCGCATCAGCAAGTCCAAACACTCTTTCGAAGTGCTCTCGCGTTCGTGTTTTTGGTCAGGAGTGAGCATGCGCGGCACCCAGCGGCAGGATATGCAGAACATTGCCTCAAATATGGCGTGTGCGTTCAGTACTAATCTTTGTGGTATCTGCTAGCTGGCGCACCTTCACTTTCCAGTCAGCCAACACCGTTTCAAGTATTTTTTTGACATTGTCCTCTGTAACGCATCGGAGGGCCTGCCGCTGTGGACTTGATCGGTTGCAGCCACCAAGAAACTCTCGAAACCAATATTTGACGGTGTAATCTGACGGAGCAATAGCCTCATAATATCTATCCAACTTTTCTTTTGTTTCCTTCGCCGTTTTGCCTCTCAAGAAATAATGTTTTATGAGAGAACGAAAATCGTTTTTGTCCATACTCAACATGATGCCAAACACGTCAACAACAATCAGCTATCAAAACTAAAGACAGTATCGCAATGAAATTTGGCATGTCTGCCTAAATATGAACGGACTTCAAGGCATCATAACGTTTTTTGCAGCAGAAGCGCATTCTGGCGGTCAAGGAGGTCGCTTTTCACTCCATCTATTGTAGTAAATATTCCGAGCGGCATAAAACCAACAACTGCTCATGGTGCTGGAGCATGAATTAATTAAAATTTCTATAATTTGTCTCATCAACTGTGGCAGCTACTGTTAGACTGTATCTCCATTAATGACTCACGATAAAATTTGTTTATCAAATTTTTGTCAAAAACGCAGATCCGAATTTATTTGCTAATTAGTTTCAAATTTAGATTTTGTCAACTCTCCCTGGATGTGTTAAAATTCGTGCATTGTCAATATCAATAAATTAAGAGCTTTAAAGTCTAGAAATAAGAAGTAGAAGTCAACACAAATCATTTGGCAAATATAAATCTCTAAGCTGACTTTCCGAAAAGTTTATTGCCTTTTAGAAAAATTCCAAAAGCTAAACATAGTTTAATTATCCGTTTAAGTGGTATCGGTTGGTAGAAAAATTATTTATCTTCTACTGAGCTAGACGCGGAACTTTTTAATTAGATTTTGCCAGCGACGTTTGCGGTTTCTAAAAAATTTCTAAGAATGTTCAACAATTTTGGCTTTGAAAATAATAATTGTCATGGGACCGACCGACTAAACAGGTTCTGTTTGCTTCATCCACAAAAGGCAAACTTCATCTGGTTACTATCGGAAATGTTCACTGCAATCGGTAATGATCCATCAATGAGATAATTTATGCTAAGTATATTTAATTCAATTAGTTTCATGTTGATCTAATCATGTGTAGGTCGTACTAACGTACTCGTGTGCTCGTCTTCACTAAGACCGGGTCTTAACTCTTGTCTACTTGTGACATGATTAAGAACTAATTTGTTCTAATTCGCCGTCATCATAGAAGATAACCGCTATACAGAGGCTCTATTCTTGATCGGCAATTAATATCAATTTGTATTTAATTATGACAATGCGACATTAATGTTTGTACAAACGTTTTATTTTTATTTTCTTCTATTATAGATGGCAAAAACAGAGAAGCTCAAGAGCATGCTGTTTGAACAATTGTCCGATCTGGAGATCTTCGCTCGACTTTTGCGTTTCGATCCCGCAAGACAGAAGCTCTTCAAGTGCCTAACTTCGTTGTTAAACAGTGGGAAACCATTGGCTACATATCTACAAAACAGATACATAATGAGATATCGTTTGGCGCCTAAGATGGTAGACAGAACAACTTCTTTTGAAATGATTTCGAGAACATCGAATCAGATATTTGCCGACGACTTTGATATGGAGGCAATTGGATTCGGGTTGCGTTTGGGTTCGTTTTTCTCGGAAGCTGGTCTACTGTCGGAGAGTATAAACATTTTGTCTTGCGTCGCCAGTAGATTAGATCAAATGGCACAAGACCATTCAACGCTTTTAGTTCGATTAGACTGCCTACAAAGGTTAGTTGTTGTGTTATTCATATGGTAACTAGTAAATGGATTGAATCTTTTATTTCTAGACTTTTGCATTCGGAAGCGGCCTTATGTAGTTTCAAATCAGCCGAACACACATTCAATCAAATTGCTGGTATTTTGAGAACGGTACCCACAAGGAATATACCCAAAGGACTGCTAGCCAATATCTACACACAGTTCTCTGCGATGTATTTTGCGAGAAGTGAATTTGGCGATAGCCAAAAATGGAGTGTTGTTGCTATGCGTACTCTGACGTCTTCCATAGCCGAAAAGTACGTATTATTGTTTGTCTTGAGATGAAAGGCGTTCTTAATTAATTAATTAATTTGTGTTGTCGACATGAATTATGATCAATTGTTCTTTTTCTTTTCTTTTCAATAGAATTGCAATTGATGTACTGCGACAGGCGGCGAAAGCATGTGTGGTCAAGCGTGATTTCCAGCGTGCAAATATGTTAATATGTCAGGCAACGCGCAGAGCAAGGTATGTTTGTTGGCAAGTAAATTATTTCACTTAATTAAAATTGCCTGGCCATCATCATTGGAGAACTTTTCATTTATTTACTCGATGCGGGAGCTTATTTGTTCATGTTTACGAGTTCAACTATGCTCGTACTCTACTATGTGGAAGTTTATGGGTGTGGGGAATGGGAGTATTTTGTAAATATTTATACAGATACAGTGGGTGGTGATGGCGGCTGACGGTAAATTTTTTTATTCGGATGTCGTTGCGGTGTGGATCGTAAAGTGTTTATAGAATGCAACAGATGTTCTATTAGAATTTTATTGGCATTTGAGGTAAGAGATATTGGATACTGGATATTATGGGCAAATTGTACACTTTGTCTGTACGAAAATGTTTGTTTTCTGCAACTAGAATATCTTTTCTCTCTAGTAGGCTACAAAAAAAAATAGAAATAAACAAATAAAATGTGAGATAAGAGCATGTTAAGGGAATTTACGTTGATTACTGAGTAATTGTTCAGGTGATTCTAATCTTATCTTAATTCTGAGGTGGTTTCTTTGTGGGTTTAATCAAGAATTTTTGACTCTAAATAAATGCGTTATTCTCACGCGAATGTTCAATGTACCGGAATAACTGTGGTGTACTAATTACTTACATTTATAATTGCATGAGCACGAACTAGTGCATTCTTCTGCCCTATAATTTTTCTCCTATATGTGTGTCGGCTTCTGACTAGTTAATTACATTCGCTTTACATGTTCTCATAAATTAAGTTGTATTTTCCATCTCTTGAATCTTTCGGGAGCCGTTGGCATACACTTACCTCATACAGCAGGTGACGCACAAGAGATGAGAAATCACTTTGTGTTTCTTACACTGTTTTGTAGGTGGCACCGTCTACTACACCGTCTACATGTTTTTTGTCGAAATTTTGTCCAAAATAATTTAATATCATGTCCCGCATCAAACAGTGACTGCGGCAAATGCGATTAATTTCATTTACAAACGTGTGTCAAACAGTTGAAACTGAACTACATGACTGAAAGTGATTTTGATGGCTCTCCAACGCCAAATCAACAATGTTCCGGTGTTGTTTATTATTATTAACCGTGGCATAAGATAATTGTTCCGCAGCAGCCTTCCACTGATGATTCATTTATGAACATCAAACTTCTCTGTGGGGTCGTTACCAACTTTGAAAAAGTATTGCCATGTGTATAACACTTGGGCTCGCCATACTGAATCAAGGAAAGAAAAATTTGTCGCACATGATAGTGCTCAGCTTTACTAATTTCTGTTGTTGTCATTAGTTCCACTTACAAAGATAACATACTTAAAGTTAAAGTAGCTACAGTTCTGCATAGACTTGAGTCTCAACTAACAAGCTATGCATCAGGTTGTATGCACAAAACCAATTTAATGCTGAAGCCGTTATTGAAATTAGTATTTGGGATATATTGCTCATCCAGTCTGCAAATTTCGTTGTGTTAACATCATTGTAAGCATTTTTAAATGAATTTAGAAGTGGATGTATCGGAAGAGCATATTCGGCATGTTTTATTGCTTTTGCTCCGGAACAACCAGAATGGAAGTGAAGCCACTAGATAAATCCAAAATGTGTATGGAATTGTAATGACGTTATACCACCATGTATGTTGCGAATAACACTGTTATGAAACGCAACCAAAAAGTAAAACGGTACAAAGTGTAACAGGAAACGGACTAAAAGTGAAATCGTACAAACCAAAATTTCTGTGTTTTTGAGAACTCAAAGTGGGAGATGTAAAAACAGGTTTCACCCATTTTATTTTGTTGTCAAACTCCTAAGCTTTGGATGGACACTCCCCCATGAAATATCGTTTATCAGATAGCTGGACAGCTCTAGATTGGTGATAGGACATCTATTTTCGTCCGAGATATTCTGTTCATAATCTTTTAAGGTTGGATATTCTACTTTAGATGTGATTTTGTTGAAAGTAAAGTTTTCGAGAAAAGTGGGTAGAAGAATGTCATTGGTATAGCTAAAACTTTAAGAGGGTCGTTGATCGTAAGTCATTGCACCCACATATGTTTACATTGCGTTTGAGAGGAGTCTTTTAACACAAAAAACAAGGTATGACAAAAATCATCCTTGTCTCCGGATAGAAATACGTTTTCCCGTCGTCGTCGATTTATTAGCACCAGAAAGTAGCAGTAGCAGGTGGTTGTATTCTCTTAGAGGCTCAATAACTTTTTATTTTTCGTTTATGAGTCTCTTTCATGGAATATTTATTTTTTGCTGTAAGAAACGGCAGATTGTCTTTCTCAACAGCACTTCAGAGGTACTAAGTACTAACCCGTAAATTGTGCTATTGCGATATTATGCCACAAAGTCAGTTCAAGATACCAGATGATCAGCAACTTTCTTAATAAATTTGAGAATCATTCTGTTTCTCAGTTGCTTAGATTTCTCTGGAGAAAGTCATGTTCCGTTATGGCGCATACTTGCACGCATTCACACAATAAATGTTCTGTGGTTTCGTTTTTATCCATACAAAGGCGACATTCAGTTTCCTGACTAATTCTGAGTTTGTGTTAGTGATATCAGAGCCGACAGAGTTAGTTAGTATTCTTTCCTTTTAGAGTTAACGAGACAATTTTGATTTATTTTGGGAGGGTTTCATAGCTCTTTTAGCCTGACGAAGACCCGGTATATTCCGCCAATAGTATAGTCATATTTTTGATCGTTGAATTTTTTGCTGTATTTCGGATGACGCAAAAAGGCTTTGAGACATTGAGCGGATCAGCTGAGCTTGTTTTAGCCTGGTACCCACAGAGTCCGACTTTGTTTCTTTTAGATAAGCCCTGAAGTGTATTTAAGCAGTGTAGCACCGTTTCGGAGTCAAACAAGTTTGCACTTTATGTTTTCAGCTTCATTCCTTTGATTCTTGTTCCAAAAATGCTACTGGCACATTTTTTAATAGCATGAAGCTCAGCTTAAAAGGCGCTAGGTCTTTTTTTCTGTTATCCTTGCAACGTTTGTATTAGGGCCATGGATACATACACCTACTCCGGTGTCCATTTTGGATCCATACCACTTTTTACCTATAAGATTTGATGCTGGCTTTTGGAAGTCGATTTGAGATCACTACTCGTATGTTGGACCTCCTTCCGAAACGGAATGCTTTTTGGTATACCCTCATTTACAGCGCAGATCATGTCGAGTTCAGAAATCTAGTTTCATTTCTCCTGTTTGTAATAACTTGAATGTACCTGCAGGTGTGGGGCAGGCTAGCATAATACTGGAGATACCTACATAGGCGAGTCTCTAAAGACGTTGCAGCTTTGATATGGTGGCTTTCTCTTTTGTTTTACTCCACCATATTACCGATGAGTAGGCAGTGGTCGATCTAACTATCATTGTGTGGATCCAATGGGTGGCTTTTGAGGATATCCCCAGGTCTTACCAAAGATGCATCTGCTAACCCATATGGTCTTGGTAATTTTGTTATTTACGAGTATAAGTGAGTTTGCTACTTAAGTTTCGAGAAAAACAACTATAAATCAATATCTATTGTCGAAAATGGATTTATTATTTTTCAAAATACTCTCCATGAGGATCAATACACTTTTGAATGCGTTTGGAGCACTTTTTCCACTCCGAACGAGGTAACTACAAAACATGCGTTTTGGACATCGAAAATCGTTGAGCTCGCAGTTTATTTTTGATGTGCGGGAATAAAAAGAAGTTATTGGGTGCCAAATCATTGCTGTATGATGTCAACCCATCAATTCGATGTTTTGAGTACTCAAAAAGTCACTTTTTGGCCCTACCTGTGAGAGCTCGTATTGTGGTGGTGAAGAATGATCCGTGTTCGGCGGTTGCTTTTCTTATTTCCTCAAAGACTTCTGGCAAACAAATGGTGGTGTACCATTCCGAATTGACCGTTCTACGTTGCTCTAATGGCACGGTGGTACCAGGTGCTCCGCGAAGAGCTCTTGTTTAATTTGGTTTGTCTGAAAGATCCATACAATCGACTACTTCTTAGTTTCCGGTTCATGTGCATAGATCCGTGATTCGGTGCCTGTCACGATTTGAAGCTCGGCGATCGAATTTCTTCAACATTTCTTTGGATCGCTTTGGATACCGCATCAAATTAGGCGGTATCCAAAGCGAAAAAATCTTTTTGACTGCCAAATTTGCATGCAATATTAAATGTATGCGAGTGGAACTAATGCCCAAGCACGCCCCAGTTTCACGATAAGTCACATGACGATCTTGCAATATCAGTTCCTGCACAGCATCGATGTTTTCTGGCACAACAACTGATTTTCGACGACCTTCACCAAATTCGTCCATGAGCGAACGACGGCCACGATTAAATTCGGAAAATCCGTGAAACACGTTGGCCGGGATGGTGCTTCATCGCCGAAAGTCGATGCTAGTTTATCGGCACACTCTTATTGGTTTAATCCAGGGTGAAAGCCATAAAAAATCATCGCACGAAAGTGTTCACGGTTTAATTTCCATTCTGTGCCTGAGATGAATTTTTCAAGTCTCACGTGTAACATTAAAAAACCTCAAACTTTACGATGTTGATGTCAGAGTGACATCAGAACGGATGAAAAAACCTCACAAGGAGGAGGCATCATTGTGGCTTCTGAGACAGTAGGGATTATACGAGCATCACTCTCACCCATTTGCTCGTAGGAAGATCTACATATTTCTAGTTCCATGGCTTTTGAGAGAGAATGGTCCCCGATGTTGTCAAGAGCACCTTCGATATCTAGGAAAGCGATCTCTTTTCGTTGTCTTATAAACCGGGCACTGTCGTCCATCGACCCAAAGTAGATGGATTGTTTTAGCTTGATAAGCTGCTTTCGTATTTTGTTACGGTTTACAGAGTTTGCGTTATTTTTTCTCCTCTCTTCTTTTTCCTCGCAAACGAACAACTTTAGTTTGAAAACCCATTCCCCCGTATCGTTCAACGAACAATTTTGTTGTAGAAGGTGAAACAATTCTTTGTTTGTTGGCAGCATACGAGTATACTTGGATTTGTCCCCTCATTCATTTCAAGATCTACTCGTTCCACTCGTTCCGACTTTTCTGCTCTATGAAAGAAACAAATGACGGTGTTGATATTGGCCGTGTCGTGATGTCGTGTGTGAAGTATTTTGCAGGGATCACGAATTCGACGATTGCCAATCCCATACGATACACTACTAAATGCATCTTCTCGTCTTTGTCGTCTATTTGTCGAATTGAAAATCACTCTGATATGTGTCCATTGATGTGTTGCTGAAAAATTTAGGACGTTGATAGAGTTTACGTCCGCATACAACGATCGACATGAACTGCAAATTATGCTCTGCAGCTTTCAAATAGCTTAGATGATCTCTTCTACACTGCTGCCGAAATTGCTATTGAAAAACATCGACAATGTGATTTAAAATTAGATCTCCAGCGCTCTTAGTTTGAATCCAGTTACCAGTTGCTGCTATCCAGTGCTTTTTTTGGCCGATTCATCATTACATCATATCGCGAAAGCAGTTCCATATATTTTTGAAAGCTTGTGAGTGTTCATTGTTCAATGCCGAGTTTATTGTTTTAAGACGGTTTGCACGATCTGGATGATCTGGATTTTGTTACTACAAGATAATGACAATGAATGTGTACGTGCTTATGATGGTCAGTACATGAGTGGCATCGATCAGCTCGTGGTCAATTTAGATGAGTGACGCACAATATGTAGATAGTTAGGTTGCTTTGTGAATATTTCAATGTTAATACGCAGTGAAAAATTAATCAGTCAGAAGGCGAATTCTATTGTCGTGGAGACTGCCAGCCGACTAGTGCGTTGATGATGTTATACTGATTTTGGCATTCAGGACATGTAGTTTCGACGATGGATAGGAAGTAGTAAGATTTCCCCTGAACAAAGATGTCACTAATCCCTTTTGAGAATTTTAGCGCTGCCACTTATTTATGAACAATTCACTCGCCAAAGTGTTTTGTTTAGAAAGTCTGACTTAGCTCCAAAAATCTTCAAAGATCTGAGCGATGAGTATATGGTAATAGCTCCTGTAGGCACCGTTTACTACATCATGGGAAGTATTCTGCTGCCGTAAATCCTAATTCTAAGGCACTTTTGGTATAATTTTGAAAGGTGGAAGCCAATTATGATAGTTCAATACGAGATGCCCCATCTGTTTTCGTGCATTAAGCGTACTCAATTAGCATACGTTCATCACACTACAGATATCTGTATTACTACTGTTAAGTTTCACATGAACGAATCAGACCATATAATGCTTTCTTGATTGCTTTAAGGGAAGTATTGTTCTTAAATTCCTATACGGCTTCGTACGATTTGCGAAACAATTGCACTTTTCTGGAAATTTTTTAGGAAGAAGGTAACTTTAGGATCAGTTCAATAAGACATCCAGAAATGTGAAATAAAAAATATATAAACTTGCAAATATCGATGAATGATTGGAGGGCGTACTTGTTCAAATCTCAATTTTCAGTTTACCAAACTCAACCAACGAGGGTTCCTCAACGAAAAACCCATTCAGATGACTGACAGTAAATCACATTACATCATTTCGTTTCATAAACATTCACTTCATACATTTCATTCAATTCTTATTACTAATAAATAATTCTTTTTATTAAATAAAAACGTATTTAACATTTTCTTTATTATTCCCTTCTTCGGAAATTTTTGCCTCATTCTACTCGCATATGCCATGCAACATTTTAGAACTGTCTTTGGAAAATATCATCAGAAATATGCGGACACCCTATTAGATTATGGATTCTTCCTTTTAAATGTTGATTCCGTCTATCAAAGTGTTAACGTCTACAAAGATGCTCTCGAAATAAAGCGTCAAATTTTCGGAAATCGCAATTACCACGTAGCCCATGCTCATGAAGATCTCTCATATGCATACTACGTGCACGAATATAGTACGGGGAATTTCCAATGTGCTCGTGAACATGTGGAAAAAGCAGTTGACATAATGAAAGATCTCGTCCCAAATGACCATCTAATGTTAGCATCAGCGAAACGTGTCAAAGCCTTACTACTCGAAGAGATAGCGCTCGATAAAATGGCCGCAAATGGGGTGGACGAAGATGGTTTGCTTAAACAATCAGAGGAACTACACAAGTGTGCCTTGCAGCTTTCACTTGATGTATTCGGTGAGGTGAATGTACAGACTGCCAAACATTATGGTAACCTGGGTCGGTTATATCAAACAATGAGTAGATTTGAGGTAATTTTAACCCATAAACCCTAAAACAAATCTTAGTTATTATGTTCCTTCTTTCAATAAGCAATTGAAAAGATTATGCAATTTTGACAGTGGACATAAATCAAATGATCTTTTTCTCTAATGTAGGAAGCGGAACAGATGCATCAAAAGGCAATTAAGATTAAAACAGATCTATTGGGACCGTATGATTACGAGGTGGGCCTATCGATTGGTCATTTAGCTTCGCTTTACAACTATCAAATGAAAAAATACCGAGAAGCTGAAGAGTTGTACTTGCGAAGCGTCGAGATAAGTAAGTCTCTTTGTGTTGGAGTGTAAAAGATAAAGGCCGAAACAAGTCTCTTATGCTTTTTGTTTTGTTTAATCTAAAGGTCTGCGATTATTCGGAAAGTCTTACTCCGGTTTAGAATATGATTATTTAGGTTTGTGTCATGTCTACGACACATTACGAGAGTTCGAGAAATACCTGAAATATGCCTCAATACTGGAAAATTGGCAAATGCTGCGAGGCGAAAATAGTGCCATGAATGTAAGTTTTGACTACAAAGCCAGTCTTGGTCTGGCTTCAAAGAACATTTATTCATAAGTTTATGTCTAAGGTTTTGTTTTTGTTTTTAACAAAAACTATGGAATACCATATATTTTTTTTAGTGACGCAGAAGGAAACTGGACTTTGGTTAAGCAATATTTGTTTGGTAGCTTTTGTCAGGTTGTGATAATAGATTACAGGCATGAACGTGTTCAGCTTTCGGGTGATTCTTGTTTCCCGCTAGGTGTCTATTTATTCTCCGCCTATTAAAAACCAGCAAATTAATCTGCAGAAGCTGGGAAACCATGTCTGCTCGCACATAATGTCAAATTATTCTGTCGTAGAAAGTACTTAATGTTCTACCATCGTTTCGGAACAATTCTTGTTCTGGAACTGTCTGCTTTCAAACTGAAAATCAAAGAATAGTAGATTCCAAATCTGGTAACCTTGTAGAAGTTATGCGACGTTGTCGAATTTTATGATCTTCTGTTTAAGTCTTGTTAAGTCTAATGGAAATTTTGCTCCTTCGCTAAAAAAAAGTTTATCTCCCAGACTAGATATTCCTTGTCTTTCTCAGTTGCTCAAAAAAACTTTGCCGACAACATTATTAATACGTTGGACTTGTTGCGCGGTAGTTCTTACCGCTTTGTGAGGCATTTGGCTGGCCATTATTGTAGTTAGAACACTGCGAAGATAAGACATTCTTATAGACAATAGAAGGAGGTAACATTGTATTTATCAATCAACAATTGGAAAACTATGAGCAAAATATTTATCTCACTCTCCTGACCCCAAAAACGAAAAGGGGCATGTCTCAACGCATGTCCAATGTGGAAAAACTGGAGAGCCTTGCCTATTAGACATTTAGAAAGCACCCGGACGAAGACAACCAACTTACGATGTGGAATAACGAATTTATAGAGCCATTTATAGAGGTTGTGGACCATTCTGTATCTCAAATAAACAGCTAGTTAACATCAGAAATGAAAATGACATAAAAAGTAGACGATGAAGATACAGCTAATTTGAACAAGGTGTACTCGTATGTACATACGTTTGATATGATTTTTATTTTTCAAATTATTCCGCCTTCGCTTCAAAACACCGACTTTCTCTGAAAATTAACTTTTCAATAACCTTTCTCCTTATCTGCATTTACTGCGGTCTTGAGCTCTTCATCGTCGGAAAAATATTATACACGATAGTCCTTCCTAAAATTAGGGAAAAGGTACAGCGTGTTCAATAAAAACGTGCGTCTAAAAAACCAACGAAAAATACAGAATTTTCTTAAATCATTTTTTTCTATTAAAGTGTACGAGGTGTGTTAAGAAAATAACGGGAATTTTAGTTCTTTGAAAAAAAACCTTTATTTACTCCTCTATATTATACACTTGTGCCAGTGTGTCTTCCAATCCTCGAAACACTTCTCAAACTCGATCTTTGGGATAGCCTTTAGCACAGCGATGCGCTTTTAATGTCATCTATGCTTGTAAAACGACGGGCCTTTAAGGTTCTCTTTATTTTTGGAAATAGGGAAAAGTCACACGGAGCCATGTCTGGCGAATATGGAGGCTGGGGCATCGTTACAGAATAGTTTTTGGCCAAAAATTCGCCGCTGTTTTTGTTCGAAGTTTAACAATTTTGGAACAAATTTTGCTGACACGCGTTTCATACCCAAAACGTTCGAAAAAATCTCATTGCATGAGACAATCGATATGCCAATATCATCAGCGACTTCTTTGATTGTGATTCGCCGATCGTTCATAACCATTTCTTTCACTTTTTCTGCGTTTTCATCGGTTGGCAATGTGTTAAGGCGTCCAGGGCGTTCGTCATCTTCAACGTCTTCACGGCGATCTTGGAAACGCTTATACCACTCATAAACTCTTGTTTTACTCATAGCAGACTCATCATAGGCAGTAACAAAGCATTTCAAACACTTTGTTATGCTTTATTTCATTTTTTACGCAAAATTTGATACAAATTCTTTGATCCATTTCTTTTAACCACCGAAAATCGCCGAGCTCATAAAAACACATATACATAACCTTAGCGGCTGCCACAGACAAAGTAAACAATGAATACAGCTGAAAATTTTATCATACTTCAGGGGCATGTATACCAACGAACTCTCCAAACCCGCGAAATTTAGAAATTCCCGTTATTTTCTGAACACACCTCGTATATTAAAACGAATTGCGCAACTTTATTAGTTGGTTGGCATCATCTGCAACTTTCACTTAATTTTTGCGCATATTCTAAACAAATTTGCTTCAAGCGCAAGTTGTCTTATCGTGAATTTGTTGTCCCTTAAGCATCTGCTTCATTATAGATCACACATTTTTTATTGGATTCGGGTCAGGACTTTGGGATGGACAATCTAACGTCTCTATAGCATTTTCCTCTTTCCATCGCATGCAGAGGCGACTCCGATGTTTTGGGTCGTTATACTCTTGCAAAATTCAGTCGTAATTGTTTGGTCCATACAGGGATTCGGCAAACTTTGTGCATCGAGGTTTTGTGTGAATGCTATTAACTTTCCGAATCCTTTCGCCGAAAAGCATCCTTTAAGATGAACTTTTGATGGATGTTTCAGGGTGCGTTGCAGAAAATTTTCATATTTTTTTGTCAAGGATTTCTTCCAATAATTATAAACAAAAAAAGATGACTCCTCTGTTAATACAAGGTGGCGCAAACGTCATCACCCTATGGGAAGTTGCTATAATTTTTGAAAATGGCGGCAAATGGCAATTTTACTTTGACATTGGTGAAGTAAACAGATACAAAATACACGCCAACAAGACATGAATCGCTATACTCCTAAAGAACGTAAAATCCTGAATCTCGACCACGATGGGGACAACTGTTTCATTGGAAATCATCATGAGCGACGAGGCCCATTTCCATCTCTGTGGATATGTGAATAAGCAAAATTTTCGCTTCTGGGACACCGAAAATACGCGTATAACCTACGAAGAGCCATTACACCCGTTCAAAGTTATTGCATGGTGTGCTATTTACGCTGGAGGCGTCACCGGGCCTTATTTTTTTCGAAAACGCCACAGGTCAAATGACTACTGTGAACGGCAAGCGTCACAGAGGCATGCGCAACGACTTTCTCCTTCCTCAATTGGTTGGATTGGGACTGGAGAACATGTGGTTCCAACAGGATGGAGCAACAGCGCATACCGCATGAGCTACAACCGAAATTCCAGGTCGCCTAATCTCTCGTTTTCGGGACTTGCGCTAGCCGGCCAGATCGCCTGATTTAACCTTTTCAGATTTCTTTTATGGGGTTTTTTGAAGTCACGAGTCTATATCAATAAGCCTCTGACTCTTGAAGCCTTCAGAGAGAAAATCTGTTAAGAATGCGAGGACCTACCGTCAGAAGTGCTGGCAAGAGTGATGGAAAATGCCACAAATCGGGCCCGAATGGTCATCAGTTTTGGCGGCGGCCACTTAGCCGATATCATTTTCTTGACTCAAGGCCACCCCAGAGGTCCTGATTTTTTTTTTCAGAAAAAATATGAAATAAATCGAGTTTACAAAGGTAGAAGTCTATTGTACATATGATTGACTGTAAAACGTAATTTATATAGAATAATTTGTTTAAAAATGGCAGCTGTGCAGCGTTTCTCAGATGACCTCTTTTTTTTGGAAGGCTCTACGGCCGTACCAACAGCTCCTGTAAATTTTGAATTATGATGAGTTCCTAAATTCTTTTTATTGTGCATAACAACAGCTAAAGAAGTACGTAGGATTTTTTTGATATATTGATTTTTGGCCGAATGGCGCTCTTCCAAAATCAAATTTGCAAAATTCGCAGAAAAATTGCCAGAAATGAAATGAAATGAACTATGCCATATAAATATAAAAAAATCCTACGTACTTATTTAGACAATGTATTTTTAAAGATCTAGTTACAATTTTAAGTGAATTGGTTGAAAATTGTTCAAGTTATGGGTGCGGCCAACTTGAAAAATGCAGTTTTGAGATATGTAAACGCGTTTAAAATTCATAAGAGGCTCGCTGCCTACCTGTCCGCCTGGTACTACGAGGGCGGGTCAATAAGTACGTGACTTTTTGGATTTCTGACCTCTTTACTGAAACAGCAACACTGCTCCTGTCAACAGGCATCTGTCAGTTGACTCCTGTCAAAATTTAAACTTGCTGCGTCAGTTAGTTTGTGTTTGACAGTTATTTTTATCAGACTACTCACTAATTTGAGGAGAAAATGGAAAAAACTGAATTTCGTGTGCTTATTAAGCATTATTTCTTGCGAAAAAAAACCATTACCGAGACCAAGGCTAAGCTTGATAAATACTATGGGGACTCTGCACCATCGATTTCAATGGTAAAAAAGTGGTTTACTGAATTTCGTTGTGGCCGTACAAGCACTGAAGATGCCGAACGTCCTGGACGCCCAGTTGAGGTCTCTACACCCGAAAAAATTCACGATATGGTGTTGGCCGACCGAAGATTGAAAGTGCGAGAGATTGTGGAAGCCGTAGGGATCTCGCATGGCTCAGTGGTTTCAATTTTGAATGATCACTTGGGCATGAGAAAGCTTTCCGCAAGATGGGTGCCGCGTTTGCTCACAGTCGACCACAAACGCAATCGTGTAACAACTTCACAGGAAGGTTTGGCGTTGTTTAATCGCAATATGGAGGAGTTTTTGCGCCGTTTTGTACCCGTGGACGAAACATGGATCCATCACAACACACCAGAGAACAAACAACAGTCAAAACAGTGGGTTTCTAAGGGTGAATCGGCGCCAAAGAAGGCCAAGGTGGGTTTGTCAGCCAATAAAGTTATGGCGACTGTTTTTTGGGATGCACGCGGGATAATCCACATTGACTACCTTCAAAAGTTAAGAACAATCAATGGGGAATATTATGCCAACTTATTGGACCGATTCAATGACGATTTGAAAAAAAAACGACCTCATTTGGCCAAGAAAAAAGTTCTTTTCCACCAAGACAATGCAAGGGTGCACACATGTGCAGTTGCCATGGCAAAAATCCATGAATTGGGCTATGAATTGCTCCCTCATCCACCCTATTCTCCAGATTTGGCTCCGAGCGACTACTTCTTGTTCCCAAACCTGAAGAAATGGCTTGGTGGAAAAAGATTTGACTCCAATGATGAAGTCATCTCGTCATTTTGAGGACCTCGACAAATCATTTTTTTGGAAGGGATAAAAAAATTGGAGAAGCGTTGGACAAAGTGTATAGAGCTCAAGGGAGACTACGTTGAAAAATAAAATAATTTTTTTATCAAAAAATCTGTTTTAATCCAAAAGTCATATACTTTGAAAAACAAGTACTTTGGGATATCATTTTTGAGGTCCCAAGGGACGATTGAAAGCAATAAAAAAAAAATGATTTTTTGAAAACTCTAGAGTGGCCTAACCCCTTAATGGAAACAAATTTAAGACATCAAATAAACATAATCCAAAAGCAGCACCAAAGTTGTTCATTCATAAAAAAAAAAATATCAGCCAAAGAACATCGGGTGACAACTTTTGCGACACCTTGTTTGATGTTGCTCCAATCCCGTTCTAAATTCTGCGTTGCCCAATTTAGCCTCTTTTCAATATGTTTTCGGGTCAGTAGGGGTTTAGGTTTGGTACTCCTGGTTTTGATGCCAGAATCTACCAAACGGCGTGGTATTGTGTTGATGGGCATTTTAATTCCTTTTC
Source organism: Volucella zonaria (assembly GCA_963966105.1). NCBI lineage: Eukaryota > Metazoa > Arthropoda > Insecta > Diptera > Syrphidae > Volucella > Volucella zonaria. The sequence continues at coordinate 178,300,232 of OZ014532.1, read as the reverse complement.
TGGACAATTTTACTTTAGTGTTCCGCAGACTAATTGTGGGGTTTTTCCGAAACAATTCACAAATTACTTTATTGTCTTTAGTGGATGTACTTGCTTTGGTTCCTCTAGCTAACCCATCATCGAAATTATCGCATTCGTCTTTATCCACTTTCTCACAAATGTCTGTGCTGTTTTTAAATATTTTGCTGCCGACTTAATACTCGTTTACTGCCCTTTGTGGTGAGTTACTAAGAAAACACTTTCGAAAAGCCGCGCTCATTTTGTAATGACGTTATACCGCTAAATTATGGAAATATAATATACTGAGGAAATGAAAACAATTCGGGATCGGTAATTAAATTCAGAAAATAATTTGGCCACAAATTGTGTGTGTGAGTGAAGTAAAAGAAGTAATTTAACGCACGTTTTTCTGGAACACACTGTAACTGTCTCTTGGTCCCAAATCTGGACTGTAGGGTGCTAAATTTGTTCCACGGTTGGAGCCGGTACGTTGTAACGAAGAGTAATACAATTGGGTCAGCTTCCCTGAAAAGTTTCCGACCGAATAATGATACAAGACATTTTTTTTTTATTTTTCTACATAGTCTCCTTGTAACTCTACACACTTCTCTCAGCGATGCTCCCATCTCTCTAACCCGTCCAAATATTGTAAATTGTTCACGAAGGTGATTGCCCCCACATTTGACGAAAATCTCTGTCCTCCTAGCGCAGTTTTTAGATGAGGGAACAAAAAGAAGTCGCTTGGGGCTAGATCTGGTGAATAAGGCGGATGGTCAAGCAGTTCAAACCGTTATTCATGGATTTTTGCCATGGCAACCGCTGAGGTATGAGACGGCGCGTTGTCTTGGTGAAACAGAATTTTCTTGGCCGTTTTTCTGCATTTTCTGCCTTCAAGTAATGATGCGTAGTATGCTGATGTAATGGCTTTTCCTTTTTGAAGATAATCGATTAAGATAACTCCTTTACTATCCCAAAAAACAGTCGCCATCACTTTCCCAGCCGAAAAAACAGTTTTTGCTTTTCTTGGAGCCGGCTCGCCCTTTGCAGTCCACTGTTTTGACTGAATTATTGTTTCGGGCGTATAATGGTGTATCCAAGTTTCATCTACGGCGCCAAAACTCGGATTTATTGCGCCTAAACTGCGCCAACAGAGCGTTGGAAATGTTCATTCGAACACGTTTTCGGTCTAACGTAAGCAAACGCGCTGACAGCTTTCTCGTCCCGAACGTTCACCATCTCCCAAGCTCTTACGGCCACGTTTAAATTCAACTCCCCAAAATTTCACTGTGGTAAATGATGGTGCAGAGTCCCCATACACAGAGTCCAACTCATTTTTGATTTGCGTAGGCGTATTGCCTTTCAAAAACAAGAATTTAATAACAGCTCGATGCTCGATGCTCCATTTTCACAAAAAACACTCACATCGACTCACTCAAATGACTGAAATGACGAGTGCCGCTATCTTTACGTTGCAGTCGGAAACTTTTCAGACAACCAAAGAAAGTATGAAGCTTTATCTTTTGCGGATTTAGTTTTCTTCATTCATCTTATAGCAGCCATATAGATCTGTTAAGTTTTAGTATTCTTGCTGCTTATAAATGGGACAAGGTTGAAGTTTCTTTGCTGATATCTACGAGGAGCGTTCGATAATGTCGTACAATAATTTAGAAAACACAGTTTCTTCAGCAAAAACCAATCTTCTTTTGCAATATGTCCACATATACACATTTTAAATGAAAAATTACACATATTTTCTGTGGTATGAGCTGTAGCGGCTATTTAGTTTGAAAGTTTGATTCAAAGCAATTGGGCATAGAACAAAATTTCGGGCATGTGTTCACCCATATCTGTTTTACAGACGATGATTGAAATTTTTGATAACATTTTGGGGCATTTCTTGTATAATCGAACGGATACCTGCCCGAATATTGTTTTTTTAATGTGCTTCGGTGGTTCGGGGAACATTGAAATAAACTCCATCCCTCGGAATACCCCAAAGTCGCAAAGCTTGCATGTCCTGCATGTAGCGCCGTCGTTATTGGAACCAAATATTCCTCAAGTACATTTCAAGCAATTGGGTCCATTAAAAGTTTTCCAGCATGCTATAGCAGAGATCAGTATTAATGGTAGGGGCTTTTCCTTCATCATGATATGGGGTCGATTGTTTCATAGTTCATAGGGTTTCCGTCACTCCAGTATCGGTTGTTTTGTTTGCTGGTAACGACAGGGTTAGAAAAATTACAGCGACCGGATTGAATAATTGTTCGAATGTTAGCTGGTGTAACGAAACGTGATAAGAAAGAATTAGCGTATTCGCGAAAGTCTTCATGTTAAGAAAAAGATAAAAGAGAAACTTCAGCCTGAGCAAATTAGCTGGTTTTGTCATGTTCAACGAAGATCGTCGGAAAATCCGGTCCAGAAAGCAATAGAGGCCTAAGTTGGAACCGAGGTTCAAAGAAGAGGCCGAAAGAAAAATACTTGCGAAGCAGGACTACAGGTACGTTGTGGAAATATGTAACATTATATGTAATTATACGCGCTACAAGTTTCCATGGTTCATAAAAGAAGAAGAAGTAGCCATCAAGTTAAAAAATGCGTTTCATCGATAAAGATCAATAACTGAGAAAATTGAGCATTTTCACGAAAACAAAATTTTCACGAAAACAAAATTTTCACGCAAAATGATGGCAACAGTCAGACCTGAAGTTTACTAAAAAACAAAATTAAGACTCAATCGCATATGTACACGTTTCACGAATCGCCTTAAAGTAACACGAATTGGATGAAATGATTCTCGACAAAGATTTTGGGATCCCCTAAATTTTTGCCTATTTACGAACCGCTCAAGTGGAAAGTTTTCATCATGCTCAACAAGATTTAAAACTACAATATTCGCAATGTTTTCTGCATTGCTCTATCTGACAAGGTCTATATTTTCGACCGATCTGCCACTTCGAGGTCGCCTGTCCCAATTTCATTAAAATCCTGGATGCAAGTCGATTATTTTCAAAAAAACAGGAAAACAATCCTAGTTCAATTGTGAGGGTTCCATAATTCTTGGCGATTTTAATCTCCCTCATCTGATATGGGCTCAGTCGGATGATGAAATTTATCTCGTTGCCTCAAATGCTGTTTCAGATAAGGAAATCCTTCTTACTGCCTGTCTTTCAAACTCAGATCCACAACTAGACCTGATATGTACATCTGCTGCTATAAATTGTGTTGCGCGTGAGTGTGAACTTCTACTCTCCAAATTAGACCAATACAATTCTATTAGCCCCTCAGAAGCTTCTTTCCACTTTCGTAAAACAAATTACACTAAACTCAACAATCTTCTCAACAAGAGAAATAAGTTATGGTACGTGTAGGTTAAATCTAGATCTGAATTTGACTATCGGAATTACCTACAAACTCACTACCACTTTTCTTCTCAACTTTGTGAAATTCGCTATAACAGATACCTCAACCAAATGCAATCTACTCCGATAGCTATCCGTCTGGCCTCAAATTCTCCAATATTCCATGTCGAATTATTTTGCTAATTTCTTTAGTGAATCCTTTTCCACCCAGACTGAAGACCCGGATCACGAATGCTTTGGTTACTTGAGTGACTGCATTCAGACATCTCTAATGTCTATTGAAATAACGCCAGTACAGCTAGTAGACACGATTAATAACCTTGAGGATGATTTTGCCAGCAATTGTTCTGGAAACATGAGCAAATAATCTTATTCAACCCATCGTAAGTATTTTCAGACTTTCGATCTCTAGAAAAGCGCTTAATAATATATAATCCCTATTCATTCAAAAGAACTGAAACAGGATATTACCAACTACCGCCCCTTTGCTAAGTTATCCTAATGATGCAATGTTCTTTCATTGCAGATCTATGCTTGTACCGAACCAACAAGGATTTCTTAAAGGCAGAGCAACCACTATTGAGCTCGACTCTAGTACATGGTGTGCCCTAAAGCAAGGGAAAGAAGTGGATGTGATTATCACTGACATTAGCAAGGCCTTTAATAAAGTCCACATAAGTTAATTCTTTTCAAACTCAATACATTTGGTTTTCAACACGGGCTGAAAGAACGCTATTACCTAGTCCATCTTCGTTCTGGTTTGTCTGAACCAATTAAAGCTACTTCGGGTGTCCCTCAAGGCAGTCATCTTAGTCCATTAATTTACATTTTAACTATTAGTGATGTAAATATAAAGAACTCACATATACGAGGGTTGTCTGGAAAGTTTCCGAGCAATGATACAAGACATTTTTTCTCAAAATTTTTTTTTATTTTTCTACATAGTCTCCTTGTAACTCTACACACTTCTCCCAGCGATGCTCCCATCTCTCTAACCCGTACAAATAGTACTTGGCGTTTTTCTCTGCAAAATAATTGTTCACGAAGGTGATTGCCTCCACATTTGACGAAAATCTCTGTCCTCCGAGCGCAGTTTTTAGATGAGGGAACAAAAAGAAGTCGCTTCGGGCTAGATCTGGTGAATAAGGCGGATGGTCAAGCAATGCAAACCGTAATTCACGGATTTTCGCCATACCAACTGCTGAGGTGTGAGACGGCGCGTCGGCTTGGTGAAACAGGATTTTCTTTTTCAGCAAATGTGGCCGTTTTTCCGCAATTTCTGCCTTCAGCTTGGCAAGTAATGATGCGTAGTATGCTCCTGTAATGATTTTTCCTTTTTGAAGATAATCGATTAAGATAACTCCTTTACTATCCCAAAAAACAATCGCCATCACTTTCCCAGTTGAAAAAACAGTTTTTGCTTTTTTTGGAGCCGGCTCGCCCTTTGCTGTCCACTGTTTTGACTCAATTTTTGTTTCGGGCATATAATGATGTATCCAAGGTTCACCTACAGTAATTAATCGGCGCCAAAATTCGGATTTATTGCGCCGAAACTGCGCCAACAAAGCGTGGAAAATGTTCATTTTGGTCTAACGTAAGCAAAAGCTGCACCTAACGCGCGGACAGCTTTCTCATGCCTAAATCTTGATTTAATATGTAAAAAACACGTTCTTTTGACATTTTCATAACCTCTACTATCTCTCACACTTTAATTCGGCGGTCGTCTAACACCATTTGGTGAACTTTAGTTATCGTCAGTGGTTGCAGTTTTTGGACGTCCCGAACGCTCATCATCTCCCAAGCTCTTACGGCCACGTTTAAATTCAGCTGCCCAAAATTTCACTGTGGTAAATGATGGTGCAGAGTCCCCATACACAGAGTCCAACTCATTTATGATTTGCGTAGGCGTATTGCCTTTCAAAAACAAGAATTCAATAACAGCTCGATACTCAATTTTTTCCATTTTCACAAAAAACACTCACATCGACTCACTCAAACGACTGTCAAATAAAAACTGCGCGTCCGAAATGACTGAAACTTCGGTAAGTAACTGTCAAAAGGTGCACAACTAGCATTCACTAGCTTTTATTGACGAGTGCCGCTATCTTTACGTTGCGGCTGGAAACTTTTATGCCGGTGATATGAAAATCTGTAGACAAGTTTCCAATTTTTCTAGTTCTCACACTCTACAAGACGTTCTCAATATGGTGCCTCAAAAACTTCCTTGAGCTCGACATAAAGAAATACCAAGCCATCTCACACTCCCGGAAGCGTTCAACACTTTCTGACTGAAGTTACTATACATATATCAACCCGAGCTTTAGCTTCGGTCACTTCGATGCAGAACTTGGACGTTATCTGTGATACTGAACTCAATTTCCTCTCCCAAACTGATTCCATAATTAGCAGGGCTAACGCGGAGTTGGCTTTGTTGAACGATGGTCCAAACAGTTTTCTGACCCTTACGTCAGAAAATCCCTCTACATCACCTTTGTTAGGCCACTTCTCGAATATGCTAGCCAGGTATGGTCCTCTTACTATGAAAACCATATACGATTCGCTGACCACTACATAGTTCCGCCGACTCAAATTGCTGGGGGGGTATACTATCACAGGGAAAACGTCTTGAATCCACCGATATTCTGTTTATACACCGGCTCCATCGACTGTCCCTCAACTGCTGGATCAGATTTTTTTTTTTTAATTACCAACACCCGCAATTTAAGGTATGTTCCTCTTTTTCGTCCAAATAACCACCGAACTGCATATGGTTTTAACGAACCACTGTCTCAAATGCTGCGTGACGCTAATAGAATTTCCCATATGGTCGATTTATATTGCGGCATAAGTACCCTCAAAAACACGCTCAATTATCACCGCTCCCGACTCTGTTCTGTAGTTTTAGCTTAAGACCAGTTTGTATTAAACTGAATAAAGTCGTCCGGGGTTGACCCGGTAATGTTAGTATTTGCGAATAAACAATGAAGTTAGATTTTTTTATCACACCCTGTATTATGTTTCGTTCAATTGAATCTAGAAAAGTGATTGTAAGCCAGAGTTCTTTAGCCGTGTTAATTTCAATTTTCATATAAATGCGACATGAGAGATTGATTTTGTTTTCTATGGGGACTTTTGGGTTAGAACGGCCATAATGTTTAGTTGGCTTCATGATTTTTTTAACAACCAAAAAGTTTTCAGAAAATATTTCCTTCTCATCAAATACGTACAATACTTTAAGCTTTTTGAAAGGCCTCATGGATTTCTTTGCTTCTTTCTAGTAAGCGGGTAAGTAACCAAAAAACAAAAAATTCCAGTAGACTAATCTAATTGCATTTTTAGAGCTTAAGTTAATCCTAAATATGATAGGGTTTAAGTAGTATTCTTTTGTATTCATATCCGCATATCTAATTTAACTTTTGTTAATTTTTTCCCCGACGAATAGAAACCAACATATCCTGAAATCGTTGATGATAATACCCTGGAAGACGTGAAACAACAATTCTTCGACATGCGCACACCACCAGTCGGAGCGCCATGCTAAGAACGACAAACAAACAGAATATAAAGCTCAAAATAAAAATTCAAAAGAAGCGTTCAAATTGTACAATCGTAGAAAAAAGCCAATTACGTAAAAATCCCTCATGAAAAAGGAACCGAATTATTTTTTAATTTAAAATTTATTTGTTGTAAAAATGTAGTTAGTTTTATAAAAAAAGAAATTGATAGTGTAAAGATATAATTAATGCAATCAGCATGCAAGTGTATTTTTTAAATCAACAAAATGTACACCTGTACAAAAAAATGCAAAAAAAAAAAGCAACAAACAATTTAGTAAACAAAAATGCGTAACTCGCTGACCTAATACAGAACCATTGAATCTCTGAAACATGATATACGTACAAGCAAATGGCAGATTTGTTAAATAAAATCAGTAAACTAGATAATTGTATTGTTGAACTTATTAGTTTTGTTTCTATTATAAATAAACTTCTATACAGTAACAAATACTGCCAAAAATGCAAACAAATCTTATAGTGCATTCACTACACAGATATTTATTATACCCACACTGATTCTTGATTAATCTGTTGTTCTTTTATTTTTGCAAACTTTTTTTTTGCTCAATCATTTTTGTTGTAGATCGCATTTGGAAAGGCTTTTTTGTTTAAATTTATGTTCATTGTTTGTTTTTTTGTTTTGTTTATTTAACTGACAGTACGCACTTTTTGACTGTAAATAATGGAATTGTATACAATTTAGAATTTTAAGTTATAAAACAAAAATCATATCAAGAAAAGAATAAAATGAAAAATACCTGAAATTATATGCACAAACAGGATAACGTATGCACTTCAGTCTCAAGTTTAGAATTATGATGTTTTTTTGTTGATCATTATTTAGTCATTAACATGTCCTTTATTCAGTAGACCATAGACCTTAATTTTGATATTTGATATATTAAGCACATTCCCCTTATTTTGTTTTTATTTTTTCGACTCCTTTGAGTATCCCATTTAATATAAGTGAAAGGTTTCTAAACACAAGCTTTTTCCAACTACCGCTTTATTGTAGTTTTTCTAAAGGAACGATCTAACAAAAGACTTACAAGCCGCGCAAACTATGTGTTTTTTTTTTTTTTTGTTTTTTTCTTTATATTTTTGTATTGATCATTGCATACGTTTTGTGTTAGCTTACTTCCGTTTTTGTTTATGTTGATCGTTATTCTTAGAAATACAGGTAACCGTTTTGTTTTTTATTGTTATCATACATTTTCTGATAGACTGTGTCAAATCGATTTTTAAACAAAATCAAATCCTTAGCTTACTTTTTAGAAATGACAAATACATATACTTGCATATACGTATATATGTATATATTTTTAAGATAATTAATTGTATTAGTGTTGTAAAGGAAGATATAACGTGTATATTAAGACGTGAATATAAGAAATATTATGTAAAGTAATAAAAATACGCACTCTGTTTTGTTTTTTTTTTTACCTGATATGACATTAAAATAGCAAGCATTACAGCACTTTTGTTTTCCTTTGTTGTTGGGCTTATATGTACAATATGTTATTTGCCTGGCGAAAACACACAGCGTCGCCGTTGAAGAAGCTATTGCATATTCGCCCTAAGTTCCAGCATTCATTCTCCACCGTAGTCACTTTTCACGTATAGGTGGAGCTGTACTCAGACATCAAACGCCGCAAGCGCGCAACACGCGGTTTATCCTGTAATAGCGTTGTGTATTTAGTCAGAATGAGGTTCACTTATTATTTCAGATATAATTTTTACAATCAAAATTAAAATATTAAGTTTAATAATGAGCTCAGCTTCAAGTAAGAGTGGCAAAGGAGATAAGGATGCGGAAAACAGAGAGAAAAGGATTAGCTTTACATCTTCATCAAGTTCAGGGTCTTCGTCATCATCGGCTAGCGAAGTCGCCGCTTCGCCACCACCAAACAAGCGAAAGAAACGTGATAAACGATTGAAGACTGTACCACTAGAACAGCGTTTTAATGATTTAACGAACGAGGTTAGTTACTTATCGAGTTGCTTGAGTATGTTTGTTCCACAGGACATTGATATGGGACACATACCACCTTGATCCAAAAGTTCCCGCACCACACCACCGTGTGACGCTCCCATTTTTCCGATTTGAGTTCTGTTTTTTTTTTTGTTAGTTGTTGACATTCTCTCTAAATTCTTGCGTCATAGCTTGACATTTGCAAAAGTTAAGTAGCCAAGAGTACATCTATCTCTGTGTTTGTTGACGATTTTTTACAATTTTAGAACTGGATTTAAATTTGCAACAACGAACTTGTATTTTGCGTAAAAAATGGGTTTAATGGTGCACGAACGTTGGAAAAGTGTTGCGGCAACGATTCTCTAAAGAAAACCGTCGTTTACCAGTGGCAGGAGCGGTTCAAAAGTGGTCGTGAGTCAATCGAAGATGATGAACGCAGTGGCAGACCAAGACCATCGACATCAAAAACCGACGAAAACATTGATGAAGTAAAAGAAATGTTGGTCAATAACCGCAAATTAACCATCAGCTCGATAGCGGAGGACTTGAACATTGCCCATGGATCCGTCCAAGACATTTTGGTTAATGATTTGGGTTTCCGTCGTGTAGCAGCAAAGTTGGTGCCAAAAGACCTCAATTCCATGCAAAAACGAGACCGTGTTGTCGTCATAAAAGAGAAGATTTGCGAGCCTGAATCCGATCCCACATTCATCAAAATCAAAAAGATCATTACTGGAGACGAGATGTGGGTTTATGAGTACGGCACGCAATCCAGACATTAGGCAAGTGAATGGCGTTCACCAAATGAGCCGAGACCAAAAAAACCACGCCGTTTTCAGTCAAAAAAGAAGGCAATGCTCACGGTTTTTATGGATTACAACGGTGTAGTACGTGAATTTTTGCCAGACGGCCAGACAGTAAACAAAGAGTATTATTTGGGCGTTATGAGACGTTTACGTGAAGCAATTCGCCGAAAGAGACCAGAATTGTGGGCGTGGATTTTGCACCATAATAACGCACCGTCCCACAGTGCCACCTGATTTGGCTCCCTGTGACTTCTTTCTGTTCAATCGAGTTAAAAAACCACTACGGAACGGGGAACGCGTTTCAGCAGCCGAGAGGAAGTAATGGAAAAATCGCAGGAAGCACTGATGGGCATACCGAAAACCGAATATAAAAAATGTTTAGAGGATTGAATCAAGCGCTGGCATAAGTGTGTTGCAGTCGATGGGGATTACTTTGAAGGGGACAATGTAGATTTAGATGAATAAACTTGTATTTTTAATTTTCTGAATAAATTCCGGAAAATTTTTGATCAAGGTGGTAGATGTGAACATTAATCGGCCCAGTACAAGCGCAGAAAGTTTCTTACAAAACCCAGATGTCTCTAACAAAACATTAGATCTGGGCCAGTTGCACACGGAGTGTGACTCAAAAAGCATAAATCTTGCAGATAAAGACCACCTTGATGCTCTCATCAGGTTGCAACATTTTGGACTACCGACTTTGAAGAATGTCCGATATTCAAAAGCAATGAAGGCTTTAGAAGCCACACCAGGTTTCGTGGAAGTAAAAGTTAATAATGGGCTTTGTACTCTTGGTAAGAGTAAAGATTACTTAGCCTCCACTGAGCAGGTGATGGCGGCTGTATCAAACGGATTGTTAGAGCAAAAATTGCTTTTAAAAGTTGATTTACAGTCCATCATTGATTGGGCTTTTAGGTCACCGGATGACTTTACCGCCAATGCACTCCTAGAGAGATGTGCTGCCATCTTCGGACCAGGGTCGGCTTCTTACAAAAATTCGGAGCTTATGCTACAGGTTATTTGTGGTAAAAGAGCCGAATGTATTGAAGTAAGGCGGGAAAGAATAATAGCCATGGTATCGAATAAAAATATACAGGCTGCACTAAGAAATGTTAATCCCATCGTGGATAATCTCTTTGAGAAGGAAGCATTGTCGGCACTAATACAGTTTTCTTATAGGATCCACTGTGGTAATTGCAAATGAGACCAAAGATGACATCACTGCTTCTGACTTAAGGGTAAAATGGAAGTCAAGATTGCAATACACTTCACTTTTGTGGAAACGCTGGCGCACCGAATATCTACAACTTCTTCGATCAGCGCACCACTCAAAAAGGATTTTCGCGAAAGAAATTTGTCCTGGAGATGTTGTCCTTGTCTACGACGCCGCTGTTCCCCGGATTCATTGGAGACTGGCAGTAGTTGAAACATGCTTTCCTGGTAGAGATAATAAGGTTAGAGCCTGTGAAGTTCGTTTTGCGGATAAGAAAAGAATGAGACGTGCAATACAGTTACTTTACCCTCTTGAGATTCGCCAACTGGCCCGCCCGGAGGATGTTGAAAATTAAATTTTGTACTTACATATGCATATACTCGTACATGATATTAGTATATATTTACCTACATTTATACATACATTAGACCCTTTTACATGAATTGCTATATTTGTTTCTTTCTTCATGAAACTTTTGACATTTGATAGCTGTCACTTTACGCTTACTTTAGAAGCAAATCTTGTTTACACCTGTTAGTAAAATGTCAATAGCTTGCAAGATATGTGAAATTTATAGTGTTAACTGCTTAAGAGGTTGAAGAAATTTGGTTCGAAAAATTTTCCACTCGAAGGGAGTGTTGGTCATCAGCGTTTTGGTAGATCCACTGAAGTTGACCATGACCAAATCGAAGTCATAATTGAATCAGATCGTCGGAGAGGTTAAACACAAACAATGGACACCACAACAATGGAAAACCGCTTAAAACGTTTTGGATTCTTTTAAAAAGTTCGATATTTGGGTTCCACATGAATTGAAAGAAATTCACTTAACACATCGAACCAATATTTGTGACATGCACCTCAAAGGCAATGAAATTGAACATTTTTTGAGACGAATCATCACAGGTGATGAAAAATGGATCGTCTGCAACAGCGTCAATCAGAAACAATCAATGAAAGCTGCTGCTAAGTAGCCAAACGATAAGTTCAGATATTTATTGCCAACAACCAAAGAATTCGCAAAATCAATGAAAAACTGCCAGGATAGGCAATCGTAAGGGAATCGTGTTCCACTATGCCAAGGCTAGACCACACACGTCTTGGGTAACCCGTGAAAAATTACTTAACCTTGGTCAGGAAGTGATGAAATTTCCAAAACTCTTTGAGTGGCAAAACGTTCACGAATGATGATATTTTAAATTCCACTTGACCCAATATGGTTTTATGAATAAGCACGGAATCATGATTATGCCAGAAAGATGGGAGAAGATTGTGGAACAAAATGGAAAATATACGAGTACACTGGATTAAAGTTTACACTCTGTAGAAAAAAACACAGTTAAAAGCCGGACTTCTTACCAACCCAATAAATCTTCGAATAGAGTTGTCTCAATCACGAACAAATATTAGCTCTGAGGAAGTCTAACGTCTCTGGCTTGTTGGTATAGACCAATGACTTTAAGTAGGCCCAAAGAAAAATGTTCAAAGGTTGCAAATCGCACGAGCTAGGCGACCAATTGACTTGTCCATTTCTTAAGGTAACACGCTCACCAAACTTTGACTTCAACAGCTCTAATGTTTGGCCCGCTATGTGGTAGGTAGCGCCGTCCTGCTGAAACCACATCTCACCAAAGTTGGGTCCACGTAATTGGGGCCAAAAATAACGTTTCAGTATGTCCCGATAGCGATTTCCATTAACTGTAAAGTGGCGACCATCATCACCAATGAAAAAATATGGCGCCATAACGCCGCCGACATGGAAACTACATCAAATAGTCAGTTTTTGTGAATGTAATGGCGGCTCAGGAACCACATGTGGGTTTGTAGCCGTCCAATAGCGCATATTTTGCTTGTCGACAAAGCCATTTAGCCAGAAATGAAATTCATCGCTGAAGATGACTTTGCGATGAAATTCCAAATCGGCTGTAACCATTTCCAGAGACCAATTTGAGAAATCTCGACGCTTCAAATGGTCATCTGGCTTTAGTTGTTGAGTCAATTTGATCTTATACGGGTGTGGACCTAGATCCTTTTGCAAAATTCTCCACAATGCTATTTGAGCGATGTCCAACTCCTGCGAACGGCGTCGAATGGATTGATTTGGGTCGCTGTCAATAGATGCACTTACGGCCTCATCATTTTCAGCACTCCCTGCATTTCTATCTCTCACTGCCACCGGAATATTAAACAGTGACAATTTTTGCAACAGCTTATGAATTGTGAGTGAGTTGGGACGATTATAACGACCAACAGTTGGCGTTAACGTTCATAAAATTGAAGCCATCGACTCCGAATTTTGGTAATAATATTAATAATTTGTAAATATTGCTCGTTCTAGTACTGAACCATGACTAAATGTCAAATGGCAGACATTGACAAGCAAAATGGTAATGAAAGCTAATAAAAAAAAACATTAAGGGTGTGTTCACATTTATAAATCCATAGTTCCAAATAAAAAACCCTGGACCATCAGGAGATTTAACAGTGAATAGCTGCAATCGCAACAAACCGCCTGTACCTTCGCCGAACGCATGTGCATCATATTTTCGTCGTCGCCAAGAAGCTTTCCGGTCTACTGCAACTGATTTGTCGGGCTTCAGAAGTCTTTTATGAAGTGGCTTGCATAAAACGAAACCGGTTCGCAAGCTCTACGAGCAATGTAAGAGGAAAGTACATTGGCTACTCTGGAGAAAAAAAGAAAAAGCATAAAAAGCAAGCAATCGAGGAAATGCTAGGGAGGTTTTGCTTAGACGCAGATCACTAAAATGCTATCACCTTTATAAATGGAAACGAATCTCAACAAACTTTCGCTACGAAACTTTAAATCAGGTTGCAACCGATTGAATTAGCTCGATAAGATTGTTGGCTACCATTGGCAGTTCAAAAAGCTATCTCTACAAATTTCCAATATTCTTCTTAGACGACCTACGTAAAATCTTTCCGGCGCCACCTTTTAAAATTCTTTTTCGATCTAATAAATCCTTAGCAACCTGGGCTGTCAATATTTTAAAGAACGTAAGTAGCGCTACAGTTCGGGGTGAACCTGGGGTTCAACTAATAAGCCTCTCCGATTAGACCGATACTTAGCTAACTGTCTCCAAATCGGTTGAGTTCTCCTTCTACTTGTGCGCGCTATCTAAGCTGAGGTCCCCCGCTACTGCGTTGTACCTCGGGTTAGCTTCGAAGACTCGTAAGACCGAATATCTTTCTCTCGAAACGACCGAGGATATCTTCATTCATCGTAAGTTCCTTACAATGGAATCTTTCAGTCATTCGAAGAAAAATGAGTAAGCGCTTCGGTGATAAAGTGCCTCCCATACCAGCATCCACCACGTAAATGACGAGTACCTGCAGTCAAATGTGAGCGTAAACCGGACATTTACAGACGTAATGTCCCGCGTTGTAGCCATCACTCTCACAACAAGCGTCGCGGGATGTTGTGTCACTTATGCCCAGCACATTCAAGTGCTTAGCAAACATATACGAGTAGTACCCCGTCACGATGCCAGTAAGCAGCCTGCAGCCTTTTCTGCTAGGAGACAGCAGGAAGGGCGCTGACCTCTTAGAGACATCGGGAAGCATTCGTTTTGTCTGACTGAAACTTGGAGAGTCAATGCCATCTGCAGCTGTCCTCATATGAAATCCAACTGTCAATGGAAACCTTAACCGAGGACATAGGCAGACCCAACATAGGTTCGGGTCCTAAAAAACTCTCCTCTGAATTTTGCTTGATCCCATTGAATTTAGCCTTTCGACTGCATTCAGTCATGTCTTGTATTCTCGAACTAGCTTGGAAGTTGTAAGAGGTTTCAGAAAGGTTCTAGGCTCAGCTTGGCTGGCGCTACAGATGTAATTGCTCGGCCCCTTTCACTGGTTTTTCGCAATAAAGATAGTTCATCTCCACTTGGAAGACAGACGCAAGTTTTGCTAACGAGGAGTGAATTCTAACGTTGTCGTCCTCCAGAAAGACACCAGCGCCGCATCCTATATCGGTTTTGGAGCCATCCTTGAAGACCCGACTGCATTCCTTTCCTGTCTCAAATCCTTGCCGAAACCAGTCTTGGGCGCAGGGACAGTCGATTTCGTGTTTTTTCTGCAATAGGAGTTCTGGGGTCATTGCGTCAGACGGCATTTCCATAAGACCAGAGTCAAAAGATAGGTGGCGCTCAAGGCCATCAAAGCTCCAGTGCATGTTAAATCAAAGACCACTTCTTTTTGAACGGAAGATGGCTTTGAGAGTGCAGCTCATGATATGAATATCAAGGGGAGAGTAATTCATCAATGCGTCTAGAGCACAGCCAGGCGAGTTAGGAAATGCCCCATACAGCCAAAGCAGACCGTTCTTTGGAGTCTGGTGAAAGCAGCAATGACGTATTTTCATGGCAACTTATTCCACCTGACAACCGACACATAGGATATAATTGACCTTATCGTAGCCGCGTAGATCCAGAGGACCCGGAGATGGGCCTCTTGTCTTGCCGATAGCTCCTTTGCACTGCCAGATGGTCGACAGGGCCATAGAGGCTTTCGACGTAACATTTTTAGTGAAGTGTGTTATCCGGGATGTCATCCAAGTACTTATATTAGCTTCTTTGGAGAATTGGATGGTGATGCCTTTAAGTACTAAATAAGTCAGACCAGCCAGCTTCCTTTTTTTCGTAAAGAGAAAAACCTCAGTTGTGAGAGGGTTGACTGAAAGTTCATATCTAGTGCCCCAAGCGTGGATAACGTCTAGTGCTGCCTGCGCTTTAGAGCAGACAGTGACTAGACACGATCCAACAGACAGTACAAGTACGTCTATACTTACGAGGGGCGTTCAAACTATTCTCGGTATCGGGGTGAAGCTGTGGTTGTATATATAAATTGACTTATTTATCAAGTAATACTATTATCTTAGTGCATTCATGTAAAATTTCATATAAATGTGATTATTAATTCGCGTTTTATCTCTAGTTAAACAGAATCATAATGGCAACTGAGAGGATGATGGTGAAAATTGAGCATCGCGCTGTTATTAAATTTCTCACTAAGCAAGGAAAAAGTCAAAAAACTATTCATGAAGAGATGGTGGCTGTTTACCAGGGTTTCGCACCTTCATTATCAACTGTGCAAAAGTGGTCAAGTGAGTTCAAGAGAGGCAGAGAGAGCATTGAAGACGACCCCCGCTCCGGCACCCCGGCTACTGCTTGTACGGGAGAAAGCATCAAAGAAGTCGAAAAACTTGTTCTTGAGGATGCCCGAATAAAGGTGAAAATGATGGCAGAGATCACCAAGCTTTCAATTGGTACCATTCACACCATTCTTCATGACCATCTTAACCTTTCAAAGGTCAGTGCAAGGTGGGTGCCACGAATGCTCACAGCGCCTCAGAAAAAAGTGAGAATCGCATGCTGTAGAGAGCTTTTGGAGATGTGTAGTGAGAACGCGGACGGTGTTATGGATCGAATTGTTACTGGGGACGAAACATGGGTCCACCACTATGACCCTGAAAGCAAACAAGAGTCCATGCAGTGGCATAAAAAGGAACAGACCCCCCGAAGAAGTTCAAAGTCACTCCGTCTGCCGGGAAGTTCATGGCCACAGTTTTTTGGGACTCAAAGGGAATCTTGCTCATTGAGTACAAAAAAAAAGGTGAAACCATCAACGCCACATCCTACGCTTCCACTTTGCATAATTTGCGGGAGGAAATTAAAAAGAAAAGACGGGGTAAACTCGCAGCGGGTGTGTTGCTTCTTCATGACAATGCTCCTGTTCACACGGCGCGAGTTTCCAAGGCTGCTGCGCGAGATTGTGGTTTCGAAGAAATCCAACACCCACCCTATAGTCCAGACCTTGCCCCTAGTGATTATTTCCTGTTTCCGGATTTGAAAAAATGTCTTCGTGGAAAAAGATTTTCGGATGATGAAGAACTCAAGTCGGTATTTTGCAAAGAAAGAGGAGATTTATTTTTTTGAGGGTTTAAAAAAGCTTATCTCAAGATGTAACAAATGCATTGATGTTAGGGGAGATTATATTGAAAAATAAAAACAATTTAATTTGAATTCGCGTTTTCCTTCATATCGATACCGATAATATATTGAACGCCCCTCGTAAGCATATGCTTCTATAGACGTACTCTACTAACTGTTAGAGCATTGAATACGGTGAATGTGCACCATAGAACTGGAGACAGAACGCCGCCTTATGGGAAACTCCTATTCACCCCCGCCGTTACATATTGGACGCGGTCATCATTTGAAATCAGCTGAATTACACATGCCGTCAAAGGCTCCATTGTCGAAAGCACCCTGCCGATGAAAATGCTCAGGCCGTAATCATTCTTGTCCAGTGCGCCTTCAGTTCTGACCACCAGATTTTCTAGCGCACTCTCGCAAGATCTTCCGCGTTGATAAACGTGTAGCATTCGGAAGCCAGTTTTGTTCTTATGGATCTCGACATTTTCTCCATTCTCTTCAACATGAAGGCAGTCAGGTCTGAAACTCTTTTCCTGCGTGTAGTCCTTTTTTGTGATTTTCGGTATAAAGGCTACTCTCACTGTTCACCAGGATTATACTGTGTATATGCTGTCGGTGCCAGGCGACTTTAAGCCATCAAAGCAAGCAACAGCATGTTTAGTGGCCTCATCCGTCACAACAACCAATGAGATATAACAGCTACGGCGTATTGTGTTATTCAGTTCACTAGCAGCTGCGTTAATAGGATTAAATTACCTGGGAAGTGTGCCTCAAGTATGAGACGGAGAAGCTCTGCTTTCGACTTAGTGTACAATAGGTGCCATCAAATTTTTGAGTGATTCCAGCCGGGTTGATCTCCCCCATTTGAGGGCTTTGACTAGCCTACTGACTTCACCGACTGTTTCGATCTTATCGCAAAGGTCTTTATAAAGACTCCAGTTTTCCTCCAAGTTAGTCCTAAGTGACCTGTTTAGAAGTTTTCTGGTTTCTTTACGAAGCCGCTGCAGATCAGCATTTCACCAAGGAACGGACGATCTGCAGGATTGTTTTCAAGCTGAACATGCCAGTTCAAAATACTTGGTGAGGGTATGGTTCAAATTCTGAACAGGTTCCTCTAGCCTTTGCTTTGTCCTGAACTTAGGGCCGAGCACTGTTGAACTTGCTGAGTTTCTCCTTAAATCGTGTCTAGTCAGTTTTCCGCAGATTCTTCCTCTTCAACAAGACCGAAACCTCGCACCCGATTCTGAATTCGATGTTTTTATGGTCTGACATGGAGATCTCCGATAATACTTCCCAATCGATAATCCCGTTAGAGTACCTGCTGTCTTGCTCTTGTAATAAAAGTTGGATTAGGGCCAATATTATTGACAGCCAGGTCAGCCGATAGTATGAAATCCAAGAATCTCTCACGTGGCATTTGCTCCTGACTAGTCCTATATTCTGGAATCACAGCATTCAATGGGTCCCGCTACCGAAAATAAGCAGACGCAACAAAGATTGTGTGCCATTTTCAGTTCGTTTTGTAGCTTATGCCCTGCAGCACTCAAATCTCTGTTGCAAAATCGCCGAAATTTAGATGGTGAAAGATTTTGCGTCCGGTGTTCGCTTGGGAGTATGAAGTTAAGGAAGTCCCACAACAACCCTTCACTTTTTCTAAAACCTTTTTTGATATCAAAGATCTCGGTTAAGTTGTTACCGACTTGACGGTAATCGTCATTCTGCACAGACGAACGAGTTCGTCTCTATAAATGCTATCACATGCGTCCTTAAAATCGATGAAACGATAGTCGATATCAATTTGGACTTCTTCGGGTTTTCCCAGGACCTACCGGAGTTTGAAAATTTGGTCGCTCATTTTCAAACCGGTTTCATAAATTTGAATACGCACTAAATTCAAGTTAAACAAGTGCTGACATTACCTGTTCCGGTCTAATAGAACTCGAACACAGAGAATAGGCCCCACTGACTTCATCATCAATTTATATCCATGGCATTGTAGTGATTCAAATTTGAAAACTCGGAAATTGCATAACTTAAGAAATCAGCATAAGGTAAACCCCATCAATACCTACTCATACTCGTAGGCCATAACAACGTAGATACTCGTAGTTGTCGTGATATAATCAACAAAAGCATCATCCATCTTTCAAACGACATAGCCATGTGATGACTCCATTTATAGATACATTTGTATCTTCTTAAGCACTTTTTTCTGTTTGTTATTCATAAAATCACAATCATCAATTACAATACAAGCTACAAGCCTTCCAGTCATTAAAACTACTGTTGAAGCCCACCAGCATAGCACCAACAGCTTTCTACAAACGAAACACTTTCGATTTCGTCCCAATCGATCTGAACTGCACACTACTCTGTCGTGAGTCGTGCCGGCTGTCTAGCGCTGGCAAATGAATTAATTCCGTATCCACAGACATGTGCGGAATCAAAGAGTTCCCATCAAGGAGCTCCCAATTTCATTGAAAACCTTTTGCCCACAAAATTGTATTTTGTATCTTGAATCTTCAATCTCAACCCACTCATTGTGTGTTTATTAGCAAAGTGAGATCTGTATACACAGCAGATAGTTGCAGACAACAACGGCAAACAGATAATCCAATCCATGACACCGACAAAGATATTTACATAGGTACGTCGCGTGTAGTTTATGTATCTGTACGTGCAATGGAAATTGAAAAGTAGAAAGTTTCATCAACAAAGACCTCGACTGAGACCCTCACCTCAAACTTGAATTGGACCTGGTATCTGGTTGCAGCAGTCAATCTTTGGAATGAATTTTGGGACTTGGACAATCATCAGGTAAACTCACCTCGACCCCAGACTCTTCGGTACTCATATTGCCAAAAACCCGTTAGTGAGGTATGCACATTGGCCAATTTTGACCGATTAACCAATTCCAATCAGAGATGAGGACAAGAAGACCAGAAGACAAAGATGTGTAACCACGTCGTGTCCCACTTTTGAGCATACTCAAGCGTCACGTCTTTCGTCTCACATCTGGATAAAGAAAAGAGGAAACGAATCGACTCCATGAGGCATGGATTCCCCATTGTTTGCATTGGAACTGGTTTGCTTTTTTGTTTTTTTTGCATCCTCGGTGATGATGATGTTTGGTACCATAAAACCTGTGACACAAAATTGGAACAAGAAGACGGTAACACATAAAAAAGTGGACAAAACAAAGAGCGGAATATAGGTGAAGATCGCGTACACAGTAGGATATGGACGCAGAGTGATAGTAAGTGCAGTTAAATGGACACTTTCACACTACGATGCAATACTAGATGCCACAGCGGTTGCACTGTCCATAGTATCATCTACTTCTGAACGTGGTATTGGCCGAAACGGTTTGCTCTATTTGGATTTCTGATGAAGTTGCAGTGGAATTCAATTTCTCTCCACTAGTAGATGAATGCATTGCACTGCACTGCACTGAACTGCATTACATGTTTGGAGTACAGTGCTTTGGAAAGTTTATGCACAGCGAAATCCATTGAATTATGCTGACGGTGTTTTGTTTGATTTATGGTTGGGGTATTTCAGATCCAAGTTGCTGGCTGCACTGAAATTCTATCCAAAAGACAAAGTACCATTCCAGTTTCATTGAATATGAATGAGTCAGCTGAGAAGGTTGGCCTTTAGCTTTTGTCTGAAGGTTGTTGCTTTATTCGTTTCTTACGGATTATGTTCAAAGACAAATTTGAATTGGATTTAAGGCCAAGCATTTGGCCGTACGTTTATGCATCTCCCACACAGTGACTTTAGTAAAGAGCAACTTAATGAAGAAAGTGATGGAAGTGGCAACCTGCTTCATGTTCACTAATGTTTTAGCCACTCTTAACCTTGCTTATATGTCTGCAGTCCATTTTAACAAGATTTACAGAAAATTGACCACCAATTGGAGATTACGTTTCAGTGATTAGGTGCCTACAACACTACACCCTGTAACATCAGCGCCTCGGCCAGAGAAGTACTCAGCGGTTTCGTCATCATAATGATGTCATAGTCATTTCCTACTGCGGCACAAGCAAGTTGTACTTATGTCTCTGCAACCCATCTACCAATTGAAGCCCTTACCGAGTACGTAAACAGCCTTAGCGTAGATTAAAGTCCTGAAAAACTCCCCTCTGAGCCTTGCATAGCAAGATCTTCAGCGATTTCATTTCACGTGATCCCATTGTGCCTGACACCCAAACAAGACTCAGCGTGTGCAGCCTTGCGACTGTGTGCAGAGAAACCTCGCATTCTGAAACCAGCTTGAAGATGATGAGAGTGTTCAGCAAGGCCTTGAGCGAAGTTTAGCTGTTGCTACAGACACAGATACTTCCCTTCCTTCATCGATTATGCACAATAAAGTTCATTGGCATTAGGATTACGTATAGCTTGGTAGATAGATACAAGTTTTGTCTAACGTTATGGTCCCTCAAATAGAAATCGGCGCGAATCCAAGATCGGTCTTAAGACGATAGACCCTACTATAGCGTATTCCAAGTCCGGCTTATATTCTGGGGGAAACCATTTCCGGGCAAAGTGAAAGTCGATTTCGTATTTTCGCCACAACAGTTGTTCTGGTATCATTGCGTAGAACGGCACGTCCATCAGATGGGAGCCAAATGAATGATAATTATCCCGCAAGGTCAACGACACTTCATGGCTAGTTGAAGTATGGTTTAATGAAAAATTGGCATCTGGAGTACGAATACAATGTATGAATATCAAGGGAATGAAGATTCATCAGAGAGTTCACAGCACAGCAAAGCTTCCAAGTAGCCAATACAAACTGTTTTTGTGGCCTGTTTGTTAAAAGCAGAAGTTACGTTTTTATATGAAAGTTTACCTCACCAAATAGCTTACCCGTAGGATATAACTGGTCTTCACAGTGGCAGGCTCTATGTCTTACCAAAAGCTCGTTTACACTGGCGGAAAGCAAGAACGCTTTGGAGGTTTTCAACGTAATACGAGTATGTATAGTCCAGAGGAGTTTATTGATCAGGATGACACTCAAACACTTAGTTTCTTTGAAGAAGCGGATGTTGATGCCTTGAAGCACTAGATAAGTCAGCCCAGCCAGTGTCCCTCTTGTCGTAAAAAGAACGGTATTAATAGGACTGACTAGAAGCCCATCAATCGTCGGTTACGTCTAGGGCTCCCTGGGATTTATATCAGACAGTCGTTAACCATAATGCAGCAGACAGTTATATCATCTGCATATGCCTGAGTCCCGAATCCCGATGAAAACGCCAAGCGCGTAGTCCTACTTGCCACATACACCTTTTATTTCTCCTAACAGAAGCGTAGTTCCGTAGGATCTTTCGTGTTGGTAGGCATGTTGCATTTAGACAGAGGATGCCTTCTCTTACAGATGTTCTTAAGACAGTTCTAGTCTAGCAGTGAAGATTCTCTTCAGAAGTGCCAGAAGCTGGTCATCTTTTTGTAGCATAAGAACATAAAAGCCATCAACTTGACTTGATGCCATCAAAAAAAGCAACTGCGTATATGATGACCTCAAACATCAAAACAACTAAGACAGATACCTGGTACGGCGGGTTGTATTACTCAGCTCACTTGTATCCAATGATAGCAGTTGGTTGTGATGCGGTTCTAATGAGGTTATCTGGGAAGTAAGTCTCAAGCATGAGCCTTCGACTTAGTATAGATCCCATCAGATCTTCTGAGTGTTTCCCGTCGGTCGGGCTAATTTGCTTTTTTGAGGATTTTGACTAGCTTTTTTTTTGAAACAAATATTGGATCTCATTTGATAACTATTGTAGATGATAGTGCGATTTGGTACTGCCCTAGCATTAACATCATTCAATGAGTTCGACTTGGGAAAGTACTGAGAAAGTCGTATTTTATCCTCACTTATTGGAATATAAAGTGCAAGTTAATCCTTTCATGGTAATAGGGATATGACCCACGTCTAGATTTAATGGTCCCGACAGAAGCTTCGTTTAAGTTTTCAACGATCGAAGAGCCGTCCTGGTTTTGCCCTCTTTATGAGAATAGATTTTTTTTAATCAGTGTTGAGTACAGGGTTCTGTGTTAGAAAATCCGTTAACACATCCTCTGCTTCTATGAGCTGTCCCGAAATGCAGAAGAAGAAGAACACTCACGTCGTCTTCGGTGGCCTAAAAACCTCAAAAGCCTTAGCTTCTAGACTTGCTTAGAGGTTCAAGAATTTGCTACGTAAAACATTTTACCCAATGAGTTTCCTCTCCCATATCATAGTTCTCTCTCTCTTTCTGCTCTGGCTAGCTCCCCAGTATTGCAACGTCATTCAGACTGTTGTCATTGCTTGTCTTCTCAATTTGAAGGATAAGGGAAGAGATAGCTGAACCCTTATACGTGGGCCGCTCTCGTCCGCTCTCGTCCGCTTTGACAATTTGAGTTTTTCTTGGAAGTGGACGCGACATCCAAGTTTAGTACAAAAGAACCGCAAGCTTTGGTTATTGCTGCACCAGTTTTAGCCGTACCTTATGCACTGAGAAACTGACCACAAGCATTGTTTCTCAGAGTGGGTTTAACCGCAGCAAACGATTTCCGTCCACCCGAACTAAGGTCTTTGCTGGTTCTTGGTTAGGTTAGGTTAGGTTAGGTTAGGTTAAGTCAGATAACAAGGGATGCGTAAGTTCAGCATATACGGAGGCCTATTGGTCCATTGTGATGCCCTGTTTATGTTGTTACAGTATTATGTGTATTATTATTATGATGATGAGTCCTACCTGTCTTGTGTTGGGTGAAATCCAACTAGTTTTGCTGACGTTCTCAAGTTCTTCAAAAGCCTGGGTCCTAGGTGTCTGTGTCTAGTCACTATTTGCTCTTCATTCCCGCTGCCTCTGCAATAATCTTTGGAAGAGGCTCCTATGTTGTTGACAATCCTGCCAATGAGGTAATGAGAAGTTAGGACATCTGTAGCGATATGGATGTCTTCTTTTTTCAACCCGAAGAGAGTACGTGTTCTCCCGCTGTCTGGGTCTGGCCAAGTGAGCGTGATATGATACCGTGGCTCCTGGAGACCCATGCTATATTGGGTCCTTCTATGGCTATATGTAAGTTCCATTTTGTGTTTTAGAATTTCAATTAGTATACGTATGGCGTGTCTGTTGCTACTGTCCTGAGAGGCACCCTCTCGTACTAGCTCATCCGCTTACTTATTCTCGTTCACTTTTGTGTGTCCAGGTACCCAGAGGATAAGCACTCGATAAAATTCGCAGACTCTACTTAGAGTTTGACAACATTTTTCTACCTCTATTGATTTTGTGGTTTCAATTGTCCAAGCTTTTATGGCTGCTTTACTGTCCACAAAGATAGAGATCTCTGATGGATCAAGTTCTATTGTATTAGTAGTGCAGCCTGGGTAGTTTTACGAATGGCAAATAATTCTGCCTGATGAATACTACATTCGCCAGCAATCTTGAAGGAGTCCTGGATCTGAAGCATTTCACAGTAGACTTTAGCTTCAGAAACTTTCTTCATTTTGGAGTTGAAGTTTTCCATTATTGGTGGCAGTGTTAGATAACCAGTCATGTCTAATACAAAATGATGTGGAGACCCCCTATCAAAGTTCTCGCTTAACAAGATGTAGTCACTGGTTCGTATTCCTGTATTACAGACGCGTGCCCTAAATTGCGGTGCATCCATAGACCTTATTCTTATAGTCTGATCGAAACTTTGGAAGCCGTGCATTTAAGGAACTCGTCTTAATGCTTGAACTTGTGTGAGTGTTTTGTGATAAAAAGTTTTTTCCGCGGCTTTCCACGATACCGGCGCACAATAGGTAAAAATGGGTCTAACTATGACCACCTATTATACAACGTTCATCGACGTTTAGCAAACGTTCTTTGGCATGAGTAGAATGCTCCTAATGCTTTTTTGGTACTTTCTTCGATGTGCTCGTCCAACTGAGCTTACTGTCCAGGATGATTTCTAGATACTTAGATTCCGATGAAATTTATATCCTAACACCGTTGATTCTGGGAAGATTAAACTATTCTAGATTGTTTTTTCTTGTGAACAGCACTAGTTCGGTATTTGACGGATTTATCCTAAACCGGTTTGTGCTTTCCATTCTGTGAGTGTGTTTAAGGCCGAGTCCATTAGTTCGCTGATTGTTGGAAGATGTTTTCCTTTCACCAGAATGACTATATCGTCGGGTAAGGATGCCGTTTAAAACACGAAGCTACAGAAGGGAAGAGATCACTCCTCCTTGTGCCGTGCCTGTAGCAACCATTTTCCTGACTGTGTTTCTCCCAATTTCTGAATTTATGATTCTGCTCTTTAGCATCTTTTCAATCCATTGTGATATTGTTGCTTCTACATGGAGCTTGTCCAAGTCCACCCTTATAGATCCGGTGTTTTATTAAATGCTCTTTCAATGTCTAGGAAGGCGGTCATGGTGTACTCTTTGTAGTGCATATTATTTTCTATGGTAGATACAAGACAACCTCGTACAATGGCGTATCTACTGATCTTCCTTAAAGCCCACGTATTGAGAACCGCATATTTTGTGTTTGTTGGGTTTTTGTCTTACTCATACAATGTTGATTTAGGTTTTGATCTCCAGTGTTTTTAACAGAAACGAGGTGAGACTTATGGGTCTGTAGTGGCAGAGGAGTGGTTAGGTCTTCCTGCCTTGGGAACGAAAACTACTTTTACTTCTTTCCAGTTGTTTGGGACGTAGTCCAACTTTAACCAACCGTAAGATGTATGGAAGAGCATATTGTAACATGGCCGGGATTATTTCATCCGTTCCAGCTGATTTGTAAAGATTAATCGTTCATGTTATTCAATTCTCTGTGGTCAGGCTAGAGATTATTTCTTCGTTAAGTGTTGATGTTGTGGTTCAAGTTAGTACCTGTTCACCAAAATCCTTACAAGTCGAGAAGTGCGTTCCCATAAGAAGCAATAATGATTTCCGACTATTCAGTATCCAAACTCCATTGGAGTCTTCCAGACATCCCAGGGCTATTGCACCCTTCGATAGGACTTTCCTTAACCTAAATGAGCCCAAGATTTTTTCTTTGCCATTCTCACGTTTCTTGTGTAGAAGATGAACTCGGGGTCTGAGGTCTAATTCTCCTCTCTTCTAAAGCACAGCTTTAGTTCGCTTGTCCACCAATTCGGTTTGAAAGGCTTACGATGACTAGAGGTGGGACAGTTCTTAATGACGGCTTTCCTAAGGTTTGAAGTTATCTAGTATACGGCAGAGTCAATGGAAAAGCGATCAGGAAGGTGTTCGCTTATCCAATTGGAATACGCCATATTAGATAATCGAGTGACCAGATTCCAATGACAGTTTTTCCAATAGTTATGTTTCAGCAGCTGCCAATGTTACAAATGACATCCAGCTGTCAAAATATTCAATAAGATTTGCCATTTCATCATGCATCGTTTTACGCTTGCCGAACGTGCGGAAATTATTAAAAAAATATTATCCAAATTCCGGCTTAGTTGTAAATATGCAACATCGTGAGATTGGTCGTCATCATGGCTTCAGTGTGCAGGCAATTCGTCACGCCGTAGAAAAGTTTGGGCCTGAGAACATTCTTTTGGATCTTAAGCCACCAACCAGACGGAGATTGGTGAGAATTGAACAAAACATAACCGCCATAGCGACCAGTATCCAAGAAGACCCGGAAATGTCGATTCGGCGCCAATCAGCTGAATTGGGCATCGCCAGAGACTCAACCCGGCTTATTTTGCGGTTGGATTTGGGTTTACATCCGTGCCGACGCAAGATTTGAAGCCGGACGACCATAGACAACGCGCGGGAGCTTGCGAATTGGACGCTGGAGATGTTGGCTGGAGATACGAATTTTGCCCAAAAAATCATCTTCTCGAACGAGGCGCATTTTTGGCTCAGCGGCTATGTCAACAAGCAAAATTGCCGTTATTGGAGAGAACGCAATCCACAAGTGTTCGGCCAAGCATCAATTCATCCGCAAAGATTGACTGTTTGGTGCCGTTTATGGCATGGCGGCATCATCGGACCTTATATCTTTCGAAATGAGGAAGAAGATACTGTTACCGTGAATGGTCTCAGGTATAGAGCGATATTAACGAACTCACTGTGGCCAGAGTTCGACAACATTTATGTATCCGAGCTGTGGTTCCAACAAGATGGCGCTACATGCCATACAAGCGACGCAAAGCTCGAAGTTGTGAATAAGAAATTTGGCGACTGGGTCTTCTCACGGCGAACGTTCATCAATTGGCCTCCGCGATCATGGGATTTGACAATTCTCGATTACTTTCTGTGGGACAACGTCAAGTCCTTAGTCTACGCTAACAAGATAACCATTTTGGATGAGCTCGAGGCCAGCATTCGACACGCTCTACCTGAAATGACGCCGCACATATTGGGCCGAGTCATCAAAAATTGAACCGATCGCTTGAAGCACTGCCAGCGAAGCCGAGGCGGCCATTTGAATGATATGCTATTCGGGACATAATGACATGAACGTAGCTTCAAAATAAAGCCAGAGTCAATTTTATATCTCACACCGTTGTTGTTTTATTTAAATTTTTCTTCTATCGTTCTTATCTGATCACTCTTTATATTCTCTTTTATCACTAGCTGCAACTAAAGGGTGATTTTTTCGCTATTTGGTTTCTCAGTGTTCTGTTTTTGACAGCTCACGCGTGTTTTATGGCATGCTCAGTTAGCATTGCTAGTTCATCATGGAAAGGCTCACAGCCGAACAACGCTTACAAATGATTGAAGTCCCATTTACAATACTGCGAGGTGCGATACGAGGGTTGCATTCGAATTCGAATGTGAGAGCTCTCGCATTCGGACATCGGACGTCTGTTTACAATGATACGTCAAAACGCAACGAACAATTGTCATGTGAAGTGGTGCTAATCATGGGAAAAATGAAAACACAAAAAAAATTTAGCGAGAGTTTTCCAGATTTTCGAAATTGACTGCGATGCTTGCTGCGAGACTCGCATTATTGTAAACAAACACATTGAAGTACATGTTACGTAAATATTTTTGACAGTTCATGCGCTATCTTTTTCGAACAACATATCGCATTTCGCAGTATTATAAATGGAACTTGAATTGTGTTATAAAAATTCGTGCTCTTTGAAAAATGTTTTTCGCGCACTTCGACCATTTTACGGTCATCATAATCGACCTACTGAGCAAGCAATTCAAGCCGTAATGACCAAATTTCACACCAATTTCGCGCATCAAGCCACCTACCCGTATGCGTAGAGTTCGTACAGCGGAAAATATTGCTGCTGTACCCGCAAGGGCTGTAATTGGGATCGTGTTACTCGACTGCGTGGAAGATTTTATTCTCGTGCAAGAACTGAAGTCGAAGGACCTTCCACAGCGTCGAACTTTCAATGAGTGGGCTTTAGAAAAGCTGGATAGGAAAAATTGTCAAGATCAGACACGTGCGGATAAATGCATGCGGTGTGGGTATGAACGATACTGTTAACATATGATAGGTGTCCGGCGAAAAATAGTGGTTGCAAAAATATAAGGAAAAGGGGCATTACGCAAGGGTCTGAAAGATGAAAGGAGTATGTGCGGTTATAGAATATAAAGGTATCAGATAAGTGGTCTGTGGGTTTGTGACTAGACGACAAAAAAATAACATTCAAGGTCGACACAGGCGCCGACGTCACTTTGGTGCCTTGGTCAATAGTAGCCAAGTGGAACAAAACGTGAGAAGGCAGGTACATTCGATTCCGAGTATAGACTACTCGCTTTCGCAGTTGCCAGAAGCAAAGGTTTTCACAAAGCTTGGCAGATCCCTTTATCGAGGGAGTCTCAGGACCTGACAACTTTTCTATCGCCATTCGGTAAGCTTAAATTTCTCAGGCCGCCATTTGGGATAAAATCCGCCCCAAAGTTTTATCAACCAGAAATGACACAACTCTTAACGGGTATGAAGAATTGTATAGTGCACATGAATGATACGAGTATCCTTATATGGGGGAAAAAGACACAGGAGCACGACGAAAGTGTCACGCCGGTATTGGTAAAAATTCGAAAGGATGCATTTTTTTTTTTTTTTTTATAATTTGCGCGCGCTCAAGGGATTATTTTTTTTAGTACTCTTAAAATGTTTGCACACAGCACGAGCGAAGGAAAATCAGGGAGGATGGAAATAGAAGTACCGGTGAACGTTGGTTTTAAATGTTTTAAGGTTATAATGACTAGGAAACAAAGACGTACGGCTTAGTAACGAATCACAATATTTCAGAGTATGTCCGAAAGTGGGCTTGAGTATTAATAGCGAAACGGGTGTTACGGTTAAAAGTTTGAAGGAGCGGAATGCTGCTGGCGACCTCTATGGAGCACCGGTGGTGGAAATAGCGATAAAACAGAGTGAGACACGAAACATTACGTCGAGGGTGTCCATTGTTTGAGTGGTATTAGTATCACCTATGTGTTTTATCGTACGGTTTTGGATGGGGTCTAGCAAGTGTAGAGATGTTTTGGGCGCATCCGACCAGATGTGGGTATTGTACTCCAATTTCGGGCAGATAAATGCCTTATACTTAGCAAAAAAAAATCTGAGTTCGGCAAAACACAAACCACATATATAGGACATATTATCGCGGAAGGGGAGATAAGACTTGATGAAGAAAAAACAAAACCCATCAAGCAAATGGAGGCCCCAAAACACCCGAGAGAAGTTCAGTATTTTCTTGGTATGGTTAATTTTTGTGGGAAAATATGTCCCCAATAGATCAACGATACTCGAGCCGATAAGAAGCCTTTTGTGTAAAAGCAACGCATTTATTTGGGGAGACGCGCAGGAAAAAGCATTTAGACAAATTAAAAATCTGCTCATATCGCCATCTAACCTAAAAATGTACGAACCGTCAAAACAGTCGTGACCTGTGATGCGCCCATAAGGGGACTGGGGGCCGCACTATTATCAAAAAGATGGGCACAATTTACACCCCGTCTCATACATTTCTAGAACTTTGACGAAAGCGGAAAAAGCTATGCCCACATAGAAAGAGAAGCTTCAGCTATTGCATGAGCCTGCGAAAAATTCAAAAATTACTTGATTGGCAGAAATTTTACAATAGAAACCGACCACAAACCACTACTCCAACTTCTAAAAACAAACTGTCTTATTCATAAAAACTTACAAGAGGATTCATTCCTTTCCTGTTCGTAAAACATAAAACACTGGGATAATCCGCCAGAAACATCTCTTTGACCAACATCTTTCTATTTTACTTAATAGAGTTTAACCGCATCAAACTGAGGCTCTCCGGTGTTCATCTTCATACTATTCAACAATGGTTCGCTTTCAGAACTCTCCTTCGACCATTTCTGAGATTTTGTCCCATCAATTCCAATTCTTCTCTGCTGGACCTTCAAAACAACGCAATGTACTCACACTCACTGTACTCGTAAATGTTTGATCGTGCTTATAGGGTTCTATGGACACACACGGCCTTTGATGTTTGGAATGAGTTGTTGGAACTAGTTGGAAGGGACCGCTGTATTTCATGCAAGTTCGTTCGACTTTTAAGCATGGGATGCTGATGATGCACTAAATTATGCTGACTTTCGGATAAAGAAAGTATGAAGAACTTTGAGTCAGCATCTTTTTCTCTGCTTTATTATCATTCCGTCTTTTTACGGTGGTTTGTTTTACTTTCAGACCTCTATTGTATCCATTGCCGTACTCGGAGTAATGTTAAGGTCTTCTATCCGTAAGTGCTGGGTGATGTACGAGTATTGTTGGTTTTATTGATGTCTTCCGGAATGGTAGTGAAGATAGAAATGATTGCGGGGAAACCGTAACGAAGAAAAGGGTTCACTACTAGTGTTTTTCGCATTAAATATCTCAAGATTTGTTCATCATTAGGAATGCAGTTAGACAAATCTGCAATGACTGGATGGAGTTCTATACCGGCGTACTATGAAAATAAAATCCATATACGGTATGGTAAGTCAAACTGAAAGTGGCTACGACGAACTGTCTGCTTCTTCTGATTTTCTGGAGCCAGGGAAGAACTCTGTGGTCTAACATATATTTGAGGAGTCATTAGCAGCGTTTTAATTAGACTTAATTTGAGAGTGATTTACACAAAGGGAATGGGTAGACGTGCCCCTCTATCTAAATAGAATCTCTTGATGAAAGTGGGAATCTAGGCTAATTTGGAAGCTGTGAAGAGAGAAAATACTTAATTTTTATGGAACTGACGATGAGTGGTTTTCGTATTGAAGATGATGTAAAAATGATGCAAAGGAAGACTTGCTAAATGATTTGTAAAATAAAATAAATCTAATTATGAAAGTCAGAAGAAAATTGTTGCTAAGCGAAACCTCTTGTAACATTATTATGCCAACAATTTGGCAAAATCAAATGATGTGGTCAGTAACTTGGTATTTATTTATTTATTTATTTGGAAATGAGATTCTTATACACTTTAGGATATAATATCTTATAAACTAGTGATAAGTTATATGTGATAACAGCTATGAAAGCTACGATATAAGATTAATTCATAATTCAATAATACTGTTTAAGACAATTTAACAGAGTAATAAATACGAGGGTTGCCTGAATAGTTTCCGATCGAACAGTGATACAAGACATTTTTCCTCAAAATTTTTTTTACTTTTCTACATAATCTCCTTGTAACTCTAGACACTTCTCCCAGCGATGCTCCCATCTCTCTAAACCGTCCAAATAGTACTTGGCGTGTTTCTCTGCAAAATAATTGTTCACGAAGGTGATTGCCTCCACATTTGACGAAAATCTCTGTCCTCCGAGCGCAGTTTTTAGATGAGGGGCTAGATCTGGTGCTAGATCTGGTGTATAAGGCGGATGGTCAAGCAGTTCAAACCGTATTCATGGATTTTCGACATGGCAACCGCTGTGGTGTGAGACGGCGCGTTGTCTTGGTGAAACAGGATTTTCCTTTTCTACAAATGTGGCCGTTTTTCCGCAATTTCTGCCTTCAGCTTGGCAAGTAATGATGCGTAATATGCTCCTGTAATGAAGATAATCGATTAAGATAACTCCTTTACTATGCCAAAAAACAGTCGCCATCACTTTTCCAGCCGAAAAAACAGTTTTTGCTTTTCTTGGAGCCGGCTCGCCCTTTGCAGTCCACTGTTTTGACTGAATTTTTGTTTCGGGCGTATAATGGTGTATCAAAGTTTCATCTACAGTAATTAATCGGTGCCAAAACTCGGATTTATTGCGACTAAACTGCGCCAACAGAGCGTTGGAAATGTTCATTCGAACACGTTTTTGGTCTAACGTAAGCAAACGCTGCACCCAACGCGCGGACAGCTTTCTCATGCCTAAATCTTGATTTAATATGTAACAAACACGTTCTTTGGACATTTTCATAACCTCTACTGTCTCTCTCACTTTAATTCGGCGGTCGTCTAACACCACTTGGTGAACTTTAGCAATGTTATCGTCAGTGGTTGCAGTTTTTGGACGTCCCAAACGTATATCATCTCCCAAGCTGTTACGGCCACGTTTAAATTCAGCTGCCCAAAATTTCATTGTGGTAAATGATGGTGCAGAGTCCCCATACACAGAGTTCAACTCATTTTTGATTTGCGCAGGCGTACTGCCTTTCAAAGACAAGAATTGAATAACAGCACGATACTCAATTTTTTAAATTCCCCCAAAAAATACGCGATATCGCGAAAAATGTTTCAGACAAAAGTCCCAAGGTTCTGAAGGGCACATAAGATGGTGACCACGAGTTTGACCTTGAGACTCATTTTCAAGGTCAAACGAAGGTCACTTTTGATTTTTCAAATGATAATTCCTGATTTTCATTGCTCAGTCGTATTGCTCAATGGGGCACACGACTTTGTCTCAAAGGTCTTATTCATTCAGTGCTAGATACCACTGCACTGGCACGCCTAAATCATTAATCGGTTTCCAACGTTGCTAGGGTGTTAGAAGGTCGAGATTTGTTTTGAGGAAGTCATTATTGCCTCGAGTGAAATTAAAACTCAAAGAATTTTCAGATAGAGACAAATTGTCCTAAATTTATCTGAGAGTGTATGATGTGCACTCTGCCCTTTTTTCTAGTTGCACGGAACTGTACTTCATTTAGAAGTTTGATATTTGTTTTGAGGAACTGATTATTATTAGTAACGTTTTCCAGATTAATACTGCAGGCTATTTCAATTCAAGAGAAAATTGAAATGATATTGATTTATGGAGAAAGTGGAAGGAACATCGATGGTGCTGTTGCTCTTTACGCCCAACGTTTCCCAGACCAGATACGATCGCGCGCTTCCTTTTATCGGGTCATTCAACAATCCACTGGTGAAGAAAGTGTGCAACCAAAGAAAAGGAATCGGTCAGATAAGGTGGCTGTTGAGGACAATGAAATAGCAGTGTTAGCTGCCGTTGCACACGATCCTAATATTAGCACTCGCCAAATAAGTCGTGAATCAGGAATTTCTCAAACGACTGTCTGTAAGATATTACATCGGCATAAATACCATCCTTATCATGTTTCAATGCATCAAGAACTTTCTAGAGAGGATTTTCGCAACCGGGTTTCATTTTGTCAATGAACGAGATCCCCCTTTCTTCGCCAAGGTGTTATTCTCTGGTGAGTCGACTTTCACCAATCACGGTACGGTCAATCGACATAATTTGCATTACTGGGCTACCGAAAACCCTTTTTGGTTGCGACAAGTTGAACGCCAGCACCCTTGGAATGTTAATGTTTGGGCGGGAATTATTGGGGATAAATTAATAGGTCCATATTTTATTGAAGGCAACTTGAATGGCGAAAAGTATGCAAACTTCTTGCGGGGCCATCTTCCAGTATTACTAGAAGAACTGCCATTGGAGCTGCGACAAACAATGTGGTTTCAACATGATGGTTGTCCAGCCCATTATTCCCAAAGTAGCCCGGGGCGTATTAAACAATGTTTACCATCAACGATGGATCGAACGAGGGGGTCCGAGGCAATGGCCTGCTAGATCACCTGATCTTATGTCACTTGATTTCTTCTTGTGGGGCTACTTAAAAAGTGAGGTTTACAGAAAAAAGCCAACAACACATGAGGACATGAAAAGACGAATAACTGAAGCTTGCCAGAAGATTACGCCAAAAATACTTCTCAGTTCTGCTGGTTCACTTAGAGCGCGGATAGACAAGTATATTGAAGTGAATGGTCACATTTTCGAGCATTTGTTGAAATAGTCTCGGAAAATAAACGTCGAAATGGGAAGGATTCAATGATTCAACAGTGGGAGGCAAGGGGACCCACTCTAATTAATCACCCCGAAGGAAACAAAATACTGCTACGTCCACGTCGTTGTTTCTGGGTTATGCTAAACGCAGTATGTAAAAACAAATGACAAGCCTACGAGCAATACGACTGAGCAATGAAAATCAGGAATTATCATTTGAAAAATCAAAAGTGACCTTCATTTGACCTTCATTTGACCTTGAAAATGGGTCTCAAGGTCAAACTCGTGGTCACCATCTTATGTACCCTTCAGAACCTTGTGACTTTTGTCAGAAACATTTTTCGCGATATCGCGTATTTTTCGAGTAATTTGGATGTCTCAATTTAAAAAACTCACCCTGTATATAAATACGTGCTGCCCATTTTTGTCGTACGCTTATGCATCGTTCTACTCAACCGAATGGCATGATACTTACACCATTGGAAAGGTAATTTCGCGTAGATGTGCAACCAAAGGGTTGAGTAGAACCTTGGTAAACCCATTTACAAAATTAGGTTATTTTACAAGATGAGAGAAAAAAAAAATATATTTTCAAGTCTGCTCGCCTTTGAAAGTCAATGGTCAAGAAAAGGAAAGACGCTAGGGATGAGCGTATAGTCGAATCGTTTTTGTGCATGTCGTTCATAAGGAATTTACTTGACTGCTTTGACTCATAAAATGTATTGTTTTGTTTTTTTATGTAAGTTTGTGACTGCGAACGTCACTACAGGACTGCAAAAGAGTTTCTTAACTAAGTGGGATAGAGACTAAACAAAATGAAAAAAATGAGAAACATAGTGACAAGTGACGACACTTCTGTTATGTACACGAAAACTGTTGCTTCTGTGTTGTGTATTTGCAATATACATTAGTGTAAAGGAGAAAGATCGCTCACATAGCAGGAGAATAAATCATGTTGTGTATTTGTTAGTACCTGTTCACATTAGCAGAACGATTGTCCGAAAGAGGGGGAACGCTTTTTATTAAAGTGGGAAGAAGAAGGGTTATTTCCACCGAAAATCCATTTATAAATTGCTAAATTGGATAATCGTTGAATTTCAACGATGGGCGAGCCTAGTTCTATTAAATCTCCCAGAAGATGTCTTCAACGCAAGACTTTCCAGAGCACGGCGTGTGATAGAAAAAACATTCGGCATCTTGACGGCCCGTTGGCGTATTCTTGGAAAATGCATTGACTTCCATCCTAAGAATGCAGCCAAGATAGCACTGTCATGCACCATTTTGCATAATTTCTTAAAAATTACGGATACGCAATACCAACTCTACTCCTAATGTCCAGAGCACTATTGTGATTCTTTCGAAAGCAAACACTTGATTGAAGGCACTTGGCGTGGAGAAACAGAAGAACTTCTTCAAATACGGCGATTTATAAGCAACAACAGGTCTACAAATGCTTTCAAAACAAGAAAGTTGTAGTAGTAGTAGTAGTATTTTTTATTTCATTATATATAATACATGTGTAAAATTTACATGATTTGAACACAATAATTCATTAAATATATTAAAAAAAAAAAATATATATAATAGAAATATTGGGTCTAGAAGTAAGTTTCCAGCGTTTTTTTTTCCAAAATTTGAAGTTTTGTTATGAAAACATAGTTACAATGCTTTATTCAAAGTATCGTCCATCGGAAGCTACAACTTTCCCCCATCTTTCTGGTAATTTATGAATTCCGGAACAAAAAAATTTCTCGTCTTTCGAGCCCAAGAACGTATCGAGCCAATTTTTGATTTCCTCTACTGAGCTGAAGCGTATTCCCGTAAGAGCGTTCTGCATCGAACGAAACAAGTGGTAGTCAGATGGTGCCAAGTCTGGACTGTAAGGCGGGTGAGGCAGAATTTCCCATCTACTATTATCCAAATAGTTTTTCACCGAAACCGCAACATGTGGCCGAGCATTGTCGTGATGAAAAATGACGGGCTCATGCCAGGTCTCATATTCTGGCCGTTTTTCTTTTAATGCCCGCTTCAAACGAATTAGTTGGGTTCGATATAATGGTCCTTTGATGGTTTCACCACTCGGAAGCACTTCGTAGTATACAACACTTTTTTGATCCCACCATATGCAGAGCATGACCTTATTCACGTGAATATTTCGTTTCGGCGTCGATTGGGCGAGCTCGCCGGGCTTTGTATACGATTTTCTGCGCTTAGGATTATCATAATAAATCCATTTCTCATCACCAGTGACAATACGGTGCAAAAATGATTTATTTTTATACCGCTGCAGTAACATTTCGGACATGCAAAATCGCCGTTCGACGTCTCTTGGCTTCAATTCGTACGGCACCCAGTTTCCAACCTTTTGAATGAATCCCAGTGCTTTTAGGCGCAGGGAAACGGCTTGTTACGTGGCGCCCAATGATGCAGTAAGTTCTTCTTGAATCTGACACGGATCCTCATCCAGTAAAGCGTCCAATTCCTCGTCTTCAAAACTTTTCGGCTTTCCGAGGCGATCTTTGTCTTCAACTCCAAAATCACCACTTTTGAAGCGTTTGAATCACTCGCGGCACGTCGATTCACCAATACATTCCGCTCCATAAGTTTCCGAAAGCAAACGATAGGCCTCAGCCGCACTTTTCTTCATATTAAAGAATAAAAGCAGCGCTTCCCGCAAATGACGTTTATTTGACTGGAAACTTGCCATGATTTTACTCGATAAAATGTACGACACCGATAGAACTGCTCAAATATAACGCTGCAAAGTTGTTGACAGATACAAAACCTACAAATAAAACACATGGGGTCTGACATTTATGCCCGGGATCCACTGGTGGCGCCATCTCTGACAGACGCTGGAAACTTACTTGTAGACCCAATAATATAGTGACATTTTATATTCTCTATACATAAAGTATTAAAATAGTGTCAAATGCCACTTCAATGGGTTTTAATATTATTAATATGTGGGTGGGGTGACCCGTTTAATTACATTCAAAGAATAAGTTAATTTGAGATACAATTATTGTATACGAGTATTTACAAAGAAAAGTGAAGGATGCAAATCAAAATAAAAGAACTACATAAAAATGAAGAAAAGTTAAGAGGAAGTTAGAAGAAAAAGAAAACCATTATTTACACCAGAATATCAGAGAGAAGGTATTCCACGTTCTGTGAATCATAATTAAAAAGCCAAGACCTTATGGACCTTTCAAATATTCCAGAAATTCTTATCATTTTAATATTTAAAGGGAGCTTGTTAAATAGTCGACATGAAGAAATATCATAAAAATTACGAAATGCTGTTGTACGGAAAACGGGTACAGTCACAACATAAGAAAAGTTTCTCCGTAGATTGTAATCAGATATAAGTCTGTAATTTAAATTTCCTGATCTCTGAAAGAACGTTTTCAACACTTTAAAACAATACAAATGACGAACTGGAAGAATTTTCATATCACAAAACAATGGGAAACTTGGATGACGCCGATTCTTGTTACAGATTTTCCTCACTACACTTTTTTGTAAGACTAGTAAGGGCTTAATTTTATTCAGATACACGCCCCCCCAACAAACAATTCCATATTGGAGTTTAGCGTGAAAGACACCATAATAAATGATTTTTAATAATTGCTTTGAACAAACATTTTTTAGATAAAAAAAGTGTCGCAGGGTATTTCGAAAATATTTCCTTAGGAACTCTGTGTGGCTTGCAAATGACATCCTAGAAACAATTGTGAGCCCAAGATATTTAAACTCGTCTACTTCTTCAATTAAAAAGCAATTATCACTACAGTTAAGACTGCTACAAAATGTTGGAAGTGTTTGACTAGAATCACAATTACAGCCTGCTAATCCATACCTTTGGCATTCTGATGCGTGGAAGTAAACGTCCGCATTCATACTCATTGGGGAAGCTAAGTTAAAAAACATTATTTTTGTCTTTGAGCTAATTTTCAAATTGTGCTCTGCGAACCAAATTCTTAATAGACTAAGATCCCAATTAATGTCGGAGATTAAGTCCAAGACACTTTCAGTGCCATATGAGCAGCCAACATCATCTGCAAACGCCGTAATTCTACTTCTGAAGTTTAGTGAAAACAGTGAATTTATATAAATTAGAAATAAAATGGGTCCCAACACAGAACCTTGAGGAACTCCCAAACTGAAGTAACGAATCTCGCTTCTCATACCATCAATCTTCACTCTTTGAGATCTGTTTGATAGGTATGATCTAAGCCACTCTAGTTTGAACCCATGAAAACCCGCTTTTTCCATTTTATCCAACAGTATAGTATGGTTGACCATGTCAAAGGCTTTTGTGATGTCAACAAATAAACCAGCCGTGAATTTTTTACCATCAAGGTTAGAGAAAATATTTGAGCAAAAATTTAGAAGAGCGTCTTCGGTAGATTTACCCTGCTGAAAACCAAATTGCATTGGATTGAAAAACTCAATTTTTTTCAAGTAAGACATTATTCTCTTTTTAATAACTTTTTCGAATATTTTGCTAAAAGTGGGCAGAAGTGAAATTGGCCTATAGTTTTTCATATCGTCTGCAGAGCCTTTTTTAAATAGCGGAATTACGTCGGCGCATTTGAGTGCCACGGGAAATGTTCCTGCAAATATGCTGCGATTAAAAATGACTGCCAGGACGTCAATCACATAGTATGCTATTTGTTTAACAATTATATTCGAAATATTATCAAAGCCACAAGAGTTCGAATTTTTTTTTAGGGATCCAATTGCTTTTAGGAGCTCTAAAGCAGTGATGGGTTCGAAGGCAAAGCTCGTATATTGCTACAGGTCACCACCCGCACTTATTGAATTGTAACAACGAGTGCAATTTCTTAGGACTGTTTGTGTTGGTATGCTGTTTGTTATTGAGGTGAAATACTCATTGAAAGCATTAGCAATGCCAAGTTTGTCAAACAGTTCGCAATTGATCACACAAATTGAATGGGGTTTTGTTGTAGAACGAGACTTAGCAGAAATGAATTTAGTTCGATAATAATTATCGCGGCAAAAAGCAATCTCTTTTTTTAAATCCAAACATAGCTTTTTTAAACTTATTTTTCAGCCTAAGGTTCATGGGATTCTTGGAGCATTTTATTCTTAGCTTGTGTTTCACGTTGACTTTTTCAATGAGTTGACTAGATATCCAGGGTTTTAGTCTTTTTTTCGATTTTTTCAAGTTGTTAACGCACTATGTTATAAATGAGGGAAAGGTTTCCTTCCAACCCCATTAAAATATTAAAAAGTAGAAACTAACACGAAAATGTAATTTTGAAATAAATAAATTTTATTAATTTAAGAAGAATTTTTATTTTATTCCTCCAATTCCAAGTCAATGTTGTTTAAATATGACATGATACTTAATTTTACTTTGTTTTTTCGGGCAAGTGGAAATTTTTTAAGTTTCATAATCATGGATTTGCAAAACATCATATCCTCGTCCTCTAATTCCTCTCCTACCGGTGATTTCTTCTGAGGAAGTTAACGACGTAGCTCATCGTACCCGCCAAAGACGTCTCTAAATTGCTGGTTGAAGAAGATTTGTTTCTTCGATTTGTTGCGGACCTGGACACGGTCGGTGTTGAATCATCGTGGAAATCCAAATCCGGGGAACTTGCAAACTCATTATAAAATTGAGTGTCAAAGTTCACTGGCGAACTTGTTTCCCCAGTAGTGGAATCCTCGCCACTTCCGTGGTTACCTGAAGAACTATACTTAAGTTATTAATTGCTTCAATAATAAACAACTGCGATTTACTTAAGACCTTGGCTTGCAATGTCTGCTAGGAATAATAAATTCTGCGCATATTTCCATGCAAGCTCCATCTCATCAGCGCCTTGGCCTGATCGCTTACGATTGACCATAGATGGTATTAATTACACCGATTCAGGTAGCATTTCAAATAAGCTCAACGAGTATTTTACCGAGATCTCAGAAAACCTCAAACCTTCTGTCGAAACTTTCTTAGACTGCAGCTGCTTTAAAGGAACAACAGAAGACATACAACCCAACAGTTTTGTTTTCCAACCATTTTCCTCAAATGAAATATGTAAAGCAATATTCTCCTTAAGAAACAAAAACTCGTGCACTAGCGATAGCATATCAAGTGTGTTGTTAAAGAAAGTGTGTTATAATGTAGTAGACGTTTTGAGTTACTTGTTTAACCTAAGTGTTGAAAGTGGTTGTTTTCCTCAGCACCTAAAAGCCGCTGAAGTTATACCACTTTTGAAAAAAAGGCAACAAAAAAAATATGTCAAATTATAGACCCATTTTCCAAGATCTTTGAAAAACTTATAAAATCGCGAATATTGTCTTTCTTAGACAGAAATGAGTTTTTTTGTAGTTGTCAATTCGGATTTAGAAGTGGAATGTCAACGGAAGATACAATCCTAAGCCTAAGTATGTGGCTAGTTATATGAAAGTGTTCACTGCAAACAAACTACCATGGCTCTTTTTGTTGACATGACAAAAGCGTTTGACCAGGTTGACCACGACGTTCTGCTGAAGAAATTATACAATGCCGGTCTTTGAGGAGTTATCCACAAATGGTTTTGTTGGTATCTCAAGGGTAGAAATCAAAAGGTCAATGTAAATGAGTGTTTTAGTGATTCGCGTACCTTAAGAAATGGCGTTCCACAAAGTTCAGTTCTTGGTCCTGTTCTTTTTTTAATTTACATTAACTCTCTGTTTGCTCTCAATCTTAAAGGTGTGTCAACAGCATTTGCAGATGACATAGCCCTAACTTATCAGTTTGATACAATATTTGAATGTATTGCGAAGATTTCAGAAGATCTTGAAACATTGAGACTTTGATTTTCAGTACAGAAGTTGATTATTAGCGAAAACACAAAACTAATATCCTTCAGCCTATCAAACAATGATTTGGTAAATTTTAATCTTTGTTTCCAATTTTGTTTGCCTGTACGAGGGGCGTTCAACATATTCTCGATATCGGGGTGAAGCTGTGGTTGTATATATAAATTGACTTATTTATCAAGTAATACTATTATTTTAGTGCATTCATGTAAAATTTCATATAAATATGATTATTAATTCGCGTTTTATCTCTAGTTAAACAGAATCATAATGGCAACTGAGACGATGATGGTGAAAATTGAGCATCGCGCTGTAATTAAATTTCTCACTAAGCAAGGAAAAAGTCAAAAAACTATTCATGAAGAGATGGTGGCTGTTTACCAGGGTTCCGCACCTTCATTATCAACTGTGCAAAAGTGGTCAAGTGAGTTCAAGAGAGGCAGAGAGAGCATTGAAGACGACCCCCGCTCCGGCGCCCCGGCTACTGCTTGTACGGGAGAAAGCATCAAAGAAGTCGAAAAACTTGTTCTTGAGGATGCCCGAATAAAGGTGAAAATGATGGCAGAGATCACCAAGCTTTCAATTGGTAACATTCACACCATTCTTCATGACCATCTTAACCTTTCAAAGGTCAGTGCAAGGTGGGTGCCACGAATGCTCACAGCGCCTCAGAAAAAAGTGAGAATCGCATGCTGTAGAGAGCTTTTGGAGATGTGTAGTGAGAACGCGGACGGTGTTATGGATCCAATTGTTACTGGGGACGAAACATGGGTCCACTACTATGACCCTGAAAGCAAACAAGAGTCCATGCAGTGGCATAAAAAAGGAACAAGAACAAACCCCCTGAAGAAGTTCAAAGTCACTCCGTCTACCGGGAAGCTCATGGCCACAGTTTTTTGGGACTCAAAGGGAATCTTGCTCATTGAGTACAAAAAAAAAGGTGAAACCATCAACGCCACATCCTACGCTTCCACTTTGCATAATTTGCGGGAGGAAATTAAAAAGAAAAGACGGGGTAAACTCGCAGCGGGTGTGTTGCTTCTTCATGACAACGCTCCTGTTCACACGGCGCGAGTTTCCAAGGCTGCTGCGCGAGATTGTGGTTTCCAGACCTTGCCCCTGGTGATTATTTCCTGTTTCCGGATTTGAAAAAATGTCTTCGTGGAAAAAGATTTTCGGATGATGAAGAACTCAAGTCGGCAATAAATGGGTATTTTGCAGAGAAAAAGGAAATTTATTTTTTTGAGGGTTTAAAGAAGCTTATTTCAAGATGTAACAAATGCATTGATGTTAGGGGAGATTATATTGAAAAATAAAAACAATTTAAATTGAATTCGCATTTTCCTTCATATCGAATATATTGAACGCCCCTCGTACATAGTTGTGGAAAGAGTACTTTTGTTTGTAGCTTCCCCTGTTCAAATAGTTGCTTTAAAATTGAATCTGTGCAAAATTGTAAACACCTGGAGTATTGATTGACCGAAACTTGAAGTGGAAAGATCGTATTCATACCATTAGAAGGCATATGCTCCTTGTAATCCGCAAAATGTACCTCATCTAGCAACACTGCTCTGCAAAAGTGTTAAAGTCAATTTATTATGGCCTTGCCCACTCCAAATTGCAGTATGGTATTACAAGTTGGGGTGGCTCATATAACAACCCTTTTAGGCCATTGTTGATACAGAAACATTTAATAACAATTATTAGTAAAAAAAAATCGTCTAACTCCGATCTGGCCATTATTTATAAAGCTGCGAATTTTACCAATGAGACATCTTTACGTTTTTAAAGTACTAGAAGAATTTTTTAAGCAAAGTGGAAATCTTCCCAGTAGAACAAATCAATTTTATAGTCTTCGTACAAATAACATGCAACTGGTAAATGTTCCGTTTGCCTACACAACCCAATTTTCGCGCTTCTACACTGTTACAGCCCCTTCAATGGTTAACAAGTTACATTTTCCAATTAGGTCAACCTTACGATTTAATTCATTCCTAAAACGCGTAAAAGACTGGTTATTTACACTCTACTACGACTTCCTTGAATCATTATTTTTTTTTTTTGTTTTTAATCATTTATTCATTCATTCTGATTAAGATTACAACTTAATTACAATTTACCAAACTATCAAACGATGAATAAATTTAGTTGTTATGTAATTTAATGAACATGTAGTTATAAACTAGCGTTAAACAACACTTCAAATATATTTTATGTATTATAAAGTTTTCTGATGTGGGGTGACATTTAGTGACTAAGATTAAAAGATCTAAAATAAAATAAATTTAATTCAAAAGTTGTACATTCCAAATTTTATGACGAAAGAAGTTCAAATATATTTCTGCTACGCTACCTTTTAGATATATATATCTCTTTATAATGATTCAATGCTAGCATTATCAATAGTAAATAACTCTTTTTTAATTTTTTTGGTGTATACATTATAAAAATTAGTTTTTCGGATGAAGTATGGAAGTTTGTTAAAATATGTTGGGGCAGTAGACGTGAAAAAATTTGTAAAATGAGTAGTACGTGCAATTGGTATGTTGACAAGTGCCATGCTATTTATTTGTAAGGTATAAATTTGATTGTTTCTACTTGGAATGTTACCACTTTTCTTGAAAAATTCTCTAAATACTTTGAAAATATACAGGTGTCTCAACGGTCTTTTAAATATGGGCCAACGATGAGTACGACCATTAACACTTGAAATAAGACGAACTACATGCTTCTGTGCCGTCAAGACTGGTTTTAGTGCATTAAAGTACGATCCACCCCAACTAGTAATGCCGTATTGTAACTTCGAGTGAGCAAGACCATAATAGATTTTATGTAATAAGATAGAGTTTACAAGCTACAAGATTCATATGCGATTTCAATGCTTGAAAGTGATCCTTCCAATTCAAGTTATGATCTACTAGAACACCTAGGTATTTAATATTTCTTACTGATTCAATTTTGAAGCACTTATCAGAGCACGAGTTGTTATCGTGGTACGAGTAATTTTGGATGCCACAAGTATGAAGCGGTAAGCAGAACTTCTTACAGTCATGTGCGTGAAAATGGAGATTATAGTCATTTAACGAATTGCCGCATATTTTAAAGTTTAATAATTTAGTTTTTTCACTGATAATTAACTTGTGAGCAGTAAACCACAGCCTTAACTTCTCCAAATCTTCGCCAATCTTGGCAATACATTCAAATTGCGTTTTAAACATGTATGTGAAAGTTATATCATCAGCAAATGCTGTGGCCAAACCATGAAATTGCTGCTTGAAAATCGAATTGATATATTGGGTCTACAAGTAAGTTTCCAGCGTTTGTCAGAGATGGCGCCACCAGTGGATCCCGGGCAGAAATGTCAGACTCCATGTATTTTATTTGTAGGTTTTATATCTGTCAAGAACTTTGCAGCGTTATATTTGAGCATTTCTATCGGTGTCATACATTTTATCGAGCAAAATTATGGCAAGTTTCCAGCCAAATAAACGTCATTTGCGGGAAGTGCTGCTTTTATTCTTTAATATGAAGAAAAGTGCGGCTGAGGCCTATCGTTTGCCTTCGGAAATTTATGGGGCGGAATGTATTGGTGAATCGACGTGCCGCGAGTGGTTCAAACGGTTCAAAAGTGGTGATTTTGGAGTTGAAGACAAAGATCGCCCCGGAAAGCCGAAAAGTTTTGAAGACGAGGAATTGGACGCTTTACTGGATGAGGATCCGTGTCAGATTCAAGAAGAACTTGCTGCGCGTCACGCAACAAGCCGTTTCCCTGCGCCTAAAAGCACTGGGATTCATTCAAAAGGTTGGAAACTGGGTGCCGTACGACGTCGAACGGCGATTTTGCATGTTCGAAATGTTACTGCAGCGGTATAAAAATAAATCATTTTTGCATCGTATTGTCACTGATGAGAAATGGATTTATTATGATAATCCTAAGCGCAGAAAATCGTATACAAAGCCCGGCGAGCCCGCCCAATCGACGTCGAAACGAAATATTCACGTGAATAAGGTTATGCTCTGCATATGGTGGGATCAAAAGGGTGTCGTATACTACGAACTGCTTCCGAGTGGTGAAACCATCAAAGGACCATTATATCGAACCCAACTAA
Organism: Volucella zonaria; assembly: GCA_963966105.1. NCBI lineage: Eukaryota > Metazoa > Arthropoda > Insecta > Diptera > Syrphidae > Volucella > Volucella zonaria. Next base: position 178,255,242 of record OZ014532.1, on the reverse strand, counting down.
TTCGTTTGAAGCGGGCATTAAAAGAAAAACGGCCAGAATATGAGACCAGGCATTTTTCATCACGACAACGCTTGGCCACATGTTGAGGTTTCGGTGTAAAACTATTTGGAGAATAGTGGATGGGAAATTCTGCCTCACCCGCCTTACAGTCCAGACTTGGCACCATCTGACTACCACTTGTTTCGTTCGATGCAGAACGCTCTTACGGGAATACGCTTCAGCTCAGTAGAGGAAATCAAAAATTGGCTCGATACGTTCTTGGGCTCGAAAGACGAGAAATTTTTTTGGTCCGGAATTCATAAATTACCAGAAAGATGGGGGAAAGTTGTAGCTTCCGATGGACGATACTTTGAATAAAGCATTGTAACTATGTTTTCATAATAAAACTTCAAATTTTGGAAAAAAACGCTGGAAACTTACTTGTAGACCCAATAGATTAGAAATAAGAGAACGGGGAGAACGCCATTTTTCAAAACACGAGGTTTACTAAAGATTTCACTTAGCTTTACTTTTTGTTCTCTATCATTAAGGTACGTCTTGAACCATGTATGCATTGAGCCTCTAAATCCAACAACATACAATTTACTCAGCAGTAACTTGTGATCAACCATGTCAAAGGCTTTTGTCATATCTATGAACAAAGCTATTTTAGATTGATTATTGTTTAACCCCTCATATAGCTGACTACACACTCTGAGGATGGCATCCTCTGTTGACAATCCAGTTCTGAAATCAAATTGGTAAATGCAGGAAAAATTGTTTTTATCTAAGAAAACTTAACATTCTGACTTTGATAAGTTTCTCAAAGAGTTTCGCGACAGTTGATAGAAGAGATATAGGTCTATAGTTGGATACTTTTCTTCTATCTCCTTTTTTGAATAATGGAATTATTTCAGCACATTTCAGCGATTTTGGGAAACAACCATTTGCAACACTTAGATTAAACAAGTAACTCATTACATCAACTACTTGCCAAACAATATTTTTTAATAATATGCTTGTAATACCATCACTTGTGCATGAAGTTTTGTTTTTTAACGACATTACGAGTTTCAAAAGCTCACCAGTACTAATATTATCAAACACAAAACTCTTTGTTTGCATATTGTCCCCGATTAAATTTGTTTGAAAAGCTACAATCACATAAGCTGTAGGATTCAAAGGATGGCTTTAGTTGTTTTGAAATTTCTGTAAAATGATCGTTGAATGCGTTAGAGATCCTAACGGGATCAGAAATGTGGACTTCATCAACTTTTAATTCACTTATTTCCACGGTGTGTTTTTGTCTACCTAAGATGTTATCAACAACTCTCCATTAATTTTTGATATTACCATCTGCTCTATCAAACATAGTTAAGTAATAATTACGAGTATTACGAATAATTTTGATGTTCTTGTTTACCTTTTTGCACAATTTATCATAGTACCTCTTTAACCTTTCATTATGAGGATGTTTAGCGACCTTTACTGCAAAGCGTTTTTTCCTATTTATTTGGTTAATCTGCTACCTTAAACATCAGCACAAGTCGTTCCCATATTTTTTGTGTCAGCTTCTTCATTTTTATTTGCGAGTTGTTAATGATTGAATTTATGAATCAATGAATTTATATTTGAATTTAATGAATTTTGAATTTATGTATTATATTATTTGAATAATTCCTTAAATTTTGAATTTCAATTAATCGATGCTCCCCCACATAAATTATTGTATCTTTATATTGTTATTATTTCGGTATCTTTCCACACTAACTTTAAGTTACGGATTGATTACTATTATTTTCCGCCTTATTTAAACTATGGCCTTAACTTTGTAATAATCTTAAGTTGATTTTAAATGAAAATAATAAACTTGAAAACTGAAATCGCTGAACCATGTAGCGATTAAGCCCGTCAAGCAAACTTTTCCACTTTTTCTTGCAGCCTTCAACTAAAAACAAAAATAACACAAACAGTTAACACAAATGAATAATATTCACTCGGTATTCCAAAATCCTCCGAAATTTTCTTCCACACGCGCAGCATTTTTTTTTGATGTTCTTATTGGGTCTACAAGTAAGTTTTCAGCGTTTTTTTTCGAAAATTTGAAGTGTTATTATGAAAACATAGTTACAATGCTTTATTCAAAGTATCGTCCATCGGAAGCAACAACTTTCCCCCATCTTTCTGGCAATTTATGAATTCCGGACCAAAAAAATTTCTCGTCTTTCGAGCCCAAGAACGTATCGAGCCAATTTTTGATTTCCTCTACTGAGCTGAAGCGTATTCCCGTAAGAGCGTTCTGCATCTAACGAAACAAGTGGTAGTCAGATGGTGTAAAGTCTGGACTGTAAGGCGGGTGAGGCAGAATTTCCCATCCACTATTTTCCAAATAGTTTTTCACCGAAACCGCAACATGTGGCCGAGCATTGTCGTGATGAAAAATGACGGACTCATGCCTGGTCTCATATTCTGGCCGTTTTTCTTTTAATGCCCGCTTCAAACGAATTAGTTGGGTTCGATATAATGGTCCTTTGATGGTTTCACCACTCGGAAGCAGTTCGTAGTATACGACACCCTTTTGATCCCACCATATGCAGAGCATGACCTTATTCACGTGAATATTTCGTTTCGGCGTCGATTGGGCGAGCTCGCCGGGCTTTGTATACGATTTTCTGCGCTTAGGATTATCATAATAAATCCATTTCTCATCACCAGTGACAATACGATGCAAAAATGATTTATTTTTATACCGCTGCAGTAACATTTCGGACATGCAAAATCGCCGTTCGACGTCTCTTGGCTTCAATTCGTACGGCACCCAGTTTCCAACCTTTTGAATGAATCCCAGTGCTTTTAGGCGCAGGGAAACGGCTTGTTACGTGACGCCCAATGATGCAGTAAGTTCTTCTTGAATCTGACACGGATCCTCATCCAGTAAAGCGTCCAATTCGTCGTCTTCAAAACTTTTCGGCTTTCCGGGGCGATCTTTGTCTTCAACTCCAAAATCACCAATTTTGAACCGTTTGAACCACTCGCGGCACGTCGATTCACCAATACATTCCGCTCCATAAGTTTCCGAAAGCAAACGATAGGCCTCAGCCGCACTTTTCTTCATATTAAAGAATAAAAGCAGCGCTTCCCGCAAATGACGTTTATTTGACTGGAAACTTGCCATGATTTTGCTCGATAAAATGTACGACACCGATAGAACTGCTCAAATATAACGCTGCAAAGTTGTTGACAGATACAAAACCTACAAGTAAAACACATGAGGTCTGACATTTCTGCCCGGGATCCACTGGTGGCGCCATCTCTGACAAACGCTGGGAACTTACTTGTAGACCCAATATAATTTAGATTTGCCAAATTCTACAAGGGTTCTTCATTCCGTACCGCTTCAATAAATTTTTCCACGTCCATTCTGTGAAATTTTCAAACCAAAGTGAGGAAAGTCGAAACAATGCATACAAACAAAGAAACGTCAATCGAAAGCACCCAACTTCGAGATACAGATTGTGTTGGCGCTTAAGGCTATATATGGATTCAACTTATGACAGTTCGATATCAGATTCAGATTCAAGCTTCAGATTCACATTCTGATCAGCCCTTTACTGAAAAATATGTAAAGCAGCAGGCAGTGTAGTTTTTAAAAGCAGTCTGTGTCAGTGTTTCAAGCATAGATAAACTAACCTAGATGGCAAACTTTCCAGATATTGGAAAATCAAAACCGGTTTTCTACTGATCGCCCCTATCCGTGTGATCCTGTCTGCGAATACGTGTAAATTGTCATCAATGGCAATTTCCCTCTCCTTTTACACAAACCACGTCCATTTTAATCAAAAAAACGTCGTCTCCATTACACACATTCGTGCAAATCGCTTTCATTTCAGCAATTTTACTTGTAAATTGCTCTCCTTCTAGCAAATTTTGAAAAATTTATATAGATATGCAAAAGGATTGGAATTCACTTACAGTGTGTCTGTGCAAAAGTTAAGGGTATTAGTAGAGTTTGACATCTAGTTAGTTTATCTACACTTGCGGTCATAAAAACCGCACCATATCAAAATGATTGAAAAATTGTTAATAACTACGATAATAATTTTTATAATGAAATGAAATTTTTGTTGAGTACTCCGCAGTAGTTTATAAGTATTTCTATCTAATTTCCATCTGTTTATTGAATGTTTGAAAAAAGATGTTAACAAAGAAAGAAAAACCAGTTAATTTTCTTATTTTTTTTTAAATATTTTAATACAGTCATTGGTTAACAAAGTCAAACGATACATTTTTTATGTATGGGTATATAAGATGTTTAGATATGTCATTTTTACCAACAAATTATCAATACCGAGTTGCTCCTCCTTTGGCGGTTATAACCGCTTTTATTCGAGAAGGCATCGAGTTTACTAGAAGTTCAGTAATATCCCTTGAAATTTCAGTATTCCATACATGTTCCAGAACTTCATTTAGCTTTTTTTTTACTCTCTGGCTTATGTTCAGCCAACTTACGTTTCATTACATGCCACAAGTGTTCGATTGGGTTTAAATCGGGCGAATTAGCTGGCCAGCCTATTCTGGTAATTCCGAGGTCATCCAATGTTGTCTTGAGCTGAAAAGTATTGAAAGACTCTAGTTACTTGTCTGTTTATTATTTATAAAGTAGACATCTAGAAGTTGATTTATAATACTTTACTTACGGATTTGGCGCGGTGGCAAGGTGCAGAATCATCTTGAAAAATGCACTTGTCAGTATACGAATGATGCTGTTCAATTGCTGGTACCAAAAACTCCCTTACTACTTCTCCATACGTTCCATTAACAAAGTGCAAAGGGCCCAAAACGTACTTCACTGTTTTGACTATGCACTCGTCCTTGAACCTTTCACCTGCTGACCGTCGTACGTATGGCAAATTGTCGGCACACAACAAATTAAATTTACTTTCATCGGACCATATCACACATCGCCAATCAACCTGCGTCCAATCTTCGTACTTTTTTGCCCACGTCAACTGAGCTTTTTTCATTTTTGTGATTAGGAGAGGTTTTTTCGCTGGTCGTCTTCCATATAAACCTATCTCCCGTAGCCGTCGGCATATGGTTTCGGCGCTTAGATCAACTTGATGAAATTCACTCAGCTCTGCTCTTATACGGACAGCACTTTTAAAGCGATCTTTCATGTAATACATTGTCCGTCTTCTGAGTTGTTTTACGTTTTCGTCCCGAGCCTTTTTTCCTTTCCAGTGGATCAAAATTTTCTTTTTTCTTCATCAGTCGTACGATAGTTGAATGACAGCATCCTATTTTAACTGCAATCTCACTATAGCCAAGCCCTTCTTCGACTAAATTCAATATTTGAACTTTTTCGTCCTGAGTCAGTTGATGATATTTACCAGACATTTCACTTTTTTTTACTTGTCACCGTCACAACTCAATTCAAACTGATTTTTTTTTGCACTGAATACGAGGCCGAACTCCGCTATGGGGAATACCCTTCATTAGTATGGGAAAAACCCTTACGATCTGATGTAATTAGACATTTTTTGAGAACTCATTAGGTGGTGCGGTTTTTATGACCGCAAGTGTATGTGTCAGTCTTTCAAGGACTGTAGATCTACAAATAAAGATATTTTGTGAATAAAGAATTATGAGAAAAAAGAGATTGTGAATCTAATTTGATCGACTGCATTTTTATTTGTTTTCCACGCAATAATCCCACATACGAGTATATGTATACATATGACTGCGACAGTAACATATCATATATTGCATGTACATGTAATTAAAATACGTAAATCTGCAGATGTATTAAAGAGAATTACGACATGCAATCCGACACGAAAACAAACTGGAAAACGCGTCGGCAGACGTCGACGAGTAGATACTCATATCCATAGATGAGAAGACGTAGTTGGTTACATCCAAACGTCTGATGCAAATGAAGGATAACAACGAGGAAACAAAGATGGATAATTGAAAGGTGTAGTTTTGCTCTCCTGTCGGTTGAACAAAAAAAAAATCAAGAAAGGAAGAGACAATAGAGCAGATCAGTATTAAGTTGTGCGACGTGCGTTATGGTTGATTAGCGTTGTACAATGGTTCGTGTAACCTCAAAGTGATGTTTACCAATAAGAAGAAATAGAAAAGCAGACGTTGCTTTTTAAATAAAATATCTATTAATAAAATTAAATTAAAATTGTTGTCCCACTAGTACTGGAAAGTTCTTATATTTCACCTAAAGTCAGTTCAGTAACATTCTCTGCAGATTTCAAAACAAACCGGATAACATCTAATAACATTGACTGCATTGCCTGTTTATAAAACGGAGGACGTAAGACCATTGGAGCCGTAGCGAAGGTCTTCCGCCGAAGGTATAAAACTAACGTTTTATACGCAACACAACAACACGTGCTCGAAGAACAACTGAGGACTCCTAATAAAATGTTTCTAAAAAAGAATGGTGTTGCCAACAACACGCGGCAACACGCGGTGTTCCCAAGCGGTCAACCATCTAAGTACTAACCGCGCCCGACGCTGATTGATTTCGGTGATCGGACGAGAACCGATACAGTTTTTTCAGTTTTAATGCAATTTTATTAGATTTCAATTAATTAATTCTTACATGCTATACAAAAAAACGCTTAAAAATTAGCTTAAATAACTTAAAAATAATCTTATTCTAACTTACTGTCCCCATGCGGGCACTCTAGGTTAAACATAATACTTAATCTATGTCTTTCGACGTTGCTTACAGTCTATTTTGTTTTTTACATTTATTAACACTAAAACTAAGAAAATGAATTTTAATTAAAAAAACTTAGTATCAGGACTTTTTGTTATAATATAAAACTTAAAACTAAACCTATAAGCTACCTAAAAATAAATCTTAACCTACTTAATCCTACTTAAACTACCCCTTATTTTAGAGTGTGTTACCCACCTCTAATGTTCTAATATAATCTTTTTTTTTTTTTTTTTTTTATTTTTTTTTTTTTTTTTGCCTTAAATCTAACTTAATCCTACCTAAAACTATGTAAGCCGGCCATGGCTAACCAAATAAACAGTTGACCGACTTTGCTTCACATGAAGCTACCTATAACTTGAGGAATTCGACGACGAACCTTCCCCTCCTTCCAATAGCCACCAAAATTGTTGGTGCTGCCGAGCAACATCCCTCATGTCGCGACTCCCTACCGCCCTACTGAACCGGAGACGCTCCGCACTGCCATGTGCGACGTCTCTGTCGTAGTTGAGTCGCCTGTCCGCAGCTGTTCGAGCAACGTGGAAGATTAGCGGCACAGCCAATCTGTCCTGGATCAGACCTTTGCTATCTAGATAGAGGAACGCTTCTGGAGGAACATAGCCATCAAAGCGAACTCTCTCATGATACATATAATTAGGGTAGTAAGCCCCAGAGATCAGGTTGTTCGACGATGTCATTGCTCTTGCAATGTGCCTTCGAGTCAACTTAATAACAAAATTGTACACTCTTATTTGGTTCGCCCTATTGTATAACACCTCATTAGGATAGAATTGTATGTACCCGGATTCTGGTGTTCTGTATAAGCGAAGACAAGTCCGAAGACAAGCCCTCTCAAACACCCGAATCTTTTCCAATAAGCTTGCTCTCACGTTGAACCACACGGGACAACCAAATACAAGCATAGGCCGGATAAGGGCCATGTAGCAGATCACCTTCACCCTCGCATCGAGTTGGCTGTTATAAAACAGCCTCTTTGTAAGGGCAAAAGCACCTTTGGCTCTGGCCAGAGCAACATCTATATGTTTGTTGAAATACAGATATTGGTCTAGCCAGATCCCAAGGTATCTGACTACATTTCGACAAGCAAGTGGCTGTCCATGTTATCCGACGATAGAGAACTTTCGCCAATTCTTTCTGGTATCCCTAGAAGCCACAGACAAAGGCGTCCTAAACAGAATGGTTTCCGATTTCTGAAAGTTGATTTTCAACTTCCAGTCATCGCAATATCGCTTAATATTATCGAAGTCACGTTGCAAGAGTATGTTAATGATCTCAATCTTTGGACCTGATCTGTAGGCGATTAAGTCGTCTGCGTACGATATGGCATGGTGAAGTGAACCTATCAGATCACTTGTGTAAATGTTGAATAGGATCGGCGAATTTACCGCACCTTGTTGCAGACCGTTTTTAATGTTTAATGTTCCAGCAGAAGTCACATCGCCATTCTTCACGATGAACTGCCTACTGGAGAGCATATCAAACAGAATATACAGCAGTGGTTTACTAATGCCCAACCTGTCCAGCTTGAAAAAGAGTCCCTCTAACCATACGGTATCGAAGGCTTTTTCCAAGTCAATCAGGCAGGCGCCAGTGCACTGGTTCTTGCCCTTGTTCCATTGGATATCAGAAACCAGTTTGGACCCAGCATGAATGATATCATGCCCCGCCTTGAAACCGAATTGATTATCCGGAACTATTTGTTTGTCCTCAACCCACTTAGTCAGGACTCTATTGATCACCTTCTCGAAAACCTTACTGATGTTTGGAAGAAGACTGATCGAGCGGAGATTCGCCGGATTGGAAGTACCTTTATTCCTTTTGGGAATGGGATGTACGACCGCAGTTCTCCAATGCGCTGGATAATGTGCATTATTCATTGCATTATTAAACAGGGTGGTATAAATGTCCACCGCTTCTAGTGGGAGATGTCGAAGCACAATGTTCGGTATTTCATCGGTTCCCACTGATTTCTTCCTTCTAAGCGAGTCGAAAATCGTTTGGAGCTCTTCCTTCGAAATGAAAGGGGGTAGTACCCTATCGTTGGCGATGACGTTATTTGACATATTCTCGTCACTAAACTGGGTGAAGCCCGAGCTCTCGAATCGCCAATTCTCTATTTCATTTCGAAGGTAGAAATTCTGCACAAGGACTCGATTCTCCAGGTCGTGGTTCGGGCCAATGATGTCATTCGCCTTGTACACTTCCTGGAAAGTCGCTCCTATAGCCTCTACCTTCTCCTGCGGATCCTCGACCACGAAGAAGTTGTCATCAGCAACGGCCTCATTTGGATCAATACCTGCTGCTACAAGTATTTGTTCGTTGTTCGTCGTTCGGGCGATTTTGAGACATGGAAGGTCGTTTTGATTATTTCTCCGAAATATTTTATTTATTTGCGGGAACATATTCGGGTTGCTGGTGTTTACAGCCCGAATTTTATTGTCCCAATACAAACTTACAGAATTTCTGTAATTTTCCTTCATTAATATTTGGAGGTTTTTGATCGACGACTTCAATGTCACGATCTTCGGGTTATGTCTGTCGGTAAACTGTCTGTACAAGGTTTTTAGTCTTGACAGCAGTCTACTTTTATGTCGATGCAGTGCGTCAATGGTTGCGTTGCGGAATAAGTCTTCGTTGTCAGTATGTTGATACTGAGGTATCGTTTTGTATATTGTTCGTTTGATTGTCTCGTCCATTAGTCTTAGATATCTGTCAATCTCCTCGTTTGATAGATTTCTGTTGGACGGTGGGTAGAGCGAATTCGAGGAGAGTGCTCTAGTCAGTGTTCTGGTGAAGTGTGTCCAGCGCACCCTACTATAATTGTAGGAATGCCTTTGCACAAACTCATCCAATTCCGCAATTTCGTTGGGAACAGTTATTTCGGTGCTAAGACAGCAATGGTCACTGTCATACACGAGAGTGCGCAGACAGTTTGTAGTTTGTTGGTTGGTGCATGTCAGTTGTATTCGTGAGTCGAACAGTAGAAGATCCAAATAGGACCCGTGTCTGGGAAACGACGGGCTATCCGTCGCCTTAAGCCCGAGTCGATACATTATGCTGTGTTGACCCCACCAATTGTATAGTAGGTTCCCTCTAGTATTTGGTGTATTATTTCCCCAATCACTATGTTTGGCGTTGAAATCTCCGCCGATAATAAAATAGTTATCTTCCAATTCCAGTCTCAGGAATCGAAAAAGTGTCTCGAGCTCTGAGATGAATAAGGTGGATTGAGTAGCCTTAGGTGCATAGACAGACATCATGTATAGCCGCACGAGAACCGATACTTTCAGCGTAGTATGGTCGTTGGCGTCTCACATAATAGCAAACTTCAATGTTCCGTTAATTTTAACGCGCCTCAATACGCAATGTTTTGGCGCCAATTTCTCCTATTCCGTATGAACAAAGCAGTGGTCAGGGGATGTAAAGGCCGGTCCAGACGCTACGTTTTGCACAACCTTGAATCCGGCACGAAGACGGTACAGTTGCAGCTGTAACAGAGCTAGAGAGCATAGACATCCGTGACCTATGCGAACAAGTCGGCGCATGCAGACGGTAGGTCCGTTTTCCGATTCATTTTGTTCCTCAATTTCAAATCGTCAGGCGACAATGGCTGACCTTCGGCAATGCTTTCGGGAGTGTCTCACAGAATTTGTTGCATTATACGAAAGTTTCCCATGCATTTGGCGTGTCAAATCCAAGGAGTGTAGTGACAGGGATAAAAAGCGGGAGGTTTATGAGAGCTTAGTGGAAGATTTCAAAGAAATTGATGCAACCGCAAACAAAGAAACAGTTGTAAAAAAAAATTAATTCTTTGAGAAGTGTTTATCGTAAAGAATTGGCAAAAATTAATAAATCGATTCGACCTGGGGCGGGAGAAGACTAAATCTACAAGCCATCTCTGTGGTATTTTGCTTTGTTCCATTTCCTAAATGTTCAGAAGACACCAAGGCAGTCTAGGAATACCATGGCTGAAAATGAAGGCTCTGCAGTTGACGAAGCACCAGAACAGGTAAAAAAAAATTTTTTCCTTTATGTAATCACTTTATTAATGTATTTAAATACACCATTAATTGTTTAAAGTTATAAATTTTTCTTGCCAAGGGACAGACCTCTCATTGTTAAAGCACTCTTTGAATTGATCTCCGACCACGATAGCATTATTCAAAATCTGGCCTCTTGGTCCACGCTGTAGGTCGTGCAATAATTCTGGGTCACATCTTTCACCTAATTCAACAGTACATTCCGAAATATTTTCCCGATCCATACTTTTAGGAGGGGTGTAGCTTTGGGGGAACCTTCTGCGCAAAAATTTGTGTAAAGCGCAACACGCAAGAACCACAGTATCGACGTTGTCCATCTTCAAATTAATACTTGTGTGGAAAATACGAAATAGCGAAGCCAAAATTCCGAACATGTTTTCAACAAGACGCCTCGCCCTAGATAGGTGGTAGTTGAAAATTCTTCGCTCCCTTGTTAATGTTTCTCGCCGATACGGTTTAAGAAGTTCTCGACGCATAGCAAAAGCTTCATCACCAACAAAAACATATCCTAAAACGCTGTTTGAACCTCCAATGTACAGTGGTTTTGGGATTCGCAACTCGTTGTTAACGAGCTTTTCATAAAATTTAGTGTTATTTATGACTACCGTTTGTGCCTACCACCTTGATCAAAAAGTTCCCGCACCACACCATCGTGTGGCGCTCCCATTGTTCCGATTTGAGTTCATAGCTTGACATTTGCAAAAGTTACGTAGCCAAGAGTACATCTATCTCTGTGTGTGTTGGCGATTTTTTACAATTTTAGAAATTGTACGAACTTGTGTTAAATTTTGCATAAATAACGGATTTAATGGTGCGCGAACGTTGGAAATGTTGGAAAAGTGTTTCGGCAACGGTTCTTTAAAGAAAACGGTCGTTTACCAGTGGCACGAGCGGTTCAAAAGTGGTCGTGAGTCAATCGAAGATGATGAACGCAGTGGCAGAACATCGACATCGAAAACCGACGAAAACATTGATGAAGTAAAAGAAATGTTGGTCAATAACCACAAATTAATCATCAGAGAGATAGCGGAGGACTGGAACATTGCCTATGGACCCGTCCAAGACATTTTGTTTAATGATTTGGGTTTCCGTCGTGTAGCAGCAAAGTTAGTGCCAAAAGACCTCAATTTCATGCAAAAAAGAGACCGTCTTGACGTCGTAAAAGAGATGATTTGCGAGGCGTGGGTTTATGAGTACGACATGCAATTCAGACATTAGGCAAGCAAATGGCGTTCACCAAATGAGCCGAGACCAAAAAAGCCACGTCGTTTTCCGTCAAAAAAGAAGGCAATGCTCACGGTTTTCATGGATTACAACGGTGTAGTGCGTCATGAATTTTTGCCAGAAGGCCGAACAGTAAACAAAGAGTATTATTTGGGAGTTATGAGAAGTTTGCGTGAAGAAATTCGCCGAAAGAGACCAGAATTGTGGGCAGAAGACTCATGGGTTTTTGCACCATGATAACGCACCGTCGGACAGTGCCATCATTATTCGTAATTTTTTGAAGAAAAATGCAGCAAATACCATCCAACAGCCAGCGAATTCACCTGATTTGGCTCCCTGTGACTTCCTTCTGTTCAATCGAGTTAAAAAACCACTATGGAACGGGGAACGCGTTTCAGCAGCCGAGAGGAAGTAATGGAAAAATCGCAGGAAGCACTGATGGGCATACCGAAAACCGAATATAAAAAATGTTCCGAGGAGTGGATCAAGCGCTGGCATAAGTGTGTTGCAGTCGATAAGGATTACTTTGAAGGGGACAATATAGATTTAGATGAATAAACTTGTATTTTTAATTTTCTGAATAAATTCCGGAAAATTTTTGATCAAGGTGGTATGTCAGGTATCACGAGATTTTTAGCATGTCCCCTCAGAAATTGGCTGGCGACCTCGCTGCATTCGGCCACTACGTCCACTCTAAACAAGTCTCACACCTACAGCGATGTCGAACCGACCACGATAAATTGTTTCGTCCATAACTTGCCTCCTTTGCCAGCACTTAAACCATCACGCCTCACACCTCCACCCCACAACAACCCACTTACTTTTTACCATCAGATTGTAAGAGGTCTTCGCTCTAAAGCCAATGCTGTTCTACGCCAATCGCATGCTCTTCCGATTGATATTTACGCCCTGACTAAAACCTGAATCTGATTCCCGACATACGAGGGGCGTTCAAGATATTCTCGGTATCGGGGTGAAGCTGTGGTTGTATATATAAATTGACTTATTTATCAAGTAATACTATTATTTTTCATATAAATGCGATTATTAATTCGCGTTTTATCTCTAGTTAAACAGAATCATAATGGCAACTGAGACGATGATGGAGAAAATTGAGCATCGCGCTGTAATTAAATTTCTCACTAAGCAAGGAAAAAGTCAAAAAACTATTCATGAAGAGATGGTGGCTGTTTACCAGGGTTCCGCACCTTCATTATCAACTGTGCAAAAGTGGTCAAGTGAGTTCAAGAGAGGCAGAGAGAGCATTGAGGACGACCCCCGCTCCGGCGCCCCGGCTACTGCTTGTACGGGAGAAAGCATCAAAAAAGTCGAAAAACTTGTTCTTGAGGATGCCCGAATAAAGGTGAAAATGATGGCAGAGATCACCAAGCTTTCAATTGGTACCATTCACACCATTCTTCATGACCATCTTAACCTTTCAAAGGTCAGTGCAAGGTGGGTGCCACGAATGCTCACAGCGCCTCAGATAAAAAGTGAGAATCGCATGCTGTAGAGAGCTTTTGGAGATGTGTAGTGAGAACGCGGACGGTGTTATGGATCGAATTGTTACTGGGGACGAAACATGGGTCCACCACTATGACCCTGAAAGCAAACAAGAGTCCATGCAGTGGCATAAAAAAGGAACAGACCCCCCGAAGAAGTTCAAAGTCACTCCGTCTGCCCGAAAGCTCATGGCCACAGTTTTTTGGGACTTAAAGGGAATCTTGCTCATTGAGTACAAAAAAAAAGGTGAAACCATCAACGCCACATCCTACGCTTCCACTTTGCATAATTTGCGGGAGGAAATTAAAAAGAAAAGACGGGGTAAACTCGCAGCGGGTGTGTTGCTTCTTCATGACAACGCTCCTGTTCACACAGCGCGAGCTTCCAAGGCTGCTGCGCGAGATTGTGGTTTCGAAGAAATCCAACACCCACCCTATAGTCCAGACCTTGCCCCTAGTGATTATTTCCTGTTTCCGGATTTGAAAAAATGTCTTCGTGGAAAAAGATTTTCGGATGATGAAGAACTCAAGTCGGTATTTTGCAGAGAAAGAGGAAATTTATTATTTTGAGGGTTTAAAAAAGCTTATCTCAAGATGTAACAAATGAATTGATGTTAGGGGAGATCATATTGAAAAATAAAAACAATTTAAATTGAATTCGCATTTTCCTTCATATCGATACCGAGAATATATTGAACGCCCCTCGTAAAGAATCAGGAATTGTTCCCCCCTAGTTTAGGCGTCCTACTGGTGATCCACAACAGCCTTAACTCTTCTCCCATTACCATTTCATCATTCTCTAAAGTTGACTTTGTCGCAATAAAAATATCACTCCCCGTCAAATCCCTTTACGTTATATGTTGCTAGATCCTATCAGGTCAACCTATTGAATCCTACTAACTTGCTATCGATGCGATCGACCAGTTAATTGACCTGTCTGACTCTATTGACGATATCCTTATTTTCGGCGACTTTAATCTTCCGCAGCTACAGTCGACTCCATCAGATGATCAATCGTTTTCATCGCTTCAAATGCCGACTCATCTAAGGAATGTCTCCTCTTAGATCGCTTAACAGGCTCAAGTCTGTGCTAAGTCGGCGATATATCCAACTATATGAGCAGGGAATTAGACCTTATTTTCACAACAGATTCAATTAACTCCTCAGTCTCACTTTTTCCCCTGTCTCTCTCAACAGTCGATAACTGCCACCCTGCCCTTCTTCTCTAGTTTTTTCATAACTCACCACTCCCCTCACAACTCTCTCATCATACGGTTTTCATAAAGCAAACTTTCACAAAATCAGTGACTATCTCAGCAGATCCCCTTTAACTTTCACAACCTAAGTAAAAATGACGCCTTATCCAGTTTTTATAGAGAAATATTTAATTCTTTTTCCCTTTACGTTCCGTTTTTCCGCTTTAAAACATCATCTACTAGTCCTCCCTGGTATAATCGCAAGCTTCGTTCCTTACGAAACAAGAGAAACAAGTTTTCCTGCGTACCAGATCCTTGTCCGACTATTCCAACTATCTTGGTGCTTATCTTCATTTCACCGAACTTTACGATTCCCTTTACCAGCGTTACCTTAACAATGCGCAAGTCAACCTTATAAATGACCCTAAGTCCTTTTACCAATTTGTTAACTACAAAAGAAAGTCCGATGGTTACCCTCCTTCCCTCTCTTTCAACAACAAGTCATCAACCGATCCACTCACCATTGCCAACCTATTTTTTAAACAATCCTTCACCAACGACTCCTTTGTACCAGTTCCATCCTATTTTAATTACCCACTGAATGTCTTCAATGGCCCACTACTCTCTCACACCAAGGACCGGTCTTATATCGAATGTAAGTTACACCAACTTAATGACGAATTCACACCCGGCCCAGATGGCCTCCCTGTCATATTCTTTAAAAAAATGTGCTTCCTCTCTTTCCCTTGCCCTTTCTAATCTCTTTTGTCTATTCCTTTCACAATGAGAATTTCCTCAGACTTGGAAAACCTCCTTCATAACCCCGATCCACAAAGAAGTGTCCAAGAACGAAATAACAAACTATCGCCCAATCGCTAACCTCTCCCATATACCCAAACTCTTCTAAAGTATTTTGTATGAAGCTCTAAGGTTCCAATGCAAATCACTTATTTCCCCTAGACAACATGGCTTCCTGAAGGGTAGGTCAGTCACCACAAATCTGGTTGAATTCGTATCCTTTGTCCTCTCTGCCCTAGAGAATGACAACGAAGGTCGATGTAGTTGCAACCGATCTTAGCAAGGCCTCCGATAAAATCTCTAATCGATTAATACTCTTCAATTTGTCTGCCTTCGGCTTTGAGTTCATACTGTTAAAATGGATATCCTCGAAAACAATTTTTACAATGTTTTAGGTCAGCCCACTCGGCTGCATTTCTGGCCACATCTGGAGTTCCACAAGGCAGCCATATTGGCCCCCTTCTTTTTATAATAACCATAAATGATCTCGATTGGATCATCAAACACTTGTCTGTCTCCCGTTACGCCGACGGTATCAAGATTTTCAAAACCCTTTCCTCTGCCCATGACTTGGTACAGGTACATGTCAAAATGATTCAAAACAGCTGTTTTCGATCATTTTTTTTTAATTTCTTGTAGAAAGACTTTTTTGATATTTAACAAGTATCTTCTTTCGAAATGGAAATGTCTAACAAAGTCGCTTGACCGTGGAACGGACTATCTCCAGCAGGTCTTCCTATCTAAAGAAGTCAAAATATTTAGTTTCAGATTGCTGATTGCTTTTAATAGCACTTGCGTTACTGAAAACTAAAATTTAAATATTTGCTGCCTAAAGAGGAAATAGTTTTAATTTCACAGAAAATTGCGTTCGAAAAAGTTCATAACAGTATATGGTACGAGTATTGCGCGGTATGGAAATGTAATTCCTAATTTTAATAATCAGATATCCTCTTCTTGTCAATGACACTGTAAATAAATAAAAACTTCAACAATTTATCATCAGACGCAACAGGTATGCTCACCACATCGCTTACAACTCCCACAAGTTGGTTGACTTAGCAACACTAAACTCATACCCATGCTCGATGCGAACGAGACAACAGGTAGCCACTATCCACATTAAGCACCTCCAAAAGGCCACCACACACCATGGCATCATATCCATCACCACCTCTAGCTGCTCCATCCCAGCACTAGTGGTGGCGGTGGAACTTGAAGTGCGCTTCCATTGTGGCTGCAGTCTAATTTAGTATCTGCCGACGAGCCGACGAGTTTGGATCGGACAATAGATACTTGTTAACGTGTTACGAATCCAGCTCCACTGTATTCTCGCGTATTCGAAGCGATTACACCTGTACGGCAACGGCAAGGTAACGCGTGCACGCTTTCTATTATCGCCCGGTGGCTCAGTCTAAGACAAGACTTTTGCCGCGCTTATATTTGCTTGTACGTTTCTCATAGTCGTACTTGTAGTGGCGTTTGTTGTCGCGTTTGTGGTCGCGTTCCTACTCGTAGTTCGTGTCGTCGAATTAAAAACAAACGGAAAGCGATTTCGTCAAATCACGTAGAAGACCACGGATAGGTGTTGATTGTTTGAGATTGTGTTTTGAGTTGTTAAGTGAAAATCGGTCATCGCCGGGACGTCCAAGCTAGTGGAAGAAACCGAAGACATCGAAGAAGAAAAAGCGAAAATTAAATTAAATCCATTGAGACTGAAGGCGCTCTTACCGGGTACCCTACTCAGACGCTGCGACACTTTTCGTTGTGACTGTGCCTTTGCGAATATTGGATGTATCTTTTCGCTTCGATTTGAAGTGAAATTTGTTGTCTTGGCCGGATCGTGATTGAAATTTGTGAGTGTTACCTTCTATCTATACTGCAGCATGCATTAATGATTTGCGTGAACGGTTACTGTGATTTCTGTTTTTTTTTTTTTAAATTTGTAAATTTGGATGGGGTATTCGTATCTTAAGCGCATATTGGGTAACATAATAAGGATTGTGGTTTTGAAAAAGCTTATTTGGAACGGATCTCTTTGTATTCCAGATATTTTGTCGTTCTAAGTTCCTCGATTTGATGTAAATATTTCGATGTATAGTCTCTTAGTTGTTACTATCTCAACTGGCTTTGTCTTTTTAATGTGACAATGTAAGGTCTTTTGTTTTTCACATGACGACAAAGATTTCAATTCTTGGCGGCCAAAAAATATTTGGTCATGTTCAATTTGCTCATCTGAGGTGAAAGCATATCGAAGCACATCAAATCATCTGCAATGCGCTAAGTATTTTAAGCAGAAAAGCGAGTAACCTGTCCTGGAATGCGTACGTTTTTGGAATGTTAAGATTGTGAATTTGTGGGATTTTGAAAAAATAAAGAGTCAATCCAGATTTATGCATAAGATTGCAAGTCAGGCTGGTCATGAGGCCAGGAGTAAGAAAATTGAACTCCTAATTTTCACAGGAGATTGACGTGAATAGAATAGGAATCATTTCAGAATAAAGTGAAGGGATGAACTTAAAAATCCTCTGAAACAGGTGACTCTACTCTCCACCTCTGCAAACACTTGTATGCAAGTATCTACTAACCTTGTATAGATCCAGTATAGGTCACCTAGTCGATCTATAAAGGAACGTCCTCGTTCGTATCTTATTTGAAAATGCCTTATCTCTACTGATTGTTGGTCTTTAGTTTGCAGAAGAAATGGCT
This sequence comes from Volucella zonaria, assembly GCA_963966105.1. Classification (NCBI taxonomy): domain Eukaryota; kingdom Metazoa; phylum Arthropoda; class Insecta; order Diptera; family Syrphidae; genus Volucella; species Volucella zonaria. The sequence continues at coordinate 178,237,037 of OZ014532.1, read as the reverse complement.
GTTGATCCCTATCCACCTCAAGTAGTTCATTTCGACTTACAGCGATTCACCTTCCTCCTTTGCTCTAGCTATCTTTGCTATGCTAACAACTCGGAATCCCTTATCAAATCAAAAGGTTTTCGTTATGGTGGTTGGGCTGAAGCTTAGCACACCAGATACGGCGTTTCTTGCCGTTTCTTGCTTGCTAACAATGTCGCCGCTGGTCCTTGGCACTTGATGCTGGATTTGATCGATGCACAAGAAATCTTTGGCAGTTCAGCGTCGCATTTTTGTTAAACATTTCTACGATATTTTACTTTTGGCTGTAACGAAGTAGTGGCCCTAGTGAATGTTGGACTAGAGAACTTACTGTTACTCAGAAATTTGGAACCGCGCCATGGAGTAGTCAATCTGGTTGACGATTTCTTCTGAATGTTGAAGTTTGGGAAACATATGTTAACTGGGTTAAAATTACACCCCGCGGAAAAGCTGATATACCTGAGTTCCTGGAGATGTTGTTGGATGTTCTTGCTAATATATTGTCCTTGATATAAAGGGTGTTTCAATAAGAGGTGTAGGATTTGTTTTTTGAATAAAACGAACAACTGTTGAGATATCTCTGAAACATTTGTTGATTTATTAAGTAGACATATGGGGATTATTTATAAAATACAATATCTTCCAAATAACTGCCTCCATTCTGTTTGCAAACCCTCATCCTTTTCTCGAAATTTTCAATCACTATTTCACATAATAGAAGCTCAAGTTCGAGTCGAAATTGTTTGCGAATGGTTGGCGTAGACCTGGCTTTTAACATAACCCCAAACCGACGGTGTTAAGTCGCACGATCTTGATGGCCAATAGATGTTTTCGAAATGTGAAATTACGAGGCCAGGAAATTTTCTGCGCAATAACTCGATTGTTCGAGACTTGTACGGCATGTAGTACCATCACCATCCTGTTGACAGTAGAGGTAGTCCGTATCTATGTCCTCGAGCTCCGGCAACAAAGAATTGTTTACCATTTCTCGGTGGTGCGCTCCATTTACCGTAATGGGTTTTCCCGCCTAACTTTCAAAAAATTACGGCTCTATGACACCGCCGGTCTATAAACTGCACCAAAAAGGTACTCATTCTAGGTAGGTAGGTAGGTAAGAGTGGCTGTTGGAAACACCAACGCACGTAGACATATTGGCCCATTGTGATACCTCGTGGATCTATGATCCTCTTACCAATGGAACCAGTTTGAGCTTACGATGAAGCGTAGGAGACTGTCTACGTCTCATTTAGATCGTTTAGGTCATTGTAGAAGAAAGCTAATAAATGAAATTTTCTTCTCTGGAAGAGAGGTGAACATGTGGAGATTGTCTACTCTTCCTCCTCGTCCACGCAGCTTCTACAGAAATCGTTTGTAAAAGCGCCAAGCCTTCTTGCCTGCTTGCCTATGACGCAGTGTCCAGTGATGACACCTATGATGGCGCTGAGATGTTTCCTATTTAGAAGGGTCAGACTCTTAGAGCGATTTAGATCTAGCTTTGGCCAGATCTGTTTAGTCGCTAGACATGTTGATCCAAGCTGATTGGCAGCCAGCTTTAATACGAGGGCGGGTCAATAAGTCCGTGACTTTTGGATTAAAAAATTTGATAAAAAAATAATTTTATTTTTCAACGTAGTCTCCCTTGAGCTCTATACACTTTGTCCAACGCTTCTCCAATTTTTTTATCCCTTCCAAAAAAAATGATTTGTCGAGGTCCTCAAAATAGGCCTTTGTTTGCGAGATGACTTCATCATTGGAGTCAAATCTTTTTCCACCAAGCCATTTCTTCAGGTTTGGGAACAAGAAGTAGTCGCTCGGAGCCAAATCTGGAGAATAGGGTGGATGAGGGAGCAATTCATAGCCCAATTCATGGATTTTTGCCATGGCAACTGCACATGTGTTCACCCTTGCATTGTCCTGGTGGAAAAGAACTTTTTTCTTGGCCAAATGAGGTCGTTTTTTTTTCAAATCGTCATTGAATCGGTCCAATAAGTTGGCATAATATTCCCCATTGATTGTTCTTCCCTTTTGAAGGTAGTCAATGTGGATTATCCCGCGTGCATTCCAAAAAACAGTCGCCATAACTTTATTGGCTGACAAACCCACCTTGGCCTTCTTTGGCGCCGATTCACCCTTACAAACCCACTGTTTTGACTGTTGTTTGTTCTCTGGTGTGTTGTGATGGATCCATGTTTCGTCCACGGTTACAAAACGGCGCGAAAACTCCTCCATATTGCGATTAAACAACGCCAAACCTTCCTGTGAAGTTGTTACACGATTGCGTTTGTGGTCGACTGTGAGCAAACGCGGCACCCATCTTGCGGAAAGCTTTCTCATGCCCAAGTGATCATTCAAAATTGAAACCACTGAGCCATGCGAGATCCCTACGGCTTCCACAATCTCTCGCACTTTCAATCTTCGGTCGGCCAACACCATATCGTGAATTTTTTCGATTGTTTCGGGTGTAGAGACCTCAACTGGGCGTCCAGGACGTTCGGCATCTTCAGTGCTTGTACGGCCACAACGAAATTCAGTAAACCACTTTTTTACCATTGAAATCGATGGTGCAGAGTCCCCATAGTATTTATCAAGCTTACCCTTGTTCTCGGTAATGGTTTTTTTTCGCAAGAAATAATGCTTAATAAGCACACGAAATTCACTTTTTTAAATTTTCTCCTCAAATTAGTGAGTAGTCTGATAAAAATAGCTGTCAAACACAAACTAACTGACGCAGCAAGTTTAAATTTTGACAGGAGTCAACTGACAGATGCCTGTTGACAGGAGCAGTGTTGCTGTTTCAGTAAAGAGGTCAGAAATTCAAAAAGTCACGGACCTGCCCTCGTATTAATTTGCACGTAGCGATTGGTATACCAGTTTGCGGTAGAATAGGTAGAGTAGTTAAAATTTTGGTGAGTTGATCGGCCCTACAGTGACCTGGAATGTTTCTGTGGCCCGGCACCCAGCAAAGGTGAAGGTTGAACTGCTCTGCCATCTCCATAAGAGATGATCGGCATTTAAGGGCGCTTTTACAATTTAGTGAGACTGAATCCAGGGGCTTGATCGCGGCCTGACTATCCGAAAAGATGCTGATATCCTTTGCAGATATCACGTTTTTCTTCAATCAGGACAGAGCTTCATTAATCGCCAAAATTTCCGCCTGGAACATTCTACAGTAATTTGGAAGACGGAAAAAGAGGCTTAGATTTAGCTTATCTGAGAAAACACCGCCACCAACCCCGCTATTGGTTTTAGATCCATCCAAATGGATTGACTTGTCCGCTATGAAAGCATCTTCCTCATTCTAGGTGCATTCGCATCTCCTGTACCACTCGTGGATTTTGGCGCCCAAGATTCGCAAATTTAGCTTATCAACGTAGGCGCCAATGTGCCTCATCCGAAATCACGATTTTCTCGCAAAAATCAATGTCAGCATGCATGCTTTCCAGGACCAAATTCGAGTACGTATGGCGCTGCTCGTGATCGGCTAGCTTCAGTTCTGATGTTTGTTGAACCATATACGCATGGAGAGTCAAATCGGTCATCAAAATTCGGTGCAGTGTGGCTGTGTAGAGGTCAAGCTCCTGAGAGCGGTGATGTATGGAGGTGTTTACGTCGTTTTCGACACTTTCCTTTACTGTGGCGATATTTTCCATTGAGTATCCGGAGCGAACACGTTTCAGCGTCCTCACATCTTGTACTGAGCCCGTCTCTTGGAGTTTGTTGTCTTGGAAAGCACACGATTACATGCAAAATAGGCGGAATTTTTCGCATCGTGGATTTCTCCTTTTACTGTATAGAGTTTCATGTTTGATTTTCCAAATTTATAGACGACTTCTGTCAGCACATACCAACCCTGCGTGCATCAGGTACTGCCTCCAGTTGCGCACTCCAAGTCGGTTGAGGTCGTTTCGTCCTTCGTTGCAGCGTCGGTTTCTACGCTTCTTGTTTAGATGCATGTGCTTACCGCCATTATTAATCAATCCAGGGATTTCTTAGCGGTGGTCGGGTAATCGCACGTTGGTAGCGTTGCTACTGGTCTTCAATATTTAGTGATGGCGGCGTAGGAGTTGTTGAGTGATTTCGGGATACGCGTTCGGCAACGATTCTGGCGGCTTCTTGCGATTGCAGCTTTTCTATGTTATGTTTTTTTACAGAAGTTCTTCTTTGTTATGACCTTAACTGCAACAAGGTGGTGATCCGAATCAATATTGGCTGCCCGGACCATTCGGACGTCCAGAATGCGGGAGGCAAGCCGTACGTCTATCTCAATGCGATAAATTCGATTTAGCGTTTATTATCCGGAGAGCATTATGTCCCCTTGTGTATATTGAGATGAGGAAACCGTATGTTCGCCATAGCGATATTTTATATTGCCGCAAAGTCAATGAGCCTAAGTGAAAGAATATTTCTTAAAGCATATCAGTGTGGTAGCTTGAAGCTGCGGCTATGTCAGTGGAACTTTGCGGCTCAATATTCTAATCTTTCACTTTAAACTGGTCGTGAAACCACGAAATTTGATGTAAAATTGTTCAGAGTTTACTAAAAATTAAGCTTCTTCTATTTTACTAGGTATACGATTATCCTTGTTAAATTTTTCAAATATAGTTCAACGGCAGGAGCTCCTAGTAATTGCTACCTATTCAAGGCATTGTGATTATTTTTATGTAAAAAAAAGTGAAGTAATACTGTAAGGTGTGTACGCAGTTCTTTGTGCCCTCTTGGTACACTCCGTCAGGATCGAGTCTGTTGATAAACCACCTACATGGTAAGATTTGATGTACGAACATGTAACTATTTCCAATTTTTGGCGCCATTCGAACGAGAAATAAGTAGCGAGAGTTTGGACAATTGTCCCCTGTAATTTTACAAGAACGTTGATTGTACAAAATAGCAATTTCTGATCCAAAGTTTGTCGTTATTATATCTGGTTATTTTATACGTGTTAGTAAATACACAAACGTGAACGGCCACGTACGGAAACGATTTCTAAAGCATTTAGCTAGGTCAATCTGTACCTGTGAACCTATCTCGTGATGTGCTGCTCTGACACGACTGTTGTGTTTGCCCAGAGCTCGTAGCGCTCATTTAGGTGTATCAGCCCTCTTCTTACCTCTATATTCTCCATAGATAGCGTTTCCTAATTTTCCATTAGATACGAAGGCCATCCCACCTAAGCATGAAGACGGCAAGGTCAACAAATGAAAAAAAGGTATGAAGTCAAAGCCAGTGTATAAGTAGCCAATGATTATGACTGCCAAAAACACTCTACCATCATTGCTATTGCTTTTGCCAAAAGACACCTTTCTTAAATGGAAATATTTGGCCACGGATAAGGATTTTGCTTTAAATAGATACCACTGAGCCTTTATTATTCTACACCACGTTGAAAAATGTGGTTCCCAAAATTTTAAGGATAGGGAAAGCTAAAGGAAAATATTGGGTTGTTCAAAAAGTGATTACGCTTTTCCCATTTGATTTGCAGTTTTATTTAACATGCGAAATGAACATTAATCAACGATGTATTGGCCGTTTTGTTCGATGACCTTCTGCCATCTGTCAGGCAAATTCATAATACCGCAGTCATAAACCTTCCTATCTTAATCTGCAAAAAACTTGGCAAGGTGCTGTTTGATGAGGTCTTCAGAAGCAAATGTTCTACCTATCAAGGAGTTTTGCAAGAAGTTACATAAGTGGCAGTCTGATGGCACAAGATCTGGACTATACGGTGGATGTGGCAACATATTCCAACCAAGCTGCAATAATTTTTGCCGAGTGACCAAACTTGTGTGTAGTCTCGCACTATTGTGGCGAAATACCATGTCCTTACGATTGATCAGCTCGAGACGTTTCTTTGCGATGGCATCATTCAATTTCAGTAACTGCTCGCAGTAGACGTCAGAATTAATCATTTTGTTTTTCGAAACCAGCTAATAGAAGACTGGTCCCTTTCAATCCCATCAGATTTAGAACACCATCTTCTTGTTGTGGATGTTCGCCTTTGCTTGCCTTTCCGCTGCTTCAACTTGCCTACTCCAACTTTTTTTTCGGCTGAAATTCTGGTAGACAATCCATTTGTTGTCGCTCATGATCATATGCTTCAAGGATGGATCATTTCCTTCGCGTTTGGTGAGTTGATCGCAGACGCTTTTGCACTTCGTCAAATGAATTTCTTTCCGAACCCAATCGATATCAAATACCGGAGCAATAAGCAGCTTCAGCTGGAACATCACCATCACGGAATCGAGCGAATCAGTTCTGGCACTAGCGTTTTTCAATGCAATTTCTGCCGTTATCCTCACGGAACCTTTCCCTTGTCTCAATTGCTTTCTTCCCTTTTTTGATGTAATAAAGCAAAATGTGGAGAATAAGCTCTTCAAAATTCTTCTAGTTCGCATCATAATTGAAAGCGCAAAACTCGACCAAATAGCGCGAACTTTTTTTTCGTTTTTAGGTTAAGCGTCAGCAACAAAACGCGCGTAAACATTTGACATATTGGGTATATAACTTAATTCGGTTTTTTTTTTCAAAATTTGAACGTTTATTTAAGTAAGACATGTACAATAGTATTATTCAAAGTATTGCCCATCTGAAGCTATGACTTTTTCCCATCTTTCTGGCAATTTGTGGATTACATCCCAAAAGAACTGCGCCGGCTTGGCAGCCAAGAATGAATCAAGCCAATTTTTGATATTCTGCTCTGATGTGAACCGTATTTCAGTGTGGGCGTTCTGCATCGACTGGAACAAATGGTAGTCAGAAGGGGCAAGGTCTGGGCTATAAGGCGGGTGGGGTAAGACTTCCCATCCACTGTTTTCCAAAAAGTTCTTAACCGGAATAGCAACGTGGGGCCGAGCGTTGTCATGATGGAAAATTATTGCCTCGTATCTGGTCGCATATTCCGGGCGTTTTTCGGCCACTGCTCTCTTCAAACGGATTAATTGTGTTCGGTAGCGTTGTCCATTGATGGTTTCACCCGGTTGTAGCAGCTCATAATACAGCACACCCATCTGATCCAACCAAATACAGAGAATTACCTTCGCGCCATGGATATTCGGCTTTGCCGTTGATTTGGCTGGTTGGCCGGGGTTCACATATGATTTTTTGCGCCTGCGGTTGTCGTAATAGATCTATTTTTCATCACCAGTAACAATCCGATGCAAAAATGACTTCCTTTTGTGGCTTTCCAGCAGCATCATGTGGAACCCAATTTCCTTGCTTTTGAATATATCCAGCTGCTTTTAAACGTTTTGAAATGGCTGCTTGAGTGACACCCAAAGATTCTGCGAGCTCTTCTTGTGTTTGGCAACAATCTTCATAGAGTAATGCTTCCAGTTCTTCATCTTCAAACTTTTTTGGCTGCCCAGGACGTTCATCGTCTTCCAAGCCAAAATCACCACTTTCAAATCGTGCAAACCACTTTTGGCACATTCGCTTAGCTAGCGCATGTTCACCATAAACTTCCACCAAAATACGATGACTTTCGACAGCAGTTTTCTTCATATTAAAGTAATGAAGAAGAACTCCTCGCAAAAACACTTTTTCAGGCACAAAGTTCGACATATTTGAGTGGAAAAAAATTATGGTTGTTTACGCTTCAAATGAATGACATATACTGAAATGACGTACAATGACAGTAGCTTTCCAATGCATGTTCCAATGGAATAATAGAAGTTACGCCATCTCTTAACAAACCGCACGAATTAAGTTATAGACCCAATATATGTATGTCACGTTTAGATACGCGGGCAAAGCAATCTATTCCAAAACAAAACGAAATGATTTTTCGAACAACCCTTAAATGTTGCTTCATGTAGTCAAACTAGATAGGAGTATCTTGAGAGTCTACTTCTACAATACATTTACAAATGGCTTTTAGATCTCTACATACACATATCGTTCGGTCTGTCCACATATTGCGCCGTCTTTCAAGCTACTCGGAGCAGCTACTTATCGGGCCGTTAATGAGCTGGCCAGACTCCGATCCCTAACAACAAATAGTAGGCAGATTGGCAACGTCAAGCCAACAATGTTCAACGCTAAACAAATAACACACCTTGAAGTGCTCTCTAGGGCCACTCAGAGATGAACTCATCGACAAAACCAATATGGTTCATATTCGATACTAAGTAGTCAAGGGAGGTGTTAACCTCACGAAAAAAAGGGATATTTCCAAATTCTCAAAAATCACGCTACCCTGTGCTTTTGGAAGAAGGCATGCCCATGCGCAGTAACTGCTCTGCTTTGGCTTACATTTTCATAGAGTGGCTAGAGCATTGCATCCTATCCTCTGCCAGCGGACTTGAAACCAGACGAAGTGCGCCTCAACCAGAACGGATCCCACTTTGTTGGAAAATATCAGTGATTCGTTCACTGCAGTAATTGTCCGCATGTCCTGTGGTTCTTGTGAGGAAATGTTTACAGATCACTTAGGTTAAGGGGATAGACTAGAGTATAACCAAACCGAAGCATACCCATTTATCTAGATTTACTTAATCTATTCTTTTTCATCATTAAATACATGCCCATGTCCATTCTAGAACACGTCCTTCTTCTATTCATTGGCGTAAAATATGGTGGCGTATGAGTAATATCGTTCGAAAAGTGTTTCTGCCTTTTTAGGCTCAACTATAACGCAAAATTCTAAAATCTTCTCTTCGTATTTAAGTTAATTGCTTTTAGAACCTGCTTGAAGGCACTTGACAATAACTTGATATTGTAAAGTCTGTTAATCATTGTACTAGATGAGCCATATTTTATCATCCTATCGGAAAGTGCCATAGATTTTGCAAATGGCGTCGAATGTCAATTCGGTTTTGACATTTCTGAAACAAACAGAATTAGAATTTGTGTGAATAAGCAATGGAATGATATACTCCTGAAGAACGAATTGCCACGATGGTTTTGATTAACAATCCGTTAGTAATTTCGGCGCAACGTGCATTATGTGTCCGTTTCTCTGGCCACCCGGCTTCCACTGGTCGTTCAATGCGTGTTTGGCCGCACAACTCTTACAGACTGGAACAACACGGGACCGTGCAAGCCTTGGAAGGCTCCCGGAAATTACGCCAGATTTGTGTTTGGAAAATATGCCAGAAATTACGGAAATTAGGCCAGACAGATGTTTTTGGGTGTTTTTCCATTATCAAGAAAGAAAAATATGTCAGAAATGGTGACGTGAAATAAGGCCCAACGAAATAAGACCAAATGCTTTTTTTTTTTGTTTACATGAATTTGTATTGATATCATCAAACTGTAATGCAATTAACAGCTATTACATAGGCGCCTGCCTGGCATGTTTTGGGGTACCCTCAGCGGAGCGACGAAGTCGCGTGAGCGTCTAAACCAACCGGAAAGTGGAGTTTAAACAAATGAATGGCGCGAAGCGCTGCACTTACTCCCTTTTGACTGGCGTTATTTCTTTTTGCAAAGCCACATAAGGCCAAATTGGCCTTATTTCGTTTTCTAAAGCGAAATAAAGCCAAATCGGAAATTTGGTGTTATTTCCAGATTTAAAACGAAATAAGGCCAAATTTTTCATTTTTAGCTTTATTTAATTGGGCCTTATTTCACGCCACCGTCAGAAATATCGTTTCTGGTATTTTTTCCAAACATGTTCTCTCTGGCGTGTTTTGGAAAGAAGACCTGCAATTTCGGAAAGATGGCCAGAGAATTCTGGCTCTTCTTCCTAGGAAAAAAGGCCAGACTTGTATAGAAAATTTTCTGGCGTTTTTTCTATAAAAAAAATCTGGTATTATTTCCTCTGGCATAATTTCTGGGAGCTGCCCTGGAAGGCCTCGTTCGGCTCCTTCGACCGAGAATATCACTGCCGTGGCTGAAGATGAAGTAGAGACTCCGTCGGCATCGACCAAACGACGTGTCACGTGTCATTTTGGTGAAAGACTCAAAGATGTTTCCTCACAAAGCGCAGACAGTCCATCAGCTAATGAGTGTTGACTGTGAATCGCGTCTAACCTACGCTTACGCCCTCTTGAATCTAAACAACGAAGTGAGTGGGTCCATTTCGACCTACATGGATACGTAAACAAACAAAATTTGTGGTTCTGGGACACTGAAATTCCCGAGTAATGCACGAATTAATGCACGCCATCACGTCATTGGACCATCCTTTTGAGAACGGAGCGGGTCAAACGGTTACTGTGTATGGTGAGTGTTACAGAGCCAAGATAATTGAATTGTTCATTCAGCAATTGAATGAATTGGGAGTGGAGGATTTGTGGTTCCAGCAGCACGGAGCGACAACCGACATTATAAAGCAGGCGTTTCCCGGTCGTCTGATATAGAATTTTGGCGACTTGCACTGGCCCGCAAGACCACCCGATTTCACCGCCCTAGACTTCTTTCTATGGGGTTATTTAAAGTATGGAGCAAGCCACAAACTCGGGTCGGTCGTAATTATGACTTCAGTGTTCAGGCAATTCCTCGCACCGTATAAAAGTTTGAGCGTGAGTACACTCTTGAATCTTAAGCCACCATGCAGATAGAGATTGGTGCAAAATGAAGAAAACATATCAGCCGTAACGGCCGATGTCGAAGAAAACCCAGAAATGTCGATTCGGCTGAATTGGTCACCGCCACACAGTCAACCCGGCTTATTTTGCGGTTGGATTTGGGCCTACATCCATATAACTGTGCTGAAGACAAAATTTAAGGATGACCATAGACAACGCTGTCGGTTCGCTGGTTGGGTGCTGGAAATGTTGTCCGGAGATCTAGATTTCGGCCAAAAAAATCATCATCTCGGACGAGGTCCACTTTTGGCTCAGCGGCTATATCAAAAAGCAAAATTGCCGTTATTGGAGCAAACTCAATCCACAAGTGTTCGGTCAAGCATCAAACCATCCACAAAGATTGACTGTTTGTTGAGGTTTATGGCATAGGGGTATCATCGGACCTTATTTCTTTCGAAATGAGGAAGGAGACACGGTTACCGTCAATGGTATCAGGTATAGAGCGATGTTAACCGACTCTACGGCGCTACAGCGGTCGAAGTTGTGAAGGAGAAATCACGGCAAGCGTTCATCAATTGGCCGCTGCGATAGTGCGACCACTCGATTATTTTCTCTGGAGCTACGTCAAGTCCGTAGTCTACGCTAACAAGCCAACCACTTTGGACGAGCTCGTGGTAAAGATTCGACGCGTTATTGCCGGAATAACACCGCACATATTGGACCCAGTCATCAAAAATTGAACCGACCGCTTGAAGCACTACCAGCCAAGCCGAGGAGGCCATTTGAATGGTGTGCTATTCCACACATAATGTCATGAACGTAGCATCAAAATAAAGCCAGAATCAATTGTATCTTAAATTAAATTAAATCAAACACCGCTGTTGTTTTATTTAAATTTTGTTTCCTATCGTTCTTATCTGGGCAACCTAAAAAAAACTTTTCTTTGTTAAAAGAAGCCATTTTTTATTATTGAGGAATTTTTTGGGGAGTCTTTTTCATTTCTTTATAACCGCAACAACTTCGACACACTATGTAAAGTCGATAAATAACAAACGCTGTACGTCTGATGACACATGATATACTCATACGAAACCAGCCATGGCTCTATGTGCCTATGCTCGGGGCTATAGTATGGCCACAAGATGGAGCGTTGGCATCCCGAGCTCCTTGTCTTTTTACTTTAAGGTCTTTCACACGACTGACTTGTTATCTTATGTTGTTTTGCTTACATTGCTAGTGCCGATATTCCCAAACTAGATCAACCGATGTTACGGGAGCAATTCTGTTGCTGGCCTGTTCTGTGCTGCTTATCTTCTTAACGTTGACAAACAAAAGCCAAGCCAAATTGAGTTGTTAAGCTGAAGGTTTCTGTTACGGGTTGATGTTGCCGTTAGTGTTGTTACCGAGTAACAATGAAGATGAGGATGCTGATGGTATTGCTATGGACATAACTCGTGCATTGTGCATTCATCCACGACTCTCCCTTTACCGCTCATGGCTCATTCCCTTTGATATAGTGCCCCACCACGGGCGTTACTACCTCTCTTTTTGTTCCCTGCTCCGAGCCTGTCGCTTTTTCGTTCCTCTCTCATATCTCACTCCGCCCGAGGTGCATAAAATTAGCGCAATTTACAAATATTATCGGATGATTTTGAATGCCAATTTCATCGGAGTTCGGAACCACTTCATGTCGTTTTTTCGTTTCATCGGAGTTCAGAATCACTTCCTGTCGCTTTCTTTTTCGTTTCATCAGAGTTCAGAATTACTGCCAACAAGCGATAAAAAGTTTGACTTTAAAAAAATCCCCTTTGAGAGATATGTGAGCTGAAATGATACCTTTTTCGAAAACCCTGGGTTTGCTCTGATAATGTTGGAAAACCTCTATCAAGAATTGGAAAAACTTTGATGTATAGGTCACGTCATCTGGACGCTTTGGTATAGAAATGCGTCTAACAACTTTGACAATTCTCAACCGATCGGCTTTAGTAAGCACTATTTAGTGTAATTTCAACAATAAATAAGTTTGCAGCTTGGCTTACCTGAATAGCGTCAATCGAATGATTGAAACTGAGCCGAATTTTTGGGAGAAAATTCTGTTGACCGACGAGACTCATTTCACCCTCTCTGGTCGCTCCTCACATAATTGGCGAAACACCATTGCGCGATGAGAAAGTGGCTGTTTGGGCCGATATTTGCTCCAAAACTATCATTGAGCCATTTTTCTTTAAAGTGGAGAAACGGTCGATGGCGCAATTTGTGGAAAAGGTCCACAAGACCAAATAAAAATTCCCAACATTACGAAATCTATTTTTATTAAACATTTCTATACCGTAGCTCCGGATGGCGCACCCTCAGTTTCCCTCCACAGTAGATGAAAATACAAAATGCAAAAACTTTAAGACTGCAATGCCTGATCAAATGAAATTCAAAGCCCATCTTGAATCTGCCAGACTTACCCAATTTATTTCAAAAACGTGTTGCACAAGTTAAGTACGCTTCATTCGCCAGCACGACTTTTCTTACGAAACCAAGTTTCCTACGTAATTGGAAAACGAGAAAATCAAACAAAATAAAACGTTTTCCCCTCAAGCTATAATTTAATTTACGCATCTAAACCAAACGACTTGTATTTGTACTAAAAATAATGAAAAGATACAAAAGCTCTAAAGAAAAATGAAGAAATAAAAAAGACACAAAAACGTCTATTGTAGATATTCAAAGCAAGCACCACTATAATACTTGACAACTTTTTCTAGAAAGGGAAACCGAAAATTATTCAAATAAAACAAAATCGAAACGAATTAATTTGAATAATTAATGAACAATCGAATACGACATCTGAAACTAATAGCTTCAGCTCTGAAGTTTTAAGTTCTGCAGACGCATCTTTTGTTATGCCACGGACAACCGTAGACGCTGGCACGCTCTACGAATTAAATTAAAAAAATTCAAAAAATAAAATAAAAATTAATTGCTTCACGATGAAAATCATTGATCCAAACTAAGTACACTATCCGACTAGAGATTGTAATCATATGGACTCGATGCCTTTTAAAGGGGCTCACGAGGCTTGACTCTAGTCCCACTTGGGTCTCCAAAAAATTCGTTAGCTGCTTGGTGTGATTTTTTTTTTTTCGTTAATTTTGGGCTTCCGTAGTAAATTATGCAAACTTTATCTACAGAGCATTGGATCTAGGTGCTTGAGTCAGTGAATTTGTGAATTAATGACTCTTGACCTTGGTTAACTTGCATAAAGATAGATTTCCTGTCAACCAGTGACGCATCTGTATGAGAGCCCCTTGAAAGCGGAAAGCATTACTCTTAAGTGTTTTGCCATTTAGTAGAAAGTTTAATGATTAGTAGGTCGAATGTTGGCACGAGAAATGTATTAGCCGGTGAAATGGTAACTTATTCTTAGAAAATGCCTTCCAAATATAACTCTTACACCATGACTGATTCAGAAAGGTTTTATAACGTCTGTGCGTCTAAATGTATTTTAAGACCACGCATTAGTGGTTCAGGGGAAATCCAACTCTATTTCAAGAGTTGCGGGTTAGATACGAGTATGCAGTCTGCAGTGTTTATGATGGTGTAATTGGTACCCACATGGCAGTAGAAGTATCATAATTGGATTAGAAACTGACGTTATTGCCAATACCTTACGATAGTCGGATGTTCTGATATCCACATTATAAGTTAGTGAAAGTTATTCAAGTGTTTTTTTTTTTATTCCCTTTGCAGGTAATCAACAAGAAATACAACACAAAGGTACATCCAATTTCCTCACTGTTCCAATTTTTGTCCAAGTAGGTTGGTGTAAGTATTTGACCTAGTGCTATTTTTCCCTGCTGTACATCTCTGGCTGCATTGTATTTGTGGCATTTCTGCATCACGAGACCATCTTCTTCGATCTTAGCTTCATATTCACATCAGGTGAATATGTGGACTGTGAACGGTCCACGTTGGGAGAGAATTGTTGGATCCAGCGTCCATTTAGTGAACTATTGATGCCACTCGCTTTGAGCTCTTTACTTTGTCTCGATTGCATCTTGATACAATGATTTCTTTGCTTCTAAGCCATTTAAATTCTTTTATGTATCCAAAGTACTATCAGCGATATTTAACTTTTTTTTATTTCTGGGTTTGTGGTCATCGATGCTACTCATATACAGGGTGAGTTTTTTAAATTGAGACATCCAAATTACTCGAAAAATACGCGATATCGCGAAAAATGTTTCAGACAAAAGTCACAAGGTTCTGAAGGGGACATAAGATGGTGACCACGAGTTTGACCTTGAGACCCATTTTCAAGGTCAAACGAAGGTCACTTTTGATTTTTCAAATGATAATTCCTGATTTTCATTGCTCAGTCGTATTGCTCGTAGGCTTGTCATTTGTTTTTACATACTACGTTTAGCATAACCCAGAAACAACGACATGGACGTAGCAGTATTTTGTTTCCTTCGGGGTGATTAATTAGAGTGGGTCCCCTTGCCTCCGACTGTTGAATCATTGAATTCTTCCCATTTCGACGTTTATTTTCCGAGACTATTTCAACAAATGCTCGAAAATGTGACCATTCACTTCAATATACTTGT
This sequence comes from Volucella zonaria, assembly GCA_963966105.1. Classification (NCBI taxonomy): domain Eukaryota; kingdom Metazoa; phylum Arthropoda; class Insecta; order Diptera; family Syrphidae; genus Volucella; species Volucella zonaria. The sequence goes on along the minus strand of OZ014532.1, from coordinate 178,221,955 downwards.
CTATCCGCGCTCTAAATGAACCAACAGAACTGAGAAGTATTTCTGGCGTAATCTTCCGGCAAGCTTCAGTTATTCGTCTTTTCATGTCCTCACATGTTTTTGGCTTTTTTCTGTAAACCTCACTTTTTAAGTAGACCCACAAGAAGAAATCAAGTGACGTAAGATCAGGTGATCTAGCAAGCCATTGCCTCGGACCCCCTCGTCCGATCCATCGTTGATGGTAAACATTGTTTAATACGCCCCGGGCTACTTGGGAATAATGGGCTAGACAACCATCGTGTTGAAACCACATTGTTTGTCGCAGCTCCAATGGCATACTGTAAGATGGCCCCGCAAGAAGTTTGCATACTTTTCGCCATTCAAGTTGCCTTCAATAAAATATGGACCTACTAATTTATCCCCAATAATTCCCGCCCAAACATTAACATTCCAAGGGTGCTGGCGTTCAACTTGTCGCAACCAAAAAGGCTTTTCGGTAGCCCAGTAATGCAAATTATGTCGATTGACCGTACCGTGATTGGTGAAAGTCAACTCATCAGAGAATAACACCTTGGCGAAGAAAAGGAGGTCTCGTTCAATTTGCTGAAGTGCCCATTGACAAAAGGAAACCCGGTTGCGAAAATCCTCACTAGAAAGTTCTTGATGCATTGAAACATAATAAGGATGGTATTTATGCCGATGCAATATCTTACAGACAGTCGTTTGAGAAATTCCTGATTCACGACTTATTTGGCGAGTGCTAATGTGAGGATCATGTGCAACGGCAGCTAACACTGCTATTTCATTGTCCTCAACAGCCACCTTATCTGACCGATTCCTTTTCTTTGGTTGCACACTTCCTTCACCAGTGAATTGTTGAATGACCCGATAAAAGGAAGCGCGCGATCGTATCTGGTCTGGGAAACGTTGGGCGTAAAGAGCAACAGCATTATTAATCTGGAAAACGTTACTAATAATAATCAGTTCCTCAAAACAAATATCGAACTTCTAAATGAAGTACAGTTCCGTTCAAGTAGAAAAACAGGGCAGAGTGCACATCATACACTCTCAGATAAGTTGAGGACAATTTGTCTCTATCTGAAAATTCTTTGAGTTTTAATTTCACTCGAGGCAATAATGACTTCCTCAAAACAAATCTCAACCTTCTAACACCCTAACAACGTTGGAAACCGATTAATGATTTAGGCGTGCCAGTGCAGTGGTATCTAGCACTGAATGAATAAACCTTTGAGACAAAGTCGTGTGCCCCATTGACCAATACGACTGAGCAATGAAAATCAGGAATTATCATTTGAAAAATCAAAAGTGACCTTCGTTTGACCTTGAAAATGGGTCTCAAGGTCAAACTCGTGGTCACCATCTTATGTGCCCTTCAGAACCTTGTGACTTTTGTCTAAAACATTTTTCGCGATATCGCGTATTTTTCGAGTAATTTGGATGTCTTAAGTTAAAAAACTCACCCTGTATATGACGAGCTCCCGAACAGTGTACGCTGCTTAATGTCCGCTAATGACCGAATGGCCTGACATCAGCAATCCTTTAAACGAAGATTCGTTCGATCATTGTCGTCTTGAACCTGAGGGCTGAGATTCGAATATCCTGTTGGCTGTACAATGGTTGTGCCTTTGCTTATTGGATTACATTCACATCTTGTCTGTCTTGTTATATCTTGTCCATTCGCACTCCCCGCATACCAGAACAAATACGAGCATATGATAAGGAATTTTTCTCTCACATGTGTTCTATATCTGTTTTGCTTTCCTGCATATCATACAAGACCGTCTAGTTGGGCTGGCGGGATCATTATTTTGGAACATTGCAATCATTTCGCCTCTTGAATGAGGAGCATTGAACTCAATTGTTTTGCCAAATAAAAGTATCAATGCTTTGTTAGAATAAGTCTTCATCGGAATCTCCACTACAATCGTATTCCTGAAGTCTACTCGTATGTTTGCTTCGAAGTGGGATTATTACTCTCAATTTGGTGCTAGGTAGTGAGAAGATGACTTTGTTGATGGAAAGTCCTCATTTACTCAGCACGTTTCGCGTTTTCTTTAATTGCCCGTTAAAGCTTTTATGACGATATTCACTGCTTACAAGCCTTTGGGCATTTGTAACCTCTACTGGTAACCCTTAAGGCTGGGTTTCATTATTTATCAGCTTTTCTCCTCCTCATGTTCTATACTGAGAGGATGGACTATTCCTTCTTGGACGCTGTTCTTACAAAATCACTTTCTCAATATTATGCCCACACAGCTCATGCTGAATAGTAAAAATGCCATCCTTTCTTTTGTTTTAATACTATTTCCAGCACTGCTCTTTACATAGAATAGAGCGTCTTAAATGTGCATCTTCCATCACTTGATCATAGTGCAATTGTTTTGTGATCTAGGTCCGGCTATATTTTTTTAGATGTTGCGCTACAAGATCCACTGGTTGTTCCAGGGGAGCTTATTTAGTCCGTTAGTCCTTTAGCAACCTCTAATCCCCTTTTGGAGTTGGTTCTTGAATTTGATAATTAAAGCCATTGTCTACTATCCTGCAGCTGTGTTTATTCAGAATGCTAGAAGTGTAAGTTGCGTGTATCGGTTTGATTAGCGGTTCTTATAAATTTTGCTATAAAGACGAGGGCTTACTTTCCAACTGAGATGTTTTCCTTAACGATTTTAGCATTGAAGTTCCTGAGTGCGATTTTGGCATCATAGTTTCAACAGGCTTTATCAGGCATTATACTGGCCTGAACCATAATACGGCTCACAGCCCTATGCGGAAGAGATTACAAATATGTGACTAACCAACTAATAGCCTCGGACAAAAATGGATTGACTGGATCCTTGCAAAAGTTTTAAGGATAACGACCATCGCACTTGCACTTGTAATGTTAGGACCCTCAACAGACCACTTGAAGTCGAGCAATTAGCAGAGGCCCTTGGCTGCTATCAGGCAGATATCACCGCCGTCCAGAAAGTCCAATGGGATGGGCCTGACATAAGAAGGATGAAAAACGACGTGGTACATACTATAGTGGTTGCTATAGGGAAAAGAAACAGCGCTTATTGGATGCGACACGTCAGCGAACGTCTTATGACAATCCGCATTAAGCCTAAATTCGCTAACATAAGTTTGATACTCGTATGCACGCATGCCCCCACGGAACACAACTACGACCAACGCCACCAAAGAATGTTTCTACGAGCTACTCAACAAGGCATATGAGCATTGTCCGAAGTGTGACCTTAAAAAACGATTTTAACGTCAGGATAGGAAAGGAGGGCATCTTTGGTGGGATAGTTGGTAAGCATAGCGTATACGACAGCGTATCTGACTGACAACGGACCTAGGGTTATTCACTTTACTGGGGGACGAAATATCACTATGACAAGCACTCAGTTTCCTCATCTCAATATACACAATGGGACAGGGCGGTCTCCGGATCATGAAACGCTATATCAAATTGATCATATTGCGAGGGACGTAAGGCATGCCTCCAGTATTCTGGATGTCCGAGCGTTCCGGGCAGCCAACATTCGAAGGGCAAGGTACGGATGCGGATTTCCCAACGCCACAACAAAGAAGATCCACTATGAGAAGATACGAAATGTTGCGACTGCAAGACACCGCCAGAATCTTCGCCGAACGCGTACTCCGAAATCTCTCAACAACACCTACGCCACCAGCATCAATACCAAACGCTGCTAATGTGCCATCAGAAACACCGCAACTGATTTGCTATGTTCCACCCAACCACCACCAAGAAATCCTTGGTTTGATGAGTAATACCGCCAAGCACGTGCAGTTAACCAAGAAGTGTACACAGTGCCGATGGAAAGAAGGATGGGAGCCGCTCATTAGTTTTAGGAGCAGTAGAGACGTGAAAAACATCAACTTCACAGGAGAAGCGCACAATCGAATATCTTGAGAGTTTGTATTGAGAGTTTGTACTCCAGGAATAACGTACGAATGTTTTACCAGTAGGGAAAAAGGACGTGTCCAGACAAGAAGACCCGCACAGAAACCTGTAGAACTAAAGAAGGAAACCTTGTAGTAGAGTCACAGTCGGTCCTGCAAATATGAAAAAAACTTCTTCTGCAGACTGTATAATGGCGATGAATTCATCATCCCGCCGCCAGACAGAATAAATTAATCCAAATCGTCCACCTGATCAAAAAGATGTAAGAACAGCAATATCCAAGCTGAAAACAAGCAAAGAAACTGGACCTAAAGGCTTACCGGCCAAGGTATTCAAAGCTTCTGAAAATTACAGATCTAGTCAGAAGGGTGTATGCCTGATGAATAGAATTCCACCATCATTTTCCCGATTCACAGAAAGGAAACACCTTCAACTGCGCCAATTATAGAGGCGTAAGTCTCCTCAACATCGGATACAAAATCTTGTCTGCCATATTGTTTGAATGTCCCACCATCTCTTCATCGATTTTAAGGCCATATACTTATATGACAGCTAGAGATTGGCTATGATATTGTATATAGAGCCATGTATGCTCTTGGAATCTCTGGCAAACTCGTTCGTCTGTCCAAAATGACAATGGAAAGCGCTCCATCACCGAACAGTGAGACTAGCATGGACTATGGTGAAAGCAGATGAAAATATGCTCAGTCGTTTCTGGAGAAAAATTCTTCGTAAAATATTCGGTCCCATTTGGAGGAGAAGATTCAACGATACGAGCTGTACGGCGACATTAATCTTGTCATGGCGACATCTGTGGCCTAAGATGGTTAGGACATATAGAGCTAATGGACACCAATGCTCCGGCTCGAAGAGTCTTCGAATCTAATCCGTAGGAACAACGCAGTAGAGGAAAAATTCACGTTAGGTGGTGCGCACAAGTAGTCGGAGGAATCAACCGACTAGGACGGCGCAACTGCAGGCAGTTAGTTAAAGACCGGGCTAACTGGAGAGGCTTATTAGGTGATGCTCATGTTCACCACGAACTGTAGCGCCGCCTAAGTAAGTAAGTTATTTTTTAGTATTCTGACAACCTCTACTTAACTAGGGGAAGAAACTACTCAGTTGATGATATGATCAACCAGTCAGTGTTACGCTTCAAGGAGAACTTCTCCAGTCAACCAGAAGCCACTTTTAAAACAATACCAAACGAAGACATATTTATTGTAATGCGGGATTCGAAAGCCAATTTAGGTATCGAAAACCAAAGCAGCTTATCAGCAAAGACCAAAGACCAAAGATGGTGACTGTTTTTTTGACTTTTACAACACCAATCATCTGGCTGTAAGGGACATCATATTTAACCGCAAGACTCGACATAAAATCGACTGATGGTCTCAAACGGTGATAGTCTGTCACTATCACTGCGCAATTATAGATGCTTTAATGCCATGGTTACGGAAGAAGTCGAGAGCAGCTAGACGACAATAGAACCGCCAAACTGATAACAGATTGGTTACAGCTTCAGTCAGTGCTTCATAACGTTAATTTCGGACGGAGATGCACTCATGAGATGGAACTGGCATTTTGACTAGAGCTCTGTATTCGCTAGCGATATGCTTCCAAATTGGATTGAGGTATCACACCTCGCAGCAAAAATATCGCATCTGCACGATTAAAGCGCTTGTGGAGACAGCTAGAAATCCACAATAGTACAGCACGAAAGCTGGAAGCACCTATATCTGTGTGCTGTTTGCTATGGCTAAGATGGTAGACAAAGTATTCGTAATTCTGAAACGAATTAAAAAAACATTTGGACACACACACTTAATGCCAAACAAACAGGTTGCTGTTCTGGATTCTTCACATCAATATCCCAGGAGCCATCATTGAGTTGGACGTTGAATATCGAAGCAACTTCATACCCTTCGACAGTATCGGCAGAAAATTTCATGATGGCTTGCTGTATAAGATGGGATTTAATTCCACGTAAATAAAAGCTATCTAATGAGTTCGAGATCCAAAAATTAAAACCGATGAGATGCGTTTTATCAACTATTGATCCCCGGATTGCTTCGTAGTATTTTGTCCGAAAAAACCTAGGAATTAGATGGACTCTTGTATCATCCACATGCATCACCTTATGATAGCAAGTATAACCGGGAATTTCGGTCTAAGAAAAAACAGCCTCAATAGAAAAGCATCGGCTTAAACATGTAGAGAGAATGGAAAACTTGCCAGCCGGATCGGCAAAGGAAAGTCCATGTAGCCTCTACACTAATCTTAGACTGTTCCATTCTAACTTCGTTCTGTTACATAGTTGCAGCACTTTAAGAATGAACACTACAAGTGCATACGCAACATTTTAACAATTTTCTGGCAGTGTTTCCAATGAAGAACATCATCAGTGAACGGAACAGAAACTTATAGTCACAAAACTCCGGCAATTTGCAGTAGCCAACCACGTTCTGCGGTAAGGTTTGTTAATGCATACCATCTGGGGAAGAGTTGGGTAAACAAGGGCATATTGCCAGTTTAACCTTGTAGAAGCCTTACGACCTACAAAATGATAAAAACAGATTTCGGAGAATGTATCCTCAGCGGTTCTAAATCTCACTGACTACTCGTAACAAACAATTTACCTGACATATTTCCCTTATGTGCTCGATATTGCCTAAAACCCAGATTAAAGGTCATCTTTGCATATTATTGCAGTTTAGCTCGCAATCTGTTCAATTTTGTGGAACATCCAGCTAACCATTGTAGAGCACATTTTCTATCAACCGAGAGCATAGGCCCGGCGACAATGTCAACGCCGGGCTTTATATTGTAATGGGTGCCCAAATAAGAACGATAGGAAAAAATTTTAAATAAAACAACAACGATGTGAGATATAAAATTGATTCTGGCTTTATTTTGCAGATACGTTCATGCCATTAAATGTGGAATAGCACATCATTCGAATGGCCGCCTCGAATTCGCTTGCAGTGCTTCAAGCGGTCGGTCCAATTTTTGATGACGCGGTCTAATACTCGTATGTGCGGCGTTATTGCACCAATAGCATGTCGAATGTTGGCCTCGAGCTCGTCCAAACTGGTTGGTTTGTTAGCGTAGACTAAGGACTTGACGTAGCCCCAGAGAAAATAATCGAGTTGTGTCAAATCGCATAATCGCGGCGGCCAATTTATGAACGCTCGCCGTGAGATGACCCACACAACTTCGAGCGTTTCGTCGCTTGTATGGCATGTAGCGTTGTCTTGTTGGAACCACAGCTCGGATATATCGATGTTGTCAAGATCTTACCACAGAAAGTCGGCTAACCTCGCTCTATACCTGAGACCAATAACGGTTACGGTGTCTCGTTCCTCATTTCGAAAGAAATAAGGTCCAATGATACCGCCATGCCATAAACCGCACCAAACAATCAATCTTTGTGTATGCGTTGACGCTTGGCCGAACACTTGTGGATATTGTTCGCTACAATAACGGTAATTTTACTTGCTTTCATAGCCACTGGGCCAAAAATGGGCCCCGTCCGAGCGCATAATATTTTGGCCGAAATCCGGATCACCGGCCAATATTTCTAGCATAATTTTATACGGATGTAGGCCTAAATCCAACCGCAAAATAAGCCGGGGTGACCCCCTGGCGATGGCCAAACCAAGTGATCGGCGCCGAATCGACATTTCTGTACCTTATTCAATACGAACTACGTTCGACAAGCGTAAAACGATGTATGATGAAATAGAAAATCTTATTGAATATTTTGACAGTTGGATGTCATTGGTAACTTTGACAGCTGCTGGAAAATAACAATTGGAAAAACTTTCATTGCGATCTGGTCACCCTATAGAATCTTTGCCAGGAAAATGAATAGACCGTGTGCTGTTTCTCGTTCTCAGATTTTCAATTGAGTTTGCTTTTATAAATCACTAGTGCTCGTAGATACTTGTATATCACGCATAACAACTTCATCTTGGTGCTGTGACACATGTCTTAGATTGCAAAAGTATGCTCCAAAAAGGTATGGAAAGGTCTACACCTTATTTAATTGCAATGAGTGCGACCAAATTACGTGCTGTGTCAGGAAGCCTCTAATCCATCAATCAAAGCTGACCTGCTGTCAAGCATTTCCCATTTAAAAGTTACAGCCCACGTTGTGAATATTAAGGCAAGTCGATGGTGAATGCAAACTGATGTTTATCAACAAATGAATATTTGTAAAACTAAACATGATTGGGACTTGGCTTTAAGGAGTGGACTTACTTATGCAGTGGATTCCGTCAGGTTTTTCAGAGTTCTTCCTGTTAAACTGACAACTTACTCAGTCAAGTTCTGTTTTTGAATGATGTCAAGGTATTTTGAGATATAAAAGAATCTATCGATCGATTTTGGCAGAAAAGCAACTTTTAGGTCAATAGAAATTTTGGACACCTGGACGAGTTTAGCCGTAATTCAAAGGCTTGACATGGCTTCTTTATATAAGTCATCTCCACGCACGCTTATTGACTTTGAAATCGAAAGTTGGATGGTGCTCCAATATTAATGAAGACCAATCTGGGTGCCTATAAACTGTTTCACATGTTCACATAGCACGCCGACCGTATCTTGCACGCAACTGAGAAGTGTTGGTAGAGTTCAGGACCAACTCTGTCCAAATTGTACAGATGAGTTAGTTTATACTACATACGAGATCATCTTTTTTTAATTTGGTAAGTAAGCAATGCGAATCAGCAATCTTAGTGAGTTTTAATTAAGATTTTGTGATACCTACTTAGGTCGAGCGAAGAAAAGAATTTTCATCCAAGTTTAATGGATCTTGTTCAGGAAGCCTGTTGAAGTGTTCTCTATATTATATCGTCCGTACCGACTGTGATTGTACATCCTGTCTGTATATCCTTCTATTTGAGATTGAAAGCACCGACCCAGTGACATTTTTCAACATCGCCTTTGAAATTTGTAAATGTCGGTTCTCTTCTGTTTTATAGGTAACCTGCTTTGCCGCATGCACTTACGAGCATTCTTCGTTAAATCAGGAGTTTTGTTGTCAGGTAAAATTCAGCATAATGAAAGCGGCCCGATCAGCAAAGTGCCAAAGGAAGCCTGCAATGATGAACAAGGGAACCTAGTGGTGGACTCCCTGTCAAGATATCGAAGAACTATTTCTGCAGACTGTTAAACAGCAATGACTATGGGCATTCCGCTGTCAGGCAGAATAAATCATTCAACCTGCACGGTGATGAACAACCGACCTCACTGAAATGAGCATAGGATATTCAAACATATGTAAGTCTGGCGGAACACAGAGCCTAACTGCCGAGCTGTTTAAGGCAAGGGGAGATGAATTTGTGATGGGAATAATGCCAGACATATGGACTTTCAGCTTTGTGTACCTGATCCTAGAAAAAGCAGATGTTTTCGTCTGCTTATAAGATCTGTTCTTCCGTACTACACGTGTGTAATGGTCAACCAACTGATTGATCCTTATCTGTGTGATTCGTGTCTGGAGAATTCACTGACGACAAGATATTATATTACGGTAGATTTTGAAAAGGATTCTAGAAATTCAAAAGGAAACCCACCATTCATTTGTAGCCTCAGCCTCCAGCTAGCACGATTACTCGCCAATTATCTCTAGAGCCGCCCTTCAAGTTAGATGAGGTCCTCTTCAACTTCCGGGCACCACCTAAGATACGGTCGCCCTCTACTGTGACGTCTTCCCTCGGGGATAGACTTGAAGACGCTTTGAGCGCAAGCAGTACCGTGCCATCGAACGTCTGACTAGACCAATGGCCCTGTACATAAAAACCTATACGCAGTATCTCCCTCTCGACACGGCCAGATGCCTTTCCATCTGCTTTCGGCAATATTTAAGCTTCTTCGCCAAAGAGAAGAACCTGGACGTTAAAGGTCTTACGAAAGAGAGCTCTGTTACTGAATTGCCTCCTGAGTCTAAAGAAATAGGGGCTATGAAAAGTAATTCTGCGTCTGAGTTCTGCGCTGATGTCGCTGCTATTTGTAACTGCGCAGCCAAGGCAGACGAAGTTCTCTCTACTGTCTCGAAGTATGCGCATGATAATGTTTTAGCCAAGTCGTCGTTTTTGATGTCAGCATCTTCCGCGTTTTGCCTTCATTTATCATCAGACCATTTTGGCCGATTCCGCCTCAATACTCACGAAAGCTCCATTGACGTTTCGCTGTGTTCGCCAAGCCACAGATAGTGCATCTTTTGTTGACCAGTGCGCTTTTGCACAATTCTCTCTTAGGTGATGTTAAAAATTAAAAAAAAACAGGCGAATATCACATAAAAGATTGATCTTTCCAGTCCTCCTCCACACATCAGCATGTGCATCTTAAATATCTCAAAACTTGTTATACTCGTAGGTCCATTCGAATGGGTGGGGTTTACAACATTCGGATTCCTACCCTAATCATAGCAAAATAAAAGTGCGATTTCGGATTGACCTCTAGGAATATATCCGGAATATGGAAGAAATTCCTGGGACCTTCATGATGGCAATATAATCTTTTAAAATAATCTCGAGACCGTCAACCGCATTACTAGTTCTTTGATCACGTCACCATTCTCGTCTATGATGGACTGGAGTTAGGGATTCGCTGACAAAAGAAATACCGAATCTGCTTAAAGTTAACATAGAATTTTAGCCAAGAACGTAGAGCATCGTCTTCTTGTTTTAGCAGCGTGGCCATTGGACAGATGGTAAATTCGCATTGCACAGCACTCCAGTAAGAGTAGAGGTAGTCTTCTTCAAATTACCTCTCTATGCCATTCAGGCCTTCACTGTTAACAATTTTTTCTTAGCCTTAAGTATAGAAAATAATTATTCCTAAGTAAAATGTAAATATAGTCGAAAGACATAGATATAAGAATTTAGAGTAGCTTAGAGTGCCTGTGTGGGGCCAATAAGTTAATATAAGATTGTTAAGTAATTTTAAGCTAGCATTTAAGCATTTTTTGTTAGTATGTAAGGGTTAATGATTAAGATAATAAAATGCATATAAAACTATAAACTATTGGTTGTAAAAATATTGAGATCTTGTGGTATCATAGAGGGTCTTCTCTGATCTAACCGCTGTAAGCTAAGTTTACAAACACTATTCTTTTTAGAATGAGAACCTTTATCCATCATCGGATGAAGTGTATCAAGCCAAAATAAAAGGCATGGTACAACTCAAGCTGTAAAGAGGCTGTCAGGGTTAAATAAATGTTTTTAGGGTCCTACAAGACCAACCCGATGGAGGAAAAGGGAAAGAAGTGCAAACGAGCCAGAAACGATAGCAACAACTTTTTCAAGCATCTTCAATTTCAATACGGCCAAAAACTGATGCAAAAAATACTACAATGTCCTAAAGGTAGTAGCAATTTTTGGACGTTCGTCAAAAACATAAAAAATTCTGCCTCATCTTCCATACCAACGCTCATTTACAATGATACCAGCTGTCAGCTCTTTAAACAGTCTGTTTGCTGCATACTTTGCGTTCAGCTTAACACTTTCAGATTGTGCGCTTACACTTGAGTACGTCGAATATTCATTGAGACAAATCCCCTTTCGCACTCGTATAGTACGAGTAGCAAGTGTACTTAAAGATTTTAACATACACCAATCCACTGCCACAGATGGCATGATGGCATGTTCTGAAGAGTTGTTCTTCCACGCTGGCAAAGCCAGCGCTTAAGATTTTCGTCAATCCTAGTCTTTAGGTCAGTCCCAAAAAAAGGCGAATCTTATTCTCATTCCTCCTACAGACTGATTGTACTTACGTCCCTTCTTACCAAGATCATGGAAACGCTGATAAACCGTCTGCTCGTGAAATATTTTGAAACACAAAAAACGTCCCAATGACCGGCAATACGGCTTTCGTAGCAACAGATCCACTGGTGATTTGATGGCATGTCGCACCGAAAAGTGGAACAAAATCTGCCGAAAGCAAGATAGTTGCACTTTATATTTATAAGGCATTGAATCAAGTCTGGCATCAGGTTTTTTGTCGAAAATGCGTGCATTTTGGATCGACGGCTCCCTTCTTCAATGGATTAGAAATTACCTTTCGGAATGTTCAATTCAAGTTGTCTTGGATGGTTTCAAGTCTGATATTCACAAAATAATTGCTGGTATGCCTCAGGGCTCTGTTCTGTCTCCGACACTCTTTTTAATTTTCATTAATGATCTTTTGTGTGCTACTTCTAATCCAATATATTCCTTTGCTGACGACAGTACTCTCTACTTTTCATATTGCTCTTCGGCTGAACAGCAGCGTACGATAAGCTCATTAAATTCCGAGGAACCACAAACAGAGTGAAATTGAATGCCTCCGAAACACAATGCTGTCCTTAAAGCGAAATCTAAACTTCCAGCAGGCACTATCCATGAATTGCACTTGCACTGTCGAAACCGAAAAACTTTCTATTCTGCTTATGTGTGCCAATGCCAACCTACGTTAGAATGACCACATATTTACCGCCAAAAATGCTGCGAAATATCTAGGTTTCGTCAAGCAATGTAAGTAATATTTCACCCCCTCTCATCTGGCCTCAATATATAAGCCATTCATCCGTCCAAAAGTGGAGGTGCTCCTAAAACCTCGCTGCACCTGCCAGATAGGATTGAAACCCTTGAATACCGGCGTAATATCTCCTGTCTTACCTTGTTCTATCGCTATTTTCACCACCAGTGCTCCATTAAAGTTGCCAGTAGCGTTCCGCCTCTCTTCCCATTCAAGCCCACTTTCGAACTTACATTAAAATATCCTGAGCCGTACAACTCGCTTATGAAATGCCCTGCCGAGCTTTTTATATCCCAGTCGTTATAATCTTCGAACATTCAAAACCAACGTGCATATGTCGGTATCTCTCCTTGCTTCCTTGCTAACTTTTCTTCACCCGCGCAATGTGCAAAATTTTAAGCGTATTTAAAACCCCCTGAGCGTGCGCTAATTATAAAAAAACAACCTTACTCAACGTAATGATAGTGGTAGCGGAATCATGCACACGTTCTTAGGTGCAGTTCTAGAGCGCTCGAGCCCTTTATTTTGGCTTTCTATGGATGGCTATGTGAACATTTTGTAATCGCTCATTGTGTATGCCCTGATTTCAGACTTTCGGTTCTTCTCAGTTAGAGTTTCAATGGGTGATGTGGAAGAAATTATGTAGCATATAGTTCAACTCTCGCCTGACTCTTAATGCGCTGAACCAATACACGGGTTTGGATATTATGGCACGCGAATTTGGCCTTACTTTTGCGACACTTGACCATGCTTATGCATTATGAGTTTGGTCATAAGCAAGCAACACACCGAATTTACTGAAAGATAATTTTAAACGTGGAAGTTCTGAACCACACCCATTTGTTCGGCTGGACTTAGTTCTAATATTTCTAGTGCCGTTCTCATATTCATTTGCTAGCTCCTATTAACGCTTCCAAGATTCTAATCAAAACAACAAGAGACATCGTACATACTCGTACAAGTTGGCACAAATGTCATCACCCTATCGAAAGATGCTATAATTTTTGCAAATGGCGGCAAACGTCAATTCTACTTTGACATTTATGAAGTAAACAGATACAAAATACACATCAACAAGGCCTGAATCGCTATACACCTAAAGAACGCGGAATAATTGCTACGATATTTTTTTGCGGAGTAATTCATCGGTGGTGTTGGCGCAGCGTGAATTTCGGCGCAGATTTCCCGGTCGTCCGACACCAACTAGACAAAGACTACGACGTTAAGCCCCACACCTAGAAGAGTCTGGCCTAACAGGAGATACTGCCAAGTCTGCCGGGCCCGGAGCAGCAGTTTTGCTGAGAATATCGCAGCTGTGGTTGAAGATGTCGCAGAGGACCCTTGAGTGTCGATCAGACGACACGCCACGCAATTGGGCATCAATCGGCGATCTTTACAGAGATTGGTGAAAGACTGTAAGATGTTCCCTGACAAAGTGCAGACAGTGCATTAGCTGTTAGCTGTTGACCGCCAAGAGCGTGTAATCTACGCTCAAGCCATCCTGACTCTCGACCACGAGGGAGGCAACATGTCATCGAAAATCATCATGAGCGACGAAGCCGATTTCCATTTCTGTGGATATGTGAATAAGCAAAATTATCACTTCGGGGGCACCTAAAAGCCGCGTATAACCCACGAAGAGCCATTACACCCTCTCAAAGTTATTGCACGGTGTGCTATTTACACTGGAGGCGTCATCGGGTCTTATATTTTCGAAAACGCCGCGGGCCAAACTACAACTGTGGACGGCGAGCGCTACAGAGCCATGCTCAATGACTTTCTCCTTCCTCATTTGAATGAATTGGGATTGGAGAACATGTGGTTCCAACAAGAGCAACGGCGCGTACTGCACGAGCCACAACCGAAATTCTGAGGGCTGTATTTCCGGGTCGCCTAATCTTTCTTTTTAGCGATTTTCACTGCCCGGCAAGATCGCCTGATTTAATCGTTCCAGACTTCTTTTTGTGGGGTTTCTTGAAGTCACGAGTCTATGAGTATTTGAACAAGTCTTAGATTCTTGAAGCCCTCAAAGAGAATATCTGTTAAGAATGCGAGGACCTATCGCCGAAAGTTCTGTCAAGAGTGATGGAAAATGCCACAAATCGGGCCCGGTCATCAATTTTGGCGGCGGCCACTTAGCCGACATCATTTTCTTGACTTCATGGAAACAAATTTAAGACATCAAATAAACGTAATCCAAAAGCAGAACCAAAGTATTTCATTCACAAAAAAAAATTACAGCCAAAGAACATTGCTCCAGAATAAATCGTTAGAAGCTAGGCAAACTATCTTTCCAAAAAAAAATGGTTCGAAATTCTGCGGCGTATTCAAAGGCGTTCGTGCTTGGTATGTTTATGAGGCAAATTTCAAAAGAAAATCACGGAATTCTGATTGATGCGTCATGTGAGTAGTGCAGACGTTGTCTGCATAGTAAGCAAATTAATTTTATGAGATTTTATGAGATGTATAGCTCGTTCGCTTGCTGAAGGCTACGCTCGAGGTTTTTATGCCAAATTTTGACCGATTATCGTCGAAATCAACCTGCCGCGTCAGAAAGATGTGCGTTACATGTTTTTAAGACTCCGGCCGTTTCTTACATAATAAAAATGCACGCAATCCCTCTCTATGTTTATGGAACGTTTAATTATTTATGTCTTTAACTTTATATGCGTCAAAGTAATTTATTTATTTTTTTTTTTTTTGATCAAAATAATTGTCTACACTTTCACTTGGTCTTATGCCACATTCGATGTTTGTTAATAAAACGGATTTTTGTTGGCGTAATAACGAAATTGGCGATGAAAAGTTTATCGTCTATCGACTTTCTTGGAAAGTGCCAAATTTGATGCCAAAATGTTGGTAATCACATTGAAAACGGACAAATTTGAGAAAAAAAAAAAGAAAAAAGTTGAATGAAGAGATTTCTTGTGGTACACTTTGTTGACATTGGTCAACAGGTTGCGAAATGAGTTTGTGTATTCCGACAGTTGCTTATCAATTAGCACGTTTTTAGGTGACTTCAATTCAATCGGATGGGAAAGATTTGAAGCACTCAATAGATACTGGGTTGTGTTGGAGAAAGAATGTCGGTAACTTGCAAAAAGTGTGTGCAGAAAAGTCACATATCTTCTGAAATGGATTATGAAATACCCTATAGGATCAAGAGTGCTATGTGATCCTAATAAATTGTAAAACATGGCTTTGATGAGTAAAATATTCAATTTTGACCAACACCGGTTAGAAGCATGTTTTCTGTGACATCTGTAAATGGAAATAAAGAAATACTTGTGGATTAAAATATCTATTTATACGACTACAAGGTGGCGCAAAATTAATCACCCTATCGTAAGAAGGTATAATTTTTACAAATGGCGTCGTACGTCAATCAATCAAAGCAATGGAGCGCTATACTCCGCAAGAGCGTGGAATAATTATGTCGATGTTTGGTAGTGTTAGCGCAGCGTGAATTTCGACATCGATTTCCTAATCGTGTCCCACCAATTGGGCAAACATTCCGGCGCTTAGCTACTCGACTTGAACAGAGTGGAACCACCGGACACCATGCAGGGTGTGGCCGCCACCGGACCGGCCGAGAATATCGCTGCCGATGTCGCTGAGAACGAAGAAACATCAGCCAGACGACGGGCCACGCAATTGGGCATCACCAGACGGACCGTATAGCGAATTTTAGTGAAAGACTTACACATTTTCCCGTACAAAGTGCAAACAGTGGATCAGTTAATGCCTCCTGACCGTCAGTCACGTGTGAATTACTGTTGAGCCATCCTCAATCACAACAACGAAGAGGACGATTTTGTGTCGAAAATCATCATGATCGACGAGGCGCAATTCCACTTAAGCGGTTACGTCAACTGCAACCGCACACACAACACGTGCCACAATGGATATTGTGAAGGAAGCGTTTCCTGGTCGCGTAATCTCCCTTTTTGGCATGGCCAGCAAGATCGCCCGATTTAACCATCCCAGACTTCTTTCTTTAGGGCTACTTGAAGTCGCGGGTGCCAACAAGCCTCAGACAATCGCAGCTCTTAAGGAGAATATTCGACAGAAATGCGAACAGTTATCACCGGAAATCTTGCGGAAAGTCATGGAAAATGCGATAAAACGGGCACAAATGTGTATCAACACTGGCGGCAGCCACTTGGCGGACATCATCTTTTCCACTTAACAGAAACAATTGTAAAGGTCCAAATAAATCCATCACTATTTAGTAAAAAAGTAATTCAAAAACAAAATTGAATGACTCATTTTGCGCCAGCTTATATGTACTTGGACGTGAATTTAGCACACTTATCAGTCTCAGATACTTAGTTTCTAGTACTTAGTAGGAAATGCTTTATTTATTATTCCCCCAGTGATTCTTTCTGGTTTGTTGAATGTCGTGTTCAACATCATTCCAAAGGTTTTCAATGGGGTTTAAGTCGGGTGATTGCGTAGGCCACTTCAATTCATTGAACTGATTGACCTCTTATCAACTTTTCACTAGTTTTGAAGTGTGCTTAGGGTCATTATCATGCCTGAAACGCCGCATAATCGACAAATGGTATCATATGGCCCGCAATAATACCTTTATATTCGTGCTGGTCGATTTTGGTGTCAATTTTTAATATATTATGGGACGAATACCATACCAAGAGAGAGCTACCCAAAACATTGCGCTTTCAACACCTTGCTTGACCCTTTTAATAGTGTACTTTGGATCGTGTTGCTTGTTTAGTGGATGCCAAGCATATTTTTTCCAATACGACGCACCTACAAAGCTCCAAAATAAAATTTTCCAAAAATTAACTGATTTGTTTAGGTGATCTTTAGTAAACTCTATCATCAGTTTTTTTTTGGACACGAGTGGTGTTGGCTACGCAACGCATCCTGAAGACACAGTTGCATCGTATTCACTTCGAACGGCACTGGAGCTCACGGGTCTCTGGTTGATAGGGATTAGTGATTTGATCTTCTCTTGGAGTTGTTTTTCGCGCCCGCCGAACTTGTTTTACGTCACTCAAAAAGTTTTGAAATGAAGAAGCGCGTTAAACACCATGCTCCTGGAGCGCTCTAAAAGCTTAGAAATCTCGGAGACTGTGTGACCTTTTGCTTTTATCTTAAAACTTGGTAGTCTTTTTCCTTCTGTGCACCATGGTCATAGAAAACGTTTAATTACCACAAAATTCACTCCGTTGTTTTTCTAAAAATCACAAGTCTTAAACATAAGTACAGAGATTTAGAGGTGTGCTAAATCCGTGTCCAACTTCTAAACCACTTGTATGATGTTGTCCTCCAAGTTAAAATAACGGCTGACCAGATAACACTGATAGTTTTTCCAACTGTTATGTTTCAGCAGCTGTCAGAGTTACCAGTGCTAGGTAATCGAATTACTTAAGTGTAGAAAGTGGAGTAACGCAGGAAACATTCCTTGGACCTATGCTTTTCTCCTTATACGTGTATAACCTGCCAAACATTGTAAAACACTGCAAAGTTCATATGGCTTCAAAGTCGTCAACAGTTTCTGGTTTATCAACATACTCGTAAGACAATGCCTTCAGGTGGCCTTAAAGAAAATAGTTAAAAGGGGTTAAGTCGCGTGCTCTCGGAAGCCAGTTGACAGATGCATGTGAGATTAATTTCTGTACAACATGTTGCGCCATTCTCTTGAAAGCACATCTCGTCTGAATCACTATCCATATTTTGAAGGAAATTTTCATTGAATATACTCCGGTACCTATTTGAATTGATCGTAACGCAATCTCCCGCCTGATTGCCGGAGTCTGGCCTAAGACTGATACCACGGCAAACCGCGGAAAAACAAAACTTCTGCCTTCACTCTCCTGCTGTTCGGCGTCGGCAAAGAGTTTTAGGTCCTCTCTCACTGCTCAAACAATGAGAAGGTGCACAACCGAGTGAGCGGATGAAAATAGAAAATTCCTAATAGTTCCATCTATACGTGAAAAGATGTCTGGAAACCCTATAGATATGCAGATATCTGCGTGTTTCTTGATAATCGCTTTTAATCGCTTTATATTTCTACTTGCTTACTACAAAGCCGCATCGACCGTCATGGAGCTTTAAAATATTGCTCTGTCGGCTGTCTGGAGCTGTAGTTTTCTAAACCAACTTGCCTGATATAACTGACTTATGACGTTAGTTAGCGCGGTCTTTGGCCAATTATCTATTTTTTGTGCGGCCTTATGCAAAGTCTTCCTCTATTGCGTTGTCCCATATTCCAAGGATATCTTAATTTGCATTCGTCAACTACCAGCACTATACAGATGAGGCTGAGGGATACATGCTGCCTCGGCACGTTCTTTTTATCCATAGGTAAAACTTCCGTACGTTATTACTGGAGTCCAACTCCTCCTTTCTCCTGGAAAAGCCCGTCTATTCTAGTGCTCACGAGCTGCGTCTCTTCCTTCGTTGCAACTCCGCTTTGTACACTTCTAGTTTAGCTGCATGTGCTTACAGGCATTCTTCATCAATCCAGGGATTACTTGGCGGTGGTCGGGTAATCGCACGTTGGCGGCGATGTCAGTGGTGTTCAGTAATTAGAGCTGGCGGCATAGGAATTGTTGAGAGATTTCGGGATACGCGTTCGGCAAAAATTCTGGCGGTCTATTGCGATTGCAGCTTTTCTATGCTATATCTTCTCACACTAGTTCTTCTTTTTTTTGTGGTGCTTGCGAAATTCGCCTTCGTACCTTTGCTACAACAAGATGGTGATCTGAGCCAATGCTGGCTGCCCGGAACATTCGAACGTCCAGACTGCAGGCATGCGTTACGTCTACCGCAATATGATCAATTTGATTTAGCGTTTCATGATCCGGAGAACACCATGTTCCATTGTGTACGAGGGTTTTTATTTTTCTACATAGTCTCCTTGTAACTCTACTCTACACACTTCTCCCAGTGATGCTACCGTCTCTCTAACCCGTCCAAATAGTACTTGGCGTTTTTCTCTGCAAAATAATTTTTCACGAAGGTGATTGCTTCCTCATTTGACGAAAATCTCTGTCCTCCGAGCGCAGTTTTTAGATGAGGGAACAAAAAGAAGTCGCTTGGGGTTCGATCTGGTGAATAAGGCGGATGGTCGAGCAGTTCAAACCGTAATTTATGGATTTTCGCCATGGCAACCGCTGAGGTGTGAGACGGTGCGTTGTCTTGGTGAAACAGGATTTTTTTTTTCTGCAAATGTGGCCGTTTTTCCGCAATTTCTGCCTTCAGCTTGGCAAGTTATGATGCGTAGTATGCTCCTGTAATGGTTTTTCCTTTTTGAAGATAATCGATCACAAAAACCAGTCGCCATCACTTTTCCAGCCGAAAAAACAGTTTTTGCTTTTTTTGGAGCTAGCTCGCCCTTTGCAGTCCACTGTTTTGGCAGAATTTTTTTTTCGGGCGTATAATGGTGTTTCATCTACAGCAAATAATCGGCGCCTAGACTCGAATTTATTGCGCCTAAACTGCGCCAACAGAGCGTTGGAAATGTTCATTCGAACACGTTTTTGGTCTAACGTAAGCAAACGCGGCACGCAACGCGCGGACAGCTTTCTCATGCCTAAATTTTGATTTAATATGTAACACACACGTTCTTTGGACATTTTCATAACCTCTACTATCTCTCTCACTTTAATTCGTCGGTCGTCTAACACCATTTGGTGAACTTTAGCAATGTTATCGTCAGTTGCTGCAGTTTTTGGACGTCCCGAACGTTCATCATCTCCTAAGTTCTTACGGCCACGTTTAAATTCAGCTGCCCAAAATTTCACTGTGGTAAATGATGGTGCAGAGTCCCCGTACACATTTTCACAAAAAACACTCACATTGACTCACTCAAATTACTGTCAACTAAAAACTGCGCCTCCAAAATGACTAAAACTTTGGTAAGTAACTGCCAAAAGATGCACAACTAGCATTCACTAGCTTTTATTGACAAGTGCCACTATCTTTACGTTGCGGTCGAAAACCCTCAACCCTCGTATATTGAGATGAAATAGCTATGTGCTTGCTATAGTGATATTTCGCCCCGCCGCAAAGTTAGTAAGTCCGTTGCCAGATGTGATGTCGTGTAGACTATGCTTACCAAAGATGTCCTCCTTTCCTATCCTGGCATCGCACTAGGCGATTTTAACGTAATACGATTGCTTAGGACATTGCTCATGTCTTTTAAGGAGTTCGTTAAAATATTCTTTGGTGGCGCCATCCTTGTCTTCCGTAGGGGAATGGCCGGATATTAGACTTTTGATAGCGATTTTAGCTTTAATGAGGACTGCCATAAGGCGCTCGCTCACGTGTCGGAAGCTCATGAGTTCTTGTATATGGCAAATCCGCATCCAATAAGCGCTATTTCTTTTCCCTATAGCAGCCACTATAGTACGAGTATGTATCACAGTTTTTCATCCTCCATGTGTCCGGTCTATCCCATCGCACTTCCCGGATGGCAAGGCTCTGCTAATTGCTCGGTTGCAAGTGGCCTGTTAAAGGTCCGAAGGTCGTTGTGGTTTAAACATTTGCAACGGTCGTCAACAGTGAGTGCATTCCTACCCGAAGCCATTAATTGGTTCGTCACATCTTTTTATGTTAATCTCTTTAATATATGGTTGTGAGCCTATGACCGCGTAGGCCAGTATTATGCTACTGCCCTTGCCATTTTAGTCCGCATGAGTAAAAGTTTATTCGTGCAGCTACCGGACACCACCACTGGGAGGTAAGGCAAGCACTTCGTTGGCCCAATCCAAGTTATAGGGCAATCAGCAATTTCCCGATCAATCGCCACGCAGCTCCCCGTTTAGTTTCATTCCAAGCTTCTCTCATTGTGTGCTTATCAAGTTTTCAGGTTGCAGGCTGTCGATATTCTCTTCCTTTATTTTTGAACCAAACATTTGTTGGAATTCCCGCATTTGTATCTCTTAATTATACCGATTTCATGCTCCAATTTTAAAGTTATTGTCCTGTCTTAAGTGTATCCATTAGGTTGGCTTGTGTAATGGATGTAGTGTGAGATTCAAACTGAACAGAATTGTGTATCAGAGCTAAGCATGTACATAGATGATGTAGAGCAGATGTTGGACATGCCCTTAACGTGAGAAGATACACTTAAATTTTGGGGATAACCCATAAAACAGTTGTGTCATATTTGACACGTGTCTCATTTTGTCTTCTTCTAGTGTCAATTTTTGCATAAAATTCCTTCGTATCCATCTTTAAGGCAGCTCCAAAACCCAAAATTCACACGAAGTAGTACGTTTACTTTTCAATTATTAACGCATTCGTGTAAACTCTTCTTTGCACGCGATATTTCAAATGTCCTTCATGCCTTATGTCTAACCGATTTTAATTCTCTTCCACAGAAAACCACGCACACGTGAAACCGAAATTCTTACCACACAACAAAGAAACAATCACCCTGAA
This sequence comes from Volucella zonaria, assembly GCA_963966105.1. Classification (NCBI taxonomy): domain Eukaryota; kingdom Metazoa; phylum Arthropoda; class Insecta; order Diptera; family Syrphidae; genus Volucella; species Volucella zonaria. Next base: position 178,200,105 of record OZ014532.1, on the reverse strand, counting down.
ACCAGAAAAATCGTCCTAGCCCGACTTACTTGACAGTGTTGTCTCCGATTGAAATGATATACAAGTACACATCCAGTGCGTGCTAACGGCCACTTAACGTTTTTCAATGATTTCCTGAAACTAAATCAAACGAAGGATATACCTCGTCTAGAAGGAAACAGTACAACGACAACGATAACGACAGCAATAATAACAGAAAATTTATCAAAATGATGGTGCTTTGCTTAAAGAGACGTGTGCAACTTTTATTCCTTCTGCTGAGTGCGGTTTTTGGATTCCTTACGACAGCCTTGGCGAAACCTACCATCAGCTTTTCACTGCCACAAGTTAGTTTTCAAAGTTTTCCATCGTTCACTTCGATAACGCAACAAATCATTGAGAAGAGGAGTCTCCGGCAAATGAAGACCTACAGGTGAGTTATAAGTCCACTTGGGAATCTCTACCATTGTTCGGCTATAATTAATGGCTCCAAACGTATCTTTTTCTGTTTTTTTTTTTTGTTGGATTACAATAGTGGGAACCGAGTCAGTAATGATTCTCTGATTATGATCTATTATCACGACTCCACGATTGCAGTCGTTGAATTGGGACCGCAGAAGTGGCTGCTGAGCTGTGAACTCATCGAGATCTAGTAAGTAGAATGATTTGCTTTCGCGTGTTTAAATTTTTAATTTTTTTGTAAATTAATCTGTATACATACTCGTACATATGTATGTATTAAGTCTTTTAATTATTGCTCTGATGTAAAAGAAAGAATGTACAAAATTGCAAACTACTCGTAAAAGAAGGTGGAGTAACAAGTTGGCGGAGTTTTTAGCTCCCACAGCAGTAATCGTGTCGAAGCGGAAATCAAAGTCAAATTGTTGACTTGCAATTAATTCAAATCTAAACCAGTTGCCCACGGTTGGATTGGGCCGGGAATTTAGCCGTAAATTGCTTTCAATAGATCTTGTAGCTGCCGGAGGTATTTCCGGTTTCCTACAACGCGTGAGTTCAAGTAAACTCAATAGTTTATGTGTACAATTGAAAGGGTTTAACTGCCTTCTCAGACTGCTGACGTCAATATAAGGATCTAACTATATTTATCGATCATTTAACATCACCATCTCAATGAAAAGGAACGAATTGTGAAGGTCTGTGGTAGAGAAGTAGTGAGACTACAAAGCACTGAATATCGCTCATAAAGTCACATCAATAACTTAGTCCTGCAGATTGGCGGACACAAAGGAAATATTTGGTCATCACCTGACAAGACCCAAAAGTAGCTGACGCCAGTTATGTTTAACATTTTTATAAAAAATACATTTCATGTGGAATCCTCTTTAGGTCTCTCAGGCCACTTACTTGTTTACTTAATGGGCTCCCGACCCGTGAAAAATCTCTGCCTGAAACACTGCAGTCTTCCATCCTCTGCGATGCCAGACCCGCTGCTTTCAGTTACCCAGACCAAGCGCTCAGGCATCTGCGATGGCTTGGTCTTTAAAACACATGTTCGGCCTTCCCTATCGTCTCAAACATGGGGGCTGGGAATCGAAGATCCTCTTAGTTGGAGCATTACTGTCCATTCGCTCGATGTGGCCGAGCCAATGTAGTCGGCGTATTTTGGCTTTTTGCACTACATCCACATCTTGATACAGCTCATAGAGTTCGCGGTTGTATCTTCTTCTCCATTCGCCGTCCTCGCATACAGGACCAAAAATCCGTCGAAGAATTTTTCTTTCGAAGGAGCCCAGCATCAGTTCTCCGTTCCTGCCTATCGTCCAGCACTCGGCGCATACAGCAGAACTGACAGGATAAAGGCTTTGTAAAGCATACTTTTCGTCCTTCAAGCTAAGAACTTTGAATCCAATTGTTTTGCCAGACCGAAGTGGCAACGGTTTCCTAGCTAATTCTTCGTCGAATGTCTTAACTTCGTGAACTCCTTAACTACCCCGAAATTATTGCTATCAATAGTGACGATTTGTCCTAGGCGGTGAACAGATACTGGTTTGTTTGTTGATACGAGTAGCATGTAACATACTTAGTCTTGTTTTCGCTTACTTCAAGGCCAACAAATTTCGCTTGTGCTTCAATCGGCGTGAAAGCCTCTATCATGGGATGCTGGGAACGACTGATAATGTCAATATCGTCCGCATATCTGAGTAGCTGAAAGAACCTGTTGAAGATAGTGCCTTCCGTGTTGACACCTCCCCTGCGCACAATCTGCTAAAGAATGAGTTTGAAGAAGTCACATGATAGCGCATCTCCTTGCCGATATTCGGTGCACGTCTGAAATAGTTCGGAGGAACTACTTCCGAATTGCACATTGCAATGCGTATTTCCCAGCGTCACGCGACACATACCGAATTCGGCCATCGCCGTGTAGATCTCCTGAAGACGAATAATGAAGTCGATGAATAGGTGGTGAGTCTGGACCTGAAATTCGTTGGTGTTTTCCAGGATTTGTCTCAGTGTGAAAATTTGGTCTATAGTGGGTTGCAGAACGGTTTGACACGTTCACGCAGTATGTTGGATAGGATATTATATGCGACATTAAGCAGGTATATGCCTCGAAAGTTCTTGCAAGACATATTATCGCCATTTTTGTAGATTGGGCATATTGAGCTGATATTCCAGTCATCGGGTATGCTTTCTTCAACCCATACTTGGTTGATGATCTGATACATGAGCCTTACCGTATCGTCACCGTATTTGAAAAGAGTATTTATAGGCTATCAGAGCCTGCTGCCTTGTTGTTCTAAAGCTTTTTTATAGCTAAGCCGACTTCTTCTATACCGAACTGGTTCTTCTTTTCTTTGGGCTCCTTTCTTGGCCTATCACTGGGCATCATATAGCCCATTTAGCAGCTACTGGAAATGCGGCTTAAACACATCTCCTATCCCCTGTGCTTCGGTGGCTAGGTTGCCTTCGCAGTTTCGAAGATCCTGTGTTCTGGTCTTGAAGCCAGTTGCTTGGCCTTGTTCTAAAACCTCTAGATGTTGTTTCGTTCGCTGGACTCTTCAATCTCCTGGAGCTGGGAGGCTGCGTAAGCCCTCTTCTTTCTACGGAGGATGTTCTTTTCCTGGCTCGATACTCTTCCCTCGCTGCCCTTGTTTTGCGACGCAATGTTTTCTTATGTGCGTCTTCTGTCAGTTTTTTCCGGTATACGCATGGTGGCTGGTACCCTACAGTGGTTTCGACTGCCTCCACTGGCACCACTGATTGTTGACATCGGTGGTGGGTGACTGCACAGTGGAGAGTTTCTCACTCAGACGCTCTCTGTAGACTCTGGCTACTTCAGGTATGTTTAGGCGTCCAACGTCGAACTTCTTCTTCTGGACAGTTCGCAGCTTCTCGTTGGATAGTCGAGCTCTGAATTTAGCCGCTACAAGAAAATGGTCAGGCCGACGTTTGCCCTCGGAATATGTGCACGTCGAGGATGGTGGATGCGTGCCTCGCAACGATTAGCATATGGTCGATTTGATTGGCAGTTCGACTGTCTGGAGAGCGCCAGGTTGCTGTATGAATCCTAGCCTTACGAGCTGCTGCAAAATCGATTAGTCGGTAGCCGTTGTCTGTTGTCGTTTCGTAGATTCTGTGCTTACCAACTAACCCGCCAAAGATGTTTTACTTTCCGACTTTAGCATTTAAATCCCCGGGGACAATTTTGACATCATACTCTGGACAGGCTCGTAGGCTCCATCAAGGAGACCGGTGGCTCCTCCTTGATAGGGTCTTCAGCCTCGTCGGTAGAAGCGTGGGCACATATTGGGCTTATGTTTTGGAAGGTGTCTTTGATGCGGATTATAGCCAGGCGATCAGTTATCGGCTTGAAGTCCATGACTTTTTCCCAAAGCCGATTTACGACGACGAATCCACAACCTAATACATGCAATTTCTTATGGCGGTTGTAATAAATGTCGCAATTTTTCCCTTTCGTCTTATCGGATCCTATCCATCGTATCTCCTGGATCCCGGTAATATCTACCTTGCACCGCATGAGAACAGAGTCAAGCTTTTCAGTAGCACGTGGGGTGTACAGATCGTACAAATCGTAGTCCATTGACGTTACGGATCTAGTTGCCATTTGAGGATATTCATTATCCGAGGCTGGTTGTCTCTCTCTTCTAACAAAGATTTTTTGACATGGTCGAGAACACACCCTGACGCAATACCTCTAACCTGGAGGACCAGGCCCTTGCTTCGACTTTAGGACAGCAGGCTGGATATTCCGGTGCCAGTAACCCATTTCTGGTAATGAGCACTGCCGTTAACCTAATAAGGGTTTATTCGCCACCAACTCTTTTCCAACACCCTGGTTCAGTATTGGGGATCCCTAAGACCTGATATCCGTATATGTCGAAGCAGCTCATATAGGGATTACACTTAGTAGTTCGTCCAAACTGGAAGTGTAGACGCCGCCATTGGTTCCATCTAGAGAATTCATCCCCTGCCGCCTGGAACAAGAAGAAGTGCCTAAATGCGAAGACACTCCTCGCGCCACCAGCAACGACCTTCCAAAGGTGAAGGTCTTACTTACTTACTTACTTACTTAGGTGCCGCTACAGTTCGGGGTAAAACTGAGTCTCAACCAACCAGCTTCTTCAGCTAAGGTGATCCCTACCTAGCTACCTTCAGTGCACTCTAGGTTGGTTGAGGTTGCTTTCCTCTTACATGCGCCACCGTAAATGCGTTCGTTCTCTGCTGCGCCGTCGCTCCGGTTTCGCACCTGTAGCGTTCATTCGTTCAAAATGACTCAGCCATATCAAAAGTTGGATCAGTTGGCGAGTAACTAGACGGATGTCGCTGTACAGCCCATACAGTTCGTGGTTGGACCTCCTGGAGGACGTCAATACAAACCGGACCGAAAATCAAGCTCAGTATTTTTTATTTGAGTCTCTTCGCCATGCAGCAGGACCGGGATGCTAAGGATCTGATAAGAGATAGTTTTTTTTTACTAGATTACCTCCTGAATCCAAAAAATTGGCAAGAATAATTCTGCGTCTAATTTCTGCGCTGGTTTTGTTGTTTGCAATTTCGGAGTCAAGGTGGACAAAGCGCTTACCTACTTCGAACTTATAACTGCCAGTGGTGACGTTGTGGCCAAGTTTTCGGTAATCTTCTGATGGCATCATGGGCTTTGTTTGACTCGCGTTTGCCGTCGGAACCTAAGAAAGCTTCATTAACATGTGTTCGTCCAATCATATCAATGTTATCGGCGTACACAAGTAAAGGCTCCAACCCATATAATCCGCCGATCCGTTGCTTCGTCGTTCTTACCTGACAGCTAGTTAGAATACACGTATTCTTATGGAAGATGGCCCATAGCAAAGTGATGTACTTATTAACTTTAACGGATAAAGAGCAATACATCAGTCATTTATTCAGTCTATTTTGCCAAATCATCATGGATGGACATAGCGCTCAACAGCAAGTGCAAATCATAAAATTGTTTTATCGAAATGGGTGTTCTGTTCGGGCAACGTTCCGCGTTCTTCGCCCATTTTACGGTCGACATAATCGTCCTACTGAGAGGACTATTCGCAGTGTGGTGAATAAATTTGAGTCCACTGATTCAGTAAACGATAAACCAATACCCGTACGTCGACGAAACGCAAGATCTGCCGAAAATATCGTCGCTGTCCGTAAGAGTGTGCAGGAGAATCCGAGAGTCGATTTCCCATCGCTCAGAAGAACTCTGCCTTTCGCAGACTACAACTTGGCGAATTTTGCGTCGTGACTTGGGCCTGCACCCGTACAAAATTCAACTGACCCATGAGCTGAAGGTAAACGGTAAATGGGTTTTAAAGGAGTTGGAAACTGACCCTAATTTTCATCGAAAAATCTTCAGCGAGGAGGCCCATTTCTGGATGAATGGGTACGTCAATAAACAAAATTTGGGACGATACCCATCCACATGAGATCCAAGAGTGTCCAATGCATCCTGAAAAAGTCACTGTTTGGTGCGGATTTTGGGCTGGCGGCATCATCGGTCCATATTTCTTTGAGAATGACGTTGTCCAGGCCATCACCGTCAATAGCGAGCGCTATAAGTCAATGATTACCAACTTCTTTTGGCCTGAATTGGTTGATATGCACACCAACGACATGTGGTTTCAGCAGGACGGCGCTACGTGCCACACAGTTTACTCCACATTGGAAATTCTGCACGAGTGATTCGACGGCATTTTCATCTCATGTGGAGGTGATGTGAACTGGCCACCGAGATCGTGCAATTTGACCCCGTTACTCCTCAGCAACCATTGAGGGCCATGCATCCAAAGAACAGATGTTGCTAGTTACTTTGCTGAAACGCAAATCCACTGGATTATCCTTCCCTGGACAGTGGTTCCAACGATAATCTACAGTAAGTTTCTTAATTGCTTAGTCTCATTGGAAATACAGTAAAGAGTAATTCTGGAGTCCGTCCAAAGATTATTATCAATGGTCTCTTTTTCTTTTTCTTCGATCCCCGCTTGCTATTGAACGTCGGTGTAGCCTCAGGATATCCATCTTCTCCAATGAACTCGATCCCGGCTCTCTCTTCTTATCCCTCACCCTTACCGCGACCTGGATGCGATTTTCTCAAGTTGCCCTGGGTGTTCCTCTCTGTGCAGTACCCTCCGTTCTCATCTCCATTACCTCTGTGGCTTTTATTGACTCGTCCATCCTTTGCATATGTCCGAACCATTTTAGCTGTCTCTTCTGTCCGACTTCTGAGCGTATTTTTTTCATTTCTGACCTTATCTCTTGTAGTTTTCCCCGCAATCCTTCGTTTCCTGGAATTTATCCAGATATTTATCTCATAACGGTAAACACTCGATACCGTATAGCGCTATTGGTACTGTAAATGCGTTGGGGAGCTTGAGTTTTGTCCTTGAGTTTGTCTCTCGTTTACCCACTCTTGTGTGGTTTATCTGATAGTATGCTGCCATTGCTTTCTTAGTTCGGCTTATTATTATACTTCTTGGTGTATTACATCCAGGCTTGGGACCGGCATTACCTTAAAGATAATTTTTAGATTTTCTACTAAGTAGAATCTCCAACCGTAGTAACGTCAGCTCATCTTGGGTGTTTTTTAATGGCACATAAAAACTTGACTGAGAATTCTGTCTTACTAGCTGAACGTATGCATGCGATTGTACCATAAACATTGAGACTCGCATACGTGAAGCTCCCACTGAAATAGACCTTGACGACGATATCCGTGCAATATGAGTTCCAGGCTTTCAATAGGTCGCAAAGCAACTCATCATCTCATCTGAATTTAATCTTCCGAGCTTTTTGAAATAGACTTTTGAAATTTATAATTTATAAGGCCAAGAGCCTCCAAGGGATCAAAGAAACGTGAAATTACCTGAAGCACAGAACGTTTAGTAACTCTCATTGGCATATATTTAATCAGCTGTCCCACGGACTTCATATCAACGGCTAGCTCATTCGTATAAACGTACCAAATCAAACCCAATACTTTCTAATTATCCGCGTTTAGAAATTCCAATTCCAATTTCCATTTCCTTAGATTCATTGCAGCGCGTTTGAATATAAATTTGTAGATGTAGCCTGTTGATGAAATTCGATGGCCATACTTACCTCATCTACGCTGCAAACAACATCATACAAATAGTTACAAGCTGTCATTCAACATCACACATGTTTGTGGAAACTCCTTACATTCGTTTTCAAAATGTCTTTTATTGTAAGTGTAGCTCCTAAGGGAAAGGACTAGATGTTACTCCAAAGGTTACTCTCGTCATCCTGTAGATTTGATGGTCTGGAAGGTCATTATCATTTGCAATAATAGAGCTTTTGCGTAGCCGACTAATTAGCCCCACGAATAACCCCTGAACTGAGGGCTATTCTATGTCTATACCAAAACTAAATCCGGGATTTCGCAAGGATTTAGCTACACCCACCTAAATCTTCACTAAATCCCGAGCATTTACCACACGATTTGACGTCTATAAATTCCACTTAAATCCTCATGCGACACAAATCAAACAACTCTTTTTTATGTCAGCAAACGTCATTTTCTTGTGAGTGGGAGAGTGAGTGAGGGACACAACGCAACACACAGGCACCTTTATATTGTACACCAATAATCGTTTTACATCGCTTGCATCCGTTTGACAGCAAACGTCAATATACGTCTTACGTAAATCTAAATTTTTTATCGCCAAATCTCGGATTTAGTTTTGATGGAGCCATCTATTCAGGACTCAAGACTAAAAAATAATGTCAAACCCAAGTACTACAAAAGTGTGTCATCCAATTAAAACATTCACTGGATATCAGCAATCCGCCGACTTAATTTATTTTGTTTTAACCTTTGCGTCTTCTTTACTTGACAGGCATCGCCAACATTTAACACTTGACATTTTGACATTTCCAATAAAAATTCAAAACAAACATACCAAACTGGAATCCGTATCTGCCAAGAAGTGTGTCAGAAGCAAAAAAAAAAAGATATCGCAGATTTCCCGTTGGTTGCGTTCAAAACGGGATCGAAGAGAATAAGGAACTTCGTGATGACCACAAACTGTTAAAATGAAATTAAAAAACCCCCTTCTCCGAATAATTGGCGATGATGCAAAAGTTTGGGGCCCAACAAAAAAACAGAAACACTTTCCATTTCGCTCACGTTTCTGCTGGTACAGTTGGACACTGGACAGGCCAGAATGTTGCGAACTTTTACTCACCACAAAAACCACCGCTAGCATCGTTTGTCTACGCTTGCGTCAGATGCTTGAGATTTTGATTACAAGTCAGGTGGCAAAGTGGATTGCAACAGAATAGTTTCATTTCACTGAATTAATTATCAGGTTGAGTGCATGCAACCTCTTTCCTTGGGTTGGTTAGCACTTCTATGGCATTGATGCGATTGCATTGGACTGTGGAGCCCCATAGATACCACCAGCCGACAAATGTTGCAATAGATCAGGTGAGTTGATCAAGTCGATCTCGATTGCCAGCCGATGACTAAGTTGATCATCATTAAAGCCACCAGGTCGAGGAGGCACGCAGTTGTCATAGCATGTCGTCGTAGTAGATAACGATACTCGACGTTCGGGTAATTGCGCGCACGTTAAAAGCTTACAGAGTGGTCATTTCATTGAGACAATCAGTCTTGAGAAACTGGGTTTTAATTGAAGGTACGGCTTTAGTAGCTGCTTGTGATTATTGGCATGATGGATAGAGGCCTGGGCATTAGGAGTCGCGCGGTCATTGTCTTCAGCATGTGCCATTTAATTGAAGAGTTGTTTTTTTTCTCTTGCAAAAGTCCATACGTTCATAGGTGACTGGGTGCCCGGGTGCCCAGGTGACCAGAGGTGAAGTATTTGATTAATTGAATGAATTAAGGTTGCAAATAAGAGGTGGTGGTTATTGTTAATGATGTGCCTAATTTAAAAGTGAAAACTACAGCATAGTAAAAGCAATCGAAAGTGATCACTGTGAGAGAATCATTGGAATTTGATTGCTAATAAAATGCATACCACTCATCGGATGGGAACTGACGAAACGATAGGTTTCAGGGATGTCAGAAAGCTTCTCAACATAGCGAGCGGACTTGGTGCTGTCAAATAGGAATTTCACAAGTCCATCGTCTCTGCAGCACCATGATGAAATGATCCTTTCACACAGATTTGGGACTACACATGGTATATGAAAGGGCAATGTAATATGTGTCGGGACTGCAAATATCGCACCACCAAGTGACGATATTGTCATTACGGTCGGAGATCTGGATGCTAAGCTTGGCATTGACAACTAAGCACTTAGACAGACAATGCTACTCGGACCCTTATTTAACAAAGAGGATGGCATGCAGGTATTATGGTGCTTGCAATATTTGGGAGATGCCTTGTTTGAGCCCTAAAAGTTCGCAGAGCATCGACAGATGTGCAAGTGTAAGGCCGATTTAGAAGCCCTTTCATATTAGGCGTTTGTTTATGAGATACGACTATCAACTCAAGTCAGCTATTGTCAAATCATGTAGAGTTTCAAGAATCTGCCACACCACTACAGTCCTCTCCTGCACTGTCGAAGCCATCTTCCGTTTAAAGAGAAGTAGTCTTTACTACAACACGTACTAGGGCTTTGATGATATTGCGCGTCAACTTGCCTTTGACTATAGTCTTATGGACATGCTGTCTGATGTGATGCCACCAGTACTCCTGTTGCGGACAAAATACGGATTCGACTTTTTCTGTGCCCAGGAAAGATTTCCACTAGAATCGGGTCTGCGCTGATGGCTTCAAAAGTGATTTAGTGTCTTTGTAGACGAAGACTTACAACTTGCGTTTGTCCTTATGGCAATGAACTGCAAGGTCGGGCAAAAGTAATGTCATAATATGAATGTGCCATAATTTTTGAAAATGGCGTCAAGTGTCATTGTGCCTTGACATTTAACATATATCGTAGACAGATAGAGAATTAGTTGACAACAACCAATGGAGCGATACAGAACTGAGGAATGCGTTGTGTTGTTTTAACACAGCGTGAATTTCGTTGTTGTTTTCCTGGTCGTCCTGCAAAATATACGGGAATAATTAAGCGTTTGGTTGAGCGTTCGCCAATTCCTGCCTGCTGACCGTCAAGTGAGGTTAACTAACTCCCATGCTCTGTTAATTGTATTGCAGGAAGTATCCAAAATCATAATGAGCGACGAAGTCCATTTCCACTTCAGTGGTTAGGAAATGGTTATGAATCCACATGTAATGCACGACGAGCCATTGCATCCCCTCAAAGTGACTGTTTGGTGTTGCATTTGAATTGAAAAAGTGATTGACACTTATTTTTTGCAGGACGTCGATGGCACAACCGTAACCGTAACTAGTGAGCACTACAGACAAATGCTGAACGTGCTTCTTTTGCCGCAAGTTGCTGAATTGTATCTCGAGCATTGTTGGTTCCAGCAATCGCTCACACAGCTCAAGCAACGATGGAGACTTTGAATCAACAATTTCCAGGCGTGTAATCTCCCATTTTGGCGATTTGAACTGGCCGGCCAAATCGCTAAATCAGACGGTGCCAGATTTCTTCTTTTTGGGCTTTTTGAATTTTCGGGTTTACCAGAAGTCTTGAAAGCCAACATTGAGGAAGAAATCAACAATTTGAAGCCAGTCAAAATGCCGTAAAACGACTACAAATGCGCATCAACTCAGGAGGTGGCCGAAATTGTTTACATTTCAAGCAAAATAGAAACCAATTCATATTATGACATTACTTTTGCCCCACCTTGCTGCATTTCAAGGCTAGCTGAAACCTTTTACGACCTCCAAGCTAGTTCGAGAATGCAAGACTCAGTTTACAATGGGATCACAGTTGACAAAACTCAGAGGGGAGTGTTTCAGGACCCGGCCTCATTTAGGGCTTACATTGACAGTTGGGCCTCATATGGCCCTAACTGCAGATGTCAGGACGAATCATGAATCATTCTCGACATCTCTAAGGGATCAACGACTTTTCTGCTGTACCTCAGTAGGAAAGACTACAGGCTTTTAAGTATGCCCGACCTCCGACGCTTGCTGTGGAAGTGATGATAACACCGAAGAGCACTACTACTGCGCATGTCAAGCCTATGCTCGCATAAGTCTGCAGGTGTTCAGCCTGCAGTGAGAAGAATTAAATTAAGCATTAAGAAGCAAATACAAGAAGTATAATGAATTAGTTCTCTGTTTGAATGCTTTGGTCCGACAGCAAAAAAAAAATCAGAACATCGGCCGCTAAAAAACCCTCAGGTGACATTTTTGACAAGAGGTGGCCTTAATCATCATCCAAGAATAATGGAACGGATTTGATCAGAATATGACGGAATATCCGTAGAAACCGCGGGAGCTTTTGACAATCAAGCGTATCTTAACCCCTTGTGTTGCGAGCATCTTCTCCTTAAAACCAAGTGCCAGAGCTGCCAATAAGCCGTCTCTGATGTGCTGGGGTTGGCTGAAAACCACTGCAAAACCCGTGAATGCCATTATGTGTGGAATAGCACATCATTCAAATAGCCGCCGCCTCGGCTTCGCTGGCAATGCTTCAAGCGGTCGGTCGAATTTTTGATAACCCGGTCCAATATGTGCGGCGTTATTTCGACAATAGCTTATTGAATGCTGGCCTCGAGCTCGTCCAAAGTGGTTGGCTTGTTTGTGTCGACTAAGAACTTGAGGTAGCTCCAGAGAAAATAATCGAGTAGTGTCAAATCGCTTGATCGCAGCGGCCAATTGATGAACGTTCGCCAGTCGTCAAATTTCTCCTTCACAATTTCAAGTGTTGCATCACTTGTATGTCATGTAGCGCCGTCTTGTTGTAAATTCGCAACGTGAACTTCGTCGTGAGATCGGTCATCATCATGGCTTCAGTGTGCAGTCAAGCCACCAACCAGACAGAGATTGGTGCGAAATGAAGAAAACATAGCCGCCGTAGCGGCCAGTACCGACGAATACGTAGAAATGTCGATTCGGCACCGATCACCTGGATTGGGCATCGCCAGAGAGTCAACCCGGCTTATTTTGCTGTTGAATTTGGGCCTACATCCATATAAGATTGTGCCGGTTCAAGAATACGATGTATGATCAAATGGCAAACCTTAGTGAATATTTTGACAGCTGGATGTGATTGGCAATTTTGACAGCTGCTGAAACATAACAATAAGAAAAACTATGATTGCTACCTTGCCTGATCAGAGGGAGTGAAATATTTCTTACATCGCTTGAGGAAACGTAGACATTTCGCAGCATTTTTGACGACTTCAGACATGTGGTCAGTTCAACTTAAGTTGTCATTGACACACATGCCGAGAATGGAAAGTTTATCGGTTTCGACGATGCAAGTACCATTCATGGATAATGGCTGGGTATTTGAATTTCGCTTTAATGGCAGCAGACAGCATTGAGTTTTGGAAGCATTAAATTCCACTCGGTTGATAGTTCCCCAATTGGTTATGCTGTTAATATTGGAATTTAGTGAGCTTAACATACAGCCGAAGAGTAGGGGCGTGAGTCCGGGAACGAATATGAAAAGCAGAGAAGCAGCAGACAAGAGATCGTTGATGAAAATTAAAAAGAGTGTCGGAGACAGAACAGAGTCCTGAGTCACACCAGCAATTATTTTGTGAATATCAGACTTGAAACCATCCAAGACAACTTGAATTGAACATTCGGAAAGGTAATTTCTAATCAATAGAAGACGGTCCAAAATGCATCCGAGATCCAAGAGCCTGATGCCAGGCTCCGTCAAATGCCTTAGAAATATCAAGTACAACTATGTTATCTTGCATTCGCCACATTAATGTACGCTTTGGTTCCACTTTTCGGTGAGACATGCCATCAAATCACCAGTGGAACTGTTGCTACGAAAGCCGTACTGCTGAAACATTTTTCGTGTTTCAGATCTTAGAAAGGAGGGAGGTAAGTGCAATGAGTCTGTAGGAGCAGCGAGGATAAGATTCGCCCTTTTTAGGGACGGAAAGAACACCTCTTCAGAAGAAGGGGAGAATAGAATCAGGACCAGCGGATTGGTGTATGTTAAAATCTTTAAATACTCCTGCTACTACAGGCCGATTCGTCTCATTGAAGATTCGACGCACTCAAGTGTAGGCGGAGACAAAGCACAATCTGCGAGTGATAAGTTGGCCGCAAAGTCCGCAACAAGCAGACTGACCTTGTCTAAAGAGCTGTCAGCTGGAATGCCATTGTAAATATTTTTGACGAACGACCAAAAATTCTTACTACCTTTGGAACATTGTAGAATTTTTTGCCTCAGTTTTTCGTCGTATTGAAATTGCACACGGTTAAGAAAGGCGGTACAGTCATTCCTGACTCGTTTGAATTTTTTTCGGTTTCCTTCTGTCGGGTTGGTCTTGTAGGACCAAAAAAACATTCTTGACAGCCTCTTTACCGCTAGAGTCGTGTCACGCCTGTCATTTTGGTTTGATTCTCTTCATCCGATGAGGGATAAAGGAATAGTGTCAGTGATCAAATCAGCAGCGGTATGCACGTCGTTATCGAGGAAACATAAAGGCCAGTTAAAGTGTTAAATTCGCTCCAAATGGCATTCTTGTATAGCCACTCTGCGTTTCATCACGGTTTCACCTGGATGTCCTTCATGAGCCAATTCAAGAACTCTTGACCTTAGAGCCGTGGGTATAGCTAGCTTAGTTCCTCGTTGTAAAATATTCCCCATGGTACACAGTTCTAAACGAAATGGGAAAAATCTGTTTGCGCTGTTGGTAGTCCATTTATTTTCCCCAATGCTGTTAACAGCTTACATAAGTTCTGAACCAGCACTATTATGTTCAATAATTTCAAGATTTTTAAACTATTTGGCAGATGTTTTGTTCACACTGTCTGTCAAAAGAGCCAATTCGTTCACTTTTGCACAGTCTGGAAAATGAGTCGGCTATGTTTGACTTGCCGGGTTGATAAATGACTTTAAATTTAAATGATTTCAATCTTAAAACCCATCTTTCAATTCGAGCTGGTAGCTTCGACGTGGGCTTGAAGATACCCTCCAAAGGCTTATGATCTGTTACCAGTTCGAATTGAACTCCAGCTAAATAATAATAAAATCTTTCTACGCACCATACCAATGCAAGACTTTCTTTTTCCATCTGGGAATATCTCCGTTCGACTTCGGAAAGGCTTTTACTTGCAAAAGATATCACTTGAGGGTTTTCGTTTACAAACTGCAAAAGTACCGCACCCAAAGCTACAGGACTTGCAACAGAAATTAAGCGGATTCGATTTTTTGGATTGTAATACGACAGCGTTGGGATTTTTGCTAGTCGCTTCTTTAATTCCTGAAAAGACTTATCTTAGTTAGATCCCCATAAAAATGGTATTTCTTTCTTCGTCAATTTCCTCAGTGGTTCTGCTATATCACTCAGATCAGGAATGAATTTCCCCATGTACGTAACTAGACCTAAGAAACTCCGGGTTTCTTCTTTGCTGTTTGGAGGTCGAAACTCTAAAACTGTTTTTACCTTCTCTGGATCTGGACGTATGCCTTCTGATGATAAAATATGTCCCAGGAACTTTAAAGTTTGAGCCTTCCATGTGCACTTTCCTTCATTTAGAACTAAATTGAAATCTTTAAAAACTCCCAACACCGCTTTCAAATTCTGATCATGTTCCCTTTCTGTTTGTCCAAAAACAATTATGTCATCAAGGTAGTTAAGAGCATTTTTGCAGGAAGCCAGAATGTGTTCCATGTTTCTCTGAAAAATCTCCGGGGCAGAATTCACACCGAACAATAATCTCTTGTATCGATAAATTCCTTTCAGCGTTATGAAAGTTGTAATCTCGCGACTACGTTCATCCAATTCCAGTTGGTGATAAGCGTTTTTAAGGTCCAGCCTAGAGAAATACTTGGCTCCTTTCAATCTTGTCATCACGGAGTCGAAAGTCGGCAAAGGGTAGTTTTCCCTCAAAATTGCTGCACGTCGCACGTCTCATGTCGATATCTCCATTTTCCTTGAACACTATCACAACTTGAGATATCCACCGACTTGGTCCAACCACAGGCTCTATGATGTCTTGCGCTATTGCTTCATTAAGTTTAGCTTCAACTTCTTCCTCAAGGGCAGATGGTATCCGACGCAAAGGCTGCTGTACTGGTCTTACGGTTTCATCAATAGACAGAGAGATTTTGATACCCTAACTTCAGAACATTGAGTTCAATGGCAGTATCTTTGCCCAATAATGATTGTCTAGCATTTTCTATAACATAAAATGTAGCAATCAAGTTGGAAATCCTATCTACGCTTATTACGGCCTCAAAAACTACTTTGATTTTAAGCAAATCAAATCGGGCTTATGCTTGAAATCGGTTCTCTGATTTTGATCTCACGTTCCATACAATAGCGTTTTCTCTGCAAAGATGCGCCCAGTCTTTTCCGCTAAGAAAATTAAACTTGGACCCCGAATCAATAATCATTGCCAATTTTGAATCTCCGATTAAGCAGTCTATGTGTTCACTCGTATTGTTTATCGAGAAGCTTCCGTCAATTATTTTAAAGCAGTCATGATGTAATTTATCCATCCCGTGTTCGGAATCCGATTCACTCTCTTTTGCTACAAATCGCATTTTAGGTGATTTGAACCGTTGTCTTTTTATGTCCGTATTTCTATAATCCCTTGGTTTCCGCTTTACGGATTTAGTTTTGCATTTCCCAGCGAAATGACCAAGATACCCACTGACATTTTGCCGCCTGGTTCCGCAATCTCAACAGAAATTTATTGAGGTTTTCCCCTTCATCCGGTCTTAATGAGCGAAAAAGATGCCTTTCAAATGTTGAGTTATTCTTAGAAGAGAAATACTCGGTCAACTTGTCAATTAGGATCTTAAAAATATCAATACCTCCTTCTTCTTCTCCTGGCTTAACTAAAGCATCCGGAGTGTTATAGATAACTTCTTGCAGTCGCCGAGATATCAAGTGGATAGAGCAGGATAGTAAAACACAAAATGTTTGCAAAATTCTACTTTATTTATCAATATAGTTGCCTTCGAGGGCGATACGTTGATTGAAACGATTTTTCAATCTTTCGATAACAGTTTTGTAGAACGATTTCGGTTTAGCCTCAAAATAGGCCTCTGTTTCGGAGATTCGGTCTTAAATCGCTTTCCGGCGAGCATTCCTTTGAGGTCTTCGAACAGGAAATAGTCGCCGGGGGTCAAATCTGAAGAATATGGTGGGTGGGGAAGCAATTCGTAGCCGAATTCTTTCAATTTTGCCCTCGTTTTCATCGACTTGTGACACGGTGCATTGTCTTGATGAAACAGCACTTTATTTTTCTTCAAATGCGGCCGTTTTTCTGCGATTTCGTCCTTCAAACGCTCCAACAACGTTGATAGTCTGCCCCTTTCGGAGATAGTCGATGAAAATTATTCGGATGCCATAACCAGGACGAGGTTCGTCGCCTGCTCGCCACTCAGCTGACTGCCGACTTGACTCTGGTGTGAAGTGATGGAGCCAAGTTTCATCCATTGTCACATACCGACGCAAAAATTCGGCTTTATTGCGGTTGAACAGCTTTAAACACTCCTCTGAATCATCAAAACGTTGTTGTTTTTGGTCGGCTGTGAGCAAACGCGGCAACCACTTTGAACACAGCTTTCGCATGTCCAAATATTCGTGTATGTATCCAACACGCTCTTTTGATATCTTCAGAGCCTCAGCTATCTCGATCAACTTCACTTTACGGTCATTCGTAATCATTTTGTGGACTTTTTTGATGTTTTCATCTGAAACAGCCTGTTTTGGACGTCCACTGCGTGCATCATCTTCGGTGCTTGTATGACCACTTTTAAATTTTTCATTCCACTTGCGAATGGTTCGTTCGGCTGGTGCAGAGTCCGGGTAACACTTATCAAGCCATTTGCATCGGCTGCATTTTTTCCCATCAAAAAGCAATGATACTCGTAAATCAACACACGAAATTGCTTTGAATCCTTTTTTTCACAATAACAAAAGTTGCTTCACTCACAACGCTATATCTCGAGAGCTAATCGTCCGACAGCTGTCAAATTTATACACGTATCTTTTGAAGGTTGGTACTAACTGAAAATGGTATGGATTTAACCCAAGTGGTGCCCTCTCTTAGAAACGGCACGGAATTTTCAGCCAATGTGTTATGTACGAGTATATTGATTACGTTGCCGTAATACGTTTTCTAGTTCGAAACTTTTTCCCATCATTGTGCCAACGCTCCAGGTTGAATGCGGCGCTGGTATGCATGACTGAATAAATGTTTATTCGAGTTTTCTGTTGCCCCACCAGTAGTTGTCAGAGCTCCCACCAGTAGTGGGAGCCCGAAAAGGAATTCGCAATTAAAGTGTTAGGTATTAAAGTGCCTGAGCATGATTTTTCCCCCATTTAGTCAGGTTTTGAGACTAGCAGCGGAACATACTGTATTACTCGTTGCTGTAAAAGGTAAACTGATCCTCTAGCAAGTGGATGCATATTTGCACACAAAACAACAACTCAAACTTTGCTCCAATTTCGTTTGATCTTCCGGTAATGGACTTCAAAGTTCATTCACCTAGTACATCACCGAGGAGTAAAACCCATGTTCTAATACCCAACCAAACTGGTATCGTAACTTACTAATTACGTACATATTATGAATGTGTGTGTTATAATATTATGTTCAACCAAATTGCAACATGTGATCGAAACTAATACCCAATAACCTGAATACTCTGCCTCGTAACCTCGCGAAACAAGTTTCCATCTAATTTATACATAGAACTCGAGAATAAGAGCAAAAAATTAACCAAATAAATTACTACCCCGAGTATCTTATCTAATAATATATAATTATTATAATTCAGTGTAGATTACGAGCATCTGAAATGCCAATATCGGTTTATCGATAAATCCAATAATGATAGATGGTGGTCCATTGAATAGCAGCTAAGCAGGTGCACCTATTTGAAAGGCCTTCGACCTAATCTCAATGGCAAATCTTGTTTCCTTGACTTGCAGTTTGCATGCCTCTACAAGTCATTTGCATTTAATATGAATGTGACATGATTTAAACGAGTTTGAGATTTGATCTTCGGTTTTTTTTTTCTATACCAATCCTCAGAGCTAGTAAACTGGCTCTTGATCAGTCAGTTCAGCGGATGTAACTGAGACTTGTGTTGCTTTCCCTTTCGATTTCTGTTCACGAGGGGACTCAATTCCAGCTTGAATAGAACAGAAGCGAATCCAATCTACATATAGCTATCCGCATGAAATCCGTTCCATTCATCAAGCGAATTAAAATTATACTCACATCTCCAGTAAAAGAAAAGCATCGGTTTCGCAATGCAAATCAATTTTGGTCACGACACCACGATCCACGATCAACGCTTTCCATATTAATCGGCTGATCATGATTCCAAATTGAAAAAAAAAAAAAAAAGAGAAAAGCTAGATCCATCTCTTTGGTTTAGGTCTGGGACTTCCCCCCCCCACAATCTGGCATGTTCCTATAGTGATAGATACTTCTCGATCAAAACATTTCTAGTTTTAATGATCATGCACTCAAGTCGAGTTGTAAGTGATCGTAACTTGTCTTAATCGTCTCCGGTCGTCTCAGACTTGGACTCTGAAACGGACTGTTAGAAATTGGAGCACTGAAGGAGTTTGCACCTGGGTGCGCACTAGTAGCCTGGTAGTTTGACAGCCGGCTTGCTGATCGTGCCGTCAATGTTCGTCGATTAAATGCGTCTTTCACCGAGTCTTGTCGCACCACACGGATTAGGTTAACGATAGTGAATCTAGTTTCGTTGCTTGTTTTTGGAAAGCATTACAAAAACCAGTAACCGAGTCCACAGTGCGGTTGGACTAGTTTCCTCTAATTGACGACTTAAGGCGCTTGAAAGTAAAAGCAGACTTTTCGACCAACCAACTGATCGTGTTGCAGTTGCAGATACAAGTGCTCATATGTAATCGTGTTTCCACCTGATGACTTTTAACATCATCTTGGAACAAATTACATCGAACGATGTTCTAAGTCTAAAGGTGAAACGTAGTTACCAATGAAAGTACTCATATGTAATGTATCCACTCACGTGAATCGAGTGACTTTTACTTTTATTATGGCCGTTTTTGGGGTTTGAGTAGACCAGCCTAAGTGGGCATTAGGAAAGTTTATTGGGAATCTGTTGGCGGTGTGAGCCTGCTGCTCCGGCGGCGGACAATGGGTCAGTAATTAATGTTGACGTGAATGTGGGTTAATGGGCTTGGAGAACATTTTCACTGGGAGAACGCTGGGTGTAATGAGATATTGACAAAGTACTCGTTTAATTTGGTGTGAGAATCTTGTTAAGACTATCTAGCACTGGGTGTGTGAATGACCATTGACACCTTTGTGTTGAGATAAGATCCAATCATTATACTCGTAGTGATTTATTGTTTTTATAGTGAGGAGTATTACTCGGAGGTGATGGCGAGTATTGTTTTTAAGTGGAGGAAAATTTATGAGATGCCCGTATCTTTGTGAATATAGTAGGAGCAAACCGCTGAAGCGAGCGCCGCAGAGTAGTATAACTCTTAAAGATATCGTGAGGAAATTCCCAGGGCTATGAAAAATGCTTTACAGGGTGTATCAGTATCTTCCTTCTCACCTAACTGTGGTGGTACTTTAAAAATATTCAAAGGCCCATGACTAAAGCAATATGTACCATGGTGTGCTTTGAGATCTTTTTCGGTTCCAACATGCTTTAACGATGAGGGTGCAAACATGTTGAAAAGGTCTTCATTCTGCGGCCTCCTCCAAAACCTTGCACGTATTTTGATATCTATATTTTTGAAGTCCTGAGCTCCTAAGCTTTATTTCAGCTGCCCCAAAAAAATCATGTATTAGGATGCGGATTCGTCATGGACTTCAAGCCGATAAGTGACCGCCTGGCTGTGATCCGCATCAAAGGCACTTTTCAAAATAAAAGCCTAATACGAGTATGTGCACACTTACCGACGAGGCTGAAGACCCTATCAAGGAGGAATTTTATGACCTCCTGTATGGAGCCTGCGGAGCCTGTCCGGAGTATGATGTTAAAATCGTGCTCGAGGACTTCAATGCTAAAGTCGAAAAGGAAAACATCTTTGGCGGGTTCGTTGCTAAGCACAGAATCCACGAAAAACAACGGCTACCGAATAATCGATTTTGCAGCAGCTCGTAATACGATGATAAGCGACACTAGGTTTCCAAGGCTAAGGATCCACACAGAAACCAAATGGTCAAACCACCAACCAAATCGACCATGTGCTAATCGATGCGAGGCACGCATCCAACATCATCGATGTGCACACATTCCAATCCTTTTCTTGTTGCGGCTAAATTCAGAGCTCGACTATCCAACGAGAAGCTGCGAACTGCCCAGAAGAAGAAATTCGACGTTGGACGCCTAAACACACCTGGAGTAGCCAGAGTCTATTGAGAGCGTCTGAGTGAGAAACTCTCCACTGTGTAGTCACCCACCACTAATTCCAACAATCAGTGGTGCCAGTGGAGGCAGTCGAAACCACTGTAGGGTACCAGCCACCATGCGTATACCGGAAAAAACTGACAGAAGACGCACATAAGAAAACATTGCGTCGCAAAACAAGGGCAGCGAGGGAAGAGTATCGAGCCAGGAAAAGAACATCCTCCGTAGAAAGAAGAGGGCCTACGCAGCCTCCCAGCTCAAGGAGATTGAAGAGTCCAGCGATCGAAACAACATCTAGAGGTTTTAGAACAAGGCTAAGCAACTAGCTTCAAGACCAGAACACAGGATCTTCGAAACTGCGAAGGCAACCTAGCCACCGAAGCATAGGGGATAGTAGATGTGTTTAAGCTGCATTTCCAGTAGCTGCTAAATGGGCTATATGATGCCCAGTGATAGGCCAAGAAAGGAGCCCACATCCAGTCAATGAAGAACCAGTTCGGTATAGAAGAAGTCGGCTTAGCTATAAAAAAGCTTTAGAACAACAAGGCCTCAGGCCTATAAATACTCTTTTCAAATAGGGTAACGATACGGTAAGGCGCATGCACCAGATCATCAATCAAGTATGGGTTGAAGAAAGCATACCCGATGACTGGAATATCAGCTCAATATGCCCAATCTACAAAAAATGCGATAATATGTCTTGCAAGAACTTTCGAGGCATATACTCGTACCTGCTTAATGTCGCATATAATATCCTATCCAACGTATTGCGTGAACGTGTCAAACCGTTCTGCAACCCACTAGTCGGTACTTACCAGTGCGGTTCCGGGCCTGGCAGATCAACTATAGACCAAATTTTCACACTGAGACAAATCCTGGAAAAGACCAACGAATTTCAGGTAGAGATTCACCACCTATTCATAGACTTCAAAGCCGCATAGGATAGTTTTCATCGTCAGGAGATCTATACGGCGATGGGCGAATTCGGAATCCCGACAAAACTGATCCAGACGCTGGAAAATAGCTCCTCCGAACTATCGTAGTTCAAACTTGCACCGGATTTCGGCAAGGTGATGCGCTATCAGCGCTAGCAGGTGTTAACATGGAACGCACTATCTTCAATAGGTGCTTTTAGCTACTGGAATATGCGGAAGATATCGACATCATCCGCCGCTCCCAGCATGCCGTGATAGAGACTAGATAGATAGATGGATAGAGAACAGGCGAAATTTGTTGGCCTTGAAGTAAACGAGGACAAGACTAAGTACATTCTATCAACAAAAAAACCAGCATCTGTCCACCGCCTAGGACAAAACGTCACTATTGATTGATTGCAACAATTTCGAAGTAGTTAAGGAATTCACGAAGTTAAGAGATCCCACGAAGAATTACTCTAGGAAACCGTTGCTACTTCGGTCTGGCAAAATAATTGGATTCAAAACTCTTAACTCGAAGGACGAAAAGTATGCTTTACAAAACCCTTATTCTACCAGTTCTGCTATATGGTGTTGAGTGCGGCAAGCTATCCGCTTCCAAGAAACCGGGAATGTAGCAAGCAGACCTGGATCAGGAAGAATCAGAGTCACAACTGCGCAAGAACACCGGTACTTAAGAATAATTCCACATCGAGGCATTACAAAATCAACTGCGGCAATCTACTGGCACTCAAGTAAGTGATCAAATCGTACGACATTGACAAGGGCACATCGGGTAGCGCGCTTAAGTTACGCCCGTGAGCATTCGGATTGGATTATAGACAACTGGAGGCCTGTACTCTTTACAGACGAATGTAAGGTAAAGTTCTTTAGTGACGATAAACGAATACGCGTGTGGTTAAGATAAGGTAAACGTTTTACCGACCCAATCATTCATGGAACCGACCGTTATTTTTTTTAAATGAGAGCCTAAAAACTTAGTGGGCCCTATTTTGTTTTGAGTAGTATTGTACATGCTGAATGACTCGAAATGCAACCAACTTCAGACTGCTATAATTTCCAAACCGTTTATGACAGTGAGCTCAAATTTTGACACATGACAGATAATTTTATTATTTGCAAGCCTTTTAAACGATTTGCGTCTCAGTTGTGTTGAAAAATTTTTATCCTCGATGGAATTCAAACGTAATAGTGTGATTCCTTTATATTTGGCTGGAAAAGCACAAGCAGCTATCGTTAGAGCCCTCTAGCACCTTAACGTGAATAAATCATTTGTGCCTCGAACCAGAGCTCGTTACAGTGATACTGGCAGCGTTGCAAAACGCCATGGAGGTGGTCATAAAAAAACAGCAACATCGGCAGAAATGGTTCGGAAAGTGAAGGCTCGAATTGAGCGAAATCCGCGTCGAAGTGGAAGAAAAATGGCTCGTGAGCTCAACATATCGTTGGAACGGATGCAACACATACTGAAAAATGAACTTGGTCTCAAGCCATTGAAGTATTAAAAAGCACACGATCTTACACCGCAGCAGAAAAAAAGTTAGAGTCGAAAGAGCGAAGGACTTCCTACGCTTGCACGAAAGTGGTGAGTTGCCGAATTTGGTTTTTTTCCGATGAGTCGCCATTTGTTATCGAGCAATATGTCAACAAACAAAATGACAGAGTTTACTTGCCAGAGAGGTCCTTCGAAAATGTAGATCTTCGGACGGCCACCAGAAAGCAGGCAGCACCGATGGTGATGGTTTGAGCCGCCATAACCGTCGATGGTCGCTCTCCACTAGTATTTTTGAACCATGGCGTCAAAATTAATGCGATCGTATACCGTGAAACTGTCTTAGAGGTAGTATTGAAGCCTTGGGCAAACAATCATTTCGGTCGAAGACCGTGAACATTTCAACAAGATTCGGTACCGTGTCACAAAGCGCGCGTCAACCAAGATTGGTTAAAAAACAATGCTCCACACTTCATTTCTTCGGCACAATGGATTGCAAATTCTCCGGATGCAAATCCGTTGGATTTCTCTGTCTGGGGTATTTTTAAGGCGAAGGTTGGCACTAAAAAATACCAAAATTTGGACCACCTCAAACAAGCACTTCGCCGGGAATAGGCCAAAATACCGAAGAGCCACTTGCGTGCAGCGTGTAGCGTACGATGCTTTCTTCGGCCGTCTCAAGGCCATTATTTGCACCAAAGGTGGACATATTGAAAACTACTGATACAATTTGAAAATTGATATATTTTCTAACATTTTTTGCTTTGGCACAATAAAATTTATCAAAAATTAAGAAAATTATAGCATTTTAAAAAGTTGGAGTTCGAGTAAGTCACCCTGTATATATCAAATTGTAGATGTAGCCCAAAAATCCAAAATATATTGACTACATTGAAGCGACCAGGTTCCAGGTTCCAGACAACAGGGAAGGCCGACCCTCAATTTTAAAGACCAAGCCATCACCAATGCCACAGCGTTTGGTCCGGATAACTGCAAACAGCGTGCCCGGAATCACAGAGGATGGAAGACTGCAGTGCCTCAGGCAGAGACTCTTCACGGGTCGGGAGCCTGTTAAGTAAGTAAATAAGTAGAGCTTCTTCTGACAATTCTCCAAATGGTAACGAATAATACTCGATTATATGTATTTTGACTATTGAGGCCAATGAAGAGTAGGTGTGAGTTGTTTTTCGGGATATTTCTGCTTTCACAATTCTGCTGTTTTCTTGGCATACTCGGCAAACCCGACAGTGTCAACCTTTTCCCTGCAATTCAAAAATTGAGTATTACTTCAATCCTCGCTGTTACCTCTCTATTGACTCCAGTTCTATGAGCTGTTGCCCCTGATTCTTGAAAAAATCTCCTCAAGATATTTCCATCATTGGTACTCCAAATCCTTGTTTTGGAATCTGTTACACGACTTTTTAATTTTTGCTTACATAAAGAATTAATATACATATATTAAAAATAATATCGGTCCCAAAACAGATCCTTGTGGAACACCAGCCGTCATTTTCAGCTCATTACTACTCATTACATAAATTTTTACTCGTTGGCTTCTATCAGGCAAGTAAGACGAAAACCATTTGTATATTGAACCTCTCAGACCAGCCTTGTACAATATATCCAAAAGGATATCGTGATTTACGTTGACTGGCTCTACAAGCAAAACTATTGATCCGAAAGAAATAATTTTTTCGATTATCAGAGCTCCAAACATTTGTCAATGCAGTGAATTTAAAAATTTTGCATTATAGACCCACCCGAATATTGAATTATCCAAGCACTTTTACCTAAGTGAGCCACTGTGTGGCGTGCAGAGTCAAACATGCCGTCAAAAGTTTCGTTGTTTAAAGCATCCTCAGTGCCAATCAAGTGCGCCTTCAATTTTGTCCAGCAGATTTTCAATAGCAGTCTTGCAGGATCTTACGAGTTGACCGGCATGTGTCATCTTGGACAAAGAGCGTGAACATTTTTCGCATTGTTTGCCAGTGAAGCAATGGAACCAGCTACGGTGTGTTGTGTTACATGGCCCACTTCCAGCTTCGGTGATAAGAGCTAGTTGTGACAGGGTTCCGATCAAGTTAAATAGAAACTGAGTCTCAAGGTGAGAAAGAGACTCTCTGCTTTCGGATCAGTGTAGGACCCACCAGATCTTTACAGTCTGTCTGATTTCCTCCTTTGAGGACTTTGATGACCCTAATGGTTTCATCGAGTTTTTAGACGGTTTGGTAAAAGTCTTTATAAGAAGCACTCTTCTAAATTCGGATTAGCTTCTTATATATTATTTCCATCGCTGCTTTACTATGGTGAAGACTTAACTCTTCTTTCATCACAGGAAATTCCTTTTCTTCATTGCCCTTGGTCGCAGGTCTAATCGTTGTCCCCTACATGCTACATCGTACCATATTGTGGATTTCTCCAGGTACTGTAAACACTTCTCGTTAATTGTCGCCAAAAATATCCGACTATCTCGCCACCTAGACCCCATATGTATTTATTTAGGATTCACTACGTATTGGATTTCAGTTCCCAATCTCGCATGTGAAGAGGCCTTAGGAGCTTTTCGGTATACGTACGTGGATACACAACCCATATCCATTCTTCGAAAGATTGTATTTTGCCAACTCTGAGATCTTGACGTGATATTTGCTATGCATTACAAAGCTCCGGGACAGAACATCTAAAGGAATCAACTGAGCAGCTGTTTCTACAAGCGACAACGACGCGCCCATCTTCCAATCTAAACGCCTTTAAATCGAAGGCTACCGCTTCCTATTGTAGATCACCCCCTTGCAGAGGGCGTCTTGAAACTTA
This sequence comes from Volucella zonaria, assembly GCA_963966105.1. Classification (NCBI taxonomy): domain Eukaryota; kingdom Metazoa; phylum Arthropoda; class Insecta; order Diptera; family Syrphidae; genus Volucella; species Volucella zonaria. Next base: position 178,173,975 of record OZ014532.1, on the reverse strand, counting down.
TTCTCGATGTTTCTTCACTGATAAACTCATAGTTCGGGTTACATTGCCTTCTATGAGTTGCGGATGAAGTTTCAGCCTTCATATCTTTCGCTTCGTTTTGCTTCGCACCATCGGGCCTTGGTCTTTAAACTGCTAACGTCGCTCTTCTTACTAAAGGTCAAATGCATGAAAGGTGCCATTTCGGCACCTATAGAGGTCTTACGAGTCTTATAAGCATCCTAAATTTAGTCATTTAAATTTCTAATAGGCATTAGATAATGTCAATTAAGGCCTACAGACTTATCAATCATCAAAAATTGTTAATGATCTATAAAATAACTTTAATAGTTAGAATTTAACTATTTGTTCACATATAAGGGAGTATCGGATGTTTAAATGCACGCCAAGGTCGAAATTTACGTTCAGATGCTAACAAGCCGACCTTGCTCTATTTAACGACACCAACATGCAACTTCATTTTGTCACACACGACAGAACATCAACAATAATAATTGTCATCATTGATTCCAATCATTCAGTATGCACAATGTGAAACCATGCGAAACCGTTGTTTACAAAGCTTTTAACAATTGTTCAAGTATTGTACTAATTCAAATACTCCTATCGCAGGCATTAATTAATTTGTTCGTTTCTTATGAATTGAATTCTAGTAACGACAATGAAGGGAAGATCCTCCTTGAAGACCTATCCAGCTTAAACAAACCTCTAGAAATCAGCTTTAAGGAAATGCTCAAACTAATGGGACAATGTGAACGTGTGGACCGACTTAATTCATTAGCCACCAGGGGCAAGGGCAAAATGGTGGATACAACTGCACAAACAAATGTGCCAGCTAACATTTTCCCCAAAAGTCCTCTATCGATTCTCAGCGGAATCATACCAGGTAAGGACCTCGTACACATATTCTTAAGAATCCTTAGATTTCATTTTTTTTTTTTTTTTTTTGAAAATCTAAGGCACAAAATGGTGTGGTACTGGTGACATAGCAGAGACATACAGTGATCTTGGCACAGAATCTACAATGGATCGTTGCTGTAGGACACATGATTTATGTCCAGTGAAAATAAGAGCCTATCAGGACAAATATGGCTTAAACAATGATTCCTTATACACCAAGTAAGTTCTTCTCTCGGAAATTGTATCCTTTTTTCTAATTGAATTGATTGTTTTGCAGATCCCATTGCATCTGTGATGATATGCTCTTCTCCTGTCTCAAGAAGACAAACACTTCAGCTTCCCAGTTGATGGGTTCGATTTATTTTAATTTAGTACAAGTAATTTTTAAAACCAAATTTATTCTTAGAATTTTCTTAAAACAGCTTCTTTTTTCAAAGGTACCTTGCGTAGTTGATACATCCGCAGGCTATCAATACCGTCCAGCCAAGGAAGGATTCTAAGCAAAGCGACATGAAGCATTTCAGTGAACTTTTATGAACTTCCTTTTCTTGTTTTTTTTTTTCTGTATTCTATTGTATATTGTCCTTTTAATTGTTTCTTTAAAAAATTTATATTTATAGATGTATAGTTGTGCTAGGATTTATATTTTAAGGTTTTGTGTAGTATTTTCCTTTTCCTTTAATTTCTTTAATTTATTTTATTTTTCTTCTCCTGATATAACAAGGATTTTTGTAAAATATTTTTATTTTTACTAAAAACAAAATGTTTCTTATAAAATAATAAAAATAAACTTATTTATAAAATATAGTTCATTTGCATGTTTTGAATTTTTAAACAAACTCTTACCATCACTGTGTTCATCGTGCGCACCTTCTGCACTAAACTTCCAGATTTGGAATATCAGTAGGAACAACGTCGTTTACAATGACATTCCAGCTGGCCAAGGCTAATCTGCTTGCTGCACACTTTGCGGCTAGCTCAACACTCCCAGATTGTGCTTTGTCCCCGCCTACACTTGAGTACGTCGAATCTTCAATGGGACGAATCCACTTTCGCACTCGTGTAGTAGCAAGAGCACTTAAAGATCTCAATATGCATAAATCCGATGGTCTAGATGGTATATCGCCCCTTCTTCTGAAGAGGTGTTCTTCCACGCTGGCAAAACCACTGCGTAAGCTTTTTTATCAATCTTACTCTGTAGGACTCTTTCCGAGCAGGTGGAGAACAACATTTGTCCAGCCCGTCCCTAAAAAAGGCGAATCTTCTTCTCTCTCCTCCTACAGACCCATTGCACTTACGTCCCTTCTCACCAAGGTCATGGAAACGCTGATAAACCGTCAGCTCATGAAATATCCCGAAACACAAAAACTTCTCAATGACCGGCAATATGGTTTTTGTAGTAACAGGTCCACTGGTGATTTGATGGCATGATGAAAAGTGGAACCAAAGCGTACATCAATCTGGCGAAAGAAAGATAGTTGCACTTGATATTTCTGAGGCATTTGACAGAGTTTGGGATCTATGACTCTCTTCTGCAATGGATTAGAAATTACCTTCCGGAACGATCAATTCAAGTTGTCTTGGATGGTTTCAAGTCTGATATTCATAAGATAAGTGCTGGTGTGCCCCAGGGCCCCGTTCTGTCTCCGACACTCTTTTTAATTTTCATTAATGATCTCTTGTCTGCTACTTCTAATCCAATATATTCGTTTCTTGACGACAGTACTCTCTGCTTTTCATATTCGTTCCCGGACTCACGCCTCTGCGCTTCGGCTGTAGAACGGGAACGGCAGCTTATGTTAAGCTCATTAAGCAATGCTGTCTGCTGTCATTAAAGCGAAATTCAAATACCCAGCCATCGTCGAAACCGATAAACTTTACATTCCTCAAGCGATGTAAGAAATACTTTACCCCCTCTGATATGGCCTCAATATGGTATATAAGGAATTTATCGGCCCGAAATTGGAGTACAATGACCACATCTGGGCAGGTGCTCCTAAAACATCTCTGCACCTTCTAGATAGGATTCGAAACCGTGCGATAAAACTCATTGGTTATACTAATATCAGTCAATCAATTGACAACCTCGAACACCGACGTAATGTCTCCTGTCTCACTTTGTTTTATCGCTACTTACACCACCAGTGCTCCATTGACATCGCCAGTAGCATTCCGCCCATTCAAACTTTCAACCGTAACACCCGTCTCGCTATGAATGCCGTACAACTCGCTTATGGAAAGCCCTGCCGATCTCTGTGTTTCCTGGTCGTTATAACTTACAAACATTTAAAAACAATGTACGTCGGTACCTGTCTTTTCTTCCTCCCTAAATTTCCTTCGCCCGCGCTGTGTACGGACATTTTAAGGATACAAAAACCCCTTGACCGCGCGCCCAACATATATAAAAAAAAAAAAAAAAAAATCCCTCTAATTCGGTTGGAATCGCTTTCTAATTGTGCGACCCAACTAAGGCGAGGTCTTACTCTTCTGCGCTGTTCCCCCAGGTTTAATCTGAAAGGTCTACGTGTCGTAGGCCACTGATGTGCAGTTTTCTGATTAGGTCGATATTGGTGTACAGATCATGTAGTTCGTCGTTAAATCTTCTCCGAATATTTTTCGAAGAATTTTTCTCTCTAACGAATGAGGATATCTTACGATTTAGATACATAGAGTCCATGCTTCAGAGCCATAAAGTAGGACTGGGATGTTCCAAGTCTTATATACAGTTTCTTTAATTATTCGAGCCCTACTACTCAATTGCCTTCTTAGCTTCAAAAAACACCAATTGGCATGAGTTATCCTGATGAGGAGTTGGCAGAATTTAGAGCGAAGCCAAGGCAGACAAAGTCCATTACTACTTCGAAATTATATGACACTCTGTCCAATTCGTCGATGTTGTGTGTCCCTTGATTTTGCCCTCAGTTACCGCTAAACTTATTTTAGCAGCTTCTATTTCAATATTAGCGAGTGCACCGGTGACAGCCCGCTGAGTTCTGCCAGTTAGATCGATATCCACGGCGTACGCTAGTATAGTAGTTGCACAGACTTTTGAAAGATTGTGTCTACGGCGATCGGTTGTAAGTTCTGCACAATTATTTCAAGTATGAAGTTAAAGAAATCACGCGACAATGCGTCACCGTGCATTGTTTTACATCAAAGGTTTTAGTTAGTCGTTACCTTGACGGATCAGCGAGCGTTCTCAGTCATCATTCTGCATAAACGGAGCAGCTTTGCAGGGATGCCAAAACTAGACATGGCTCTTTACAGCTCGTTTCCACCTATATAAATACTGTCATAGGCGCCCTTCAAATCCATGAAAAGGTGGTGGGTATCGATTTAGACTTCTTGAGTTTTTTCCAGGATCTGCCGGAGTCTGAAGATTTGGTCGATTGTTGGCTGTCCTGAACTGAAACCGCACTTATAGGGACCAATCTGGTTGTTGACGAAGGGTTTCGGACGTTCACAAATTTGGGAGATAAGATCTTGTATAAGGAGACTTATACCTCTATATTTGGCGCAGTTGAGGGGATCTCCTTTTTTGTGGATCAGACAAACGGTGCTAAGATTCCATTCATCAGGCATACACTCCTCTTACCAGATTCGAAAAATGAGTAGATGCATGTTCTCCACAAAGTCATTTACCGGCAGCTTTGAATACCTCTGCCTGTAAGCCATCAGGTCCAGCTGATTTGTTGGATTTTAGCTTAGATATTACCATACTTACTTCATTTTAGTCAGGTGAACGGAAGAGTTTGCTAACATTGTCTAAGTTGAATGATGTATTCTGCCTGACGGGGGGATGTAAGGCTTCTCCGCCGTTATACAGTCTACAGAAATCAGAAATAGTTTTTCCATATCCTCAGCACCAACTGTGACTTTCCTGGAAGGTTTTCTTCTTCATCTCTACATGCCTCTGTACGAGTCTTCTTGCCTTGGCACGTTTGGTTTACCAGTTAGTAAAGCTTTCGTACGTAATTCTTAGAGTGCAACCACTCAATAGCTTTTATCGCGTGCTTTTCTTGCTCTTTTTTCTTCGTCTGGAGAAGCCGATGTTCTTCCCGTCCTCTCTGCTCGTAGACCTCATGAGCAACCCAGAACATCAGTTGCACGTTGGCAGCGTTGCCAACGATTTTCGATACTTGATGCTGGCGGCATAGAACTTGTTGTGAAATTTCAGGGTACGCGTTTTCATTTTTCATTTAATTTTTTCTACGTTATAGCTTCTCACAGTAGTTCTTCTTTGTTGTGGCACTTGAAAAATCTGCGTTCGTACTTTGGCTGCTAGAAGGTAGTGATCCGAGACAACTAAGCCAACTGAGCTATGCTTGCCAACTATCCTACCCAAAAGATGTCCTCTTTTCCGCCATACTTAGGGCATCGCTCATATGTCTTGTCGAGGAACTCGTAGAAACATTCTTTGGTGGCGTCGTCCTTGTCTTCCGTGCATGCAGATAAGAGACGCTCGCTCATTTGTCGGAAACCCAAGACTTCTTGGCTAATTCTGCCGCATATGACAAATCCGCAACTGAATAAGCTCTGTTTCTGTTCCCTATAGCAATCACCACACTAGATATCATAGTTTCTCACCTTCGTTATGCTCGGCCCATCCCATCGCACTTTCTTTAATCGTTTGGCAGGGCCGTTACCAGTGAGTTTATTATCAACGACTATTAGCTGGTTCGACATATTTTTTGTTCATCTCTTCCGTACAGAGTTATGAGTCCTGTGACGGTGTAGGCCAGTATTGTGCTACTTGTCGTGTATACATATACTTGCCCTTTTAACCTCCATTAGTGAGGATTTACTCATACTATTACCAAGGACCACCTCTAGAAGAGCAAGTACAACCACTGCGCTACGAACTCGATTGTTGCGCTTCTATACCAATCCAAGTTGTAAGACAGTCAGTAGTTCCGATCAATCGCTGCGCGGATCCCCACAAATTGTTGTCGGAGTTCCAAATATTGGCTGCTGTGTAGCTTATAAATTGGAATACCTCAAAAATGAGGCGAATTGAACAAGAATTGTGTTTTAAATTTCCCTAAAACTTATTTGATGTATTTTTATGAATATACTTTGCACAACTAAGTATGAGTATTTGCAATAATAAATCTTTACAGCCATCGACCCTTGTTGTGAGGACTAATGACCAGAGTCCTGCATTACAGTTGAGAGCGATAAAACCTTCTGTTCCTCAGTAAAACTGCAATTGTGGTCTTCTTGGCCAAAGGCTACGTCTAACATATTTTTTAAATCGACTTGACTTGCAAAACTCGTATACTCGAGTGTGGTATCCTATCAGCAATGGCTATCCATCAGAAGGTGGACGTATTTTACTCAAATCAATCAACGGTAGCGACATAAGTCAACAGGCAGTCTGTTTATATTTTAATTATGAGCGGAGGTTGAGTCAGTAGCTAAAATAAAGATATTTCGTTTGAAGAAAAGGTCTGGCCCTCCAGGTTGGAGGTCGTGAATGGAGTTAGCTACCTGACTGTTATGAAGCAATCAAGAGATCTGTAAAAGTCGGATTGACTATTGACGATAATGCAAAATGAAAAAGGACGGCGACGTCTAGATCTATACATGAAATGTTCAGACTTTGAAGAGGACACGGACCCTAGGAAATGCCATCGCTATCTAGTAAGTGCGGTGGAATGGGAGGGACATATATTACAGTGACTGCTACAAAGAAGAGAAGCAGCGTCTACTTGGCCTCGGATTTGTTGCAAGCGACAGACAAGCTCCTTGAAAAAAACCTACGAGCAATAATCTAAGCACGATGTTAAAATCGTTTTATTTGGTTTTAACGCCAAAATGGGAAAAGAAGACATTTATAGTAGGACAGTCGGAAAGCATAGCCTGTACGATGCGTCGATTTTAGTCTAATTGACTTTGCTCGGGGCGGAATTTCACTTTACCTAATATTCGTATACAGTTTCCTCTTGATTCTGAGAAACAGCCAACCAAATTGATCATGTTGGGATTAATCCAAGGCATTCCTCCAGTATTATAGACGTCCGATCATTCCACATAGCCAATATAGACTTTAGCCGCTACCTTGTTGCAGCAAGGTATAATTACTTGTCTCATGCATCACAACATTGCATTAAGTGCTGATTTGCAAGGTTTCGCTCGACTACACCAACGAAATTCCTGGTTTGATATAGAATTCAAGCAAGCTCATGTAGTAATGAAAAACTAACTAGCAAAGAGGTGTTATATTGAAGACCGAAACATCTGCTTATCCGCAGAAAAGCAGAGGTCGAAAGCACTATCTCCGAGAATTCAAAAGAGTACTTAGACAATGTTGTGACTTCAATACAATACTTGAGAAAATCGTTCAATACTCGCAAGCCTGTGTCAGAAGCACAATTTTCCAAATGTCTACACTCATGTTGATGATGTTGACATTATTGGCGGATCATTTGAACAAAGTATTGCTCTTATAGAAAAAATATAATATATAGTATAACTATGTAACTATAACCTTTTCTTAGTGAAAACCGCGTTTGCAGGCGGCTTTTCGTGTTTCCTCTGCATCCAACCACTGCGTTTTTTCACAAGTTTTTGGACTCGTTGAGTTCATAAGGTACACACTTCTTCCTTTACTTTCTCTATAAGAGAGAGATGTGTCGATTTATTGTCACTCGGATATCCCACAAACCTGAATGGAGCTATAGGTAGTTTTATTCCCACAACAAGTAACGTCCTATAAGCCTGAGACCGTTTTTTATCGTAAAACAATGGAAAGACTGATAGATGGTCTGCAAGCAAATCCACACACCTAAAGAAGGCAGTGATCTACTGAAGGCGCACTTTTAAATTTACCATCACTAATAAAAAACGACTGCCAACGAAAAGAAATTTTCTGGATATTGAAAGTGCTTTTGACAATATTGGATACGGATCCATTTCAAAAGCCATGGGGCTCAGAGGTATTGATCACCCTACCCGCAGACGGATGAGATCTGTACTCGAAAACCGATGCTAAATGCTGCCCATAAGAAGGTGTTCTTTCACATATTCTATGGTCACTTGTCATCGACGACTTACTAGTCAAACCAGAAAATTTAGGCTACAAAGCCATTAGCTATAACGCTGAATTGGTCATCATTGTGAAAGATAAAGGAAATTTGTGACAAAATGTAAACTGTGCTAAAAGTTGTTGCAGTTTGGCGCGTTGGAGAAAACTCCTCAATTAACATCGGAAAGTGTGTAGTAGTCCTCTTCAGTCGTAGAAGAAAGCAAAGTCTCGACCAGATGTCTCTGAACTATACAATATTAGAGTTCTCCAATAAAATTAAATATCTAGGAATGCGAGTAGTTCAAGATAAAAAAAAACTAAACTGGAACTCAAATATAAACAACAAAATTAACAAACCTACCAAAGCCATATAGTATGGTTGATAAGACCTGTGGGATACCCTCAAAAGTCACCCATTGGATCTATATAAATACATCTAATGATGGTCAACCCGATCATCGCCTACTCGTCAGTAGTATGATAGTGTGGTGGAGTAAGACAAAAGAAAGAAAAACTATATGAGAGACCCGTATGCATAGGTATCTCCGGTGCTATGCGAACATACCCTACACCACTTCACACATATGTAGTACGTATATGTTTAAAAAGTGCCAATTCACAGGATACTCAGCTTACTACAAATAGGAGAGATGTAACTGGCGCTGCAATTGAACTTCACAAGCTTCAGAGAACTTGAACATGATCCGCGCATGAACGCATACCAACAACTTTATGCTTCGACAGGATGTTCAACATAGTGATCAAAAATTGACAACATGGAACTTCCAAAATTAACATCAAGCCTTACCTCTAAGGCTAATAGACACCTATGTGGGTTTAGGTATACATGGCCCTAATACAATCGTTTCAAGGCATGCTATCCAAGAATGTGCCAGCACCATGAAAGGCGCCCCATCCATTTATCGGACAGCACCGATGCTGTCAATATTCAATATTCTGCAGGACTTGTCTAAAAGAAACAAAGTCAAAATCTGGTGTGTACCAGAGCACATAGGTCTTGCAGGTAAGGAAAAAGCTTTCGAACTGGATAGAAAAACCTCAGTTAATCCGTTCAGTGGCCTAGAGCTAACAATGAATTCAACGTTCAGCGATTGTTGGGAGAACAAAGTATTTCTATCCTTTTAGAGGATTATACTGGATCTTCGACAGACCAAAAGAAATTCAAATTATCTCTTAACTTCAAGAGGGATGATATAATAAAACTGATCAGCGAACGGAATTATTCAAGAACTACAATATATGTCGCTTTTGTATGAAAAACGACGACTCTGCAGAACACAAACTGTGTGACATTCTTCATATTGAGACGTTACGTTCACCGCGACTGATAAAGTGCAAAGACAGTTCATTAAGGAAGTTGAGGCTAATCTGGTATTTTAAACTAACTTTGCGGGACAATAGATCTTTTACGTAGCAGGGCCCACCTGTTCTGGCGTCAGTAGTCCCATTCAAAAAAAATTTATATAATATAGGATACTCCCATGTTCTGTGCAATGTCCCTCACTAATTTCGTTTAATTTGCATCCAAAGTTGCTGTAAAGTGGTTCGTTTTCAACACCGAAATCTCCGGAACAGAACTCTTCAAACAAGCGTTGAATAGTGCGTTCGTTTAATGTGCGTTAGTCCTCGAATGCGTCATTCCTATTTCTCACTGCTAAAGACGCATTATGTCCCAGTTTAAATTCGTAGAGGAAAAGAGTCACAATTTGTACTAAAAAAAAAACTACAGTAAAAGCTCTTTTTTTCGCGCTTCCTTCATTCGCGTTTTCACTATTCGCGGATTTAAAAAATGCGACCCAATTCCTATATCCGCGGATCTAATCGGTACATCCGTACATGCATATTAATAAAAACGGTTCAAATGGACTAATTAAAAAGTAAAATAGACCTTATTACAATTATCAGTCACCGACTAGCATTCGAGCCGCAATATTCTATCGTGTGATTTTTCTTTGCCCTTTGTCAATTCCGGTTGTTCCCGTTAGCTGAATTCTTTTTTCTTTTCTTTCTTTTTTTCTTCTGTACAGCTAAATAAATTTTTTGTCTCATCGCGAGTGTAAAACGACACGTGTTAAAATGGCCCATGGACCGAATATGAGTGGTTCCCGTTTTAGGACACTACCACTCGATGTGGATTCCGCAATATTAGCTCAACCAAATAAAAAAGTAAAACACAACACATCAACATCTACTTTGATCTCCCCATACTCTTTCCCCGCCCTCCCAGCGATTAAAATTGCAAAAAACCCTAAGTTTATAATAATTTCTCCAAAATCAAGTGAAAAACCAATCTCGTCAATCAGTCCTTTTCTATAAAAAAAATATATTGACAATATAAGCACTGAATATGAACAAGTGACTCTTCTCCGTGATGGCAATATCCTTGTTTTAGCCAAAACGGAAACATCCGCCAAATTGTTCCTAAAAGCAAACAATCTAGCCAACTCATGTCCCGTTGTAATAAAACTACACGACCGATTAAATGAATCCAAGGGTATTGTTTACACCCCTTGCTTAATCAATGTCTCCGAAACAGAAATTATTTCGGAGATGAAATCACAAAAAGTCACTGGTGTCTACAAATTCACCAAAATTATCGAAGGCAAATCAAAAGCTACCGGTCTCATGCTTTTTACTTTTAATCTTTTTCAAACTCCCAAAACCGTCGAAATTGGTTTTTATAGTGTGCTAAAGTAACAGAGTATATACCAAATCCCATGCGATGTCGTAAATGCCAACTTCTTGGGCATACCACCAAACGCTGCACCAGTGAAGCCAAGTGTGAAACATGTAGCTTAACTATACATATTCCTGCTCCGTGCACCCGTACTGTGTGTGCAAATTGTGATCTTCCACATCCATCCAACTCCAAAGACTGCCCTGCTTTTAAACGCGCTAAAGAAATTCTCACTATTAAGACACAAAAAAAAATGTACAATGGCGAGAGCTAGACGGATTCACAAGCAACAGACTCCTACATCTTTACCAGAATTATCCCAATCATTTGCACATAAAGTTAAAAATAACACATATACCCTAAATCAAGCTAATCCAATAACTTCAACTCTATTTGAATTACCACAAACTTCAAACATCTCAATTCAAAAAAACAACGCAAAACCAGTCACAACAATCAGCTCAACAAAACCAATAAACAACCCAACAAAAGAAACAAGCAACTCAACAAATAGTATTTATCCACATACAAAAAATAACCATATCTTTGCAGAATCTACTTCAAATGCCTCTAAAACTAATCCATCTTTAACACAATCCCAATCCAACCTTTCCGAAAATACCGTATCAAACATTAACTCACCAACACCTCAATATAAGAGCAAACCCCTTAATTCCTCACCTGAAGCACCCCCAATGAATTTAAACTATCAATCGCCACTTTCAAAAATTACACAAGAATTACTAGAAAATAATAAATATTACGTACAACATACAGACTCATATGGTGCCGAAAGCCAAAATTAACACTCCCACCCAAGTTTCTTACGCTGACTCAATAAATTTACCAAACCTATCAACACAAAATCTACCCAAGACTGATCTTACAAAAATTAATACAAAAATAACAAAATTACCACACGATTTTCTAAAAGTCCTTCAATGGAATCTAAATGGTTATCTTAACAATTACCACGAACTACAGCTTCTTATTAACGAACACAATCTCTCCATAATCTCTCTGCAAGAAACCCACGTTAAATATAACTACCACCCCCACCCACCAAAACAGTACAAGCCTTACTTTCACAATCTTAGTTCCATTAATTCCTCTAAACAGGGAACATGCCTTTTAGTTCACAAATCAATACCACACGAAGTTAAAACCATTACTTCAAATTTGTCAGCTATAGGAGTTGAAATAGAAACTCCAACTAAGCTCACAATTATATCTTTATACATCCCACCTGATCAGCATTTTTTAACATCCGACCTCGAAGATGTTTTAGATGGTATTAACATTCCAGTTCTTCTCACAGGGGATTTTAACTCTTGGAGCCCATCTTGGGGCTCTGTCACTGCTCACCACCGTGGCAAACGTGTTGAACATTTTATCGCTAACCCAGGGCTAGCGATCCTTAATGATGGGCGTCCCACACATTTCTCTACGAACAGAACCTTCACCCATATTGACCTATCCCTTATAACACCTTCTCTCATTGCAATGTCATCTTGGTGCGTATCTGGCAACCTTTATGGAAGTAATCACTTTCCGATTTTTATTTCCCTAACGACTGCCTCCCCATGCACTCACCTTAAACATCAAAACAAATTTCTACTTGGAAAAGCAAATTGGGACCTATATCAAACTTCTCTATCCAGTCAGTTATTATCTAGACCAGTTTCAACTAACATCAATAAAGAAGCGGCGTTCATCCAAAAATCCATACGCGCGGCTGCTAACCTTGCCATTCCTCAAACTGGTAACAAAACATATAGAAAGACAGTACCATGGTGGAACAAAGAATTAGACCTCCTGCGAAAAGAAAAGCAAAAAGCTTGGGTAAAATTTAAAAAACATCCAACTGACCACTATCTTGTCCTTTATCGAAAGTTAAACGCCAAATTTCGAAAGATAGTAAAAATACAAAAGAAGGCATGTTTTAAAAAATTCACTTCAAATATAAACCCTACTTCATCGACACATAAATTATGGACTGATATTAAAACTTTAACCGGCTCCTACGTTCCACATTCAATTAAAATCATCAAAACAAAAAACAGAACTTTAAGTTGTCCATTAGAAATTGCTAATCATTTGGCTCTTACTTGGGAACAAGCAATTGATGACTCAAAATTTCACTCCCAATTTTTAAATGCCAAACATGAAATCCTAAATTGCTCCAATCTTTCGTACATACCTTCTCGTTCAGCAATGTCCCTCGAATGTCCAATAAATTTCACTGAACTTGAATGCTGTCTTAGTAGCGCTAAAGGCAAAGCTCCAGGCTTTGACCGCATTTCCTATGATATAATAAAATACGCCCCGATTCCTCTGAAATCTAGGCTTATTAATCTTTACAACCTAATTTTCAACCAAGGTATAATCCCACAAACCTGGAAGTTTGCGTGCGTTATTCCCATACCAAAATCAAACAATAATCTCTACACCGCAAACGGGTATCGCCCAATTTCACTTCTCCTTTGCACTGGCAAAATATTGGAAAAGATTGTAGCCAAGCGGCTTTTCTGGTTCATTGAAAAAAAAACAATCTTGTTGACGATCGTCAACTCTCTTTCAAAAAAGAACGATCAACCACTGACGTACTTCTTCATATTGACCATTTCATTTCTTCCACTTTATCAGAAAGAAATCACGCCTCTATACTCAAAATAGATTTTGACAAGGCATTCGACAAAATTGGATTACACCTCGTGCTTAAACAACTCCTAAATTGGAAAATAGGTCCAAAAATGTTTAATTATATAAAGTCCTTCTTAACAAACAGGCGTTTTTGCGTTAAACTAAAAAATATTCACTCTACATCTCATAAGCTTAGTAATGGGATCCCACAGGGATCAACCCTTTCAGTTGTTTTGTTTATAATAGCCTTTAACAATATAAGTAAGATAATCAACAGCTTTAAATTTGTAGGGCATTCTTTTCAAAATATAAAGACCTATCTCTCTTGGCTGGCATTTTCTCTCGCATCCTTGAGGCTCTTTCAAACTGGGGTAAGACTTCAGGTTCCAGCATTTCCCTCCAAAAAACCGAAATTCTACACATATGCTACAAGCATAGCTGTAATAAAAATATTTATTTAAACCATAATAATACAGTAATTAAGAATGTTAACTCTGTAAAAATTCTTGGTGTTTTTTTCGACTCAAAATATAGTTTTAAAAAAAATCTAACTGCCAGGGTTAATCTTATCAAATATTTATCATGTAAAAATAGTCTTTGTAACGTAAATACTTTAATCAATGTAACTAAATCTATCATACTCTCCAAAATTGACTATGGTTTATCGATATACGCTAAATGTTCGAAATCTTCCCTACAACTGATCAAGACGCCTTATCACACCGCCGTCAGAATAACCATCAGAACCCTCTGTTCAACACCAATCAACAATATTCTCACTGATGCTGGTCTCCCCTCCTTAGAAGAGAGAATTTACTATTTAACATCAGCCATTATCCAAAAAATCAACTCATCTTACAAAGCTCCTATCCATATAGATGTAAAGAAATTACTAATGCGAAAAAAACGGTCAAGAATTCCCTCAACTCTCCACAAATGTTTGTCGATTGCTTACAATTTGAATATCCCCATTTATCTTCAAAATTGCAACCGAAAAAAGCAACCACCCTGGATTCTTCAAAATAACCCTGTCAACACCGATCTTTGCCGATATCCAAAATCAACAACTATGGATAAAGTTTATAAAGCTTTATTTCTTAACATAAGTCACGAACATATATCCCTCGGCTGGCAGCTTCTATTCACTGACGCATCAAAAACGGACAATGGTACATCGTTCGCAGTTGTAGACATAAATGGTTCTATTCTCTCGAGGGGTTTATTGCCCAAGTTCTCTTCAACAATCATCGCAGAAGCCTTTGCTGTATTTAAACCTATTGAATGCGCGAAGCAAAATAAGACAGTTGTTTTTTCGGATAGTCTCTCTGTTATAACGGCTGTCAAAAATGTCTCCAACTCGATTAATATAATTGAAACAATACGAGATTTGTTAATATCCCACAGCGTTAGCCTTAAACTCATATGGATTCCAGGACACGCTGGTATTAAAGGTAATGAGACTGCTGATGCAGCCGCCAAGTCAGCTATAAACGAACCACTGCTCACCTTTTACCAGTATAATAAGAAAGATCTTAAAAGATTTTTATTCGACTCCTGGAGGAAGAGAAAATCAAGCACCTGGGAAAACTATCAACGTGGTTATAAGAATGTTAACCCAATGGGTGTCAGAACCATTTATCCCAACAACGTTTCCCCCAAAAAACTCAAAATATATATAAGATTGAGATTAGGACACACTTATATTTCCCACAAACACCTGTTCAACAAGACCACGCCCGCAGTGTGCCATCTATGCGATAAACAACTCAATCTGACTTTTACTCACCTACTGAGTTGCAAAACGATCAATTCTACCAGCAAAAACATTTCAAACCATAGTCTTTCCTACCTTATTTCTAATGTAAATATTGCAAATATTAATCTTGTATATAATATTATGATTGCCCTTAAACTCGAAAACTATTGGGTCTACAAGTAAGTTTCCAGCGTTTGTCAGAGATGGCGCCACCAGTGGATCCCGGGCAGAAATGTCAGACCCCATGTGTTTTATTTGTAGGTTTTGTATCTGTCAACAACTTTGCAGCGTTATATTTGAGCAGTTCTATCGGTGTCGTACATTTTATCGAGCAAAATCATGGCAAGCTTCCAGCCAAATAAACGCCATTTGCGGGAAGCGCTGCTTTTATTCTTTAATATGAAGAAAAGTGCGGCTGAGGCCTATCGTTTGCTTTCGGAAACTTATGGGGCGGAATGTATTGGTGAATCGACGTGCCGCGAGTGATTCAAACGCTTCAAAAGTGGTGATTTTGGAGTTGAAGACAAAGATCGCCTCGGGAAGCCGAAAAGTTTTGAAGACGAGGAATTGGACGCTTTACTGGATGGGGATCCGTGTCAGATTCAAGAAGAACTTGCTGCATCATTGGGCGTCACGCAACAAGCCGTTTCCCTGCGCCTAAAAGCACTGGGATTCATTCAAAAGGTTGGAAACTGGGTGCCGTACGAATTGAAGCCGAGACGTCGAACGGCGATTTTACATGTCCGAAATGTTACTGCAGCGGTATAAAAATAAATCATTTTTGCATCGTATTGTCACTGGTGATGAGAAATGGATTTATTATGATAATCCTAAACGCAGAAAATCGTATACAAAGCCCGACGAGCCCGCCCAATCGACGCCGAAACGAAATATTCACGTGAATAAGGTCATGCTCTGCATATGGTGGGATCAAAAGGGTGTCGTATACTACGAACTGCTTCCGAGTGGTGAAACCATCAAAGTACCATTATATCGAACCCAACTAATTCGTTTGAAGCGGGCATTACAAGAAAAACGGCCAGAATATGAGACCAGGCATGAGTCCGTCATTTTTCATCACGACAACGCTCGGCCACATGTTGCGGTTTCGGTGAAAAACTATTTGGGAAATAGTGGATGGGAAATTCTGCCTCACCCGCCTTACAGTCCAGACTTGGCACCATCTGACTACCACTTGTTTCGTTCGATGCAGAACGCTCTTACGGGAATACGCTTCAGCTCAATAGAGGAAATCAAAAATTGGCTCGATACGTTCTTGGGCTCGAAAGACGAGAAATTTGTTTGGTCTGGAATTCATAAATTGCCAGAAAGATGGGGGAAAGTTGTAGCTTCCGATGGACGATACTTTGAATAAAGCATTGTAACTATGTTTTCATAATAAAACATCAAATTTTGGAAAAAAAAACGCTGGAAACTTACTTGTAGACCCAATACATTTAAAACAATTCTTTCTTACTCTCTAGCCGAAAGCCCTGGCAGCTAGCGCTAAATTTAAGCAATATTATTATTGTAATTCATTTACATTTTAATAAATTTATAATAATAATAATAATTATTACAATTATACCTAAAATATGTTGTTGAATGATATCGCCGCTGTATTTGGTTCGGCCTTTGACACAAGCCGCTTCGCCGCGGTCGGCGTTTGTGATAATGTACAGAGGGTGGCCAAGTCATAAGCACGGTTTTAAAAAAACGGTTTTTATGTCAAGTATTCTTAAATACCAATCAACATAGCGAAGAAATATTTTATCTAATTAATTCTGGGAATTTCGAAAAACCCTTTTTAGTACGGGTCAAAGCAATAAAATTTGGAAAAAAACCCCTTTCGGAAGTAATTAAGGGGAAATTCCGGAAATTTAAACAAGTGTGCTAATGACTTGGCCATCCTCTGTAAACAAACAGTAAGAGCCGCTTTAAATGTGTTATTGTTTCATCTTTCCATTTGTTACAAAAATTGTGATCGAGTAACACGTCTCTACCGCTGTCTTCCTAATTCATAATGCCGACTAAAAAAATTGAAAAACGAGTTTCGACACGAAAAAAAATCTGTGTTACCGCTTAAAGTGAAAATAGAAATGCTTGATCGTTTACACCTTGGAGAGTAGTTTGCATCCATATCACGCTCATTCAATGTCAACGAATCAACTGTACAATCGATAAAAAAAATCCGAAAATAAAATAAGCTCTTCTGTAGCTTCGTTGTCAGCGAAAATTGTTCGTGATCCAGCAATAGAAAAAATGGAAGTGGCGTTTTCATTATGGATTGAAGACCGCATCCAGAAAAGGGTGCCCCTGAGTGGTCCAATGGTGCGGGAGAAGGCAAATCGTCCTTACGTACATTTTAAAGAACCTGATGATAGTTGTGGTGGTGAATGTACAGATGGCGGATTTCAAGTATCGGAAGATTGGTTCAATAAATTTAAGATGAGACAATCATTGCATAGCATAAAAATCGTTGGAGAAGCTGCATCTGCAAACATTGCTACAGCAGAAAGATATCCAGAAGAATTTGCAAACCTAGTAGCTGATGGAGGATACAAACCTGAGCAAATATTTAATGCAGACGAAACTGCACTGTTTTGGAAGAGAATGCCAAACAAAACATTAATTTCTAAAAGCGAAAAGTCTGCCTCTGATTTTAAGGCAGCAAAGGATAGGAATACACTGTTGCTATGTTCTAATGCATCTGGAGATTGTGTCATTAAGCCACTGATTCTTTACAGATCGTTAAATTCTCCTGCTTTAAAAAATCAAAACAAGGACGACCTGCCAGTGTTTTGGCATGCTAATAAGAAAGCGTTGGTTAAAAACACTATTTTTTGTGACTGGTTCCGTAATTGTTTTGCTTCTGAAGTTGAAACTTATTTAAAAAAAAAAAAAAGAATTTAGACTTTAAAGCAGTTCTAGTTTTGGACAATGCACCAGGTCATCCTCGCGAACTTGAAACTATGCCTCCAAATGTAAAAGTGACATTTTTATCTCTCAACACCACGGCTTTGCTTCAATCTATGGACCAAGGAATAATCCAGGCCTTTGAGCTCTATTACATTAGACGAACCTTCAAAATCATATTGGATAATATGGAATGTGATCCTGATATGAATGTTATGGAATGTTGGAAGAAATTTGACACAGCAAAATGCATCGTAAACATAAAAGAATCATTGGAAGAACTGAAGCCATACACATTGAAATCATGCTGGAAAAAACTGTGGCCTGCTCTGACTGCGGAAATTGACGAAGAATCTGTGCAAATTCAAACTTTGACTGCAAACATAGCCTGAATTGCAAAAGGAAATAGGACGAGATGGGTTCGAACAGATAAAATCAATTGACATTAAGGAGTTGCTTGAATCGCAAGATGAAGATTTGACTGAAACCGACTTGGAGGAAATGTTAAATTCACAGCCCATTGAAGAAGAGGCTTCAACAAGCGCTGGAAACGTGACATTTAATTTGAAAAATCTTAGTGAAGGTTTAAGAATGGCAAATGAGCTTTGTGATTTCTTTATGCAAATCGATCTGTCTATGGGACGAAGTCTTATTTTTCAGAGGCAAATTGCTAATGCCACTGCTGAATATCGGTCTGAATTGAAGGAGCTTTTAAAAACTGCCAAGCAAGAAAAAATTACAAAATTCTTTAAACCATTGCCTAAGGCTGAAGATAATATGAATTAATCAATATGGTCAAAAACTTCAATAAAATTCTTTTTTTTTATATACACCCTGAATGACTCGAACTGCAACCAACTTCAGACTGCTATAATTTCCAAACTGTTTATGACAGTGAGCTCAAATTTTGACACATGACAGATAATTTTATTATTTACAAGCCTTTTAAACGATTTGCGTCTCAGTTGTGTTGAAAAATTGTTATCCGCGATGGAATTCAAACGCAATAGTGTGATTGCTTTATATTTGGCTGGAAAAGCATAAGCAGCTATCGTTAGAGCCCTCCAACACCTCAACGTGAATAAATCATTTGTGTCTCGAACCATTGCTCGTTACCGTGATACTGGCAGCGTTGCAAAACGCCATGGAGGTGGCCAGAAAAAAAACAGCAACATCGGAAAGAGAAGGCTCGAATTGAGCGAAATCCGCGTCGAAGTGGAAGAAAAATGGCTCGTGAGCTCAACATATCGTTGGAACGGATGCAACACATACTGAAAAATGAACTTGGGCTCAAGCCATTGAAGTATTAAAAAGCACACGATCTTACACCGCAGCAGAAAAAAAGTTAGAGTCGAAAGAGCGAAGGACTTCCTACGCTTGCACGAAAGTGGTGAGTTGCCGAATTTGGTTTTTTTCCGATGAGTCGCCATTTGTTATCGAGCAATATGTCAACAAACAAAATGACCGAGTTTACTTGCCAGAGAGGTCCTTCGAAAATGTAGATCTTCCGATGGCCACCAGAAAGCAGGCAGCACCGATAGTGATGGTTTGAGCCGCCATAACCGTCGATGGTCGCTCTCCACTCGTATTTTTGGACCGTGGCGTCAAAATTAATGCGATCGTATACCGTGAAACTGTCTTAGAGGTAGTATTGAAGCCTTGGACAAACAATCATTTCGGTCGGAGACCGTGGACATTTCAACAAGACTCGGCATCGTTTCACAAAGCGCGCGTCAACCAAGATTGGTTAAAAAACAATGTTCCACACTTAATTTCTTCGACACAATAGATTGCAAATTCTCCGGATGCAAATCCGTTGGATTTCTCTGTCTGGGGTATTTTGAAGGCGAAAGTTGGCACTAAAAAATACCAAAGTTTGGACCACCTCGAACAAGCACTTCGCCGGGAATGGGCCAAAATACCGCAGAGCCACTTGCGTGCAGCGTGCGATGCTTTCTTCGGCCGTCTCAAGGCCATTATTCGCGCCAAAGGTGGACATATTGAAAACTACTGATACAGATTGAAAATTGATGTATGTTCCAACATTTTTTGCTTTGGCACAATAAAATTTATCAAAAATTAAGAAAATTATAGCATTTTAAAAAGTTGGAGTACGAGTCATTCACCCTGTATGTACTTGTTTTTTTATTTTGTCACCTAGGAACGTATCCCCTATAAACCCATATAAATTACCATTCCATATTCACGATTTCTGTATTCGCGGCATTTTTACGGAGCATATACCCTACGAATAAAGAGCTTTTACTGTACTAATAACTAATCCTAACAGTCTCAAGGGTCATACCTTCTAAAAAAAAGAATGCAGCTTGCTATTTTGGACTGGAGTGCACACCGGCCAGAATACTGTTCAGAATTTGTTGAACATGGAGTTTATATTGATTAAAAATGGGATGTGGTCTAAAATTGAACTATGTTATGAGGTAGACCAGTCAGTAATTCCAATCCATTACTAAGAGCTCCACTGAGTTTTACTCTATCTTTCTGATAATTTAGATCGAAAATAATTCCACACTGAAGCCCTTAATCCTGTTTTGTAGAGTTCATTCAAACGAATTATTGATTAATCATATCAAAGGCCATATGACCTTAGATAGTGCCATAGGACTGCATAATTTACATAATTTAAAATGCCTTGTTCTGTAGACTTTCCCTTCGAATTAACTTACTAGGCATAAAGAAATAATATTACTGCAATTAGCCTTTGCAACGCGTAAGTGTCCTATAACCTACTTAACACTGATAGAACATATATTTTGCATTTCGGCTCGTACCTCTAAGCCATATCATGTCAATTTATGTATCATATTGTAACTTTAACAATTTTTGATTAAACCTACAAGTTAAGAGAATCTTAATAATATTGTATTTTAAATAAACAACAGATACAAAATAAAATACAGGAATAAACAGTAACTTCTTAATTTTTAACTGCGTACTGTAGATTTTGTTCTTTTATTAGATATTGCCATATTTTATAAATATTATATTTTGTTTTGAACATTTTCCTTTCCATTTCATAAAAAGTAAAAAATACGAGTCCTTACTTGTAAAGGGTGTCCCAAAATTCAAACAAGATTTGAATTTCGCGCCATTTGTGCGGTAAAGTGTTGCGAATGAAAAAAAATTACAGAGTTCAGGGTTATTAAAAATGGAGCGCTACACGAAAGAACAGCGTGCAATCATCGTTGAGTAATAATTTCAAAATATGATTTTGAATGATTAAAGTCTTAGACACTCTTATACTGTTTTCGTTTGGGTGGTCAAAAGGCTTGTTTTGTGTGTACTCCAATTTTTATTTAAATGAAACACTAAAAACATCTTCGGACCTTTACATTTTAAATATATTTGCTTGGGAATCAATTTTTGATTCTCAAATGAAAACGTCACTTCTCTGTTTCGGAGCACGAAAAAAAGCCCACACGAAAACGCCATTAGACACATCAATTCAGCACAGTGGTCAAGAATTGGGCATTTCGAGAAGTTCTCTACAATGTATTCTCACTAAAGATTTGCATGTCCATGCATACAACGTGCAATTGACTCAAGAACTGGAGGTTACTGACCACGCACACCGAAGAGAGATCGTTGAATGGATCATGGAACAAGTGAAAGCTGAATTTTCAAAAAAAATCATTTTCATCTTGATGGCGTTGTTAATTCTCAAAATTGTCGAAATTCGGGTTCAAAAAATCCACGAGTGATGGTTGAGAAACAAATGCATCCATAACGTGTCACTGTTTGGTGCGAATTTTGGGCTGGAGGTATCATTGGACCATTATTCTTTGAAATTGCGGTTGATAACAGTTAATGGTACTCGCTATAGCGAGATGATAATCCAGTTTGCAAGATATAGATGTAGATGACATGTGGTTCCAACACGACGGAGTCCCATGACATACAGCCCATGAAACAGTTCAATTACTGCATGAGTCATTTCCTGGTCGCGTAATTTCGAATTTTAGTGATCAGAATTGCCCCGCCCAGGGTTTACGCCAACAAGACCACGACCACCCACGCCTTGAAGGAGCAAATTGAGTGTTGTAACAACAAAATTCAGCCACATGTATGCAAAGCAGTGATGACAAATTTAGACAAAAGAGTGCGTATATGCCAGCAAAGGCGTGGAGTCCACTTACCCGATATGCTAATCCATACATAACCCTATACTTTTAAAAACTTGTGTTTTCTATCAAAATTAATTCTTGTGTGAATTTCGGAACACCCTTCATATTGTATAAAATTTTAACTATTGGCTTATTTGTTTAGAATAATCAAAAATTTAAACAAAAATTACAACTAAATTTTGGTTTAGTTTTCTGTTTAGTTTTAACGAAAACAATTAAAACTACCCATCCCGATCAGTTTAATTAATTAATTGAAAAAAAAAAATACATTTTCAAAAACTAATTGTAATAATTGGTCAATCATATTAACAAAGAAAAAAAAAGAAGATGAAAACAATAAACAAGACGACAGGGAGATTAAGTAACGACTAGGTACAAAACGATTACTATCCTTAAAAGATACTTGCAACACCTGGCCCGGGCTGTGTGGAATTCGTTGGAACTGTCTGCACCGGACGATCAATGTCTTGATAGCTCCTCTGTTGGCTTGTGGGAAGAATCGATCCTGTTTGGATGGTGGTGCCACCACGATTTGTGTATTCCCGGTAAAGCAGTATAACACTTAATGGTCGCACTACCAAATTGATTATCGTAAATGCAACTGCCCAACCATCTGAAAGAAAATGATTCATTTTTAAATGACAAATTTTCGAAAAATATATTACAATTCCATTTCGATGAATCCGAAATGAGAAACCAAAAAACTCACTCATATAATGGAAATACACAATGATGCTTATTAAATCAAGGATAATGCTACAAGCGTCTATCACGAGAGCCTAGAAGAAATCATAAAAAAAAAAAGAAACAAACGTACGCATTGATGAGAGATGATTAGGTTAATGAAATTGGGAAATTTAGAGAGGTTACTACTATACGTACACTAAATACTATGATATATTAACTTTCAATTGATTCCTATGCATGCAATTAAATTGATTATATTGATTTTTCGATAAGGGAGCTGATAAGTTTGGCTTTTATTTGGGGTATATCAGAATAGTTAAGCGAAATTGATTTGGTGTTGTTTGAGGGTTTGAAATGATTGCAAATGATTGGTGCTAAGCTGTAGAGTTTAATAATGATTTACAATACAAACTCATAGTTTTCGAAATAATACTCTATGTCTACTTTAGTTTATTCTATTAGATGCCAGACCGTTGCGTTTTTAATCAGACAAATATTGACGCGGAGTTTCGCTACTTTTCGTAAAAGGCGACTTAATTGAAAAAATCATATTCATAATTTAACACAAGATGAGGTTAAGGTGCATTAACATCTAATGATACTAGTCAGAGTCTGTATGATTCCCACGTCTTAAGACAACCTGGGCCACAAGTAGGATATATGGGAAATTTCAAGTGTCCCTTATATAACACATCGGCCGTTTCTAAGAAAGGGCACCACTTGAATAAAATCCATACCATTTTCAGTTAGTACCAACCTTCAAAAGATACGTGTTGGACGATTATTTCTCGAGATATACCGTTGTGAGTGAAGCAACTTTTGTTATTGTGAAAAAAATGGATTCAAAGCAATTTCGTGTGTTGATTTATCATTGCTTTTTGATGGAAAAAAAATGCAGCCGATGCAAATGGCTTGATAAGTATTACCCGGACTCTGCACCAGCCGAACGAACCATTCGCAAGAGGAATGAAAAATTTAAAAGTGGTCATACAAGCACCGAAGATGATGCACGCAGTGGACGTCCAAAAGAGGCTGTTTCAGATGAAAACATCAAAAAAGTCCACAAAATGATTACGAATGACCGTAAAGTGAAGTTGATCGAGATAGCTGAGGCTCTGAAGATATCAAAAGAGCGTGTTGGATATGTCATACACGAATATTTGGACATGCGAAAGCTGTGTTCAAAGTGGTTGCCGCGTTTGCTCACAGTCGACCAAAAACAACAACGTGTTGATGATTCAGAGGAGTGTTTAAAGCTGCTCAACCGCAATAAAGCCGAATTTTTGCGTCGGTATGTGACAATGGATGAAACTTGGCTCCATCACTTCACACCAGAGTCAAGTCGGCAGTCAGCTGAGTGGCGAGCAGGCGACGAACCTCGTCCTCGGCTGGCAAGGTTATGGCATCCGTATTGTGGGATGCATATGGAATAATTTTCATCCACTATCTCCAAAAGGGGCACACTATCAACAGCGACTATTACATTCCGTTGTTGGAACGTTTGAAGGACGAAATCGCAGAAAAACGGCCGCATTCGAAGAAAAAGAAAGTGCTGTTTCATCAAGACAATGCACCGTGTCACAAGTCGATGAAAACGAGTGCAAAATTGAAAGAATTCGGCTACGAATTGCTTCCCCACCCACCATATTCTTCAGATTTGACCCCCAGCGACTATTTCCTGTTCGCAGACCTCAAAGGAATGCTCGCTGGAAAGAGATTTAAGACCGAATCGCCGAAAATAGGGCTATTTTGAGGCTAAACCGAAATCATTATACAAAACTGGTATCGAAAGATGGAAAAATCGTTTCGATCAACGTATCGCCCTCGAAGGCAACTATATTGATAAATAAAGTAGAATTTTGCAAAAATTTTGTGTTTTAGTATAAAACGGCGCGGACTTTTCAGCCGATGTGTTACATATAGGGTGACCAGATAGCAATGGTTTCCAGCTGTCAAAATATTTAGTAAGGTTTGCCATTTCACCATGCATCGTTTTACGCTTGCTGAAGGTGCGGAAACGTAAATTTCGTCATGAGGTCGGTCGTCATCATGGCTTCAGTGTGCAGGCAATTCCGTCGCACCGTGAAAATGATTAAACGTGAGTACACTCTTTTGGATCTTAGGCCACCAACTAGACAGAGATTGGTGCGAAATGGAGAAAAGATAGCCGCCGTAGCGGCCAGTATCGAAGAAGACCCGCAAATGTCGATTCGGCGCCGATCAGCTGGATTGGGCATTGTCGGAGAGTCAACCCGGCTTATTTTGTTGTTCAATAAGCAAAATTGCCATTATTGGAGCGAATACAATCCACAAGTGTTCGGCCAAGCATCAATGCATCCACAAAGATTGACTGTTTAGTGCGGTTTACGGCATGGCGGCATCATCGGACCTTATTTCTTTCGAAATAAGGAAGGAGACACCGTTACCTCAGGTATAGACACCACGGAATGCCGTTACGCGCTCTCTAGGCTAAGGGATAAAAAGATATACGAAAATATACGTCTCTTTCTCGCATATCTTTACGATAAATCCGACTCTGTTTGCTTTGAGGGAAAAACAAAAACAAGTGTCATGGTCTCCATCCAACAGGAAGGCTTTCCTAATAATATAATGATATCTATAACCAGTCTCAGGAAACTTTGCAACAGGTATCACGAAATTTTCAACACACCTTCCCAAAAGGTTGCGGATGACCTCGCTGCTTTCCGTAGCTACGTACACTCTAAACGTATTTCTCACCTTCAGCGTAGCCGAGCTGACCATGATAAATTTTTTCGATCCTAACTCGCCTTCTTTGCATGCATCTCATCTACACTCCCCTGCTCCTACACGGAACAAATTACCTCTTACATTTTACTACCAAAAGGTAAGAGGCTTGCACTCTAAAATTCGTGCTGTTTTGTCTAAATCTCATGGCCTCCCTTTCGATGTCTATGCTCTTACAGAAACCAATCTGATCCCCAGGAACTATTCCCATCTTCTTGTAATGTTTTCCGAGATGACCTCTCTCTATGGTTAATGATCCTGCCCTCCCTAAAGTTGATTCTCCATACAGAGGTGTCCTACTTGCTATTCACAATAACCTCAACACTTCCTAATAGGTCCCTGTACATTATGTGTTGCTCTCCCAGGTCAAACTATCGAACATCCTAGCTATTAAATAACCTAACTTTATCCGATTATGTCTCCATTCTTTACAGTGAATTGAATTGAATTCCATTTCTCTTTACGTCCCCTTTTCTCGGCATAAAACATCATCTACTTCTCCTCCCTGATATAACGCTTTTTCCGAAACAAAAGAAATAAATTATGGGCAGTTTTTCTTCGCACCAATTCTTATTATGGCTACTCTAACTATCTTGGAACCTATCTCCAATTCACCCAGCTCTATAGCTGCCTCTATCAGCGCTTTCTCGACACAGCGCAGACCACCAACGTCATCAACGATCCTAAGACATTTTATCAATTCCTCAATTACAAAAGAAAATCAGATGGTTCTGACGCCTTTCTCTCGCTCGATAATATATCGTCGACCGACCCACATACTATTGCCAACTACTTTGCAACTTTCTTTTAAGCAATCATTTGCTGACAACTTCTTTGTACCCGACCCCATATATTTCAAGTACCTGCCCAATTTCTCCATTGGCCTCTCTCCCTCTCAATCTTTTGATCCCGCCCTTATCGAAGAAAAGTTACAAAATCTCAATGGTGAATTTTTACCCGGGTCAGACAGGCTCCCAACAATATTCCTCAAATCTTTCGCACCCACTTTCCTCCCTATTTCATCTGTCCTTTACACAAGAGGAATTCCCTCAAATTTGGAAGACCTCTTTCATAATCCCGGTTCACAAAAAGGGATCAAAGAATGAAGTAACCAACTACTGTCCCATTGCTAAGCTTTCTCACATACCTAAAATGTTCGAAAGTTTTTTATATGAAGTTCTAAGCTTTCAGTGCAAGTCACTTGTATCTCCCAGTCAACACGGATTTCTGAACGGTAGATCAACTACTACAAATTTAGTTGTATCCTTTGCGCTTTCAGCACTAGAAATTGGCAACCAAATCGATGTTATCGCTACAGATTTCGCTAAGGGCTTCGATAAAATATCATATCAATTGATCCTTTTCAAATTGTCTTCCCTCTTTTTTGACCCCATATTGTCAAAATGGATATCTTCTTATCCTGAGAACCGCTTCTCGATCCCGTTTTTGGCCACTAATGGTATCCCACAAGGCAACCATCTAGGCCCTCTCTTTTTCATTTTAACTATAAACGATCTTGAGAGGAAACACTGCCCTCTATCCATTTACGCCGACGACACTAAGTTCTCCAAAAGTATTTCTTCATCCCAAGATTCTATTCTCCTTCTAGAATACCTCGATAGGTTGTCCACTTGGTGTTTAAAAAATTGCTTAGAGCTTAATATCTCCAAATGTTAATCAATGACTTTGTCGCGTAAGTAAAATCAATCTCCTCCTCGACTTTATTTCCTGCATGACCATCCTGTAGACCAGGTTCAATCCCTTCGAGACCTTGGAATATTATGCGATAGAGAGCTAAAATTCCGTTCCGTCTAAAGAATTGTGCAACCCTTATCTGACAAGGTCACTTTACATTACCCTTGTCCGGCCCCTTCTCGAATATGCCAGCCAAGTGTGGTCCCCCTTTCAGCGAGTTCATATATCCCGAATCGAGAATATTCAACATCTTTTCCTTCGATATGCCCTTCGTGGACTACCCTGTGATGACCCCTTTACCTTACCTCCCTATCGTGACCGCCTCAAATTTCTTAACCTGAATACCCTCCAAAAACGCAGAGACGTAGCTGACATTCCCTTCATTCATCGACTGCTCTCTGGTTCTGTGGATTGCGCTGCCCTTTACAATCCCATTTTCTTCAACACTAACCCTCGTAATTTACGCTGTCCTCGTCTCTTCTATATTCCAATCCACCGCACCTCTTATGGTTCTAACGAACCATCCCGCATGCTCCGTAAGGACAACTTAAACCTCCGCCTTTTTGATTTTAACCTGAGCACTTCTCGCCTCAAACTTGATCTCTTCCACCATTCCCTAATGTTCGTACACAGCGCGAGCGAAGGAAATTTAGGGAGGAAGAAAAGACAGGTACCGACGTACATTGTTTTTAAATGTTTGTAAGTTATAACGACCAGGAAACACAGAGATCGGCAGGGCTTTCCATAAGCAAGTTGTACGGTTTACGAGTAGGAAAGAATTCAGATATTTGAGAGTACGTCCGAAAATGGGCTTGCGGGTATACTGATGAGCATTCATAGCGAGACGGGTGTTACAGTTGAAAGTTTGAATGGGCGGAATGCTACTGGCGATTTCAATGGAGCACTGGTGGTGTAAATAGCGATAAAACAAAGTGAGACAGGAGACTTTACTACGGTGTTCGAGGGTGTCGAGTGACTGTGTAATACTGGCATCACCTATGAGTTTTATCGCACGGTTTTGAGTCCTATCTAGCAGGTGCAGAGACGTTTTAGGAGCACCTGCCCAGATGTGGGCATTGTACTCCAATTTTGGACGGATGAAAGCCTTATAGGTATATTGGGGCCAGATCAGAGGGGGTAAAGTATTTCTTACATCGTTTGAGAAAACCTAGACATTTCGCAGCATTTTTCGCGACATGGAATATGTGGTCATTCCAACGTAAGTTGTCACTGACACACATACCGAGAATGGAAAGTTTTTCAGCATCAACGATCCAAGTGCCATTCATGGATAATGGCTGGGTATTTGAATTTCGCTTTAATGACAGCAGATAGCTGATAGTTCCCCAATTGGTTATGCTGTTAATATCGGAATTTAAT
Organism: Volucella zonaria; assembly: GCA_963966105.1. Taxonomy (NCBI): domain Eukaryota; kingdom Metazoa; phylum Arthropoda; class Insecta; order Diptera; family Syrphidae; genus Volucella; species Volucella zonaria. The sequence goes on along the minus strand of OZ014532.1, from coordinate 178,145,365 downwards.
GAGCTTAACATATGCTGCCGTTACCGTTAAATAGCCGAAGAGCAGGCGGGTGAGTCCGGGAACGAATATGAAAAGCAGAGAGTACTGTCATCAGCAAAGGAATATATTGGATTAGAAGTAGCAGACAAGAGATCATTAATGAGAATTAAAAAGAGTGTCGGTGACAGAACGGAGCCCTGGGGCACACCAGCACTTATCTTATGAATATCAGACTTGAAACCATCTAAGACAACTCGAATTGAATGTTCCAAAAGGTAAGTTCTAATCCAAGGAAGAAGAGAGTCATCGATCCCAAGAGCACGCATTTTCGACAAAAGAGCCTGATGCCAAACTCTGCCAAATGCCTTAGAAATATCAAGTGCAACTATATTGCTTTCGCCAGATTGATGTACGCTTTGATTCCACTTTTCGGTGAGACATGCCATCAAATCACCAGTGGACCTGTTGTTACGAAAACCATATTGCCGGTCATTAAGAAGTTTTTGTGTTTCGAGATATTTCATGAGCTGACGGTTTACCAGCGTTTCCCTGACTTTGGCGAGAAGGAACGTAAGTGCAATGGGTCTGCAGGAGGAGAGAGAAGAAGATTCGCCTTTTTTAGGGACGGGCTTGACAAATGCTATTTTCTATCTGCTCAGAAAGAGTCCTACAGAGTAAGATTGATAAAAAAGCTTACGCTGTGGTTTTGCCCGCGAGTAAAAATGTCTCTTCAGAAGGAGGGGAGATATACCATCTCGACCAGCGGATTTATGCATATTGAGATCTTTAAGTACTCTTGCTACTACACGAGAGCGAAAGCGGATTCGTCCCATTGTAGATTCGACGCACTCAAGTGTAGGCGGGGACAAAGCACAATCTGGGAGTGCTGAGCTAGCCGCAAAGTGTGCAGTAAGCAGATTGGCCTTGTGAAAAGAGCTGATAGCTGGAATGTCATTGTAAATGAGCATTGGGATGGAGGATGAGGCAGAATTTCTAATGTTTTTGACGAACGATCAAAAATTTTTACTGCCTTTGGGACATTGCAGTATCTTTTGCCTCAGTTTTTGGTCGTATAGAAATTGCACGCGCTTGAGAAAGACGTTGCAGTCATTCCTGGCTCTTTTGAACTTTTTTCGGTTTTACTCTGTCGGGTTGGTCTTATAGGACCGATAAAACATTTCTCTAACCCTGACAGCCTCTTTACAGCTCGAGTCATACCTTTTCTTTTGGTCTGATACTCTTGTACTAAACTAGTGCAAATCATACTCAATACGCTAATCATTAAGCAAAAGCGGCACTTAATTATGTTCATTAAACTCAGATAGATCACGTTATATACTGGAACACTAATGAAACTCCCTCCCCTGAATATTCATATCACGGGCTGCATGAAAAAGAAGTGGTCTTTAGTACAATATACACCTGAGTTTTGTTGAACTTGTGCGCGGATGGTGTTCTGACTCTGGTCTTATGTAACATATATGCTGTCTGATGCAATGAAATCAGAATTCGAAATCGAATTCGCCTGTGGCGAGGAAGATGAGCCAGAAAGTAATGTAGTCAGATGGCTCCAAAACCGATTTAGGATGCAGCGCTGGTGTCCTTGTAATGGATGACAACATTAGATTTCACTCCTCACTGAATGCAGGCGGAAGTATGGGTCCCAGGTCACAATGAAATCACGGGAAATGATATCGCCGAAGAGCTTGCTAGACAGCTCAGAGTTGAGTTTTTCAGGGCACACAGATGGCATGACACTACAAGTTGCCGCCAGACTAAACAAATACTTTCCGACGTCTTTAAAAGGCAAACGTTTTCCCTGCTGTCCCTCAGTAGGAAAGGCTGTCCATGAATAAATCAAAGAAAAACTTGTGAAATCAGGCATCGGTCGAGAAAATAAACTGATGCAACTTAAGTAAGGAAAGAGGCTAGCTCTGGGCACTAAGTTTGCAATAATATTTCCATTCAACATGGACGGTGAAAGTTAAGAGATCCGTCCCCCCGAACAAAATGAAGTGAGGATAGCAATATTCAAGGTTAAGCGCAACAAGGCTGCTGGACTTGACGATCTACTTGCCGAGCTATTTAGTTTGTTATTTCCAACATTTAGTTGTTAAATCGGGCCGAATCGGTAATATAAGCCCTTAGATATCTTGACTAAGCTCTGACTATTTGTCTTCACCTTAGACATTGCTGTTAATTTTATCACAGTAACTATTTTGCTCATGCAGGATAGAATGGCATACTCGCTGAGTAGCACAATTCTGGCCTACGCTGTCATAGGGTTCACAATGATGTAACCAACCAACTAATGTTCTCGGAAAAGAATGGACTCACTGTTGACGACCCTAGAAAACGTTCAAAGGACAACGACATTTTGATCTGCACGTGGAATGTTCGAACCACATGCAGGCCGAATAATTAGCAGAGGACCTTAGCTCTATGCTATGCTATGGGCCGGATATAAGGAGGATGAAAAACTGTGATGTATGCATAAAGGGTGTCGCAAAATTCACACAAGAAGTAATTTTCATAGAACACGCAGGTTTTACTTAAAAATCGTAAATTGTAAGGTGTGGGCAGTCGTGGGCTTGTTGACATAACCCTCAGACTTCGAAAAACCTCAAAAAAAAAGAAAGTCCAACGATGTTAAATCGCATGATCTGGGCGGCCAATTCTGATCACTAAAATCGGAAATTACACGACCAGGAAACGACTCATGCATTAATTGAATTGTTTTTTGGGCTGTATGGCATGTGGCACCGTCTTCTTGAAACCACATGACGTACACATCCATATCTTTCAATTTAGACACAAAAACTGGATTATCATTGACCATTAACTATTATGGCCGGACCAGACCCATTTTCAAAAAAGAATGGTCCGATGAAGCCTCCAGCCAAAAATCCACATCAAAAGATTGACACGTTGTGAATGCATTTGCTTCTCAGCAATCACTCGTGGATTTTCTGAACACCAAACTCGACAATTTTGACGATTAACAAAGCCATTAAGATGAAAATGATTTTGTTTGAAAATTCAGCATCCATAATCCATTCAATGAACTCTCTTCACTGTGCGTAGTCAGTAAGTTTTAGTTCTTGAGTCAATTGCACTTTGTATACATGGGGATGCAAATCTTTCGTGAGAATACACTGCAGAGAGCTTCTCGAAATGCCTAATTCTTGACCACGGTGCCAATGAACTCACAGCAACATTCTCACAAACTGTTTCGATGTTTTGTGTTGAACGACTTGCTGAAGGATGGCCAGAGTGTCTAAGATCACACGATTTAATCATCTCAATATACTTACACAAGGGGACATGGCGGTTTCGAGATCAGATCACATTGCGATAGACGTAACGCATGCCTTCAGTATTCCGGACGTCCGAACTCTCCGGGCAGCCAACATTGACTCGGATCACCACTTTGGTGCGGACAAGGTGCGAATGCGGATTTCCCAAGTCCACAATAAAGAAGAACTACTGTGAGAAGATATAACGTAGAAAAGCTGCAAACGCAAGAGACCGCTGGAATCTTCTCCGAACGCCTATTCCGAAATCTCTCACAAAATCATATGCCGCCAGCATCAAGTACCGAAGACCAGTTGCAATGCTGCTAACGTGCCATCAGAGACACCGCGGCTGATGTGCTGGGTTTCCCCCAACCACCACAAAGAAATGAAAAGATGAAGAATGCCGGCAAGCACGTATAAAGCGGCGCTGTAACGAAGGACGAGCGCTGCTCGTTAGCGCTACGAACAGAAGAAACGGGAAGAACATCGGCTTCTCCAGAAGAAGAAAAAAAGCACGTGAAGCACGCGATCGAAAGTATTGAGAGATTGTGCTCCAGGTATAATGAACCGAAGTTTTACCTATAGGTAAAAGGAACGTGTCCAGGCAAGAAGACCCGTACAGAAAACATGTAAATGAAAACTCCTGAAGAGGGAGACCTTATAGTAGTGTCCCAGTCGGTGCTGAGAATATGCAAGAACTATTTCCGCAGACTGTATAATGGTGAAGAAGTCAATCTTCCCGCCATAAGGTAGGATATACCATTCAATCTAGACGATAATCGCCAAAACTTCCGTCCACCTGACCAACACGGAGTAAGGATAGCAATATCTAAGCAAAAATCCAACAAATCAGCTGGACCTGGCGGCTTACCGGTCGAGATATTCAAAGCTCCTTGAAATGACTTTGTGGAGAGCATGCACCAACTCGTTTCTCAGATCTGGTCAGAAGAGTGTATGCCTGATGAATGTAATCTCAGCATCGTTTGCTCGATCCACAAAAAGGTAGACCACCTCAACTGTGCCAAGTATAGAGGTATAAGTCTCCTCTACATTGCATACCTCATCTTAGGTGTCATATTGTGTGAACGTCTGAAACTCTTCGCCAACAACCTGGTTAGCCCCCATCAGTGCGGTTTCAAACCTGAAAAAAACTAAGAAGTCCAAATCGATACCCACCCACCAAGACCTCATATGACAGCGTTTATAGAGCGAACTACATAGAGCAATGTCTAGTTTTGGCATCCCTGCCAAACTCGTCCGTTTGTTCAGAATGGCGATTGAGAACACTCGCTGCTCCGTCCGAGTCGGTAACGACTTAACCGCGATTTCTGATGCCAGAAACGTGACTTCTTTAACATCTTACTTAAAAGAATTGTGCGGAACTCGCAACCGCACACTGGAGGCAGAATCTTTCAAAAGTCTGTGCAACTACTGATGTACGCCGAGGATATCGACAAAAATGGGTTTGAACAGAAAGTCACAGTCGACAGCTACAATTTCGAGGTCTACCTTTTCCCTGCTATAACTTTTGCCAACAACACCTCAGCCGAAATAAAATGAAGAATTACTCTTCCCACTCGCTGTTTCTCTTTGGGCTAAGAAGGCAATTGAGTACTAAGGCCCTTGCCGAAAAACTAAGGAGATTCTTTATAAGACCTTGGTCATCACAGTCATAATTTATGGTGCTGAAGGATGGACCCTCAGGCGTTTCGAGAGAAAAATCCTTCGCAAAATATTCGGTCCCGTTTGCGTTGACGAGCTTTGGAGGACGAAATTCAACGACGAACTGCAAGGCGACATGGACCTAGTCAAAAAAAACTGCGCATCAGTCGCCAGAGATGGCTAGGACATTTAGAGTGAATGGACACCAATTTTCGAATCTAACCCGGAGGGACAACGCAGTAGAGCAAGATCTCACCTTAGGTGACGCGCACGAGGCACAAGTAGAAATGAAACTCAATCGACTTGGAGTGCGAAACTGGTGGCAGTTAGCTAAAGACTGGGATAACTGGAGAGGCTTGCTAGTTGAGGCCCAGATTCACCAGGTTTAGTGTCATCTAATTAAGTAAATAATTCACAATAAGTAATGCCTTATCATCTTTCACAACTGTGGACCAAATTGATTTCGAATTTGCCCTCGGAGAGTATCCCAATGTACATACAATCAGATCCAAACAGCGATTCAATAATAGATCACCGCGCAATGGTGATTGTGGGATTTTAAGAGGGTCAATTGTTCACTCTTAAATTACACATACGAACAAACCTACGAACCTCGTTTCAGTTGTAGGTTACCTCAAGATGTTTTTTCAATTAAATTTTCGATTAAATGTATTGACCACTCATTCTTAGACTATCTATAGTGCAACGTACAACTGTGTTACGAAAACTACAAAAGAGAACTGAAAGGATAAATGTTTCCCTTTTTTAATTGGAACGAGTATTTTCCCTTTTTTTTTAAGAAATTGGTAATTGGTTTATAGCAGGAAAAAAGTAGCCAACGTCAAGCACTTATCTTACCGCTTACATTTGTAAAATTTACGATTACTTAAATAATATTAAGAATTAGCACGCGATGAACTATATAGCGAAACCCTCGTCCAATACTCGTAAGTAGGTTGTTGGAAACACGCCACGGTACCAGTAAGGAGCAATTTATCAAAATTAGTGAGTTCACGGTTGCGTTAGCCTTTTCTTTGTATTGTAGTATTTCTATTTAAGCGTGAGAAGTACGTTAAGAAAGTAAATAACCCCAACGTAGACCAGATCAAAACAATGAAAAATCTTGGTTCACGGCTCTTTTTAATTCTATTTTTAGAAACAAAATGGTCTTACGCTATATTTCTGCACCAAAAATTGCCAAGCCAGCTGAACCACTTTAAATTGAAATTTAAATTGAAATTTAAAGTGTTGTTTTAAGAATTGCAACCGAAACAACAGACTCAGTACAAGTAATAGTCGTAAAGCTAATCGGCAATAGATAACAGAAAACAATTGCGCAAGCTGGGAAAATTCCCAAACATCACACCTAGAGTAACACATCTGAATTGAGTAGTAGGCAACCTTTCCATACTAATTCATCGCAGCAAGTTTTGCATTCACAACACGGAAAAAAGCCTTTGGCATGAATTCACCACCGAGCGAAACTGAAATGAATTGTAAGCGGTTTTGCAATTGGTTTCTGACAATCTTCTGATTGTAGACGCTCTTCGTCAAAACGTCTTGGTATTTCCACTAATGGTTTCTCAACATGGAGACCTCCGCGGAGCCAAGTACTTCCTAAAATATTTGGACGAGTGTCTATACATTCGATACATTTTTATTACCGTCGTTGTACCTTTCCTTTATACAACAATTCTCCTACTCTGGGAGGCGTATGTCAAAGTCGAACGCACAACTGCCTTTAAGTTAAAGTTGGATCACCACACACTGTATGTGCGGCTGCACATACTCTGTCTGTCATTGGTCATCACAATACAGGACAGAGCCTAAGTATTTAGGTATGATAACTCCTTAACCCATGTTTGATATCCGGTCTAGGTACGACATAGTCGGAAACCGTTAACTTTTAGCGGATTTATCCACTTACCAAATTTTCACACGCCAGAATTTGGAGAAAACTCATGAATTTCAGATCGATACACACCACGTTTTTACCGGCTTTAAGGTTGCCTAAGAGAGCATTTATAGAACATAAATGTCTAAAACTTGTATCCCTACCAAACTCGTCCTACTGACATAATGGATAATGTACGCTGCTTCAGCGTATGCAAAGACCTAAGCGAGACCTTAGGCAACGCGATTAGGGCACAACACTTCAAAGGTCCGTTCAATGAGACTGATGTAGCGATGATATTCATACGAGTATAATGACCGCACCGTGATGTCAGTACCAGGTTCACACAACTTTAAAGTAGCACGGACTTTGTCTATAAAGGCTTTGCTGTTATAACTCTTACAACAGCCTGGTTGCTTAGGCTAAAGGGCAAGGCCTCTGACAAGTGAAGTGACTTTGTACATTAAGATCCTTATGATCGCGGTCCTGCTGTATGGCGCTTCACTTCGTCAAAAATGGATAACGCCCCCGTAGGCTCCTTTGAATTAAAAATGGACGGTGATTGAATGGGAAGTTATACCGAACGTTGGACTAAACAGATTATAACGGTTGGCGGAGAATATTCGATTCCATCTTGTAGTGGTCGCACAATGAAGGGAAACCCCGGCCCACGTGGCACCCGCTAAAGGAAAGGGATACCAACCAACTCGACATGCATAACTGCAGACAGTTGGTTCCAGCTCGAGCGGGATGGAGAGGTCTTTCGGTTGAGGCTCAGGCCTGGATTGTACCGTCATCTAAACCAAGCAAAGTAAATCTGAAAGGCTGTTACATCTTTTCGCATGATAACGCTTTTATGGGCGAAAAGAAAGGAGGTTGTTCCGAACTCCAAGATCTGCTGCTTCAGGAGAAATCCAACGCGACATAGAAAAGCAACCGGCTTTGAACACTGCCTTGGTGTTCACTTAAATTTATATTTCTCCGGTTTTCCGCTGTGCAGTTGACTTTCGTTTTAACATTATCGGACATTTTTAGACGTAAGCGTCGATCTGCAGGTCTTTCTAATTCTTCTCTACCAACATTCATAAACTTTGATTCGCATTGACATGCGAATATTTTGCTCTCGACTGTCTAGAACGCTTTCATACTATGCGAAAAAAGCTTCAACAGTCAGTTGTTGTTACAGTTTCTCGTGTCGTCCCTGCCTTTATACAAGGTGGCGCAAAAGTTATCACCCGATGTTCTTGAGTTGTAATTTTTTTTATGAATGAAAAACGTTGGTTCTGCTTTTGGATTACGTTTATTTGATGTCTTAGATTTTTTTCCATTAAGTCGAGAAATTATTAACGGCTAAGTGCTCGCCGCCAGAATTGATGGCATTTATGGCATTTTCCATCACTCTTACCAGAACTTCGGACGATAGATCCTCGCATTCTTGACGGATATTCTCTTTGAGTGCTTCAAGAGTCTGAGGCTTGTTGATATACCACCTTGATCAAAAAGTTCCCGCACCACACCACTGTGTGGCGCTCCTATTGTTCCGATTTGACTTCTGTTTTTTTTTTGTTAAGTTGGTAAATCTGTTGTTGACATTCCCTCGAAATCTTAGCATCGTAGCTTGACATTTGCAAAAGTTACGTAGCCAAGAGTACATCTATTTCTTGACTGTTGGCGATTTTTTACAATTTTAGAAATGAATTTAAATTTGCAACAAAGAACTTGTACGAGTATTAAATTTTGCGTAAAAAACGGATTTAATGGTGCGCGAACGTTGGAAATGTTGGAAAAGTGTTTCGGCAACGATTCTCTAAAGAAAACAGTCGTTTACCAGTGGCACGAGCGGATCAAAAGAGTGGTCGTGAGTCATTCGAAGATGATGAACGCAGTGACAGACCATCGACATCGAAAACCGACGAAAACATTGATGAAGTAAAAGAAATGTTGGTCAATAACCGCAAATTAACCATCAGAGAGATAGCGGAGGGCTTGAGCATTGCCTACGGATCCGTCCAAGACATTTTAGTTAATGATTTGGGTTTCCGTCGTGTAGCAGCAAAGTTGGTGCCAAAAGACCTCAATTTCGTCCAAAAAAGAGACCGTGTTGATGTCGCAAAAGAGATGATTTGCGAGGCTGAATCCGATCCCACATTCATCAAAATCAAAAGGATCATTACTGGAGACGAGACGTGGGTTTATGAGTACCACCCGCAATCCAGACATCAGGCAATTGAATGGCGTTCACCAGATGAGCCGAGACCAAAAAAACCACGTCGTTTTCAGTCAAAAAAGAGGGCAATGCTCACGGTGTAGTGCATCATGAATTTTTGCCAGAAGGCCAGACAGTAAACAAAAAGTATTATTTGGGCGTTATGAGACGTTTGCGTGAAGCAATTCGCCGAAAGAGACCAGAATTGTGGGCAGAAAACTCGTGGATTTTGCACCATGATAACGCACCGTTGCACAGTGCCATCATTATTCGTAATACGAGTATTTTGACGAAAAATGCAACAAATACCAATCAACAGCCACCGAATTCACCTGATTTGGCTCCCTGTGACTTCTTTCTGTTTAATCGAGTTAAAAAATCACTACGGGGAACGCGTTTCAGCAGCCGAGAGGAACTAATGGAAAAATCGCAGGAAGCACTGTGGACATACCGAAAACTGAATAAAATGTTTCGAATAACCTCGAAGTGTTTCGAGGATTGGATCAAGCGCTGGCATAAGTGTGTTGCAGTCGATGGGTATTACTCTGAAGGGGAAAATATAGATTTAGATGAATAAACTTGTATTTCCAATTTTCTGAATACATTCCGGAAAATGTTGGATCAAGGTAGTATATACATATGCAACAATAATTACACGCACTTTATTACAAAACACACACTGATTTGCATACGTACAATTTTTACTTAATTTTTTTATTTTGTAAAGAAATCAGTGATTTTTTTTTTTGCTTCAATAACATCCAGCGTCCTTGGTCAAGAGCATTGTCGATGACAACCAGTGCCGAGAATACCTCGTCGTCCACTTCCGTTCTTAGTAAATATTGACGCATGTACGCAACAATGACTTTGCCTCCTTTGATGTGACGGGCGAAATTGGTTCTGCTTCCAATTCTTCTTCATCATCGTCAATATGTACAAAATCATCGAAAGTCACAGATTCATCAAAGTTAGGAAGAAGCCTCCATCCATCCTGCGAGGTAGAATGATCCAGTTCTAATCCCTCCTGTTGCAATTGATTCACTATAATACGAGTAAATACGCATTCCTTGAAACAGTTTGAAATCTTTGTCTATTTAACGTTTTTCCATGGCCATCGCTGTTAAAACATTTAAGTTGGCTCTCTGTCCATTTTCAATGCTATCCAACACTATCATCACTACTTCTTTGCGGTACAAAGTTTTAAAATTCTGAATCATTCCTTGGTCAAGGGGTTGCAAATTAAGGGTGATGTTAGCAGGGAAAAATTTAAGATTCACATTACTGAGAACTGGTGGATTATTATGAACTGTGCAATTATCCAGGAAAAGTACAATCTTCCGCTTCTGCGGTTTCATGTCGATGTCTATGTAGTTTCAACAGCCACTCATTGAACAATTCTGTGGTCATCCACGCTTTTTTGATGGAGCGATAAAGGAAAGGATTTGATTTGATTTGAAACATCTAGAGTTAGCAGCTTTCCCTGTCATAAGAGGTTTTATTTTTTGTGAACCGTCCATGTTTGCTGTGAGTAATAATGTTAACCTTTCCTTGCTATGTTTGCCCCCGTGGCATTTTTCGTTTTTAAATGCCATCGTTCGATCAGGAAGACACTTAATGAAAAGAGCAGTCTCATCTGCATGCAACACATTCCGTGGATCGTAATTTGCCATTTTTCTAAAAATGATATTATGTGTTTTTTTTTTTTTAAATTGGGGAGCCATCCTTCACTGGCGGTGAATACCCAAACTAACAGCATGCAACCTCCGACATTTACGTTTTGTTCTCTGCATTGACTAAACCATTTTAATAAGCATTCTTCAGGACCGGGGAACTCACCGTGCCGGTTCCGCTTCTTCCCTCCGTGTAATGTACTTCCAGCAAATCTTTTTGCTTTAGAATGTTTGACAATGCGGAGAACGGAATTCGGAAAGTGTTTGCTTCAATAATTTTTTTTTTACCGATTGACATATTTTTTTGCACTCATAATTTATTACGAGACTGATTATTGCTGAAATATAGTATGTAAATCGCATTCCCAAAGGGAGCGAAAAATTTTGTCCTTAACGGGATCAAAGCAAAAAATAAAATTCGAATTATTGAGAGGTAACTAGCTACTGATTTCGAATTACAGCGTGTTTGCTGTCGGCCCGATTCGGCAATCACTTCGAATTAACGAGCGTACCAAAACACATAGGTTTTGTTCCATTTATCAAGGTTTTTTCAAGGGTCCTCACAATCAGTTCGAATTATCAAGAATTTCGAATTATCGAGTTTCGAATTATCGAGATTCGACTGTATATGGTATTGTTACGGAATTCAGACTACGCATTGGTCTATGGAGATGTAATAGGTGTATTAGTGTCGGTAAAGAAGTCTTTTATATGCCACTATTTTGTTAATCCAGTTTTTTTTGTTTTTTTTTTTGGATTTTGACACTTGTCGACACTTGTGGATTTTGACTCTATCTTCCTATCTTTTCTTCCAACAAGTGCACATTGGAGTTGTGATCATTAAAATAAAGATAAAATAATCCAAATATTTTGCAGAAATCTTTTTATTTTATAATTTAAAAGTTTTGTTATCGTCGCGAACACGCAACAATTGGTGTCAGCTGTGGGGTCTAAATCAACTCAACAACCGAGTTTTAATTTACTTCCACGCAATCACATGGCCGCAGAGCAATTAAAGTTAGTGTTGGAGAAGTTGGAAGTTCAGTCAAAACTTCTGACTGCCCAAGCATCACGAATAGAAGTACTACACCAGTCTATAGCCGATGTAACATCTCGATTGGGAAAACTGGACACCACTCAACAGGATTTTTTTATTACACGCGTAGAAGAACTTGCTAACCTTTCTTCTCCCGTTGTAGGTCCCGACATAGAAGTCTCTCCACCAGCAACCGATGATTATTTAAAAGTTAACCCATCAGCGGCACCTGTGATGCATTCTACGCATGTCCCGCTAAAACAGCGGGAAAAGGGCTTCACCAACCAACTGTAGACGATACAGCTCCGTTGCCCAATGTAACAGTTAAACCACGAGAATTCGATGGGAAGACACCTTGGCGAACTTATTATCTACATTTTGAAACCGTAGCAAGAGTTAATGGATGGACTGGAAATTTAAAAGCGCTATACTTAGCACCTTACCTTCGTGGAACTGCGTTAGTTTACTTTGAAACATTACCCACCGACATCCGAGACGACTTCGCCAAATTGGAAACTTCGCTTAGGCGGCGATTTGGTAATGAATTCGAACAGGCAACTGCGCATTCGCAACTTCGAGGACGAGTTCAAAAACTAAGAGAAACCTTTGGCGAACTAGCAACGGATCTTCAACGTTTGGTTGATTTGGCGTTTCCAGATTGCCCGGAACTTCCTAAAAATCGATTTGCATTGGGCCAGTTCATCGACGGTATTTTCGATGTCGACATTCCACAACGTGTGCGCGATTCTGCACCCGAATCATTAGAATTGGAGTTGTCCTTGGCCGTGCGAGCAGAAGGGAACTTAGCAACCCGGCAGAGTCGTCGTCCAATACGTGTTGCAGAGGTAGATTTCTACCAAACCAATGATATTGCGGCATCGGGAAACGGGGCTCAGGTAGTTTAGAGGAGCATAAACTGCCAATAAAAAGTCCACAAAATGCTCCCAACAAAAAACATCGGGGGAAAGAGAAAAATGTCTTGGGAACCATCAAATTTATTCACCGGACTGGATATGGTTTTGTGAAACGTGATGATAATGGCGAAGGTGCATATATACCACGCAGTAAATTCAGACGGGCCCCCAGTCTACGACAGGAAGGTTTGGCCGTTATCTTTGATGTCGAAACAGCACAATTGGGTCCACGTGCTGTTAATTTAAAATCTTCCCCTACGAAGGAAAACCAGCAAGCCCTAACTCACGAGAGGCGGAGTTAGGGACGACATTGACAGCCTCTCCATCAGAAATGTTATATATCCGCTCGACCAACATCCCAACTAATTTGTTTTTACCGGTCAACATCAACAATGTTTCCTGTCGAGGCATCCTCGATACACACGCTACCCGTACTATCATCCATCCTCGTCATGTCCGGCAGATGGTCACCAACCCGGCGATATCTTCTTCGCAAGCAATTATTCAGACGGCCACCGGCGAGACGACACCAGTAACAGGTGTTTTGCAAGCTTTGCTTCAAATTGGACAACAAGTTCATCTACCAGTATACATAGCCGAAATAACCGACGACTGCATCGTGGTCCTAGACGTGCTACAAAAATGCCCAACCAAAATTGATCTTCAAAACCAGACCTTGCAATTGGACGGGGAAATTATTTCGTTGCAGGGATTCGCTAGAAAAGCGAACATCAATATTGATGCATTTTCTAAGTGTTGGCTGTGTCTAGCAACATCAGTACCCGAAGAGGAAATTCTCTACGTTAAGGTGTTTTTTCCTAACCAGCAATTTTCGATGGCTGATTCCATTTGTCAGGTATCTGGGGGCGAAATTTCATTGCGAATCGCAAACACATCAGATCGGGCAGTCGCGTTGAAGGAGGATGGCCTGATTATTCAGACGGAAACTCAGCCAAAACTATTCTGTTGCCGAGCCGTCGAAAACGGAGAAACAGAAATTAAAACAGAATTGCCCCTCATCCTGAAAGAGATGATCGAGAAACCTACTTCCCACTTGACAACGGAGGAAAAGATAAGTTTAACCTCTTTAATTTCTCGAAACATTAAACTTTTTTCAGGATTACTTGGCCGGACTTCGCTCACTCGACACCGTATTGATACTCAAAACGCAACACCGATTAAACAGCCTCCTAGAAAGTTACCCATCAATCGAAGGAACGAAGCCTATCGCATACTAGAGAACATGCAACAACAAAACATTGTTCAGTGCTCCAGAAGTCCTTGGAGTTCACCAGTGGTTCTTGTACAAAAGAAGGACGGATCGCTTCGCTTTTGTATCGACTACCGAAGACTCAATGAGGTAACAAAGAAAGATTCATACCCGTTACCTAGAATCGACTTGACTCTAGAAGCACTCTGGTTTTCCACTCTAGATCTACGCTCAGGATACTGGCAAGTGGAACTAGACCCACAGGATAAGGAAAAGACGGCGTTTTCCATCGGAACTGGTTTGTACGAGTTTAATGTTATGACTTTTGGGCTGACCAACGCTCCTGCCACCTTCCAAAGGCTGATGGATGCTGTACTGGAGGGACTTCCGTGAACGATTACATCATCCAAATATACTAGGCATATATTTGGATGATGTAATCGTTCACGGCCGAACATTCGCCGATTTATTAAGACATTTGGAAACGGTTTTTGAACGTTTAAAAAGCGCTGGTCTGTGTCTAAATCCTGAAAAATGCTGCTTAGAGAAACAAGAGGTCCGATTTTTGGGACATATCGTGTCGAAAGAGGGCATTGCTGTTGATCCTGAAAAGGTTTCCGCAGTACAAAAGTGGCCAAAACCACATAATAAAACTGAAATTCAGTCCTTTTTAGGACTTTGTACATATTATCGCCGCTTCATTAAGAATTTTTCTGACATAGCGAGACCTTTAACAAAATTAACTGAGAAAAGAAGTTCCTTCGAGTGGACTGAATACTGTGAACAATCATTCGCCCAATTAAAGCTGAAATTAGTCAACACACCGATTTTGTCACAACCGACTGAAAATGACGAATTTATCTTGGATACGGATGCCAGTCATTTTGCCTGTGGAGCTATTTTGTCACAGCTTCAGAAGGGACAAGAAAAAGTCATCGAATACTACAGCAAAACTTTTACAAAGCCCGAAAGAAATTATTGTGTCACCAGGAAGGAACTGTTAGCCGTGGTCAAAGCCACCAATCATTTTCAACCTTATTTACTAGGGAGACATTTTTTACTCAGGACGGGCCACAGTTCTTTCTTTCTTTCGCTGGTTAGAGCGATTGCAACAGTTCGATTTTTCTGTGGAACACCAACCGGGATGCGGATGCTCTTTCTCGCCGTCCTTGCGTAGAGTACAACTGTTACCACTGTAACAGGTTAGAGAAGAAAGATCAACTATTGATTCGAACTACAGTCGTTTTGGAAGATATGGCAGCGGAGCAGTCAGCAGACCTCGAAATTTCCATCGTCAAAGAGTGGGTGCAACAAAATCAACGACCAAAATTTGAGGAAGTCCGCGCACTTAGCCCCAATCTCAAAGCATACTGGGGTATGTTCGAAATGCTGGAGTATCGAGATGGCATATTACACCGCCGCATCAGCACCACATCTGGTAAGGCTTATCAAATAATCATTCCCGTGTCTTTGCAGCTGGAAATTATGAAAGCAATGCACGACAGTCCGACCGGCGGACACTTTGGTTGCTCAAGCAACGTTATTACTGGGTCGGATGTTCAAGTGATGTTGAAAGGTTTTGCAATGGGTGCGCTATTTGCTAGAAGCGAAACAACATAAAATCCCGGGCACCATTACAGCCGGTCTATGTTGGAGCACCGTTTGAGCGAGTGGCAGTGGACATTCTTGGACCATTACCAGTTACGGAGCAACGCAACCGATACATTTGTGACTATTTTACCAAATGGCCAGAGGCTATTCCTTTGCCTGACCAGACAGCAGAAATAGTGGCTGAAGCACTCATAGTCCATGTTTTCTCTCGATTTGGAGTTCCCCAGACCAGGGGAGGAATTTTGAATCAGCAGTGTTCGAAAATGTGATGAAGAAATTCGGGGTCGATAAAACCCGCACCACGGCTTTACACCCGCAGTCTGATGGAATGGTCGAACGTTTTAATCGGACGCTTCTTAATTATCTTGCCAAGTTCGTTGATGCAAATCAAAGAGATTGGGAAGCCTATCTTCCCCTTCTTCTTATGGCTTACAGAACTGCAGTTCATGAGGCAACCAAGGAAACACCAGCGTTTTTGACTTTTGGTCGGGAACTTCGTCTACCTGTGGAGCTTTTGACTGGTTCTGCTCCTGATCGGCCGACCAGTACTTCAAATTACATCGAAGATCTAACCCAAAGATTGGAAACAGTCAATTCTTTCAACCGAGATCAGTTATTGCGTTATACTCGGAAGATGAAGGATCGTTACGATATCCAAGTTAAGGCGAATCCATTCAACGAAGGGGACAAAGTTTGGCTTTATGCTCCTAAGAGGAAAAAGGGACTTTACCCAAAGCTTCAAAATAATTGGCAGGGGCCCTATGGTGTTGTGGAGCGACTTGGTGACGTTCTTTACCGAATTACGAAAGAAGGAAGCAGGAAGTCGATTGTGGTGCATCGAGATCGCCATGCATGGTTCAAATGTCCCCAAAGTGGCTAAGGACAGCCACACTTTCAACGAAGGCATTGCTCTATGGAGATGTAATAGGTGTATTAGTGTCGGTAAAGAAGTCTTTTATATGCCACTATTTTGTTAATCCAGTTTTTTTTTGTTTTTTTTTTGGATTGTGACACTTGTCGACACTTGTGGATTTTGACTCTATCTTCCTTTCTTTTCTTCCAACAAGTGCACATTGGAGTTGTGATCATTAAAATAAAGATAAAATAATCCAAATATTTTGCAGAAATCTTTTTATTTTATAATTTAAAAGTTTTGTTATCGTCGCGAACACGCAACAGTATGTAATCTGAAAATAACATAGTGGATTAGAGATAAATATTTAGCTTAAGCAACAGCAACAAAATCCTTTGGACTCGACCATTTATTTTGAAAATCTCCAGTTTGCAATCGTCCAGAATAAATTGAATCGCAATTTTGCTATTAATAAAAAAGAAGGCGTCGTCAACTGTCCATATTGCAAGACAGTGAGAAATTTGGCTCAGAATTAACATGCCAATCGTATATTTCATCAAGCAATGATACCAATACCACGATCAAAAGTTATTTAATATACCCACACTATTTTAAATCGAATTGTTGACTCTTTCTTAATCTTTTAGATAGCGAGTATCAGTTCAATATATTATGCATAGATTGGAAAAATTCACGAATGTCTGTAAAAAAATATATTTTTATGAAATTGCTGTCTCTGTTTTCAAAACGGGGTGAATCATTTTATTTATGACTAATTGAAGGTTACTCTGATAAGGACTAGTGATAAGAAGCTTGTCCACATCAGGGGTTAACATTCTAAATGTGCACTCGTACATCCAATATGTTTAATCATTCTATAGGACATTGAGCAAGTAGGCTATGTCGCACTACTACTAGTGCAAACATACATACTCGTGCGTTAATAAATATAAATATCTTTGTACTTTCATTAATGTACAATAAATAAAAGCGGTAATGACCACGAGTAATGTTTTCAATTTCGACAACGGCTCTATTCAATGAATCATTATACGAGTGGTACACAGATTGCACATTTTAAGGGTGATAAGCGAGGAAAGCACGACCATATCTGAGTTATACACTAGACTAGACCTTCCACAATAAAATGGACTGCTTGGGAATCGCTTATTGGATCATGAATGGGATAGGTCAACGCAGCTGCCACTTCACCCATAGTCAAAAGCTATTAAATAAAATATATGTCTAGTAGCGTCTTCAGAAAATACGATTTAGGCTGCTGATAAATCAAAGCTCTGTCCGATAAATTAACGCAAGTTCAAGTTGATGAATGATAAAGCCTTATCGGACAGATATTATCGTCCATGAAAATCGAGGAAAGAGAAAAATTAGAACAACAGCTGTTATGAGCAGATTTATTGTCAAAGGCACGCTTTGAGCTTCATAGAGTGGGTGAAATGGAAACATCATCTCTTCGCGGTACCTACTGGACACTCGTAGCTGAAAAACAACAATCAGAGTACCTAAACAATATAAAAAAAAAGATGACCACTTTTTGACGCCTGAAACTGCTACGAAGCATAAAATACCATAACACAAGAAATACGACTATTGTAGATAGGGCGAACAAAAAAGTTTTTAAGCCTGAGATACTACAATACAAGATGAGAAGGTAAGATGTCTTTCATAAGGTTTGCTTATAAAGGGGTAAGGGCCTCAAAATGGACTCATCGTTATCTCTGGATTGAAGCAAAAACTTTAAAAGGAAGGACCCAAACACTTTACCTTGGGAAGCCCCTCAGAATTCGAGTATCACCTCACTTTTCATAAAGACTTTTTTTAATGTTCAAAAAAGTTTCCTTTCGTTTCGCAATACTCTCTTTCATTCGCATAACGTATCTGCTTGTATGTTACCGCAGAAGTTACCGAGCAAGTGTTCGTTTCTTTTAGTTACCACCTTCTGGCATACTCCCTGCTGAGTTTCAGGATTTTCTCTAGATCTTTTGCTACCAACAATTCGGTCATTCTGCTTGTGTATCTCTCCTCGCGCGCGAGTGCAAAAAACAAAAAAAAAACTGTGCGGGCAAAAAAAAAACAACAACAACGCGCGAGAGCAGTGAGACCGAAATCCACATCCACAGTGCTAGCATCCCAACCTTCCTGCCCCTGGTCAAACTGTTGCTTGCACTCGGTCACTGCCGTTGCTGTATTACATCGTCGTACAGCACGTGCAGTGATTGAGTGTATGTAACAACCGATGGATAGCGGGCTGTGGGTATGAATTTTGTTGGTGTGCTGTTTCGTATTGTTGCAAGGGCATAACACCTACAACAATTTGATTCGGTAAACCAACTCTGAATTTGTACTTCACATCTGCGCTTAATAACGTCGGTGTTTGTGTTTTTTGTGTTTGTCTTTCGTTATAATGACTCGAGAATTCAGAGTGGATATTCCCAATATCGCGGGCTAAAAAGTAATCACTTTTCTGCGTACGTCCACATCTGTAAATATAGACCAGCTGTTTTGGCACTTTGTAAAACACAGGTAGATGCCCGCCCACACCTATCAGATCACTCTGATCTGAAGCTACCTGGCTACGAACTAGTGCTATTATTCTTCTCTCACCGCGGTCTCGCCATTTACGTGAGCAGTGATATAGCTTACCAAACTCCACCACAGTGTAATCCAATCCGGAATTCAATTTCATGTGGTTAAAACTCCATATCCACTATTGCTTTATTTACTGCAGCCCCAAACTGGACAGCAATTCGATCTTTAAGAAGTTTGATGCGCTGTCTGATTCAATACAAAGAATTGTATCCCTGTGTCCTTATACTGAAATGGTGATTACGAGCGATTTCACTATACATAATTCTGGGTGGCTTCGACATTCTGGACAGAAAACACGCGAACACTTTGCGGCTAGCTCAACACTCCCAGATTGTGATTTGTCTCCGACTATACTTGAGTGCGTCGTATCTTCAATGGGACGAATCCACTTTCGCACTCGTGTAATAGCAAGAGTACTTAAAGATCTCAACATGCATAAATCCGCTGGTCCAGATCGTATATCTCCCTTTCTTCTAAAGAGGTGTTCTTCCTACTTGGCAAAACCACTGCGTAAGCTTTTTCATCAATGCTAATTTTTAGGACTCTTTCCGAGGAGATGGAAAACAGCACTTCTCCAGCCCATCCCTAAAAAAGGCGAATCTACTTCCCTCTCCTCCTACAGACCCATTGCACTTACGCCCCTTCTTTCCAATGTCATGGAAACGCTGATAAACCGTCAGCTCATGAAATATCGCGAAACACGAAAACTTCTTAATGACCGGCAGTACGATTTTCATAGCAACAGGTCCACTGGTGATTTGATGGCATGTCTCTCCGAAAAGTGGAACCAAAGCGTACATCAATCTGGCGGAAGCAAGATACGAGTAGTTGCACTTGATATCTCTAAGGCGTTTGACAGAGTTTGGCATCAGGGTCTTTTGTCGAAAATGCGTGCTCTTGGGATCGACGGCTCTCTTCTTCAATGGATTAGAAATTGCCTTTCGGAACGTTCAATTCAAGTTGTCTTGGACGGTTTCAAGTCTGATATTCACAAAATAAATGCAACGATCTCTTGTCTGCTACTTCTAATCCAATATATTCCTTTGCTGACGACAGTACTCTCTGCTTTTCATATTCGTTCCCGGACTCACGTCCCTGCTCTTCGGCTGTAGGATGGGAACGGCAGCGTATGTTAAGCTAGCTCATTAAATTCCGATATCAACAGCATAACCAGTTGGGTACTATCAACAGAGTGGAATTTAAAGCTTCGAAAATATAATGCTGTCTGCTGTCGTAAAAGCGAAATTTAAACACCCAGCCATTATCCATGAATGGCACTTACCAGTACATCGTCGAAACCGAAAAACTTTCCATTCTCGGTATGTGTGTCAATGAAAACTTACCTTGGAATGATCACATATTCGGTGTCGTCAAAAACGTTGCGAAATATCTAGGTTTCCTCAAGCGATGTAAGAAATACTTCACCCCCTCTGATCGGTCCTCAATATATGTATTAGGAGTTTATCCGCCCGAAATTGGAGTACAATGCACACATTTGGTCGGGTGCGCCCAAAACATCTCTGCACCTGCTAGATAGGATTCAAAACTGTGCGATAAAACTCATAGGTGATACTAATATCACTCAAACAATGGACACCCTCGAACACCGACGTAATGTCTCATGTCTCACTTTGTTTTATCGCTATTTACACCACCAGTGCTCCGTAGAAATCGCCAGTAGCATTCCGCCCATTCAAACTTTCAACCGTAACACCCGTCTCGCTATGAATGCTTATCAGTATACCCTCAAGCCCACTCTTGCAAACTTAAGTAAGTTAGAAAGTAAGCTAGCGATTTTTCCTAATTCGCCTTCCTATTAGCTTTGATAATAGCATCTCGTTAGGATTATACAAAGAGTAACACTTGTCGCTGTTTCTTTGGCTTAAGAACGCGTTAAACCAGTCCTTGTCATGACTTAGCAGACTCACTTAAAAGTCATTCTAAGACGCCGAAGCATGGGTGTTAGCAAAGGTGAATGAAGATATCCTTGCCCGTTTTGAACAAAGAAGTTATCTTTTGTCCCGTGACTAACCGGAGCTATGTACCCCGAATGAAGACAAACAAAAAGCGACTGCATCTCAAAGAGAATATTTGCAGACTACGTAAAATAAATATTGGTAATGCAAGACTCAGAACTATCGCAAACAATTCCTCAATTGAAGAATTTATGATTTTAAACAGATTAAACCGCACAAATGGGAACAAATCAAATACCTTTATCGACAAATTCCAAATATGCTATTCGACGGTTTCCCCCTGCATCCCTATTCGGATGCGGATGTTCTAACACATCTCAAATGTAAAAATAAATGTTGGGCAAGCTATTGAAAATATTCTTAAACGAATTCACCCAACCCGTTGCCACTAAAAAGAAAACCATTTGCGATATCGATTACCAAAAGCAAGAGCTCTGCAAATCATTATTTTATTTAGGTACTCGTATGTACTAAAAATGTCAAACCGTCCGATTCGTGAAGAGTTATACATAATACTTTGTAGTCGTGGACGTAGTTCGTCGAACTTTCACAGTACACAGCACGACTTCATTAAAGCCCATTACCCCCAACTTAATGGATTATTGCTCGTACCTATGGATATTTAGTTTCTACCGGTCTAACTCAGTATCAACTCTCTCTCCTTCTCCATATGTTTAGTTTCCGTTCTTGTTTCCAAATTACTCATTTGAATGCCTACGAAAGCAACAAGCACTACAAAAACAAAAAATTAAAACAAAACGAACAAACAAATCTGAATTATGTAGTGACGATGAATTTGTTGTTCCTAGCAAGCCCAACTAATGCTCTTTTGCCTCACGCACGGCTTTTAATTATAGTTTGCGAGCGCGGCCTATGGTCATTTGTAAGAACCCTCTGAAGGAAATCCAACAACAATGGCACCAACACGAAGACCCAATGTCAAGTCGTTAGCATGGGGTGGTTGGTGGTTGGTGTTCGGTGGTCTACTTACAATCGTGCACCCCTTTTTTCAGTAGAATTATTTTTGAAATTTATTTTTCTACCCTTCAACTCGAGGAAGGTTCGAGGAGAAATATTGATCTTTCCAAGCGTAGAAAAAAATATAAAGGAAACCTTGCGCAGGGTGATTCGAAAATCGGATTTACTTACTCGCAATAGAAATGCCTAGTCCGACTGACTGTAACTGAAAAGAAAAACCTTAGAATTGTGAAGATGCGGTCAAGCATTTTCATATCGATTACACGTGTGTTTATGATATTTTGTATTGCTTCAGTGAGCTGGTGGTATCCCATCTGATGTTCTAACCGAAAAGTTTCGAATTTCACCACCAAACCGAACAAATGCAAGCCGAGAGCTTACAATAGCTTTGGATGTTCCAATCATTAATTTCGTTATCAGGGTCAGTGATTCATAAATATTTGTCGGCTTTGTCGCTTCGTCTATTTGAAGCTGTGTGGGTATTCCATCCAAGTAAACAACATTTGTTTTTTGTTTTCCGAAAATGATAAAGCCTGCAACAACAAAGCGCTAGAATGGCAATCGATGAGCAATACATGGGAGAATAATTAATTCGAATTTGGTTTCAGCTGTTTACGATTGAACAAATGTTTGTAATTACCCAAATCGCTTTCGGTTTCCTAGTTGTCTCACTTCCAACTGCCAACCGCATGGAGAGCTTAAAATAATTTAGAACTACTCATACATTAATAGAGGTTGTAACAGATTGAATTTGAATTGAGTTGGAAGGACTGCATACACGTTTTCTTCTTAATATAAATTGACATTATCTTTGCACTGGTTCTACTACTTCTATGTGAGTCGTAAACATACTAGATAATTGGCGAGAACCTCGTATTTAAAGTACGTCGATTTGACATTCTTTAACCGGTTTTATACGGTGTGGCAGTAAGGATCGGTTCGACGGTATCAATGCCTGCTCGACCCTATCAGAAAAGCACGGAGATGAGAAACTCTCTACCAGCACTGAATCACGAGGTTCTGCTGCCAAAAATCCGACACGACCACACTTGTCGAAGACCGAATTCGCGAAGCAATCTGCCTTCGTATCCAGAACGCGGAGAGGCACTCGTCACTTTAGGCCACCCACAAACTACGACCAAATTGTGTAAAATTGAAAACCCCACAACGTTCCCACCAACTATGCCGTGTGAAACTCAAAAATGTTAAAACTCTGATTCGGATCCCTACGGGAAAGACTACGTCAGCTAGCTACTCTTCAAAAAGACACAGACACAACTGTCCAATATCTCAAGAAAATAAAAATAAATAAGGATGGCTAACACCTCCACCAAAACGTTTTATGAGCCGGTAAGGAGTAGCCTTATAGATGCGGTTCACGGCATAACCGATCTTGACAGGAAAATCTCATATGACGAATGGAGGCTTGTAGAGTGATGCTAAGTAAAGTGCCTCTTCGAACGCACCACAACATGTTCCCTAACATCTCCCATCCTTAAAGACACTAATTGACACGAGAGGTTCTTGAAACTAATGGCCAGTCAAGACTCGGTGCATTTCTTTCTATCGGGAGTTCTGACAGAGAAAACCAAACCTCGCAGACTTAGGGCTTGGTTCAATGACTCGCTAGCGAGTCCTCGGATCATATGATGATTCTGAAGATCTTGGGATATAAATACCCTGAGCTCGCTCGACTAAAAACTTTTTCTATATCGAAAACGAACGGCAGAGACAATGCGGTCGTAAGTCGGTCCATCATTCTCTCCTTGATAGACGACTCCAATCCTTTGCGTGGTGCAGAGAATTTCAGATGTGTGGTGTTAAGGCTGTTCAAGAAAGAAGAATGTCCTTTAGCTGATCCATCGGACATACTACTAGGTAACCTCCTTGCCTGCCAGAATGCGCTGCTACTGCAAAAAAGGTTATGGTGCCTTGAAGTCCGTTCATATTTAGGCAGGCATGCCAAATTTCGGTGCGATACTGTCTTTAGTTTTGTTTTGACAGCTAATTGTTTTTGACGTGTTTGGCATCATGTTGAGTATGGACAAAAACGATTTTCGTTCTCTCATAAAACATTATTTTTTGAGAGGCAAAACGGCGAAGGAAATAAAAGAAAAGTTGGATAAATATTATGGGGCTAATGCTTCGTCAGATTACACCGTCAAATATTGGTTTCGAGAGTTTCGTGTTGGCAGCAACTCAACTACCGATCAAGTCCGCAGCGGCAGGCCCTCCGAAGCGGTTACAGAGGACAATGTCAAAAAAAAAACATGAAATGGTGTTGACTGACCGGAAAGTGAAGGTGAGCGAGCTAGCAGATACCACAAAGATTAGTACTGAGCGCACACACCATATTTTGGGCAATATTGCCAATTGCCAATATTTGGCATGACCAAAAACACGAACGCGAGAGCACTTCGAAGGAGTGTTTGGACTTGCTGATGCGGAATCGGTCGGACTTTTGACGTCGATTGGCAACTGAATTTGGATCCCTCGGACTATTATCTCTTCCCAAACCTCAAAAGATGGCTCATCAATAAAAAGTTCAGCTTACGCGAGGAAATCATCGACGCCACGGAGGAGTATTTTGCAGACCTTCCGGAAAATTACTTTTCGGACGGGATCAAGAAGTTGGAAAATCGCTGGAATAAGTGCATCAAACTAAAAGGGGACTATATTGAATAATATAGAAAAACATTTAAAAAAAAAAAAATTTAATTCCCAAGGAGGTTACTTTTCATCTCTAGTATCGCATGCCAAGTCAATAGCCCCTCTCCAAGCAGCACGCCAAACTAGACTACGGCGATGGGTGAGTCAACGTCTTAATGACACACGTTCCCTGAGGTATCTCTACCACCCTGCCACGGAGCTTAAGGTGGTACAGATTAATCTCCATAAGGCCAGACTCGCCTCATCAAACCTCACTATCCAAATCGTAGAGAACGGTGAGCACATCAGCTTTACCCAGTAGCCATGGCTTGACTAAACCAGCGTCACCAAATTCAGCATATTCTCTCTGGCAAGAAAAGAAGGTCTCTCGTTTTTTTCTTCAGACGTCTTCGCTGTAACATTGCTTACCTCCAAAGAGGTCAAAAGATATAGTTCGCATCTGGTTAACTTGTCTTATCGGGACCACGATGACCACATACCTAGACACTTCAAGAAGCCGGTTGAAGAGCTCGCCCCAAATCAGAAAAAAATCGAGCTGGGTGCGACGCAAACGTATGAGGCACACCACAATATCCCCAAAGATGGGTCGACCTTTGAATATCTAGTAGTTATTAATTTTAGAGTGGGTAGCACAGCTAATAGTCCTACTTTCATTGTCCCAAACATTAATCGCAATCGTTGGTAGACTAACTGAGAGAAACCCAAGATGATTCCTCATGCCAAAATGGTTAGATGCGGAAGTCACATTTTAACATCCCATCAAGAGCTTGACGAACTCAACAATGAACTGACTTTCTCTCTAGATCTTGCTTTTACCTCATCCTGTCATATAGTAAGGCTTAGCCGTTTGCTGAGAAGACGGACTTACATCAACCTGTGAAACTGTGAGAAAAAAACAACACAGCGAGCTACGAATGCAATTAACTTCGACCGCAGCGTGAGAGACACTCAGCAGCGGAAAGTACTAAACATGTCAATCAACTGACGCTACATCGTGGCCTCTCCCAATCAACCGACATTCAATCAAATCTAAATGTGACTTCAATCAACCGACATTCAATCAAATCTAAATGTGATTTCAATCATCTGATTTCAGAAAGGAACGAATGGAAATAAGTAAGTCCATTACCATCTGCACAGATGGCTCTAAAGCAGAAGAAATCGCTGGCGCAAGCTTTTTTCTAAGTACTTCGTACTTCGGCATACACAAATCTTTAGTCTCCCCACATATTGTACCGTGTTCCAAATTAAAGTCTCAGCTACTCATCAGGCCGCTGCTTGGCTCAGACTAAATCCTATATCCGCGTCGGATATTGCAATATACATAGACGGGCAAGCAGCGATCAGATGCCTTACTCCGAGGGTGGCTGCAGACAACCGCGCTCTCACAAGATCACACACTGCGACACTCGAATGCCCCAAGGAATTTGCTTGACTCGGATCCCTAGGAACAACTAGTAGACGGCTTGGCAACGTCAAGCTACCAATGTCCTACGCCAAACAAATTACACACATTCAAGCGATCTTTAGTGACCACTTCCAAGTGGACTCATAGAGATAAGATAACTTTACTAATATTGCCCATACTCGATTTTAAGCGATCAAATGAGGCTGTTAACCTCAGGAGAAGAATTATCTCCAGACTTACAAACATAATCACGGGACACTGTGCCATTGAAAGATATGCGCAGCAATTGAGTATTCCTCGCAACGATTTCTACAGAAGCTGCAGTGACGAAAAGGAATCTGTAGTCCAATTAAGTTGCAACTAACTGCCCTCCCTTAGCGCTCATCAGAATTCCGAATTTGGCAAAACACTAATACAGTGTTGTGCAAAACTTACCGGATTTTTATCGAACATTTTTCTTTGGTGAATTTTTGGGAACAGAAAGAACCTAAGTAAAATCTGTTGTTGTTGTTGTTTTATTATATTGGGTCTACAAGTAAGTTTCCAGCGTTTTTTTTTCCAAAATTTGAAGTTTTATTATGAAAACATAGTTACAATGCTTTATTCAAAGTATCGTCCATCGGAAGCTACAACTTTCCTCCATCTTTCTGGCAGTTTATGAATTCCAGACCAAAAAAATTTCTCGTCTTTCGAGCCCAAGAATGTATCGAGCCAATTTTTGATTTCCTCTACTGAGCTGAAGCGTATTCCCGTAAGAGCGTTCTGCATCGAACGAAACAAGTGGTAGTCAGATGGTGCCAAGTCTGGACTGTAAGGCGGGTGAGGCAGAATTTCCCATCCACTATATACCAAATAGTTTTTCACCGAAACCGCAACATGTGGCCGAGCGTTGTAGTGATGAAAAATGATAGACTCATGCCTGGTCTCATATTCTGGCCGTTTTTCTTTTAATGCCCGCTTCAAACGAATTAGTTGGGTTTGATATAATGGTCCTTTGATGGTTTCACCACTCGGAAGCAGTTCGTAGTATACGACACCCTTTTGATTCCACCATATGCAGAGCATGACCTTATTCACGTGAATATTTCGTTTCGGCGTCGATTGGGCGGGCTCGCCGGGCTTTGTATACGATTTTCTGCGTTTAGGATTATCATAATAAATACATTTCTCATCACCAGTGACAATACGATGCAAAAATGATTGATTTTTATACCGCTGCAGTAACATTTCGGACATGGCTTCAATTCGTAGGGCACCCAGTTTCCAACCTTTTGAATGAATCCCAGTGCTTTTAGGCGCAGGGAAACGGCTTATTGCGTGACGCCCAATGATGCAGCAAGTTCTTCTTGAATCTGACACGCATCCTCATCCAGTAAAGCGTCCAATTCCTCGTCTTCAAAAGTTTTCGGCTTTCCGGGGCGACCTTTGTCTTCAACTCCAAAATCACCACTTTTGAACCGTTTGAACCACTCGCGGCACATCGATTGACCAATACATTCCGCCCCATAAGTTTCCGAAAGCAAACGATAGGCCCCCGCCGCACTTTTCTTCATATTAATGAATAAAAGCAGCGCTTCCCGCAAATGACGTTTATTTGGCTGGAAACTTGCCATGATTTTGTTCGATAAAATGTACGAAACCGATAGAACTGCTCAAATATAACGCTGCAAAGTTGTTGACAGATACAAAACCTACAAATAAAACACATGGGGTCTGACATTTCTGCCCGGGATCCACTGGCGGCGCCATCTCTGACAAACGCTGGAAACTTACTTGTAGACCCAATACAAAAAAGAAAAACTTAACTTAACTCGGTAACGGTCTGTGCAAAACATGCCAGATTTTATTTATACTTAATACTTTGTCCAGCAACCGTTGTTTTTTAAGACCTCCTCTCAAAAATGTCTTTTGGAATGTTCTCCCAATCATTCTTTAGTAACGCCATAAGTGCGTTTTTTGATGTTTGCGTCTTTGACCCTACCCGTCTTTTTAAAACGGCCCACAAGTTCTCGATAGGGTTTAGATCGGGCGATTGAGAGGGCCATTCCAACACATCAACATTTTTCTCCTCAAACCACTCCTTAACCAACTTTGATGAGTGTTTTGGGCCATTATTATGTTAATAAACCCTCCTCCTCAGCGTATGGTAGCATTACGGATTCCAGTATATCCCTATACTGAAAACGATCCATAATACCACTAATCTCATGTATTGGTCCCCATCCCGCACCAGAAAAACATCTCCACACCATAATTGAGCCTCCTCTATGCTTCATGGATGGACGACAATGTCGTGGCTGAAGAGTGCCCCCTTCTTTCGTCTAACATGAATACTTCCATCGGAAGCAATCAAGTTAATTTTACTCTCGTCACTAAAGAGTACAGGTTTCCACTTCGAATGGTTTCTTGCGAATTCCAGTCTAGGAAACGATTAGTGTTAGCAAAGTAATCAAAGACTTACTAGAGGAATAAAATGGTACCTTTTTTGTCTATGCTTAGCAGTAAGTAGAGGCTTTTTCGCTGGTCGAAAAGAATAAAATCCAGCTTGTCTTAAACGTCTGCGTACGGTGCTTGTTTCGATTGAAAGATTGAGCTCACTAAAAATCTTCCTTGAAGGCAGGAAAAGATTGTTAAGAATCATTTTCTTAATTTGCCGATCGGTTGGGAGTGTAGTTTTTTTCTGGGGCGTCCTCCACAGTGAATGGTTTCGCCCGGTTTTCCATTCCAAAACTTTTTTATAATGTTACACATTGTCTATAATGGCCTTTTTATACTTTTTGGCTATAGATTTGTGTTTTAGCCCTGCCCTGAAGTCCGCTACTACCTGATTTTTAACCACACCACTGTTTTTATTTTTAGCCATTTTATTAGTAAACAAATTGGAGACACCTGGGCTTTTAAGTTTTGTTAAGTCTATAACTCACTACAAATGACAGTCAAAACCATTGCCAGCAAGTTAAAGAGCAAGAAAATACGGTACCTTTGAAAATCCGGTAAGCGTTGCACAGGCATGGCATTGAATTGAGCAACAGTTTTTGTCAAAACTCTACAAATAATGATAGCAATGCCTTGTTTTTTTTTCTATTTGTAAACTTATCCAATAGGTTTTCTTGAATTGCCAAACAAGTGTACTTTCTGTATTCCTGCCCCCTAGAATTCTTCAATGAAAAATGTTCAGGAAAAAGCCAGTATGTTTTGCACAACACTGTACGTCTTCGCCTTTAGCTTTACCTTAAGGCAGGAGGCATTACTCGCAGAATTAGTCGACTTCGTTAATAAATCCAACATCATGAATGAATTCTTACTCAAGGGCATCACAACTGATCTAATCAGGTCGCAGTGATAAGGGTCGATTAATCTTGTCTTGTGATCTTAAGTGATCTCTGCTCTATAAATATCGCCGATGCCTACAAATTCATCAATGAACCAGTATGGTCGCAGGAAGAAGTCAAGTCACAGCATCGTCCACGCCCTCGATCTCAAACTTCAACTGGTTTTGTTCTCCTTCTTCTATGTTAGTTCCACTTTGTTCCGGAGGTTGGAAATCATCGATTGCTTCCGTCGTTTGTTTGTTACTCCTCTAAATTTATCTATTGTTGAAAGATTGAGCCATTCTCTTAAGTTTGACAATCATGTCAATCTCTATCTTCCAACACTTATTCTTCCTTCCATCTCTCCTTGTAGATTAATTAGAGAAGCTAACATTTACTATATCGCATAATAGGAGTATGCCCTACCAACTTTTCCTTTCTTTATTAAAAGAATTATTTCTCCTTTTATTGCTATTTGTCTTAAGACTCCATTGTATGCGATTCTGTCAACTCAAGAGATTCTAAACACCCACGTTTCAAAGGCTTCTATTCTCCTTATCGTTGCGTTGTTAAGTGTCCATATTTCTGCTCAATATAACTGAACAGACCAGACGTAGCAATTAAATTTATTTCTCTGCCATCTGGGTGTACTAAAAGGTTTTTGAAAAAATTTTCAGAATACAAATTGTAGAGTAGTGGTGATAAAATGCAGCTTGTCTGGCCCCTCTGCAAATCTCTATTTCTTTTAACTCTCACATTACTCTTGTCTATCTATTTGTTCCCCGTGATGTCTTCTGCACGCTAACAGCGAGCTGGGTTCTCCCATTTATGTAGATATTATCGGCGTACGCCAGTAGTTGCGCAGACTTTTGAAGGATTGTACATCCTTTGATCGCTTGTGAGTTCAATTCTTACAAGTATGATGTTAAAGAAGTCACATAACAGCGCATCTAAAACCTTTTTTGACATCAACGGTCTCGGTTGAGTCCTTACCGGCTTTGACGGAGCAGCGAGCGTTTTCCATCGTCATTCTGCACAGACGGACTAGTCAAGCAGGGATGCCAAAACAAGTCGTGGTTCTACGAGTACAGAGCTCGTCCCTACAAATGCTGTTATATGCGGCCTTAAAATTCATGAAAAAATTACGGGTATCGATATGGACTTCTTGAGATTCTTCCATGATCTGCCGGAGTGTGAAGATTTGATCGATTATGGCCTTTCCCGGTGTGAAACCGCACTGATAGGACGCAATCAGGCAAATAAAATCTTGTATGCGAGGTTGAGAGATTTATGCTTCTAGACGAGTGTTAGTGCAGTTGCGGGAGTTTCATTTTTGTGGATCGGACAAACGATATTGAGATTCCATTCACCAGACATATACATATACGAGGGTTGTCTGAAAAGTTTCCGACCGCAACGTAAAGATTGCGGTGCTCGTCAATAAAAGCTAGTGAATGCTAGTTGTGCATCTTTTGATAGTTACTTACCGAAGTTTTAGTCATTTTTGACGTGCAGTTTTTAGTTGACAGTCGTTTGAGTGAGTCGATTTGAGTGTTTATTAAGTTCTTGTTTTTCAAACGCAATACGCCTACGCAAATCAAAAATGAGTTGGACTCTGCGTATGGGGACTCTGCACCATCATTTACCACTGTAAAATTTTGGGCAACTAAATTTAAACGTGGCCGTAAGAGCTTGGGAGATGATGAACGTTCGGGACGCCAAAAACTGCAACCACTGACGATAACATTGCTAAAGTTCACCAAATGGTGTTAGACGACCGCCGAAAATGTCTAAAGAACGTGCTTGTTACATGTTAAGTCAAGATTTAGGCATGAGAAAGCTGTCCGCGTGTTTGCTTACGTTAGACCAAAAACGTGTTCGAATGAACATTTCCAACGCAGCTTTGGCGCAATAAATCCGATTGTTGGCGCCGATTAATTACTGTAGATGAAACTTGGATAAACCATTATACGCCCGAAACAAAAATTCTGTCAAAACAGTGGACTGCAAAGGGTGAGCCGGCTCCAAAAAAAGCAAAAACTGTTTTTTCAACTGGGAAAGTGATGGCGATTGTTTTTTGGGATAGTAAAGGAGTTATCTTAAT
The DNA here is from genome assembly GCA_963966105.1 of Volucella zonaria. Lineage (NCBI taxonomy): Eukaryota > Metazoa > Arthropoda > Insecta > Diptera > Syrphidae > Volucella > Volucella zonaria. Next base: position 178,113,977 of record OZ014532.1, on the reverse strand, counting down.
CGATTATCTTCAAAAAGGAAAAACCATTACAGGAGCATACTACGCATCATTACTTGTCAAGCTGAAGGCAGAAATTGCGGAAAAACGGCCACATTTTCAGAAAAAGAAAATCCTGTTTCACCAAGCCGACGCGCCGTCTCACACCTCAGCAGTTGGTATGGCGAAAATCCGTGAATTACGGTTTGAATTGCTTGACCATCCGCCTTAATCACCAGATCTAGCCTCAAGCGACTTCTTTTTGTTCCCTCATCTAAAAACTGCGCTCGGAGGACCGAGATTTTCGTCAAATAAGGAGGCAATCACCTTCGTGAACAATTATTTTGCAGAGAAAAACGCCAAGTACTATTTGGAAGGGTTAGAGAGATGGGAGCATAGCTGGGAGAAGTGTGTAGAGTTACAAGGAGACTATGTAGAAAAATAAAAAAAATTTGAGAAAATTTCTTGTATCATTGTTCGGAAACTTTTCAGACAGCCCTCGTACTCTTCTGACCAGATCTGAGAAACGAGTTTATGTATGCTCTCCACAAAGTAATTTCCAGCAGCTTTGAATACCTCGACCATTAATTCGCCAGGTCCAGCTGATATGTTCGAATTAAGCTCGATATCGCTATGCTTGCTTCGTTTTGGTCTATCACCGTCTAAGTTGAATGGTCCATTCTGCCTGACGGCGGGATTTTTGCCTTCTTCGCTGTTATACAGTCTGCAGAAAAAGTTTTTCCATGTTCTCAACACCAACTGTGACTCTACTGCAAGGTTTCCTTCTCCATCTCTACAGACTTCTGCACGGGTCTTCTTGCCTTGACTCATTCTCTTGTTGGTAAAACTTGCGTCCTTTATTCCTGGAGTACATCTTCTCAACAGCTTCGATCGCGCGCTTTTCGTTCTTTTTTTCTTCTGCTGGAGAAGCCGATGTTCTCCCCATCTCTTCAGTTCTTTCTTCGTTGCGGAGCTGCTTTGTACGCTTCTAGTTTAGTTGCATGTGTGTGAAAGCATTCTTTATTAAAACAAGGGACTTCTTGGTCGTGGTCAGGTGAAACCCAGCACATCAGCGGCGTCTCTAATGGCACGTGGCAGCATTGCCATTGGTCTTCGGTGCTTGATGCTAGTGTTATAGGAGTTGTTGAGAGATTTCGGAGTACGCGTTCGGCGAATATTCTGCCAGCTTCTCTACGTTCTATCTTCGCACAGTAATTTGTCTGTTATTTTTTTTTTTCTTTTTTTTATATAATTTACGCGCGCCTAAGGGATTATGATACCCTTTTACTGTTGCCAGGGCGCGGGTGGGAAAGATAGAAGGAGGAGAAAGGAAAGCATTGTTGTGATGTAGTGGTTTGAAACTCAGGTGTGTTTGGTTTCTATATTGACTCTCCAGGGGTGGGAGTCCGAATAGGACGGAGAGATTTCCTTCACTCGGAATGGTGAGGTTGTGAATTTTAACGGTTGTTTTTGTGCTTGAAAACCCTACAACAGCCAAATCTACATGTCAGTGTTATGCCTTCACACGCAGATTTTTCTGACTGAGTTCCAATTACACAAGTGAAAGCTTGTCGTGGCTAGGATTCCAACCTTGACCCTAGGAGTGAGAAGCGATTGCTTGTACCACTACACCACGGCCACCCCCCGGTCTGTGTTGTAGCGCTTGGGAAATCCGCATTCGTACCTTAACTATAACAAGATAGTTATCTGAGTCAATGTTCGGAGCGTCCGAAATACTGGAAGAATGCATTATATCGATGGCAAAATGATCGATTTGATTAAGCGTGTTATGATCCGGATCCACCATGTTCCCGCTTTCACATACATACATCCTTAAAATCGATGAAGAGATGGTGGTTATTAATTTGGTATTCTCGGGTCTATTCCAAGATCTGCTGCGGAGTGAAAATTTGGTCGATGGTGTATTTACCAGGTTTTAGACCAGGAAACTGGGGTCCATTTAATTGTTGGGTTTTGCATGATGATCTTTACTAGGAACAAATTGTATTTGATTTACCAAGCACGTTACCTAACCCTCATAATGCAATATGTAAGCTGTGCCATTCATCCGTCACCATCTCTCTATCATGACCTGGCTTAGCATTGGACGTCTTTATCGGCCAGAGCTCCGACCCATTTCCCAAATAGAGTGTTGAGTCGGTTGTAGAAGTTATGATAACACCTTTGGCTCCATCTAGGAAATTCTTCCGCAGACGTCTAAATAGTGCTGCTATCTTTGTTTCTTAGTCAGCACCCGCGCTTATAAATCAAGTCTGGGTGGACAGCAACCGACTACCACTTGGAGGTAACAATTGATGCCTACTCATAGGCTTTCAAAAACCAACAATTAAGTAGGCCCTGCTACAGACGATAATTTTCCCAACAAAACCCCAGCCATATCCACAAGAATACTAAACGACACCAAGTCAAACACACGAACACACAGAATCTCTTGCTTGATCGACGAGAAATCGAAACATCCACCGCCCAAAAACGCCAAAACAGAAATTGTGCGTTCTCGACTGTCTACACAGTTGTTCTAGGGCCACTCGACGTCAATTCAACGCGCGCAAATAAAAATACCAGACCACTTTCGTATTTTGGCAACAGCCCAACCTTTCTTTAGACACGAAGGCACGTACGTAACCACGTATGTATACAGTTCCGCTAAACTAAAAATATTGCGCCAATTTCCGTAGGTACACCTCCCTTGTCTCCCTTCGCTAGTCAAACATCAACAGACTGGCCATACCACTTCGTACTAAATATCTCGTCAATTGTTATCTTCTCCTCTGTCGATTATCAGTTCAACAAAACCGTCCTCCAAATTTGTCATGAACATTTCTGTAACAAAAGCGACTGTTGTTGCTTGCCTCTCTTATGATGAAATTACGTTCGACTTTCCGCGTATCATATGGAGGGTGGGAAGCGAATCAGAGAATCGTTCGTTGCATATGAAAACGAAAATATGTCACGTCATCCCTTCAATTGCACGCGATTTAGTAAAACACACATTGGAGGAATTATTCGGAGAAAAACGAAATTTACTCGTCCACCCTGTGAGTGGAATTCTCAAGAAGTGATGAACTTTTCGTTTTTTAATTCTAAATCAAGGCCTTTTGCCACTAGTGAGTGGTAGGGTGCTCAACGGTGCCCCGTTGACTTACTAATGGACACGTAAACTAAAAGAACATGCAAAGGTGTCGAAAGAACCACCCCACGACCTCGAACGGTGGGGCTATAAATTTTCCCATCAACAATCAAGGGTTGGCTATGAAATCATCCACCATTGTGGTGACCAGGAACATTCAATATGCCCAGAACTGAGGCACTTCTAAGTTCTAAGCTAGACTTTTACCGCTTGCACACTGCGAACTGTACTCATCTTACAACCATCTCGTGGTCGATTTATGAAATTCAATTCAACCGCGTCATGTATACATTACACATGCGAGTGTTCCTAGTGTGACCTCATGCAACCCACTAAGGTGGCACCCCTACACAATCCACACACAATAGATCTGAAGATAATTTCTTTATGTGATAACAAGCGAATAGTTCGCTAATTAGCGCTAAATGCAACCCGAATACGATTTAGATTATAGTTCCCGTCCACCGCAGCCGTTGCTATTGTACATATAGGTTCAACGCCCATTTGATATCTTATCTAGGCGTACCCACATTATCGTTTGCAAAACGAATAACGACACACGAATAACAAAACAACGAAAAACTCAAATCTCAGACGCAACCACTCGAGTTCAAAACTGTGTTAGGAGACAGAATGTCAGTCGAACTTACCGTTTGTATAGCTTCCACAGATTCCTTACAATGCATGGTCCACAGCAATGAGATCATGAAGAGGAAGTTGTAGAACAGGAAGGCGCCATGTCCCCATATCCCGAGCAAGGCATTCGAAATGAAGATGAAATGCACAAATGTCACCAGCTGCAATTGGACAAAAGGTTAAATTAATTTCGAGGTGCGGGCTTAATTATATAATTTTCACAAGACAACACTGCCATTGACGAACCTTAACTCGCACGAACGGTGAAGACATGATTTCGTTAATATCTGTCATCTTCGAGACGTTGTAAAGTGGTTTTGATTGTTTCAAGAAATACTCCGACGACTAGGTGGATGGTGATTCTATTCGATTGGAGGGAGATTGCTTTTATTTTTCTCTGTTGGGTTGTGTTGTGTTGTCTGACGTTCGTTGGGATAAATGAAATTTACTTGGCTCCGCGCACTTAGGTCGGCTGGTTGCTGTTTTGAGTTCCGCTGAAGCACTTGTTGGTCTTCCTGTGATACTGCCTAACGATGTGTACTGAAATGGCGTAATCGGGGTAAAGTATGAAAGTGGAAAAGAGATAGAAAGAAGATGTGCATGGTGATGAAAGGGACAAGGTGCTAATTTGACATACTCGTTTTAAGGTGTTGTTTTTGTTTCGACCCGAGTGGAAAGTCAAGTGTGGTGGGTTTTCGAAAAAAAGAACAGGGCTGGTGCAGAGTTTTTTCGGTTATATTTGAATTTTTAAAACATTTCTGAAATACTACTTAAACAACGTTTCTGAAATGTTTTAGCACTTCAAGATAATGGACTCAAACCAGATTGGTTTAATATCGTAGTGTTTCATCATAATGAAAAAATTAAAGACAATAAGAAAAAGAAGAATAAGAGCAGTGGCAAAGAAATTAATCAAAAGTAAGGAAAATCAGGTCAGTTGTTAAAATATTTCGCGATCGGCAGTTGTAGCCCGGGTGAGTGGATAGAGGACTTTTGCGGGGTCAAGTGATGAAAATATTTTCATATAAATCTGACTGATTATAGAATTAGAAAACAGGATACGAGTTGCAAATCGACTATTGTTGAAGATCTTTTAGGAGTCTCTCTTCCGGGAGGCTGCCAATGACAACAGTCTGAACGGCGCTGAGTGCAAATATTGTGTTGATCAACTGTGGGATCTAACTAAAGCAAAAAATGTATGCATTCCAACAGAGCAAGCTCCAGGCAATGGATCCTTGTATGGAATTAAGACAAGGTTTTCAGGCCAGCAAAACTGATGCACTCTAAGATCTGGGTTCCGGAGAAACGAAGTACTAAACTCAACGCTGAAAAGTAAGAAGTCTTGTTTCACAAGAAGAGTAAGAATATGGAAAACAAGAAAAACTCTTCTGTCATTATGGGCTTAGATAAGGGTTCTGTCAATAAATCTAGGCATAACTAACGTCCTTATCTGCACTTTGTGAGGGTTAATTTCCACTTTATTTTCAAATGAATGCATACAAGAGACAACCAGTCTAGTACTAATGTTTTATGTTTACTCAGATCAACATCCCAAGTGCGCTACACATCCCTATGAAAGTTTCCGTGTTGAATACAAAACCTCATATAGTATCCATACAAGAACGGTGTGGAATAAACAGTTTCGACACCACTATATGATGAGCGATCAGAAGACCGGGAACTTGTATTGTGCTCACTCTCTCTCTAAGCATGGTTAATTTTGCAACCAATCTATAAACTACGCAACGAACGGAGCATGACACCTATTCGTTGTCTTTTAGCCAATTTGTTACGAAATAAAGTCAGCAAATAATCGATATGAAGCTAGTCAACAGGTACCCTAATGAGATTACCGACTGAAAAGCACTATCGAAGGTATCCATATCATAACATAGCAACATCGAATTCAGAATCGAATGGGGGTTCTCCAACTTGTTGAAGAGGGGGAATCAGCGGAAAACCAACGAGACGCAATTTAAGGAGGAGCTTGGCAAGTCCGACAGTTCTCTCTCTCAACTTAGGACAATACCTAAACCATATAAAGCTACTGAATTACCTAAATCTTATTGATCCATAAGCCTTACATCATTTTTTCTGGAAGTGTGGAAAGATTTGTCGATCTACCCATCAGAGACCTTCTCAACAGAGATTCACCTCTGCACCCTCACCAATATACAAACAGGAAAGAAAGATCCACAGAAGGCGCTCTACTAAATCTGTTAACACAGATGAAAGAGACTTTACGACAAAATCAGATTGCAATATGTGCCTAGATATTGCAATCCTAAATATTAAAAGCCGTGAATACCGGACATGAATCCATTTCGGAAGCCATGTCCAAAAAGGGGTATTGACCATCTCACTAACCGTTTGGTTAGAGCGATGCTCATAAACCGGAAAATCTCCACTTCCCCCGGTGAGACTAAAATCCCTGTCTCAGCCGTCAAGCCGTTGTGCATAAAAAAAAGTTCTCTCACCGCTCTTGTGGTCACTGGTCATTGATGACCAACTAGTAAACCTTAGCAATCTGGGCTACCAAACAATAGGATGCCGACTACGTAGTCATTATAGTGAAGTGTTTACCGTTTACGCTGAAAATGTTTACTATATGATTAAGCCTGCTCTAAAGATAGTAAACGACTGGTATGTCGGAGCAAATCTTTCAACCAAGAAATCTGAGTTTTGACCAGATCTCACTTAACGGTACAGAAATTGTGTACTCCAACGAAGTAAAATATCTTGCCCTCGTGTATATGGTAAGATCTGAGGATTGTGGCGAGTACATAACTTCATTTAGAGTTGCTCAAGAAGCTCTGTTCTCGTGCTCGATTCCATGAAAGCTCCGTGCGGCAGCGAGAGATGACGGCTACACACAATTTGTTTCACTACAGTGAGCGTAGTTGTGTGCGTGAAAGATTCACTTGTCATTGTCACGCAAAGCTCGAACAAATTTAGAAAGACTTGCATACCTTGGCATCGCCGGCGTAATGCACACATGCTCCATAGCAGCTATAGAAGCCTTCATTGGTTTAACGCTACTCCATCTTTTCATAATAAAGATGGCAATTCGCAGCACGATGGCACAAACAGGCGAGACTAACTACTCGGATCACATGGATCAAATGAATCTTCTTCTTTCCGAAATCTCAGAGCATGACATGATCTGTGACCCTGTACAGAAGGTTCAATATAGTGATCCAAAACCGAGAAGCATGGAATACAAAAACCCAACCTCAAACTTTAAAAGTATCAACTGGTATACGGATGGATCAAAGATGGACATTATTGAGGGTGCTGGTATATTTGATTCAAACACCCTTAGCTTCCCAACCAATGGGAAAAATTCCCACTATATTTCAAGTGAAAATATATGTCATTTATGTGTGCGCAAATCACATCCTCGATAACGGAATGATGGGCGTCTCCATCCATATACTAACGGACCAGTCAAGGAGCCATCAAAGCATTAGGCTCTAACCTCATTTACTGCAAATCAGTCATGCACTGCTTCATTACGCTACAAGATCTGTCCCAGGAGAACAAACTAAAACTTTGGTGGGTCCCTTTGTCGGAAATGAAAAAGCCGGGGAACTGGCTGGAAACGATTCGGCTGATTCTTTCGTGGTCCTGAGCCGTTCCGTAATATTCCGAATTCAGCAATCCACTCAGCAATAAAGAGTTGGGAAGACATCCAGGTCTTCACAAAAAATTAAAAGAATCCCTACAGCTCAAAATGAATGATATCAGAAGACTGGTTGAATGTCTAACCGGACACTGCCACCTTTGATATCACAAAAAAGGGCTTATTCTGGAAACTGTATGTCGTCTTTGCAAGCAGCCAAGCCGGAATCACTCTGAAAATCTGATATCACCTTCACCGAAAGCAGAGACTCCCAGTCTAACGTTTGAGACTCACTTCCCAGATAACCTAATCAGAACCAAATCACAGCCAGCTTTTAATAAAGAAGTTGCAAGTGAGTTGAGTAACACAATACTGCGTAGCTAGTATCTGCCATCAGCTACGGTGGCGGATGAAGACATCAAACACGCTGTTGCTTCCTTTGATGGCTTCAAGTCATCTAGCATCGATGGCATAGCCTTTAAACCAAAAATCGAAAAAAAAATGACTACAAGCTCGCCAAGAGCTTCAGACCTATTAGCCTGGTTTCCATCATGCTGAAAAGCACGAAGAGAATCGTCGAGCGCCATGTGCGTAGAATTGCTTTGCGAAAATATCCTCTGTCTAACGTGCTCAACTCTAGAAGAAGGCCAACTTGTGATGGTAAGAGTAAACAAGCGTTGTCTGCAAGGCGGTGTGCTATCTCCAATGCTAGAGCTTATCGACGATTTATAGTGCACTTTCATTCAATCCTTTCAAAACTGAGATCAATTACGAGAAAGAGGAAGCTGACTGGTCTGACTCATCTAGTATTTAAAAGCAGCACCATTTGATGCTATAAAGAAGCTAAGTATTTGGGCATTCTCCTGGATAACAAACTTCACTGGACTAAAAATGTTACGCCGAAAACCTCTCAGGCGCTGTCGGCTCTTTGTCAGTGTAAACGAGCTTTTGGCAGATATGGAATTTCTCATCGAGGAGGGTGCTTTTGATCTAAACTGATACGATAAACATAAGTAAACCCTATGCGTCGGTTGTCTGATGATACAAGTTTCCACTTCTGCTTTTACCAGACTCGAAAGACAGTCCGTCTCGTAGGCGTGGGGGCTTTCTCTAGCACGCGCCGATTCTTAGCAGTATAATTCATTGCCATGAGAATTGCCTTTAACTCCGACAACAGACCCAGACGTCTTCACTTTGAAATCTTACATGCTCGTCCGTGAGGAAACCTCCTATTTCGGCTTTGTAGCCATCCGGGAAGACTCGACTAGGCTGGCTCAGATACTAGCCGAAATGATTCTGTGGCACAGACACAGTTGAATTCATGCTTTCGCAGCACCAGCAGCAATGATGTGGCTACATGAGGCCGCTGTGGACATGCTCAAAAGGCAATGTAAAACAGATCAAAAACAGTTTTCTTTAAAACGAGGGATGGGTTTGAGAGTACGAGCTCCATATTACGTTTAATGCTTCCCAACACAGCGATGTCATCGTTGGTAGTAGGACGTGGAGCACCAATCAGTTGGAATCACAGTTTTTGGACATTGATGTCACGCAAATTAGGAAGCAAATAATAGTTGATCATAGCATTGTACCAGTGTCTATTGACAGTAAGTCTTGCTCTGACCTCATTTTTGAAGAAATGAGGACCGATGCCCAGTAAAAAACTTGGTCAGCTTCCAGTTGACTTAAAGCCCAATCACTGAATACTCGACGCATCTTTAGCACCAATAGATCTTATAAGCTTTGAGACCAAGATTTTTACACAGAATTTTCCAGATAGTGACTGGACAAAGCCCAAACTGGGGTCCTCTTCAACATTAACTTCCACAGCACCGATATTTTCTTTCGATCGCACTGTTCATTGTTGTTGTGTGAGTATCCAATGGCATGAAATGGGTCGAATTTTTTTGATAATTGACCGATGTCGTCTACAGTAAATTTGACGATGTGCTCTATAAGATTAGCGAAAAGAGCTTCGATTTTGAAAGAAAATTTCAACAATTTGAACTGGTTGTTGTGGCGTCAACCTTTCCACGATAAAATAAATGACAAACTGTACTCAAAATAAATGCAACTCCCAGCGCAAGCTGATTGCTGATTTGACATTTAATCCCTATTGAGAAGTCTGACATTGCAAAAATAACATCAATATCATAAGCCTCCTTTGAAAGTTTTATTTAAAACACTAAACGCACCCTGTTTCGTGTTTACTACAACGTCAACGTTACGTCTCGTAACGCAAAGTAATTTCCGAAAAGAAAAATGTCGTTACTACTTGTCAGTTTTCATAAAATCAACTCTCAACTTGTTGCTTCTACTTCGGGTGCCTAATCACACTTCTTTCATCCTAAATAGTTTGCCCTTTGCCATGACAAAAACTCTTGAAGAGAAACTAAATAAGATACAAATCACACAGTCGATGCTGGATAATCTGGACTACGACGCTGGAGCAGAGAACAACAACACGGTAGATATTTCCAACAATCGCTGCTTGTCTTTTGATTATTGTAGTCTTATCGCTGTAAGCTTATCATCGTTTGCTTTTTATAGATGCCACCAACAGTTGCAAAGGAACCCGTAGGCATGTTTGTCTTTCATCAGTCCGATTTGGACGCAGCGTCGTATTATCTAGCCAAATCTTTAGAAGACCCCTTTATTCAGGCTGCCATCAAATGTGCTTTTGTTCAGGAGTCATGTGTAGAGAGATTCAGTGAAAAACTCAAGTCAAAACTAAAACCTTACTCCAAGGATGCTCTGAAGAACACTGCTTTGTCGAATGCTTTAACAAAATCTGCAGAAATAGTCTTGAAATTGAATGCCAAAACTATTTGCCCGGATACAAAAGAAGGTCACGTCCCAACAGTTGTGTATGACTTCCCACAGGAACACTTCACCTCTGATGGACCATCACCAATTGTTACTTTGTACACGTTTCGCACCGTAAAGGAAGCAATAGCCCTGAGTAAGAAGGAAAGTTCTATTAAAAATGCCACAATCTGGAGTGAGAACCATGCGATTGCTTATGAGGTGATTGCTTCAACCTCGCTGAACGATTACTATTTGAATTGTAGCAACGTTGCATGGACTCCTATCCAGGAATACATTACCAAGAAGCAATCGTTTGTGGTTATAGACAAATCGTATCATTATGAAACGCTGGTTGCGTCAGGAGTTCAGAAGAATGTTGTGTTCCCCTTTGGAACTAGTTTTGCTAATTGATGTAAATTCTGTAGCTGTTTTGTGCCAATCGAAATTAATGATTCTATTTTATTTTTTTATAATCTGTTATTGCTGCGACCAAATAAACGTTTCATATGTTGGCAATGTGGTTTTTCATGCTCTACTCGTAAATGACTATGACTACGCATCAATTGTGCCTATTTGGGTACTCATATAGCTTCGCTTGAGGACGAATCTGCCGTTGAAGACCTTGCAAAACGAAAAAAGTACAACGGCATTTGGATCTGCGAATGGAACATTTTGGAAGTCGTGCATTTAAGGAATTCGTCTAAAGGAAGGAGTTTGTGCATTATCTCTAGTGCAGCTTGAGGAGTAGACCTTAACGCTCCTGTTACTGCCGAACACGCTAGTCCTTCAACTTGTGTGAGTACAACATTTTGAGATAACTAGTCTTTTCCGCGCCTTCCCACTAAACCAGTGCATCATAGGTAAGAATGGGTCTAGCTATGGCCATGTACGACCAGTGTATTATAAATGATCTTGGTCACCAACGTTTACCAAACGTCCTTTGGCATGTGTAGATGGCTCCTAATGTTTTTTTAGGTTCTTTCTCCGATTCGGATGAAAATTGTATCGTAAACTGGTTTGTGTTGCCAATTTTGCGATTGTGTTTAAAGCCGACTTCATTAGTTCGCAGATCGTTGGAATACGTTATCCTCCCACCGGAATGACTATGTCGTCGGCGTAGGCTACTGAATTAACACCCATCTGTTCGAAACTTGTGAGGATGTCGTTTACAACAAAAAGCCACAGAAGGGGAAAAATCACTCCCGCTTGTTTAGGGCTCCCGTCCAATTACCCAGGCTACGCAGCGCAATATCGTAGTCTAATAATAAGCGGCGGTAGAGCAATACTGGTATTATTCGAAACGCTTTTAGATTGACGCCACCGGAGATTGCTATGATTAGACCAGTTGTGCTGTTGGGTGGCAGGACTTAAAAATCGGTACCATGGGAGTCAGCCTCCCCCAGACTTCGGTCTGCGCCTGCCTTGAAAGAGGTACGCCCCTAGTAGGAGCGTCCAGCGCTGGCGAAAGAAAATCAGGGTGGATAGAAAGAGAGGTACCAGTGAACGTTGGTCTTAAATGTTTGAAGATTATAATGACTAGGAAATAAAGAACTTGGCAGGGCATTCCATAAGCGAGTTGTACGGCTTAGGAACGAATCACAATATTTTAGAGTACGTCCAAAAATTGGCTTGAGGGTATACTGATGAGCATTCATAGCGAGACGGGTGTTATGGTTGCAAGCTTGAATGGACGGAATGCTACATAATGACAGCATTGAGTTTTAGAAGCATTAAATTCCACTCGGTTGATAGTTCCTCAATTGGTTACGCTGTTAATATCGGAATTTAATTAGCTTAACATACGCTGCAGTTCCCGTTCTACAGCCGAAGAGCAGGGGCGTGAGTCCGGGAACGAATATGAAAAGCAGAGAGTACTGTCGTCAGCAAGGGAATATATTGGATTAGAAGCAGCAGACAAGAGATCATTAATGAAAATTAAAAAGAGTGTCGGAGACAGAACGGAGTCCTGGGGCACACCAGCACTTATCTTATGAATATCAGACTAGAAACCATATAAGATAACTTGAATTGAACGTTCCGAAAGGTAAGTTCTAATCCACCGAAGAAGAGAGTCATCGATCCCAAGAGCACGCATTTTTGACAAAAGAGCCTGATGCCAAACTCTGCCAAATGCCTTAGAAATATCAAGTGCAACTATATTGCTTTCGCCAGATTGGTGTACGCTTTGGTTCCACTTTTCGGTTGGACATGCCATCAGACCACCAGTGGACCTGTTGCTCCGAAAACCGTACTGTCGGTCATAGTGAAGTTTGCGTGTTTCAAAATATTTCATGAGTTGACGATCACCTTGGAATGTAGGGACGTAAGTACAATAAGTCTGTAGGAGGAGGGAGAATATGATTCGCCGTTTTTAGGGACGGCCTGGACAAATGCTGTTTTCCATCTACTCAGAAAGAGTCCTAAAACGTGCTTACGCAGTGGTTTTGCCAACATAGAAGAACACCTCTTCAGAAGAAGGCGAGATATGCCATCAAGACCAGCGGATTTTAAGAACTCTTGCTGCTACACGAGTGCGAAAGTTGATTGAAGATTCGATGCAATGAAGTGTATCAGGAGACAGAGCACAATCTGAAAGGGTTGAGCTGGCCGCAAAGTGTTCAGCAAGCAAATTGTCCTTTTCTAAAGAGCTGACAGCTAGAATGTCACTATGAATGAGCGTTGAAATGGAGGATGAGGCAACATTTTTAATGTTTCTGCCGAACTAACAAAAATTGTTACTACCTTTGGAACAGTGTAGTAGGGTAAGAAAGGCGGTGCAGTCATTCCTGACTCGTTTGAATTTTTTTCGGTTTCCCTCTGTTGGGTTGATCTTGTAAGACCGACACCCTCTTTACAGCTCGAGTCGTGCTACGCTCTCCTTTTGGTTTTGTGCTCTTCATCCGATGAAGGATAAAGCATCTCATTCCAAAGAGAATAGTTTCGGTGATCACGTCAGCAGCGGCTTCCACGTCGTTATCGAGGAAACATAACGATCACTTAAAATTCCTAAAGAAGTTTTTAAGTTCGCTCCAATTGGCTTTCTCGTATTGCCATACGGTTCTTTTAGGAATCTTTTCTCTAACTGTGTAGTGGGTGTACGAGAAATTAGCTGATATGAGACAGTGGTCCGACGAGCCTAGAGGGGATATACATTGATCTTGTATTTGTCAGGGTGAGAAATTAAAAACACTCTGACACCAGGGTATTGGCGGTATAACTATCAACGTCTGGCATTCGTGTGGGCTCATTTACAAGCTGGGTTATGTTATTTTCCGCAGCGAAGATCTCAACACACCGTCCTTCGGATGTTGTCTGTCCAAAATGTCGAAGCTACCGAGGATTGTGTATATTGAAATCGGCCGTAATGACGATTTTAGTATGAGGATACAAGGATACAATTCTTTGTGTGTAGTCAGACAGCGCATCAAACTCGTTAAAGGTCGAGTTTGCTGTCCGGTTTGGGGCTTCTATAAACAAGGCAGTAGTGGATAATTTGCCTACGGATATGGAATTTTAACCACATGAAATTGAATTCTGGATTGGAACAGGGACTACATTGTAGCGAAGTTTGGTAAGCTACATCACTGCGCACGTAAATGGCGAGACCGCGGTGAGAGAAGAATAATGGCACTAGTTTGCAGCCAGGTAGCTTCAGTTCAGAGTAATCTGAGAGGTGTGGGCGGGAATCTACCTGTGTTTCACTAAGTGCCAAAACAGCTGGTCTGTATTTACAGACGTGGACGTACGCAGAAAAGTGGTTATATTTAAGCCCGCGAATATAAAAAAAGTCAAACACTAAAAACACAAAGACCGACGATACTAAGCACAGCTGTGGAGTAAAAATTCAGAGATGGTTTACCGAATCAAATTGTTGTAGGTGTTATGCCCTTACAAATATGGCCAAAGCTAGATCTGAATCGCTCTAAGAATCTGATCCATCTAAATAGGAAACATCTCAGCGCCATCATAGGTGGCATCACTGGACACTGCCTTATAGGCATGCATGCAAGAAGGATTGGCGTCTTCACAAACGATTTCTGTAAAAGCTGCATGGACGAGTAGGAGGAAGAGGCAATCCTCCACCTACTTTGTACAAGTCCAGCTCTCTCCCAGAGAAGAAAACTTCACTTAGGAGCTTTCTTCTACAATGGCCTAAACGATCTAAAGGATATAGACGTAAACAGTCTCCTACGCTTCATAGTAAGCTCAAACTGGTTCCATTAGTAAGAGGATCATAGATCCACGTAGCATCACAATGGGCCAATAGGCCTAAGTAGGTTGGTGTTTCCAACAGCCACTCTTACCTACCTATGCCCTTACAACAAAATTCATACCCACAACCCACTATTCATCAGTTGTTACATACACTCTTAGATGCACAAGATCGGAAAAAGGTTTTAGGTTGGCCTAGTCATACCAAGGGTGGAGCTTGTGCCCTCAATACAAATTCCAACTTTAGTATTACCGAAAGATAGTGAGCGCTGGCCAGGCCTATCTTGACCCCGATGGATGTATGGGCATCCCATGAACTTAGAAAGTCATTCTATAACAGATGTTCTCGTAAAACACAAGACATGTTCCTCCTTGTGGAATTCCTCTTGCAACAATTTTCCTGACTGTGTTCTCCCAAATTCTGAATTGATGATTCTGCTCTTTAGAATGTTCTCAATCCATTGCGCTATCGTTGTTTCTACATGGAGTTTGTCCAAGGCCATCCTTATAGATCCGGTGTACATTGTTAAATGCTCCTTCGATATCTTGAAAGCCGGCCATGGAATACTCTTTGAAGTGCATAATCTTTTCTGTGGTCTCTACTGATTTTCTTGTAAAGTAAGCGTGTTGAGGACCGCATAGTTTGTGTTTGTTGAGTTTTTGTCTTATATGTTGATCTAGGACTCTCTTCAGTGTTTCTAACAGAAACGAGGATAGACTTATGAGTTTATAGTCCCTAGCAGAGGAGCGATTAGGTACTCCTGATCTGGGTATGAAAACGACTTTTACTTCTTTCCGATTTGGAATAATATTGGGGTAAAGACCCTGATCCATAGAATCCGTTGCTCAGTTGTTCCATCAACGTTTTTAACTGACAGTTATATGGAATACACGCATTCCTATGGAAAGTGGGCCGTTACTAATGGGGGTATGAATTTCGACGAAACCTACTTCTTCAATCCGTTGATCCGTTGACAGTTCGCACATTCACTCATTGATATTGACGCATTCACAAACTGAGAGTAAACACATTTATTGGTGGATGCATTGAGAAAATGTAGAGAAACTGTCACTGCTTGAAGAGAAAACGCTCTCTGCAATAACAAAATGTCACCGGCTGTCTTCTGTTGACGTAGGCATGGGACGGCAAAAGGTCACTACCGTCAACGGAACGACTGGGGGGGGGGGGGGGGGGGGTGCCTTACGTCTATTCATGAGAGTTTGTCAAATAATACCGAATATAAATGTAAAAAATGGCAGCATTGTTCCCAAGTTATGCCTTTTTGAAGATCAATTAGTCAAAAAAATTACAATTAGTCAACGGAGCCCAGTTACTCGTCTTAAAGGTGTGCGCTGAAAAGTCCACCTATTAGTCACGCTCTTATAAAAGCACCAAGACCTTCAAATAAATGTACTACTCTCATATGCATTCACTTAGTCTTCCAACATGATAGCTGAACTCGTCAATACTGCTAAAAAGCCATCAAATTCCGCAGCAAGACAACGTGAATCGAATTTTTTTCAAAGCAAACCACCATCATTGCAAATACCGCTACAGTGTCATAAAGACTCATTTTTTCCTATTAAAATTCAAAACCCTTAACGTTGTAACGATTTCTAAACTCAAGCTTCCATTACGTTACGGCTTTTATCTACGGCCATGTCGTAACCACACTACCTCTGCACAAAGCGATATTTTTAAAACCTTTCGATATAAAAAAAAACCTCCCCCAAATGCCAAAAGCAAACAGCTGATTCTGACAGTTCAGTGTTTTTCTCCCAACCTTCTATGTACATACAACAGAAGCAAGGCGGTGCAAAAGAAGATAAGAAATTTCGCAAACGCACTTGAAATTAAAAACAAAAATATCACAATTCATTCAAATCATTCCGAATCAGTTGATGAGTTACTTCTGGCCTTTGGTACTTTATCCAACGGGATAGCTTTGTGAGGAACCATCAACTCCTAATGACATAAGCACCAAGCTGTTGTCTTTCCAAATCTGCAGTGGAACAAGTTCATCGACGTGTCTCTGAGTAATTACTTACCATTGTGTTGTTTCAGTTGACGAGTGAGAACACGAAATACCTGTGTCAGAGTTGACTGATTCCATTAATGG